>CM031235.1:441050982-442490617 GCA_018340775.1 Taxus wallichiana var. yunnanensis | reverse complement strand
AGAAGGCGTTTTCTTCTACACACTTATCAAAACCATCGTCTTCTTCTACAACACATTCCTCACCAATACTCCGAAAAATAGACCTACCTACTAAAAAGACGTCACCTCTTCTATCAGGATCATCATCTTCATTACCAAAAACCAAGACACCCTATATTCCCCCGATTTCACCTACTTTGGGAGCTTCTTCCTCTTCTAAACCGACATTATCTAAATCATCAGTACATCCGACCAAGCAACCCCCTTTGTCTCCAAAGACCGCAAAATTTGTCACATATCCATCATCTTCAAAATCTATTTTAGGGGCTCCTCCTCCACCAAAGTCAATCATGTCTCACTTGCTCCCATCTCAAGTGCCCAAGACTGCTCCTCCAAATGTCCAAACAAATAAGAGGATTCCTAAACAAACTGTTAAACCTAACATGCAAGTCCTCTTACCTCGGCAGTCGGTTAATGTGAAAGAACCATCTTCATCATCTCTATCCTCCTCTTCATCTACCGGATTCTATACCGAAATCCTTCATCAACTTATCCAATCTTCATCCATAACCCTTCCTCCGATTAAACCTTATAACCCTAAAGGAGTCAAACCTACCTGGTTTAACTCTGATCTGATTTGTGCTTACCACCGTACTCCGGGTCATGATACTGAGGGATGTAAGGCTCTTCAAGCCGTTGTCAAGAACCTTCTAGAAGAAAGTGACCTTTTGCTGGAGGAGGAGGAACAAGTACCTCCTGTCACCTTAGCCTCATTTGAGCCCCAACAATCCACTCAGATCTCTGGTGGTTCCACTCCACTTGATCTTCCACCTTCTCAAATTGACACAATCCATATCGCCACTAGAACCCAACACTATGATAACCCATCTTCATATTCAGCATCTCGACCACGGGTTGTCATTTCTGCAGCCCCTGAAGGCGTTTCTCCTTCCTCATTAGCCCCACGACCTAAGGTCTCTATTCGTGCTGCACCTCGGGCTCAAGTTCCGTGTAATCACTGGGAGAGTGTTATGAAACAACTCACCCAGGCTCCGGTCAAAATGTCTCTTTTTGACCTCATCCAATCCTCTCCACAACATCGCCAGGCTCTAATCGATAATCTGCGTCGCATCGCAGTAAATTCCGATGAGCCCCAGCCCTTCGAGTTGGTTGTTGGACTGAATGGACCATCAACCGCCATTTCTTTCGAGGATTCGGAAGTTCCTCCTCTTTCTTCAGAGGATTTGGAGGCTCCCCTCTTTATCACAGTCCAAATCAATAACACTACCTTAAAACGTGTCATGATCGATAGTGGAGCTGCACTCAACGTCATCTCCTCGCACACGTTTGAGCAACTTAAGTTACCAAAGAATGTAGTGTCTCCCCCGCCTTTCGCCCTTCGATCATTTAACGATCAGCTAGCAGTCACTTTAGGAACTGTGGTCTTACCCATTCGAGTAGGTAAGAAGCTGCTTCATGAACTCTTCTACATTGTCGAAGGAAAATTCCACTATAATATGATCCTTGGATGCTCCGGATCAAGCAATGCATCAGTGTCCCATCCACCCTCCATCGATGCCTAAAATATCAATATGAGGGCAAAATATATACTCATCCAGGAGATCCTTTTCCTTCCGCACAATGCGATACATGACCACAAGATCTGCCGCCTTTAAAAGAAAATCCATGTTCTCTGACCGATGTGGGCCTCATCTTCTTCCATACCTCTGACCAAACTACCGGATTTACAAAATCGGAAGATACATCGTAGCGTTTCTCACTAGAGAGCTTCCTCTCTTTTCTTTTGATGCCCATCTCAAACCTAATGAGTATGGTAGACCAGACAAACAACACGAATATCAACCAGGTCTTGGCGCATCGTCACCATTGGTCCGCCCAATCAGTGCACCAATTTCATCTACGGTGGTCTTGATATGCCTCATTATCGCCCGGATTCTCCTCCTAGAGCCAAACCTTACCGCGGGGTTTGATTATCTACAAATCCCACGTTTGCAAAAACTTATCTATATCGATGCGCGTGGAAAGGTTTTGGCCTCGGAAAATATGAACAAGGTATACATGACCTCAAATCCATTCCTACTCTCATGCCACATCAGAAATTTGGTTTAGGATTTAAACCTCTTTCAAAGGCCACTGTCACTATTCTTGATGAGCCTCTTCCTACTGAAGAACCACCTTCCCCCACCAAGTCAGAAGCATCACTTGATGTGGACGATGACATTTCCATCCCACCTAACTTTTTTTTTTTGATCAATACCATTTCCTTAGGGCCGTTAGCCTACGAGACTAACAATCGGTCCGCTTCTATACCATTAATCTTCCCTGAAATAGTTGGAGACGACTCTCCCACTATCAACACTATCCACTGTGCGGATGATGATTCTGTCCTCACCTATCTAGGGGCAGAGGATTCATATCTTCCCAAGACTATTCCTTCGACACGTCTACCCTTCTCACGAAGCCACTATATCGACCTTAATATAGGGACTTCAAGACCTCGCATCATTAAGGTCGGCCAATCCCTTTAATCCACAGGAATTGGGGACTTTACCGCTTTTCTTTCTAAACATCGTCAAGCCTTTGCTTGGTCATACGAGGATATGCCAGACTCGATCCGATATTGTGGTCCACAATATCGTTACCCTTCCCAACATCAAACCGGTTAAGCAAAAATTGCGTAAGATGCACCCCTAGAGTAGCCCTTCTTGTCAAAGAAGAGTTACAACGCTTGCTCTCGGCTAGCTTCATCCAACCCATCGATTATCCGCAATGGGTGTCTAATGTAGTACCATGAACTAAGGCTCTGGGAAGATTCGAATTTGTACCGACTTCAGGGATCTTAATCTTACTGTCCAAAGGATGATTTTCCTCTTCCTAATATCGACCAACTCATAGACTTAATCAAGGGTCATGAGATGCTTTCTCTTATGGATGGTTTCTCTGGATATAATCAAATCCTCATCGCACCAGAAGACCAACATAAGACTTCCTTCATAACTCCTTGGGGGACCTTTTGTTATCGTGTCATGCCTTTTGGCCTTAAGAACGCGGGAGCAACCTATCAACGAGCAATGACATACATCTTCCATGATCTCTTACACAAAACTGTGGAGGATTATGTTGACGATCTCCTCGGCAAGTCCAAGCGTCGTCAAGATCATCTTTTCATCCTTGCACCTCTCTTTGAGAGGCTTATCCGCTTCTGTCTTCGTCTAAATCCAGCTAAGTGCGTGTTTGGCGTTCTCACTGGTAAACTTTTAGGTTTTATCATTTCCATCAGGGGTATTGAAGTCGACCCCGCAAAAATAAAAGCTATCCTTGAGATGCCTCCCCCTTCTAACTTGAAGCAACTCCGCAGTCTCCAAGGACGTCTTCAATCAGTGCGTCGTTTTATCTCCCAATTGTCGGACCGTTGTCAACCTTTTCACCATCTTCTCCGTAAGAATGTTCATTTCGAATGGGATGAGCATTGCCAAAAGGCCTTTGATGATCTCAAAGCTTATCTTCTTTCTCCACCCGTGCTTACACCTCCACGCGAGGGGAGCCTTTCTATCTTTATATCTCTCGTGATGACCATGCTCTGGGAGCCATGATCTCGCATCGGAACACTTGTGGTAAAGAACAAGCTGTCTATTACATCAGTCGCACCCTCCATGAGTATGAGACACGTTACTCCGAAGCTGAAAAACTATGTTGCGCTCTCTTCTTCGCAACTTCTAAGCTTCGTCATTATCTCCTTAATCACAAAACTTATATTGTCACAAGTGTCAATCCCCTCAAGACAATCCATGCAAAACCTTATCACAATGATCGCATCACTCGTTGGCTTATGCTTATGACTGAGTTTGACCTCGAGTTTATCCCGCAAAAGGCTATCAAGGGTCAGGTTATTGCAGATCAATTAGCTGATGCTCCTCTTCCGGACACTCAAGACCCCCTTGCTCAATTCCCCGATGAGTATATCCAACAAATTGATTTTGGTCTATCTCCATTTAAAGTAAAGCTTTTCTTTGATGGATCCAAATGCCAGCAAGGGGGAGGTGCGGGTTTCGTGATGATTCCTCCTTGGGGTACGCCTATCCCAGTTGCACACAAATTGAACTTTGAGTGCACCAATAATATGGCTGAGTACGAAGCTCTTGTCTTAGGTCTTCAAAATGCCATTAATCTCATTTGGCGCATTCGTCATATTGACATCTTCGGTGATTCTGAACTCATCGTTAATCAGGTCACGGGTGTCTATCAATGCAAGAATGATATCCTTCAAAAATATCGTGACATCGTTCTTGCCCAACTCCAATCTTTCGATAAGTTCACTATCCAAGCCATTCCTCGTACTGCAAATCGATTCGCGGATACCATGGCCTCTTTAGCCTCCCTTATCCCACCTTTTACCGAAGACTCGCGTCTTTATGTGGCTGTGCAACGATTAGATCAACCATCTTATCTTAGGCAACTATCTTCAATCCATGCTATCACAACCCATACTCAGGATGAGTGGTATCAACAGATTGTTGATTATCTATCTCATTCGATCCTTCCTCCAAATCTGACTTCCAATGGTAGAAGGTCTTTTGTCCAACGCGCCAATCGCTATACTATCCTAGGCGGGATTCTTTACAAACGCGGCTTTGATGGTATTTTGCTTCGATGCCTCAAAACCCATGAATCATCTAAAGCTATCCAGGAGGTCCATGACGGTATCTGTGGTGGACATTTTAGTGGCTTAGCTGTAGCCAAGCGTATTTTACGTTTGGGATATTATTGGCCTTCTCTTAATCAAGATTGTTGTGAATACACTAAGAAGTGCGTCAAGTGTCAGCAACATTCCAATCTCATGCACATCCCTAGTCAGGCTTTACAACCTGCGGCGGATTTGTGGCCTTTTTGCAGTGGGGTCTTGATCTTATTGGTCTTATCAATCCCCGTTCTTCACAACGTCATCATTCTATCATTCATCGCCCTTTGAGTACTTTTACTAAGTGGGTGAAGCTATCCCTCTTTCTTCAACAAAGGCTAAGCCCATAGTTGATTTATTTCTATCAACACATCATTTGTCGCTTTGGCGTTCCACACAAGCTAATCACAGATAATGGTAAGTCCTTCAAGAACGCCGATTTGCAAAATCTCTGCAACGCTTTCAATATCAAGCTCAGTTTTTCTTCTCCATACTATCCTCAAGCTAATGGTCAAGCCGAAGCGTCCAATAAAACTTTGCGTAGTATCCTCGCAAAGGTAACAGTCGAAAGTGGCAGGATTGGCATCTACATATCCCTTTTGCTCTCTGGGCTTATCGGACTAGCATTCGTACTCCTACTGGTGCTACTCCCTTCTCTCTCGTCTATGGGTCTGAGGCTGTCCTTCCTTTGGAAGTCCAAATCCCATCTCTCCGTGTTTCTCTCAGAGAATTTGTCTCCGATGAGGATTATCGTCAAAATCGTCTAGCACAACTTGAATTATTAGATGAGCGGCGTCTTAACGCTCTTGAGCATCATCAAGTCTATCTTGAGCGTGTCAAACGTGCTTACAACAAGCACTTGCAACACCGTGACTTCAAAATTGGTGACCTTGTTCTTAAGGAAAATCAAAATGCCACTACACTCGAAAGAAGTCAACGTGGTAAGTTTGCTCCCAACTGGATGGGCCCCTACATTATCACTCATAAATATGGGTCTGGGGCTTATCGTTTATCTTCTATGGATGGTGTACCTGAAGCGGAACCTCTTAATGCTTTGCATTTACGGCCCTTCTATTGTTAAAATCTATCTTACACAAATCTAGTCGCAACTCAGATCTTTCATCCGTCCTAATAACCAGTCATCTACTTTCGTGGTGATTCGAAATTGTGTGGTTCTCCGCTTATTGCCTCGTTTACCTTAAATATGAGTATCGCGGCTCTACTCATTACACGTTTCTTTTGGATATGTTCCTCCTCATGGTAGGAATACCTTAATCACCACTTCATCTGTCCCAAGTACTTATCTTAATCGGATCTGCTCGGGGCATGAGTACATGTTCTTCTATGTTCTCTTCCCCTCCATCTGATCTATCTAGGTCTAAACTCAGCTTCTTCCAAAAAGTTTCAAAAAAAAAAAAAAAAAAAAGAAAAAAAAAAGAAAAGAAAAGATGCTATCCAAAAAGATAGACTGATCCCTCGAAGGACAGCTATCCATATATTATCAAGTGAATCAAAAATTCTAAAAATATAGACCATACCCTCGAAGGATGGCTATCATTCAAATTCAAAATACAGACCGCTCCCTTGAAGGACGGCTGTTTCTCAAAGAAATATTCAAGGCTTCTTGTAATCAATCAGCCTTCCAGTCAGTTTATACACTTGTTAGCATCACTGAAAGACTTCCCGCATCGATCAGTCTTTCCATATCAAGCAAACTTCCCGCATTGATCAGTTTGCTTTTCTGTCAAAATCATGAAGCTGAGATTTAGGACCTTTTGTCGATCATATGGAGAATCCTATTTTCCCACTATGGACATGTATTTTGTCCCTTGTAAGTTCCGACAAGATACTTACTTACTTTCCTTTCCGTTTCTATCCTAGATCTGGTTTGCGACTAGTTAGTGTCAGGTTTATTTTAATCTTATATAGGGCCTTGTATGCTTGGTCTTTCGGTTTCTTATCTGGATTTTATCTATGGTCGGTTGGAAGTCCGACTTATCATTTCCCTTCTTTTCCGAGTGTCTTCTCTTCTAAGTCACGGTTGTTTCCGCTTTCATCTTTGGCTCTTGCATCCTGTTAAATTGACATTTCACATGTTAATTCAATCACAATTTATCTTCTATCAAAATTCCTCTTATCTATCAAGACATCTATCTTTATTCATTTCTCATTAAAATTACATCTATCTATACATCGAACACATCTATCTATTTATCCATCAAAATAGTTAAAATATGTACATCTAAGGTACATTATATCTAGTCTATATATCACATCCATCAATCTATCCACCAAAATGTACATCCAAGGTACATTATATCTATCCATATCTAATCCAAACATTTGAACACATGTACATCCAAGGTACATTATATCTATCTATCAAAGTTATATCCACATCACATATATTTCTATCATCTATCAGTCTATATCTATCCAATCACATCTATTTTATCCACATATCAATCTATCTAATCACATCTATTTCTATCATCTATCCGTCTATACCTATCCAATCACATCTATTTTATCCTCTATCAGTCTATATCTATATCCATCTATCCATGTATATCCAAAATTAAACGCATGAGTACAATTATATGACAAATAACGTGATCAATCTATATATACATGTGTGTTTATACAAAAATGGGTGGCTTCCAATCAAGCCATCTATACAATGCCTTCCAATCGAGGCTACATCACTATACAAATACAAAATCTATCAAATCTCTATATGGTAAAATCTGAAGCGTGGAGGACACTATCTCCTCCACCTCCTCTCGCCCTCGCCGTCTCTCTCCGGCCGCCGCTATCGAGCTCGATGCACTGGGCTGGCCGGAGGTCTCGGCCCACCCCGATCTCTCCCAGTACTCCCTCCACCCGAGGCTCCACTCGCCATCGCCGTCGCTGCTCTCCTCCTCGCCCCGTATCGAGGCACATCTGGGGCATGCTGCGCTAGGGCATCCTCGTAGTATCTCACCTCAGCGAGGAGAGACCGATACGTGCTGTGCTCACTGCGACTCGGTGCTCGTAACGATGCCGGGTGTCTTCTGGGCCGGGCGCCGCAAGGGGTGGTACCCCTCCTAGGGTCGTACCCTGTGTGCCAGACTCTGATGTGGCACCTGTCTCCCCATACTTGGCCCTGAGGGCCTCCCTGTGCCGAAAGTAGCGGTCCCTCTGCTGGATCGCCTGATCTTCTCCCCTGGCGAGTGGTGTCTCTCTCTCCACAATCAGGGCATCCCTCTCCTCCGTCAAAGCCCTGATCTCCTCCAGAGCTACCTGATGTGTCTGTGTGAGGGTGGCATGCTCTCCCTCTAATCTGTCTAGCGTAGCAGCTATGTCCTCCTCATCAGCATCTATAGAGGGCGGGAGATGTCGTGGAAGCTCGGTGTCGTACCATGCTGCGTAGCCCTCATCCACCCCCGCGTCATCATCACTGTCTGTGGAGGGTGGGGCCTCTCTCAATGGGTCTGCCGGGATCAAAATCGGCAAATCCGTCTCTCTGCTATCCCGCCTATACGGCGTGTAGGTGGCCGGTACTGTCTGTACTAGGCCAAACTGTCTCAGTATCCGCATAAACGGGACTCGCTCCCACATATCTGGCCTACGGCCCCTGACCACCCGACTCCGTCTCAATGCTGCCAAGTGGGCGTCCTGACCAGCCCATGTCGGGAATGCCCGGTATGGCCTCCAGATGACCTGATCTGGTGTAAGCGTCCTGAAACGCTCAGAGTACCACTCGGCTGATCTACCTGTATCTCCTGCGGCCATGTCAGCCCGCCATCTCCGAAATCCATAATCAACACCCCCCACTGCTGCTGGCATCCAAGGAAGCCCGGATGGCCTGATCACCGCTATGTGCTCATATGCCCAGCAATGGAGCACAAAGCTGACATCGATCCCTGTCCTCCGACCAGTGGTGTACATCCATAGCTCATAATACACCTGAGCTATCAGGGCATTCGGCAAAGGAAAAACTCGCTCGTACCGCAAGATGTCGCAAACGCAGCTTGCAGAAGCAGTAGAATGGGAATCTCCCACCTCCTGAGTCTGGCAGGACAAAATAGGAGATAGCCATCTGAATCAAGGCTATCCGCCTACTCCGAGGGCTATCTCGCTGCATCTTGTGAGGCTATCCTCACTTCCCCGAGATACTATCTCGTAATCGTGCCCGCCCTATCTCTCGTATAGTCGCACCTGTGGCCCTCGCCGCTTCCCGAGGTGTGATCTCGATCGGGTCCCCAGTAATTGGTAATCTGAGGATCCTGAATACATCCTCATGAGTGATCGTCATCTCACCCGTCTTGAACCAAAATGTGCACGTGTGGCTGTCCCACCGTCGCACTAATGCCCGCATGAGCTCCACATCTCGTGGCACTCGCCTCATAATATCTCGAAACCCCGAGCCCGGCTAGCTCTAAATGCTTTGTCGGTCTGCATCTGTCACATTAGGAAGGATCATCTCCCAATAGCTCGTGGGATGGCATCCCTCATATGAAGAGCCTCTCGTGCCTGCATCCACGACATCACCAAACATAATTAGTCTCTTATTTCCCCAAATCTCATCTTCAAAACAAAACAAAAAAAAAAGCCTATATTTCAATCGGCGCCGATTTAATAAAATCGGCGTCGTTCATTTAAGTCGGCGCCGATTACTACCAATCGACGCCGATCCACAACAAATCGACGCCGATTAAACCAATCGGCGCCGACTTCCTGGCCGGATGTAAACCAGTCCCTGGCCTCCCATGCACAAAAAAAAAATCAAAAAAAAAATAATAATAAGAAAAGTGGGTTCAAGAATGACCACTTACCCCAGGTCGTGTCCTCCTGCGCTTCTGTCCGCTCCCAGAGGCTTCCATTGTGTTCAAATCACAAATCTATCTCTCTCTGAATCAATCGTCACGTTGCAAATAAATCGTTTACGTTTTCCGTTCGCATATTTATATGCGTCTGGATTGGTCGGCGCCGATTTTTTTGGTCGACGCCGTTTGTTTTGATCGTCGCCGATTAGTTTGGTCGCCGCCGATTTTCCATATCTTTTTGCCACAGTGTTGATGCTTGGCTTATTGGTCTATCTGATCATTGTGATGTGCTGAATTTTGCCTTTTGACGCATCTTTTAGATATCCTTGTCTATTTCGGGTTTGTTCCCTTTGCGTGGAGCACTCGCTTTTTGTTTGGCCGCTTAGAGTTACGCGGGTCTGTAGGCACTAACGTCGTCTGCTTTGCAGACCGTCTAGTTGTCCCTACCAATGTGTCTCTCTTTAGATGCTGACTGTTTTGCAGTTCTCCTTACACTCATGGGTCTGTAGGCACTAACGTCGTCTCATGAGGAGACCGGCTAGTTTTCCCTACCAATGTGAGTTCCTTAGGTTGCTGCCTTTTTATTTATTTTTGTGTGTCATCAATGATCAGATCTACTCCAGACATCCGACTGGGGCATCCTGCGTTTTCATCTACCTCTTTCAAACTCGGGATCGTCTGTTCTATCATCCATCCCATCCCTAGTTTGAGGGGGATCACATCATCACAAATTCTTCCCTTCTTCCATCCCTTTGTTTTTGTCTCATAACCTTGCTTATCGCAAGTTACTTGACAAAAAGGGGCAAAATGTAGACACTTAAATTTGGTTACCCAATTTAGTGTCCCTCTCATTCGTTTACCTGCTTAGGTAACCTGGGGCACGTTTACGTCACCAACTATCCCCTTGGGATATTATCCAATTTGTGATTTAATCACTTACTCTAAATTTAATTCATCCCATCATATCTTGCCCATGAGTGATTAAATATTAAATATTTAATTACGCTTCTTCCCATGCATCTTAATCACTTATCCACCCCAAATTTATTCTATCTATGTATCGCATCTATTTTTAATCTTCCATAAGCGGGATATTTTCCCGTAGTCGGGATAAGTCTTATCTTTCTCGAATCAATCAATTTGGCCATCTCGGGAGTCTTTTCCGCGATCGGCGCCGACCCATATGGTCGGCGCCGATTTTCTAGGAGCGGCGCCGATTATAAAAGCAAGTCCAGAACTCAGTTCTAGGGACCGAAGAGACCGAAAGAGACCGAAAAGAGATCACGAACAGGCGAAAAAGAGAGCACTTACGCACGAACAGAGAGCGAGAGAGATACAGGGTGTGAGAAAGAGAGATCTTTTTAGCATCAATTGTCTCAGATTAGGACAGATCCTGTCCAAATCAATCCCTGAGAGGAGCACCGTTACTCTGTCCCTGTCACGACCATCTATCATCTGGTGACTCTGTTCCAGTATCTCGCCAACTTCGGCACATCCAGCAGACCACATTCACCTTCCAATTCCCGAATCTTGTCGCACATTCACTGGTTGATTGATCTGTCTCCAGTCGACGCCGATCTTATCCAGTCGACGCCGATCCTCTTCAATCGACGCCGACCAGTCTCAATCGACGCCGATTCTACCCAGTCGACGCCGATCTCTCTGCAGATAGGTAAAAGGATACAGGTAACACAAATCCAGCATTTATTTCATAGTTCCCTGTTTTCTGTACTTTCTGTCTGCTGTTTAGATTCTTATTACTGCAATCAGAAAATCTAGTCTTTATTTACATCTTTTATTATGTATGCTTCTTTTCTTAATTGAAAACGTGGACTGACATCCGCCGAGGAAGCTTATCGCTTCTCGGACCCGCTTCTCGGGCAGTCCACTTAAATATCTTTTAACGTGGTCTTTTTCTGTCAAGCATCGGTGTTTTGCAGATTATTCGGATCTATTGTGCGAATCGCTCGTGTGCGCCCGTCTTGTCTACATCGGCTTCCTCATCCGTCTACATCTTCGGATCTTATCCATCAGGTATCGATTTTATTGGAGTTTTCGGGTTTCGTGTTTAGTTTGGTGCATTAACTTGGACAGTAACAAGCACGAAATTCTTGATCTACGAGGAGGACAAAAAGAGAGCTCAATGAGAGATGCATGAGAATGCTTCTTGAGAATAATGACTGTAGGGTTAGAATGTTATTCTGTTGATGTATCTGGTCCATTTATGGATCTTGTGATGTATTTTGCTACTGTAATAATGGTGGATTAATATAATGGTGTTTATTTTTAATATAAGTGATTATCGGATCCAAATATCTACATTCATTATTGTGTTCATGGTTTAGATTTGATTACTACTTGGTTCCTAGTCATAATAATGGTCATCTATGTTTGAATCTAGTTCTTTATTCTTGTTATAGGATGTATACATTTTGTATCAGGCATTATTATGCCATTCATGATAAAATTATTGACAAATCTCCATAAAAGAGGGGCTTGGTGCCTTTGCATGCCTTGGGTGAGCACCCAATGTAGGATGTGTGATATTCCAAAGCACCTAGGAATTAAAGGGTTAGGAAAAGTGACTACACTTGCCTCTTCAATAATTCCATTAGCAACGTATTGCATAATGTTATAGTGGGTCATGTTCACCATTTTATGTCCAATATAAAAAAACCTTTTGTTCACATCTGTCCATCATTTTGAGGTACCCAATTTGTAACTGAACAATCTAGATGCAAACCTAGTTGCAAGATCTGTAAGGTTATCGATCAACATATCCCTTCCTCCCTTCTCATAATTTAATGTTATGACCAATTCATCAATCTTAGTGTTTTATTTTAAATCCAAGTCTAGGTCCTCCTCTATACTTATTAGACCTCAAGTTATCTCATCGAATCGGTTGAGAAGTAATACACATCCTCTCGCCCGTGAAGTAGAAAAAGTATTCATGTACCCTAGACATAATCCACTAGTAAAAGTGCATGGGTTTCATGAAGAAATGAAGTTCAAACAAATGTAAGTCTCCCACTTTCTCCAAATTCCTTCGCATTGCAGTCTGTTGTCAAAATTTCACCCAAAGTGGGGACAGTCGAAGAACCTTACCACTTCACTTCATCAGTTCGATGTGCTCTTGGTGAAGATTTCAGCTTTGGAGGCACTTTCAGAACATCCGGCAACTCCATCGGTCAAAAACCCATTCTCTCGAGTTACAAACCTTTTCCATCCATTTCCACTCATTTCATCCATTTTCTTCTTCCATATCTTTCATTTTCTTCCATTCCATGAGGTTGTGGAATCATGACTTCATTCCCTTCATGGAACTCACACTTATAGTAATACAGTCCACCTCCAATGTATTTCCCAACTCCTCCAGATCAACATTATAATCAGATCCAGGACCATTATGCTTACCCATATGAGTAGTGTCAAAAATATTTTGACTATGAAGCTTATCAAGGACAAGGGGACACATATGATGGCGATAGTTATGTAGAGGATGTTAGTCTACTGGAGAAGATTCAAAAAATGGAGGTTGGCATGGTTTAGCCAAGGGGCATATCACGAATGAAGGCATTTGAGATTGGTTACAGGGAACCTTGTCCATGGGAAGGCCCTTTCCAAGACATTACAACCCTTAAGAGAAGCTTGACTTCATGGTTGAAGTGTTGCCTCAGCTTACACAGTGGATTGAGGACATTGGGGCTTATGAGAAAAGTGTAGGACAACCTTGTCAATGGGTAAGTCAATCACCAGCTCCCTACCTTTAATTTTCTCTCCCTAAATATTTATCATTTCAGCAGAGGCAAGAGTCAAGCCCCTCACTTTCTACGCCCCAAGTGTTTATTTCATTTCTCCATCTTCTAGTCTTTCATCTCATTTCCTTTCCCCTTCCCTTTTCCCTTCGAGTCTATGGCCCCCTCACAAGAGCTAAAATAAATTCCTTCCCCTTTTTCATAAACAAGGAAATAACTTGTGGAGACCCCACCCACCACTCCTCTTGCCTTCCCATGTCCATGTTGGGAAGGGACTCCTAAAAACCAGCCAAGGAGAACATCAAACAGAGGAACCCAACAAAGAAGAAATGATAGAAAATTTGAAGAGTTGGGCTACTAAATTTGAGTTTTCAAAGGTTCCATTGTTGGTTAAGCCTATGGAGGAGGTTGAGGTCAAGCTCCAAGTGGTGGAAGATCCAACTATAGCACAAGCAGGGGAAGAAGGAGATACTCCTAATCCAAAATAAGAGGAGTACATTCCATATTTAGAGGAGGACCATACAGTTTCGAGAGGCTCCAAGTGCGGAGTAAGCCACGAGAAGAACCTTCAGATTCTTCCTCCCACTTCATCCCCTTCAAGATATGCTGTTGAAGAAGAGCTTGAGATTTCAAACTTCATGTTTGAGGATGAAGGGAACCATGGTCAGTCAATTGTAGATCAAGAGGACACCATGAAGGAGATTGAGCACCTGCAGCAGGATAGCAAGGAGGTAGATTACCTGTCTGACTTGGAAGATTGCTTTAATGAAGAGGAGCATGAGGAGATAACATCATTTTTTCCTCCATATTCAACCTTCCAAGCACATGAACCTGCTGCCATGAAGGAGAACATCCAAGTGCAACAACTTGCATTCCAAAATGGCCCTCTGGAACCAAGGTTGGAAGATCTTGATCTTCCATGTTCTTTAAAGGAGGAAGAGAAAAGGCAAGAGGATATCACCATTTCTCCCACACCATCCATTCAAGAAGGTCCACAAGAAAACTCCATTCTTGGAGTTGAAACTTAGAACAAGGGGCACATTCAAAGGATCAGACTATGCCCAATCAGGTACTTGGCTTCATTGGAGCCAAAGGAGAAGCCAAAACTAGTCATGCCTACTTCAGGGCATGAGGATGAGCATCAAAGTACCAAGGGTCATCATCAACACCTCTAGAAGTATGATGTAAGTTAGCTTAAGGAGGTATTTTCCATTAATGCTGATACCTTGATGATTTGGGTGGAGGACCAGCTTATTTTCAGTTTTTCACTCATCCAACCAGCCATGTTCAGTGCCAAATTAGTTGCATGGCTGCCATTTTTGAGGAAGGGAAGTTATTTCTCCCTGCTAGTTGTAGGCTTTGTTTGAGCTCCCTTTGCTCTTGGTTAGAGTAGTGTAGGTAGGTTTGTTTTCAGCAGAAGAAGTGCTTTGCACACTTTGCATATCCCACTTGGGGTATGTATGATTTTTAGTTTGTACATAGTTTTTGGTGCTGTTGTTTTGCTCTTGCATAGTCCATTTCAGTTGGCTTTTGGTGAAGTTCAACTCCAAGTTCAGTAGGTTTCCTAGTGGCTCAAGGATAAAATCTTTAAAAGTTCGATTAGTTTTGTGTTTATCAGGCATACTCCATGCCCAATGGATGCTTCAAGGCCACTGGTCTCTTCATCTAGTAGGCAGATGTCCCTATGAGTCACCAAATTTGTATCCATATTTCACCCCTATGCCAAATATTGGATCAACCATGATCCCACATAAGAGGAAACAAAGTCAAAAGGTGGATAGAAAAGGCTTCAAAATTGGCTAAGTATAAAGGTGTAAGTGGAGAATGCCAAGTGTCAGTATGGTGCTGATTCAAGGGGTGAATAAAGAAAATGTTTCTAAATGAGCCTAGACTGTTGCGTGTCCCAAGGGAGAGTAGACCGTCAGGGAAAAGGTTGGTTCTTTGCCTCTTGTTATCTCAAAAGGGGTAAAAGTTGTAAAATGTCCCGTAACTCTGCCCAAGGAAAAAGTCAACATTTGGGCCTAAGTCAAAGCCAAGTGGGGAATCACAGGAAAGGGAAAAAGATAAATTGCAGACCCATAGGCCCAATTTTTGTTCCAATCTGGCTGCCACATGTCCCATATTAAAAGGGGACCCATTTTTCAATCTGTTTTCCTACCCTCCCGTATGGAATGAATATAAACTTCAAAGGTGCATCTCTTTCAACTCATGGCTTGAAATATTGCAAATCTGATACCATTGGAAAAATCTCAGCCTCACCTATGCCATGGAGGTCTAAAAATTTAATTTTGAGGAGGTTAGGTAAAGGAAAATGGAGGAAACATCTTTAGGATTTCAATGCAGGATCCACTTGTCTCAACAACTAGATCGGATTTGATCTATTTCCACTGCTTTCCTCTTCTTTCAAGGTGCCAAATCAAGGAATCATGTAGTAAAGATGGATTTGGGGCATATTTTATCAGAAGAATTAACAAAATTGGTTGAGCTTCAACCCAATTTTCCCACTTCCCTCTCTCTTTCTTCTCTCCGATCAAATCTATAAATACAGGGGCAAGATTCATTGTAAAGGGTTGTTCATTCTTCTTCCTGCCCCCTCTCTCTTTCTTCTCTAGGGTCGAATGTGGAGTTTAAGCCTCCTCCCTTGGCTTTGTAATGGAATTTTCTTGCCTCTTTCCCATTAATGGTGTACTATGTGAACTCCTAGAGCAATAAAATTTGTTTTCGTGATGCGTTTTGTCCATTCTTTGCTCATTTTGTTGTCTCTTCTCGCCTCTCACCATTACAGGGTATACTATGCATATCTTTGATGTCCATTATAGGTTTTGGGAGTTGTGTTTAAGGGGTTTGAAATGATGTTCTGCATGAACTTTATCCTTTGTCTATGATGCATATGTCCTTCCTCTCCATTACTCACCTCTCTCCATTTTAGGTAGTTGGGTTTGTGATTAGCTAGCCTGTTCTTAGTACTATCACCTCTGTAGTGTAGGATTTCTTTATTTTCATGCTCTCTCTCTCTCCTTGGTCCCTTGGAATTTTTAGATTAGGAGTAGATAGTCACATTTCCTTCATTAGAAGTACTTTAGCGCTAGGATTAGGAAGAGGAACCAGCCTTCTCTCGGAGAGATATCCCATTCGTAAGGTCCCACACCTTGGGAAGTTCAATGTTATGCAATCACACCAAATGAGTTTGCCTTAGAAAAGAATATTTTTAGAAATAATTTGGGGGTGTTGTGATTTCACACTAATGAGTCCTCCACAAGTGCATTCCCTTCCTCATCTAACCTCGACAATAATCTCTCTAAATTTTCCTTCAAACTCTTCTCATTCTCGGATGCTATGTTATTACACTCGCTAATTTTAGACTTAGGGATTTTAGACTTCCATATTTAAACCCTAAGCACTCCAAGTGGGTATTGCATTTCTAAATAAAGTTCTTCAAAGGGTTCTTCCATTTTGACCTCAACCCTCTTTATCTAGAGATTCCTTCCTTTAGGTGTCATTCTATAATATTCATGGCCTAGGTATTCTATCATAACACACCTTCTTCCCTATTTGAGTGTTGTGATCCCTAGCTATTCCAACTTACCTAAATACCCTAATCTTTGTGCCCTAGATGCTAGCTTAAAATTGTCCTTAACACAAGGAACTACACACTCGCATGTTGATTTGGTTTTCTCTTTCTCTTTTCTTTCTATGTTGCATAAGAATGCCCAAGTAGTTTAATCACTTTAAGTTTTCTTCAAATGCAAGGTAGCATTAACTTCGAATTTCCTCTCTTTTTATACTTTTTTTCCCCACCGACCTACTTGACACATTATTTTCCCCACTTTTAAGAATTTTAAGTCACTTTCTTAATAAAGTACCTCTTCTAATTTTTCTTTGTTACGTGACTTGATTTTGCGCACTACTACGCCGTAGCCTTTTGGCATGTTTTACTACTTCAAGCTATAGACCTCCTCCACACGCCTCCCCGTACCGAAGTACATAAACCACTGTGCCATATTTTGAGTAGCTTATCATGATGCCGCCTACCTCACATTATAATGTGTGATCATTATTATTATGTGGTCTTCAATCTAGGAATTTTTCTTGAGTACCTCCATCTATAGCACATGTAACACATTTTTCTCTTATGCCAAGTTCTCAGAAACAACCTTAGTTGGAAAACTTGTACTAAAATGAAAGCCAACACTTCTTCATTTATACTTGATGCACCCCCACTAAATGTATGCATGGTCCTCTATGCATGAACTCAAAACATAGTAATCAACTTCATGTGTGCAAGTGCACCTATTACAAAAAAACACAAAAATCAATTGACAAATCATAACAATTATGAAAGGAAACACATAAAAGAGAAATCTAATCTAAATGGAAAGACTACTTTATTACAAACACCAAGAAGATTTATTTATAGTAGGGATTCATCTTGCTCACATTAAAGTAATCGGGAAACAAATTTACATCCAATGGCTATAACCGACAAGTGCTTGATTCATGTATCTTCATTACAAAAATGGTCCAATGCACTTTAGATTTCCCTAGGTGGTGCAAAAATTTGGAATCATACAAAAGAAACATATTTCCCACATCGAATATTTTATTCCTTATGTGCATATTGTGTTAAACCTTCCACATCACCTTTTCTATCTTCTGGATCCATTGGGAAATAACACATCTCTCATCTAACTGCATCAGTTTATCTATGCACTCCTCCACAACTTGTTCATTAGCTAGTCCTCATGCACACACAATACACAGGGATGAAAACATGAATTTAATAGGTAGAACAACCTCTGCGCCAAACACCAACTGAAATGGTGTGGCCTTATTTAACCTCTTAAAGGTGGTCCTATCATCCTAGTCTTTCCTCCCAACATCACAAATTTTTTTCAGTGTTTTTCCCATAATCTTGTTGAAAGGTTCAATAGTACCATTAGCCTATGGGTGATAGTGTGTTGTCTTATGGTGTGCAACCATAAAATCTACCAATAAAATATTGATTGTATCATTTAAGAAATGAGTGCCCCTATCTCTTGTTATCCTCAATGGACATTCATACCTACTGATAATGTTTTCCCATAGGAATCTTACTTTGCATGTGCTTGTGAAATCCTTTGTAGGTGCTGCTTATACTCATCTTTTTAGATATTCTATGTAAGTAATAATATAACATGCACAAATCCTACATGTGAGTGGGTAAATATGACCTAAAAATTTAATCACCCATTTCTCAAAAGGCTCAAAGCACTTGAAATAGGCCTCAAAGTCATCTCATCTCTAGTTCTAGGCTTCTTAAAGAGCTTATAATGGTCAAATTCCCTAAAATATTCTTTAGTATCCTTGTACAAATTTTCCCACCAAAGGCTAACCATCAGAATCTTACGCATGGTAGATCCCCTTCATAATGAACTCCTACAATTCCACCATGATATTCTTCCATAACAACCTCACGCTCATGTTGTAGAACACACCAACACAAAAACTCATCATGACCTAGCTTGTACAAATCTCCACCTATTAATTGGTAAGGTGTCACGTGTATTGAAAGTTGCTTCTTTTCTAATTTCTTCATTTCCTCAGGTTCTGTCTTGTGCGTAAGAATACTACAAAGTATCCTCTAGTTACGTAGGTGCATGATTTAACTTGAAAAGCTATGCATCGACATTGTATCCTCTCGCACTTTGTGCTTCCTCGCCATAATGGATTATTAACAAATGGTCAAGTCCTGAGTTATTTTTTCCTAGTTTTACAATAACTATAACTTCAAATTCATGAAATAGTAGTATCCACCTAAAAATGTGCCATTGAAAAATAGGGTTGTTGACAAAATACTTAAGTGACATATGATCTGTAAAGAAGATAAATGGTGTTTCTAATAAGTATTGTATGAAATTTTGCAAAGTGTAAATCATGGAAAAAGCCTCATGCACTTAGTAGTTGTATAATTTTGCTCAAAGGGTGTCAAATTCCTATTTTTAAAGTAAATAGGGTGGTCTACAATTCATTCTCTTAGTTATACTAATACTGCACCAATTTCCATCCCAGAAGCATCAACATGAACATGAAATAGTTTGTCCCATGAAGGGAAGCGTAAAATAGGTGCAGTGGTGAGCCTTTCCTTCAATGTTCCAAATACTTCCTACTGTGTGTCATAACAATAGAATTTTACTTTAGCCTTCAATAATTCCTCTAGGGTGTAACAATATTTGCATAACCTTTAATAAATTTTCTCGTAATACCTCGTATGTCTTATAAATCCGTGCACTTTACTCTATTTGTTAGGCTATTCCAAACCCAAGATCACATCAAAATTAGCTAGGTCCACCAATAAACATTCCTTACAAATAATATGCCCAAGTTAAGTTCTAAAAGGTGTTACAAAGATGCACTTCTTAATATTAAGAGAGATGCTCAACTACCGCACCTCTCAAACATAAGTCTTAGATTCTCACAATGGTCCTTAACTAAGCCATAAACATTCCAATCATCTAGATACACCTATAAATACTTATGAATGAATTCTTGAAACATCTTGTACCACAATGCATGAGAACACCGTTGGTGCATTATTTAATCCAAAGGGCATCACTGTGTATGTAAAAATTCCCCACTCAGTGGTGAAAGTTGTATTTTCTTGATCTTCCTTCACTATGCACACTGGTGATAACTGAAAAACCCATTTGTAAAAGATTAGATCTCGTGCCCTCAACTCCTTCAAGGATATCCTCTGTGAATGGGGTGGGAAAAGGATCAATAACACATGAAGCATTTAATTATTTGTAGTCCACATAGATCCTTATCCTCCCATCCTTTTTAAAACTGATGACCATGGGGCTAACCAACTCTGATTCCTCAACAGGCTCAATTATACCAAACTTGAGCATTTTATTAATTTGTTCCTTCACCTTGATGCGTAGATTAGGATTCATATTGTAAATAATCTTCCTAATCGTGTGCATGCCATATTTAATTTTGATTCTCATCACACCTAAAAATGGATTTACTCCTTTTAACTCATGATAAACCATCGGAAACAAGTCTTGAAAGTGACGCAGAGTTTAATAATCTTAGCCACTTCCTGCTCCGACCAGTAATCACCAATAATGGCCTCCTTAGGCTTTACATCTATTCCAATGTTAATCTTCTTCATTTTCATAGGCTCATGATATGCATGTGCCTTCACATTTGTTGTGTTCATCATCTCACGTGTACCTTTGCTATAATTAACATCCGAGTGTTATTATCCTCATCATCCTCACCATCGAACATGCATACCTACTTACCCTTTTATTTTACTTCCTAGGTGAAAAACATCTCTTCTTCCTCATTCTCTTCAAGGTCAAGGAATGGCTCTAAATCCATCTATCTAAACATATAAAATAGAAGTTCCTCATATTTCACACTATCTCCACAAGTAAAGAGCTTCCTCATTTGTAGTGATTCATTATAAAAATTCTTAGTAGAAAAATAATCAAAAGTATGAATCATACCTCGAGGTCGACTCCTTCTAGTTATCTATTTCTCTTGTTAATTCTCGCATGAACATACCATGCACATACACAACCACTTAAAGTGGATTAGAACTTATGCACCTAGAGTGATGGTGGCAAGTCCTCCTGCCCTCTATCTAAAGTCTCTCACAATTCTAAACATGATGCAAGGCATGGGACTTCCCATGAAATTCACATATATGAGAAGGTACATTTATGCTTAGGAACCTAGTAGAAAAGGAGATTCTCACTTGTCACCATTCTAATAAGTTGTCTCTATGTGTAGTCCACCAATGCACTGTTGTCACACACAGAGTATATACTAGCATATTCCTTCTATCTCCCTCATCCTTCCAATGGGCTTCCATGATGCACATAAATATATCAGGGTTCCCCTTACCAGTGTACCAAGTAATCTTGTTATAACTCAAGTGCCTAACCATGAGCACCTTGGTCATGTGAGTAACTGTGTTCTAGTTCATACATTCTATGCACCCATTTATCACAAGCAATACTTGCAATATCACTAACCAAATGAGCATCATCCCACTGTATCACTCATTCCTTAGATGGATCAATTACCTTGAGGTCTTTGATTGTATGCACATATATCCTATTTAAGTCCTCTTCACTCAAAGGATCCATATACAAGGCATATTTTGCATCTATCTAAGGTATAATGGTGCACTCTTCCTTGTTCTCAAAGCTAATGTACCCTTTGTTGAAGTAAAAATCTGCATTATTCACATAACACTAAGGGCACCCAAGTAACACTCGAAGATGTTTGATTCTGCAAGCACTAATACTTCAAAGTCCCCAGTAAACTTGGATCCCTAAATAGTAATAGTCACATCCTTTAACACTCTAATGGAATTATACCTAGTTCTATTTTCCATATACAACACATTTGAAGAAGGATGTAATGGTGGTCTTCCCATCTAATTCCATGCATCCAATGTGAGTACATTAACTTTTGCACATGTATCTATTAGAATGTTGCTCATAAACCATCTATCTATGACTGTAATCAAGGTAATATCCTTATCATATTCATGATTATGTGGGGGAATACTTGGCATGAAGTATCTACCTCTCACTCTCAGTACCTACGCGTGGTACCTTTTCTATCAACCACTCTCCTAACAAAGGTATTATGTTTTCCTAGTGCAACATTCGACATAACTCATTCAAGTCATCTACATCCTTCTATAGGAGTTCAACCTTATTTACTTGTTCCATCATGCACTCCTGCTCCTTTAAACTCTAAATCTCTCCTTGTAGATCCCTAATAACATCCATAGTCTCCTAGTAAACCTATTTTTGATGTGTAACATCAAGGTACTTGACATTTATCATATATTTCTTTGTTATAGTTGGATTATACTTTAAAGTTTCATGTGTGCATTTAGGCTCAACATGTGTAGTAACTAAAATAGGCTGCAACTCGGGGTAAGAGCTACCTTTGACATCCATTGATCGGAAACTATGAGTTATATCTTAATCGTTTCCACTCATTTGTCTTGCTTTTTCTGCTTGCTCATGTGCTCATATAAGTCAAGAAATTCTTCAAACTTGTGTTTTTTTCCACACCATGAGAAAACCACATTATGAAGGAACTCACGCTGATAATGATTAAGATATCCTCAAGTATAAAAAGTTCCTTTGGGAAATACCCCTCTTCCTTTGTTGTGACCTCAACCTCTATATACTCCATGAAAGCCTTTATTCCTGTTATCCCCATTATTGCGCCCTTCATTATAGTGCTCTCCTTGCTCCTTAGATCCACCTACTACACTAGTATGGCACACACCAATATCAATGGCTTCATGAATATGATCAATAAATCCACAATTAACGGTGTCATGAGTATGATTTTTGAAAATATTACAATACATAGACACATTCTTTCAAATCACATGCTTTAAGAGGCATCATCTACTTGCATCATGGTCCAAATGAAAAATTTCACAATCTAACAACATGGCGCGCATTGACTTACAAGGGCATCTATCTATAGACACCGAAATTCTACACTCCCCCATCATCAATAATTTGTCCCATTCACACTTATAATTTATCATGTTAATATATATTTAAATATTATTTAAATATAATTCATAAATTCACTATTTCCTCATATCTACCATAGACTATTTTATATATCTATGACATTTAATTTTATTAAATAATATAATCTATCATTATCATAATACCCCAACAAAATCTACACAACATACATTAATATATCTAATTAAACTAAATAAAATATCTCCCAAATAACCTAGCCAAAATAAAGTATAATCTAACCATAATCTGATCAAATAAGACACCTTATATGACACCTAATCTCATTCAAAAAATGAATTCATGATATTATCCCTCAAACATACAAGAAATAAACTTAATTTAGGTAATTTTTGTAACTATTACCTAAATAAAATCAAACAAACCAAAAACTCGCGATTAGGTAAAACACCAAAGATTATATAAGCTTCTATCCCAGCCTCATTTTGGGAAAAATCTACTTGCATTCCCAAGCTCATTCTTTGTCTCCAGTTATTGAATGTTTATCAAGTCTTTGTTTAGTCTAGTTTCACAATAAGATGGGTTCTATATCATTGTTCATAATTAGAAGATCTTCTTACAAACTGCCTAAGATGTCTAAGCTTCTAGCGCACATCCTCCTTTGTTAGTTGATTTTTTCAAGCTTTTTTTTGTGCAAGTACTCTCTATCACCACATATCCTTTTTCATATAGCACTGCGCTTGACATTTTCAACTTGGTTTTGTTTAGGAGCTGTTTTATCTTCACCAATCCACACGTTTGGGAAGTTTGAATCTTCATCCAAATTAAGGTAAGATTGTGTATGTTCATCTTTAATCTACTTATTTGAAATGTCCATAGTTTTAAAACCTTCTTCTTTCCATTATAATCAAACTAGAACTAATTAATTTATCAAAAATTCACTCAAATTGTAAAAACCATACCATATTCTATATTGTTCAATCTAACCTAGAATCACTAGCATTTTGGTGAAATGCACGTGTTTCCCTAAAAACATGTGTTTCTTGTCATTTTTGATGTTTATAGTATTTATCAGATTATCATCTATCCATTACATCTATTTCTATATTTTTGCTAACATATGATCAAGGATGGGTCTCTGTAGATGGCTATAGGTGGTCATGCACATGAGATAACCAATATAAATTCTCTTCTAATCTTTCGTCACCCATTATATTAGGAGCAATACAACATATTAATTGATATGGAACTTTGCACAATACATTCAGTCCCTTCAGACCAGTTGTAAAATGTGTTCGAGATCACTCAAAGCATTCAAGAGGCTACATAAGAGTTCTAGGAGGCATACTTTGAAATATTACACATTCAAATTGAATTAACTCGGTTCAAATACCATTATGGGGATGGATTAGAGATGTGGAGCTTGAATATTGAATTGAAAAATAAAGGAGGAACCACTGAACAACCATAATATATATATTCTAACACAACTTTTGATCACTAGTACGATTCTAAAAATGAAGAGCATGAGTTTGTCTTTAAATTCTTTAGAAAAAGTATATTGATGATTATGACTACGACTACTTCGAGGAATTTGAGATAGATTATCTTGAGTTAACCTTTGAAAATACATCCTCATTCAAGGATTTTGACACCGAATTTGATTCAGATCTCTAGATTATAGCTTATATATCTTAGTTTTTCATTACGTGTTTGTAATAAATTTTGAAGCTGTCGAACAATTATAATTTTTATCCATCCAAATATCATGATTTCTTATATATATTGCTTGATTGCATAAACAGTGGGTTGACATCCTTACGAGGAAGTCCTTTGAATTCTAGGGAATGACTTCTGTTAGGAAACCCACTTATTATTTTTACTAATTGAAAGTTTGGTGAATTTTCGTTGATTGAGGTTTCATTTACAGGAGAGGAGCTGATCTCGCTTTTTGTACATGCGACACAAATTTAATACAATATACACACATCAACGGGTATCGGTAAACCCCGCCATCTTGAGGTTTGATAGTTTAGTTTCTTATTTATTAACTTAAATTAAAGAGGAAAACAATTTCTAAACACCATCCTTAATATTTCCTTCAACCTCAAAAAGTGTACACCATATTCCACTACATGTCTCATGAGATGAATTAGAAGAGAGCTTCTCCAATTGTTTCACCATGGCTGAAATTTATGCCTCTAAGAATGGAATTACCCTAGTATCCACACTCCTAACTAATTTAGTGCACAAAGTTGCTTCCAAATGTATTACGGATCTACAAAGGTCTTATGAGATAAATCCCATCCGAATGGAGTCAATCTGTCCACCAAAAATAACTATCCCGACTAGGATGTATGTCATAAGATAACTTTGACAACAAAGTTTTAAAATGCATGTCATATTCCCAAATGCTTTCTGATAAGCCCTACTTAATGTCCTTAAGTGTGCTGATACTTTTCTGCTCAAATTTTGGAATATGGAACTCAAAGTTAGAAATGCAAAATGTACATAATTATAATCCACCCTAGTCTGATGCGGGTCATACTTCCTGTACGTCCTATGCACACGCCCTTTAAGATTAGTAGTAAAATGACTTGATTTTGTATCTAAGGCTATGATTCCTTTAGTGCACCATAGTAACTCACACTTGTGAATATGATGTGATGCATATTCAATACCCCTATATTATAGCAAGTGAAGAGATATTTTATATTAAACCTGATGTGGCTGATGAGGGTGCAGACCTTGTCCACTAGATCTAGAACTAGAACTCCACCAGTATTTCTTCCACCTCCTGAACTACCTAATACACTTAATCTCGATCCTCCTTATATTCTTGATCCACCTCCCGTAGCAGCCACCCAGGACGGTGGATGTACTTCTTTGTGTCCCAATTGTAGTGCTAAATTGAACTCCCATAGTCTAAACAATTGTATTACTTTTAGATATATTCCCAATGTTTTGCATGCCCACACTCTATCTAGATGACGTGTCAAAAATATTCCTCCAATCGGACCCCCAAAAAAGATAATATCATTTTTTTGCCATTGGTATATGTGTTGTCTGATGTACTTATATAATAAAAGGAAAATGATATCTACCTAAAGCTACTGGATTACCAACACTCTCCTACTTATCAATTCCAATAGTGGAAGTGGAACACCATGTGCAAAGGCTAGGTCACCAAGTGGGATCAGATGCACACCTACAGTCCTCAATATTTCCTCATTTGACGTGCTCTCATCTCGAAGTGAAGGAGATTCTCTACTATGCTTGCCTAAGTGGGGGAGATATTGATCCTCCTAATCCACGTATTCCTTGTGAGCTTAAAATCCTTCATGAGACATCGTCCTCAAACTCCAAAGACTCCTCAATATCACACTTCTTCGCCAATTCCATCTCCCACACTTTATTATACTTGAACCTCATTTTCTCTCGACCTTTCTACCAATAGGTCTGCCATATTTCACCACACTGCTCTTGCCATTGCATGCAGTGATATGTTTAGCTATCCATAGCTAGGCACTCTAAACTCAACACCACCATCGGGATCTTAATTGCTAAAGGAATAACAAGTATGTAAGATCCTCTTGGCTTGTACAAGGATTCAATATCAAAAATTCTCGAACAAGAGTACATAGAAACAACATACTCCAAATTATACCTACGCACAACACTTGTAGTCATTTTTATGCCCTTAGAACAATATTTTAATCCCATGCG
Source organism: Taxus wallichiana var. yunnanensis (assembly GCA_018340775.1). NCBI lineage: Eukaryota > Viridiplantae > Streptophyta > Pinopsida > Cupressales > Taxaceae > Taxus > Taxus wallichiana. Next base: position 442,464,132 of record CM031235.1, on the reverse strand, counting down.
CACCGACCTATCACTCGGTAGGCACTAGGCGCTCACTCGAGGCATGCGTGGTGCAGAGTCCCTCCTTTATGTGAGTTGTGTTAGAATACATCATTTATGATAGAAAATTAGATGCAAGAAGGAAAAGGACCATGCATTCACTCTGAGAGCTTAGGATGAGTTATTATATCAATGAATCCATTAAGATAACAAGGGAAACATCAAACAGATAACAAGTTTGTTTCATAATATAAAGAAAATGCACTAGGGTTTACACCCATAAACAATATATACTTAAAATGGAGCCATATATTCATATTGATCTTCATTCAGTAACCACATTACATTCATCAAGCCCATAATAGACCAGTGTATCCATGCAAATAAGACTCATGCATTAGAGGCCTAAACTATGCTTCCCATATTACAATAAGTGATCACAAACCCATCCCTCTAGATATGCCATCACTCCTATAGTCCTCTTAATGAGAACCTTAACCCATAGAACCCACTACTATTTCTAGTGAGCTTCACCTCTTCAATCGCTATATGATGCTATTGAATCATAATTCTCCTCTCTCTCCTTTTCCTTCAAACTCGAGCATATTTATATATAGCTTTAGCAACCACTTCCATGCCTTCCTAAAGTAATGGATTGATTTTCAAGTGTCAAGGTGGTCCTTCAATGGAGCATGCTTCCTTTGATCCAAGCTCTCCACTCTTTGTAATGATGTCTTTATGGATCCTTTCATCACATGGAATATTCCTTTCTTGACCAACAAGCTACCGGGATGACAACTTATCCACTCTACATGCTAGTTGGGTCATGGTTTTCTTGTGTCTTTGTCAGAATACCAAATATGGCTAAGTCCGAAACCCTTTGCTCTTCTCTTGTGCACGCCGTGGGTTCTACTAAACCCTACTAAAACCCTATATCTGCGATTTATCCCCATGTACCCTTCTTAATATTGGTCATGTGTGCCCATGTGCCCTTTGGTACTTAGCCAAATATTCTAAGGCCCAACATCACCCCACACTATGCATGTTCTCCATCCTCAGAAACACCTTCCTTCAAATAATAAATAATGGCAGACTCTGAATGGATGGAATAAAGAATGAATTAATGAAGAATAAAGAATGGAGGGAAAGTTTATTGTTAAAGGAGGAGAGGGAAATCCTTCCCTATATCTACCTCTAGCTTCTCCAGGCATCTACCTCATTCGTGCTTGTTGTGACAAAGGTCACCTAATAGGGTGCTCACCTCCTCAAAACTTATCTCTTCCCCTTTGGCACTAATCATATCAATGATACCCTCCAATTTTTTTCCAAAATCAACGAGTGTGTCCATCCTATGGGTGATTTGGGGATATAACTCCTTTAGCTTTGTTTTTGATCGAGCCCCATAAGGTCTCGATAGCTTATGATTTCTTATCTACCTCAGCCAAGATTTTATCCCTCTTTTCCCTATCTCCTTATTCTTTTCTTGAAACTCCTTGAGTTCCATTTCATGTGTAGCAACCAGGATGCATTCTAATCTATCTTTATCAACACAATTATCATAGGTAGCTTCAATAACTTGTGTGACAACCTTTATATTGGAAAAGAGTTTGGTATACCGAGAAACTATCTCTACAACCTTTAGTTTCTCTTCTTTTTCTTGGTGCACTAGCCCCTCCTCTGTAGATTCTAAGGAAATTGGTTGTCTTTCCATTGTGAGGATGCGATTCAAATACTTAAGACATTGTAAGGTTGATTCATATTTTTTCGGGTGATGTTAGGTCGAGATGCTTTAAGACAATGACATCCGTAATCATTTCCACCTTTTTATAGACCTTGCGCACCTTCTCCTTTTCCTCCTTTAGTTCACACCTTAACTAAGTGCTGATAATTTCTTCTTGCTTCATATCCTTGTTCTTCTAATGAGATCCTCCTTTTTATTCTCCAACTCCTCCTCTAGGAATCTCACCTGTCATCCCTCCCAAGAAAAGCATTGCCTCAACCTCAACTAAAACTTCGTTGATGCACTACAAACTTGCTCATCCGACATTGCTTTGGGCATTTAAAAGTGGGTTTATTAATTTTTTTCTTTGGAATATTCATTAGCACCCCTTGGCTATCTTCAAACTCAGGCTCATCGATATGGGACTCAAACACCCATGATATCATTTTCTGGTTTGTGGATATGTGCCTTCTTCGTCAAATGAATCCATGACCAAGATTTTCTCTATTGGCATGGTGCTCTAGAAGCATGCACATAGAACTTTGTTTGAATCATGGACATAACACATTCCTTTCCATTGTGATGATCCCATGTTCTTCCTTCATGTGCACATGGCCTTAGGAAATCTTATAGCCAAGTTGGGGTCTCCACTCATGCTTCTATACTCTTTTCCAATGCTTTCCTCTTCTATCTCCTTCAATACCTCATATGCATTGTGCTTTAGCTCTTGTTCCACCAAATCCTTAATGATGTTTTCCACTTCTCTCTGTGAATTCTTTCACTTTCTCCTCGGTGAGGCTTGGGGTCCTATGATTTTTGGTGCTCACCTCCTTGCTCAATCCTTTACCTTGAGCGTATCCCTCTTCATTCTTCTCTCTATCCTCCTCATCCTTTAAATCATGTACATAATAAACAAGATGGTATTGAGCCTCTTCATGCTCATCATCATCTCTTGCACCTATATAGGCCCCCAAGTTCTCTGTTTCTTTTGAGTAAGTTTCTCCGCCACCTTCTCCTTCTTCCTAGCTGGTGATTCCAACATAGGATATTCTTCTTTCTCTTTTTCTACCGGAGGTGACTCCTTCCTTGGCGAATCTTCTTGTGTGGGAGGTTATTCTTACTCCGGCACATCCTCTTCTCGGGGTATTTTTCTTCATGAGGGACTTATTCTTGTGTGCATATGTACTTGGCTTGGCACTTTCTTCCGGCATGCCCACATATTGTGCCCACCGCACACTTGGTACGTTCTTCTCTTGCACTTCCTCCCTCTCCCTCTTCTTTCATGTAGACTTCTTCCTACCGATGGGATCCTCTAGAATGGAGACATCATCTCAATGTAAGTGCCCTTTTTAAACTTTGTCTTGATGTGTAAGTATACCCTTGTTGTGGTTCTTTTGGTGATTGGCAATGTCAATGGTTTCATCATCTGCACCTCATGGGAGACACATTTCTCCACATATACATGCTTCTTTGGGTATATAAGATTCCTGTGAAAATTGCGGTGGTCTTGGTCTACCTCACTAAATTCGAACCTAAGCCTTTTGGCCTCCTTAAAATGGTTGACCCCTATTTGGAAGTATTACATAGTGAAATAAAATGGTAGCTTGCACGATGGCCTCTTAGTCCCATTAGTTAAAGTGAACTAGCCAATGCAAAAATTTTGATATACAACAAACTCAACTTCCCCATCTACCAATGTGGGCAATTGATCGGTATCCTCCACTCTACCCCGAATGCATTGTGCATTTGGTTATACCATTTTTCTAGGCACGCCTTTTGAGTGGCCGTCATGGTGTCATAAGTATATTTCTAAAATATCTTCATGGGAAAGGGACCTTCTTCTGGATACTCCCATACAAACTTCTCTATCCCATCATGCACTATAATCTCTGAGAAGACGATGGTGAGAATAATATTTCCAAACAATATATTTTATCCTTTCTACGCGCTACTAATGATCTCATCTACAATATAGTTGGAAAAATTATAAATGGTCCCTAATGAGATCTTCTGGCATACATTCAACCATGCCTTTTTTACTTGGGTCCATCTCTCTTGATCATTCACTTTGTAACCAAGCACACAACCATCCTTATAACGGGGTTGAGAATCTCTACAATATCAAAATAACGTAAACCCTTTATGTAATCATAAGCCTCAACAGTTTCCTTGATGGCTTCCTTATCCTCCAAGTCATCATATATGGAGTCTCCTTCATAAATAAGGCCAGTAAACTTTGATATAAGCTGAGGGGTTATGTGCATTTTATAGCCTACGAAAAAGAAATGGTCCTCATGCACATGTGACTTAATTTGTTGGTATAACCGCTCAAAGCTTGCCAAAATAGGGAAACTCATATAGTTGCAGAAACCTGACCTTTTCCAACTTCACCTTCACTTCATCGCTCTAGATCAGAATTCCTTCTGGTGTCCTCTTATTAGTTGGCTGAATGTTCCAATGCCATCTCTTTTTCTCGTAGTGCTTGTGCGATGATTTTAGTCACTCATGACCATATTTTTTAAGTGTGATACCCACTCTTTCCCCAACAATACTCCATCTGGGTATTGCATTTCTGCATACCACTCTTCATTAAAAATAGTGGCAATAGTTTGTTTTCCTTTTCCCTTTCCCTTCGCTTCTATAGTGAAACAATTACCTTCTTTGGTGCCATTTTACTTGTTGGGTTAAAATATAAGTTCCTCCTTGTTCGCTCTACTACTCTTCTCAACTCTAAGGCTTGGTTCCATGCAAAGAATCCTCCTACTTTTGTGCCCTAGTTGTAAAACTATAACTTGGAAAACCCTTCCACAAGAGGACATACTCCAAAAGAACTCTCGCCATGCTCGTGTACTCCTTCCACTTTGGTTCACGAGATCAATCTAGTCACGCACTTAGATCTTTATGATTCTTATTCCTTCACACAAATCTCTTGTATGCCTAAGTTCCCAAGATATCTTCAACTTTGTAATGGCAAGGTAAAATAATGATGTGCCCGACCTCATACTTATAGTTTTTTCTTCTTTCTAGTGGTAAATGGTATGCCACCTACCAACATAATTAGCATTAAATGTAGCTTTTCCCACTAAATTCGACCTTAATCACCCTTACCCACATTCTACAACCTTCCGGCATGTAAAAATTCTTACTGACCAAAGAATCTTATGCACATGTCTCCGCAGACCGAAGGCACTTCTTCGTAAACCTAATTTTTTCCCTTGCCTACCTCATGTTGTTCCTGTGCTCTTCATCCTTTGTATGTGGTATTTGTTACTACCTTCTTGACACCAAAATTATTTATGTCCATCGTTTCCTCATGTGCTTTCTACCTTACACATTTTCATCCTTTAATCCAAGCCATCCCATCTTTTAATACTGGATTATAATTTTCTTTGCACTACTCCACCCCACACTAAAATAGATTCGCAGTCCTCTATGCATACACAACCTTGGAAAGTAATGTGGTTACTAGTGCACAAGGTGTAAAACAACACAAACGGAAAGGAATAAGCAACAATAAAGGGAAACACAAGAAAGGAAATGCATTAAAGGAAATCCTAAGATAAATGGAAAAATTACCTTATTTACAAACACCAAAAAGACTTATTTATAGTAGGGCTTCAACCGACTCCCATTGAAATGACCTAGTAATATCATCCCATCCAACGCTTGTACCTAGAAAACACTTGAATCAAGGATGTACGAGATAATGTATGGTCCTAACCAAAGGAATTTCAACTTCCCAGATGGATGGCACGAAACTTGGAATCATACAAAAAAACCATCTACCCAACCTTAAAATGTTTTCTCTTGATATGATGATCATGCCAAGCCTTTTGTATTGCTATCTCAGTCTTCTAACTCCCTCTAACAAGTGATCACCTTTCGTCTAGTTACATTAATGTATCAATCCTTTCTTCCAACGTTTATTCATCAGTTAACCCTCCCGCTGCATCTTATACGCAGCGATGGTAGCATGAATTCAATCAGAAAAATAGATTCTATGCCAAACACCAATTGAAATGGTGTGCCCTTATTTAACCACTTATAGGTTTTCCTATATGCCCATAGAACAACTGATACCTTGTCATCCCAATCTTTTCTTCCAACGTCACAAATCTTAGTCAATATGTGACTTAGTATTTTGTTAAATGCTTCAGTAGTCCCATTTGCTTGTGGATGAGAAGGGGTGGTCTTGTGATGGGCCACCATAAACTCTAGCAATAGAATCCCGACTGTTTCATTTAGAAAATGTGTACCAATATAACTTATTAAACTCGAAGGGAATCCATACCTTCTGATTATGTTTTCCCATAAGAATTTGGCAGTTGTTGCTATAGTGCAATCTTTTGTAGGCATTGCCTCTGCCCATCTTGTCAAGTAATCTATGCAAGTGATGATGTAATGCAAACAGTCCTTCATGTGATAGGTGAAATAGGTCCTATAAATTCAATTACCTATTTTTCAAATGGTTTAGCATTGGCTATTGGTCGCAGGGGAATTTCATCCCTTCTTCTAGGTTTTCCAAGGCACTGGCAATGGTCACAGGCCTTGCAAAAATCAATACAATCCTGGTAGATACTTTCCCACGAAATCCCTATGACTAGAATATTCCACGTGATTGCATTTCTGCCGCATAGTGCACTCCCGCAATCCCACTATGTGCTTCCTCTATAATTGCAACATGCTCATGTTCTAACACACATTGGTGCATAACCTCATCATGGCCTAACTTGTACAAATTTCCACTTATCAACATGTAAGGTGTGACACTTATAACCAAGTGCTTCCTCTCCAAAGCCTTCATTCCTTCGGTGCCACACCTATTTTCAAAAATACCACAATATCCTCCAAGTGCGTGATGATCTTGGTATAACCCTTAATAAATTTTTGTAGTACCCCATATGCCCAAGGAATCCACACACAACACTCGATTGGTAGGCTCCCTAATCCCACAATAAATATCGGGATCCACTAGTAAGCCTTCCTTACATATAATATACCACAATAGGGTTCCAAATGGAGTAACAAAGACACATTTCTTAATGTTGAGGGATATCCTCAACTATCAACATCTTTCAAACATCAGCCTTAAATTGTCATAATGGTCTTTACTAGCCCATACATAATCCAGTCATCTAGGTAGACTTGAAGAAATTTATGGATGAAGTCCTGAAATGCTTGTACCACAATGCATGAGAACACATCAGGTACATTATTCAATCCAAAAGGCATAACCGTGTAGCAAAAACTTCCCCATTCAATGGTGAAGGTTGTCTTCTTCTGTTCTTCCTTTGTAATTCTAACTTGGTGGTACCTTGAGAATCCATCCATAAAAGAATAGACCTCGCGCCCGGCTACTCCTTCCAAAATTTCTTCAGTGAAGGGGGTTGGAAAGGGGTCAATGACACAAACTGCATTTAAATCCTTGTAATCCAAATAGATCCTTATCCTCCCATCCTTCTTAATACTTATGACCATTGGACTCACCCATTCTAATTCCTCAATGGCCTCAATAATTCCTGATGCTATCATCTTGTCTATCTCCTCCTTGACCTTTACGTGTAAGTTTGGATTCATCCGATAAGGTCTCTTCCAAATCGGGCATGCACCTTCCTTCAACTTGATCCTCATTGCCCCAAGGAATGGTGAACGCCTTTGAGCTCATGGTACCCACAAGGAAAAAAATCCTGAAACTCACGCAATAGATCAATGATCTTAGAAACTTATTTTCTTGACCAATAATCCCTAATGATAGCTTCCTTAGGTTATTATTATGAACCAATGTTAAGCTTCTTTATCCTCAAGGGTTCATGGTAGCCACACACTCACTCATCAGAACTAACCATGACTTCACATGTACCTTTGGTTTTCAAATAGGACTTTTTAGAAGAACAACAGTCAGGGGACAAGAAGTCCCTCCTCTTTAATGGGAGAGGTTCCCTTATTGAGACACAAACTTATTTACAAATATACAGAATGTCATTTTATGGTTGAACTTGGATACCACGAAAATGTTTTCCACAAAGATCATCAGTTACGAACGGGCTGAGGAAAGAGGGTACGAAGATAAGCAGAATAGCAAACGTTTGGAATTGTAGATAACAGAATAATTCTTTACGAGTGCGAAGTTGCAGGGAATTTGGAACAAGATTATTTGTATTAACTGAATAAGATCAAAGACACAAAGTTCTTCAACGACCTTCTTCAGATTCATTAATCAAAGACACAAAGTTCTTTCTTGGTCGTGCAAGATCACTGTATTTGCAAAAGCAATCAGCAAGACTAACGAATTAGGTACAAAATAATCTTCACAATACTAAAGGAAAACACAGAGATACAGAGATTCAGATAGAGAATGAAAAGAAAAGCCCTTTTGTATTGATACGTTCAAGATCTATTTACAATTTCGAGAGTATGCCAAGTTCTTCCTCCTCTTCAAAATGGCGTGGAAAGGCCATTATATAGCTTACAAGTCGGTTACGATTTGTAACCGTTTCTTTTAAATAAAGAATAGTTAAGTATTGCCGGTTGCAATACCTTAACTAATTACAACGAATACGAAAAGAAAGGAAAGAAGAGGAAAGAAGAGAGAAGGAGACAGGTGGCCGGCTACTGGGAGGGACCCACTGTCTTCAGAATCCGCTGCCTGAACTTCTTCAATGACTCAGCTATATCTCTGCCACGAGGGACTGATGTGTTAGTTGCAGACTGAGTCCAAAATCCCAGGCATTTCTCCATCTCTTTATCAAACTCGACGTGAGTATGATAGTCTTTGTTTGCTTCTTCAATGGCAGACTGGAGAGAACAAATTTCTTTTATCTTGTCTTTAGAGATGGAGTCTTCCTTGAAAAGATTATCTTTGACAAAAGCTCTGAACTGAGCTTTGATTTCTTGCAAGGATGAGGGAATGCCAGAGTTTTCATCCTGAAGATGACAATGCATATCTTTGAAAGCAAAGAAATGCTAGCCTTGAAAGCTTCTCCTTTTGCCGCCTATTCTTCATTTCTCCTACACCTCTTCCAGACTCGATTTTCCACTCTACACCGTAGACCTGTGGATTTTGATAGATTATCTTCGGCATCATCGAAAATCTTACTCGCCAGTAAGATGTTCTCATCTGTCTGTCCCATGAGGCGAAGGTCTACGATGCAACTGCCCCAAAGTTTAAGCTCCTTATTCATAACTTCAATGGTAGAGGATAGTTTATGTTGCAACTTGTCTACCTTTCCATGTAGCTTAAAAGCTTCGTCGATGAAGTTTAGCCTAAGCAACAAGCATGTCATCCACCATGGCTTCGATAGCTCTACCATAGACAGAATACTTGTGCATATCTTTAATTTCTTGCACTTCATCTTGGCTTAGAATTACAGGAGGGGGTAGAGCAGTCAAGGGAGTGGGGTCTAAAACTTTGTCCTTAGACAAGAGTGACTTGATGAAACTCGTGAGAACTTGGGCTTGTTCTTCCAAGCTGTTCAATCGTCTGCTGCCCTTTCTCTACCCTTCCAATGACTCTCGTGATCAAGCTTTCGGAGGTTATGAATCTCACCTTCAGGAGTAGACTCTCCCATAGGGATCCTTGAAAGTTCCAAGTCGGATGTCAGCAACTCTGATTCCGATTTGTCTACTGTGGGCTTAGCAATCTCCAGGAATTGCTGACCTCGAGCATCCGACACAATCCTGGAAGTAGTTCTGGCTTTCTTGGCACGAGAAGGAGTGGTGCCCAACAAGGCTGCTACAGCATCAAAATTTGGTCCCAAGCTTTGAGAGGAGGATTTTCTCTTCCTTTTATCAACCAGAGGTTGCACCCAAGCAAAAGAGGAAGAAGAATCTGCAGGAGAAGCAAGGGGACCAAGAGACAGGGAGCTCATGACACTCAAGGTCTGTGCAGCTGCTGACTCAAGCTGAGATGTAGGCAGAACACTGGAGGTAATGGCGGCAGAAGAATCAGTAGTACCTGGAAGTTCGGTGCTCTGGACTTCTTTATCTTTATCTGCTGGATTTTCAGGAACACTTGCAGGAATTGGCACCTCACTGTCTTCACTTTCACTGAGAACGATGATGTTCTCTGGACCCATAGGCAACTCTGCCTGTTTTCTTGGAGGGTCATCCTCTGCAGGCTCCTTCTTTACCTCTTTGAGTTTCTTCTTGTATACCTGGGTAGATGGAGAAGGAGTAGATCCTACAAGTCCCTGAGCTATTGAGGCAGGAGGGGTTTTCACCGGTGTCCTGCACTGAACCGATGCTTCCTTATGGGTGTCGAATCATCTTTGGAGCTGGATTCTCCTGAGTGCCTCTTGAATTCTCGGATCTTCTTACTGAACCAGACCCTAGTTCTGATCAAGACTGGGCAATAATCTCACCGATCATCTCTTTCTTTTTCTGCTCCAATCCAGGTCCTCCAGAGGGGTGTGCTTAATCACATTTTCGTATTCATACGAATATAGCTCAGAATTGTCATCCTGGAGACCTTCAGGAACTTGGTACAGACTGAGTTCTTGGATCAATTGCAGGGAGAACCTGCCACAATGCCTTCTTCGGCTTCTTCAAAAACATCTCGCGCAAATCGGCCCAAGAGTCTTCTCAGATTCCGCCCGTGATGATAGACTATCTTGATGTTCCTTTCAATGAACTTCTTCAAGTCAAAACAGGTTCTTGGCTTGAAGAAATGAACAGTGATAGGGATCAGGGCTCTTTCTACGTTCTGAGCATCCAGGGCCGTTTTGCATGTGTAGTTTCCCAGAGAGATGGGAAAATGTAAGCCAGAAATTTTCTTGTCTCTCTGCAAGTTCTCAGGCAACTTGTCCAGCTTGCTCGCATATCTCAATCAAGGCCATTTTGTCGCGCAGAACATGGGAAGCCGCAGAGGAGTGTTCTCATAGCCAGCAAGCCTGATATAAGAGAATTTCCTGAACTGAATGAAATAGGCTCCATATTGTGATATCAGGTTCATAGCTTCGTCTGAAAACCTCTGGCGGTGTCACCTTCGAGCAATCTGACCACGTACATGGTGAAGGCATCATTGACCCTTCTGAAATTCGATTGCTGGTCTCTAGGGTGAACTGCGGGCAATAGGCGTACACTGGATCGTCTTTGTGTGCATCAATGTAGGAAAAGCCAAACCATTGCCGTGACGCTGCTAGGGTATACATCAGATACGAAGTCATGAAGAACTTCTTTGTTTGTTGCACATTGGATAATTGCTCGGCCAAATTCATGCTTATGATTTCTGCCCAATTGATGTTTTGCGTTCCCTCGCACACCATGCTGATGAGCGGGCACATCCAGAAATGAAACTCATTGGTTGAGGGCAAACCCATAACCCGAGCAGCACAGGATTATAAAATCTCGACAATTCTTCATTGAAATCCACCCGGAAGAGGGTTTTGGTCAGACGAGAAGCTCCTTTCCTAGGGTTCTTCAACCAAGACCTCGCCACTCGAGCTTTATATTTATCACTGTCTTGGTCAAACATGGCCTGTGCTTGATCCCGAGAGACGACTATAGCATTGTCCATCTCCGGAATCCTCAGAGCAGCTCCAATGGCAGCAGCGTCCAGCTTGGCAATGAGCTCCCCGTGTACATTTGTCAAGTCGCTCGAATCGGGGTCGAAGTGAGCTCCGCATGAAAGTACCGTATCAGCACACTGCACTGAGATAGGGAAACCTCCGGCGAAAGCCAAACCGCTATCATTAATCATCTGTGCCATCGGCGTAGGGTTTGCATCTGTCATTCTTGACCAAAATCGCCGAAGTCGAGATGACGAGCTTCACTGTCTCCGATATTGCTAACGGCAGACTCAAGTGGAGAAATTTGCTCCTGTCCCTGAAACTTGATCTTCATATTGATAGATTCGGAGCTGCGACCCAGACTCTGGAAGGAATTTGCAAGGGGAACTAGGTTGCAAGGGTTTGAGCAAATGATAGCAAGAAAGCAATGTGAAAAATGCGAAGGTGGTATGCTTGGTTATATAGCCGTTTGAGGAGCGGAATGAATTTAATGCGCATTGAATACACCACCACCAATTTGAAAGAGCGTCATATTCGGAATGAGCGGGAAAAGCTAAGTGTGAATGACACTTGGTACGCTTGGAACAGGTGAGACGCGAATGCGCGAAACACGCGGCTCGGGCGAAATGGAGAGAGAATGCACAAAAGCTTTTGGAACAATTGGGACGAAAATGCGCGAGGTACGCGGTTCAGGCATTTCGGCCGAAATTGGAACAGCAGGCCCATTTGGACTTGGGACTTTTGGAACAGAAAATTCCGGAGTACGCGACTAGGAAGCTTCGGCCGAAAAAGAGGAAGCTTGCACTTTTGACTTTGGGATATTTGGGACGAAAATGCGCGAAGTACGCGGTTCGGGAGTTTCGGCCGAAAATGGGAAAGCTCGCACAAAAGTTTTGGGACACTTGGGACAAAAAGTTCCGACGGGCCCGAGAATGGGACAGTTTCGGGGATTTCGGCCGATCGGGGAACAACTTGCACTTTCGTACTTGGGACAGGTGAGACAGAAAGTTCCGACAGACCCGAAATACTTACAAAATGACCCAAAACTTAGATTCTTTCGACTTCACGACCTGGGTATCTCAGGAAAAAGCACTTAGACTCAAAATTTTCAAAATTTGTTCTTGTTAGAGAGGGGAATTTTGAGTAGACAACAGCTGGCTCCTTCTGGGGATGACTTGGCATAAATTCACTGAATGAAACAAGGCAAGAACTTAGACAAACTTGGTGTAGCAGACCAGTGCCTTATCCATTGGGCGAAAGGAGTCAAACCAATACAAGGGCAAACACACCACAAAAAGGGAAAACAAAAAAAAAAAAAAAAGAAACACTGTACACAATATACAAGGGACTCCCTAGTCACCTAGGACTTGAACAACTTCAAATACTGCCCACTATAAGGAAGTGGGAGGGGGGAACCATCCATGTAATCAAGATAGAAAGAGTTCTTACCAGCAAAGTGTCTTATCTTGAAAGGTCCAAGCCACAGAGAATCAAATTTTCCATGGCTACCACGAGGTTCGTGTCTTTTGTCCCACAACAGCACGGTATCACCAACCTGGAACTCTCTGCTCCTAGCTTTCTTATCAAACAGAATCTTCACCTTCTGCTGATGTGCAGCTATTCTGTCAGCAACCTCCAATCTATCCTCGTTCAGTTTGTGCAGGTACATGATCCTTTTGTCCAGAGCATCACTGAAACTAGTGTCTTCAATGGCCTTCATCAGGTGCAAGGCTGGTAGTTCCACTGTCACTGGCAATTGAGCCTCTACTCCATACACTATTTGAAAGGGGGACATTCCAATGGCTCTTTTAGGTGTGATCCTGTCTGCCCAAAGAGCATCGTAAAGTTTCTTATGCCAGTTTCTCTGAGATTCATTGACCAACTTTCTTATGATAGTCACCAGATTCTTGTTGGTAGATTCTGCTTGTCCATTTCCCTGGGGATAATAATCTGAAGAATGAGCCAGAGAGATGCCATACCCGTAGCAGAAATCCATTATCTCAGTTGAGGAGAAGTTTGAGGCATTATCTGTTACAATCTTGTTAGGCACACCATACCTAACCAAGATGTTCTCTTTAATGAAGTTGCACACTACTTCGGAAGTGGTGCTCTTGACTGGAATAGCTTCCACCCATTTGGTGAAGTAGTCAGTAGCAGTTAGCACATGAGTATGTCCAGCGCTGGAAACAGGGTTGAGTGCACCAATGAAGTCTAGACCCCACTGTTGGAAAGGTTCTTCAATCACAACTGGTTTGAGAGGCAAGGAAGCCAATTTAGGTCTTCCCACGAAAGTCTGACAGGCCTCACATTTATCCACCCACTTGGATGCATCTTTGAACAAAGAAGGCCAGTAATACCCTCCACGGAGTATCTTATGAGCTGTGACTGTTGATGAATAGTGCCCTCCGCATGCCTGATCATGAAAAGCTGAGAGCAATTTTCTCTGTTGTTCTTTGTCTACACACTTCAGGAACCTCCCATCCAAACCACGCTTGAACAAGGCATTTTCCCACAATACATATTGTGCTGATCTCAACTTAACAGTCCTCTTTTCTTTAGCAGTTAAATGAGAGGGGCATTCCCCGTAGGTGAGAAAATGAGCGATGTCAGCGTACCATTCATCAACTGAACTCAGGAACAGAACAGTAGGAAGGTCAGCTTTCTCCTCCAGTAACTCGTGTTGGGCTCCTTCAGCAATGAGCTCGCAAAGACCTTTTCCCCGAACCAGCTTGGTTGGCTTGATATCAAGGTCATACTCCTGGACTTTAGCCACCCAGTTTCCCCTCTTGGATCCAAATTCTTGTTGCGTGAGAATTGACTTTACAAATCGTATGATCTGGGACCAAAGCACCGTAGAGTGAGAGTTGAGGATATAGAAACGGAACTGCTTGACAGCTTTGACTACTGCAAAGGCATGCTTCTCCATCATGGTGTACTTTAGCTCATGGTTCTTCAGGATATAGCTCATGAAGGCAATTGGTAGCTCATGTTTATCAGGATCCTCCTGGGTTAAGACGGCAGCCAGAGTACTATCTGTAGCGTAGCAGTAGATAATGAAATCCTTGCTTTGAAATCGGGGTAAGGTGCCAAACGGAGTTTTAGCAATAGCTTTCTTGATACCCTCGAAGGATTCCTTTCCTTCAGAAGACCAACCAAATGCTTGCTTTCCTTTCATCATCTGAGAAATATTCAAAGTTAATTCAGCAAAATCAGGGATGAATCTTCTTAGAAAATTGATCTTACCGAAAAAGGAATGCACGCCCTTTTTACTAGTAGGGAGAGGAATCTGTTGGATGGCTTGAACTCGCTCAGATCAATCTTGATGCCATCCTTTCGAGACAATGTGTCCTAATAGCTTTCCTCTCAGAATACGTAAGATAGATTTTTTAGGATTTAAGGAAATCCCATGCTCTCGGCATCTTTGCAGAACTGCTCTAAGTGGTCGAAGTGATCCGCTCTTGTCTTTGAGAACACTGTCAGGTCATCAAGGTATATGACTATGCATTTTCCCTTCAAGCTTCCGAAAGCCAGATCCATAGCTCTCTGGAAGGTGGCACCGGCATTAATCAGCCCAAAAGGCATTCTCTTGTAGGCAAAGGTACCCCAAGGAGTTGTGAAGGCTGTCTTATGTTGATCAGCAGTATCGACCTCTACCTGATTGTATCCAGAAAAGCCATCAAGCATAGATAACATCTCAGAGCCTGTTACCGCTTGCAAAACCTGATCCATCATAGGCAGAGGGTAGTTATCTTTCAGAGAGGCCTGATTCAGGTTCCTGAAATCAACACAGATACGGATCTCCCCATTCTTCTTCCTAACAGGTACAATGTTTGCAATCCAAGTCGAATGGTGAATGGGAAAGATGATTTTAGCCTTTAGCAGTTTCTGAATCTCCTGAAATATGGTGTCAGCTATCTTTGGGTTGTACTGCCTCTGCTTTTGCTTGAAAGGCTTGATTCCTGGCTTGAGAGGGATAGAGTGCTGCATTTCCTTTGGCTTGAAGGCTTTCAGATCTTCATAAGAATAAGCAAGCACATCTTTATATTTCCTTAAAAGTTCAATTGCTCTTCTCCTTTCATCTGATGTGCAACACTTCCCGATATTTACCAGCTTCGGGTCATCAGAACTCCCAATATCAATTTTATCATACTCAGCTGATTGCCGAGGTCCAATGGAAGCTTTAGATCTCACGTACCTGTCATGCTTATCAAACAACTCCTCCAAACTCACCAAACCTTTGGGGATCTTGTTTCCTTTGAGCTTAATGCACCCTTCCTGATCAGTCTCTTCTCCTTGGGTGACGGCTTGGTCCGAAGACACGCTCTCACGAGGCAGGTTGTCACTTCCTTCGAAATACAGTTGTTCAAAATTGCCCTTGAGCTCCAGGAAGGAAAGCAAATGCTGGTCGTCGTTGAAGACTTGCCAGTTGTTAGTATTGTCAGGGACACTAGGTCGGTGGACCATCTCAATAGTGAATTTATCCTGAGAGAATTCAGGATGAGGAATCAATAATGACCCTGAGACAGCCAGGGAATCAGCTCTGCTGTTCTTTTCTCTGGGAATTGCTTCAATGGAGAAGGCATCAAGGAATTCAATTGAATCCCAAACCTGATTCCGATAATGCTTCAGCCTCCCGTTCTTTACCTGAAACAGGCTTCTGACTTGCTTCACAATCAGCTCTGCATCACCACGAGCCAAAAGATTTTTTACACCTCGTTCTTTGGCCACTTGCAATCCAAGGATGAGAGCCTCATACTCTGCTGTATTGTTAGTGTTCTCGAACTGCAATTTGAATGAAAAGGGGTACAGGCAGCCCTCAGGTGATATTAACAGAACACCGGCTCCAGAACCAGCCGAAGAACAACTGCCATCAAATTCTAAGATCCAGACACCATTGGGATCTTTAGGTGATATTTTGCAGGGTCGGATTTCATCAGGGGACAAAATCATGTAATTACCATGGCCCCTGTCCTCATAGAGTATTTGTGCCTTGGGATCATCTGTCTTCTGCACAATGTACTCGGACTGCTTCTCAGGTAGTAGCTTCTTCATTTGTCCATTGACAGGTATGAGAGCGTGTGACCAGTCCATTTGAATCTCTCCACCCACATCTTTACAGAAGTTTCTGCTTAGCAACATTCCATAGGAAGGAGGAATGTCTGCTACTAGTATGGTAGCCAAGACCTTCTTTTCAGGTAAAGCAGCAAAAGCCACTTGTGCATCTTTAATCCTTCCCACCAAAGGTACTTCCTTACTTTCCATGGAGTAGCAAGATCCGTAAGTACGAGTAAGGGTCAAGCCTAAAGCATGAGCTACTTTGGCGGGCATCACATTATCTGAGGCTCCGGAATCTATGACACAGTTACTGAGCCTGTGGCCAGCTATAAGGAGTGTTACATAGAAAGGCTTGATCTTGTCGCCAGGTGAGGTGACAGCAGCTACTAGACTGGGCTGTGGTGCGAAGGAGGTGTGGGCAAAAGGCCTTTGGAGGTGGTCTTGGAATGGGAATTTACAAATTGGATCATCTTGGCAAAAGCTTTTGGATGGGTTTGGTAATATTCAGCCTCTGAAATTTGAACTTTGGTCCTTTTTAGATGATCTACAATGTCAAAGGATCCAGAGGTGGATGGTCCATCATCATTTGGAATCTTAGGTTTATCAACCCTAGGAGAAAAAGAAGAAGAAACAACTTTGGGGGTGGATTGGCAGTACTTACCTTTGGTGCAGATGAGGTAGGAATAGGAGATCCTCTTCTGGCAATTACAGGAATAGTTGCAGGCTGCTCTTTGGACTTCTTCAGGGGTTGTGTCACCTTTTCCCTCTGATGCGTCTGTTCCCGAGTCATGACAGCGAAGGATTCGCTGTTCATATCTGCTACCACTTCATCATAGTCATCTGCATCATCAATGCCTTCAGTGGTAAAGAAATTGACTCGAGATCCCTCGGGTTCTTTCGCCTCATCATCGAATTCCTCCAGAACTCTTCACAAGCTTCATTATCATCTTCTGGTTCTTCGACCTCGCAAGTTGCATTCACAGGAACTTTGACGGGAGGTCCTTCAAGTGCCAATCTTGTGTGGGGAGCTGGCAAACGGTTTCTGGGTTGAAAATTTCTTCTCGGAACATCTGCATACGGTGCATGCTGAGCTAATTGTTTCTTTATAGCTACCAGATCATTTGCAAGTTTCTGGACTAATGGATCAGTATTGGGTCCAGAAGTGGAAGAGGAAGAAGCAGCAGATTTAGATTTGGGAGGATCTCTCTTCAACTTCCCTGACATGATTAGGTCATCCTCGACACTAACAGCCAGTTCTTGATCCAGAATTAACGTTCCAAGATTAGCCCTTCTTAGAGCATAACTGACTTTAGGCGTTTGGGCATTCAAAAAGAAACATTTTTGGATTTGATCAACCGGCCGAGTGTTCACGGGGATTTTGTTGATCAGTCTGTTGAACCGAGCCACAAATTCTCTCATGGGTTCCGATGGATCTTTCTTTATTTGAGAAATCTGGGCAAGCAGTGCATGCACATCTTCTGCCGGCTTGAAACGGCTTTCGAACTGAGTTCTCATGGTATTCCAGTCGATGATGGCACCAGCCGGAAGGTGATAGAACCAGTCAGCAGCATTGTCCTGTAACGTCTCGACGAACAGTCTTACTGAGACGTCTTCATGTTCAACCCCCAAGACTCCACACGCAACTATGAAGGCTGCAATATGCTCATCAGGGTGCACTTTGCCGTCGCCTCTGAATTTGGGGAAGTTCTTTCGGTTACCTCTAGGTAACTCATGCAAAGGCTGAGTGAGGGCCAGGGGCCCGACACGTTGACCCCATGGTACTTGTGCCATTCTTCTTGGAAATACGGTTCTGAGGGGAACTGTAACACCAGCAAGGATTAAAGCTTGTAGATTAGGACTAGCAGGCTCTGAAGGACTTCTTTCTCGAACAGGTGGAGTGCTCGTTGAACGAGTTCTTCTATTTGAAGGGAAAGGAAAACCCTGTTGCTCCAAAAGCTGAAACTGAGAATCTTCGATACCAAGGGCCCTTCTCCCTCGAGTGAAACGCGGAGTCGCCAGATCAAAGGATGATCGAAAAAATTATAGTACTGGAATGCGATTTTCCCCAGCGGAGTCGCCAAAAACTGTTGGTTTTCAAATAGGACTTTTTAGAAGAACAACAGTCAGGGGACAAGAAGTCCCTCCTCTTTAATGGGAGAGGTTCCCTTATTGAGACACAAACTTATTTACAAATATACAGAATGTCATTTTATGGTTGAACTTGGATACCACGAAAATGTTTTCCACAAAGATCATCAGTTACGAACGGGCTGAGGAAAGAGGGTACGAAGATAAGCAGAATAGCAAACGTTTGGAATTGTAGATAACAGAATAATTCTTTACGAGTGCGAAGTTGCAGGGAATTTGGAACAAGATTATTTGTATTAACTGAATAAGATCAAAGACACAAAGTTCTTCAACGACCTTCTTCAGATTCATTAATCAAAGACACAAAGTTCTTTCTTGGTCGTGCAAGATCACTGTATTTGCAAAAGCAATCAGCAAGACTAACGAATTAGGTACAAAATAATCTTCACAATACTAAAGGAAAACACAGAGATACAGAGATTCAGATAGAGAATGAAAAGAAAAGCCCTTTTGTATTGATACGTTCAAGATCTATTTACAATTTCGAGAGTATGCCAAGTTCTTCCTCCTCCCTCAAAATGGCGTGGAAAGGCCATTATATAGCTTACAAGTCGGTTACGATTTGTAACCGTTTCTTTTAAATAAAGAATAGTTAAGTATTGCCGGTTGCAATACCTTAACTAATTACAACGAATACGAAAAGAAAGGAAAGAAGAGGAAAGAAGAGAGAAGGAGACAGGTGGCCGGCTACTGGGAGGGACCCACTGTCTTCAGAATCCGCTGCCTGAACTTCTTCAATGACTCAGCTATATCTCTGCCACGAGGGACTGATGTGTTAGTTGCAGACTGAGTCCAAAATCCCAGGCATTTCTCCATCTCTTTATCAAACTCGACGTGAGTATGATAGTCTTTGTTTGCTTCTTCAATGGCAGACTGGAGAGAACAAATTTCCTTTATCTTGTCTTTAGAGATGGAGTCTTCCTTGAAAAGATTATCTTTGACAAAAGCTCTGAACTGAGCTTTGATTTCTTGCAAGGACGAGGGAATGCCAGAGTTCTCATCCTGAAGATGACAATGCATATCTTTGAAAGCAGCAGCTGCTAGCGTCTTGAAAGCTTCTCCCTTTTGCCAGCTATTCTTCATTTCTCCTACAGCCTCTTCCAGGACTCTGATTTTCCACTCTACACTGTAGACCCAGGATTTTGATAGATTATCTTCGGCATCATCGAAAATCTTACTCGCCAGTAAGATGTTCTCATCTGTCTGTCCCATGAGGCGAAGGTCTACAATGCAACTGCCCCAAAGTTTAAGCTCCTTATTCATAACTTCAATGGTAGAGGATAGTTTATGTTGCAACTTGTCTACCTTTCCATGTAGCTTAAAAGCTTCGTCGATGAAGTTTAGCCCGGCAACAAGCATGTCATCCACCATGGCTTCGATAGCTCTACCATAGACAGAATACTTGTGCATATCTTTAATTTCTTGCACTTCATCTTGGCTTAGAATTACAGGAGGGGGTAGAGCAGTCAAGGGAGTGGGGTCTAAAACTTTGTCCTTAGACAAGAGTGACTTGATGAAACTCGTGAGAACTTGGGCTTGTTCTTCCAGCTGTTCAATCGTCTGCTGCCCTTTCTCTACCCTTCCAATGACTCTGGTGACTGTTTCCTGGAGGTTATGAATCTCACCTTCAGGAGTAGACTCTCCCATAGGGATCCTTGAAAGTTCCAAGTCGGATGTCAGCAACTCTGATTCCGATTTGTCTACTGTGGGCTTAGCAATCTCCAGGAATTGCTGACCTCGAGCATCCGACACAATCCTGGAAGTAGTTCTGGCTTTCTTGGCACGAGAAGGAGTGGTGCCCAACAAGGCTGCTACAGCATCAAAATTTGGTCCCAAGCTTTGAGAGGAGGATTTTCTCTTCCTTTTATCAACCAGAGGTTGCACCCAAGCAAAAGAGGAAGAAGAATCTGCAGGAGAAGCAAGGGGACCAAGAGACAGGGAGCTCATGACACTCAAGGTCCTGCAGGCAGTTTGTTGACTCAAGCCGAGATGTAGGCGTAACACCGGAGGTAATGGTGGTAGAAGAATCGTAGTACCGGAAGTTCGGTGTGCTGGACTTCTTTATCTTTATCTGCTGGATTTTCGGGAACACTTGCAGGAATGGCACCTCACCTGTCTTCACTTTCACCGAGAACGATGATGTTCTCTCGACCCATAGGCAACTCGCCTGTTTTCTTGGAGGGTCATCCTCTCGCAGCTCCTTCTTTACCTCTTTGAGTTTCTTCTTGTATACCTGGGTAGATGGAGAAGGAGTAGATCCTACAAGTCCCTGAGCTATTGAGGCAGGAGGGGTTTTCACTGGTGTCCCAGACTCTGGAACTGATGCTTCCCTTATGGGTGTCGAATCATCTTTGGAGCTGGATTCTCCTGAGTGCCTCTTGAATTCTCGGATCTTCTTACTGAACCAGACCCTAGTTCTGATCAAGACTGGGGCAATAATCTCAGCCAGATCATCTCTTTCTTTTCTGTTCCAATCCAGGTCCTCCAGAGGGGTGTGCTTAATCACATTTTCGTATTCATATGAATATAGCTCAGAATTGTCATCCTGGAGACCTTCAGGAACTTGGTACAGACTGAGTTCTTGGATCAATTGCAGGGAGAACCTGCCACAATGCCTTCTTCTGGCTTCAAAATCATCTGCACAGTCGGCCCAGTAGTCTTCTGTATCTGCCCTGTGATGATAGACTATCTTGATGTTCCTTTCAATGAACTTCTTCAAGTCAAAATAGGTTCTTGGCTTGAAGAAATGAACAGTGATAGGGATCAGGGCTCTTTCTACGTTCTGAGCATCCAGGGCTGTTTTGCATGTGTAGTTTCCCAGAGAGATGGGAAAGTGTAAGCCAGAAATTTTCTTGTCTCTGCAAGTTCTGTGCAACTTGTCCAGTTGCCTGCATATCTCAATCAAGGCCATTTTGTCGTTGCAGAACATGGGAAGCCGCAGAGGAGTGTTCTCATAGCCAGCAAGCCTGATATAAGAGAATTTCCTGAACTGAATGAAATAGGCTCCATATTGTGATATCAGGTTCATAGCTTCGTCTGAAAACCTCCTGGCGGTGTCACCTTCGAGCAATCTGACCACGTACATGGTGAAGGCATCATTGACCCTTCTGAAATTCCGATTGCTGGTCTCTAGGGTGAACTGCGGGCAATAGGCGTACACTGGATCGTCTTTGTGTGCATCAATGTAGGAAAAGCCAAACCATTGCCGTGACGCTGCTAGGGTATACATCAGATACGAAGTCATGAAGAACTTCTTTGTTTGTTGCACATTGGATAATTGCTCGGCCAAATTCATGCTTATGATTTCTGCCCAATTGATGTTTTGCGTTCCCTCGCACACCATGCTGATGAGCGGGCACATCCAGAAATGAAACTCATTGGTTGAGGGCAAACCCATAACCCGAGCCAGCAGGATTATAAAATCTGACAATTCTTCATTGAAATCCGCCCGGAAGAGGGTTTTGGTCAGACGAGAAGCTCCTTTCCTAGGGTTCTTCAACCAAGACCTCGCCACTCGAGCTTTATATTTATCACTGTCTTGGTCAAACATGGCCTGTGCTTGATCCCGAGAGACGACTATAGCATTGTCCATCTCCGGAATCCTCAGAGCAGCTCCAATGGCAGCAGCGTCCAGTTTGGCAATGAGCTCCCCGTGTACATTTGTCAAGTCGCTCGAATCGGGGTCGAAGTGAGCTCCGCATGAAAGTACCGTATCAGCACACTGCACTGAGATAGGGAAACCTCCGGCGAAAGCCAAACCGCTATCATTAATCATCTGTGCCATCGGCGTAGGGTTTCAGATCTGTCATTCTTGACCAAAATCGCCGAAGTCGAGATGACGAGCTTCACTGTCTCCGATATTGCTAACGGTAGACTCAAGTGGAGAAATTTGCTCCTGTCCCTGAAACTTGATCTTCATATTGATAGATTCGGAGCTGCGACCCAGACTCTGGAAGGAATTTGCAAGGGGAACTAGGTTGCAAGGGTTTGAGCAAATGATAGCAAGAAAGCAATGTGAAAAATGCGAAGGTGGTATGCTTGGTTATATAGCCGTTTGAGGAGCGGAATGAATTTAATGCACATTGAATACACCACCACCAATTTGAAAGAGCGTCATATTCGGAATGAGCGGGAAAAGCTAAGTGTGAATGACACTTGGTACGCTTGGAACAGGTGAGACGCGAATGCGCGAAACACGCGGCTCGGGCGAAATGGAGAGAGAATGCACAAAAGCTTTTGGAACAATTGGGACGAAAATGTGCGAGGTACGCGGTTCAGGCATTTCGGCCAAAATTGGAACAGCAGGCCCATTTGGAATTGGGACTTTTGGAACAGAAAATTCCGGAGTACGCGACTAGGAAGCTTCGGCCGAAAAAGAGGAAGCTTGCACTTTTGACTTTGAGATATTTGGGACGAAAATGCGCGAAGAACGCGGTTGGGAGTTTCGCCGAAAATGGGAAAGCTCGCACAAAAGTTTTGTGACATTTGGGACAAAAAGTTCCGACGGGCCCGAGAATGGGACAGTTTCGGGGATTTCGGCCGATCGGGGAACAACTTGCACTTTCGTACTTGGGACAGGTGGGACAGAAAGTTCCGACAGACCCGAAATACTTACAAAATGACCCAAAACTTAGATTCTTTCGACTTCACGACCTGGGTATCTCAGAAAAAAGCACTTAGACTCAAAATTTTCAAAATTTGTTCTTGTTAGAGAGGGGAATTTTGAGTAGACAACAATCACATAAACAATTTTTCCTTTTTCCTTTTCCATGCACGCGTGCTCAATTTGTACCTCTTCATATTCCTCTTCATCGAATGAATTTCTAAACCAAGTTCTCCTAGTAGATCTTGTATCCTATCTTCTATCTTAGTGTTATCCCCCATTGTAAGGCACATGACCACTTATAACACCTTATCTATGCGATGGATTTGTACTCCGATACTCGAAAGCTTGAATGAGATAAGCCACCAAATCCTACCAATTCCATGTTTGTGGCGCATCTCAGAATGAATATACCATGTGCATGCACAACCTTGTAAGGTGGAATAAAAATTATGAACCCATAAAAAAGGCAGTAAATCTTATGTGCCTTCTATCCACGCCTTCTCACATGCTTGGACATGAAATGAGGTGGTCTCTTTACCATGGTAGTCTTGTATGATAGTGGGCGCATTGATTCTGGAGAACCTAATAGAGAATGCAACCCTCACCTCGTGTCATTCTAGAAGGATCTCCTGATGTGTAGCCCACCAACGTGTTGTATTCTGAAGTAGGTTATAGCTAAGCATTTCTCTTATTTCATTCTCTTTTTCCATTGAGCCTCCATTTCTCGCAAGAAATCATCAGGGTTGGCTCCTCTGGAGTAACTTGGTAACTTTTTCCCTCCTAGGCACTTGACCAAACATGAATTTGTTACCATTGTTATAGATCCTCTCAATTGCCACCCAATTAATTAATAAGTCCTATGCACCCAATTGTCACATGACAGGCTAGTTGTATCACTCAAGGACTGAGCATATTCAAACTGGATAACTCCTCTATAGGATGAATTACCTCAGGGTCTCTAATAGAGTGCACATAGACTCTATCAAGGACTTACTATCCCAAGGTCTTAGTATAGGGTGCTGATTTCCCATCGGTCAAGGGGATGATGAACCGTTCTTCCTTGTTCTCAAAACTAATATACCCCTTGTTAAACCATAGGTCAACATTGTTCTTATAACACCATGGGTGCCCAAGAAATGCTAGAAAGTTGTATGCCTCGGCGAACACCAAGACTTTGAAATATCTAGTGACCTTGGACCCTTGAATAGTGATAACTGCATCCTTCAAGACTCCAATGGGAATTTCCTTTTTCTTGTTTACCATATACAACACATTCAAAGATGGCTATAATGCGGGCCTTCCCATTTGATGCTAAGAATATAGGGTGAGAACATTGACCTTTGCACCTGTGTCAATCATAATATTACTTAGAATTCAACCATACACAACTACATTTAAAGTGATCTCCCTATCATAGTCAAGAAATTTGTGGGGAGGGAGGTTACCATGAAGAAATTTCCTCTCGTGCTCCCCTCTACAGCATGTGGTACCTTCTCCCATAACCATTCCCCTAGTAGAGGAATATCTTGACTTAACATTTTGCATACTTCCTTGACCTCATCTAGATCCTTCTATAGAGCCTCAACATTCCTCCTCTACTCCAACTATCTTGATTGCTCCTTCGGACACTAGATCTCTCCTTGTAGGTTCAATCATATCCATAGTCTCTTAATATACCTCCTTTTGATGAACAGTGGTCGGGATACTTTCCATGTACCAATTCTTCTCTTGTAACCAGTATCCTTTGTCTTGGTATCTCATTAGCATGCATGGCCTCTACTTGCGTCATCACCAATACTGAGTTCTAACCCCGACTCATGTGCCACTCTTGACATCCACTTGTGAGTCGGAATTATTTACACTTACCATCCCAATGCATTTGTCCTTATGGCGTTGCTAGTTCATATGTTCATAAATATTTGGGCACTCCTCATAATTATGTTTCTTCCCACATCACGAGCATTAAAACAGATCAATACACTTACACTTATAATGCTCCGTAGACCCACAATTATAGCAAGTTCCTCACGGGAACTCACTTTTTCCTCCACCGTGGTTACTACGACCATGAAATCCTCCGCAAAACCTTGTCCACATGCTTCTTCATATATGCACCCTTCATAGTGGTGATCATCATCCTTTGGACTACTTGCAAGGCTGGTCTGGTATACACCAAGATCAATGGCATCATGAATCTAATCAATCAACCTATAATATTTGGTGTCATGGGTCGTATAGGTACAAATATTGTAGTAGAAACAAACATTCTTATGGATTACACCTTTGTAGTAGAGGACACCTACTTGCATCATGATCCCTGTGGAAAATTTCACAATCTAATACCATGGTGCATATGTTAGGAATTAGAGAAAAAATATGTAGAAACAATTCCTCAAACCACAGCGGTAGGAAACTATATAACAAAATTATACTTGTAGAAATATAACATCATAAATAAATAATGCACAAAAGAAGACAAGACAAGATTTAATGTGGTTCACCCAATGTGGGCTACATCCACCAAGAATTTGCTTAGATTTTATTATCAACAAGAGTAAAACAACTCTCACAGTCTTCTCTCAGTTATGAACTCACAACAATTCCAAAGATGCTAAACCACATCTAAACCACAATTGACACCCAATTACATAACCTTGATCACTCTTGATCATTAAGACTCAAGACCTCTTGAACACTCAAGATATATTTAAGATACCCTAACACCTCTATTTATAGGATTACAATCCTTCTAAGAAGTCCTAAAGCTGACCCTAGAAGTTTGAAAGTCATGATCTTTCAACTTCCCATGGCTGGAAAAAATAGTCCCGATGTTAACAACATGTTAACAACAACGGTGCAGCAACAAAAAAACAAAAGCATAGCAAAGACATAGTGACTACACAACCACGTCACAAAAATGACTGCAAAATACTCCTGAAGTCTCCAAATTTAATCGTTCGAGCTCCAGCACTTCAACATTGATTCAAGAAGACCAAAAATAGGCTCCACACCCCAAAAATCTCCCACTTGGAGATTGTTTCCACTGAGAAAAGTTCTTAACCCTTCATTATCAACCATGAAGGCCAATCAAAGTTGAACACAACTTCAACTTCTCCCTTGTGACTACCTTGGTCATCATATCTGCAGGATTTACATTTGGTATGAATATTTTCCACTTCAACTTATCTTCTTCCAAATCTGTCCTAAAGAAATGATATCTCGGTTGAATGTTCTTCGTCCTAGAGTGGAAAGAGGAGTTCTTCACCAAATGAATAGTGCTCGACTATCACTTTGTGTAGTCTCCCAACTTCCCGCTTATGCCCCAACTCATCAAACAACTACGTAACCAAATCATCTCTTTGCTTGCCTCTGTGGTAGCAACATACTCATTCTTTGTTGTTGACAAAAGCCATAACCTTTGTAACCGTGAAATCCAACTCACTTCTTTGTATCACCAACCGTAAATACATAACTTGTCATGCTCCTTCTGTTGTCCAAATATCCTACCATGTCTGAATCTACATAGCCACGTAATGTAGTCTTCGATCCACTAAAACACAATGTTGCTCTTATGGTCCCTCTCAAATCTTGAAGGATCCACATTACTGCCTATCAGTGCTCTCTACCTGGATCACTCATAAACTTGCTCACTACTCTCTTGCCCTCGGGTAGCTCCACCAGATCCCAAGTCTAGTTTTCCATAAGAGATCTATGCTCTTCATCCATGGCCTACTCCCACTTCTTCCCGGCATCCACCCGCTTCCTCAAAGCACTCGGCTCTCCCTTGTCGGTGAGCAATAAATAATTTAAAGATGGAGTAAATCATTTAGCTTCCCTTCTTACCCTAGAAGACCTTCTCACCTCAGGAGTTTGGGGTTCCGATGAGTATGTGCACAATCTGGCTATGCGAGAACATCTTTGTACTGAACCGGCCCCTTGGACACCTTTTTGTCTACAATGTCCTCTAACACTATGTATTCTTTCTTTGATTCCTCTTTTGTTCCTGCAACTGATCTTTATACATGAATTTTTCATTAAAGACAATATCTCTAGACCAAAATATTTTCTTGTCTTTAAGACTCTAAACACAGAAACCAAAGTCATCTTCACCATATCCAACAAAGGTGCATTTCTCAGACTTATCCTCTAACTTGGTCCTATCATCTTTATCAATGTGAACAAATACCTCACATCCAAATACTCTAAGAAATGAGTAATCAATTTTCTTACCAGACCAAGCCTCCTCAGGTATACCTCCATCCAAGGCCATAGAGGGTCCTCTGTTAATCATATAAACAACTATGCTTACCACTTCCACCTAAAACATGAGTGGTAGCCCCGCATGTAACCTCATGCACCTAGCATGCTCCATGATTGTCCTATTCATTCTCTCTGACACTCCATTTTCTTGTGGAGTATTTAGAACCGTTCTTTGCCTGCAGATCCCATTTATTGAATAGTAATCAATAAATTCATTGCTGCAATATTCCCCTCCATTATCTGACCTGAGACATTTCAGCTTGAGACCTGTTTCATTCTTAACCAAGGCTTTCCATCTTTTGAAAGTTTCAAACACATTGGATTTCTTTCTAATGTACTATACCCAAAATTTTCTAGTTACCTCATCAATGAAAGTGACATAATAACATGAACAACCAATAGATTTTACCTTAGTTGGCCCCCATACATGTATGCACTAACTCTAGCTTATCCTCCTTCCTAGTAGGTCCAACCTTGAGGAATCTAACTCGCACATTTCCCATAAACACAATCCTCACGAAGTCCAAATCTAACTCCTTTAATCTAGGTAACCTACCCTTTATAATCTGCATGCCCTTATGAATCATATGACCAAGTCTCTGGTGCCACAAATTTACATCTCCATCTGCAGCAACTAAATTGCAATAATCAGCACCACTAGTTAAATACAAAGTATCATTTTTCTTACCTCTTGAAACCACAAGAGCTCCCTTGGTAACCTTCCAAGAATCCACTATAAAACTAACTATATAGCCATCACTTCCCAGCTTTTCCCTACGATATCAAGTTCTACCTCAACTTAGGCACATGCGACGTCTTTAAGTAGCCATGTGTTTCCATTTTGCATTTTCACCCAAACACAACCTTTCCCTACTATGCTTTGCATGGTTCATCATCACCAAGATATACATGTCCAAAATCACCTTAAACAAAATCAATAAAGTAATGTCTATGTGGGGTGGCATGGAAAGAAGCCCCTGAATCTAACACCCAAGATTTAGCAATATTATCTAAAGAAAGAATTAAGGCATCTTGACAAACATCACTGCTTTGCCACATTTACCTCTTTAGTTTCCTCCTTGTTCTTCTTATCCGAAGATCCCAACAATATTTCTTTGCATGACCAACCTTCCCACAGTGCCAAAATTCTAACTTACTCTTGGACTTTGACCTTCCATGATCATTTGGCTTTCCATAGTTGCCTTTCCCTCTATTCTTTTGTCTCCTATGCTCTTCACCATCAAAGCATTTCTAGAAGTAAAAGAATCTCTGGTGCTCTTTCTTCACATTTTCTCGCTTAGGATCACACCTATTACATCCTCAAACTTCAGCTATGAGTTATTAGAGACTGAATTACTTACAACCATAAATAAGTTGTCCCAGCTATCTAGCAAGGAACACAAAATCAACAAAGCCCTGACCTCATCATCAAAGTCAATTTTTTCCGAGTTTAACATACTCACAACCGTATTAAATTCATTCAAATGATTAGCAACAAAACCATTCTTAGACATCTTCATATTAAATAAATTTTTCATCAAAAATATTTTATTAGAGGTAGAGGGTTTTTCATATAACTTCCCCAATGCACTCATGAGACCTTCGTGGTCTTCTCCTGCGATATGTTGAAAGCAACCAAAGATGCAAGGCATAAATGAATTTCCCGAGTGCCTTTCTATCCAAAAATACCAATCCTCATCGACATGGCTGTAGGTTTCTTTACTTTTCCAACCAAAGGAACATGGAGGTCCTTCTGATATAAGTAATCCTCCATTTACATCTTCCACAAACCAAAGTTTTTCCCATTGAACTTCTCAACCCTCAATCTTCCCTCATCTGCCATAGCTCCCACTCAAGCTAAACTTTCCCTGTGATTTACAACTTCAGAAAAAAACCACCAAAGCTCTGATACCAATTGTTAGGAATTAGAGAACAAATATGCGGAAACAATTCCTCAAACCACAATAGTAGGAAACTATATAGCATAATTATACTTGCAGAAATATAACAACATAAATAAATAATGCACAAAATAAGACAAGACAAGATTTAACATGGTTCACCCAATGTGGGCTACATCCACCAAGAACTTGCTCAAATTTTATTATCAACAAGAGTAAAACAACTCTCACAGTATTCTCTCAGTTATGAACTCACAACAG
This sequence comes from Taxus wallichiana var. yunnanensis, assembly GCA_018340775.1. Lineage (NCBI taxonomy): Eukaryota > Viridiplantae > Streptophyta > Pinopsida > Cupressales > Taxaceae > Taxus > Taxus wallichiana. The sequence goes on along the minus strand of CM031235.1, from coordinate 442,434,696 downwards.
AATTCCAAAGATGCTAAACCACATCTAAACCACAATTGACACCCAATTGCATAACCTTGATCACTCTTGATCATCTCTTCATCATTAAGACTCAAGACCTATTGAACACTCAAGATATCTTTAAGATACCATAACACCTCTATTTATAGGATTAAAATCCTTCTAAGAAGCCCTAAAGCTGACCCTAGAAGTTTGAAAGTCATGATCTTTCAACTTCCCATGGCTGGAAAAAATAGTCCCGACATTAATGACATGTTAATAGCAAATTTGTGCAACAACGGCACGGTGACTACACAACCACGTCACAAAAATGACTACGAATACACCGAAGTCTCCAAACTTAACTTTTCAAGCTCTAACACTTCAACACTGATTCAAGAAGACCAAAAATAGGCTCCACACCCCAACAGCGTACCAATTTACGGGAGGTACTATCCTTTGTATGCCCCCATATCTCACAATCTGTGCACCACAGACTGCTACAAGTCTCATGTGCTGAGTTCACAGATAGATTTTTTAATTTCTTGGCCATTGTGTCAGTCTGAGCCTCTAGGAAGGGGCTAACACTGGTATCTACACTTCCAATAGCCTCGGCACACAAGGCAACTTCTAAGGCCCCACCCGAGTTCTATGAATGTCTTATGTGAAAGCACCCTTCTAAATGGTGTTATCAATCCTTCAACAAACCACTAGGCATGTTGGGAAGGATGGATATCATATGATAGTTTTGACAAGAGATTTTTGAAATGCATGTCGTACTCTCGCACACTCGCTACCATTCCTTGCTAGATCTCTTTCAAAGCACTGATGCTCTTCTACTCAAACTTAGGGATATGGAATTCTGATAGGAAGGTGTTCTTTAATGCGGTGTAATATACCACTCATTTATTGGGGGTCATACTTATGATAACAACTATGTACATGTCCTTGCGATGTTGTTGTAAAGTCGACTTGCCTTCTACTATGGGGTAGTGATCCCTTTTATGTGCCATAGTAATTCACACTTGCGCACATGCTCTGTAGTATCCTAAACACCCTTGTAATCTAGTAGATGTAGAGAAATTTCAAAAAATACTTACGGTGGTGGCTGAGGCCCTTTCCCACCCAATCCAGAACCTTGATTCCATTTGGTGTTTCCTCCCCCACTAGATCCACTGGATCCACCAGGCCCTATGCTTCTTGATCCACCAAATCCACCTCTAGATCCACCGAGATCCACCACGTCCTCCTCCCGTAGCTAGCTAACGGGCCTGAAGTGGTCACACCTAGCATTGTTGATGTCTCATTGAACTATGTGCCAATGCTTTGTGATATTTCCCTACCACCGGACGTGTATCCCGTGCCACTACCGGATGTAATACCCAAACTTAGGAATTGATTGTGTGACCATAGATGTCCCAAATGAGAAGTTATACCTCCTTGGTGCAGCTTGGTCACTTCCATCGATACTAACTAGGTAAGAAATACTTGTTTCTTGATTTGGAAAACTAAGCACAGGGTCGGGTCACTGTGGGTTTAGATGTGCCTGTGACTCTACTTTCTCCATGTGAAAAATATCATCGAAGTAGAAGGGGTTTCTCTCTCGTTCTTGCCAAGATGGGGTATCACAGATCGCTCAGTTCCACTTCCTTTGTGTGAACCTCAATTCCTTCCCACAACATATGCCTCCATAGATCCATCACTCCTATAACCTTGTGTTGTCTAGCCATCTCCCTTTCATGCACTTCAACATACTTGAGTTATCTTTTTCCCTCTCTTTTCCACTGTAATGTCCTGCTATCTTCCTCCACCCTAGTTTCCTCGTTAAGCACTCAGAGAAGTTTAATCAGCCATAGGGAATGCCTCCAAACTTAGTGTAATGATCAAGATCTTCATAGCCAATGGGATAGCTTGTAAAAATGGCCCTCTAGGTTCCCGTAGGAACTCAACTCAAGTAACCTCGTAGAAGAATACATAGAAATGGCATATTCTAGAGTATAATTGGTCAAAACAACACTATTCTCCACTAGTGATCAACAACACATGTCTAAGTTAGATCTACATCTTGAACCCTCTCGATAGTCATCTTGGGTCCACATGTGTGATCTATAGTACTATCTTGATCTAGATGCATATGTTGAGAGCCATTCATACAACTCTATTGGAAAACAAAAAAAGGTCTCATACAACTCATGATATATATGCTCTTCCACCCATCTACGTGCATCAAACTCAGGACCAATACTAAATCTATGAGCAAACTCATCCTCCCCACTTTTAAACCATGCTTCCAAACTTTCCAAGGTCAAGCGCTCTGTCATCACACATAAAAGGAACCAAGATGTATGTCATTTCTCAAAACAACTTTTAAAAGAGGTCTCGACAATAGAACCAAGATGTGGTCATTTTTAGGCCCTTTGAACAACAATTTAATCCCATACACATTGGCCTATCACCCAATGGACGTTGGGTGCTCACCCAAGGCATGTACAAGAGTCAAGCCCCTCTTTTATGTGAGTTGTGTGAGAATACATTATTTATGACATAAACTTAGATGCAAGAAGGAAAAGGACCATACACTCACTATGAGAGCTTAGGATGAATTGCTATATTAATGCATCCATTCGGATAAAAAGGGAAATATCAAACAGATAACAGGTCTGATTCATAATATAAAGGAAATGCACTAGGTTTTATACCCCTAAACAATATATACTTAAAACGGGGCCATATATTCATATTGATCTTCGTTCAGTAGCCATATTACATTCATTAAGGTCATAGAAGACCCGTGTATCCATACAGATAAGACTCATGCATTAGAGGCCTAAACTATGCTTCTCATATTATAAGAAATGATCATAGACCCATCCCTCTAGATATGCCATCACTCCTACAGTCCTCTTAACAAGAACCTTAACCCATATAACTCACTACTATTTCTACAGAGCTTCGCCTCTTCAATTGCTATATGATGCTATTGATTATTGACTCTCCTCTCTCTCCTTTTTCTTCAACCCGAGCATCTATATATATAGCTTTAGCAACCACCGCCATGCCTTCCTAAAGTAATAGATCCATTTCTAAGTGTCAAGGTGGTCCTCTAATGGAGCATGATTCCTTTGATCCGAGCTCTCCACTCTTTGTAATGATGTCTTTTTGGATCCTTCCATCACATGGAATATTCCTTTCTTGACCATAAAGTGCCGGGATGACACCTTATCCACTTTGCATACTAGTTGGGTCACATTTTTATTATGTGCTGCTAGAAATGCCAAATATGGCTAAGTCCCAAAACCCTTTGCTCTTCTGCGTGCGTGTCATGGTTTATTCTAAACCCCTGCTAAAACCCTATCCTACATGCTTTATCCCTATGCACCCTTCTTCATATTGGTCATGCACTTCTACGCACCCTTTGGCACTTAGCAACATATTATGAGGCCTAACAACATAATCCAACCAATGATCTACAACATCCATCCAAGTTTCATCTACATCATATAAGGTCTGTAATCTTCTTGCATCGAAAACCTTGGTATGTAACTCTAGATTTTCTTTGATGCGTATGCATGCAACCACTCATACAATTCTATTAGAAATAATATGAAAAAGTATCATAGAGCTCATGATAGATACTCTCTTCCACCCACTTGCATGCATTAAAATCAAGTCTAGAGCCATATCTTCACATAAATTGATCTTTCTTCTTCGTCTACCCAACTTTCAAAATATGCAAGAGTTAATCAATATGCCATCATCATGCAACATCATGGAAAACCGTTTAGAAAGAGGTCCTGACAATGGAACCAAAATGTAGTCTTTTTTTCCACTCAAATGCCTAGGCACTCGGCACTTCATTCAAATATATCGAATGCTCACCGAAGTGCATAGAGATACCGATCCCTCTTTTGTAATTTTTGTCAATATGTAAGCATGCATGTTCATAACAACCATTATAAAGTATTCATTCCATTATAAATGTCATATCCATGAGCTCGAATGGAAATATAGATAATAAAGAAGTATATGGATCAAATAAGAACTAGGGTCAATTCCACCATACAAATACCATGATTAGACACATCAATTACTAGAATCTATCCATAGTTATCCATCACATTAATTCATCAAGTAATAGAAACTGAATAAATAATCATAGTAACTAGAAAGTCATGCGTGCTAGAAAATCAGGTAAGCATAACTCTAAAATACATACAATGTCTAATACATAGTACCTAAAACTATGCACATCAAACGCTATATATATATATATATATATATATATATATATATATATATATATATATATATATATATATATATATATATATATATATGAGTGGGAACTTTCCTTCACCACCCATACATATCAAAATAGATTGTAGGCTTACAATAGCCATACATACATATTAAAGCAACTAGGATGCACACATGCTCTCCTAATAATAGATTAAACCTATAATTAAATAATGCTTTAATTCTATTATTATCTTGAACTCTTCATGACATCTGATCTTCACCACGCATGTACTTTATCCCAAAATAGACGTTCCTTCATCTCTAAGTCTTCATACTTTCTTCTAAATCTGGAACATTTCTTGAATGCCACTCAATCTCAACATTAGCTATTTTTAACACATGGCCCCAAAATTGACTAAGTCTTGAATGTTTCTTCCTTAGACATGATCCTTCATGTGCTTTGTCTAATCTGCCTTACAAACATACCTTTGCACTTACCTCATGTGTGCCCTTAGCCTTCACACGTGGTATAAAATTAGTGCAATTCTCTTTGTGCAACACATATCATATCTTTCTTGAACCTAGACATATAGTTTCTCATCACATTGAGTGCTTAAATGTTTGATACATATCTCCTAGCTTGGCATTCACTCATCTAGGTGCATCTCTATAAAACTTCTTTTGACAATAATAGGTTTCTTCAAGTAGTGACAACTTCCTTTCATGATAATCTCACTTTCACATACTTGGGTAACCTTGAAGACTTACAAGAACCCAAAGAACACTCCTTATAACTATACTTTCAAGGTTTATAATATGTTTACCACCTTTAAAAATAAAAACCAAACATAATATACCTTCTCATAATAGATTGGCTGACCTTAGGGCTTACACACATAATTTCAAACTTCATACTCAACCTTTTTCATTCACTTATGAACATGTCTATAAATTGAGACATACACCTTTTGACCTAACTATTACACTTGATTACCATATTTAAAGACTTGATCAAACATTCTTCAAAAAGATATACATACCTTACAACTTTGAGAGGACTCAAATTAAATGTTCCTTTGTACTTCCTCAAATAGTCTTACTTGGTCTTTTGAGCACAATTTCATCAATGGTTCATGTTGGGAACAACCTATGCATGCTTAGATCAATGTAAGATCATTAATAGAAACTCTTTAGGTTTTTTGAGATGAGTGTAATATATCTTGGTACAAAACACAAAGAAACTATCACATTCTTACCTTTTCCCTCTTCAACTAGCAAAGTTCCTGTAGAGTCTGTCGAGATCTTTTTCGACCTAACTTTTGATGTGGAGATCATAAAACATTAACGAATGACTTTGTAAATACCCATTAACCTTTTTATATTGTACACAAAGTTTTAGGACCAAAATTACATGATAAATCCCTCTTTTTCATGATAGTCTTGTTCATATTAGGTCACTTTAGGCCCCTCTATAGCCAAGGATGAAAACTGTCATATTTTTTACTAATATTGAATTCTTATTGGTATGAAATCTCTTGAACACTAAATTAAACCCTGTGTAGATAATATGTTCCAATTTTTAGCTTTTAAATCCTCCATTTGGTCCCTCAAACACAAGATTTTCTATAAACTGGTTCACACGGTGTTCTTAGAGCTCGGTAGAGGTAAAATCACTATACCTTCTTGTCTTATTTCTATCCTTCATTCTTTCATAGACTTTGTAACCTTGTTTCTCTTTCCACTTGTCCATAGTCCTATGTTCACATTGTTTGAACCAAAATAAATATTCATAGAACACAAAAACATACCTTGCATGATGAATGAGGGATATTTTCCTTCATGTTACCTTCAGAGTGCCATGGCCTTCTTATCTTTCTCAGACACACTTATTTTCTTCTTTCTTGGAGATAGACCAATGATGACAACTCCAAATAACTTCCTTAGTTGAGTGGAGAATTTTTCACACTTATGATTCTTGTCTCTAGGATGGACTTTTTCTCGAACTACGTACCCCGTGGTTAGGTATTCTTCACATTATTCTACTTCTTACTTTATAGGCTCAATAACATATTCTGGATCTACACCTAGGTCGGCTTCAACTTCTTCATCCTTAGCTTTAGGGAACTTACATCAAAACCAACACAAAAATTTGCTTTGACATCTTCATCATCAATTGGAATGGAAGTGGGGGTGCACACACCAAGAATTTTTTTCCAAATGTCAAACCCTAAGGGTTTCAAGAATTCTCTCCCCCTAAAAATAGTATTGACTTAAACTTGAGCCAAACTAATTGCCATACCTGTGCTTTAAGAGGATTTCCTTCAAGTTGTCAAACTTGCTTCACAAGGACCAGATACGATACAAATAGTTGGAAGAAAAATCGGAGGAGGGAGGGAATCGATCCTTCAAAAAATTTACTTCATTTAACTTAGTTTTCATACATCACATCAACAATTCTTTTAATATTCATAAACTATTTTTCTTACTAACTATTCAACAACCATACACAAGATCAAGATGCAAGAGATAACAAAAGAACACTAATTTTAAGTGGGAAACCCTAAAGGGGAAGAAAATCCAATGTAACAAAAATTTATTTAGCCATGTTTCAAATTTAGTGAGGCACCAACCCCACAAGGAGCACAAGCTTAGTAGATCACCAACCCTACAAGGAACACTAACCCCTGATTTAGTGACACCAACCCCACAAGGAGCACAAACCCATAATTGATTGAAGAACCAAATCCACAAGGAGGATATAACCCCATAAGATGATCAAGAACTAACTAAACCACCTTTGTATGAATATATCTAAAGTATTGTTGCTGCCACAACTGATGGAGATCACTAATTCAACTCACCTACCTTCAAAATTTCTTTCCTTTAACTCGCTAAAACTTGGATCTTCTTGACCTGATTTGGATTCAATATCTTACAAAAATTCTTTATAACATTCTTCCATTTTTCAAACAACAAATCTTCATCTCTCTCTTTATTCCCTTGGACATCCTTTACTTCCTCACCTAGGTCTCACTTTCCTTCCTAACTCTACTAGTTCAAAAATGAACTAAAACAAACACATTTTATATGCTTCTCTTCTTTAAAACACATCATATGTCAGTAATATACAAATATATAAACAAATAAAACTAAAAATATAATATAACACTCATAAAAATTCATAAAATTCACCCATGTATGTTGACCATGCACTAAGACATCCAAACAAGCCAAAAATGGATTAGAACCCCATCACTTGGCTCCCTAAAGACCAAAAACCTCATCACTATGATTTTTCAAGATTCAAAATTCCTTACACATGTCAAATATGACATAAAAATATAATCCATGGTTGTATATTACCTTTCACCAATCAAATTCATGATAAATTTATCAAGAAGGTTCATATTCTTCACCAAACAACTATTTCCAGGAACTAGTCTTCACCTATCATGATCTAGATCACACCATAACACCTAAACTATGCCATCAAACCATGAATTGGAATGCCATAGACTTACAGAACACATACATACTTTTTATAACTCATGAAACATTAATACATGAAAACCACACTTACTTTCCTCTTCACCAAATTGAGTTTCCCAAAAAGAAGTTTTGAAAACTTAGGTTTGCACCTTTTCGCCACATTCAAGACCTATAAATTCCTTCACTGGGAAAAAAATTCATCCCTCTTCACTCTCCAATAGATAAGAGACTTCTACCTCCATCTTCTAGCTAACACAATTTGTCCTGAAAGAAAACAACCTTCTTATTCGAAACTAAAATGAATGACCTATCAAATCTCATTATCAAGAGAAAAAACATATACCATTGGAAGGGTCTCTAAATAATCTTTCCTAAATTCCATTTTATTCTAAATCCAAGTGGAAGGCCTTTAACCAGGTCCATCTCTAAAACTTTTCATTTATGCTTCTTGGAATCAAGGACTATTCTTGAGGTCAACTTGCTCCATCACCTCCAAAGTCACTTCTAAGATTAACAAAAGCATGGAACACCCATAGAATTTTTTTCTAAGAACTCAAAAAACTTCAACAAGAAAGAAGAAGCTCAAAAAAATCACCAACATCATGAAGCCACTCAAGACCATGCTTACCTAGGAATCTTCTAGACTTTACCTTCAAATATCAGGTCATAACTTGCTCATTCCTTATCAAAAACAAAATTTTGATATATCCTTGGAAAGATCTATGAACCAGGATCACAAAAATTTGAACCAAGTCTTGATTCCACATGTAGCTCATGGAAATCCACTTTTACCACAAACTTCTCCAAACTAACCCAAAAATAGTCTTCATAAATAGGGTAAAATTTTCCATTTGTGACCTTAACCATGATCTGAAACTATCATGGACATCTAGATACAACTCCCAAGCTAAAAAAATGTCAATTTATTATATGCATTCTTTAGGAAACCTTGCCTCAAACTGAACATTTTCAGAAACAAGAATTTTTAAGTGGTCCTCACATATACTCACAAGCACTACCATATCTTTCTAGGAATACAGAGGAGTCCTCTTCAATATCCAATAATAAAATTTGAAAAATAAATCAAAATATACTTAGTACACTCAATTTCCTCCAAGTCACTTTCAGCTAGGGTTTCAAAACAACTTATCTTTTTAAAGATCGTTCATATAAATGTGATGATCAAATGACTTCATTATTTTGCTAAAAATTATTATTTTGATGGAAAAACATCCTTGAAAGTCTATAGGTCCCATGAAAATAATACAATTCACAACAAACATTAGAAGGTCAATTTTTACCTCAAAATCACAAACTAGAAAACTTGGTTTTGCCAAAATCTTCATATATTACAAAATATTCTTCAAAATGACCTAAAACTTGTCATGAATCATCATGAAAACATCCTATAATTGTACATACTCACCATATATCTCAAATATATATGAAACTCTCTAACCACAATGCCTTACTTGTGCTTTATCTTGCCTTGTCTTCACATGCTTGCTTCCCAAGGACCATGAAACACTATCAAACCTATAAGAACTGATATAAAACTCATTATAAATGTCACATAACTCATTTTCATGCTGATACCATGCTTCTTTAGGATTGATAATATCCAATTATCAAGATACCATACCATGCCACATGCTCCAGTGTACAAGAATATGCCTAGAATTACCCGATTCAATCTATGTACCTTATGAATTAATTATGATGACTCATGAAAAATCTTAGGAAATATTGAAACATCATATCAACCATGATGGACCTCATGAAAAATTTCATCAACATTTTGAGATCTCAAACTATGACTATGCCTACCAAACCATGCTCCAGGACCTCATAGGACATCACTAAACATGACACTACCAATCAAACTTCATGTTTGACCATTGAATAACACCTCACAGAGACTCAAACAACACCATTACACCCTTTTCCATCAATGGATTTTACATAATGAAAACACTAAGACAATGAAAAACAATCCGGTCCCATGTCTTTGAAGCAAGACATCACACTATACTTCAATATGAAAGTATCTTAGCTTAGATGCATACTTTCAACCATGAGGATAATGTAATAAACAAAAATGTCATTTAAGTCCTTCTAAATGTAACACTAGTGATGAATAAGAAGAGGAAATTTTACCATACTTCCCTTATATGGATCCCCCTTTAAGAAACACTAGTTAGGTCATTCAAAAAATTTTAGGTTTTGTATCCATACAAGAAGTTACAATTTTATTTTATCTGAAAACACAAACCCCTATACTGATAAACATGATGTTGTCACTAATATTCCTTCTCTACCAAATAATATTAGACCATCTATCGATAAACCCAATTCAATCTACCCCATTCAATCCTCATCGATGACATCAAATTATTTGAGGCTAGCATTGTCAATGCCATACAAAATCTACCTATATCTTCCTATGAGATGATAACAATCAATCTCAATGCTGGTGTCTTATATGTTCTAAAAAATTGATCCAAAAATTTTTATAATGGAAAAATATATGTGGATATTTAAATTGATGTTGAATATAATTTCCCATTACAAACATTATTTAATGATGAAGCTATTCTTGAACTATTACATTCCTGAGAATACCAATTACCTTACCAACATCATAAACTTGGTAAATTCACCAAAAAATGATCTCCTTTTTAATTACTTCGTCAATTTTATTTATCCCATCACTAATGAAGTCTCTAAGCTTATTGAAGGCCATTTTCATTTCCAAAATGGAAACTAAATGCTCATAGATGAAAACATTAAATTCTAAGTGGATGATTGTGATGAATCTCATGTAGTTATGATAAATGAATGCTTCCCTTATATTCATGCACGATATAAAAAAATTCTCTACAAAAATAAGGACTTGGAGATATGCTAACATGCCTAACATTGATCTCAAATATTATGTACACAACACTATCACTTATTGTGATACCATTCCCATATAATAAATATTTAGAAACTTCCACCCGAATTTTCCAAACTTTACCACAAGGAACTAGTTAAAATATTAAATGCCAAATTTATCTGCCCAATTGACTATTCTGAGTGGGTCTCCAACATCATACCCACCCATAAGAAGGTCACCCAATCTATTCATACATCCATCATTTTTTAATATTAAATAGTTGATTATATAATTGAATATGTGATATTATCTCTTATGGAATGGTTCTCATACTACAATCAATACACATCACACACCGAAGATAAACATAAAACCACCTTTACTATCGAATGGGTCACATATAGCTATGTGAAGATGCTCTTTAACATTAAAATATTTAGGGTAACCTATCAATGTACAATGGCCCATGCATTTCATGATATCATTCAAAAAACTATTGAAGTCTATGTATATGACCTTATTATCATATATTGATATGTGGATGATCATGCTCATAACCTCGTAGACATTTTTAACATATATGAAAATACATTTTTTTAATATAGGGAAAAACATCTTTTATGTTTCCCAAGGAAAGATATTGGGCTTACTCATATACAAATGAGGGATTTGAAAATACACTACAAAAATAAAATTAATTCTTCATATTCCTCTTTCTATATCCTAATTTCATCCTTTTTTAATTTTAGGAATGTTATATCTAACATACATAAAAAGGATGAATAATGTTACAATTTTTTATTTAATTAACTTCCAACATTAATTGTACAAATCATAATAATGCTTTTCAAAGTGACTAGCTACTTAAAAATATGAAAACATAAAGGAGAGAGTGTACTTAGATAATTCTATGTGGATATGGAGGAGTCTGGATGGTCTCGAATATAGGAATCAAAATATTTGGAACTAGAAATGCTTTTTTTGTGAGATTGTGACATGAAATTAAGCCTTGTCAAAACTGTAGAAATTAGTCAATAACATCCGTATGGTCCCAAATTTTCTGCATGGTCTTGGACCTTCTTATAATATGGGTCTAATTTTTTTGAGTGCTTTACCTTCCTAGAAATGTGTGTCACTGTGTCTCATCAGTCTTCTTCACTCATCTTTATAATGACTATGTAAATTTTTTTGAAACCCTCAAACCCTTATAGTGCAAGAAGGAGTTCCTAAAAATAAATTTAGTTGGGTTGTGGTCACCCCTATGCACCATCGATGTATGCACTACTCTAAAGAGGCCTAAAACCACACATTGTTATCCTAACATGTGATATCTATTGTAGTGCAATCATAATTTGACAACCGTGCTTTGATAATTCCTTGCTTGAGTTTCACACTTTCTCAAATGCTTGGTAAGGGTCACTTTTATTTATTGTATGATGAAAATGGAGACTCTTAAACGTAGAAGGATACTTTAAACTAGTGGAAGGTATTTCCTAATGATTGCACATGAATTATTTCATTTTTAGGGAGATTTGAGTACCTTTAGTACTAGTTTTTACATGAGGAGTTCATAAAGTGCTAGATCCCTAAATGAGGTGTGATTTACTTAATTATATATGTTTTCGAAGGGTGTTATGACATTAAATTCTAACCAAAGTGGTGTTTTTGTTCATATGAAGGTGATGTAATTGAATGAATTAATGCACAACATGTCATTCTAAAGTGCATACGATAGAGTTGGTATGTAGATTTTCATAACTCAATCGAAACTGGTAGTTTTAGACATGAGAGATAAATTTTTTTGACTTTATGGGCCTAAGCATGTATGTTTATAGATGTATTTTATGTAATTAAGCTTTATAAACTATCGACAAAGAGGTGTGTAAATATAATAAAATACTTGAAGTGATATTAGGGTGTCTAAGCAAGAGTGAGGAGAGTGCATTTATCCATGCAAGTGTGTAATGTCAAGATCAATAGTTTCAAAGGATAGATTTCCAAAATTTTAGTGTCTACATTTTCCCCCTTTAAGTATGAAATTTAAAATTACATGCTTAAAAGGAAAATATACATGAGTGTGTAGACACACTTTGTCTTTGCTCATAATAACTTTATTTTGTAGTATCCCATTGTGTTGGTGTTGGCATGCTTCAAGATGAAACCTTAAAACACAAAGTGTGCTCAATTTCCAAGATAGGAAATTTAACTTTAACTCAAATGTAATGAAAGTATAGTAAAGAAATGCACAACAAGAAATTCCAAAAGAGATATAAAACATGGAAGGAATACACCTATTTATTTTTGGAGGGACTATTCTCGTGCCTTCTAGATCTTAGATTTAATGATATCTAATATAGAATTTAGGGTGATCACTCCCCAATTGTGCTAAGGAGATTTTGATGCATTAGGTATAGAAACCCAATACATGAATTATGAAGAGAAGAAAAAAATAAGGTTATGAAGTAACCCACAAAGGAATAAGAATGTGTATCAAATTTATTCAACAACTCTGATATCTTCCCTTAAGTGCAAGAGGATAAGAAGGACTACCTACGAAGAACTTATCCAATTTGATACCTTTCATAACCCCATGGACCATACCATTATAGATGGATATAAGCCCAATTTTTAAAATTAGGACACACAATAGAAAAGAGAATAAGTTCCCCATAATCTTCCCATGTGCCACATAACTATGTAAAAATTGAGTAGAACTAATGCATTGTAAAATATAAGCTCGGAGAAAGGAGACTCATGCCCCCAATGTTCCCAAAAATAAAACTAAAACTGAGTACCATGAAGAGAGAGAGAATGAAATACTTCATGCTGTAAAATCTATACCAAACCAAGTCAATATGAGTTTGAAACCATATGAAAACCCTTTACGAATGCTGAAAATTTTGAAACTGCTAAATTTTTTTGGAGAATATCACCCTAGAAAAACCATATAGTAGGGTCAAAACCATCCATAAAATCATGGCCATTTCATATGTTTATGAACATATGTAGATTTTGCTAAATTTATGTGTGCAATTATAATTTTGAGTCATTTCTATCTTCTTCTTGATATGTTTGTGCCTAGATTTTTTTTTTTGTGTTAGTTAGAAATGTAGAATAAACCATAGATATGTTCCCCATATTTTGAGGTGCGTGAGATGAAGAATTTTAGCATGTGAATCAAAATAAAAGGTGTATACCCATGTCGATAATATGAGAATTTGTGTATAACATCGAAATTATAAATATGGTGGCCACTAAGAATCGGTTGTATCTTCAACGGGTATGTACATAGTAGAAACCATGGTGTAAAGAAAGAGAAACAATAAAAAGAAGAATGATGACCATAACAATGTCGAAGCATCAAAATACTATTAAAATTTGAATTAAACCATGTGTCAAGTAGAAAAAAATGCATACAATGTAGAAACAAGTGAAAAAATTATCAAACAATGTCACACAAAAGGTGGAGTACTTGCAAATATGGGACAAGGCCCTTAGGATGAAAAATAAGATATGCACAACCACACACAAGGCATAATGCCGAAACATTTGAAACCCATGGTGTTACAAGGAAATCAAGGCTATTAGGCCATAATCGAGTAACAAATAAAACACACACACACACACACACACACACACAAATAACAAGTATGTATGAAAAGTACATGTATCCAAATGTGATGAAAATCACATAGAATATGAAATAAAAATATAATGAAGTAATAACTCTAAGTACTTGAAAAAGACACATGTGTTAGTCCTTTTAGTCCAAATTATAAAAAATACTCAACATATATGTAACCAAACATAATGAGGAAAGAAATGAAATATAATGGAATATAAACTATAGATATAGTATGCACAAGTAGATGCCCACAAAGGTTAGCAGTATGGGTAAAGTTCATGCAAACACCTATCATCGTGTATCAATCTGTGTATATATTGCATCATGTTCAATATAACACGTGAACATATGTGTGTAAAGAATAAATGCTATCTATCAAACCAAAATAATAACAACATATATAATGTAAATTGTAAACAATGTATACCATAGAAACAAGTCCTGATTTTCAACTCCATATTATCTACAATGCAATGAACAAGTAGAATCTACCAAAAATATCCTCTAGAAAACCATTTGGGAATCCTATACTAATTGGTATGTTAAAATCTATCCCACACTTTTGGCATACCACACAAGTTTTTATGTAGTTATTGGGGAGCTTCTTTTTCTCTAGTGTATGGCTTCAAAGTAGTACTAACCCTAGAAGTTGAGTTTCCCTCTCTTTAAAATTATCTCCATGGTATTGTTTCTAACGAAAAAAATATGTGAATCCTCATTTAATGACCTTCATTTTTGGTAAAAAACTTGTTAATGATTTCTAACACAATTGTCAATGTAAATCTCATATTACAAAACAACACAACAAACTTGTCAAGCAACAAAACTTTGAAATTAGAGTATTATGCCTCAAACTAGATGACACCACCGATAAGGATGGAAAATATTCCAAAAATGGTGGGTTCCATATTTATTCAAAGAAATATTTGGACCAAGCACATATCATTTACAAAACCAAAGGCCATATCTTTAAGGAATAACAAATTACTCAATTTTGAAAGAAGTACTATCCTTGACCTTTTGAACCATGTACTCCTTCTGTACATAGATTTATTTTCTTATATGGTTGTGCGTAGTTAGTTATGTTAATCAATTTTTCATTTAGCACATTTTTATCATGATTTATATACTAACATTTAAGTAGCATCTTATGTTTGTTCTTATACAAATCTACATTTATTTACACATTTATCACAACTTTGCTTTATCACTATTTTTTTATAGGTTGATTAATTAGGTTAGCCATAATCTCCTAAAAATTCCCTTACATAATTTCATGGTGCTTTATATTTACAAGATGGTTAGTATGAAATTATCATCTACCCCTTATACTCCTATAGGCCTATCAATTTAGTTGATACATTTTCCTGATTAGTACACTTCATCCCTATATTTCCCATAAGTTTGTTAGTTTAGTTGAAAATTTCCCAAATATCATTTTTTGACCTAGGAACACGGGGTTATATTACATCATTAATTTACCCATTATGACTATTATTTTTGTCGTTGTTTTTCTTGACTAGTATCGTATACTTGGGTTTTGAGATTTATAACCTCATTTTTCTATAATTTTATTTTTTGATGTGATCATGTATTTTAACCTTTAGGATATTATTTCATATTTTTTGATCTATCTCTCTACACCTCTTGATTTTTTCTTGTGATTTTTCATGGTAATACCTTTGGGCCCTCCTCACAAGCATCCATACACTATGATTACTTTTTATTTTTAGCTTCCTAACTTATCTTAGAATCCTCTTAGATAGAAATGAAAATGGCCGAGAGTCTCTTTTTGCATCCTTGAGTTGGTTATGCTTCTTGTAGAAAAAATATTACAATATATGCATATACATGTGTTTCATCCATATTTTACATTTTTTGTGATGAAATTGTCGGATCTATCTATCATTGTATCTTATTTCTCTTTACATCATGTTTGGGGTAACCAAAACAACAAATCAATATCTACCTTTCTCTACACACTTATTATTATGGCCCCACTTAGGTTGTTATTGATATAACATTTTTTTCTACAATGCATTTATAGGAGTGTATAAGCATAATATATTTTTAGGTTATTATTTAAAACATCTAGGTGTTGAATTCCTTGTGTTAGTCATATTTAACACCCATTTGATCAACCTTTCAAATCCACAAGGAGAAGGAAACATAGGTGCTAAAAGAAAAGTTAAAAGCCATATTATTTAAAAATCAATAAACGGAAAAAAAGATAACTATTAAAATAATAAGAGAAAAATGAAATAAAACTCAAATTAAAAACAAAAAGACATATTATTATCATATTTGGCACATTTTATAATCTATTTGAAATCTCAAACTCAATATTTGGCCTCATTATAGGGCTTGAGGTCCATTAGGGTGTGATAAGTTTTTCAAATGGGGTAGGAGGTCTCCTATATATCATTTAGTGCCCCTACGTTCTCATGTTAGTTTCTAATCCTCGTAGTAGGCCTATATCCCCTTAAGTGAGGTCTTGAGGAGTGAGGATTTTTTTAGAGGTAGGATACATATTTACTATCATAAATTACCATACCTAATGTGGGATATATTTATACCTCACTATTTTTCTTCATTGATGCCTACATATTTGGATTCCATCATTCCTTGATCATGAAAACATCTAGTATCACCATCTGATTAACATGTATTTATTTTGTTAAATATATTTTTTTACCTTGGTGGTACCTAGTTTTCCTCCCTTTCACATCATTTTATCCCTTGATAGAAAACATAGATTCTAAGTCTTTCCCTTATCCTTTATATTCGTTTATCCTTATCTTTTTAGAAATGTAAGAATTTATACATGCATTAGGGTTTAAGGAAATTCCCTTATTACATCCCTACTTGATTATCCTTTGCATCTCTTAGATTTCATGATGTGTTCTCTCAATAATTTCTACCTCTACTCTCGAATTTCTCAAAGCTACCTTAGGTATTTTGAATGTTTTATCTTAGTGTTATTTTACTTTATAGAACTATTGGTATGGTTGATACCTTTTCCCCCACTACCTTACATCCTTCATATTTACAATATGTTTATTTTTATGCTCTCAACTACCCTTTTACATCCTAATTACTATCAAAACTTATTTAATCTCTCATCCTCTTGTGACCTCTAACTTATAATATAATTTATTGTTTATTTATAAAATTTATCTTATAATATTTCTATTTAGTTGTTATTAGGTTATTATAATATCTCTTTCTACACTATAATGATTCATTATACAATCAAACTCATATGAAGGTAATTATATATGTAGATATGCTTTATTTGAGTTCATGCTTTCATTTCTTCATTTCCATTATACATATCTATTTAAATATTTTTATTTTAATTTTGCATTATTTTCTTGAAGAACATGTCATGTACACTTGTTGTGACATGTGATAATATTTGATTAGGATGTGTGTGTGTGTGTGTGTGTGTGTGTGTGTGTGTGTGTGTGTGTGTGTGTGTATAATTTTTCACTTTATTTATTTTTTTATTCACAAGAACCATTGGCACATTTTCTTCCATGGATATGTTTTCTCGGGGATATTGTTAGGAGTGAAGAGTAACCATAAATGGTCAAGTGTATCCTTCAAGTTGCATTAGGTTGGTCAATAGTGGTTTGGTATGAGATATTTTTATGTGTAGTATGATTATATCATATATTTGACATGTTTTCATACCCTTAACATGTTGTATTTTGCATCCATTGTAGTCATATTTAAAATTCTCCTTGTTACATCACCTTATTAAATCCACGTGTTCATTCTTACACCCAATTTCAAAAACTCACGCTTTATTCATCATCTTCCTTATCACTCCAGAGGATCTTATGACATCTTTACCTACATTCCTAACTTTCCCATGCTTGAATTTCTCTCTTATATGAAATCACACACGGTCCATGGTGTATGTTTGGAAAATTTCTCTTGTCGATGGAATCAACCATGATCATTGTTGTTTGGCTAGTATTTTGTCACTATCTATGTTTTTAGGTTAATATTATATCATCATGTCGATGATATCAAGCGTACATAGTATTAATACATTCATTAGTATAATGATACTAGTTTTTGAGTGCCCTTTTCACATCAAATCCATCACACATTTGGTCTTCTATATCTCACTAAAATTTCTCTAAAATTATATAAGGTATCAAAGATGTTCATACTTTAATTATTTGAAGTATAATCTTCAAGAATTAGGTATTAAATATCTTAAAAGCATAAGAGTTTTACTTTCCATATTATACCAAGGATTTGGAGTCATTTGAATCTTTATTCAAGGGTCTTCCTAGGTAATTTTCTAGTTGTTTGTGGTCCCCACATCAAATATTTCTCATAAGGTGCTGCCAACCTTGATGAGAAGTTAATGCACTAATGGTTCCTCAATGCAAGTAAGTATTTCTAACCTTTATTTTTCCTTTAAATTCATTTCATTTTTATGTTTTTGATATGTTCATGCATGAATTATGATAGGGTAGCATATATATTTTATATTACATCATTTATTCTATTGGTTATTACCTTTACAACCTTAGAAAACCCTTGATTTTTCTTTGTAATCTCTTGGAACTCTTTTGTAATTCTTGTGAATATTTCCTAGAAACATGTTTTATCTTTTATCATCATAATTACAATCATATTGTAGCCTCATTATTTTCATATTACAATCAATATCTAGTTAGATGTCACTACCCTATTATAGGTCTAGGCTTTGGAACCCTATACCTCACACAGAGTGTAGAGTAACGCCTTCCTAGTTCTATGTATACATCAATTTATAATCTAAGGTATGCATATTGATTGTGTTCATGAGGAGAAACTAGAATAGGTGGGCTGTTTCACCTCAAATTAATGTGATAAAACAAATAAGAAGGTAATGGGTGTAGGAGGAATACATGTGTTATGTAGATAGAAGAAGGAATTGTGCGTGTTGTAGACTTTTGATCAAACTGAATGCGAGAGATTCCTTTTGGCTAGGAGGAACTACCTATAAATTACAATAAGACCACCAAAGAATATTAAATAGCAAGAGTCAGAGGACTACCTAGCAATGGCTAGATCCAGGAAGCGTGATGCTTCCTCGAATGGTTGTCAATCCTCTATTTAATACAAATTAATGCAAGAAGAAATAATAAAGTAATGATTCCTACTATAGTTATAAGATTTAGGTATCTCCTACAATGTATAATAAATGAATTTAACTTAATAAGAAAGGTTAGGCTTTGGTTTGGGAGGCTGGTTTGGGTCTGCAGGTGTGGTATATGGTTGTAGGTGGAGTTTGGATGAAGTTGGGTAAGGTTTTGGGTTGTTTTGGGAAAGTTGTGAACTTTCTAGTTTAGGAAAATTGTCAATATCAGATATTGATGTTAGTTAGGTGATCCATGCCGGATATGGGGATAGACCGACGCTGGTTGGGTGACCGGTGTCAGTAGGGGCAATTTGGTGGTAATGTCAAAAATTGAGAATTGGGCACTCTTTGTGATTGCACAGAGAGTGATGGGGATTTGGATAGGTTTGTGGGATTTTGTTAAGACTCAAAGATTGATACGAGGGTTTAGGCAAGGTGTGGGAGGTTAAATGGATAGAAGGTTGGTTGGAGGCACTGGGGATTAGATCTAGGTAAGGTAGAAGGGTGGTGTCTAAAGTAGATAGCTTAATAAAAAAATTTGAGCTATTAGAAATGAAAAAAGAGATAACACTTACTTGTTGAATGTAACCTAGAGGTGGATGGTGGTGGTGGTTATAGAAGGTGGTGATCTGGAGTGAACATGATAGTATGATGATACTTCGCTTCCTGGTGTGTGTCTTTGGAGCTCTGGAATAACTTGTGGATGAACCAAATGACATATGAATGTTGAGAGGGGCTCTGGTTGGTTGTAAGGTCACATGAACACTTGAGAGTATGAATGTAAATAAGCGCAAGCCAAGAACTCTAAATTTAGAACCTAAACAAAGACTTTGAAGATATTATTTAACATAACCAATGGTGGTTATGGGCTGCATGTACCCAAAATTATAGGGTAATGTACCATTGAAACGATGTCACACATGCCCCAATGATGATACAGGTCACCTCGCAAGGTGTTCAAAATCTAGGAAAGCTCGCAAGTGTATGTTAGCATCCCAAGCAAATTATTTAAGCTTTGTGTACTTTACTTTATCCTCTACCTTTCTTTTTCTAAGCTTTTTGACCTTCAGTGACGAAACCGTTGCCTTGCCGGGCGGTGGTCTGTAGCGCCACCCTACTGGGGTGGTGGTCCTTCACGCATTTTCCACCATGTTCTTTTGATCATGACTTGCATAATTTTTCAACATTTACCAGCTTTTCTCAACCGCCTTAGCTCGTATTAATGTTTTATGTTCCCTGGAATATTGTTTCTTCATTATTTAATGGTAAAAGAGTTCTAATGGGAATTACCTTTGGGTGAATGTGAAATCTATAAATATCCAACTTGTTTTCAAGCAAATGGCCCCTCAACTTCTCATTTCCATTATTTAGTCTTTCAATTTCTTGTTTAGAGCTCATTTTGTTTTCATGTTTGCATCCATGCTAGTTTTCCTTTGTTGTTGGAAGCCATTCGATCTTCTTGCTTCAGTCTTGTTCATTGTTATTCATAAAAATCAATTTAGAGTAGAGTAGTGTCATTTGTAGATTGAATCCATTAGAGTTGCAGGTTGTGTTCTTCACAGAAGGTAGATTCTAGAATCTCTCAGTACACTTGTGTTGTATTCCCGCAATAAATCCCGTTAGGAATTACATACGCAAAGCTCTGTCACTTGCGTTATCCCTCTCCTACTTGCATTATATTCGGTCTATATCCAAAGTTGCCATTGTTTGAAATACCTTTTTCTGTTAATACTAACATATACACGCTCTTCTAGACTCATGTGAACATGAAGGAATGAGGAGATCATGCAGGGGACAAAATCATACACTCTTTGGATTTGCCATCTTTGTTATGCAAATTCTAGGTTTTATTTGTCAAAATTCAAGTTAAAACATATCAAATAGAGTAGTGAAATATTTCATTTCAGTTAAGTTTCATTTTTTGATATTGTCAGGGAAGCTGTGGGGATTGATATTTTTTTAGAAACTATGATTCATTCCTCACTTCTGAGGTAGGATCGAGAATATTTCAATTAATTTAATTAGCTATCTAGTTATTTAAGATAAACTCACATTGCATGTGAGGCAAGTAGCTACACTGGGCTACCTTGCTTGTTTTAATTTTGTTATTAGACTATTTTTCATTTTCTCAATGTATTAGATTAGTTACTCTTTTGATTCTATTCAAAATTCTATCAAAAATACAAAAATAGAGGAATATATATGTTGTAGATGTATTTTGCATAATTAGTTTATTTCGTTTTGATTAGGCTTATATTGATCTTGTACAACAATCACGGGGCCTAGGGAGCCTAGGGAATACGTTTTTGAGCCAATCGTGCCTCAACCAAATATTGTTGTAGCAATAACTGACATAGATCAAAATATCGAATTCAGGTCTTCCAAACAACCATAGACCTACAAGAAATCAGCACACGATTAAGAGGATTAAACATAGAAGATGACAAAGCTCACACGTTCGGTCAAATCAGCCAAATTATAAAGCGCCTTGATAGATATCTCGTATGGTGTAGAAGGACACGAAAGAGAGAAAACATTCGGTTGTGATCCACTAGTCCCATAACTTGAGACACAGGAGACATCCTCATTGATATAGACACTAGCTTACATATTCAAGTTGCTAGAGCAATTTGTTAGGTACTCCGAGAAAATCATGTAACTTCTAGTTCTAAACGTAGAGGTCAAAAAGGCATACGACTACTAGATACTCGGAGTCAAGGGTTGACTCTTCATATGACCATAGGAGGTCCACAACAACCATGAACTTACGGTTATGATCCACTGATTCCACAACCTAAGGGGCCTACAAATCAATCCAATATTGATGTTTGTTTGCAAACATTAGTATTTAGGTCCTCTCCACTCCTACCAGACATCATCACACAACTATCATTATTAAACGTAATAGCCAACCAAGCTAAATATTTCTGGACTAGACCAGAGAATCGTCCATAAAACACCAAAAGATCCACTACACATTTAGCCATTCCATTTTCATGACCTTGTCAGAGATATATACGAAGAAACCACAGGTCATCTTCCACGTATTCCACAACCCATAGATTGGATCATGGTAGAGTTTGATATTGATTGGAGCCTTCGAGCAGATATCCTCACCAAAAAATCTATCACACCGGTTTAGGTTAGGAGGGCCTTATTTGCCTTAGATTTACAGATCCCGCTATTATGTGTTGAAGACATAAGATTACCTAAATATCTTATCCGCATCCCACGTGTATTCCATCCCCACCAGCTATCTCGGCATGACCTCGGGAGGTCGGGTGTGAGGAATAGTTATAGATTCTCATGCTCACATATCACTTTTCCATCATACAAAATTGGTGAACCTGACGTGAAATGAACAACTGTTTCATATTCTCTACCTCTTTACCCTCCACATCAGCTTCACCAACAAAATTGGTGAACCTGACGTGAGTCAAACTAATTTTCCTCTTTCTGTTCTTTAATCCACCTTCGCTCTTTCCCATTATTCTATAGGTATTCATATACCCCCCAAATATTTCGGGATACGATGCATATGGCATACCTCTCCTAGGTCTTGAAGCATACCACGATCAACTAAATAGACAACCATCACCCTTACTCTCAAAGCATGGGGTGACAACTATTCAACTAACCGGTTTTCAACACAAACTCTACTTCAAAGGACTAGATATAGTTCTTCTTTCCAAATTGAGGAGTTGGATCAGCTCACTCAAACGCAACAACCAGAGCCTTCAGGCTCAAACAATATGACGCTCACTGGAGAATCTGGTTCATCTCCTTAGGTGTTGCTTAGACCACAAATTAGTAGACAATCAGATCCATATCTATTTTTAGATGATGAATACTTAGCACGTTATGCTAGGAGTGAACAATGCTCTCAAAATATGTACCCACCTATAAGAGGTTTGCAAACACAACCCGAGGTCTCGTTCCAAGAAAACACCCCCATTCCTCCACCTATAGGAAATGCCCTCGGTGAGACTTGGCAGGGCACCGATCAATTCATAGCAGGATACCATATGCCTATACAACCTCAAGATATACAACAAATGCCACTAAGGAAAAATACCGTGTCTTCACCAAATGAGGTCATCTCATCCTTAGTTGAGAAGGTTAGAGGGTTGGAACTTGCTCAAGCAAGTCAAAATTTGTAGTTCATACGGGTAGGAATTTACAATCCTCCACATCATCCCAACCAAGTAGACCTCCTCATAGGAACAGCGCGTTGGGCATGCCTCCTCGGTATTTATAAAAACTCCAACTAGAACCACATTTTCTAATGCCGCTCCAGTTGAGAATATAATACGTCAGGTTTAGTACAAAACAACCCATTCTGAGCAATGCTCCTTTATACTTAAACATGTATTCTAAATCACCACAGGAGACATGTTCTCTTCTCTGGTATGTTTGCTTAACCATAGGGATTTCTTTATGCCCTTACAAATACATATGCTACACCATATCAACAACCCATTCCACCTCCACCCCCTCAACAAACACCATCAATGGTCAAAACCTATGCGATAGGGACTTATTCAGAATATTTGAAAGAACCTTTGGAATTCACTATATGAAGCGTCATGCTTCCAAGACCTCTCCCCGATCTACCCAAGTACAAAGGAGAGGGAGACCCAAATGCACATATTAGGGTCTATGCCACAACTATTCGAGAACTGCTCCCTTGGGATGGAGTTGTTGCTAAAATATTCCACAAAACTTTAGAGGTTATCACCCTCGATTGGTATTACATAATACCTGAAGCCTCAATACATTCATTTAAACAACTTATTTCAGAGTTCATCAAGGCATTCGACATGAACAAATTGTTGAGAACAGGAATCAGGGAATTCTTGCATATTAAACAAGAACACAATGAATCTGTTGCTCATTTCATCCAAAGATGGCATACATTCCTCTATTCTTCAGCAAGCACTCCAAACATGGATCAGATGGAACTATGTGATTTATTCCTTCATTCTCTTAGCAGAGAGATAAAGGAAGAAGTCTAGAAGTTCCCACTAAGAACTTATGATGAAGTGCTCGAGAGCGCTCTCCGAATAGATCAAGCTACAATAGATAGTGGTCGCAAGACATATGGAACAAATGGGAGGTTAATCATCCCCAACCAAAACACTACGACTTATCCTACTACCACAAACACCAATCAAGGACCTAAAATCCTTAACAAAAACCACAGAGTGACAATGAGATGGAGTGAATGATCGGACTAAAAAATCAAAGGTTGTAAATATTCCACCACAATTAACAATCAACGTGGTGGATTTTAATCATCCCTAACAACAACAACAAAAACAACAATGGCATATCTAGACACGGGGTCCAAGTCAAAACTCAATTGCATATCAAAACCAAAACCAAAGGCAACAAACGCAAAAATTTAATCTTAATAGTCAATAGTTTAATCGAGTTTTGGACCACAACATGTGCCAAACCAACAACCTAGGAGTTATAATCCTAACTTGTATTTTGGTTTCCACAAAATTCGAGAGGCCATAACACCGATGCTTGCCACGATTACAATAAGTTCATGCAACATTTTCCGAAGAACAAAGACAACTCTTCATAGATATATTCTTACTTGATTTCGTGACACTTATGCCAAATACTTTCATAGGGGCAGTTTCCCCTCAAAACGCACCTCTTAAGATCTTCAATGATCCACTTCCAAATCAAAATAACAACAATAAATTAAATCCAAATGGGACAAATAAAGGTGTAATGATAGGAAATAATGATCATGAAGCCTCAACTTCACTAAATCCACTTGTCGCACCACAATTAGGAAATCAGCCACAAACCAAGATAGTTAGTCTAGTGGAGTTAGATATCTTTTGAAATTTGGATGTAGAAGCCATAACAAGAGCATGAGAATATTATTCTCAACCAAATCCAATCTATCCACTAGAGCAGATAACATTCAACAAACATTGGTAAAACCCGTAGGTGCTTATGATTTAATTAATGACTTAACAAAGACCTTCTCTCACATCTCCTTTTTGGACTTATTGAAAAATTCTCCTACCCATAGGGCTGCTCTTTTAGAAGCACTAGGTATAGGTCATTTAATTAACATCACTCCACCTCCCGAAACACAAGTAAACCATATAGACTTCGATATCCACCCTCCAGGGCAGCCAGATAGGGATACCGAGTTTATATTCAACATAAACAAAATGCCAATAGATGCTGAAATTACACACAGAGGTGATCTGGCCTTGCATTTACAGGTGTGGGTTTACAATAATTATGTTAAATGCACAATGGTTGATGATGGGGCAGCAGTTAATATTGTCCCCTTCTCTTTCCTTCAAAAGCTAGGATATGGAGAAACAAACTGTTCCACAACAAGAAATACGCTAAGAGGTTATGACAACCTTAAAGCTACTTCAATTGGGACTATAATACTACCAATCACCTTAGGACCCAAGACAATCCTCACCGAGTTTTATATCATAGATCGGGAAACCAACTATAATATGATCCTCGGTCGACCATGGATACATCACATGAAAGCAATCCCTTCTACGTTATTCCAGGAAATAAGATTCTTACACCTAGGAAAGATATTCATAGCAAAAGGTGACCCAAAACCATTCGACATACACCTAGCAGACCTAAAGAAAAGACCAGGCATTCACTCTGAGTTTGAACTCCCAACAAACCAACTTAACAAACCAATCAACTCAAAACCAGAAGAAAAATTAATACCTACAACAAAACTAGAAATTATGAACCTAGTCAAGGGCATCCCAGCCCTCAAGGATGAAGCTAACATTGTAGAAATAATGTCATTAGGAACTACTGCAAAAATTGTCGAGTTACTAGAACAAGATCTACCAATTTTCCTACCATTTGATTCCATAGGTATGGGATGTACCCTAGGAGTTGGTTCTCTTCCAGCAGAGGAACTTTACATGGTAGAAGTAACCAAAACAGAAGAAACAAATGCAAAGAATGTCCCAACATCCATTTTTCCTAGTAAATATTGGACTCTCCACTTCGATGGAGCTAGATGTTGCTATGGAGCTGGGGCAGGTGTGATCTTTACTTCTCCTGAGGGAAAGATCCTACCTTTTACTTTTAAGTTAAAATTTGAATGTAAAAACAATGATGTTGAGTACGAAGCCCTCCTCCTTGGCCTCCTCATAGCCAAAAGGATTTGTGTTAATGACATCAGAGTATTAGGAGACTCACAATTAGTTGCAAACCAAGTCTCTGAAGTATATGCGACTAGAGTTGAGCACTTACATCTCTATAAAATAGTGATATTAGATCTAAAAAAAGGATTCAACTTCATATCCATTGAGGCAATCCCACAAGAACAGAACCTTCTCATAGATTCAATAGCAACCTCAGCGTCATGTTTTACCCCAAGTAATGAGTTGGAAGATACAATTTTTAAGGTATCACTTCGTACTGAACCATTGGTGAAGAAAATATTAACAAACCCTCTTCTAACACATACAATTGAGAATGAATCTCCTATCTTACATCATGTTGACAGTGATAAAGTCACTCTTGAATATCTAAATGCCTATGCAGAGCTACACCTTGCTCACCCTATAGTTGATCTTTCCCTAATACCACACTCCTCTTCCTACTTTGGAAATCCCATGGTAGAGTCTCCTCCACAGAAGGATCTTGATATCTACGAGATAGAAAATGGAGAAATCTTAGAACTACCTCCAGCCCCACCTGAATTTGAAGAAGGTAACACTTCTTTGATAGAAGAAACCATTGACATAAACATTGGAACGAAGGAAGAACCAAGAATTTTGAAGTTAGGATCCTCACTAACTCCGGAAGAAATAGAAATACACACCCAAATCCTCAAAGAACATCAAAAGGCCTTTGCATTTAATTATAAAGAAATGATAGGTATCACACCACAAGTTGTGGTACATAATCTTGTTACTAAACTAGATGTAAAGCCAATTAAATAGAAGTCAAGACCAATGAAGCCAAAAGTTGCTCTCATGGTAAAAGAGGAAGTAATAAAACTTCTCCAAGTAGGATTCATCAAACCCGTTGATTATTCACAATGGGTATCTAATATCGTTCCCATCCTCAAAAAGAATGGGAAGATACACATTTGTATAGACTTTCAGGATATTAACAAATCTTATCCCAAGGATGATTTCCCATTACCATCCATTGATGTTATCGTTGATGCAAAAACTGGATTTGAACTGTTATCCCTCATGGATGGGTTCTCAGGGTACAATCAGATTAAAATATCTGAACGAGATCAAGCCAAAACCACATTTATAACTCCTTGGGGAACTTATTGTTATGCTATCATGCCATTTGGTCTTAAGAATGCCAATGCTACATGTCAGCGAGCAATGACTTATATATTCCATGATCTTATCCATAAAATTATGGAATCATATGTGGATGACTTGTTACCCAAGCCAAGAAATGTTGTGATCATCCAGAAGTGCTCTGTATCATCCTCTCTGACTAATTGAATATGGTTTCACATTAAACCCAAAAAAGTGCATTTTCGGTGTAACAAGAAGAAAACTTCTAGGATACATTATCTTCATGAGGAATTGATGTTGATTCGGAAAAAATATGGGCTATTCTCAAAATGATTCCACCTTCGGATGAGTCTAGAATCAAGTCATTTCTTGGGAAACTCAAAGTGCAATCCGAAGGTTGATCCCAGATTTAAGATTTTTCATTCATCCAATCAACAATCTACTCAAGAAATATTATAGTATTGATTAGGTGAAAGCTGCAATGAGGATTTCAAGCGTTAAGCATTTCTTGTTGTCAAATCCCACGCTAATGCCTCCCAAGCTAGACTGCCCTTTGATTCTATACTCTCGAGCCACTCATGTCTTCTTGGCTTACATGCTAGCTCAAGTAGATGATGATAAATGAGAATGCGGAATCTATTTCATTAGCCAAATGTTGCTTGATTATGAAACACGTTACACATGAGACAGAGAGAGAATGCCTTGCCATAATTTTTGTAACAAAACATTTGAGACATTACATGTTAAACTAGGAAACAAGGGTCATTATAAATACGGACCATTTACGAACATTTCTCACACAAGGATGTTTATCTAAAAAGTTGGTCGTTTCATAACCCTAATGGGAGAATTTGAGTTAACATTCGTAAACCAAAAATCATTAAATGGAAAATCATTGCAGACTACTTAGCTGACAATCCACTAGATGGGGGCGAACTGGTAGATCTAGAATTTCTCGATGAGTGTATATACTTTTTCGAAACCAGACCCCCCATTTCTACATGTCCCTGGTATACTGATATCATCAATTTTATCATGGGCCATACATACCTAGAAAATGCCACGCCACAACAAAGGAGGTGGTTACGCATTATTACCGCTAAATATGTTGTTTTAGACCAAGTGCTCTATCGTAGAGCTTTGACGGCATGCTTATAAGATGTGTCGACATAGAAGAATCCAAGAGGATTCTTCATGAATCCCACAGTGGGATATGTGGGGGCCACTTTGGTGGTCATGCCACCGCTCAAAAATACATTAGATGGGCTATTTTTGGCCCACTCTCGAACATGATGTAGTGGAATTTGTATGCAAATGCCACAAATGTCAAGAATTCTCTCATGAGATTCACATGCCAGCACAATCCCTGCAACCAATAGTGACTTCGTGGCCCTTCTCCACATGGGGTCTAGACTTCCTACAGAAATTCTTTCCCTCATCAACTGATGGCCATAATTTTATAATCATAGCCATGGAATATTTAACCAAATGGGTGGAGGCCATGCCTCTCACCACATGATACCGAGTTCGAGTGATTGCCAAATTCATTTTGAACCAAATTATCTACAAGTATGGTGTCCCACAAGTCATTATCTCAGATAATGGCATGTCCTTTAAGAATGACGAGGTTCATGAGTTATGTAGCAAGTTCAAGATAAACCATCACACAGCCTCTCTTTACTACCCTCAAGCCAATGGGTAGGCTGAAGCGACAAACAAAACATTGAAAGTTATTCTCCTCAAAATAGTAAAGGAGAAAAAAATGAGATTGGCATTTAAAACTATATCCAGCCTTATGGGCCCACCAAACCTCAATAAGAACACCAACAGGAGCAAATCCTTTTTCACTAGTATTCGGGGCAGAAGCAGTTCTCCCGCTTAAGGTTGAAATACCTAGTCTCTACATCTCATTACAAGGGATTCTGGACAAGGAAGCTTATAGGGAGGCATGCCTTTCTCAACTAGAAAGCCTTGATGAGGCCAGGTTAAATGCCAAACAATGACACAGAGCCTATGCTAACCGGATGTACCGGCAGTATAAAAAAAAGTCTATGAGCGAGAAATATATGAAGGAGATCTAGTTCTAAGACTAGACATTCGGATTGATAAGAAAACTAGTGAAGGAAGAAAGTTCCAGCCCAAATGGTTGGGCCCATACCAAGTCATAAAGGACTATGAAAATGATGTGTATCTCTTGTGCACACTAGAAGGTGAGGAATTTGGTGAAACTATCAATTCCTTGCACCTTAAGTGGTTTTATGCATAAAATGTCAAAGTCATTGCTAGTACATTATAGCTACCTACATTGCATTAGTCTTTTAGTTGCTTCATTCTGTCCATTTCGTAAAAATGATAGTTCAGGAGCTTACTCTTAAAAAAAAACTGTTAGAAATTTATGAAGATATTGGCAAAAATATTCATATCACATCTCTTCAAACATCATCAAATATTTTCAAATCTTCTCATCAATTTTGATGACAAACATTGATGGAAACTATACCAAGACCTTTATACTTGGCTTTTCTCTTTCTTTCTACTAGGTAAATTTATCCTTGCCTATAGTCCTGCATTGCGAAGCTTCTTGGTGTCACATCTATCCCTCTTAAAATCTCTTGGAATGAAAGGATATCCCAAAGTCATGGATCGAAATGTCAAAATCAAAAGCACCAAGAAAACAAAATATTTTATTTTGCACACTTCTTTGCCCCATCAATATTTGGTGATAATCCCACATCTCTTACCGGTGATGTGAGGTTGGGAAAGGAAAGAAGTGCCCTTACTCACCTGTATCTTGCCTTTGGTGACAAACCCATGCTTCTTACTAGTAGCGTGAGGAGGCGGGGTGTGGGGGTCCGATCACACAAACTAACAAATCTTGGTATGCTAAAAACACAAGTCAAATTATGTTAAGTCAAAAAAATCCAAACATCCAAATTCCAAAGAGATCAAAACCTCAAAACCAGATTTTGTCAACTAGGTTGCCATTTATGAATCTAAGTCTAGATAAACTGAAAAGTAAGTGGCCTTCTAAGCTTGGTAGTAGTTCTGAGTAGGGTAGGTGTGTGGGTCTGAATTTGGTTCTTGTTCTTGGTTTGTCTGTCTCTCATCATTCCATTCAATCAAGCTCATACAACTTGTGCCCTTCCTAATTCTTGGTGTTGAGCCCTCGCGTCTTACTAGTCACGTGGATTTGGGATTGGGGAAAGTTCATCTCTTTATCACTATGCATTCATCACATTTTGCCAATATAAGAAGGAATTACAAACGTTTCCCAAAGAGTTCAAAAGTTTAGTACTACCATATGTTAGTATCATCTCACATCAGCATGGAAAAAACATATAAAGTAAAACATTCTATTTACTATCATTTGTTGTCCATTGCATACATTCTGGAAACATGAAAAGCAAATATTCTAAAAAATGTCTAACAAACACATTTAGAAAATGAGTCACAAAATACAAGATACCAAGAGTCTAGATCAAAGATATATATATATATATATATATATATATACACACACACACACACACACAAATCAGGTTTCATGTACAATGCCATCATGCACTAGGCATGGTCAAAACACTCAATCAGCCCGGAAAATACAAAAATACTCGTATAAGCAACCTAACAAAGATCACTATAAAAAGAGCCAAGGGGCCTCTCAATCCCTATGGGATCCTTTCGAAGGTGCACAATCACATCTAGGACTTTGGCTATCTTTGGCGCTTTTGAGTGCACCGAGGGCTCACGGTCCCGAGCAAGAGATATGGCCTCGCTATGAGAGTGGCTCCTCCTTATCGGGCACTCTACAACCCTATACCCACTACCTCAAAGCATGGAGGGAAGTCACCATCTTGGCCACATGCCGAGACAGGGGGCAAAAACATTGGTATGCCTACAGCCGGTGTTGAAGGCTCCCCGCATCCATAGATAGATCAGCACGAGTCTTCTCCATGGGGAGCATCGGGGTGTTAGTACATACATGGAGAATCGAGGTCTCGCTACTCATCATCGGTGTCTGCAAACAAAGGAGAAAAAAATTATTAAATGATCAAAAGGTGAAACCAAGGGTGAACAAAAAGAGAGATAACAACTAAGGTAATCCTAGCTAAAAACAAATATTAAAAGAAGAGTGACAACTCACTTGGATCTTTGGGCCTCCAAGAAGGATCTTTGGAATCCATGCCTACCATGGGACGCCACCACCGACCGATGTTCTCCTCCTAAATGCTGGGACAACATGGCGTCCTACCACGGACTCTTCCTTTCCACATAAGTCCGAGAAAGTAACTCCTATGAGACTAGAGTCACCCTCTCCATGCTCTACTCTGCCCTCTCGGCCTGTAGGATCTCCTGAGTGTCATGCCACTTAGGATCACTATCCTCTTCCCCACCCAACTCGCTGATCTCCATGTCCTCGGTCTCCTCCTCCATCTCTCCCCCTATGAACTCCTTAGACTCAGATTCTATATCAATGGGGTCATCACTGCTATGGGTAGGACCGACGGTAATCCAAAGTAAAGGTGCCTGAGGAACACCATCTCTCTCTCAAGTGCGTACCACCCTCCTAGCTGCAATAGGGATGCTAGGAGTAACAATAGTCCAACCCCGGCCTCTAGGACCTCCCCTAGCCTCCCGAACTGATCTGAACACTGGCACCACTGGGGGAAGCATGTCAATGTAAGCAAGGCCAAACTGCTGAGGCACTCAATCAAAGGGGTGTGTCTCTACCTTCCCCGTCCTATCCACAAGTTGTCCTATAGTAGAGCAGGAAATCAAAGTAAAGGTCTCCTCACCCCACAACCCCGCCATGGCCTGATAAGGTGTGGCCTCCATATCCTTAGTAGTCAGGGAAGCAACTGGCTAGTGGGGTGCTCTAAGCACCGTCATCTCTGTCCATCTAGCTACCCTCACGGCCTCGGGATCCTCCACCTCTATGCCTCTCCCATAAGGGATGATGCGCTCATAGACCCAACTCATAACTAGGGTCGGATGACTCATCGACTGTGCCTATATAATCGAAGCACCTCGTATAAGTCATGATAGGTGGTCCCAAGTATATCGGCTCCCCTGCATAAATCGACCATGTGCCTCAATTTGTATGATGATGGGGGCCCAGAGTACAATAAAGTATCCCCTCCCTTGTCCTTGATCAATCTCGAAGTAAGGATGCCCATGATGGCCTGGACAGATCGAGGGATGGGCAAACTAGGAATAGAATGGACCTTCACCCCCTTCTTCAAACCAGTGGAGATAAGCTGGGTCTCCCATATAAGCGGCCCTTGAGTCACCGAGCTCTGCGGATACTCTTCAGTATCAAATGAAAGTCTCCTCCCAATAATTGGGACTCCCAAAATGCGGTAGACATCCTCTAGGGTGATAGTCCACTCACCCCTAACACTTGGAAATCGAAGGTGTTCTGATCTACATCCTAATAAGAAAATAAGTCACATAATATGTGACTGGTAGGTGCAACGTGGGGGACCCGTGCAATCCTCAATATGCCTACCCTCTGGAGAGTATCCTACTCAGCCTGAGAGAGTGCATCTAACACTGCTGGAAGCCAATCACACTCCCTCTCTCAGCTCCATCTAATGTACTCTTCCTTCTTCTACAAAACACCCAAAAACACACAAAAAGAAGCAAGTTAGTGCCAAGATTACATTGGAAAAATCATTAAAGCAAGTAAGAATACTAAAAATGCAAAAATAAACTTAAACTAGTGTTGTTTTAACACTTTGTAGAAGACCCGCGCCCTGAGCAGGGTGGCGGTTCCATAACCACCACCTTAAAAGGTGGTGGTCTGTCTCTCGCAACCGCAAATGGGTCACATGCCCTAAAATGCTTAAAAATACAAAAAATTGACCATTTTAGCTAAAACAAAATCCTACCCATTAGGCGCCCCCTAAGAGACACATTTAAAATTGACATTTCTAAAAATAACCCCCACAACAAATTTTTCATCATTTTTACATTTTGGGTGCAAAAACGTTAAATCAAGAAGAACTAACCTAAGATCTCGCAGGTGAAGGTTCTCGTCATGAGACATGATTGCTATCTCGATATGAACGTTTCGACTATACTCTCGTTGAAAACCGTCACCGTGGGTCCCAGAGCTCAAAAACTATCAAATCAACATGCGTAAATGAATAGGAAAATGGTCCCATTATATATATATGGTGTTTTGACTCATTTTGAATGCCCCTTTCGTAGGTTTAGAGCGCCAACGGAGGTAAGTTCTCATCCCCGTGCAAATGGTAAGTCCTCATTTCATACTAATTTAGTATTTATTTTTCAATTTATTTTATCTATCTACACTTGAGTCCTCTTTCCATTTTGCAGGTAGCGGGAACTCGGATGGTGAAATTTTGACACATGGGCATGTCAGGTATAATTTCTAGCTTCCCATTTTGGGATTTCCATACTTGGACCCATTGTTTTATGCCTCTTCATGGTTAAAACACTTCTCGAGGGGGCAATATGTACGTACCCAAAATTGTAGGGTACTGTACTACGAATGATGTTACACATGCCCCAATGATGATACAGGTCACCTCGCAAGGTGTTTGGAATCCAAGAAAGCTCACCAAGTGTATGTTAGCATCCCAAGCATCTTGTTTAAGCTTTGTGTACTTTGCTTTATCCTCTACCTTTCTTTTTCTAAGCTTTTTGACCTTCAGTGATGAAACCGCCACCTTACGGGCGGTGGTCCTCCACGCGTTTTCCAATACGTTATTTTGATCATGACTTTCATAATTTTGCAACATTTACCAACTTTTCTCAACCGCATTAGCTCATATTAATGTATTATGTTCCCTGGAATATTGTTTCTTCATTATTTAATGGTAAAAGAGTTCTAATGGGAATTACCTTTGGGTGAATGTGAAATCTATAAATATCCGACTTGTTTTCAAGCAAATTGCCTCTCAACTTCTCATTTCCATTGTTTAGTCTTTCAACTTCTTGTTTAGAGCTCATTTTTTTTTCATGTTTGCATCTATGCTAGTTTTCCTTTGCTGTTGGAAGCCATTCGATCTTCTTGCTTCAGTCTTGTTCATTGTTGTTCAAACAAATTAGTTTAGAGTAGAGGAGTGTCATTTTTAGATTGAATCCATTAGAGTTGTAGGTTGTGTTCTTCACATGAAGGTATATTCTAGAATCTCTCGGTACACTTGTGTTGTATTCCCTGTAATAAATCCCTTTAGGAATTGCATAGGCCAAGCTCTATCACTAGTGTTATCCCTCTCCTACTCACATTATATTCGGTCTATATCCAAAGATGCTATTGTTCGAAATACCTTTTACGTTGATGCTTTAGCATATACACACAATTATAGACTCACATGAACATGAAGGAACAATGAGATCATTTTGAGGGGAAAAAATCATACACTACTAGATTCACCACTTTTTTGCAAATTCCAGGTTTTATCTGTCAAAATTCTAGTTAAAACATATCAAATAGAGTAGTGAAATATTTCATTTCAGTTAAGTTTAATTTTTCGATATTATCAAGGAAGCTGTGGGGATTGATAGTTTCTGAGAAACTATGATTCATTCCTCACTTCTAAGGTAGGATTGAGAATCTTTCAATTAAGTTAATCAGCTATCTAGTTATTTAGGATAAACTCACAACTGCACAGGCAAGTAGCTACACCGGGCTACCTTGCTTGTTTTAATTTTGTTATTAGATTAGTTGTCATTTTCTGAATGTATTAGATTAGTTGCTCTTTCAATTCTATTCAAAATTCTATCAAAAATACAAAAATAGAGGAATATATATATGTTGTAGATATATCTTGCATAATTAGTTTATTTTGTTTCAGTTAGGCTTATATTGATCTTGTATGACAATCATGGGACCTAGGGAGCCCAGGGAATATGTTTTTGAGCCAATCATGCCTCAACCAAATATTATTGCAGCAATAACTGACATAGATCAAAATCTCAGAATTCAGTCTTCTAAACAACCATATACCTACAATAAATCAGCACACACGATTAAGAGGATTAAACATAGAAGATGACATAGCTCCTACGTTCGGTCAAATCAGCCAAATTATAGACTACCTTGATAGATATCCGTATGATTGTAGAAGGACCTAAAAGAGAGAAAACATTCAGTTGTGATCCACTAGTCCCATAGCTAGACGCAGGAGACCTCCTTGTTGATATAGACACTAGCTTACATATCCAAGTTGCCAGAACACCTGTTAGGTACTCTGAGAAAATCGTGCAACTTCTAGTTCTAAACGTAGAGGCCGAAAAGGCATACGACTACTAGATACTCGGAATCAGGGGTTGACTCTTCATATGACCATAGGAGGTCCACAACAACCACGAACTTACGGTTGTGATCCATAGGTCCCACAACCCAACGGGCCTACAAATCAATCCAATATTGATGTTGGTTTGCAAACATTAGTATTTAGGTCCTCTCCACTCCCACCAGACATCATCACACAACTATCATTATTAAACGTAACAGCCAACCAAGCTAAATATTTTTGGACTAGACCAGAGAATTGTCCATAAAACACCAAAAGATCCACTACACATTTAGCCATTCCATTTTCATGACCTTGTCAAGAGATATATATGAAGCACCCATAGGTCATCTTCCATGTATTCCACAACCCATAGATCAGATCATGACAGAGCTCGATATTGATTGGAGCCTTCGAGTAGCTATCCTCGCCAAACAATCTATCACACAGGTTTAGGTTAGGAGGGACTTATTTGCCTTAGATCTGTAGATCCCACTATTACTTGTTGAAGACATAAGATTACCTAACTAGCTTATTTGTATCCCATGTGTATTCTATCCCCATTGGCTGTCTCAGCAAGACCTCAGGAGGTCAGGTGCGAGGAAGAGTTACTTGTAGATTCTCATGCTCGCATGTCACTTTTCCATCGTATAGGAACCAACGTTAGCTAAGAAAAAACTGGCGTCGGATAATGAGAATTGCTCCCATTTTCCAAAAATATCCCGATCTTTGCTAATTTTGGTGTGATCTTGATTTCTCCAGTCTAGAGTGTTGAATGGTGTTAATAGGAGCGCATGGTTAGAGGATTAATAGGTCATGAATGGTTAGGGTTAGAAAGAGTCCTAGTTGGTTAGGATAAGTGAAGACTTAGTCTAGGTTCATTAATAGGCTAAGAATAGGTCTTAGGATGAGGTGGAGGGATGATGTGGTAGGATGAGGTGGATATTAGTTTAATTAAGGTAATTAAAATAATAATAGTGTGAGGATGAGGATTAATTTAATTATGAGTAATTAAATTAATATTAATGTATAGAAAGAGGTCATGGCTAGGTGTGGTGTAGAATTATTTGATTGAAAGGGGGTTAGGGGAATAAGACCCAAATTTGGTGTCTACTTTTTCCCCTTTTGGTTACTGTTGTCACCAAATCACTACACCCTCGAATGACTAGCATGTGAATAGGACGTTCGGTGTGATTGGGAAACATGGGATCACCTGTCAAGCCGTGGGACTTAGGCTCGAGGTGAAGCTATGGAGAAGGCCAGATTCCTCTTTATAAACTAAGTGTTGTACTAATCTTAGTGTAATAAAATGCTTATCATGACCTAAGCTAACATTTTCATTAGTTTTAGGGAAATATATTTGTAAGAAATAAAACTATACAAGGGATGGTGATGCAAAAATAAAGGGTGTTTCCAGAATTAGGAAAGGTTGATTTGAAGAGCGTGTGTGCACCATAAGTCAAATTCACCTACTACAACTTAGAGAGGGTACATAATACCACATATTAGGAAGCATGCGTTCCCTTTGTTAATGTTGATAAGATAAAACAATCTATCTATCTTCCGGTGAAGAAGTATGAACTCGAGAAGGGTGAACAAACACCACAACTCAACCGCATGTAATACTCCATCACTTGATAAACATAAAACTCCAAGAACTTGGTATAGAAACTTGAACTTGCACGATGTACTGTAAGCATGAGAAAGACACAAAGAAATATAAAATAATGAAAGGACCAAGATTAGTCATAAAACACACACTTTTATTACTTCAATAACATGCACAATGCATCATACATTCAAAAGAGGCAATGGTTTCCATTACAGTCTTGAAAGGAGGCTTGAAAGTTCCCTCAACATACAAGGACAACTTGCAGAAGAAAGAGGTTTCTTGAAAACTATACACTTGTCTCAGAAGTCTAACTTGTCCAACCCGTTGGAATGAGCTTCTAACTTACATTTATATAAGTTGTGAGAGATGAGATAAGAAGTCATAAATTCCCTTCCTAAATTGAAGGCACGTGATTATTCATTTATTACAGTTGGTTGAACCACTTGAGAAGGTTCCATCATGTGCCATTAATTTCCTGTTGACCTAGTCTTCTCAATTAATTAAAAGAATATTTAAATAAAATATTTTAATAATAATAATAAATATTATTAATAAAATATTTAAAATAAAAATATTAATTTAATTAAAAAATAATGGTGGGACCCCTTTAGGATTGATTTGCACTAAATGGGGTTTATGAGAAATGGCCAAAAAGACCAACTCGGTGGTTGGCTTGCCGAGCCAACTCACCGAGTTGGTGTTGAGCTCCTTTGGCCTTCACCACAACTGATCTCACTTGAATCGAGATCCAATTATGAACTGAGATCCTCTTATCTACACACATTGACCAAGCTACTTTGCATTGCCGCATCCAAACCGACGAGCCCAAACGACACTCACCTTAGCGCATCAACATCATGGGATAAAACTCATCCCTAAGGCATGTGAAGATCCATGACCATGCAAGTTTTCCATCGTATATTTTCCAATCATGCCGAGCTCGCACTTAAAGCTCTTTCGAATGATCACCCTAGCAACACATCTTATGAGCTACTTGTTATCCAAAATTCACCCCCCAGGGTAAATTTGATAACATGCATCAGATTATTCAGTACCAAGTTTGGACCCAGAAAAATGAAGAAAATCGGCTAAGTCCTAGTCCAGGTGGTCTTCGGGACATTTGGGACGTCGGGGCGCGAATCGGCAAAAAGGGCGCCAGCGATCCATGAAGCGGTTAGAACATCTGGGCCAAAAATGCAGCGGGACGCGGCAAAAAGCCGAATCAGCCGAAAGAGGGAAAAAATTGCCTAAGTCTTTGTTTCACACAGTTGGGACATCCGGGACAAAAGTACGCGAAGGACGCGGATCGGCCGGTTTGGCGCAAGTCAGACCATTTTGGGCGGTTCGAGAGAATTTTGTCCCAGGCAGTCCGGGACAGTTGGGACAAGAGTACACAGAGGATGCGAACCGGATGGTTCGGCTGAAATAGAGGACTTTCATTTGGGACATCCAGGCCAAAAGTACGCGCGGGACATGAAAAGCCAAAGGAGCCGAGAGCGAATCAAATCTTGCCACGTGTCTTCACCTCAAACAGGAACAAGGAAGCCCAAATCGGGTGGTTCGAGAGATTTTTGTCCCAGACAGTTTGGGACATCCGGACTGAAAGTACGTGTGGGACGTGGGGAGCTAGAAGAGCCGCCAACGAATCAGGTTGTGACACGTGTCACTAGGGGAGGCGCAGTAAAAAATTTTTGACTAAGTGTTTTTGGCCGAGTTTTAAAGGGAGCGAGTTGGAGCGTTGGCCCGAGCCAATAAAAAGAGGACGCGTGTCCTAAGGGAGATAGGAGTTCGGGGCACGGCGAGGACTTAGAGAATTTGGCAAAAGTTTTGGCCAAAAAACTAAAAGGTAAAAGATGCCCCCGCACCCCTGTCAACCAACCAAAGCATGCCACATGTCCCAAGTGGCGGGGTGCAGGGGAAAAATGGAAAATTTTCCAAAGAGTTAAAAGGGTCGAATTTCAAAGGGAAAACCCGTGGAGAGTGATGGAAAGAGAATTCCCGATGAACCAGCACCTGACACGTGGCATCCGACCGGTGGAGTGCAGAAATTTTTCAAAAATTTTCCAAAATGCAAAAAGGTCAAAAATTTAAATTTTTTGCCCGACATCCATTTTTTGGGCCATTTTTCCCTAAAACATCATACCTTCATATCTTTTGATCCAGAGCTCGGATTTACACGTTCTTCATATCATTCGAAAGATTATGAAATTATCTACAAGATTTCATGGTCAATCTCTAATTTTGGTTCAGTTTGGAGAGAGAAAATTCAAAAAAAAATTGGTACGTGTCCATGGCCAGAAGTGACATTTCAGCGACCAAATTTAATACAGAATGGGTCGCACTCTCCTCCCATTTGGTCAAAAAGAATAGGGTATGGGTTTGTAAGGTCCTCCATGCTAATTTAATGCATTTGCAGTCAATGAGGAATGGGCTCCCACATTTTGTACGTTTTCTCTCTCCTGGGCTCGACCCATGCAATGTAAAAGCCAGATTTGGCTCATTTCTTCAGGGTGGAACTCTTTTTGGCATTGCAAAAAACTTCTTCTTTCACCTCCAGCAAGTGATAGTTGTAAGAATCAGACCTTTTTCATAGTAATGTAACGAGCTTATACCTCTCTCGATTGTGGAATGCAAGAGATTTTTACGTGGAATTGACAAAGGCAAACTCTGTGAATGCTTTCAGTCCTCTGTTTGTATTGTTTTACTTCATTTTAAGACCTCTAATTACATCTATCAGCTTGTGTATGTTTTCCCTTGTTGCATTTCATGAATTTGTGTCTATTTACATGGCAAAAAATGTTTCACCACTCCTTTTGGTGCATCACCATCTTTAGTTAGTTTCAATTTTTGCATTTCTATCCCTGTCCCCTTGCAATTTAGAGTAGGATTAGGATCTGAACCTCTGTAGTTGTGTAAAATATAGATCTAAATCAGAGGAGTTTGAGGAACCAGCCTCTATTCGGAGATTCCTCTCTCATTTTCACAAGTCCCACACTTGGAGAGAGGTTTCCATGTTGTGCAATCACATTGGATGCTCTAAACTTCATTTAGAACCTTGATTTACATCCGTAAGTCTTTGTGATTTTGTACTAATAGTTTGGCACACCCGGTGGGACCCTAGAGGTCTCATTTTTATTTGCGGAAAAGTTGATGTGCATCTGCTACAATTTTCTTGCTTGAAAAGAGCTATTATTTTCATATCTGGCGACTCCAAGGGGAAGAATCAACTGGTTTCAGTCAGTGCAGGCCTGAAAACTCATGAGAAGAATCACCACAAGGTCAAGAGTTAGAGAAGAAGAAGTTTTGTTTGAATACCTGCAATTATCTCCAAGAAGAAGGCAAAGAGGAAGAAGGATTCAAAGGTCTCCATCTCCACCAAATAGAACTCTCTCAACTCCTCCACCTGGTAGGCCTTTCATTCAGTCAACAAGGGTTTTAAGACCAATTAGAATGGCACAAAACAACCCCTATGTCAACTTCACAGGCAGCAGCCCACTTGCCCTCAATGCACAACATCCAATTCCTATTGCAGCCTTGAAGAACATTCCCTACTTCACTAGAGAAAATCAGACTACTCCAGGTGATCATGTTAAAGATATTGCTAACCTTTGTGCAATCCATGAAATCAATGAGATGCAAGTGGCTGTCAAGTTACTAGCATCTTCATTCAAGGGTAAAGCATTGCAATGGTTTAGGAGCCTTAGAGCTGGTTCTATCACAAATTGGAATCAGCTGTGTATAGCACTTCATGAGCAATTTGGAGAAAAGGGAGACAACTTGTCTCTTTTGGAGCAGCTGACAACCATCAAGAGAGCTCCCAATGAGCAGCTGACCGATTTCAACTTCAAATTTCAAAAGACTTGGGAGAGAATTCCAGTGGCGGTCATGCCAACAAAGAAGTTGATTTTCTCTACTATCTCAAAGCTCTAAATTATGATATTTCTATGTTGATTCAGTCCATGAGAGGCATAACTATCCCTATGGCTTATAGCATTGCCATTAAGGCTGAAAATTGTTTGATCCAAGCTGGAAAACTTGCCCCTAGACCTCCCATGCCATTGTTTCCAAGTTTAGAGAGTCCTAACACGAATCAAGCACCTAATTTGGCTCCTTCTCCCACTCCTAGAAATCAAAGTTCAAATGAAGCTTCCACTTCATCTTCAAGTGCCCCAAATGAGCTTCAAGAAGTCATGAAG
Source organism: Taxus wallichiana var. yunnanensis (assembly GCA_018340775.1). NCBI lineage: Eukaryota > Viridiplantae > Streptophyta > Pinopsida > Cupressales > Taxaceae > Taxus > Taxus wallichiana. The sequence goes on along the minus strand of CM031235.1, from coordinate 442,392,974 downwards.
CAATTGCAAAACCTAGGCAATGAGTTGGTTACTCTCAAAAGGCAGCAGCCCAAAATTTTAGACCTTCTTATCAACCCCAAGCTCAGCCTAAAAGTAGCCATACCAACCACAAAGACCTCCTAATCCAGCTGCAAATATAAATCAAACAAGGCCTCCTGCCAATAGACCATTTCAGCCCTATAATCCAAATGGCATATCTGCCTCTAAGGCATTGGTGCCAACACAAAACAACATTGCCCAGGAGTATGATTGGTGTTTTCCATGCAATGAGCCTCATAACCAATCCATGTGCTTCAATGGTGCTTTGAATCAAGCATTAATGGTGATAACTACTGGTGTGGAGGGTGAGGGAAGTCAAGGAAACAATCAACAACAAGAAACATTCCAACAACAATCAGCCCCAAATGACACCACATTGGTAAATTGGCAAGCAGAGGATTTTTGTGGCATGAACCAGGTAATTTCTCAAGGTGTTGCAGCCAACACAAGGTCAAAAAGGAGGAATTTGGGTGAAGAACAACCATTAGCCCCAACCAATCCACAACCTTCCATGGTTCCACAAATGGTTGGCGAGTAAAGTCCAGTTTCAAATGCGAAGGGAAACCAAGAACAACCCCTAGGCCAACTCAAATACCAGTTGTTGCTACCCACGTGCAAGGAGTGAATGTACAAACCAAGGGACAACAAAGAGATCCTTCATCATTGTTCAGTATCATTGATTAGATGAAGAAGACAAACGTCAATATATCAATGTGGGAATCCCTATCCATCCCATGCCAAAGAGATCTGCTGCAAGCTGCCATGAAGGACTGGCCAACTTCGAATCAACAAGTTCAGATGCAAGACAAATTGCTTACAAATGCTGCCCAGCCTGAGGGAAATCATGGAAGATAGCAAGGTAAAATGTTGAAACCCCCTCCCTTCTATGTTTCATTGATCATTGGAAATCAGCTAGTGCACAATTGCATGATAGACTCGGGGCAAGTAGCTCAGTAATGCCTAAACAAATAGCTGATCAGCTAGGGCTCCAGTATGAAACAATATCCAAAGGGGTAGTGCAGCTAGATGGGACAACAGTAGCAACAGTTGGAGTGATTAAAAACTTGATTCTTACCTTGCATGCATGTCTAAATGTTGTTGTTTTACAAGATATATGGTTATAGACCTTCCACCACTCTTTGCCCTATGCTTGTCAAGGGACTTCACAGCCAAGATTGGGGGATATTTGTCTGCTGATTGGTCACACATGCTATTCAGAACGAGGTATGGAACTAAGGCTACAATCAGGTCTGAACCTATTGCAAACTTCCACATTGAGCCTTACACTCCAAGTCAGATCAACGCCAATTGTTCAGCATTTGATCAAGAAGACCACCCAAGCACTGATGAGGCTGACACCAAGGTTGGAAGCATCCCGGATCTAACTCTTGATGAATGGGCAAACAAGATACATGCATTTGATCCTTATCAAGAAGTGGAAGAATCTGAGCTAGGGGTCTATTGCATACACAAAGAAAATCAGCCTATTCCTAGCATCACCAAGCCAAACCACAAGGATGACAATGAGGTATGGCAGCTATTTTTTGATGGATCAAGGAGTAGGCAAGGTGCAGGAGGTGGAGCTATGCTTGTTTCACCTCAAGGAATAAAGTACTATTCAACTTTTAGATTTCAGTTTGCATGCTCCAATAACACTGCTGAATATGAAGCCTTAGTGCAAGGGATGCATTGGGCAATCAAGAAGAAAATAAAGAACTTGCAAGTCTTTGGGGATAGTGAATTGATTGTAAATCAGGTCAAGGGACAGCATGCTACCAAGAGTGATCTACTCAGGTGCTACAAGAACAAGTTGTGGGACCTCATGGAAGATTTTGAGGGTTTTGGCATCAAATCCATTCCTAGGGAAGAGAATCAAGTGGCGACATGCGGGCTTGCGCAGAAAAGTAGGGGTAGCCTTTGACATTGTGGAAAGCATTCAACAAGACAAGGTATAGCCAAACATCCACGTGATTGTGAGGCCTTCAGTGCCGGATAACAATGTCAGTTGGCAAGTGTTTGAAAATGACCAGCAAATCATCCATTTCTTGCAAGAAGAAGCTGAGTTCTCAGCCAAGAATCAAGAAAGATTGGAACAACAGTATGGTGACCAAGTGGTACAACTGAGAACTAACAAGCTGCCCAAGGGACTTATCACTTTGGAGTCCATTTTTAACCCCAATGATCAGTTTAGAAAGGAGAAAGAAAACATTCAGGTCAAGAGAGAGGATTCAATATCCATCTTGGTAGAAGAGAACAAACCATTGCAAATTGGAAGGATGACAACTGAACAAGAAAGGTATGAGTTCATACAGCTGTGTCAAGAGTTCCCTGACGTGTTTGCTTGGAGCTATGAAGACTTGAAAGGTTTCAATCCCAACTTAGCTCAGCATACCATCGAATTGGATCCAAATACTAAGCCTGTCAGGCAGAAACAAAGACCAGTCAATCCACACATGGAGCCTCTCATGAGGAAAGAATTGGACAAGCTGATTGAGTCAAGGATCATATTCCCAATCAAGCATTCTAGTTGGGTTGCCAACTTAGTTCCAGTCAGAAAGAAGAGTGGAGAGATCAGATTGTGTGTTGACTTCAGAGACTTGAATAGAGCCTCTCTCAAGGACCATTACCCACTCCCTTCCATGGAGCAAATCTTGCAAGTTGTGGCTGGCTCCGAGAGGTTTTCACTACTTGATGGCTACTCAAGCTATAATCAGATTATGGTGAAGGAAGAAGACTAGTTCAAGACAGCCTTCACAACCAAATGGGAAAATTTTACATACAGGAAAATGCCATTTGGGCTGTCTAATGCTGGTGCTACCTTCCAAAGGGAAATGAACATGGCATTCAAAGGTTTGATTAACAATGTGGTGCTGATTTACCATCTCTCTCATTTGAGACAAGTCTTCACGAGGTGCAGGACATTTGGAGTGTCTTTGAATCCTAAGAAGTATATCTTTCTTGCACATGAAGGAAAGCTCCTTGGCCATATTGTCTCCAAGGAAGGATTAGCAATTGATCTAGAGAGGGTTGAAGCCATAAGAGCACTACCATTTCCAAGCCACAAGAAAGCCCTTCAGAGTTTCTTGGGAAGGATAAACTTTGTTCAGAGGTTTGTCCCAGATTTTGCAGCCCTTGTCAAGCCCATCACCAAAATGTTAAAGAAGAGCATGGCTTTCAAGTGGACAACAGAAGGCAAGGAGAGTTTTGAAGCAATCAAAGAAGCCATCTCTCAAGCACCAACTCTCATCAACCTAGACTTCTCCAAGGATTTCATCCTCTATGCATTTCGAGGTAATGACACTATTTCTGCCATTTTGGTACAACATAACAAGGATAATGATGAGAAGCCAATTTCCTTCTTCAGCTGGAGCCTAGATGACTATGAGGTGAGGTAATATTTTATTGAGAAGCATGTACTTGCAGTAATTAGAAGCTTGAAGAAATTCAAGCATTTAGTCTCAAACAACAAGGTCCAGTTGCTGGTCTCACATGCTGGGGTTAAGGACTTCCTCTTCAACAAGGATTTGAAAGAGAAAAGGGCAGGTTGGATCACCCGTGTCATGGAGTATGACATTGAGATCAAGATCACCAAGCTGGTAAGAGGGAAAGGATTGTGTGACTAGCTGGTTTGGGGAAGCAAAAAGAAGTATGCAATGAAGAAGAGGCTGTTTTGACAGTCCAGGACAGCCATGAGCCAAGTGGCAATCAAGAAGAAGACAATGCTTCCCCCACTCCTTGTTGGACCCAAGGTATTATACACTTCCTAGGCACAGGCTTATGCCCTTCGGAGATGAACAAGACCCAAAGGAGACACTTCAGATTGCAAGCTGTCCCGTATGCCATTGTTGATGGAGTTTTGTTCAAGAAAGATGTGAATGGAGTGCTGCTGAGATGCATTAGCACAAATTAGATTTAGAGGGTGTTGGAAGAGTTCTATGGTGGACCAGTGGTGGTCATTTTGCACCAAGAGTGACAGCTCTAAAAATCATGAAGGCTGGTTATTATTGGCACGAAATCTTCAAAGTGATTTCTATGCATGGATCAAGAGGTGTAAGAATTGTGCATTCTTCACGGAGAAAGAGAGACTTGCTGCCCTTCCATTGCATCCAATCTCGGTTGACCAGCCATTCATGCAATGGGGTTTGGACTTCATTAGATTCATTAATCCCAATTCAAGCCAAGGGCACAAATGGATTTTGATGACCACGGACTACTTCACCAAATGGATGAAGCGTAGCACTCAAATAGGCAAATGAGTCTAGCATCTTAGACTTTTATGAGGGGATAGAAACCAGATTTGGTGTACCTGCTACAATAATCTCCGACAATGCATTGGCATTCATTGGATCTAAGGTGATTTGAGTGGGCTGTCAAGAATGGGATCTACCTAAGCACTTCATCAAACTATTACCCTCAAGGTAATGGCAGGTCGAGTCTACAAACAAGAACTTGTTAAGGATCATTAGGAGGACTCTTGACGAGAATCGAGGTCTTGGCATACCAAACTGAAATCAGCCTTATGGGCTGATAGGATAACTCCCAAGAGATCCACGGGTAACTCTCCATCGGGCTTTTTCTATGGAAGAGAAGCAATCTTGCCTATGTCACTTGAGTTGCCAACATTGGAACTCATGAAGCAGCTGGAGTTGCTAGAGTTTGAGCCCATGGAGGTAAGGTATGCAGAGTAGATGGAGCTGCAAGAGATCAGAAATCAGGCATCCTAAGCAATGGAAAAGGATCAAGCTTTGATCAAGAAGACCTTTGATAGGAAGGCCAAGGATAGATCCTTCCGAGTTGGAGATCTAGTGTTGAAATGGGATGTGGATAGAGAAAAACCGGGAAGGCATTCAAAATTTGATGCCATTTGGAGTGGCCCATACATGGTCACGAAGTGCAAGAACAACAATGATTTCCAATTGGCCTCATTGGATGGTGAAGAATTGTAGATTCCAGTCAATGGAATCTATCTCAGGAATTGATTCTAAAGGGGAATTCTCCATCTTGTAAATATTAGCTTAGGTTTCCATTCCTTCAAGTGCTTAGGCCACATTGTTTTCTTTGTATGTTAGTTTTGGTTTCCCTAAGTGCTTTGGCACAACTTGCTCCATCCATGGAGATGTTTTGATCCTTGCTTCCATCAGGTGATATTCCATCTTCCTCCGCACATTCTAAGTCAGTTGAGATTCTAAACAGAATATTTGATGACCCCACGTCCAATGGACTGCTTCAGGAAATTGGTAACTTCATCCAACAGGAAGATGACCCCATTGAGTCGCCAAATTGTTATCCAAAATTCACCCCTAGGGTAAATTTGATAACATGCATCAGATTATTCAGTACCAAGCTTGGACCCAGAAAAATGAATAAAATCAGCTAAGTCCTAGTCCAGGTGGTCTTCGGGACAGTTGGGACGTCGGGGCGCGAATCGGCCGAAAGGCCGCCAGGCAGTACATGAAGTAGTTAGGACATCCAGGCCAAAAGTACGCGCGGGATGCGAAAAGCTGAATCGGCCGAAAGAGGGAAAAAATTTCCTAAGTCTTTCTTTCGCACAGTTGGGACATCCGGGACAAAAGTACGCGAAGGACGTGGATCGGCCGATTTGGTGCAAGTTAGTCCATTTCGGACGGTTCGGAGAATTTTTTCCCAGGCAGTCCTAGACAGTTGGGACAAGAGTACGCGGAGGACGCAAACCGGCTAGTTTGGCCGAAATAGAGGACTTTCGTTTGGGACATCTGGGCCAAAAGTACGCGTGGGACGCGAAAAGCCAAGAGAGCGAGAGCGAATCAAATCTTGCCACGTGTCTTCGCTCAAACAGAACAGAAGGAAGCCCAAATCGAATCGGGCGGTTCGGAGATTTTTGTCCCTGCAGGTTTGGGACATCGGGCCGAAAGTACGTGTGGGATGCGGGGAGCTGGAAGAGCTGCCAACAAATCAGTTGTGACATATATCACTAGGGGAGGTGTAATAAAAAAATTTCGACTAAGTGTTTTTGGCCGAGTTTTAAAGGGAGCGAGTTGGAGCGTTGGCCCGAGCCAATAAAAAGAGGATGCGTGTCCTAAGGGAGATAGGAGTTCGGGGCTCGGGGAGGACTTAGAGAATTTGGAAAAAGTTTTGGCCAAAAAAATAAAAGGTAAAAGATGCCCCCGCACCCCTGTCAACCAACCAAAGCATGCCACGTGTCCCAAGTGGCGGGGCGTGGGGGAAAAATGGAAAATTTTCCAAAGAGTTAAAAGGGTCGAATTTCAAAGGGAAAACCCGCGGAGAGCGATGGAAAGAGAATTCCCGATGAACTAGCACTGACATGGCATTCGACCGGTGGAGTGCAGAAAATTTTCAAAATTTTCCAAAATGCAAAAGGTCAAAATTTTAATTTTTTTGCCCGACATCCATTTTTTTTGGCCATTTTGTCCTAAAACTTCAGACCTTCATATCTTTTGATCCAGAGCTCAGATTTGCACGTTCTTCATATCATTGGAAAGATTATGAAATTATCTACAAGATTTCATGGTCAATTTCTAATTTTGGTTCGAGTTTGGAGAGAGAAAATTAAAAAAAAATTGGTACGTGTCCATGGCCAGAAGTGACATTTCAGTGACCAAATTTAATACGTAATGGGTCGCACTCTCCTCCCATTTGGTAAAAAAGAATAGGGTATGGGTTTGTAAGGTCCTCCATGCTAATTTAATGCATTTGCGATCAATGAGGAATGGACTCCCACATTTTGTACGTTTTCTCTCTCCTGGGCTCGACCCATGCAATGTAAAAGCCAGATTTGGCTCATTTCTTTAGGGTGGAACTCTTTTTGGCATTGCAAAAACTTCTTCTTTCACCTCCAGCAAGTGATAGTTGTAAGAATCAGACCTTTTCATAGTAATGTAACAGCTTATACCTCTCTCGATTGTGGAATGCAAGAGATTTTACGTGGAATTGACAAAGGCAAACTCGTGAATGCTTTGAGTCCTCTGTTTGTATTGTTTTACTTCATTTTGAGACCTCTAATTACAACTATCAGCTTGTGTATGTTTTCCCTTGTTGCATTTCATGAATTTGTGTCTATTTACATGGCAAAAAATTTTCACCACTCCTTTTGGTGCATCACCATCTTTAGTTAGTTTCAATTTTTACATTTCTATCCCTGTCCCCTTGTAATTTAGAGTAGGATTAGGATCTCGAACCTCTGTAGTTGTGCAAAATATAGATCTAAATCGAAGGAGTTTGAGGAAACAACCTCTATTCTGGAGATTCCTCTCTCATTTTCACAAGTCCCACACTTGGAGAGAGGTTTCCATGTTGTGCAATCACTTTGGATTCTCTAAACATCATTTAGAACCTTGATTTGCATCTAGGGGGTGCTTTGTGATTTTGCACTAACACTACCTTAATGCATGGCTCAACTTGGCGAGTCGATTTCTTTTTAGCTCCATGTACACCGAGCCCTCCACAATCACCTTAACACAATCACCGCCTTGCTTAAGTTTAGAACAATGATTGATGAACCCAACCGTAGACACCTATAATTATGCCCAAGCAATTTAAATACTTAAATTGTGCTAATCATCCCCTTTCTTGCAAATCAACGATATATCATCAAAAACACTCATTTTCCGTCATATGATCATTAATTAATTACAATAAGCTAATTAATTAAGTTTCCTATCCAAAAAATACCCTAATTAATGACCTTCTATTAATAAATCACCCCTTCTACCTAGACTAATTAATTATTATTAATTAATTATCTTTCCCTTCCATTTAACCAATAAATCAATATTTAATTGATTTAATCCCCTTATAATAGCCTAAATCGCACTAATATTCTTCTAATTGGCTTCTATAAGCTTACATCTACCTATTAATTAATCACCTTTGATTAATTAAAATACCCCCAACTCCCATGACTTGCTAAACATGTATTAAACCCTTCTAAAGTAAGGTTACCTTTAATAAAGCAACCTTATCCATTCCTAATCATGTTTTACCTTTATCCCACATTCATGAGAATGTGTTGAATCCTTTATCCTTTGGGCTATATAAAGATTCCTCCACCTACCTTTTTACTTACACCTAAACTCCTTAAAGAGCAAATGCAAAGCATATAGCAAAGAGACTAAGAGCTTGCACCTTGCCCTTTTGAGAGTTCATCATCTTGAAGAGTTAAGCCTCTTTCTTAAGTGCTTAGGTCATATGGGAGGTGTCAAAGGGGTCTTGTAGCCCAACTTTGATAGGCCCTCATTCCTAGGTTACTTGGCATACTAAGGACAACTATTTTGATAGCCATGGAGCTTACTTAGGTCCATTCATTTATTTGTTGTTAGAGAATAGAGGAGTTTAGATATTTAGCATTGTTAGTTTCAAAGTTTGTATTGATGAATGCTAGCATCTAACCCTTGTTTAATTCTTATCTTGATGGTGTTTAGTTTGTTGTTCAATTCTTGTTAAGTTAAGGCTATTTAGGTGTTAGTCTTTACTCATATTAGCATTATTTTGAAAACAACACATGCACACATTTGGCACGCCTGGTGGGACTTACTCCATTGTCCTTTGCACTTAATTTCAAGTTTTTGTAGTTAAGTTTCATTTTTGGTTACTAACCCTCTTTTACACATATTGATCTAATTTGTTTTTCTTAACTTGTTTTGTTGAGTTTGCATGTGTTGAGTATTCCTTATAGGTATAAAGGAGATGAAGTGCTGTCAAAATTAGAATTGATGGGAAAATTTCAAGATTTCTCCATGTTTTCATTTTTAGAGCTTACTTTTTCAACATTCTACATGTTAGTTTTGTCAATTTCTTAAAAAATTTAAACTCTTGAGCATGTAGGTTAGTGTTTAATAGAGCTGAGTCTTCTATTTACATAGTAATGTGGTGGGTTGCTGTCAAAATTTAATCTTGGTGAGAAAATTTCAAGATTTCATCATGTTTTCATTTTTAGAGCTTACTTTTTCATCATTCTACATGCTAGTTTTGTCAATTTCTTGAAAATTTTAAATTCTTGAGCATGTATGTTAATGTTTGATAGCGTTGAGTCTTCTATTCATATATTAATGTGATGGGTTGTTGTCAAAATTGAATCTTGGTTGGAAAAAATTGCCCATTTTGTAGATTAAGAGACGTTTTTTTGACATTTTTTGAGTGCATGTCAAGTGCATACCCGTGAGCATAAGAGAATATGTGTAACCCATCTTCCGAAGGCCATAAATTTTCTCCCGAACTCAAAATGACTCAATTTTTTTTTCTTTGGAAAGGTATTGAAGTTAAATATGCAATGAAAATATAAATTTAGGATTTATACTTACAAAAATTATAGGTTTTTCTGTTAGTTTAAAACTGGTCATTTTCTAACATGTCTAATGTTTTGATGAATGTTGTATTTTCATGCTTCCTCGATTTAGACCAAAGAGTGTGTATGATCTTATCTTGCACCTTTTGGTGATCTTGAGAATCAAAAACAACTTTGATCTATATCTTTTTAACATTGGGATTAAACTTGGAAATTTGATTATTCATTTTGCTTAAGGGAATGAACCTTTTACAAAGCATTTTTCAATGGTCCTTTGATTTGAAGTTTTCCATTTCTATATAGTTGGGATAAATTTTGTGTGTGCTCTTTCTTGCACCTTAGGGTGATATTGAGAATCAAAAGCAACTTTAGTCTTCATTTTATAACATTTGGTAAATTGGAAACTTCATCTTTCACTTTTGTTTCAAGGAATGAACTTTTTACAAAACATTTTTCAACGGTCCTTTGATTTGAAGTTTTCCATTTCTATATAGTTGGGATAAAGTTTTTCTATGCTATTCTCTTGCACCTTAGGGTGATCTTGAGAATCAAAAGCAACTTTAGTCTTCATTTTATAACATTTGGTAAATTGGAAGCTTCATCTTTCACTTTTGGTTTAAGGGGAATGAACAATTATCAAGATTTTTGTATGGTTCATTGATTTAAAAGATTTTCTTTACTTTTTAGTTGGATTATTTGTTGTGTATGCTCTTCTCTTGCATCCTTAGATGATCTTGAGAATCAAAATCAACTCTTAATCCTCTTTTAAATAATGTGATTTTCTTGGAGAACTACTAATGCTTGAGTACATGACCTAAAAACACTTGTCAAAGAAAGGAAAAATCAAAACGAAATAAAAAAATACTAATACAGTTGTTATACAGGTTGCCAAAAGGTGTTCAAGTAAACCACACCTAATTAAACAAGATAAAAAGAACAACATATTCAAAACACTGTATTGCAGGTTTTGGAAAAGGGTACGTCCCTCTCTGCTCAATTGGAACATAACCCCTTTGGCATAACGCCTTAAGCTACAACAATGGGGGTGGTTCCAAGAACCCTAAAGTAGTCCACGCAAGAGGGAACTTTGTGGACGAAACGGGAAGTGCTCCGAACTACCTACTTGACTAGTGATTCCTTTGTGAGATAGCGTTATAGGTTGTCCATTGTGGCGACCCCAGTGATAGTACACGTAGATGCACTAGTTTCCTACTGTTCTTGAAGGGGGTAAAGTAAAGCCGAGATACTCCCAAACTAGTTAGTGTGAATTTTTGGGTAAATCGCACTTGCTCGTGGCAACTTTGTAACACCTAGGGTGAGAGAACCACCTAGGAGAATATACTTTGGCCAGGAGCCCACTTTGACCATTTTAAAACAATTTTGAGTTGTGAACCTTCTTTTTGAGAAACATGTGATGTATTACTTTCGCCTAGTTTTTACTTGCCTTAGGGCGAGGCAAAACTCTGCCGAAGTGAGGCTAGCATTTTTCGTCATTTTTCTTGATTTATTTCCTTCATATTCTTTTGACACTTTGTTGAATAAAAGATGTGTGATTACCTTTGTGTTACCAATCGACTGTTACTCTCACTTTTATGTCTGTTTACGCCCATCCATGTTTACGGCTGGGTTAGTTAAACGTCTAAAGTGTGCGGAGGCATTTTTGCGTCATTGGTAGCCATTGTGATCTTGATACCCATGTCAAGGTCGTCATTGTAGTTAGGCGTGGTTCATCACTGCAGACTTCCTTAGAAGAGTTAGCTTGTTTGTATCGTATCACTACAATTTCGATATTTACATCTTGTTTCTTGTAAACTTGACATAAATACCTATATTGTGCGGTTACGTTGCACACATTTTTAACTATTCCTAGCTATACTTTGAGATTTTTAGTTCGGTTCTATTATTACCTCAATTTCAAAGAGTGCTAGGTGTTACCATTTGTGCGTGTTATATCAATAACACCTCGATATCAATACTTCACTTTCTCGCAAAGTGGGTTAACATATCTTGGTGATATTGTTGTGTCATTCACGAATTGTAATTGGAACTTTTTGAGATATAGGTCTTAATCAAGTTTGAGCTCGCTCATTGTATATCTTGATTGGGAGATCACATTGAATTCTTGTTTTTACTTACGTTTTGTTCATTTCCTTGAACTTGGCATAAGTGAAAACATCTTGTTGATCATCTTTGCATCACATTTTCATATGGTGTATTTCCTTGTTGATTGGCTTTGTGTTTCACACTTGCATGATTGTTCCTTGTGATTATTCATTCAGAAAACTTATTTTCTAGGACAATCCCTCTCGATCTCATCGATATTGCATCATCACGATGTCTATTTTCCTTAGACATTCTTTAGAAAATCATACACGCATATCAATACTTATGAAATGTCTAGTTGGTTGTCCTTATGCTACCCAAATCGACATGTCACTTCCTTCCCTTTGAAGGAGTTCCATCACACTATCTAGATCTAGACATTTGTGCTTAAAAAACACCAAAAATGACTAACTATCATGTGGTTCCCCATACTTAGAAAAATACGAGAACCTAGGTTCAAAGCAATTCAAATCATAGGATTCCCATCACAACTAAACCTTGTTTAGTTCTTTGTGCTAGAGAGCCCGTCACAGGTAACTCGTTCCCCACCTTCATATCATAGTCAATGGTATGATTTGGACACGTCTGATCCAAATTATTATTTGAGTTCCCCCCACTCTTTTTCTAATTCTAATCCAAACATTTCCTCTTCTTCTGAGGATTCCAATCCAAAATTTTCCTTTGACTCTTATAAGGATTCAGATCCAAACTACTATTCAGATTCATGTAATTCAACTCCTAAGTCATGGTCCTCCCTTTCTTTTAAGGATCATCTTCATATATCATATAATGTGACTCTTATGTCACAGTCCTCCCATTCTTCACAGGACCCCTTTTATCAGTCACCCCAACGACATATTCTTCCTTTGAAGATACACGCGACTCCAAATCCCTCCAATCAGAAGTATAATACAATTCTTGAATCGTGGTCCTCTCTTTCTTTGCAGGACCCTTGTCATCATTCATCTAATGCGATGCTTGAATCACATTCCTCCCTTTCTTTGTAGGATCCTCTTCATCAATCATCTAATGTGACTCTTATGTCACGGTCCTCCCTTTCTTCGTAGGACCCCTTTTATCAGTCGCTCCAATGACGTATTCTTCCTTTGAAGATACACGTGACTCCAAATCCCTCCAATCAGAAGTATAATACAATTCTTGAATCGTGGTCCTCTCTTTCTTCACAGGAACCTTGTCATCATTCATCTAATGTGATGCTTGAATCACAGTCCTCCCCTTCTTTGCAGGACCTTCTTCATCAATCACCCCCACAGAATCTTCCTTCTGTGAAGATTCGTGTGACTCAAAGTCCTTCAAGACAAACATCTGAATCGACCCATGTGTCACAATCTACAGACTTTGGACTTAATCCTACTATTTTACATACGACATACCATTGTATAGGTAGGTCCACACCACCTTCTTCTACTCCTAAGACATCTAGCTACACATATTCTTCATCCCCCACATCATCTTCTTCTATCAATAATCATCAAACATCTTCTAAGTCTTCCACATGACAAGTGAACGTATTTCTTCCAATAAACCCCTAGGGATCGATCAACAACTCATACCGATTGATCTCTTTCAGAATGAAGAAATAATTAGGCCATTTATAGAGGCATATGAAGATATTGCTTTAGTAGATTACAAAAAGTATTCTCTTTAGACTTTGATGCATCTACATATTGTGAGGAAAAGGTTGATTCCTTTGATCAAGAAATGGAGGAAGAGCCTCAGATCATGCAACTTGATCCCCCTCTTATTATTCCATATTCACATTCTTCATTATGTGATGAAACTCCTTGGTCTTGCATAGATCAATGACCTATCTTTTCATCACCCAATAACTCTTTGTCTATCATAATTCCTCAATCACAATCTCTTATGGGCTCAACACCAAGTAACCCTTCATCTTCATCTAGGTGTGGGTCACATTCTAGTAGCCCTCCCTCTGCTATTTGTGGGACATTTTTGAGTAGCCCAATATCTTCTATTCTTGGGGCATGTCCAACTAGCCCCTTGTCTTCTAGGTATGGATCACCCCGGGTAGTCCATCATCTTATATTCTTGGGCCACATCCTAGTAGCCCATTATCTTACATCTATGGGTCACATCCTAGTAGCCCTTCTTCTTCTATTCTTGGGCCACATCCTAGTAGCCCTTCATCTTCTATCTATGGGTCACATCCTAGTAGCCCTTCTTCTTCTATTCTTGGGCCACATCATAGTAGCCCTTTGTCTTCTTTCTATGGGTCACGTCCTAGTAGCCTTTCTTCTTCTATTGGGCCACATCCTGGAAGCCCTTCATCATCTTCTATCAGTAGCTCACCTCTTGGTAGCCCCTCCTCTTCAATTCTTGGACCATATCCATTTCATCCATCACATTATTCTTCTACCAAAGATGGTGGCAAGCCCATGGTCATTTCTCGCATCAGTTCTAAACGTCCACATTCACTTTCTTCTCCTTCTCAAGATTAGACAAGTCATGCGTTAGCTTATAAGAAACCCAAATAGTTTCTTAATCAAGCTCAGATCAAAACTGCAAAGATCTCTATAGCTCCCAACAAATCAAACAATCTCAAAATTCTAAATCAATCACAATTCAAGAATGCACACCAACGTAACCATCAAGTATGGTGCAAAGTGCGTAAACCTCACGGATGGGAAATTAAATCTATCACATATGAAATCCATGTTTCAGAACAAATCATAGTCATTTATTGAGTGTGAACTCACCTCAATCATCGAGATTGGGGATAATATCACTCTCGATAAACAAACGCGCCTAGTCTCCCTTATTAAGGAAGTCATAAACATTGTTGTTGGATCTTACCACACAAAGTGACTTTGTTAGTCCCAACCTCTTAAAAGCTGTCAAAAAATCTAAAAATAAAAAACAAATACAAAAATACTAAAAGCCATGAGAAAAAAAAACAACAAAAATCAAAGGTAAAAAGATCAAACATTGCAATCAATTGTTGCATACAAAAGGATATTTCTTTCTTCCCTTCCTATTCTATTCTTCGCAAGTCTTCCTACCATTTTCATTCCGTTGGTGATATTTTGGTTACTTATTCGCATACATTTTGTGACATTTATCTCTATGGTATCTATTTTCCCCTGGTCTTTTATCACCTTGGTAAATTAAAGAACGAATGACCTCATGGAGATCCTATCACATTCAAACATCTAATAAACTTGTTGCGAAGAAATTTTGGACATATTTGTTGACACTAGCCAATGTTGTCATCACAATCACTTCCACCTCCTTCCATCAAGCCATCAGTGGTTCTTAACCCCTTGTCAAACAAGAGAGCTGAAATAAGTTTTTAGAAAGCAAAAGAATCAAAATCAATCAAAATCAAAAGCTAAAAGCTACAAAGCAAAAGAAAATTAATATATAACTCTCTCTTGGGGTATTTCCAATAATCTCTATCGAGGCTATGGACGCTTGACTGGCAGTAGAGCAATGTTGTGATTAGAATCAAATACATCTCCATTGGGGCTATGGATGCTTGGCTGGCAGTGGAGCAATGTACGACTATCCTTTCACCCTCCATTCACAAAATCACTTATCAAAATAAATCATTCCTACACATTGGCTAGGGTCTCTTCACTTGTTATCTATTAAATCTTCACTTCAAGAGGTAATAAAATCCATGTGCACACACTAGATCTCTATGAGTACACAAGATTAGTATGTTACCAAGTGTCTTTTTTGGACCTTGTTCAGACTCTTACTCTAGTCCATATCTCGTCTCACGATTTATGCCTTTGGCTAATCACTTCTTTACCTTGAGGCTTCTAAGCTACATTCATATCATTCACATCGTTCTTCTACTTCGTTCAGAACATCCATGTGTATAAGATTAATTTTTTTGCCATGTTTTCGAACACCTTTGTCCCCTTCCACAAAAATAATCTTCTCCTTCCTTTCTATCATGTGCTTTTAGGCCAACTTAAGCTGGGGGCATCCTTGCCTCTTCCCAACACTTCATGGGTTTACGTTCACCATCATGTTGAACCTATCCATAATGGCCTTGGGTCCCATTTCTACCTGTGAAGAGTTTACCTTTGAATACTCCCACCTAATTGTTGGGGAATTTTTACATCTTCACCTTTTTGGTACGCACGTGGCCTTATGCCCTTTTACATCCCATCTATCACTAGGGGCATCCACGCTTTCTCATCTTCCTGTACATAGTTTCATAATTTTTTAAAATCAACCAAAACATTCACATATGTTTAAAAAAAACAAAAATCCAAAAATAAGGCAAAATTTTTCAAAAGATTCCTAAAAAGTAAAACACCCTACAAAATGGTAACTTGCTTCTTATGGCTGAAACTTGTGTCTTGCGCATGGTATTTTCTCCATATCCTATTGGTTTTTCTCACATCTTCTCTGATTAATACGACTCGTGGATCATTGGATTCACAACCATTCACAAAAGCTAGCTACTTGCTTAAATGCTCGTACTGGGGCACTTTTGGTTGCCTGGTGCTATTTCATTGCGCACAAACACTTTTCATGGACCCCGTGTCCATTTTCATTTCCCCTTGCATGTATCCTTGCTTGGGGCATCATTTTTAACCCTTTTCATCAATCACAAACTTGTGGATCTCTTCAACACTGATAAAAAAACATTTGTACAACTGTCTTGACTATTATTGGGTTGGATATGTGCGTTCGTACTTGTTTTCCCTATTATATGAGCTTGTTTCCTTCTCGTATTGCATTGCATTATTGTATGTTACATGGAGTTGGTACTTTCAACAATGGACAATTGTTCATAGTATGGCTTTTCATATCATTCTACCTTTGTCGTATGCTTATATTTTTCATAAGGACTGATGATGTAGTTCCTATGGCAATATGATGACATCAAATTTGTTCCAAACAAATAAGTGGCTAGAGGTTAAGATCTTCTCTCCCCTTATCCATATTTTTTCTACACCACTTCCCTTTCACCCCTAATTCTCACTCTCCTCGGGGCATCCCTGCCTCATTCCCATTCTTCTACCTACTTCTCATCTTTTTCGATCATCTATCGGCTTCCTTCATCACCCCATCGACACTTGAGGGGCATCTCTCCCTCCTACTAATTTTTCTTCTATCCCTTCAAAATATATTTTGTCTACTATCTTTGAAGTGGCATCACTTAAGCCACCCCAAAGAGGGGAAAATGTAGACACCTATAATTACACCCAAGCAATTTAAATACTTAAATTGTGCTAATTATCCCCTTTCTTGCAAATCAACGATATATCATCAAAAACACTCATTTTCCCTCATATGATCATTAATTAACTACACTAAGCTAATTAATTAAGTTTCCTATCCAAAAAATACCTAATTAATGACCTTCTGTTAATAAATCACCCCTTCTACCTAGACTAATTAATTATTATTAATTAATTAGCTTTCCCTTTCATTTAACTAGTAAATCAATATTTAATTGATTTAATCCCCTTATAATAGCCTAAATTGTACTAATATTCTTCTAATTGGCTTCTATAAGCTTACATCTACCTATTAATTAATCACCTTTGATTAATTAAAATACTCCCAACTCCCATGACTTGCTAAACATGTATTAAACCCTTCTAAAGTAAGGTTACCTTTAATAAAGCAACCTTATCCATTCCTAATCATGTTTTACCTTTATCCCACATTCATGAGAATGTGTTGAATCCTTTATCCTTTGGGCTATATAAAGATCCCTCCACCTACCTTTTTACTTACACCTAAACTCCTTAAAGAGTAAATGCAAAGCATATAGCAAAGAGACTAAGAGCTTGCACCTTGCCCTTTTGAGAGTTCATCATCTTGAAGAGTTAAGCCTCTTTCTTAAGTGCTTAGGTCATATGGGAGGTGTCAAAGGGGTCTTGTAGCCCAAATTTGATAGGCCCTCATTCCTAGGTTACTTGGCATACTAAAGACAAATATTTTGATAGCCATGGAGCTTACTTAGGTCCATTCATTTATTTGTTGCTAGAGAATAGAGGAGTTTAGATATTTAGCATTATTAGTTTCAAAGTTTGTATTGATGAATGCTAGCATCTAACCCTTGTTTAATTCTTATCTTGATGGTGTTTAGTTTGTTGTTCAATTCTTGCTAAGTTAAGGCTATTTAGGTGTTAGTCTTTACTCATATTAGCATTATTTTGAAAACAACACATGCACACACCAACAAGGTGTCTTGGCTCAAGTTAACAAGCCACCCCATGTTCGAGATAGCTCCACAACATAAGCCCCAATCACTTACTCACTTCTAACCGAGTTCCATTTCCTTTCATGTCTCTCTTATCCGGAAATGTTGAACTCATGTAAACTCTTCGTATTTAAATAGATTCAAGCTCTACATACTATTATCTTTACTCAAAACTAAGCTTGATTTGAGCTTCCCATTATACATCTACCTTTCCCACGTCTACCTTCATGCCAAAGCTTCTATTGTGGATCTCTTACAACTAATACGGTGTCACCTCAACCACTTAAGTCTAGCCTGCTCTACGTTGGGTCTTATTATGGAATTTTCTTATAAATTTATGTAATGTGGCCATCTCCACACTCGGTCAAGTATTGCATACACCGATGTAACCCTATCCTCCTCATTAGCTCAAGTGGCTTGATACTCCATTGTCTGTGATCAACTCGGCAAAGCTAACTTTTCACATGAGCTTGAGATGATCTTGTCATATATCAACCAACTCATGCAAACTTGGTCACTCACCATATGATCCATCCTAATCTTTCAATGGCCAGGCCATCTTCCCATGAGCTCAACCTCCATCCCTTTTAGGTGAGCTTCAACATTGATTCCTTCATTTGTCATGATTTGATACTCTATCATAGCATTGTTGTCAGTTCCCTTTCAACACGAAGCCTCTAATTACTCTTTATATCATGCATGTTCATTCTTCATCAAGCCGCTTGTGTATTTGTATGGATCCTTGTGCTCGTCAGAGTGTAAAACCCTGAGCTATGGACAACTCAGCCTACCCACCTGTAAGCTCACTTCATCTACTTTGTTTGCATCTTGAATCTGGCTTCAATATTTATGGACATGACTCAACATTCCACCTTAATGCAATAATTATTCTTTGTCTTCTAAAATAGCTCGACCTGGACCTTACACCGTAAGAATTATATCCGAGCTCAACACCGAGCTACTTGACAAAGCTCCATATATGAGCCATCCGCTATGTGAGAAATGTATTAGTAGAAATGAATGGCTCCATTGACACGGTTTGAATTTATATATCTTAAAGATTGGAATACATCCTTTTCCGGGCTTGAAAAACCTTACATGTGAGTCTCCTTGACTTAAGACTCTTTTTCCACACCTCGAGTTCTACATGAAAAGGCTCGACAAGTCCATCTTTATTTATACACCTCCACGCCAATTACCCCCTATGAGTCGATTCTACGTTGAAGAGGTCTCGAGTTTCATTATACACATTGGGCCCATTTGAGCTATGTGCCACTATTCATTCCTATATGATCAACTCACATCCTTTTGTGTGAGCCATTCAATTGTATTGTGAATTGTGAT
Organism: Taxus wallichiana var. yunnanensis; assembly: GCA_018340775.1. Taxonomy (NCBI): domain Eukaryota; kingdom Viridiplantae; phylum Streptophyta; class Pinopsida; order Cupressales; family Taxaceae; genus Taxus; species Taxus wallichiana. The sequence goes on along the minus strand of CM031235.1, from coordinate 442,373,994 downwards.
AAGCTCTCTTCTTCATTTCTTACGGGTGACCGCCATACTTAAACCGAGCTACCTTATGTTTCAACATTCAAATATCTCAACACTTCATGCTAGGATGACCTCCCACATTCCCAATTTCTCTACCAAGTTGTTTAGGATTGGAATTTGTCTCGGAAAACTAGTTACTCCATGTCCTTAATTCTTGTGGGAAAAAGAGTCAAACCTCCCGGCTCAAGTGACCCATATCTCTACATTTTGCATAACAAAACTCGAACTTGAAGACCATCTAGCCATCCATCAATGCGGTTATATGGATTATATTTCCTGAACTCCCAAATTCTTGGAAAATTGCGTATTAAAACTTGATGTGGAATCTTTGATGTACTTGCCAATGTATTGGAAAAAGAAAAAACTCTCCCCGAACTTGAAGGTCTAAGCGACCTAAAACAGATGTCATGACAATACATCCCATAACTATCCTAAACCAATCTTACTCTTCAATCAAATCATGCAAATCTATTGATATCAATCATGAGATAATCCTTGGCTTAGAAACGAGTTTCTCTTTGTGGTCCTTGTGGTGTTTGAACTCTTCTTGTCCCTCTTGAATTAGGCCAAAATATGAGCTCGCTTGATTTCCCCTTTGAACTCTTACAACAGAGAATTCTCCTAACCAAGCTTTTACTACACATTGAGTCATGCATGAGCTCACTTCAAATCATTTTCCTCACTTAGTTGACTAATTTTTTAACATGATTCGATACACTCGACATCCTCACATCAACATCAACGAGCTCGAACTTTTGACTCATTGATTGCATTGACTAAGCCATTATCTAGACCTAACTCAACCTTATTTTGTTGAGCTCATCGACTAGATCAACTTGTTGTAACTAAGTACCTCCATGAATTAACACCGATTTGGGACCCAAGTTGAGAAAGTTTTGAGATCCCATTCGAGTTCCAAAATGACCGACTTGCTCGAGCTCCTCCTAGTCTCCCTTAGTTCAAACCTCTAAGTTATGAAATTTATTTTGCTAATGATCTTGATCCCCTTGCATCAAACCATTGTGACTCACTCACTCTGTGAAATGATCCCTCTTTGAGCTAGCACCAAGTTGGCACTAGGCTACACAACGAGATGACACCAAGTTGGGCCATGTGAGGTCACTTATCAATTTATTAATTATTTTAATCGTGTTATCTCCATGATGACTGGAAGTGGGTCCCTAGGACCAATGTCATAATTTGATCATAATAGAACCCCATTTTCCAATTTTTTCATGTGTGCAAAATTGGATAAAATTTTTGACAACCTCTCAGGGATGTTTTCTTGCTAATCTTGATTCTAGTAGCCTTAAGTAATCCATTATGCATGGATTCAAATGTTGGAATCTAGAAAGTGATTTTATCTTCTGTGATATATCCTGGAGTCTCCTTGGTATAGGTAATATTGGACCTCCCTGAAATGCTAGGCATGAGGTATATTGAATCTGTTGAATGCTTGGCATCATGAACACTACAGAATTTTGAATGAAGCAGATGTATGAAACTCTTATGGAAACTTTGAACCTTCCTCTCCTTGAAAACCTCCAATGATGAAACAATGTGCAGAACAACACAAAACACAACAAAAAGGAAAGAAAAAGAACAACACACAACAATGTGCATAAGCACTTGGAGGAAAACACCTAACTAAACTGTATAGGGGTGGAATGATCTCAAAAGAAAGATTTGAGATGTATCCCATTCACATGAATGGGTAGTTATTCTCCATTGAGCCTAGATAGATGAAATTTATTTAACATCTTTGGAACTCGTGATGATGTATGGCCCACTCCAGAGCATCAAACTTGGCATGCTTTCCTGGTTTGGCTCTATCTTCATCCCATTTGAGAACTAAATCTCCTTCTTGAAAATTCTGTCGAAGCTTTCGTCAAAATATTTCTAAACTTGAGCCTGATGTTGCTCCAAAGTCTTCATATCCTTGTTTCACACTTCTTCTAACTCCATGAGTTCAGAAAAACTTACTGTCAGAGGATCATTCTCCATAACTTCAAATTGATGAGCCAACTCCAAAGAAGGTAATTCTAAGGAGAGCAAAAGTTTTTCTTATCTTCCATATATGATCATGAAATGAGAATTTCGATGTCCCTTTTAGGTGTGATCGATCTCGCCCATAAAGAAGTATCAAGTGTGTATGGCAATTCCCCATGTTATTCTCCATTGTGCGCTTAATAATCCTTATGAGGTTTTTGTTGCTAGACTCAACCAATTTATCTCCTTGCAAATAGTAATTGGACAAAGTATTGAGGTAGAACCCATTTTTAACAACCCATTCACTTAACTTCATACCAAGAAAATCCATTGCGTTTTTTGAAATGAATATAAATGGAACACCAAACCTTGTCATTATACCTTCCAAGAAATCAAGAACTTCCTTCTCATTTCTCTCCTTCAATGCTACCACCTCTTTCCATCGAGTAAAATAGTCCATTGTAGTAAGAAACCATTTATGTTTATTATTGGATGGAGGATTAATCATTTCGATGAAGTCTAACCCCCATTGAACAAAGGTTTGATCCACTTGAATTGGATGCAGTGGAAGAGCTGCCAACTTTTGCTTTCCGTGAAAAGGAACATTCCTTACACTTCCTTACCTAGAGATGTGCATCTTTGAAAAATATAACCAATATTAATCAACCCACATAATCTTTGTGGTAGTTGTTCACACGGAGTAATGTCCTCCAGATAGGCCATTGTGAAACTCTTCTAGTATCTTACTTACCTGTTCCGGTCCCATGCACTGAAGGAGAATGTCATTTAAATCCTTTTAAAAGAGAACGATATATACTAGAAAATATGTAATATAATGAAGACGAAAAGTCTGTATTTTAGTTCTATCCATGTTTATAGGATATATTTCTGCGAAAATAAAATTCTTCATTTTGGATAACCAGTCAACTTGATCATCACCCTCATCAGTGTTTAGGAGTGTTGTGTCCTCATCACCTTTTGATTCCATGTCTGCAGCAAGTTGTTGACACAAACCTTTACCTCTGACAAGTTTGGTAACTTTGATATGCACGTCATACTCCATCACCTTCGTGATCCATCCAGCATGCTTTTCATTCATATCTTTGTTCAAAAAAATTCCTTGAAACCTAGATGAGACACCATCGATGAATTTTGTTGTTGGACAACATGTGCTTGAATTTATTCAAAGCTTGAATAACCACAAAGACTTATTTTTCAATGAATGAATATTTGATCTCATATTCTTTGAGGGATTAAATGAAGAAAGCAATTGGTTTCTCCATTAGGTTGTCATTTTTTTGGGTGAGGATACCTGAAATGCTCTCTTGACTGCAAAACATAAAGGATAAAGTTTGTTTAAAACCTGGATTTCACTAGTGTGGGAGCTTGAGAAATGGTTATTTTGATGGATTTGAATCTCTCCCATCCTTACTTTGTCCATGAGAATGGCATGTTTTTCTTCAGCATGGTTGTCAATGGTTTAGCCAATGTCACAAATTAAGGGATGAATCTCTACACAAAATTTATGGTTCCAAGAAAACTCTGGAGGCCCTTCTTGTGACTTGGGAGAGATAAGGACATAATAAAACAAATCCTAGCTGGATCAATTGAAAATCCTTCCACCAAAACAACATGCCCCAAAATATTTCCCTCGTGTACTACAAAAATACATTTTCTTGGGTTAAGTGAAACCCCAAATTCCCTACACCTTTGGAAAACCTTCCTTAGATGTGTGATGTGGTCTTCTGCATGTTTATAATATACAATTAGGTCATCAAGGTAAACCAAGATGATATCATTGATTAGTCCTTTAAATGCCATGTCCATGGATCTTTGGAAAGTAGCCACGACATTCAACAATCCAAATTGAATTTTTTTGTAGGCATACATGCCTTACTTAGTAATGAAAGCCATTTAGAATTGGTCGATTCTTGGGCTAGAATTTGATTGTAACCCAAATATCCATTGAGCAAAGAAAATATTTGAGCTCCTACCACCATTTGAAGGATTTTCTCCATTGATGGAAGAGGATAATGGTATTTCAACGAGGCATGGTTCAAGTCCCTAAAATCCATGCACAACCAAATCTCTCTGTTCTTCTTCCTTACGGGCACCAAATTGGCTACCCAAGAGGAATGCTTGATGGGAAAAATTATACAGGCCTCGATGAGTTTGGTTAGCTCCTTTCTTATTAGTGTCTTAATTTTGTGATTAATTGGCCTCTATTTTTGACAAAGTGACTTGGAATTAGGATCCAATTCAAAGGTATGTTGTGTTAGACCTGAATCAAAACTATGCAAGTCTTTATAGCTCCATGCAAAAATGTTGTGATACTCTTGAAATTTTTTGATGAAATATTATTTCTCTTCATAAGTACACACTTTTATGATCTTTAGAAACTTTTCATTTTCTACCTCAACTTCCTCAAAATATTCTTCTTTGACCACCATGTTAGAGCTTTGTCTTTTGGCTTGATCATCTGAATTGAAAATGGATTCCAGAGTAACTAAAACTTTTGGTAGCTTGTTGATTTTCAATTGTATGATTTGATCACCATATGATTCTTACAACTTATCTTTCTTTTTGTAGCAAACTATGACTCTTCTTGTAGGAAAAGGACAATTTTTTTCTCACTATTAAACACTAGCCAACTACTCAAATTATCTAGAACTATGGGACGAACCACCATTTTGACCATTTTCTTCCCTTCATGATGTCCACCGGTATGTCGTATTGTAAACCAATTGTAGCAAGCCTATCAGCATCTTGATTTTTCTTTCTAGGAACTGCTTGAATCCCAAAAGCTTCAAAATCTTCAATCGAGTCCCAAACTCAATTCTTATACAATCTTAAGAGATCATTTTTTGCTGCACCACATGCCTTCACTGATGCACAACTAACTCATTATCTCCAAAGATAGTCATAGCTTTGATTCCCTTATTTTGTGATAGCTAAATTACTTTCACAAGGGCGTCGTATTCAGCAACATTATTAGTGCAACTGAATTGTAACCGAAAAGATGAGAAGTACTTATCTCCCTCTTGATAAACTAACATAACACCAACATCAGATCCATTCTTACTTCTCGAGCCATTGAAAAAAAATTTCCACATTCCTTCGTAATTACTTGGTGTTTTGACCAATTGAGGTACAATCCTACCTTCTTCATGAATGTGATATGTACCTAATCTAGTTTCCTCCAAAAACAACAAACTAGATTCTTCCTCTGCTAATAAATTAGGGTAGGGATTATATTGATGATCTACACTAACTTCATCAAGCAATGTATCAGGAACCTCCTCTATGAGAGTAGTTGGTTCATGATCAACATATTCTTCTTCTCGGATCTCGATGGTGTAATTCCCATTTATATGACTAGTAGTGTAGGGTTCTACATGATTATGGTAGATTGGTTCTACCCTTATAGTCACTTTTGTTTCAGTATCGAGTCCTAAGAATCATATGTGACCAATTAGTTGATAGATAACCACCCATCTTGGCAGTGAAATCTCATGATAGGAAATGAAAAAGAGAGGAGGGAGATCAATGAATGATATGTCTTGGGTGAAAGAAAACTTGGGCATGCATGGATGGTAAGTTGAATTCCTTTGATAACTCCAACAATCTTAACAATTGTGCCATCTAGCTAAACAACTCCTCTTATAACTGGTGCATATTATATGCCTAGTACATCTGTAATTTTTTGGGCATGACTAAGCTACTGGCACAAAAATTGATCATGCAATTATGTACTAGGTGGTCACCAATGATCAAGGAAATATATAATGGTGGTGTTTTTTTCACCTTAGGAATAATTTTCCCTTCTAGTTGACATAAACTTGTAGCAATTGTTTCTCCATGACTTGATGATCCGTTGGTTATACCAAAACTATTTAGAGCCTCTCGTAACAAATTTCTTTGAGAAGGAATTGAGAGTGTGTCCCACATAATAACACTCAAGTTGGTCTTCTTCATCTTGTTCTACTATGCTAAAGGGAATTGCTCCAACTTTGTTGATATTTCTTTGGGTGTTAGAATCATCTTTTAGAAAGTGATTATTGGGTACCATGATACCTAAAGAACCTTCTTTCCTTGCAGCTCAGCCTACCAGTGTCTCGGTGGTTTCTTTCCCGCATCTTTATCAATTGCCGCTTGTGGCTGAGGCTATGAAGTGGATGCTTGATCAAATTTGGAAGGTTGAGGTTCCATTGCTCTCTTTTTGGAATGAGTGTTTTCTGCCACTAATGAGGAATCTATATTCAACCCACAAAAATATTCTTCTTTCCAATTTAGCAAAGTGGTTTCTTTAGGTGTCTCTGCAGTTGATCCGTTATCTCCTATGTAAATGAATTTTCTATTGACTCTTGAGGGGAAGATATACACTTGTGGATCATAAGGGCTTGTCTAAGAACTCCATTGGGGCAAATATTTTGATTATGTGGTTGAGAAAAAGGATAACACCATTCATAGTCTTGAACTAGATTATTCTGGACAAGTACTAGGGCTCTAAATGAGCTAGCAATAAGAGGTTTCTGAAATTTCAAAGGCCTGATATTCACAACTTGATTTGTAGCTTGATTTTGTGGCTGATTGTTCCCTTAAAAAGGAGGACGATTAGCCGATATCGGTGAATTTTTGGCTGATATGGATAATTATATTGAAGTTGTTTCTATTGAGTGCAATGAGATCGTTCCCAAAAGTTTGAAGCGTTGATTTGACTTTATCCGAAGGAATAAATGCAATCACGGTTGATTGATTGATTGATTGTTGTGGGAACATGAGAAATGACTGGTTATTTCCCTATAATTTCAGAAAATAGAGGCATGGGAGGCCTAGGTGCGATCTTTCCAGCTTGAATTAAATAATTTTTAGATCTTATAGCAATTTCATAGATGTCGGGAATGATAGAGTCCCCCATGGATTGAATCATAACTGCTATGTCACTATTCAATTATCGTAAATAATACGAAATACATTACTTAGAGATGTCCTTATGAGCATTGGGATTCTATTCCGAGTATTTTCAAAATGGAAATTAAAATCGCTCATATATTCATGGAGGGCTCTCTTTATGGTCGTGATTCGTTCCATTAGTGACAAGTGATCACTTTTTTATGTAAACTTCTCACAGAACTTCTTGCCTAACTCATTCCAATTAGTTATGGAACTAACGTTCAAAATTTGAAACCATTGAAGTTATTTACCTTTAAAGGAAGTAGCACGGAGTCTAATTGCCACATTATCCTCGGTAATGCTATGTATTACACAAATACTAGCTATATCCAAAATGTTCGCAAAAGAGTAACATTGTTTTCCATAGTATAAAATGGAAAAATTTTCAGGGAAGTTGTGGGAATAACATCTCTTTGGGCTAATAGCAAGGGGCTGCTTGGCATTGAAAGGAGGAAAACATTGGTTGCCATGGAAACCAAGGGTCGATTGTTCCTTGGTGGAGGAAACCTTCCATCAGGAGGAGTTGAATGACCTCTACAAGGTAAAGCTACAACTGGTGATGTTGAAATGCCTCTTCTCCTTCTCTTTGGAGGAGACAAAGAAAGTTTGATATGTTGATAATTTCCTTGCTTTGAAGAAGCTCTTGTCTGAATTATTCGCATAAGTTAACACACTGAGATTTGGAATCTAGAGATATAGAGTTACTGGGTAATTTGATTTGTGAAAGTGAGAAGAGAAGTACCAACTCTTGGTCCCACTAGGCATGCCAAAAATATTGTCACCAAATCACTACACCCTCTGAATGACCAGCATGTGAATAGAATGTTCGGTGTGATTGGGAAACATGAGATCACTTATTAAGATGTGGGAATTGGGCTCGAGGTGATCCTCTGGAGAAGTCTAGTTTCCTCTTCCTAAAATAAGTGTTGTACTAATCCTAGTGCAATAAAATGTTTATCTAGACCTATGTTAACATTTTCATGGCTTTTAGGGCAAGAGATTTACAAGAAATGAAACTATACTAGGGATGGTGATGCACCAAATAAAGGGTGTTTCTAGACTCAATAAGGGTTGATTTGAAGAGGGTGTGTGTGCCACAAGTCAACTTCACCTATTGCAACTTAGAGAGGGTTTAGAATACCAAAAATAGGAAGCATCCATTCCCTTTGTTAAACTTGATCATAAAAACAATCTATTAGTATCCCGAGTTAAGAAGGATGAACTTGAGAAGATTGAACAAGCACCATAACTCAACTGCATGCAATTCTCCACCACTTGATAAACACAAAACTCCAAGAACTTGTAATATAAACTTGAACTTGCACAAAGTGTACCTGCAAGCATGAGAAAGGCACAAAGAAGTATAAAAGGATGAAAGGACTAAGATTAGTCACAAAAAAAACACTTTTATTACTTCAATAACATGCAAAATGCATCATACATTCAAAATAGGAAATGGTTTCCATTACAATCTTGAAAGGAGGCTTGAAATTTCCCTCAACATACAACGACAACTTGTAAAAGAAGAGGTTTCTTGAAAACTATACACTTGTCTCAAAAGTCTAACTTTTCTAACCCGTTAGAATGAACTTCCAACTTACATTTATAGAAGAAGTTGTGAAAGAGGAGAGAAGATGTCATAAATTCCCTTCCTAAATTGAAGGCACATGATTGTTCATTTATTACATTTGGTTAAACCACTTGAGAAGGTTTCATCATTTTCCATTAATTACCTGTTGACCTAGTCTTCTCAATTAATTAAAAGAATATTTAAATAAAATAGTTTAATAATAATAATAAATATTGTTAATAAAAATATTTAAAATAAAAATATTAATTTAATAAAAAATAATGGTGGGACCCCTTTAAGATTGATTTGCACTGAATGGGGTTTATGAGAAATGGCCAAAAAAGAGAAACTCGGTGGTTGGCTCGCCAAGCCAACTCACCGAGTTGGTGTCGATCTCCTTTAGCCTTCACCACAACCAAGATCACTTTGAATCGAGATCCAATTATTAATTGAGCTCCTCTTATCTCGCACACATTGACCAAGCTACTTTGAATCGCCACATCCAAACTGAAGAGCCCAAACGACACTCACCTTAGCGCATCAACATCATGGGACACAACTCATCCCTAAAGCATGTGAAGATCTATGACCATGCAAGATTTACATCATATATTTTCCAATCATGCCCGGGCTCGCACTACAAGCTCTTTCCAATGATCACCCTAGCAACGCATCTTACAAGCTCCCTTAATGCATGGCTCAACTTGGCGAGTCGAGCTATTTTTAGCTCCATCTACACCGAGCCCCTCTATACTCACCTTAAAACAATCATCGCCTCGCTCGAGTTCGGAACCAATGATCGATGAACCCAACAAGGTGTCTTGGCACGAGTTACCAAGCCACACCATGTTCAATCTAGATCCATAACTTGAGCCCCAATCACTTACTCACTTCTAACCGAGTTCCATTTCCTTTCATGTCTCTCTTCTTCATAAATGTTCAACTCATGAAAAATCAGCGTGTTTAATGAGATTCAAGCTCTACATACTATTATCCTTACTCAAAACTAAGCTCGATTCAAGCTTCCCATTATACATCCTCCTTTCCCACGTCTACCTTCATGTCAAAGCTTCTACCGCGTATCTCTTACAACCAATCTGGTGTCACCTCAACCACTTAAGTCTAGCCTATTTTACGTTGGGTTTTATTATGGAATCGTCTTACACATTTGTGTAATGTGGCCATCTCCACACTCGGTCAAGTCTTGCACACACCGATGTAAACCTATCCTCCTCATTTTCTCATGTGGATCATTACTCCATTGTCTATGATCAAATCAGTAAAGCTAACTTTTCACATGAGTTTGAGATGATCTCGCCATAGTGCGACCAACTCAGGCCAACTTGGTTACTCACCATATGATCCGTCGCTAATATTTCAATTTTTGGGCCATCTTCCCAGGAGCTCAACCTCCATCCCTTTTAGGCGAGCTTCGACATTGATTCCTTCATTTGTCGGGAGTTGATACTCTATCCCAGCCGGAGTCATCTCCCTTTCAACACAAAGCCTCTAAGTACTACTGTATATCATGCATGTTTGTTCTTCATTGATCCGCTTGTGTATTTGTATGGATCCATGTTCTTGTTAGAGTAAAAACACCGAGCTATTTCCAAATCGACCTACCCACCTGTAAGCTCACTTCATCTACTTTGTTTGCATCTTGAATCTGGCTTCATTGTGTATGGCCATGACTCAACATTCCACCTTAATGCATTAACTATTCTTTTTCTTCTAAAATAGCTCAACCCAAACTTTACCTGTAACTATATACTGAGCTCGACACCGATATACTTGAGCAAGCTCCATATCCAAGCCATCCACTATGTGAGAGACATATTAGTAGTGTTGAGTGGCTCTATTGATATGGTTTGAATTTTTCTATCTCAAAGAGATGAATACATCCTTTTGTAGGCCTGAAAACCCTTCCACACAAGTCTCCTTGACCTAAAACTCTTTTGCCACACCTTGGCGTGCTACATGAAAAGGCTCGGTGAGTCCACCTTCCATTACACACCTCCACGCTAAAGACCCCCATGAGTCAATTCCACATTCAAGTGGTATGAGTTTCATTCTACACACTAAGACCATTTGAACTATGTGCCACTATTCATGCCTATGTTATCAACTTACATCCTTGTGTGTGAGCCATTTGATAGTATCATGAATTCTGATAAGCTCTCTTCTTCATTTCTTCCAGGTGACCGCCATACTTCAACCAAAATACCTTATGTTTCGGTGTTCATATATCTCAACACGTCGTGCTAGGATTACCTCCCTTGTTCCTTGATTTCTTTGTTGATTCATTTGGGATTGGCACTTGACTCAGTAAACTAGTTACTCCATGTCCTGAATTTCTACCGGAAAAAGAGTCGAAGCTCCTAGATTGAGAGACCCAGACCTCTGCGTTTGGCATAATGAAAATCAGAACCAAAAGACCATTTGGCTATCCATTTACGCGGTTGTATGGCTTATATTTCCCAAAGTCCCCACATTCTTGGAAAATTATGTATTAAAACCCGACATGGAATCTCCAACCTAACTTGTCAATGTATTGGAAAAAGAAAAAAATCTCCCCCATACTTCAAGGTCCGAGCTTGACCTAAAACACACATCACGGAAATACATCCCACAATGAGCCCAAACCGAGCTTCCTCTTCAATCAACTCGTGCAAATCTATTGAGCTCAATCATGAGATACTCCTTGGCTTGGAAACGAGTTGCTCTTTATGGTCTTTGCGAGTCTTTGCGGCCGAGTTTGAACTCTTCTTTTCCTTCCTAAATCAAGCCAAAATATGAGCTCGGCTTGATTTCCCTTTGAACTCTTACAAAAGAGAACTTGCCTAACCAATATATTATCACGCATCGAGTCATGCATGATCCCATTTCAGATTATTTTCCCCACTCAATTGACTAATTTTTTAACATGATTTGATACAACGACATCCTTAACGCAACATCGAGCGAGATTAGTCAAGTGAGCTCTAAAATTTTGACTCATCAGTTCCATCAACTAATTCATCATCTAAACCCGACTCAACTTTATTTTGTCAAGATCCATCAACTATCTCGACTCTTTACAACCGAGTACCTCCATGAGTTAGCACTTGAGTTGGGACCCGAGTTGAGCAAGTTTTGAGATCCCATTCGAGTTCCAAAATGACTGAATCACTCGATCTCCTCCTAGTCTCCCTTAGTTCAAACCTCTGAGTTATGTCATTTATTTTGCTAATGATCTTGAGCCCCTTGCATCGAACCATTGTGACTCACTCACTACACAAACCGAGCCCTCTTTGAGCTAGCACCAAGTTGGCACTGGGCTACACATTGAGCTGGCACCAAGTTGAGCCTGAGTTGGGCTAGGTGAGCTCACTTATCAATTTATTAATTATTTTAATCATGTTATCTCCATGATGACTAGAAGTGGGTCCCTATGACCAATGTCATAATTTGATCGTAATAGGACCCCGTTGTCCAATTTTGTCATGTGTGTAAAATTGGATAATAGTTACATAGCTTTTATTGATAAGTGATGGTGAAAAAAAGGATTGGTTGACCCAACCTGTGAGTGAGTGTTTGGTTTCCTGTATGGGTGAAAGTGGTTCCCCTCAAACTAGGAGCTGATGAAGTAAGAGGTTAAAGTAGTGATGGGTTTGATAAAGTGGTAGGTGAGGTTAAAATAACTAGGTAAATTATGGGCATGAGAAATGGTGAGATGGGTATAGGTAATATGAGAGGGAATTCAAACATACACACATGTATAAAATGTGACAAGGCATGAGGCTAAAGAGCTCACAAACTCTACATCATCAAAGGTCGATAGTTTATCCAAACAAGGCAGATGTGATCTAGGTATCCAAGGTACATGATACGTTCCTAGAAACATAACAAGGCTAAGTTATGGAAAATGAAAATAGGTTCCTAAGCACCAATAGGTTTGGTTAAGTTGGGATAAATATCATGACATGAGGAAAGGTAACGCTGGTAGGAAAAACAACATGAGTAACAACTTTGCAAGGTATACCGAGTTGAAAAATTTGAGTGTTAAATAGGCATAGGTGAATTAGGTAAATAGGTAAGGCCGTAGGCAAGGCCTTGGTAGAGGCAATGACATGCCCTAAATGATAGTGTTGTTAGGTGTTAGGTAATAATGCAATTATGTTGGGTGATTGTACTTTTATCATGGAAATTTCTCGTAGGAATGGTTTGGTTCCATTTTGTAACACCTCTAACATGGTTGATATATATGATGAATTCTATTTTGGAAGTTGAAAATGTTGACATGTGATTCTTGTCTTAAGACAGTGTACTCTTATGATCTATGAAATCATGTTTTCTGTAGATAATATGTTATCTACTAAAATAGGTACAATTATGCCATGTTTAGAATAGAAAATGAAGTAATTCATCTCTTCTTATGTTGAATAATTCACTGCTTGGGAAATGAGAAATTGATTCAGTTAAATTAATCCATGAGTCTTTGTTGCACTTAAAATTGTGCTTCATTTTTCATAATTTTTGGTTACAGAATAACATTACCTTGGATCAATTTCATTGATCCAAGGTATGCTTCTAATTCATGACTTTGTGGTCATAATGACCAAGTTGGATAAATTGAAGGATCCTCGAACTTTGATCAGTATTGAAGTCACAAATGATCTCTGCTGCCCCTTCTTTGCAAGTGATCTGGGATAGTAATCTAGTTCTTCTTTGGTAAGTTTGGGATGCAATTATTTCTATATACTAAGTAACCTAATTAACTATGTTCCCTAAATTAGTAACCCTATCCTAAAATTGTAACCTATCCTAAGTTACTATGTTCTTTTATTAATGTGTGATGTTAATAATTAAAGGACCTTAGGACCTATGTTAGTTCCTAAACTAATGTTGAACCTAACCTAATGTTGGCTAACCTAAAAGGGATCTATGGGATGACATGCAAAGGGGCAAGTCAATGGCACCATCTTCTAGGTGTTTATGAGGCATTAGTGGACATTAAAAACTTATGTCTTGTTAAAATTTGGAGAATGCATGAAATGTGATAGGAGGTTGAGAGCTGACACCTCTACCAAGTGTTAGTTGCATGAATTTTTGAATCTATTCATTTTCAGTCTTGTTGGCATTTAATATTTTTGGAAATGGCGAAAAAACCACCTAGGAAAGAGGAAGATGGAAACAAGAGGGGTTTCAGTTTTGTTTTGATCATTTGGTATTTTTCGAGCTTTAGCTCTGCATGTGGTGTTTTCTCTTTGAACCATAGTTTAAATCCTTACATTAATTTTTTTCCTTGCATGGCGTTAGAAGATAAAAATAACACCGTGAAGTTATAAGAGCATTTTCATACAAATGTGAAACAAGGAAAATAACAATTTCCAAGCATGACAACTATACCTCTGTGTTAAATTTTTCAAGTCCTATCATTCCAAGACACCACAGGTCTATCCATTCAGTCCAAGTGACCTCCCAATAAATATTATCTCATCCCCCTAGGTGATTTAGGAAATTCCATTCGTTCCCCCTAGGTGATTTTAGGCAGTTTTGAAAAGATGCTATCTTCTGGGAGTATTGGGAAGGGCTATTGCTAGTCTTCCCAGGACTAGATCAACCCCCTAGAGTGAAATGAAAGGGCCAAATTAAACATGGAAGTGAATTTAAGACCTTATAACATCATGGAAATGATTTTTGAAGGTTTGGAGAAGTTTTGAAAGACTTGGAGCAATCTGAATAAAAATAGGGTTCACAAGCCTAGGCAATACATAAGCCTAAAACATCTACTGAGCTTTAGAAAAAGATTCTGGGAGCTCTGGATGGAGTTAGGAGTAAAAAAACATATACAAAAATATAATTCCAATACCTACAAGATGATGAAATCATATTTTTCACAACACCTTGGCGCATAGGTTTTGTAGGTAGTTTTTCTCAAGAATAGGTGGAATACCAAATCAAAAATCCATTTTTTCAAGGACCATATGGAAGAATATAGACATGAGACCCCACCATTGGACTAAAAATTCCATTTTTAGTTAGGAGCATATACATTTTCACCAAGAAACTCCATCGGGAGATCAAGTTATCATCATTCCAAGTTACCCTCTTGGAGACAGTTTGGGAGTTAATAAATTTTTGGGAGGACAATGTAAGCCCGGGAGCTTGGCAGATTTTATGTCCCCGATTTCCCGAGGTTAGGTAAATAAAATTTGGAAAAATGTTCCCATCCCCATGTGACATCTCGGGACCCTCATGTGACCTTCGATTTTGACATTCAACCCCAAGTGCATTTTGGAGCTCAAATTCAAGATCGCTAGATCAAGGACACATGTTTTCCTCTTACTCACCATGGAATTTGATGTCCCTAATGTCCACGAGGTCGGGGATACAAGAAATGGAAAATGTTCCCAAACCCTATGGGGAGTCCTTTGTTCATCCACGTGACCGACTTTTATCCCTCAAGTGCTTTAAAGATGCTTTTTCCCCTCCATTCCTTGCCATTTGATCGCGCCATGTGTCAACTCTAGGACCACCATAGAATTTTATGTCCATCACATCCATGTGGTTAGGGACATAAAGACATGAAAATGCACCCAATCCCTACATGTACACATTTTTGAATTTAAAACAAAATTCAAACTACCGCTTTTCCTACTTCTAACTTCTAACATCCATGTGCACAATTTTTTCCTCCATGATCCTCTATAACTTATCACCATCATTATGCCATTTTTGAACCTCAAACCAGACCTTCCAAAGAGGTAATTCACTTCATTCCATGAAAGAAAACATCCCAAAAAGAAATTTGTGCAAACATAGAAGGAGAGGCACATAATGAAGAAGGAGAAAATAGAGAAAACTCCATGGCCATGAAACAAGAGGTTGAAGAAATATCTCAAACAGATGCATGCAACAAAAAGCTGTATTTTTATATTCATTCCTCTATCCAATAAAATCAATAAGACACCTTCAAACTCTCCTCTCTTGCAAGAGAGAATACACAACAAATAAATCCCACTTCCGGCTCAATGAAGAAAAAGCCAATTTCTGTTGAACCGTTGGGAAAAACAAAGTAGAATTTCATGTGAGGCACTAAAAGAAAAAACCACATGAAAAATATAATTTTTTTCGCAAACAGAGGAGAAAACCAAAGCTAAAATTTTGAGGTCCATTAATGGTTTCCGCACCTAGAAGCATTGTCAAGTCCAAAATTTAAAACTTTAAAATCTCCTAGACTATTAAGCGGATAGCTCTAAAATTTTAGAGGGGTAATATTGGGAAAAAAATAATCAAAAATTTTTGTTCTACATCAATCCAGTCTCCAAGCCTACTTTCTAGAAGTATCAAGTCTTATGCATAAGGGACTAATATTTGGGAAAGCCATCAACTGAAGGACGTGTAAAGAGATGAAGACATTGGAGGTGTACTACAGCTGAGAATTCACTAGAACAAACATTTAAGAAATTACTAAAAATAGCAAGTGGTCATATAATCACCTGTAAAAATAGAAAGTTGACCCAAAAGGAGAGAGAAACGTAGGGAAAAGAGGAAAACAGATCCACAACATCCAGTTGAGGATCGGGGACTTGATTTTTCACACTTACTAAAAATAGTAACTTGTTCTTTTTGGGATAAACATGAAGTCTAAGTGGGACGGGCCGGAAGTTGACACAACCCTTCACTCGCGAGTATGACATGGAAGATAATGATGTATCTTACATAGAACTAAATGAAATTAAGTCTCGCATGGCCTCCAAGGAATGAAAGATGATTAAAGACCAGATATTCACAAGTGGATTGTTCGCCACCGTAGGACACCCAAAGTGTCTGTGAAGAGTCTTGATTTGGTTCTAGTATTCTCTCACCACTATGAACTTGAAACATGAACAATCCAGCTAAAAATGGTATAGAAATGGAATTCATCAGCCCTAGAACCATATCTCTTTCTCTACAAATACTAAAATCACCGAGCATGGTCATCATCTCAAAGGATAAAGCCTTGCATGACTAGGAAATGATGGATGCATATGTGCAAGGGGTCAGACCGGGGTCATGGTTGAAAATAGGAAGAAAACCCTCAAGGATGCCTAAGAATATTCTAAGGTGTGAGTTCTGAGAATGATATTCAGATGTCATCACTCTCCTTAATACAGTAATGGGTAAAGAAAGCATAAGGGACCTTTAAGACTAGATGGACCTTTTCATCTTGGACCGTGAGAGAAGGAAAGGCGAGGATTGACTAGGGGTAGATCATCAATGATAATATCCATTTACAACTACTCCAAGCACCCATGAAAAGAAGTTCCAGATGAATTCTTACTTGGTCTATCGCCTTGCTAGCTCATGATCATTCAAGGTATTGACTCTCATGGAAAACATTGCTACCAAGGTACTTACATTCAAGAAAATTCCACAAACTAGTGATGGAGGAGAGAAATAATAATTTCACTTATGTGAATGATGCGTTCACCATGTACATGGTTTGAAGCTTAGAAGGGGTCTTGAAGCTAGAATTTCACCACAAACGACATCCCCGATCAAGGAATACGGCTCATACTTCATACAATTCTCAACCTTCTCCTACATACGAGTCGCTAGCTTCGACCAAGCTCCACTAAGACTACCTAAGTACCTCAGTGATTAGATTGGATTTTTTGAGTTTTGTAGGAAGATCACTCAAGTGAATAAAAAGCTCGGAAGAAGAAAAAAGAAGTGAATTTCATTCCCTATATCTCTAGGGGTGTTCATGTGAAACATCTTAAATGAAGCATCTAACGTGGAGGTCTCTTTCGCACATCCGAATTTGCATTCCTACTTCGCCATGCCCAACTTTGATATCCGAGAAGATCCCGACTGCTCTATGTCCTAGAATTATAACATGAGCCACAAGTTGAGGACTACTGGGCCAATTGTACTGATGAGTTTGAAGTATGTGAAAAGTACCACATGAGGATAAAAATTAGTGAGATGAAGAAATTTAGGTTCTCCTAGTATGAAGACATCTTGCATGATGATGGGACAAAGATGTACGATCCTCGATTACACAAAGAGTCACTATGTCCCCAATGCCCCAAATAAATTGGCATGTTCATGAATAAGGAGATATATTGGAGCGGACTTAAAAGTTGGTGAGGAGAATGAGGAATTGGTTTCAGAAGAAGAGGAGTATGGTCATCCAGTCATGAGGAATTTATCCAAGCCAGACATAAGCTTCAAATAATTTGTATTCAAAAGGGGTGGAGGTGACTTAAAACTCTAAACACTCTAGAATGAGTTAAAAAATGAAGGCCAAGGAATTGGAAACATCTCCTCGCGAGGAGAAACCCAATAAATTCAGGGTAGAAGAAGGTTCATTGGCATCACCGCAAGAGGAAGACTTGATCTTTGTAATGCAAACAAAAAATCTAGAAGGAAAAGCATAGGAAAATGAGGAGTACATGGTTCACGATCACATCTTCAAACCACTACAAGATGTCTCACCTCTTGTTAATAGATCCACCCCTCTCATTCGGGACTTTCCTCCTCCTCCGTAACAAGGAATGGTTGATACACCCATCATTGAGCCTGAATCAGGTGATATGTTTCCATGGATGTTGGAAATGGTCATCCTTGACACTCATACTGTGAAACAAGTAGCATCCCTTGATAGATCAGTGACTATCTCATTAGAAAAATAAAAAAGGTAAAGAAAGATCACACATACAACCTCATGATTCTATAGTGGGGAGACATGTAATCAAGTACATCAAAGTAGCTCGACCAAAGGTAATCAAGCTAGTGGATGAGATGACACGGTCGACTATGAGATGAACATGATCCAATTGGGACCAGATACTCATGAGGGAGATTTACACATATATCAACAATATTCTTCTCACATGGTGGCAAGGAATAAAGAATATAAAGAGAAGATTGAGGTACTAGAGGAACAAGTATGAACTCTTTCATCTTATGTGCAACACCTAGTGGAACCAAGCACTACAACACTTCCTATTGAGAAAGTGGCACCCATCAGTAGCTTTGATCTAGAATCCATCAGAAGAACACATGAGCTCACGATGTAGGGGCGAGAAAAAATGAATGGATCAAATCAATCTCTAAAAAAGGGAAGCCAACACTCCAAGAAGAAGTCAAGATATTTTTCTACATGTGTGTAACAACCAAATGAATGCTAGAACTCAAAGAGGATGTGGAGAAAGAAAGAGATTACTGGGAACCTCTAGGACCAAGTAGTGAGTGAGATGAGCAACACCCATCGTCAGAGTTGATCGACAAGAAGGTTTTTGAAACTCTTGTAGAAGACTTGACTCGTGTATGGGTGAGGGCCTTATCCATCAAGCTTGAGGAGAAAGAAAAACAAACATACAAGATGCAGGATAGTATAAATTGGAAACTTTAGAAATTTGGAGTACCCGTAACGAGTGAACACACAACTACTGATGAGTTGATCATCCCTTTCGAATAATATTTCAAGAAAAGGGTGGGAAACCCATTTTCCTTCACTAAGGATACTCTTGAATTCCTCTTAGAGATCCGAGCTTCTATTGCACTTATCGCAGTAAAAGCATTCAACATGGTTCAGAAAGTGTAAAGACATCAATAATGTGACCAATGGATGGCACGAAACCTTGATCTCGCATTCACATCCCTCATGCTGAAAAAGTAGAACCTGCAGTGACTCATTTCAACTAGGAACTTGGAAAACAAAGGCCTTATCAAGAGTGCAAAGTGGAATCCAGTGTGGGAGCGAGATAAAATCCACCGCAACAACTCATCCTTCGCATAATTCTTATTCTTTCTTCTTCGTCCTCTTCTTTCTTTTCTCACCCGACGCTCTCTCTCATTATTGTTATATTTTTGCGTTGTGGTTTGCAAGTTTAAATATTAATTTAAGTGACTTTATAAACATAATGTAAACTTTAATTTTCCTCAAGTTTTATAAAAGGGAATTAAATATTTAAGTGAAATATGAACAATCTAAAGTCAAATTAAAGTATTTGAAAAGTCAATGGGAAGATGAAGAGTTGGCTCCTCTTCTATAAATTATAATAAGATCTTCATTTGAACTTCTTATAAAAACTTCCTATTCTTCTTATAAAAATTTCTGAAACTTCTTAGATGTTGGAGATATTTTTATGAATTCATGAGAGAGATATCCTTGTGAAGAGAGCAAGAGATAGCAAATTTCTTCCATTTCCCCTACTCAAAAAATGTCTTCTACTTCTATGTTATGTACAATTTCTGCCTGAACTTCAATATAGCAAGAAGTAATTTTATCCTTTTTGATTAAGGAGTTTAGTGGTACTTTGTGCTCATTAAACACTATTTAGTCTTGTAGTTATTACACAAATTTTTTTTCTTCTATATTCAAGTGCATGTAATGAAACTTTTGGCTGGTGTATGCAAGTCTATGATTTTCTTCTTTGCAACATTAGTTTCTCTTTTGTACCTTTCTCACTCCCTTTCCCACTTTCCTAGCAAATTCCTCTCTTATAGATATATGCAAGATTTTTCCGCAAGGTCATTGGAGTGCCCCTGTTGGATCCCCAACTGAAATTCCACAGATAAAACTAACATTTTATTTGTGCATGCACATATGGTAGCTACAATGGTTAAGTAGAGGGACTTAGACTCCTAGAGCATTGGCAAGATAACCACCAATTTGTCCCCAAAATTTTTTTCTCACCAACATTTTTGGCACCCACCTTTGTGGGGCAGATTTAACAACATCTACACCTAAATACAACAAGAAGCTCATGAAAATTCAAAAAATTCAAAAATTCAAACTTAAAAAAAAAAGAGAGAAAATTTCTGAAATTTGAATAGCTATATGATCCTCATGTCTACAAACCATGGCTATTCTAGGAAATCCTCCTATTGAAATACCTGAATTGCTCTTCCACATCCAAGAGGATATTGCTTCAGATTTGAGAGAAGCTATCTGGCATAATAGGAAAAGTGTCAACCACTACTTCATTGCCACAATAATTCTTGATCTTGAACAGGAACACACTGTTGAATTGGAAAGGAAAAGACAAATTATAGCACCACAAAGGAGAGCATATATTTTCAAGATGGAAGATAGAAGATACACCTGGAAATAAAGACAATGAGGACAAACCAAACCCATTTTTGAAGAACTTCAAAGAAGATAAGAGCTTCTCAGAATTCAGAGGTCTCCCTTTTATCAAGCAACTGATCATGTTGGGAACATGAGTGTTGTTAATCCTTTGGACAATGAATTTCCTTACATCAACAAGAACCTTGAAGATTTCATTGACGTAGAGAAAAAAGAAGTTAGAGAAAGAAAAGAAAGAGTGGAAGAGGAAATAAGAGCTCAACTTGAAGAAATTGAAATACTTCAAGTCAATGAAGATGAAAGAGAAATAATAGAAGCCACAACCTTAGTAAGGTCAGAAGTGAGAAACAAAAATAGAATGGGGGACCATGATCATGAGGTCCGTAGGACTAATGTACCATGGGGTATAAACACTGATCCATTCACCCTTTCTTAACCACTTCACGAGATACCAATAGGCTTAAGAAAAAAACTTTCCAAAATTTAGAGGGGATGGTTCTCAAAACCCTAGATAACATTAGCAACATTTATCACCACTTACGGTGTATTGGGCATTGAGAATGAAGATGTGTTAGTCTAGCTCTTTCTGAAGTCACTCCAAGAAAAAGATTCCAAATGGTTCTACATGTTACCCCCGAGGTCTATCACCTACTGGGAAGATATAAGAAGTGCATTCAAACACAGGTTTAAGACCACGAAAGACTGTCAGGATCTCTTAGTCCAATTGGTACAAATGAAGAAAGAAAACTCTGAATCAATGAGAGACTTTGTTGTAAGATATAATAGAGTGATAAGAAGAATCCTTGAAGATGTGGTCCCTCCTGAAAATAATTTGAAGAGATTCTTAATCAGTGCCTTGCCATCAAAAGTAGGTTTCTTCCTTAGAAGAACCCAACCAAGAACATTGAGGGAAGATCAGGACCATGCCATAGAAATTGATGATGATCTAATCCTGTCCAGTAAAGTGAAAGGTCCAAATGGAAATCAAAAAGGCAAAAATCAGGCTCATTCACCACAGATCCAATGTTCCATAAAATGGAAAATGACTTTGTTTCCTTGAAGAAACAAATCTCCCAGATCACAATACATAATACTCCAAGGAAACCAAATCCTCCCAATAGAGTAAGGATTGCTCCACCCTCACCACTTTATCTCGAAGCACTACCAATCAATGCTTCTTGTAACACCAAATAACTAGAGGAGGAAGTGGAAATTGAATAACCTAAAGAAGAAGATGCGGTGACGATGAAAACTATCTTGAGGTTGAGGAATTTTATGGTGATACACACAATAGACTAATTGAGTACGTTGATGATGAAGATGAGGATGGTGAAGAAGCTCTAAGTTTCTCATGTGTATTTTTCACTCACACATAGTCCAAGAAAGGTTCTTCATCCTCAAAGTCTATGGTAAAGGAAAAGAAAAATAAAGAAGATTCTCCCACAAAGGTTCCACAAAATAAAATCATCAGTAGAGGATCACCACTACCACCTTCGATGGAGTCTCGCTAAAGAAAAAGTGGACCCATTGGTTAGCATACCAAGTAAGTCTTCTAGTCCTTCTCCTAGCTTTAAGGTTACTAAAAATAATTATCCTTCAAATTTTTTTCTTACAAAAACATCTACGGTTCCATCAAAACCTACATCCCCACCTCCTTCCAAGTCAGCTACTACACCTGTGAAAGAAAAATCACTTCCCAAAATAGCAAAACCTTTGCCATGTAAATATTATATCATTCTTGGGACCTATTCCTCACCCACCATAACCCCATTTGACTTCATGGAACATGTAAGCAAAACTAAATTCCAGCTCTTAGAAATAGAATACCTACAAATGCATCCTTCCCAATTTGATAGGTTCATTGATATAGTCTGTGGTGGTAATCCTATAACCTTAGGTTCAAATTCTAAAGGCTTACTCCCACACTGTCCATACCACCTTATCAAAACAAGATATCCATAAGTGCCTCCAAAACCACCAAGGTTGAACCTTTCTACTTGTCACTCCTCATTAAAGGCTTCCAGCTAAATAATTGCATCATAGATTCCAAAGCCTCAAAAAATGTGATGCCCATCAAATTTTTAAATGTTCTAGGCCTCACCTTGACCTAGGTGAATGGAACATGTTATTGAATGGAATAAAAACAAGTTCCATTGGTAGGAAGAATCAAATATGCATAGGTAGCATTAGTTGATTTTCCAAATAAGAAGGTGCTTCTAACCATCTTGGTGGCAAACATCCCAACATCCTTTGGCATGCTATTGAGCCAAAGATTTTACAGAGACTTAGGTGGAGAAATAAAAATGGATTGGTCATCTGTAACTATTCCAATGAAAGGTGAGATGAATAATTTTTTACCAGTAAGAAAGATGAAGTTCACATTATGAAAGTCTGATGATCCAAAAGTAAACATTCTTTTTCAAGATAGCGGGCTAGGAAACTACTTCCTCACATCAGAAAAAGATGAGAACTTATCACTTCTTATAGAAGAGGAAGAATATTAAGTTCAGATGATGGAGTTTTATGGTAGTCATTCCAGTGCAGGTTCGGGAGCAGGCATGGTGATGTACTCTCCTTCCAATGAATTGTACCCATTTTCCTACAAGTTGTAATTTGATAATACAAATAACACGATGGAATATGAAGCTCTCCTCTTAGGCATGGGCATGGTTGAAGACATGGGAATCAAGAAACTGAAATTCCAAGGTGATGTGGAAGTGATAGTAAATAAATTATGACAACAATATCAGGTGAAAAATCCAAGACTTCAACATTATAGAAATAGAGTATGGGACTGCATTGAATCTTTTGATGCATTTTCCATTGAATCTATCCCAAGAGAAAAGAATGAAAAGGCTGATTCTCTTGCAGTATCGGCTTCCCTAGTGACACCTCATCCTTATTTTGGTAAAGATAAGGTGACCATTGAAATGGTATTCAAAGCGTAGTGTACGGATAATAAAAATCATTAATAAGTCTTTAATGATGATAGCCAAATAATAGCATTTTTGGAACAAAGGGATAATTTTAATAATCTCTTCTTTGAAGGAAGTGAAAATCCACACTAAGAAGTGGTAGCCAAAGAAGAGAAATAAGGAATTGATGAAGGAGTGATCAAATTAAAAGGGAACAAGATTCCCAAAGGCCTAGTTTATTTTGAAGACCTCTTTGAAAAACATGACATAGTCATTCAAGAGAAAGAAAAACAATCTTCTCAGTGCCCAACTAATTTTGATAAGGAAAATATCGGCACCTTGGAAGAGCCAAGGATGGTCAATCTTTGGAAAAATTTTCTCTTTGAGAAGAAGAGAAGGTTTGTTACGTTACTCAAGAAATATTCATATGTTTTTCTATACTCTTATGATGAACTCAAATCCTTCCAATCAAAAGAAATGCATCACTCAATCCCTTGAAGTAGGATGCCAAGCCATTCAGGAAAAAAAAAAGGCCACATAACCCAAATATTCTTGATACCATCAAAGAGGAGGTAATGAAGATGATCAATGCAAGGATTATCTTTCCCATCCATCATTCAACATGGGTGGCCAACATTGTGTCGGTGCGGAAGAATAATGGTGAAATAAGAATATGTGTAGATTTATGTAATTTGAACAAGGCATCACTGAAAGAAAATCATCCTCTCCCTATTATGGACCAAATTTTGCAAGTGGTCAATGTATCTAAAATGCTTTCATTTATTGATGTATTCTTAGGGTATAATCAAATCAAAGTGGCAGAGGAGGATCGCAACAATACAACATTCATAATGCCTTGGGGCACTTTTGCCTATAACAGAATGCCTTTTGGCCTAATAAATGTGGGAGCTACATTTCAAAGGGTGATGGATTTGGCATTCAAATATTTAAAACATTACATTATCATATATCTTAATGATCTCATGGTGTTTTCAAAGAAGAGGGGAGATCATATCCATCACTTAGAACATGTACTTGTAAGGTGTAGAAAACATGGCATATCACTAAATCCAAAAAGTGCATTTTCAGAGTTATGGAAGGTAAGTTATCGGGGGAATATTGTAAATAAACATGGAGCTCACATCGATCTTGAGAGAGTACAAGCCATTTAAGCACTATCTCTTCCCACAAGAAAGAAAGGAGTTCATTCATTCTTTGAAAAGGTGAATTTTCTTCACCGCTTTGTTCTGGAGTTTTCTGAATTGACAAAACACATAACCACTATGATGAAACCATATGAAAACTTCAAATGGAACAATGAAGGGAAGGCAAAATTTGAAGATATCAAAAAATCCATCACCAAGGCTCCATCTCTTATGTCTCTATATTTTAACAAAGAGCTCATCATGTATTTTTATGCATTAGAACATACCTTGTCTTTCGTTCTTGTTCAAAAGAATGATGAAGGTGTGGAACAACCTATTGCTTTCATGAGTTTTCCATTGAAAAATAACTAACTAAACTATATACAATTGGAGAAGTATGCATATGTAGTGGTTAAGGATGTAAATTATTTTAGGTTTTACATCCTCAATTCTCATACGGTGGTGATGGTCCTTGGCAAAGTGCAATCATGTCCATCTTGACACAATAGGATCCCAGATATAAAAGAGGAAATTGGATTACAAAGACTCAAGAATATGACTTAGATATTAGATCCTCTAGCCTGGTAAGGGGAAATGGCTTGTGTAGGTTAATTGCTGAAGATGAAACACTCAAATCTCAACACGATGAAGAAAGGTGTGCTTTCCCAACTTGTTCTCAAAACAATTCACATGTGTTCTCTCAGAACCACTATTGATGAGTGGTATGCTGATATTTCCTATTACTTAACTTATGGAGAATTACCTCCCCATATTTATTACAATAAAATGAGAACACTCAATTTGAAGGCAATAAAGTTTGTAATCTGGAATCACACACTTCACAAGGGAGGTATGGATGGATTTTTCCTCGAGGTGCATAGATAAAAAGCAACAAGAAAAGTTTCTTAAAGCATACCATGACCAGGTGTGTGGTGGAAATTTTTCAATGATGGTCACTACACAAAAGATCCTATAAGGAAGGTATTATTGGCCCACCATCTTTATAGACACTCAAGAATGGGTTTCCAAATGTGAAGCATGCCAACAATTTTTGGGAGACCAAAAATTGTTGTATTACCACTCAAGCTAGTTGTTATTGAAGAACCATTTTAGAAGTGGGGGCTATATTTCATCAGTGTTCTAAATCCTCACTCAATTTTGGGGCACACTTATGTGCTCACCACAACAGAATACTTCACAAAATGGGTGGAGGACGTTCCGGTCAAACAAGCCAACACTGAAATAGTATGCAACTTCATCAAGGAGAATAATATAGTACATTTTGGAGTACCATAGAATATTGTAGCAGATAACACTACCTATTTCTCTTCAAGGGAGTTGACCGAGTTTTGATATGGCTACAAAATCTCTCTATCTCATTTACCTAACTAATATCTATAGGGGAATGGACAGTACGAATCAAGCAACAAGAACGTTGTGACCATCATCCGCAAACTCATAGATGAAAAAAAAAGAATTGGAACAAAAATTTGTATGATGCATTTTGGGCGGACATGATCATTCCCAAGAAGGTAATAGGAATGTCACCATTCCAAATATTGTATGGGGTCAAAGTAGAAATTCCCCTCACTATCAATATTTCAGTTCTCAAGTTGCTATAGGGTTCATAGAAGATGGTTAGTACAAGGATTCCATTGACAAGAGGATCCTATTTCTTGAGAAGATAGAATAAAATAGAATTTGAGTGGTGGATGATTAAATAACATCAGTTGAAAGTAAAGAAGATTTTTGATAAGAAGGCCAACATGAGAGAATTCAAATTTAGAGACTTCATCTTGCTATGGGACACGAGAAGGAAACCAAAAGGAATCCATGGAAATTTTGACTCACTATGGCTCGGCCCATTCTAGATTCACGAAGCAGGCGGTGAGAATTTTTTTACTCTCATATTTGGATGGAACGCCACTGGAATTGCCTCGTAGTGCACAATACCTAAAGTTATATCATCAATGAAAGATAGTTTTCCCCCACCTTGTACCATATGTGATTACTAGGTGTGTTTTCCCTTTTGTTTTTGTGTCGTGTGTTTCCTTTTGTCATTTTGCGTGTGTGTGTTGTTTCCTTCTTTGATTCTTTCTCTCTTATAGATTGTACATCACTTTGCAAGGCCCAATGGATAAGGAATTGGTAAATAGATCTTATGGTCTAAAATTGAGATTATGAATTCCTCATTTCATGTTTTCACTGCACTCATTCCATGTCATGTCCCCAAGATAGAGCCAACTATTTTTCATGCAAATGTGTAATAAGGAAAATAATAATTTCCAAGAATGAAAACTATATCCCCGTGTTAAATTTTTCAAGTCCTATCATTCCAAGACACCCAAGGTCATTCCACTCAGTCCAAGTGACCTCCTAATTAATGTTATATCACCCCCTAGTTGATTTAAGAAATTCCATTCATTCCCCTAGTTGATCTTAGGAAGTTATGAAAAGATGCTATCTTTTGGAAGTATTAGAAAGGACTATCACCGGTCTTCCCATGAATAGATCAACCCCTGGAGAATAATGTAAAGGAAAAATTCAACATGGAAGTGAATTGAAAACCTTAGAAAATCATGGAAATTATTTTTGAAGGTTTGGGAAGTTTTGAAAGACTTAAGCATCGAATAAAAATAGGGTTCATAAGCCTAGGTAGTACACATGCCTAAAACAACTGTTGAGATTTAGAAGAATATTCCAAGAGCTCCGGATGGAGTTATGAGTAAATTGAAACATCACTAGAAATATAATTACAAGACATACAAGATGATGAAATCATACTTTTCACAACACCATAGTGCATAGGTTTTGTATGTAGTTTTTCTCAAGAATAGGTGGAATACCAAATCAAAAATCCATTTTTTCAGGGACTAGATGGAAGAATAAAGACATGATTTCCCCATAATTGGATTCAAAATTCCATTTATCAGTCAATAGAATATAGAATTTCACCAATAAATTCCTTTGGGAGTTCAAGTTATCACCATTCCAAGTTACCCTCTTGGAGATAGTTCGGGAGTAAATAAATTTTTCGGGAGGACACGTGTAAACACCTAGATTTTGGCAGGATTTTATGTCCCTGATGTCCCTGAGGTCAAGTAAATAAAATTTGGAAAAACATGCCCAGCCCCCATGTGATATCTAGGACCCTCATGTGACCTTCAGATTTGACAGTTCAGCCCTCAAGTGCATTTTTGGAACTCAAACTCCCTGCCGTTGGATCAAGGACACGTGTCATCCTCTTGCTCACTTTGTGGATTTTGATGTCCCTCATGTATATGAGGTAAAGGATAAAATACATGGAAAAATGTGCCCATCCCTATGGGAGTCCTTTGGTCATCTAAGTGACCTACTTTCAGCCCCCAGTGCTTAAAAGATGCATTTTCCCCTCCATTCCCTTCCATCCGATCATCGCCATGTGTCAACTCCGGGACAATCATGGAATTTGATGTCCCTCACATCCATGAGGTCAAGGACATAAAGACATGAAAAATTAACCCAATCCCTACAAGTGCACATTTTTTTGGATTTTTAAAAATTCCAGCTGCCGCTTTTCTTGCTTCTAACTTCTAACGTCGGTGTGCATAGTTTTTCCTCCATGATCCTCTCTGTAACTTCTAACCATCATTTTGTCATTGCTGAAACTCAAGCCAGACCTGCCATAGAGGTACTTCCCTTTACTCCATGAAAGCACTCAGTGTCCCGGAAGGAAATTTGAGCAAACACGAAGGAGAGGCAAAGAACGGAGAAGGAAAAAATAAAGAAAACTAAATGGCCATGAAATTCGAGGTTAAAGAAATATCTCAAACAAATGCATGAAAAAACAAGCCGAATTTTTCTATTCATTCCTCTACCCAAGAACATAAAAAATACACCTTTAAACTCTCCTCTCATGCAACAGAGCATCCACAATGAAGAAATCCCGCTTCTAGCTCAACGAAGAAAAAATCAAATTTCCCGTCGAACCATTGGGAAAAATGAGGTAGAATTTCACGTGAAGCACCAGAAGAAAAAACCAACATCAAAAATATTTTTTTTTTGCAAATGGAGGAGAAAACCAGACCTGCAATTTTGAGGTCCTTTAATGGCTGTTGCATCTAGAAGCACTGCTAGGTCCAAAATTTAAAACATTAAAATATCCTGGACTATTAAGCGGATAATTCTAAAATTTCAGAGGGGTGATATTGGAATAAAAACCATATCAAAAATTTCATTTCACATCAATCTGAATTCCTGAATCCTACTTTCTAAAAATAGCAAGTCTTATGCATAGGGGACTGCTATTTTGGGAAAGTCATCAACAGAAGGACATGCAAAGAGACGAAGACATTAGAGGTGCACTGCACTGAGAATTCACTAGAATGGGAATTTCAGAACTTACTAAAAATAGTAAGTGGTCATACAAGAACTTTGCCAAAAATAGAAAGTTGACCCAGAAGGAGAGAGAAATGTAGGGAAAAGAGGAAAACAAAGCCACAACATCTAGTTGAGGATCGGGGACTTGATTTTTCACACTTACTAAAAATAGAAAGTTGTTCTTTTTGGGCTAAACATGAAGTTGAATTGGACAGGCTAGAAGCTGAAACAACCCTTCTCCTACGAGTATGACATGTAAGATAATGATGTCTTATACATGCACCTGAATGAACTTAAGACTCACATGACCTCTAAGGACTGAAAGAGGATTGAAGAACATATATTCACAAGTGGTTTGTTCACCAATGTAGGACACCCAAGTGTTTGTGCAGAGTCTTGAGTTGGTCCTAGCCTACTCTCACCACTATGAACTTGAAACACAAACCATCTGAGATGACAATGGTATAAAAATGGTGGTCATTAGCCCTAGAACCATCTCTCTTTCTCTAAAAATAATGAAATCACCGAGAATGGTCATCATATCAAAGGATAAAGCCTTGCACGACCGGGAAATGATGGATGCATATGTGCAAGGGGTTGCACTGGGGTCATGGTTGAAAACAGGAAGAAATCCCTCAAGGATGCCTAAGAATATTCCAAGGTGTGAGTTCCGAGAAGGATATTAAGATGTAATCACTCTCCTCAGTAGAGTAATGAGTGAAGCAAGCACAAGGGACCTTCAAGACCGGACGGGAATTTTCATTTTGATGGTGATGAAGGAAAGTAGAGGATTGACTAGAGGTAGATCATCAGTGATAATCTCCATTTGTAACTTCTCCAAGTACCCATGACAAATAAGTTTCACATGAATTCTTACTTGGTATATTTCCTTGCTAGCTCACAATCATTCAAGGGATTGGCTCTCACGTAAAACATCATTGCCAAGGTACCTACGTTTGAGAAATATTAACAACTTATGATGGAGGAGAGCAATAAGCATTTTCTTGTGTGAAATGATGCATTCACCATGTATGTGGTCCAAAGATTAAAAGGGGATCTTGAAGCTAGGATGTCACCAAAAGTGGCATCCCTAATCAAGGAATACAGCTCATACTTCATACAATTCTCAACCTTATCCTACCTACAAGTTGGCTTCGACCAAGCTCTGCTGAGACCGCCTAAGTACCTCAATGAATAGATTGTATTGTTTGAGCTGTGTAAGAATATAACTCAAGTGAATAAAAATATCAAAAGTAGGAGAAAAAGTTTGATTTCATTCCCTATATCTCTAGGGGTGTTCACATGAAAAATATCAAATGACACATCTCACCTGGAGGTCACTTTCACACATCCGAATTTTTATTCGTATGTTGTCGAGCCCAAATTTGAAATTTGAGAAGATCCGACTCATTCTATGTCCTGAAATTACAACATGAGCCAAAATTTGAGTACTCTTTGGGCCAATGTAGTGATGATTTTGAAGTATGTGAAAATGACCACATGAGGATGACAATCGGCAAGATGAAGAAATTTAGGTTCTCTTGGTATGAATACATCTTGCATGAAGATGGGATAAAGATGTATGATCCTAAGTACACAAGAAGTAGTAGAGATGTCCCCAATGCCCCAAATCAACTAACATGTTCATAAATCAGGAGATATATTGGAGTAGACTAAAAAATTGGTGAGGAGAATAAGGAATTGGTTTTGAGAAGAAGAGGACTATGGTCATACAGTCACAAGGAATTTCTCTAAGCTAGAAGCAAGCTTCACATCATTTGTCTTCAAAAGTGGTGGATGTGACTTTCAACTCCAAACACTCTAGAGCGAGTTCAAAAAGGAAGGCCACGGAATTGGAAACTTCTTCCCGTGAGAAGACACAAAAAAAAATCGGGGTAGAAGAAGGCTCATTAACGTCACTACATGAGGAAGACTTAACCTTAGTAATGCAAACAAAAATCCAGCTATAGAAGCATAGGTGTACGAGGATTACATGGTTCATGATCCATTCTTCAAACCACTGCAAGAGGTCTCACCTCTTTTTGACACCAACACCCCTATCATTCAGGACTTTCCTCCTTTAGAACAAAGAATGGTTGGTGCACCCATCATTGAGCATGAATCCAGAGAGATGTTTCCATGGATGCTGGAAATGGTAATCCCTAACACTAGCAATGTGCAAAAAGTAGTAACCCCTGATATATCAGTGATTATGTCATTGGCTAAAGAAAAAAGGTCAAGAAATATTACACATACAACCTCATGATTCTACAATGGGGAGACAGGTAATCAGTTAATGAAGTAGCTCAGCCAAAAGTAATCAAGCCAATGGATGAGATGACACCATTGACTATGAGATGAGCATGATCTAATTGGGACCAGCTACTCATGAGGGAGATTTACACATATATGAATAATCTTCTACTCACATGGTGGAAAAGAATAAATAATATAAAGAGAAGATTGAGGTACTATAGGAACAAGTATGAACTCTTTCATATTATGTGTAACACCTGGTGGAACAAAGCACTACAACAATTCCTATTGAGAAAGTTGCACCCATCAGTAGCTTTGATCCAAAATCCATTAGAAGAATGCATCAACTCATAATGCGGGGTGATAAAACAATAAATGGATTGACTCAATCTCTGAAAAAGGGAATCCAACACTAAAAGAAGTAGTCAAGCTCTTTGCGTACATGTGCGCAACATCCAACAAAATACGAGAACTCAAATAGGATGTGGAGAAAGAAAGAGATTACTTGGGAACCTACGGGGACCGGTAGTGAATGAGATGAATAACACCCATCTTCAAGAGTTTATTGAAAAGAAGGTTTTGAAACTCTTGTAGAAGACTTGACATGTGTATGGGTGAGGGCCTTGGAAATCAGGTTTGAGGAAATCAATCGGGCCTTCACAGAGCTAGAGGAGAAAGAAGAATAAACATACAAGTTGTAGGATAGTATAAATCATAAAGTTGAGAACCCTAGAGTACTGTAATGAGTAAACACACAACTGCTGATGAGTTAATCAACCCTTTCGAAGAATATGTCAAGAAAGGGGTGAGCAACCCATTTTCCTTCACTAAGGATACTCTCGAATTCCTCTTAGAGATCTGAGCCAATTTTCCACATATCATAGAAAAGCATCCATCATGGTTCACGAAGTGCAAAGAAATCAACATTGTGACCGATGGATGGACCAAAACCTAGATCCGCATTCGTATACCTCATGCCGACAAAGTAGAACCTGTAGTGAGACCATTTCAATCAAGAGCTTGGAAAAATAGAGGCCTTCTCAAGAGCATCAAGTGGAGTCCATTCAGGGAGTGAGATCAAATTCACTGCAATGGGTCATCCTTCTGCATAATTCTTCTTCTTTCTTCTTCTTTCTCTTCTCACCCGAATCTCTCTCTCATCAATTTTATATTTTTGTGTTGTGGTTTACACTTTTTAATATTACTTTAAGTGACTTTATAAACATAATGTAAACTTTAAGTCACCTTGTTTTATAAAAGGGACTTAAATATTTAAGTGGAATATGTATATTCTAAAGTCACATTGAAGTATTTGAAATTTCATCGGGAAGATAAAGAGTTTCCTCCTCTTCTATAACTTATAACAAGCTCTTCATTTGAGCTTCTTCTAAAAACTTCCTATTATTCTTAGAAAAATTTCTGAAACTTCTTAGATGTTGAAGCTATTTATTATGAACTCATGAGAGAGATATCCTTGTGAAGAGAGCAAGAGATAGTAACTTTATTCGATTTCCCCTACTCAAAAAATGTCTTCTACTTCTATGTTATGTACAATTTCTACCTGAGCTTCAATAAAGGAAGAAGGAATTTTAGCCTTTTTGATTAAGGAGTTTAGTGGTACTTTGTGCTCATTAAACGCTATTTAGTCTTGTATCTATTACATAGATTTGTTTCCTTCTATATTCATGTGCATGTAATGAAACTTCGGCTAGTGTATGCAAGTCTCCGATTTTCTACTTGAAAAATTAGTTTCTCTTTTCTAACTTTCTCACTCCTTTCCCATTTTCCTAGAAAGTTCCTCTCTTGCAAGTATATACAAGATTTTATCGCAAGGTCAATGGAGTGCTCTTGTTGGGTCCCCAGATGAAATGCCACAAGGATAAAACTCACATTTTATTTGTACATGCATGTACGACACTGCAGGTTAAGTAGAGGGACTTAGAATCCTAGAGTATTAGCAAGATAACCACCAATTTGTCCTTAGCAAATTTTCTCGCCAACAAAGAGGAAGTAGAGAAGGTTTTGAGGGGATTGTTGGAATTCATGGGAAGGAATTGAAGCTCGCTTGGAGATTTTCTCGTGAAAAAGTGAAGACAGGGGAGCTCTATTAGGCATAATAGGACCTATCCAATTAGTCTTTTTCTTATAATTAAGTGCTTCATAAAAATAAATATGCTCTATTTGAAACCTCTTGGTTTTATGTTTGATTATCTTTCTTTAATGGTGTTTGTTTTGTTTATCTCGGATGTAAATCCGTTGTTTGTTGTCGTATGGGAAAATAAATTTGGAAGCGTTCATTTTTTCTGTTATGATAACTTGTTTGTATTTAGATTTTATAGACATTGGAATGGACCTTTAAACTATCTCTTTTTGATTGAATATCAAGTTGAACGTTGTTTAATCTTTAAACAGTTACAGGGTTTTATAGAAATCTATAGATTTTAACTTGCATGTTTCCATTATTATGTTGTTGGAAACTAGTTTGAAGGATTCCTTGTTTTGGCATTACTCCATCATTTTGGGACTATCATGTGTTTGAAGTTTTGGTTTGTTTCTTGTCAATGGCATTAAGAACCCATCCTTTTGTTCTACTCTTTCTTGTGATTGTGTTTCGAGTTGAATATAGTTCGTGTTAATCTGGGTCATGAAAATTTTGGGTTTTTCCCTAATGGGAAGTGCTTGTAATCTCTATGTTCTTTTGTTTCAAACCTCTTTCTACTTTTACCATTTGATTTGGGTATAAGAAAACCCCCCGAGCTTAAACAAATTCATTGTGAGTTCAGGTTCTATGACATATGTTCACAAACCCACTTTGGGATTTTGAATTTTGGATGGATCTTCGATCTGGGTAAGTTTTCCTGAATTGATGATGGATGTTTAACCCTTGTTAAGGAGGTCACTGAAGGACTTATTTACCTTCCTTTCAGATTTGAGTTACTTGGTATTGTAATCAAGTTAGTTGTTATTTGGTTTTAATTCGTGTATTGGGATAATATATTTCATAGGAGAAAGAAATATCGGTAGGACTATTGAATGTCTTGTTTTCATTCCTTTCGAGTGATTCATTAATTTTACCCAATTTTGGGCTATGTTGTACCTTAGGTAAGATCTTGTGATCTTAAATGAACTTCCCATGATTGATTAAACACTTGTCATGTGTTACCCTTGGAAAGTTTTTTTCGTATATTTTCATCTTTCTTGGATTAGAATGGATGGTTATCTGTGAAAGGAGATATGACCGTAGCTTCCTCCTTCACGTGTTAGTAGCTTGTAAAGTGAGAAGATGGGTTACTTTGTTTATTTTATCTTCATGAGCTGGACCAACTATGGGGTTTGAGAAATCAGTTCTATTTGATGTATAATTGTTTTCCTTTCTCTGTAACTTGTATTTTGGCTAGAATATTTAAGATACTTTGTTCTCTGTGAGAATGTCGTGTTTAAGAGTTTCGGAGGACATGCTTGAAGTCTCTTTCTACAGTTTAAGAATGTTATTCATTCATTACCTCTAATATCTTTCCTTTTAGAAGAACTATAACTTAAGATAAAAGGAGTCATATTATTTTAGCTAGGTTCTAAACATTAAGCTGTTCTACCCTTTTTGGAATTGATAGTGGTTGGTTGAAACTTGAGTGATTCTGATTGATATCTCATCCTTCTTTTAGCTTATAGGCTATAAAAGTGAAGTTGCTAGGATTGAATAGTGTTGGTCATGGTTGTTCTTTTGATTTGAACTTGAAATGAACTCACTTAGTCCTTTTGGAGTATATTTTCTATGAGCTAACTTGTTTGGTTATAATTGATCAAGTCTTCTTTACTTGGAACATAGTGGCATAATTTTATTCAATCCAATTTAACCTCCATGCTGAGCTTGACATATTCATAGTTTTGTGATGGAGTATAATTCTATTTTGTCTGAAAATTCCTTCATGTATCGATTTGATGTTCTCTTGAAACAGTAGAACAATATACATGATTAGATAGATAGATTGTGTAACTAGCATTAATTCTTGAAAAGTTAGAACTGGATAATAAGAGGATCTTATTGAAAATGAATGATAAGGTTAAGTTAGGTTGAAATGTGAAATTTCTTTCTATAATTATGTTGTTTTATTTCTAGCATGTTGAAAAGATTCTATTGATGAAAAGATAGGGTTGATAGGTTGATTAACTAATCCTTACTTTAGAATTAGAAACTTTAAAACATCTCTCTCTTCTTCTTGGATTGTATTATTTTATGGAAAAGTATTTATGTTATTATTGGTTGTGTTTTAGGACTATTTCATAAACAAAAAGTTCTTTTTATGAAATAGTTAGTTAAAAGCACAAAGTTTTAATGCTATAATGCTTATCATGCTCATTTCAAAGAACTGACTCGTGCTAACAATTTTGTAGATGGATTTCATAAAAGATGAAAGGAGAAAGACATAAAAAGTTACATATGTTTTATTAAAGAAATTGTATCTTTATTATGATGATATGTGGCATCATTACTTGAGATGTACTTGTCGGAAAAGAGAGTTGTAATAAAACTAGTTTTGTACTTCTGTTATGATACTTTGTAATTTCTGAAATGCTTATGAATTCTAGTGAATGTATCACTCCTTGATGAATAAAAATATGTGTTGATTGCTAAATAATACTATAATGTAATACCTTCTTGTCATGAATTGGGATGTATTATTAAGTAATATCATAAATGAAGGAGATCAAAATATGTATTTTTAGAGATATGAAATTGGAGCTTAATAGTTCTTATGTTATAAAAACTATGAGTTGTGAATATAAAACCTTAGTTGGTGGTTCTCAAATAAAAGAGATGCAACTAATAAGTTGAATAAGTAGATCTATAAACAATATAAAATATCTATGATTGATATATATATATATATATATGTATGTATGTATGTATGTATGTATCAATTATGGATGTATTTAGAACATATGAAATCAATTTTCATAAATGGAAATTAGTCCCTAATATAGGGAAAAGGATAATTCCCTTGAGATCAATCATTAAGACATAAGTTATGAACTTGTTAAAAGCATTATGAATGTTGTAAGTAAATGGTTGCATGTGTGCTTCCTTAGGCAGATTCCCTTAATCTTAAACTAGAAATATTTTAAAGGAATTAAATGGAATTTAGACTTCATCTCCATGAAGTCTAAAATAAAATTTTAAAAGGGACTTATTTAAGTTGGGGCTGAAATAAGTGAGAAATCAATTAACACACTTTCATAAATTCAAGACAAACTTAAGCATGTAATTAATTGGTTAGGAAGCATATTTTATCTACATACCTACCTCATATGTAGTTTCAAATTATAACCTTATAGAGTAGATGACCTAGTTGAATCCTTAAACCATGTTGTAATTAATCTTAAGACAATGATTAATGGGTTGATAAAATTATAATCTAAGGTATGTTCATCCAGTTGAGGAAACTCAGTTGGATGTTGACACACATAACATGCGGTGTAGTACCTTTGTAATGACAAGAGTAATTACAAGGATACTACGATGTAGTTGAAATTTCTCAACACCTGCAAAGTTTGTTCAAATTGGTGACATAAGTGCATGACTGGATCATGGTTTTTCCCTATGCAGGGATAACAACATGATCTAGTATCAAGGTCAACTCATATTGAGTTAGGATAACTAGAGACACCTAATCAACGTAAGTTGATTGAGTATGTATATGTACCCTTATTCACTTTGTGATTAGTCTTCCACACTATGGCATATTGCTAACCTTGTCTAGGGTGAAAATTTGAATAAAGTGGGACTGGCAGAAGTCAGTAAAGACCACTCTAGATAACATAATAAGTGTGGTCAAGGACTTATTCCATTTGATGATTATGCCATCTAGGAATGTAAACATGATAAACATGTTTAAAATATTTGGCCAAAGTATCACAAGTTGCTAGTTGCATTATCTTATGTCACCTAGTTTAAGAAGTGGAATTTCATATGAGTATCGTGAATGAGATATTTAGACATGCTTCTTATATAGAACACTTGGGTACCCCTAATAGGGTAAAGGAACTAACAATACATCGTATACACATTACTAAGTAACATGAGATATTGGTTTGGTACCGAGTCATGAAATGAGAGATCAACATTTCACCGAGTCATTATAGTTGCATATGGTTTTCTGTTATGAGATAATTTGGCATTGGAATGTGTGTTCTAAATTATGTTAATTTAGAAAAGAGAACATTATGTATAATTTTTTTCCTTGTTCTAAACTCTTAAAATGGGAATGTTACACATTTCCAAGTTAATGTTGTTATGAAAACTAGATGGGTAGGCATGGTTTGGTTATGTGATTGAGTGATTTGATTTTCACTGTATTGATTGTGTGAAAATGAGATGTTAGGCATGGTTAAATTTGATGTGTTTTGATTTAATTTCCAAGTTATTGGTATTATGGAAAATAAATGATAATGTACTTATGTAGTGTTTGGTTTTGTTTGTGAGTTAACTTCCAAATTATTGTTTTTATGGAAACTAACTGTTTGATGGGGGAAATGATGATGGGTAAAAGAGTGGCCAAGCTAACCTCAAAGGGCCCCATGCCCTAAGAGTGCTGCCTACATAGCCCTTGTGAAAGGGGCCTCAGGCCAATGTAATTCTCCCTTAAACCAAGGAAGAATAAGGTTGGGTTAGGTCGGAGGAATGACAATTCGTTTAGGTAATTTGATTGGGTAAGGAAAGTTTATGAAGATAGGTGAGGTTGAATGTGAAATAGGTAATAGGAAAGGTAGATTAGGTGTAGGCATATAGGTGATTAAATTTTAATGATCTTGTCTTGTTGAACAAACAACCATGTAGGCAGAGGTGAACTAAAAGGAAGAAAAATGACCCAAGGTGGAAAATACCATAAGTGTTAGACCCCTAAACTTATTTGAACATAAGTCCCTAGATACATTGCATGATCGATAGGTCTAAAGGTGAAAGAAGTTATGTGATCACAATGTGTAGAATACATGCCACGTCCCTTGAGTTGATTTAGGAGAGAGTAAGTAGAATGTAAGGTGGAAGTTTTGTTTAGTGTAACCTTGTTTGTGGGACAACATGCCTCGTCTGTAAGATACCAAAAACTAGAATAGGCAAGTCCATGACCAAAACTTTTGAATTTTTTTTTTCTTGAATTTTTATTTTTCTTTTTGTATAGAATGATCAATGCGTGAAGTCTATATTGGGATAAAATAACATCTCCTTGAGGTCTTTGTGAAGTTGTTTAATACGGGAAGCTTCACAAAACTATATTTTGTTTTGAAAAATAAGAGGGTAGTATTATTTTGGATAGACTAGGTGTAATGTGAGGCTAACATTTTATAGCTTTCCTTCGAGGGAGAAGTCTATTTATAGTAGTGAGAGAGGTGTATATGTCATTTTGATGGATTCATATATTTATAAGAAGTTTGACTCAAGGAGTAGAGTTTGAGGTATCTCAAGTTATATTTCATTTTTTTGGAATTATAGTCATGGACAATACTATAAAGGAATAGGATTCTTTTATGAAGGAAAGACCATAATATGAACAGTGTTAGTTATGAAAGAGGGGTTTTAAGTGAGGAATAACCATGGGATTTCATCCCGAAGAGGAAAAAATGTATCCATGAGAATTATACCATGAGTAGAGTTGTGGTACTCATATTGAAGACAAGGATGAATGACGATGGATAGTCACAAAATTCTAGTTTAGTCGTAGGTCCTTAAAATAGGTAGGTGGAAGGAGAGGTGTGATCAAGGGATGAGCATGTAAGTAACATATAGTGATGTAGTAATTTATTTAACAATAGAATGGTCAAAGATACAATGCATTAAGGGGATCAGGTTCAAGTTTACCTTCAAGGGAAGATAACCGATAAGAGCCTGATCCATAGGGATGGGTGAAAATTTAAGGTCCAAGCTAATTAGGAGTAAATTTTCCGTGTTTACTTTTTTTTGCTTTGGTTATGTGTTGATTTTCCTATAGAAAAAGATCACCTACCTTGAAAGATCATTCATGAACATTTTTCGTAGGCACGTTTGATACATTTTTGGTAGATTTGAAGGTGGTCAAGAGAATTTAAATGACGTTCATCTAATAACTAAAGCCGTTCCAAACGATCTTGGTGAAATTTTTCCTCATTGAGCATATCTTTAAGTGAGATATGAAGAGATGGAATTTATAATTTGAGAGGTAAAATGGCTTCTGTACCATATACCAAAGAAAAGGTGTAGCTATGGTAGATGTACAAATACTAGTGAGATAGGCCCATAAGGTAAAAGGAATGTGTGAATGCAAATCCTTACCAATATCATCAATGAATTTCATGAGAACTTTGTTGAGGGTTTTGTTAGC
Source organism: Taxus wallichiana var. yunnanensis (assembly GCA_018340775.1). Taxonomy (NCBI): domain Eukaryota; kingdom Viridiplantae; phylum Streptophyta; class Pinopsida; order Cupressales; family Taxaceae; genus Taxus; species Taxus wallichiana. Next base: position 442,334,362 of record CM031235.1, on the reverse strand, counting down.
TGATTCAAATTGTCCATTTGTTTGAAGGTAATAGGGTGATGAGAAGATGATTTGAATGTAGAAGTTGTCACAAAGTTTTTGTAGGGTTTTATTTTAAAACTATTTATCATTTTCACTAATGAGGTGATGAGGAACACTAAAACAAAAATGATGTGATGGTTAATGAATTCACATATTTTCTTGACTTTGGTAGAAATGAGAGGGATGAATTCTACCCATTTAGTGTAGTATTCAGTTGTTGTGATGATCCATTGATAACATTGAGAAGATTTATGGTTAATATATCGATGATATCTAAACCCCATTGGGAGAAAGGCCAAAAGTCCCTGGCGACTTGTAAGGCATGATTGGAGGTGTGGTGAATATTAGTGTGCTACTTTGAAACTACAAAAAATATTTGACATAATTTCAAAAATCCTAGTTAAGGGTTAGCCAATAATAGCTGAATCGAATAATACATTTGTTAACAACGTGGCCACTGAAATGTCCACCACAAATCCTATCATGGATTTCTTTAATGGTGTAAGGAATTTCAAAACTACTGAGGCACCATGGGAGGATACCATCAAAGACACGTTTGTAAAGGAGACCCCCCATGATGAGGTAATGAGTGACCATTTGGAGGAAGGATCACCTACCATTGTGAGTGAGATATGGAGGTAGGATTGAAAGGAAGAGGTAGTCAACATAATACTTATAATTTTTTTGAGTGGATCGGTTTCTACTCATCCCACAAATTTTACATCATAGAAGAGATAAGAAGATGTTTGCAACTACTGTACTATGACAAATATTTTATATTCTGAAGGTGAGGAAGGTATTTTTGAGGCCAAGAAAGCTATTGTATCTGCAAATTTTTAGTGGATCACGTAACAATTTGAATGTCGTAATTATCAAAGGTAGTCAAAAGAATGTCAATGTGATGCTTATAATTTTGAAGTATTTCATTACGAAACTGGTATAAACCATTGACTTGGTTGACAACCAGTTGAGAATCGCCAAATATATTAATGGTCTTAACATCTAGGAAATGGTAGTTTGGAGACCTAATATGAGTACTTTGTATTCAACCATGTTATTGGTAAAATAAAAGTAAAGTTTAAAGGAAAAAGGCATAGGTTTGTTTTCAAGAGGAATGAGGATAACCCCTATGCCACCCCCACATTGATATTTAGAACCATCAAATAATAAGGTCATTTGATAAACGGTGTCATATAGGGAAAGGGTGTAAATAGATTCATCAGAAAAATCAAAATTTGAAGGTTGATGCCCGGGAAGAGGAGCGCGTCGCAAGTTGATCGAAATGATTTATCCTTTGAAAGACTTTTGATGATTAAACTCTAAGTTTAGGTCTACAAGGAGCATGAGCCAATGTGAGGTGTGTTGGTGTTGATAAGGTTTGGAATAAATTTAATGTAGAGGATCAATGTTGGTGACAAAGAAGGTTTGGTGGTTAAGAAGATAATGACAAAGTTTAATGGTGATAAAGACGAAGGAAATAATATTTTTTTAACGTGCATATTGATAATATCATAATCTAGAAGAGTATGAATTATGTAATAAACCTCATGTTCCCTATGTTTCTCATCGTGATGTGTGAGCATGGCACTAATAGAATGGTTAGTGCTGAAATTTATAAATAGAAAGGTTGGTCATCTTTGGGTGGGATGAGCATAGGTGGTGAAGAAGATGGGCCTTAAACACTTCAAAAGATTCATGAAACTCATCATTCCAGTTGAAGGAGAAATATTTTTTAATAATATGATGAAAGGGGTGACATCGAGTGGAAATTTAAGAAATGAAAAGTTGAATGGACTGTAATTTTCCTTGCAAACTACACAGTTGTTTTCGGTTAGTTGGTGGAGGCATCTCTAGAATAACATTGATTTTAAGCGCAATCAAATTCAAGCCATGTAAAGAAATGATGAAACCAAGGATTTTTCCATAGAGAATATCGAAGAAGAACTTCTTTGGTTGAAGGTGAATGAAGTACTTGATAAGGTAATAAAAAATGATTTTAAGAACACCTAGGTTCTCGGCTCGACTTTTGGCCTTACTGATAAGGTCATAAACATAATCCTCTAATAAGCGATGCATGGTGTCATGAAAGATATAAGTCATGGCATGTTGATAAGTGGCACCATTATTTTTCAAGCCAAAGAGCATGAAAATTTAACATAAGGTCCTCTAAGGGGTGATAAAGGAAGTTTTGTGTTGCTCTTCTAGTGTGAGTAATATTTGGTTATAACCAAGAACCCATCCATAAGAGATAACATCTCATGGCCGGTAGTAAGATCAACAAGTTGGTCAATACTAGGTAGAGGGAAGTCATCCTTTAGGCACACAAGGTTGAGGTTATGAAAATTTGTGTAGATGCGGAGTCCCCCTTTCACTTTAGTGAGAGGAACAATGTTATAAATCCATTGCGGATAGTCGATAGGTAAAATGAAAGAAATAGAAAGAAGGCACTGGATTTCTTATTTGAGAAGAAGGGCAATGTGTGGATTAATTTTTGTAGCTTCTGTTTCATAGGTTTAGCATCGGAATAGTAATGATATTGTGCACCATGATATTTGGGTCAATACTGGGCATATCGACATAAGACCAAGAAAAATCGTTGCTATGATCTTAGAGAAAAGAGGTAAAAGCTTCCTGTTCAATGGAATCTAAATATTGGCCCATATTCAACATGTGAGGGTCTTCCTAAGTGTGAATGTTGATCTCTATGGTCGATTTATTCAACATGGTTTGTGTCTCATAAGGTAACGTCTGGTGAATGTAAGAATATTCCGCACCTAGATAGGTGAGAATGAAATCATTATCTTGACATTGAACAATGTTGATAGAAGATGTGTCTTATTCTAACATGTCCAAATAAAGAAGAGGAAGGGAAGAGGATTCCTTGCCATCACAATGATAGGTTAGAGATCCCAAGGAAATAGTGTTCACGAAAAAAAAAGTTAGGAGGTATGGATTTTGGATCCATTGACTCCATAGGTGATGGCGGTGTGACAGGTGAAGATGGTAAAGAAGGTGAAGAAGGCAAAGAAGGTGAAGAAGGTTGATCTTCCTCTATGAGGTTAAATCTTTCCTTCTTAGGATTAGGTGGTTCAAAAATATAATACCACGATGGTCCTTATGTTTACGGGTAGTACAAGGAATAAATGTGTAACAACCTTGTTCGTAAAGACCAAATCGTAGCCTTTCCAAGCATAGCGATAGAGAAAGGTTCGAGTGAAATGACGGTTGGTGTGGTAATGAAATTCAGAGGAAAAATATCATGTTTGAGTAGGTGGTTTAGGTGAATAGGAAGAAGTATCAAGTCCCCCTGAATGTTAGGTTGGTGCACAAGTGAGGGGGACCATATGGAAAGGTTTCTCCTACACAATGGTCATAATGCAGGTGCGATGAAGGTTTCCATACTCTTGAGGAGTTTGGAAGGTATCAATATTGTACAAGTGATACTCCCCAATGTAAGGCATTGAAAAACACCTTCCAAAGGGTTAGAAGTAGGTACTTGGGTGGCAGGAATGGAAGAATAAGAAGAAGAAGAATAGTTAACTTTAGAAGTTACGGAAACAATGGGGAGATGTGTGCTAGTTGATGAAGGCATAGTAGCAGAAGTGGTAGAGGAAGAAGCAGCATAAGAAGAAGTAGACAATGGTAGAAGATGAGGTGGCTGCGGTAGTAGAAAAAGTAGCGGTAGTAGAAGATGAAGCAACAATGGAAGTAAGTGAGGCAGTGGCGGTGGTAGATGCCTTAACTGGAATAAAGACATCATTAGGTTGATACAACATATTACAAGTTTTGAAAGGTGAGGGGTCTGCTTGAATAGTATAAGGGTGTCCTTCGTATTCAAAATTGATGCAACAATGTAAAGTTGAAGGTACACACCCCATAACACAAATCCAAGGTCGGCCCAACAACATGTTGTACTAGAATTTCTTGTCTACAAACTAGATTTAATTATAGAAAACAAGACGGTGCTTGCATAATTTTATTAATATGAAATAAAGCATTACAAACAAATGAGAGAGATGTAATAATTATAAATATTGGACAACTTCTATCTCATCCTCAATCCATGGAAACAAATCATCTAATTTGAGAAAATATGCAAGAATAACATATTTCCCTAAGCGCCCTATTGCCCCTCATGGAAATCATCCAGAACAAAAATATGCAAGATAAAACACGATTTCACAAACATAGGGATGAGAACAATATCACTTAGTTAACTAACAACTAAGTATAACTAATACCTATTGACATAAGTTTAAATTATTTAAATAAAATATTTTAACTTATTACATTTACTCAAATATAAACTAATGATGAATTAAGCTAAGTTTTATTCCTAACATTCCCCCCCCTTAATTTAGCATGGCCTCAAGTGAACAAGAGATAAATTCTCTAAAACCCTCAAATTTACCTCGAGCAAGAGATTTTGTGAAGACATCTAAATGTTGCATATCTGTTGGAAAATATTAGAGATGGATGTTGTTGTTCTAAAAATGTTTGTGAATGAAATGTACCTACACCTCAATGTGTTTGGTGTGCTCATGAAAAATTGGATTCTGAACAAGTTTTACTACTCCTTCATTATCAATATGTAGGATATTTGGATCTTTCTGTGGTATTCTGAATCCTTCAAGTATACGTCGAAGCCATATCGCTTCAAAGAAAGATCCACCTGCTATACGATATTTCGATTGTGGAGGATCTTGAAACACAAGTCTAATTCTTACTCCCCCATGATATCGTTTCTAGATCCCAAAAAGAATACAAATCTTGAAGTGGATTTCCTATCATCTATGTTTCTGCATGATCTAAATCTGAATATCATGTCAAGAATAAGTTATTGTTCTTCTTATATTCTAGGCCATAGTCCATAGTTCCTCTAATTTACCTCAGTATATGCTTTGCTTCTTTCCAGTGAGAAATCCTTGGTTCTTGCATGAACCGTGAAAGATAGCTAACTGCATAGCTGATATCTGGCCTAATGTAAGTCAAGTAGATGAGACTCCGATCAACTACCGATAGAGAGTTGCATTTACTTGTGGTGATGGATCTGTTCAAGACAGTTGAAGTCTTGTCTCCATAGGTGTGAAAAATGGCTTACAATCCATCATATTGAATTTCTTGAGTGTTGTCTTGGTGTATTTCAATTATGAAACAAATATATGATTTTCTCTTTGCCAAACTTCAAGTCCAAGACAATAATGTAAAATCCTGAGATCGGTCATGTCGTATGATCGTGTTAGATATTTCTTTGTTGACTCAATCATCCTCACTGATCCTCTAGTGATGACTAGATCATCGACATATACTACAACGATCACTATCTCCCCCTTTATTTTTGAGATAGAGATTAGGATCATATGGACTCCTGGTGAATCCATTTTAAATGATATGCTCATCTATTTTTATGTACCATGCCCTGGGAGACTGCTTTAGACCATATAAAGATTTTATGAGTTTATATACCTTTTCCTCTTTACAGTATGAAAAAACCTTCTAGTTGAGTCATGTAAAATTCTTCCTGTAAATAACCATTAAGGCACTTTTCACATCCATTTGGTGTATTTTCCAACCAAATTGTGCAGCTAGAAAAAATATTAACCTGAAAGTTTTTATCTTAGTTGTGGGAGAAAAATTATCCTCATAATCAATGCCTTATTTTTTAGCATATCCCTTAACAACTATTCTAGCCTTATGTTTATCAATTTTTCCATCTCGCTTTGTACTTCATTTTGAAGATCCATCTCGCATCCATTGATTTTTCCCTGGTGGATGATATGTAAGTTTCCATGTATTATTTTTCATAAGTGACTTGTATTCTACATCCATAACATCTTTCCAAGGTTTAGACTGCAGGCTTCTTAAATTGTGGATGACTTAGTAGTTTCAAAAAATTTACCCATTAAGGCCAAATTGAACTCATTTTGAGCCATACTACGAGTCCTCATTCTAGTGGTAGATGTGTTGGGGACACTATCCAATTTTGCATCTCTCATCATACTTGTATACCATTTAGGCATACTTTTAGTGGTTCCTCTAAGAGTTTGAATTTCACCATCTTCCCCATCATCATTGTCATCATAAAATTGATTATCATTCTCTATTTTCACCGTAGGGATGATTTTTTCATCATGCGAGTGTATGGAAGAAGCATATTCATCTTTATTCTAAAAGAAATCAACATCCCGACTAGTGTATACCCTTCTTGTTCTCGGATTCATAAATCTAGAGCCAAGAGCTTCATCACCTTTGTATCCCAAGAAGATAAGTTTTTTTGATTTCATATCAAGATTAGTTCTTTGTTTCTTAGAAATGTGCATACTTGATTTACATCCAAAAAATCTAAGGTGTGAAATAGATGGCTTATGCCCCGACCATGCTTCATGAGGTGTTACTCTATCAAGAGCTGTAGTGGGAACTCTAATTAGTAAATAGATTTTCATTTTAATTACTTTGGCCCAAAATGTTTTTAATAAACCTACATCATCAAACATACATCACACCATATTCATGATAGTACTATTTTTCCTTTCAATAACACCATTTTGTTGTTGTGTGTGAGGATGAGCCATTTGACAATGAATGCCATGTGTTTCCAAAAAATCATTGAACTCATTGCTGATGTATTCTCCCCCTCAATCTGAGCGAAGTGTTTTTATTTTCCTACCAGAATTTTTTTAACAAGGGATTTGAACTTCTTGAAAGTTTCAAAAGCTTGGTATTTTGTAGCAAGATAGTATATACACATTTTTATTGAAAAATCATCAACAAAGAGCATGAAATATTGAAACCCAAAGTGGCTAGGTCTCATTGGTCCGCATAGATCAGTATGCACCAAGTCAAGTTTTTCTTTAGCCTTAAATGTACTATGTTTGAATTGCTCTATTTTGTTTTCCTAACAAACAATGTTGACATTTATCTATACCTTTTTATAAGTGGAAAACCCTAACCATATTGTATATAAAAAAGTGTCAAGATAGCCAAAAATAACATGTCCAAGTCTTCAATTCCATAGTTGCTGATGATGTATCCTTGGCTATAAGTGCTTGATCATTTCGTTGAAAAAATACAACTGAATCATTCTTCCCACATTTAAATATCTTGCAACAATTTTCAATCTTCATGACTTATCTCGAATTAGGCACATTTTTTTATTTCCTTTACAATCAAAGTCAATTTTGAGATTGTGATTTAATAATTGAATTACGAGATAACATATTTTTGTTAAACGGGGACATAAAGAACATCTATAATTTTACAATTATATTGCCCAAGTGGTAGTGAAATGGAACCAATTCCTTCAATAATGTAAGATGTATCATCACCCAAAGAGACATGGTTTCTAGTGGGTGTTTACTCATTGTGAAGAACCAATCTTTCTTTCCCTGTCATGTGTCGAGTTACACCCGAGTCAACATACCAAATTTGATTTGTAGAATTGGATACTTCATTTGATTGTGCAGAATATAAGAAGTCATCATCATCAAATTTATCTTCTGTTCAACTACATTTCCTTGTTGAGTTGGTTTCTTCTTCCACTTTTGATAATTTTGTCCCTGTTTACTCTGTTGTTGGCCTAATTTTGTTTGTTGGTAATCAATATTTTTACCACTTGACGATCCTTGTTGGAATGTGTTGTACCAAAAATTATTTAACTCATGTCCTTTTCAACCACAAATAAGACATTTTTTGGTCCTTTTGGCCTTGTTGAGTATTACCTTTCTTCTAAGGTTGTCTACTATACTTAGCCTATTTTTTTCCTTTTTGATTAGAAGTAAGTGCCTTCTCTTCAGTTTCAGTAGTTGAGTGAATAAATTCCTCTTGTTATAGCATATTCACTAACTCTTCGAAATTTGTTGTTTGCCCAGTTATGTTTAACGTGGTCACAAAAGTCCTATAAGAAGGAGGAAGAGCTCTCAATACTATAAGCACAAGTGATTTGTCAGTTACTTCTTCTTCCAAAGCTTGAAGTGATGCACACAAAGTTGATACTCTTCTCAAAATAATTTCAAGTTTCTTAGTTGGTTGCACTTTCAAGTTAAATAGTCAACTCGGAGATGGAGTATTGTGTTCTTATTTTTGGACTCATATACTATTTTCAACTTGTCCCAAGATTATTTTGTTGTTATGGCCTCATGAATATGAGGTTGACGTCATCCGAAACACTAAACAAGATTATTAACTTTTATTTTTGATTTACACGATCAAATGTAGTTTGTTGTGTAACATTTGTTGAAGATCTTGTTAATGTACAGAAATAAAGGACCATAGATTGTCAAAATCAAGTTGTGCACAATTTTTTTGTTTTCCATGTTGGATAATTATCGGAATGCAAAAGTTGAGAATCTAGCGAAAAAAGAATTTTGGTGTTGTAATTGCGGCCATTGTGAAAATGAATAATTAAAGAAGAATAATTGAACAAGTTCCCCCTTAAAGCATGTACACCCCCAAAAAAAAAAAAAAATATTATTTTATTTATTTTGGACTCCTTTTTAGGCTATGTACAATGAATTTCTAGCACTATTGACCCTGTTAAAAATTTGGCTCTATGGCCAATTTGTAAAAAAATAAAATAGCTCTTTTGGTAGATTTGAAAAATAAAATAAAATTAGACTCTTTGGCCTCTTTTAAAATACAAAAATCTAATTAAAAAATGGACCAAGATGTAGAGCTCACAAAAACACACTTTAAAAAATGACACCTCAATCTGAGGTACCAGTTGAAAGTTATGCCTTTTTTAAATTGCGATTTCAATATCTTTCCGGGCCTCTTTTTAAAAATGGATTTTTTTTCCTTCTAATTTTTTTCACAATGTCCAAAAATGGATTTTTTTAGAAGCAAAAGATTTTAAACTAAACGCAGATAAGGGCTTATGTGAATGCATACTACATTTTAGGGCATAATTCCACCCAACTACTTTTCCTAAGCATTATAATAACCCTTGGCTGCCTTTTTAATTATTTATTTCCTCCTTGCTTTGGCTTCACGTAGGTATATTGTTGGGATACATTTTTGGACGTTGAATCTTTTGCAGAAGCGTTGAATTTATTACTTCCTCTCTGTTGGATTTGTTTTCTTTTTTTTCTTTGTAGGCAATGTTGAATTTATTGCTTCCTCTGCATTGGATTTGTTTTCTTTTTCTTTGCAGAACATCTTCTTCTTCTCTTGAATGTTCTTGAACTATGAATTCAATCTCCAGGTTGATTGGAGAATTCAGAATGTCACTTTGGATAGAGATCTTCTCAAATGCACGTATAATTTTCTTGCCATATATATGAAAAGAAAGAGCAAAAAGAAGAGGAAATAGAATTTATGTAGGGATCTTGAAAATATTGGGTCCCCACAATACAAAAATATTATATATATAAATGCTTCCAATTATTTTAAAAATTACACGTACAAAAAAAAAATTGTTTTAAAGAGAAACAATATCACCTTTTGTAACAAAGTTGCATCCAGGTCTGCAAGGGCCCGTAATTTCACCCAAGTGTTCTTCAACTACAATTCAACCATTAACCAAGGTCCGGATTCAGGTATGGCATGTGAAATGATTGGGGGCATCTATGGCTCCTCCTAGCTCTGTAATTTCTCTAGATCTCCTAAAATTCTCTAAAACTTCCTACACTCTCTCCGATCGTAATACTACTCGATACCAAATATTTTCTACAAACCATATTTAACTATAGAAAACAAGATGATGCTTGCATAAATTTGTTAATATGAAATTAAGCATTACAAACAAATGAGAGAGCTGTAATATTTATAGATATTAGACAACTTCTATCTCATCCTCAATATATGGAAAAAAATCATATAGTCTAAGAAAATATGCGGGAATAGCATATTGCCCCTAACTTCCCTATTGCCCCTCATGGAAATCATCCAGAACAAAATATGTAAGATAGAACATGATTCCACAAACATAGGGATGAGAGAAATATCACTTAGTTAACTAAGGATAACTAATACCTATTGACATATGTTTAAAGTATTTAAATTAAATACTTTAACTTATTACATTTATTCAAATATCAACTAATGATGAATTAAGATAAGTTTTATTCCTAAAAAAATTCCCCTCGAGAACATAGAAAATTTTAGGAATGGTGCGGAGGCCCACATGGATGTGGAGAATGACGGTGTCGAGGGTAGTGGTTATGGCATCATTGAATGAACACATCATAATTGGGTTATTATGCATGCAATGGGAAGGTATGCACATTTTTTCATATGCACGAGAAGAAATAATATTGATGCTCACACCTCCATCGATCATTAAAAATTTGAGGTGAGTATCATCGATGTAGACAGAGATATGAAGAGGGTAGGCTCAGGATCCTTTGAATGGAAAGGATCAATTTCTGAGTCAAATAAACTGATATCAGAAATATGATGAGTGGTAGTGGGAATGGAGGTTTTGGGTGAAGTAGTAAGAGAAGCTATGTGATGAGGGGTGAAAATGGTGGCAACGGGTGAAGGGTCATTTGATAACAACTTAATGGTTTGCAGGATTTCAAGAAAGGCATGTTGGTGAGATTCATAGGTTTAGATGAGGTCATACAAGGACATTTAAAAAAGTGATTAATGTAATTGTTTTATCACGTTGTAATGTGTAACGCCATTAGAAATCAGATAGGCCAGCCTACTGATGGTTACCTTGGGTGTAGGTGCAGATGGAATGTTGGGTAAAGGTGTAGTGGATGGGTTTCCTATCTTCTCTTTTCCTTTATCTTTCTACACTCAAGTAGCAACTCGAACCATATTGATCTGAGGATGAGAGGGAGATGAGTTGTGAAAGATATAATGATAGGACGGAACAAACCTAGTGCGGGATAAGAACCTTGTGAAATGAGTCTGGTGCATTGGCGTTTTGGAGGGTGTTGGGATGGCTCTCTAGTATGGACCTTGTTAATCTCAAAGGTTGGAGGAGGAAAATAGGATTGTGGAGGTGGAGGTGAAGGGTGATTAATAGTTATGGGTTTAGGTCATATGACGATAGGTGAAGGGGAATGACGTTCTCCTCTAATTGGTCATCTTCTTCCAAGGGGATTTCTACATTACAAAGCTGAAGGAGAATGTTTCTAAGTGCCTTACAACCCTTGATATCATGTTTTAGAGAACGATGAAATGCACATAGACCTTAGTATCGTCAAACCCTATTGGTTTAGGTTTGAGTGGGTCATAAGGTTTAATTGGAGGCAATGTGATAGCCGATGTTTCTAGCAACATAGAAAGGAAATTAACATAAGATCCTTCCAATGGATCACAATGCAAATTCAGAGTGGGTTTGTGTGAAGACACGGGTAATGGTTGTGAAAAAGGTGTTGTTCGAGGTGGTGTAAGTGGAGTTACCTTTTTGGGTAATAAAGATTTTGTTTTTGGTTCTAATTTAGGTTGCATCTTCTTGGGTAAAGGTGCAAGTGGGGAATGTGAGAAATAAGGGGATGTAGAAGATGAAGGAAATTTGAAGAGCCAAGGTGAAAGTGACTGTGTTGGTAGTGGCATGAAAACATGTAACGTAGATGATGTATGCAAAAAGGGAAATGAAGATGAGGGTATAGGTGCAAGATGAAAATGTATTACAGGTAAAGGTATGGATGTGGGCTGAAGTGGCAATGAAGGTAAAAGTGTAGGTGTTGGTTAAGGGTGTGATGACGGTAAAGGTGTGGGTGCAGGCTTCACACATGAGGTTATTTTGGCGAAGAGGTAAGGGCATGGGAAAAGGGGCTAGTGAAGGTGTAGATGTAGGTTGTCATACCTTAGACTTGCCTTGGTGAAGTGGTTTCTTAACCAAGGTTGATGGATGTGGGCCTAAGATCGATGGAAGAGGTGAGGTGAATAAGGCCTAGGATAATTTGGCTTCTTCTTAAGTGTGGAAGTTTACTTAAGGATGGAGTGTTGTGTAGTAGTTAAGTCTAATTTGATAGCAAGATGCACTAGAATAGGTGTAGGGTGGACCCCTAGTGTAGTGGTGGGTTTAGTTGAAGATTTGGATGTTGATGAGGATTTAGGTGCAGGTGAAGGTTTGGGTGAAGGTGAAGATGATGAAGAAGGAATGGATATGACTAGTTTAGGTTTTTAGTCTTGGTTGACTAGAATACCTTTAGATAAATGGTGGAGGTATCTATGGGAAACATTTGCATTTGAGTAGATACTGGGAGTTGTAGGTGCCCCTAGAGCATGGTGTGATTGACATACTCCAACTGGTCTACCAAACGTGAGAATTGCTTTGGTTTAGAAAGTGATGAATGAGTTGTGACACCTATCCAAAACTCTGAGTTAAGTGACATAGGGAAGGCTTCTACCTCAGATTCATTCGGTAAGAGTGAATGTTATAAGATTGATAGGATCTTGGAAGACCCTCGGTGAAGTGTCACTTACATGAAGAAGATATACGATTGGCTCCTTAATGGGGTGAGGATACGGAAAAAAATTTGTGCATGTAGACTCTTCTTCAAAAAAAGGTTGATAGGGTCAACCTCCTATTGGATTGAGGAGCAAGTGAAATGGGTTCCTCCTTGGGTAGAGTCATAGGCAAGATAGTTTCAATGATAGGTGAAGATGTAGATGTAGTTGGTTCCTCCATGGGTAGAGGAACATGTGTGATAGGCTCTATAGTGAGTTGGGACATAGATGAGGTAAGCTATTCTATAGATGAAGGGATAGATGTGAGGAGTTCCTCTATGGGTAGAGGAGTAGAAGGATTAGGCTCTTCCATGGGTAGGGGAGCTCACGTAAGGATTTCCTCAATAGAGGGGATGAGAGGTAACTGAGAAGAAGAGATAGGTACAGTGTTGAAGACGGTGTGGACATCATGAACATTGGCATTAGAAGTATCACTGTTTGGTTTGATGATTGATTGTGGTTTGGGAAAGGCTTTTAAATATTTACAAGTTTTGGTTTGCTTGAGCATTAGGATTGTCGAGGACGAGATCTCCATTATCTAACATCTCCTGGAAAATATTCTTGAATGTTTTACAGTTTCCATCACTATGACCCCTAATGTGATGGTAGTTGTAATAGTCATTTTCTTTATACCATGTGGAAAAAGAACATGAAGGATAAAAACCAAGTATGTGGTTTGATTGGTGGAAGAATGATAGCCCTTGCTTTCAACAATTTCTCCAAGACAGAGGAGTAAGGTTCCCTATGGGAGTATATCGTTGTTGTTCATACTTATGTTGAAATTTTTGAACAAGAGAAAGAGTAGAAGGAGGTTTTGGTTGGCTAGATGGATGAGATGGACTAGATTTCAGGACCACCACATTGGTGGATCCCTTGGGCTTTGAATGATTGGTTTGTAGTTTGGAAGAATAAGAAGAGTCATTTGGTTTAAAGGGAGTTCTCTTATTGTGCAATTGTAATTTATTCTCTTTGATAGCACATGTTTCAAGTTTTCGAGCCATTCTGAATGCCTCATCAAATGTTGAAACGTTTGGAATTGGAGAGTTGGGGAGATATGTCTGGCACAATCCTTAGTAAATAACTCTATTAGTTTAGTTTGGGGCAGTTGGAAAGTGAGTTGATTAATAAGGCTCCACCAACATGTGAAAAAATATGCGATAGACTTGTCTTGATATTTGTGTATTGAATACAAGTCGGTCATGGTAACCTTCTTGAAAATGTTGATGGAGAAATGATCAAGAAAGTCCTGGGCTAGTTGCTTGAATGAAAAGATAGAGTTACTAGGTAAGGTGTTATACCAGTCTAAGTCATGTCCTGTCAAGTACATTGGGAAAGTTCAAAGAATCAGGGTTTCATCATGGGAAATCAGATAACATACGTGTTTAAAAGATTGTAAATGTGGTTATGGATCCTCCTTGCTACTAAATTGGTTAAACATTGGAATTTCCCAATGTGCGGGGTATGGATGAATTGGAATACAAGGGTGAATAGGCTCATTACAAATCTCATCATAAGTCAGAGAATTATGGGAGCTGAAACAAATGCTTCTAGGGTTTGTATCTTGTCCATCATCATCTTGATCAAATTTGTGGTTGGATTTGATTGAGGTACACCTCCAATGGTATAAGGAGGTGGATATGATGAGTAGGATGTAGGTGGCATACCAAGTATATGGAGGTTTCAAGTAAGTGAACTGAGAAGGGGCATATAGGCGGTGGCAGATGATGATGGCATATACCCTGAATGGGAGGTGTAGGTGACAGGTGGTGGCTAAGACATGGTATAGGTGGGAGGAATGTATGTCAATAACCTCATAGCAATAGGTAGAAAAGTGGTAGGGATAGACATGACTAGAATCTGAAAAGGGGTCGACGTAACTGGAGGTTGCGAAGTAGGGATCCCTACACTAAGATCCGTAGATGATGGTGGGGTAGACTTGCTAGGGGAGATGAACGTAAAATTTGTGATAAATTCTATAGGTTTAGTACATATCGATGATGTAGGGTCAATATGAGAAATGAAGGGTGATGAGGCTGGAGCGGGTAATGCTACACTAGTATTGGCTGATACAGATGTGGGGAAAGAGTGGGAGACATGGAGGTAGGCATATTGAAAAAAGACTGACCTGATGAGTCATGGGTGGAAGAATGGGCTAAGTAATATTGTAGGGTGACAATATTATGATCGAGGAATTTCATGAATTCCTTGTCACCTGTAGGTACAATGGGAGGTATATTGGGGTCCATAGGCAAAGAAATAGAAGGTGGAGATGGGCTAGGGGGTAATGGCTGATGGCTGGCATGAAAGACTAGGGTGTTGACTTGTTTATGAGTCAAAACCATGTGAATAGTGGTAAGACATGTGATATGAGCTCTGTTGATGGTGCAGAAACACATAAACAAATTATAGAAGAAATCTAGAAAATGAGAATTCGTCACTTTTTACGAAAAATAAAAACATAGAGAGACCGACATCGGTAGGGTAACTAATGATGGTAAGATGAGGTAATCGATGTCGGTCGTTGGACTAATACTGATTACTATAGATAAATAATAGATTTGAAAATATGGAAATAAGAAGTGAAAATAAGATGAATCGAACTCCTCTGAAAGTAACAAAAACTTAGAAATGTGTGAAATGTCATAAACAGATCACATAAAATGACTGGATGTGAATTAAACATTGTTTTGGGTAAAATAACTAAAACAACAGGGAACTGATTTCGATCAATAAATTGATGCCGGTATGAGGAGGTAACCGATTGCAGTCAATGGACGATGTTGATTACTATGAAATTTGAGAAGATGATGAAAATTTGAATTTTAAAGTGATTAAGTCCATATAACACACTAAAAAAAAAATTAGAATACACCAACTACAATTGCAGTATGTAGGGAAAGAAAAAGAGATGAAATGATCTCAAAACTCAAAACAAAAATAAGGAAAAAGCTAGCAAACATGCCAAATCCTAGGTAATATATTTTTATGTTGTGTGGCTTATGCCATTTAGAACTGACTGTAAGTAGAGTATAATTTTTGGTCAACGAGGGTACCCTATAAGGAACTGAATGTCTATGGATGGTTTCAGGTAAATTTTGTCTTGGTGTCCCCAATATATACTTCACAAGTACATGAGGTCCTACTATGATATGATGACTGGCTAGAACACTAGCTGGATCTACCACTAATCTGATTATTAGTTGTTAATGGTAATTTCTAGGAAGGAAGATGTTTAAGCAATGAGTGAATTTTTTCATTGATTTGGTTTGGGGTGTGTGTAAGAAGTGAGCTACGCTTAATTCCCGCCAACCATCAACTGGTCATGACCTCCAATATATAGGTTGCAAATAAATTTAAGTGAGCTAAATGCAACATACATAGGATGAAATGCAAATATTTTTAAGCCCAAATCAAAAGTGAAATTAGATGTAGAAAATAGAGAATAGGTCAAGAGGATGATCCTTCACTAAATGTAAGACAAAATAAAAATAAGTGTTATTTTTAACCCAAAATATGAATTTCACTTAGACAAGTAGAAGAAGAAGAATGTTCCCAGGGATAAAGTTTAATGTGAACTCTTTTGAAAGGAAATAGACACACAAATATTCCCTAAGAATGAATAATGCAAAAGAACCCAAATGATAGGGTCCCACTGGCATGCCAAAATGTTTCACCTCAAAGTAATGTGATAAAACAAATAAGAAGGTAACATGTATATGAGGAATACCTATGTTATGTAGATGGAAAAAGGCATTGCACGCATTGTAGACTTTTGATAAAATTGAATGCGAGAGATTCCTTTTGGCTAGGAGGAACTACTGTAAATTACAACAAGACCACCAGAGAATATTAAATAGCAAGAGTAAGAGGATTGCCTAGTGATGGCTAGATCTAGGATATGTAATGCTTCCTCGAATGGTTTTCAATCCTTTGTTTAATACAAATTAATGCGAGAAGAAATAATAAAGCAATGATTCCTACTATATTTATAAGATTTAGGTATCTCCTACAATGTACAATAAATAAATTTAACTTAATAGGAAATGTTAGAATTTGGGTTGGGAGGTTGGTTTGGGTTTGCAGGTGTGGTATATGGTTGTAGGTGGATTATGGATGAAGTCGGGTAAGGTTTTGGGTTATTTTGGGAAAGTTGTGAACTAACCAATGTTAGTTAGGTGACTGATGTCAGATATGAGGATAGACTGATGCTGGTTGGGTGACCAATGTTGGTAGGGGAAATTTGGTGGTAATATCAAAAATAAGACTTGGGCACTCTTTGTGATTGCACAGAGAGTGATGGGGATTTGGATAGGTTTGTGGGATTTTTATTAATATTGAGAGATGCTGATACAAGGGTTTAGGCAAGGTGTGGGATGTTAAATAGATAGAAGGTTGGTCGGAGAGGCATTGGGGATTAGATTCGGGTAAGGTAGAAGGGTGGTGTATAAAGTAGATAGCTTAATCAAACAATCCAAGCTATTAGACGTGAAAAGCGAAGAAGAGATAACACTTACATTTTTCATGTAACCTGGAGGTGGATGGTGGTGGTGGTTCCAGAAGGTGGTGATCCAAAGTGAACATGGTAGCAGGATTGCATGATGCTTCCTGGTGCATGTGCTAGAGCTCTATAAGAACCTATGGATGAACTGAATGATTTATGAATGTTGAGATGGGTTTTGGTTAGTCACAAGGTCGTAGGAACGATTGATAGTACAAATGTAAATAAGCTCAATCCAAGAACTAAAAATTCAGAACCTGAATAAAGAGTTAGAAACTATTATTTAACCTAACCGATGGAAGTTAGGGAACCGATGTTAATGAGGAAAAGCGGTGTCGCGATTAAGGAGAATTGGTCCCAATTGCCAAAAATAGCCTAATATTTGTTAATTTTGGCATGATCTTGATTTTGTCTAGGTCTAGAGTGTTGAATGGTGTTAATAGGAGCGTGGAATTGGTTAGAGGATTAATAGGTCATGAATGGTTAGGGTTAGAAAGAGTCCTAGTTGGTTAGGATAAGTGGAGACTTAGTCTAGGTTCATTAATAGGCTAAGAATAGGTCTTAGGATGAGGTGCAGGGCTGATCATGGTAGGATGAGGTGGATATTAGTTTAATTAAGGTAATTAAAATAATAATAGTGTGAGGATGAGGATTAATTTAATTATGAGTAATTAAATTAATATTAATGTATAGAAAGAGGTCATGGCTAGGTGTGGTGTATAATTACTTGATTGAAAGGGGGTTAGGGGAATATGACCCAAATTTGGTGTCTACGGGAAGATTGAGATTGTTGGTAATAGTGGGAAGAGTAAGTGAAAACATAAGGATCAATGTATGAGTCAAGAGTTGTGCAACATATGTAGTGCTAAGAGTCTCATCAGTATCAACCTCAAGAAATAGAGGGATAGAAACATGAATCACCATAAAAAAATAGGTGCAATATGAGAATATTAGAAGCATTAGAACCATATATAGTATCTCATATGACTATAAGAGAATTTTTTTTCCAAAATACACCTGAGGCTATTTTGATAACTTGAAATTCCATCTTGAACTTGGGGTAATACAAAGCTGAATAGAAATGGGAAAACTCATGTTTTGGAAAGGCTTGAGAACATTTCCTCTTCTCCTTGCAAATCCATTCAGACCCATACTTAGCTTAAAAACCTCAAAATTGGGAAAAATCTACTTTGAGTTAGCTAAATCAACCTTTGGAGGAACAAGGGGAATTGTTCCTTTATTCATCATGTTCTCTACATTTTCAAAAAGACCGGGATTGAGGTGGAAAGGGGTGAGACAAAAATTTAGGTGAAGCGAAATCTTGGAGAACAAATGGAGCGTTCCACCAAGTTTTCATTTTAGTGAATGGCGAAGTCGATTGACTAAATGATAGGGAGCACAAAGTAATGAGTGAAGAACGAAAATGAAGTTAGTGCTTGATGAAAAAATTTGAACTATTCCACAGTTCCATCTCAACCCCAATCCTTTTTCCACACACATACCTGCAGAAAAATTGGTTAATATGGGAACAACTGACACGTCAAGAAAATTTCCATTCTTCTCTTAGTTTTCCAATCAACCAATTCATCTGGCCAATGCAATTTTTTTTAAAGAGGTACGTAACATCCTGCAAGGTAATATCATGTTTCTCTTGAAAAATTATCTTAAGAGGGCCATAGATTTTTCCCTACAACTCTAACTTTCACAAAATTGGACTCGTTATAGGTATCTCAACCACCATATTTGATGAGGTATGGTGTCCATTCCTTCTCCTCCAAGAAAAATATTATGAGAGAATGACTTTAGTAGGGTTCCCATGCCTATTTTCAGAAATTCAATGCATGATATTGGTGGTTGAAGGTAGAAATTCAAGTTTCCCTCTCTTTTCCCTCCTCTCTCTTTCCCATTTTCTATATATTGTAAAATGATGCCCATTTATAAAGGTTGGACCCTCTTGGAATGTTGGTGCATCATCCTTCAAGTGTTGCATATGTATTTTGAGTTGTAGGCCTCATATTTGGACCTCTACAGGGTGATTCTTTCCTTCTTCCTTCATTGTAATGGAGTGTGCATCTCTTTGAAGAAATAAAATTCATTTTTTATGGCTATTCTTTTCCCTAGCTTGTGTTTATTGCATTATCTTTCCTCTCTATTTCATTTGTGGTGTGTTGTGCATGTTTATTCTATTTTTCAGGGTTTATTTTTTTGTGCTCCATGGAAATGAGAGTTTGAATGTTGTTTTGGATTGTGGAACTCATGTCTTCCCTCTCCTCCTTTATTTTTCTCCCATTTTCACTCATATGAGAGTGTATTTACCCCTCTTCTTGGTGTTATTTCCTTTAATAGCTTATTATTTCTATTTTCATGCATCTCTCTCTTCCCTTTGTCCATTGGATTATTAGAATAGGATCAAATAGTTGCATTTACCTATCGTAGGAGTAGTTTAGCATTAGGAATAGGTAGAGGAACAAACCATCTTTGGAGGTATGTCTCAAGTATCAATTCCCACAACTTGAGAGACATTCCCTTGTTACCCAAAACACTAATTTCTCATCCATTCATTCATGAAAAATCAGAGGGTGTTATTTTTTAGTGATAACAGAAACCATATACATAAATTTGGAAATAGTAGGATTATGATGTTGATTAAGATGAAAGAGGTTGAAGTACCTCAAAAATACACACAATTTTCCAAAACTCAAAAAAATTCAAAACAAATTCTTTCTCATTTCATAATCCACGCTAATCTTTCCCAACATTACAATCCCCCTTTTATTTCCCACTAACTCTAAAACACCATAAGATAGGAAAAATCTCTAAAACACCAAAAAAACCTATAAGAAAAACACCAGATGGACCCCAAATTTTACCCAAATGAAATAACTCCCTAAATTAAGGCTTCTACCAAGTCTTGACTTAATACATAAATATAAACAAAAGTTATTAAAATTATAAGTTATAGACCATCCAAAAAAGATTTAGATGAAATAATTTCACCCCAAAAATTCCAAAATGGCATCTAGCTAATCAAAATAAACTAGTATGTCAAAATAATCTTCATGATATAACTCCATGTTAAATTTCAAGATTATCTCATGGCGAGATCAAAATTTATGATCTCTAGAAATTATACTCCCACATCAATCTCCCTTGTTTAAATGAATTATTCTCATGTGAAATAAGTTGATTAAATTTATCCAATTTTCCACTTTCAATATTCTTCAACTCCCACTCGAGAATCCAAGTATTTTCTTCATATTGCAAAACTATCCACTATACCAAATATCCGTTATAGCTCCCATACCTAATAGTGACTATATTTTTTTGTAAGACATGCATCACCCCCTCCTTTTTCCTCTTCAAATTTTTATGCTTCCAATTTACTTATTCTTCCACCTCAACATTTTCCTCATGAATTGGAAACTTACACAAGTCATATACAACAAAAAATTTACAAAATAAAAATTTCGTTAGGTAGGTCCACCTTGTAGGCATTATCACACATTTTCTTCAAAATTCTACAAAAGAAAATCTTCTTATACTTTAGTCTATTATATGTTCCCTTTAGAAACTTATCCTTTATGAGATTAACTATCACTATATACTCTTTTTCAAATGTGTTCACTCCCTTTCTTGCATCTATCTCTACTTTATATATTTCATTACTATCTTTCAGCTTTTCCCTCACTTATTCCTACAATTTTAGCATGTGCTCTTTAAATGATTCTACATCATCACTAGTTTTTTCTTTTTCTCGATAGATCAATTAGATACATAAATCCCATGGGGTTCTTACCATAGAAAATATGGAAATAAGACCTTCATGTTGCCATGTTTACTAAGATATTATAAGTGAACTCATCCTATGGTAAGTCTAAATCCCATTATTTTATATTTTATATGTAGTCTTGTTTGTTAACCAATGTTGATTTGGGTGCAGTAGCACTTCATATAGAAAAATTATGCACACTCACCCGAAGTGCACTCAACCACTAGGTATCTCTTTTATTCACTCAAAAATGTGATTAACCTAAAAACAATCATAATAACCATTATAACATGCAAGAGTGGAGATACAACATACACTTTTAGAACCACATATAATAAGGAGTTATTCATCATAAAAAATCATTATCAGCACTTGAATTCCCAATATACCATATTTAGACGTAGTAATATTCACTACTCAAGCACAACTATCGATCATAAACACAATTGATTACATAACTTATACTAATTACAACCACATTTCAATGACCTCCATGCACTAGACCATGAACGCATATAAACATATATTACAATATCCAACATCGAAGCACATCAAAAGTAGTACTAAATACATGAGTACATTGTGTGAGCTCTTGCATGCTAACATGTTCCAATGTGTTGCACACACCTTCACGCACCAATCTATCTTTATTTATTGTTCATGCATGAATAATTTTGCATGTTGCACTATAGTTGTTTTATATTCATACACATTCCTCTGTGCATCCCTTCTAATCTTTACATAACTCCTTTCCACCTATGCACACCTTTCTGCGCACTCTTCCTATTCTTTGCTAACATGTAGCTTTTTCTTCTTACCAACATTACCCCACACTAGGAGTATTTTCCATCCTCGAAAATATCATGATCCAAGAATGCTTCTCCAAAAATGATTGAGAGAGAATGAAGGAATCTAAAAAAATGAAGAATATGGGCTTTTACCCTTTGAATCAAAGAATGAAGTAATTGGTATCCACATGCGTGTCAAATCAAAGCCTTAGGTGGTTAGAGAAGCTCACAAAAGTCCTTGTTTAATACATTCTCCAACTTCTTCCACCCCTTAAGGTCCTAGGTAGCCTTATCTAGTGTTGACTCAAAAATACTAGATATTTTATTAGGGACCAGCTCAATTGCTTTCTCCTTCAATTATTTCACTACCACCTCTAAGTCTGAAGTCACACCCTCTAGTGCATCCATATTGCGCAATACCTCTGGGTGGATCTCCTTGAGTCTTTCCTCAAGATTTTCCTTCGTGGATTTGATTATGTCTCTCTTTCTTATTACTTCGGCATTGAATTTCTCTTGCTTGGCCTTTTTATTCTACATAGTGTCTTAAATTTTCCTTAACTCTCCCTCATGTGAAATGTGCACTGAGATAATTGGATCGAAATTGTGGAAATTCTCAAATGATAATTCTTCCTTTTTCACAACCTATTTGTTCTCCATGATTAATGCCTCATATTCTGATATTATTTTCTCTACCTCTTCTTTGTTCTTTACTTTAATTCCTTCCAACTCCTCATCTAACAACCCTAGTTTAGTTTTTCTCTCCACCAACAACATACACATGGGGTCCTCCAAATAATCTAACTTTGTGGAATGCACATCCTAGGCTTCATTTGCTAACCATGGGCACGCATTTATGATGTTGACAATTATATTTCCCACTTTTTCATAAGCATCAGTTGTGTAGTTCTTCACATCCCTCAACCCTCTCGTGAGATTCTGTATCTCCTTATATTTAAACCCAATTTCTTGTCGTGCCCTTTTGATGGTGACATCCTTATAAAAATTCCTTTTCCCTACCTCGATGATGTATTTTTAAACACATAACATGCTTTTTCATCTGTTAGTTGTGTGGAGTTTATGATAGGAAATGATTATCCCAGCCTTTTCTTGACTACATCTCAGACAATGACTCCTAGTAACTTTGAACTCTATCTCATTCATGTGCACATGGTAATTCCATGAGAGAATATTTCTCATATTCATCAAAGAATAACTCTTATAAAACATATCCCACTAGAAAATGTCCTCTATGGTGTGGAATTATGGTATCTCACCACGAGAACCTTCGTGGGTTATCAATACATGTCATCTGGAGACCATGTGGGGTTTTCCTCTCATCCTTTCCTTCACATGATTCTTCTTTGAAAATTCATCTTGAATATTATCATGTGTGCCACCTATTCCTCCTCATATAGCCCGATTCTCCCAATTGGCTTTATCTTTATCTTCCTCCTCTCCCCCTCGTGATATACCTTGTGCTATTCTTCACACTTTAGATGCATGGGATCTTATTTGTGTTCTTCATCTCCATCCTGCCCCTTTTCCACACACCATTCATCTTGAACCAACTACTCTACATCTTATTAGTTGGGCTCCTCTTTATGCACTAAAACATATTCGTGCAGATGCCACTTTTAACATGTTACCTCCTCCATTGTATTCTCTTCCAAGTCCTCATTGTCCTCTTCGATATGGATCACCAATAGTTTCTTCTTTGTTGGGATGGGATTTATTGGACTTGGCCTAGTTACCATGACTGAAGGAGACTTATTGGGTTCCTCAAGGTATTCATTCCCTTTCTTTCTTCTATGTGTTGCCTTTACATTTTTTTCCTTTAGCTCGATTCAAGGCATTATCATCTTCTTATTCTTCATTTTCTTCATCCCCTTCATCCTCTACATCTTCTTCATCTTCAAGAGGGAAATTCTCCTTGCACCTTCTCTTTGCAATCCCCACAAATTTCTTCTTTTGTGGGGGTTATGGAAGATGAAGATCCTGTGTGCTAACATAATTACCATCCTTCAACTTGGGAATGATATAGATATATACCTTGAATGCATGCTTACCCACTATGACAGTAGTGTGGATTAGGTTAATGTTGTGAGAATTTATTTTTCTACATATGCTGACCTTGATTAGTAGACATAAGTATGCCACAAGTTATGGTAGTTGGAGTCAACACTATCTGCATTGAATCTTAGATTGCACACATATTTTATGTGGCTCACCACTACTGAAAGTATTTTTCTGTGAAGGAAAAAGGTAATTTACACCATTGGCCCATCTCTCCATTTTTAAGTATGAACCTACCAAAGGAAGTGTTGGTGTATTGGAAATTTTGATTTCCATCTAGTAGTGAAAGGCAACCAATTATTTTAGAATGCTTCGTGCATTTGTTTATACCACTTATCCATGTGCATTTTTAAGGGCTTGTTATTTCCCCATCACAAGTGAAGTATACGAATCTCTGCATGAGATACTTGTTCTCCAATGGATATACCCAAATTTTATTTTGTAGGCCATAGGTACCCAAATATACTAAAAGACAATTAAAAGCATAATTGCACCATAGGTTATCTTTTCACCTTTACTCACTTGGACCTTTACCTCCTCAACTATTCCTTGAGAAATGTACTATGCAATGTTGTAGAGAGTCTTCTCGTGCCATATTGTGCATGAAATGTAACCGCTTTTTATTAACCTCTAACCATTACTCGGGTGTGCCTAATTTGTAACTTACCAGGCACATTGTTATCCTTATCCTTGAATAAATTATGCTCATGATGGTGAACTCATGCTTCCCTCTTTGTAATTGAATTACATAGTTGTGGCTTCCATTGCTGCATCATCTTCTAAGTCCAATCCAATTTATGCCTTTGGTGTTATGTAAACTTGTTACTTTCCCAATAAATTCTTGTGTTACATGCATTATCCTTGCAAAGTAGAATAAGTCTTCATAAAACAATAACATAAGCAATTGGTCTAGGTATTCAATCTTCCCAAAATAAGTAAACTCATATAGCTATAAACCCCTACACTCTCTAGGTATTTCTTAACATTGACATTGGCATTGATGACCAATTTTCCTTCTATCGTCTTTGGGCCATCTCTTTGATGAAATCTTTCCTTATTTCTCCTTCATGGGCCTATGTGTGATGATTATAGTCACTTATTTTGAATTTTTCAAGTGTGAAACCCATGGCTTCCCCTGCCACCACCTCTATAGGGTATTGCATTTTAGGATACCAATCTTCATGTGCTTCCTCCATGTTATTGTTCTTATTCTTTGAGGAATTCTCGATTGTAGGATCCTCTTTTTGTGACATTGCTTAACTCTTCAATTACACAAATCCAAAACTTTGCAAAATATGTGCCCTAGGTATAAGAAATTAATTACTTACTAAAAATCATGTGCCTTATTGCTAAGCATCCAAGTTTCTTGATCACTCATTCCACCTACTCAAACCCTTTCTCTTTTCTATCTTTAATTTGTTCCCTAGCTTCAACCTTCAAAATACCGTTCTCTAGCTCTACAAATTCAAACTCTACAAACCCCAATAATTGATCATTTATTTTCTCCATGCCTTCTTTTCATGCTTTCACTTCCCTGAAGTATCTCTCAAACTCAAGGCCATGTACACTCTACTCTAGTTCATGTTAGCTTTTTGGTTCATTTCAATATTTGCATTTTGATTCTTTACACTTAATTGTAATTTCACTCTTTTAATCACACAATTTCACTAAAGGAAAGGTAAGAATGAATTTTCTCACATGCTATTTATAGTTTTTCCCAATTTATTTGCATTTATTTCTCCTCACCTACCACCACTATTTTATTTAAAGAATTTTTTTCTTTTTCTTATGCTTTAATCTTCCATGCATGACAGTACCACATGCAACCGAATGGGTAAGTTTTGGTTACACAGTCATGCCCTTTGGATTAAATAATACACCAACAATGTTCTCGCACATAGTTGTTCAAGCATTCTAAGATTTTATTCACAAGTTTTTACAGGTATACTTGGATAATAAAACCATCTATGGGCTAGTGAAAGATCATTCCAAGATCTCTTGATAAATGAGTAAATTTCAGCTGAATGAGTAGATTTCAAGCCCCACTAATCCTTCCAAGATCTCTTTAGTAAATGGCATGGGAAAAGGATATATGACACATGAAGCATTGAGAACTTGTAGCCCACATTCTTATTTGACCATACTTATTAATGCTAATCACCATGGGGATTATCCATTCAGATTCCTCAATAGGCTCAATAATGCTTGACTTGAGCATTTTTTCAATTTCCTCTTTTACCTTCATGCGTAAGTTGATTCATTCTATAAGGCATCTTCCAAACTGGTTGTGGGCCCTCTTTAAGCTTAATTTTCATTTCCCCAATGATGAATGTACACATTTCAATTCATGATACCCTATGGGAAACAGATCCTGAAAGTCATGTAGTAACTCAATAATATTTGCAATCTCAAGTTTAGACTAATAATCACCTCATTTGGTGTGTTTTCAGGTCCCAATTTTCACTTTCTTAGTCTTTAACGACACATGGTATATGTGCACCTGCTCATCTATGGATTCCATCACCTCACGCATACCCTATGTATTATTCATATCCAAGTCCTCAAACTCCTAATCATCTATGAGGTAGACAATATTTCTCTTCTCTTTTCCCTTCCAAGCGTGTTCCAATTGTGTTTTTTCTATTTCGCTAAGTCCTTGCGCACCTCAAGATTATCCTCACTAAACAATTTGGTCATGAACTCCTCATCTTTCACACTATCCCCCAATGTGATTTACCTCACAATTTTAAAGTCCTCATGAACTGGTGTCTTAGTAGAAAAATAATCAAAATTATGAGCAATGCATTTAGTTAGTTGCGGTAACTTGTTGTCTCCTACTTCAACTCAACATGAACATATCAAGCACACACACATCCGTGTAAAGTAGAGTAGAACTTGTGTACCCATAGAGATGGTGTAAAATCATCTTTCCCTTACATCTAATTCCTTTCATAGCTGTGAACATGTACCAAAGAGGGAGTATTTCCATCATAATCCTGCACCTTTGATGAAGAAATATTATTGCGAATAAATCTTTTCAAAAAAGCTAATCTAATTTCCCGCTAACCCAATAAACTATATTTTTGTGTTTACCACTACCACATTGTTATCCCACATAATGTATACACCATCATATTTCTCATATCACCTTCATTACATTAGTGTTCTTCCATCATTCCCAAGAATGACTCAGGCTTCTTATCTTCAATATACTTGAGAAAGATGGTCTTACCCAACTGCATGATTGTGTGCAAATTTTTCACTTTGGTAACTCTTCTATGTACCTCGTACCAAACTATTTCATAAGTGCAATGGGCCCAAGACATGATAGTAATATCATTGATAGATTTCAAGTCCTCTCAATAGAGCATTCCTTCTTTTGATGACTTCATGTTATCGGGGCCAGGCACCATATGTGTGTAGATTTTGTTGAGATCCTCCTTCTTGATAGGATCCATATAAGGCACAACCTTCACATAATTCAAGGGTATCACAATGCGCTCATACTTATTCTAAAAAATAATGTAACTCTTGTCAAAGTATAGATCTATATTAACTTAACACCAAATATGTACAAGCAAAGTGCAAAGGAAGTTATCTACTTACATCAATTCCAAAACTCAAATTCACCCATGAAATTGGCTCCATGAATAGTGATGGAAGCATCCTTTAGCACCCCAATGGGCACGGTACTTGTTTTTATCCATATACAACACATTTGAGGATGGCTGCAATGGTGGCCTTCCCATTTGGTTCCAAACATCAAGGGTGAGAACATTAATTTCTGCGCTTGTATCAATAAGAATATTACTTACCAACCATCCATTAATCATTGCATCTAACGTAATCTCTTTATCATACTCATGGTCATGTGTTGGTAAATTTTCATGAAGAATCTTGTGCTCCTTTTCCATATCGCACATGACATATTTTTTTGTAACCATTCCCTAATAATGGTATGATGTTATCAATCTGAGCATTTTGTATACCTCTATAAGATCATCAACATCCTTATGTGGCAACTCAACACTCACACATTCCATCTCAAGTGCTTTCTCCTTAAAACATTGTATCTCTCCCGAAGCTCCCTGATAACACCCATGGTCTCTTAATAAACTTCCTTCTACTAGGATGTGTTTGGATACTTTACATGTACCACTTCTTCCCATCTAATGAGAGGTCTCACCTTATCCTTTACGTACACATGTTTCCTCTACATGCATAGTGACTAATAAACATTGAAGTTTAGGATCAACCATCTTCTTAGTTTCCCATTACTCTTGCTTGACACATTTTACCTTGATCATAGTTGTACCCTTATCCTTCTTATTATTCTTACACATATGGGCATACAGATATGGACCATCCTCAACTTTGTGTGGATTTCCATAGTACACATAACTATGCTTCTTTGGAAACTCCCACTAATAATGATCAAGGCGATCCATAGGTATAACATGTACCTTGTGTAAACCTTCCACAACCACCACACCATATACTTCTGAATCCACCATTTCCATTGTTACATGTTTAAATATTTTTTCCTTCTTGTACTTGCGAGCTTCTTGCCACAGTGGTTTGGTGTAACCCTATCTCACATTCCTCATAAATATGATCAATCAGATGATAGGGAACTATGTCATGGGTATCCACATCAAAAATTTGTACATTCTTCTAGGTTATGCACTTTAAAAGTGGATAATTTTAGACGTCATGATTCTTATGAAATATATCATAAGATGTAAACAACGTGCACACATTTTTGTGAGTGGAAATATCCTTTGTATGTCCTTCAACCTTAAAATTTGTACACCATAACCCGATAAATGCCTCATGTTTTGAATTTCCAGACAACTTATCTAACTAAGTGTCCATTACTCTTACCGGGATTCAAGAAAGGGACTAACCCATGTGTCAACACTTCCAAACAACTTGTATGTGCAATGCTTCTTCTAAGGCTTTACATGGATATGTGAAGGTATTGTGTGAAAGATATCTATATAAAGGTGTTAAAAACATCTAATAAACCACTATGCATGTTGTCTCGATGAATATAATAGGAAATATTATATAATAAGGTCTTGAATCATGCATCATATTTCTTAAAAATTTCAAGTAGACCATGTTTAATATAATTTAGCTCGTTAATACTTTCGAACTCAAATTCAACCAAGAATATGGTTTGTAATGCTTCATAATCAACTATAGTTTAATGTGGATCATATTTTTATACCAACTATGTACATGTCCTTGAAATGTGGTGGAAAATTGACTTGCCTTCCATTCTAGAGCCATTATTCCCTTAACTCTCCATAATAACTCACACTTATGTGCATGTTCACCTGCATCTTCCACGCATCTATACTCCAACAAATTAAGAGACATCTCAAATAAGATATAAGGGGTATGTTGTTGTGGTTGCTACAATCGTTGTAATGGATTTTGTGGCCTTTTTCCTAGAGTGGGGATAGATCCTCCACTATGATTACATCTATTCGGTGACTGACCTAAACCTTCTAAGCATACCTTTATGACACGAGGACACCTGTTGAAGAACTTCCTTATTTACTCATGGTATTTATAAATTACACACCAATTGTCTATCCTATAGCCACAACAATAGTACTATTTTCAACATTTAACATGACACATCTTTTTCTTGATGACGAGCCTACCAAATTGGTTCCAAACAAGTCAATCCAAACAAGGGAGATTGTTGTGTTGCCATCTCAGTGCATCTTTAATCTGCTACCCATCTTGAGATAATACCAATATGTGCTTACCGTATCTCCTACCCAATGTGGTGATACTTGATTACCTTCCTTCTCACCTTCACTATGATGATCTTCTACAATAACTTCTAGATTCCATGCACCTTACGCAAGGGTTAGGTGACTAGGTTAGTTCAGATGCATTCCCACAGTTATCATTCTCTCCTCAAAATCACTCTCATCTAATGTTAAAGGGGTCCTTCTACTACACTTCCCTAATAATAGAAAGACATGATCATGCAAGGTACTTATCACTATCTCCAGTCATCATTCCCCTTAGTTTAAGTGCCTCTTCCACTTTGCTCTTTCTCATGCATCATTATATGTGATTCATATTTGTTATCTCAATCTTTATTCCATTTGATTTAATGTCATCCTTCTCAAACCTGCTCTCGCCATTTATATGCATGGTGGGGTTTTAGCTTTCCATAAGTAATTTCTCCATTCCTAGACCAAGCATCAAGAGATTGATAGATAAAGATGTCTCCCACAAATATGGTCCCATCGGATCATGTAAAATAATAACTCTATTTCCTCAAGGCATGAGTACATCAAAATCACATACTCTAAGTTATAATTTCATATCAAACCTTCCCACCAACTATCTATAGCTCTAGACTAATGCAAATCTAAATCAAAGAGTTCTTGATAGTTGTCCTAGCTCCACACTTTTTTTTCTTCCTATCCAGGACACCCTGTTATCCATGTAAGCTTCCAACCATTGGTAAAATTCTATTGGGAAGAAGTTAAAGAACATCTCATATAAGCAGTCATAGAGATTTTCCTCCACCCACTTGCACACATTAAATACAATTCAAGTGTTGTACCTGCGAGAAAATGTGTCATGTCCATCATGCACCCAAAGCTCAATATTCTCCAAAGACACCAGAATTCCATGTTCATGCCACATCCTAAAAGTAAAATGAAATAGGTCCTGAAAATAAAACCAAAATGTAGTCTTATTTTTTAACCACTTTGTTGAGTTGGGTGCACCTGGAACTTCATACAAACAAAGTATGCACGCTCACTCAAATCATGTGCAACCACTAGGTCTCTCCTTTGTTCACTCACAATATGTCATTAGCACAAACACAATCATAATAACCATTATAACATGCAAGAGTGGAGATATAATATACAAGTTTGGAAAAACATATAATAAGGAAGCTAATCATCATAAACAATCATTATCATCACTTGAATTCCCAATATACCATATTAAGATGTAATAATATTCTCTAACCAAACAAAACTATCCATCATAAACACAAATGATTATGTAAATTCTTTAGATTACATCCAAATTTCAATGACCTCCATGCGCTAGACCACATGCACATACAAACTATAAAATTTAGTACTAAATACAAGATTAAATCACCTATTTATACATCGTGGGTGCTTTACTTGCACTAGACAATCTATTATTAACATGATTACTTTTTACAACTTTCCTTAACTATAGATTGAGATATAAATAGCTTGGCTTTATCCTTCTTTAATCCTATAAATAGTTTGTTGTCATGCATTGTCTCTATATTTGTTGCTTATGCTTTTTCCTAGCTATAACCCTTGTGTGTTATGTTACCTTTTTATTTCTTTCCTATATTTAGTAGCATCCTAAAACTTGGATGAGTCCTAAATGTTTTATATGTATATGCATGATCCCTTACACTGACATGTTCCACTATATTTTGTGTACCTTCACACATCGACCTATCTTTACTTCTTGTTCTTACACTCATGATTTTGCTTGTTGCATTGTACTAGTATTTTATTCATGTGCATTCCTCTATGTATACATTTTTATTTAAATACCTCATTTCCACCTAGGTGCACCCTTCTACTCATGGTCTCTACACTTGGCTAGCACTCAGCCATTCTTCTAATCACCATTATCCAAGAATACATCACAAAAGATTTCCCAAGATCTTGTTTAATACTTTTGTCAATCACAAGATGGGGTGGTAGGAACTACTGAAATGTAGTTGTGTCCCATTTTCCTTTACAAAGTCTACCAAAAGTGAATTAATTTTTTTATCTTGATCTGAAGTAATTTTTCCTGTAACTCCATACAACCTAACCACTTACAAAAAATGTAACTCTAGAAGCATCATTAGTTGTCCTATAATGTAATATTGTCTTAATGTTTTCATGGAATTGTTAATATCGTTGTTCTAGTCTAAGTAATTGATAATCATTTTTTTGATATATAACTTGTCACATATCAAAGTGTTTGTGATGATATAATAAGTTAAAAATCAATACAAGGTTGTATGCTTGTTGATAATTTAATTAATAATAGATAAGTATATATATAAGATATATAATATATATACATATATATTAGTATATATACCTAATAAAATATTCTAAAATATATAAGATATATGTGTGTGTGTGTGTGTGTGTGTGTGTGTGTGTGTGTGTGTGTGTGTGTGTGTGTGTGTGTGTGTGTGTGTGTGTACATATGATGGATTAATAAATATGTTTTGTTTTAAAAGATATTAAGACCATTGTTTAGATATGTATTGTTTTATGAGTTTAAATTAGAAAATGATTTGGGGCCTTCGGACCGCCATGGCTAATAAAGTTTAAAATTTTGGTTTTGATTTGATACGTGGCATTGGGAAACCACATGAAAGTTTTATTAAGATTTTAAATGTCAATTTGGAGGGAGGTTTTGGCAATTTTGATATCCACCATGTGGCAAGAAAACTCAATGTTGAGTTAAGGATGAAATATTCTTGGGAACTGTATCTTCTCAAGAAGTTAAAACCCACAAAAAAATACCCCTATTCACATTTTTGCATTGCATTTCATTTTTCTGTTTGGAAGCTCTCCATGGAGTTTTTTGTGGAGATATGCGTGGAATTCTATTTTTGGTCTGTGTATGATACTTTATTGTTGTTGTTCCATATTATATGGAATTTTTGGTTATTTAAAAACATATTGGAGGGATTCAGTGGGATTTTTTTTTAATATTAAGCTAGAAGGATTTCAAGGAAGTTTGAGGAAGACTCAGGAAGATTCAGGCATGGGTTTCCTCTCTCACATTATTTTATGTATTATCATGAAATTTATGGAATACTTTTTTGATTTTATGAATATGTTTTCAATCATGAAATATAAGGCATATGGTTTTTTTTTTTAAATATGTTTCTCTTCTTTTAGGGTTAATAGAGAAATATCAAAAGGATATTATAAGTGGTTACAACTATTTAGAGCCTTACTATTAAACATTTTTCTTGGAAATAAATGTTTGAATATATATTGTTTTAAATATGGAGCTTCTCTTTGTTTTTAATGTGAAAGTTGGGAAGGAAAACAAGGAAAAATGGAAGAAATGACATGGACTTTGTTTGTAAATGGGATATTTTGTATTTGCATTCAATTTAGTGTATTGTGTCTAGATTTCTAAGGAAATCTGGGACATATTTACATTTTTATTATTAGTGTTACATCAACTCATTTACAAATATGTGGTTATTTACTTTTAAAATGATTTTTCGTTGAAGTATCATGCAAGAAGGAATATAGTTTGAAGAAAACATTATACGCTTCCTTTTTTGTGATTTTAATAAGATCATATAACTTGAATGTTTTGGTTCTTTTGGGGGTCTAATTTAAAAATTGGAAGGTTGATCCCAACCCATATAGAGCTTCACCATTTTGATTGTTCTCAACTCATTTGATATTTGTTGATATATTTATCATAGATACTCTATGTTGTTAAATTATTTGTATAAGTATATTTCATGGGTCATTAGTAAGAAAATCCATTAAGAGATGGTGGCTAAAGTCTATTATAGATACGGTCATGTTTTTCATTTAGAAATCGGGGTCGGGTTAGATATATGGGTTATTTAATATTGAAAATTTGGTTACAACTCATCTTGAGCTTTTTGTTATTATGGATTACTAAGCTCCCTAAAAGCATGAATGTTATGGTTAAATCTCTCTCTCTCTCTCTCTCTCTCTCTCTCGTAAATCATGTGACTATGATATCATTATGATCATGGTGATATAAATGGTTGGAGTTCATTAATGTAGTTTCAACTCTTTTAATGTTTGGTCCTTATTACTAGTTTGTAGCTCTTGTTGAGAATGATTTGTGATAATTCTTTCAATGCATGTTTACTTCTAACCGATATGAGAAAATTGAAATTGACATGCAAAGTTTAGAAGGATTATGAGGATTCTAAATGGTTTTTATCTATGACTTATTGTGAGAAGTTTTGAATTAAAATTATGGTTGTAAAAATTGTAGATATCATTCTTTCATTGAGATAAATGATTCTTTTAGGTGGATAGTAAATTTGGAAAGGAAAAAGGTTAAGCATGAATGAAATGAATTTATGTTTTAAATGATTATGACAAATTGATGTCAAAATGGGAATTATAGGCACTAGGTACAATTGATTTTTCATAAGAAACAATGTTGTAATACTTTGATTGATCTGATTATATGGAAGTAGACAAAACATATAGAAATATTATTGTTATTACATTGATTTTTGGGTTAGTATAACTTGGCAGATTCAATACATGTCCTCTTCCTTTATTACTTATTTTGTGATAAGAAATTCGTTGATTTTGAATTTTATCTAGTTAAATTCTTTCTCTTTATGTGATTATATGAATGTGATAAGGCTTTATTAAGATGATTATACTTAGGACATTGAGTGATAATGTTTACATATATTTAGGAAGTATCATTATCATAAGCATATGAGATAGTTATCTTATAATAAACTAGGAAGTTTATTGCTTTAAGATAAGTATGACCATAACTTATTTTGTTATTTCATTTTGATCACAACATGGAATATGAGTTTGTGAACTCATGTCAGTTCTTTGAACTAACCCATATATACATTTTATCTCTCCTACAGTTTGCAGGAAAGGATGAAACTCTTGAAGTGAATGTTTGGATTGTTTATGATTGATTTATGTCATATGATATTTGTTATAAATCTGAAAAGGATCGTTGTAATTATCTAATAAACGCGAATGAAATGCCATTTCATTTGTTAAAGGCATTTTTCCTAATGTACTATTTTCATGATTTGTATATCATTATTAATGAAAATAAAGGATTATCCTTATTAAATTATGAATATATGATTTGGCTGATTTAAGGCTTATCTTGTTGGATATGAAAATAAATATATGTTGTTTATACAACTGATTATAAATAAATATGATTAATCTTATGATATATATTAAATGTTGATTTCATTGATTCAATTGAAATGATCAAGTATGTTGAATGAAGACACATAGACAATAAGGATAATAATATAAAAAAACAAATTAAAGTTATCATTGTACCTTATGGAATGAAATTAGCTATTCATAACAAATAATGTACTTAAGATAAATAATTATATCATTAATGAGCGATTGTAATTAAAAAAATTGATACATAATATGATTAGTGAACCCATTTAAAAATGAATACTACAATGAGTTAGTTCAATAAGAGGATCTATTGAAAGATTAATGATTTAAAAAAAGATGGAATTTGTGAAATCCTAATATTACAGAGTCACACATGATAAATAAATGATAAATCACATATATGACACAAGCAATAAGCTAGATAAAAATGAAACCCTATGTGCAAGAGAGAGGATAAAAGAATTAGCTGATATTCACTAAATCCCAAAGTATGTTGGAGTGAAAACTGGTAAACATGAGGAGCAGAGTGTCACAATCAAACACAAAAAATCCTAGAAGCGTCGGATGAGCTGGGACTAGGGTACCAGGTGCCACGAACCTTTGTTAGGCATTTATGACTATGCAAGAGCTCAGAATATGGTTTTTCTTGTGTCACAAGGTGCTCGCTAACCTTCATTGTTGGTCGCATGTATGTCACTAGATGATCACTGTATTCACATGTAACCTGCAAAACAAATGATATCCTGCAAAACCCCAAACTACATCAAATCCTAAAAAATAAAGATGAAAATGGGGAGTTGTATTGACCCCAACGGTCACTCAACAAAGTGAAATTATGACTGAGCATTGCACTACATCTTAGACTCCATGTAGTTCTTGTGCATGTGTGTATAATTGTGCCCTAGGAAGATCTTGTGCAAGATTCACTTGATAGTGAGTGATAACTAGATGTAGTAATGTAGATAGATGTGTGGATGGAAAAATTAACTTCCCCTCCTATGCATGTATGTAGAAAATTTAGTCCCTTGTCCCTTGAGTGAGTGCTAGATGGATGCCTTTGATGCTCTTAGAATGCCTTTGGATGTAACCTTAGGTGATGATAATATATTCTTAGAGATTGGTCCTTTATTTTGGTCACATAACTTTGTATTTATATGATTCCCTTGTTTGAATTTCATAATTGAAAACTATAAGGCCAACCCATAAGAAAATAAGATGCCAAAAATATAAAAAAGGTGAGTAATATAGAAAGAGGTTGGGGCACCTAGAAGTACGAGGGCACCTAGGTGCTAATGTTCGAGTCATGAAAGATAAATAAATACAATACCGAATGAGCTGTAGGGTGTAAATGAATAGAAAGAAGACCATAGAAAAATACAAAATTCCAAACAAAATTGTCAAATACTATTTTTCTTTCTTAGGAATCATATGAATAGTGGTATGTGATTAGGACCAAGAAATGTACCCAAGTGCATGATTTTGTGTCTACATTTTCCCCCACTTTATGTTTTTGAGTGAATACTCGAGAACATAAATTAGATAGAGATGCTTACCTGATAACCATGTAGATGTGATGGCGATAACATGCCAAAGAGACAAGTGAAAGCATGGAGTAATAAAAATATAACGTGGAAGCTAAGAAAGAGGAAGTGACCCTAGGGGTGAAGCATATGAATTGTATTGTGTTGTACTTATTGTTATTGTAGCTTAATGAAGGGTTGCTTCTTGTTGTGTATTAAGGATGGAATTGAAAAAGAAGAGAAAAAAAAAGTAATCAAAGTCATTTATCATGAAAACTCGTGTAAAAACATGTAAAAGTATGTAAATGTGAAAAAGTATTAAAAAGGAAAGTGTACACCTAATCCGTGACGAGTGGAAAGGGATAGAAAATGTATGGAACTCTTTGTAGAAGATCAAGTTTTTGGGTGATTTCATGCCAAGAGTGATTTTTTTGGCGATCTCATGCCAAGTGTGATTTTTTGGGAAATCTCATCCTACGACATAATAGTGTTGGGGAGAAAGGTCTAGTGTTATTCTCCTTCCATGAATGCTTTCATAAATTTATACACTAATGTAGATGGTGTGATCCTGATTTGTTACATGTTGTTCCAGTTTGAACTAAGGATAAAAAGAAGATATAATTTATTCTAATTACATGAAGACTCGTATCATTTATGAAAACTAATATCTAAACTTTTGAAAACTTTGCTGATATGAGAAAATAACTATAATTTG
The DNA here is from genome assembly GCA_018340775.1 of Taxus wallichiana var. yunnanensis. Lineage (NCBI taxonomy): Eukaryota > Viridiplantae > Streptophyta > Pinopsida > Cupressales > Taxaceae > Taxus > Taxus wallichiana. The sequence goes on along the minus strand of CM031235.1, from coordinate 442,297,618 downwards.
CCCCTAGTCATAGGAACCCAAGAAAGGTTAGGAGCACCCATGTGCTAGTGTCTATATCTGGGTGCTGGTGTCTATGCTAAATTGAGGACCCAAGTGAGAATCTGATCCATTCTAATACTATAACTCTATTCAATTCTCATATTGTGTAGACTTGTATTGAAGCTCTAAGTTATTATATGGGGTGATTGATTCACCCAATGTATGTCCCCCTCGTTTGGGGTGTATGCAACATCGCTAGGAGGATGCGGCCCAAAGGAGATGAATAGATGCTGATTTGAAACTGATACCATACAGGGGGGAGGGAATGTGCATGGTACAAACCAAGGCATATGCAAACAAAGTGGCTAGAAATATGTGATAATAAAAAAGAGACAAACATGCTATAGAAGACAATGGAAACAAGAAATAGTGAAGACAAATTAGATCACAAAAAGTGGGATTCAAACATGGGACATTGATCACAATGTTACCAAAAATTAGGGCCAAAGTGGCCAAAATCATACAAGTAATGAATAAGAAAGACATAGGAAAATCCCACAAAAAATGGCATATAATGTAAAACAATGGCAAAAAGAACAAGTAAAGTATTAGACCACCATATTGGCAAATAGTCCTACAAAGTGAATGTTACACATGAAGCAAACCATTAGCAAGTTAGAAATATAAAAGTATGTCAAAATGTATATAGATCCATGGAAAGTAGTGTGCTATTAAAATAGGAAGTAGTATAAATTGAAACAATAACACCTATAGTGTTTAAGAAAGTAGATGGCCCCATGAGCCTTTGTGGGACTAGTAAGAGGTACATTTCTAAGAATCCATGGTGCATGTAAGGATATTTACCCCGTGGTTAATTTGATAACATGCATCAGAATTCTCAAGTCCCAGGAAAATGGATTGATTCAGGGCAAAAATCATGTTTCTAGGGTCCCCTCAGATTTTTCTTAACTCCCTTGGCCGAAGAAGGAAAGAGCAATCTCTGAGGAAAGGTGAAAAAAGTGGAAAAAACAAGCTTGGGACAGGAAAAATCGTGAAAATTGGCTAAGTCCTAGTCCTCGCAAAAGTTGGAACAGTTGGGACATCGAGGCGCGGATCGGCCGAAAAGCCTCCAGGCGGCCCGTGAAGCAAAGGGACATCTGGGACATCGGGCGCGTGGGACGCGGAAAGCCAGTTCAGCCGAAGGAGAAGAAAATTGACTAACTGCTCTGGGACATTTGGGACATGAAGATGCGAAGGGCGCGAACCGCCCGGTTCGGCCGAAAAGGAGAACTTTCACACTAAGCAGTTGGGACATCTGGGCCGCGAGGACGTGAAGGATGTGAAAAGGTGAAGCAGCTGAGAGCAAAGGAATCCCATTTCATACGGTTGAGGAAGAATTTGTCCCAGGCGATCAGGGCAGTTGGAACAAATGGACGCAAAGGACGTGAACCGGCGGTTCGGCGAAATGGGGAACTTCAGCATTGGGACAGTTGGGACAAAGGGACGCGTGGGACGCGGATAGCCGAAGGAGCTGAAAGCCAATCAAGCAACACCATGTGTCATCGGCGAATGAGGGACAAGGAAGCCCATTTCGGGTGGATCGGGAGTTTTTGTCCCAAACAGTTTGGGACATCCGGGACATGAAGACGCGAAGGGCGCGAAAAGCCGGCAGACCCGCGGACCAATCAAATCACGACACGTGTCACAAGGGAGAAAGTCCAAAAGTCAAAGGGTGAGGTTTCAAGCACTGACCCGAGCCAATAAAAAGAGGACATGTGTCTAATGAAGTAGGGAAGGAGAGAGAATTACGCATCCAATCAGTGCTTGACACGTGTCATCTAGGTGGCAGAGCGCGGGAAAGATTTTCAAAACACGTTTTCACCTGTTTTGTGCCCTAAATCTTCAGATCGACATATCTTTCGATCAGAGCTCAGATTTGCACGTTCTTTATATCAACGGAAAGATTATGAAATTCTCTACGTGATTCTAGGGTTAATCTTGAATTTTGGTGTAGTCTGGAGAGATAAAATTGAGAAACAGCTCTGACACGTGTTCATGGCCAGAAGTGACATTTCAGCGACCGTTTTAATGCGAGAATGGGTCGTATTCTCTGTAATTCGGTCAAGGTGATAGGGTATGGGTTTATAAGGTCCCCATGCCATTTTAATGCATCTAAATGTGATCGAGGAGGGATGGGATCTCATGTTTTTGTATCCTTTTCATGTCCCTCAGGCTCGACCCACCTATTGTAAAAGCTAGATTTGGCTCATTTCTAAAGGGGGAACAATTTTTGACATAGTAACTTCTTCTTTCACCTCAGCAGGTGGTTGATGCAAGAATCGAGACCTCTCAAAAGATTGTAACATTTTTACCTCTTGAGGTTGTAATGTCTGATGATTTGGAGTCTTTGGAAATGATAATGCAAGCTTTGTGAATGGTTTTCAGTCCTTTGTTTGTATTATTTGCTTCATTTCAGATCCTAAGTTATATCTTATCAGCCTGTGTATGTTTCATGTTGCAAATCTCTGGTTTGTGTCTATTTCCATGATAGAAATGTTTCACCACTCCTTTTGGTGCATCACCATCTTGATTAGTTTCAATTTTTGCATTTCTATCCCCTGCCCTCTTCGATTTAGAGTAGGATTAGGATCTGAACCTCTGTAGTTTTGCAAAATATAGATCTAAATCAGAGGAGTTTGAGGAACCAACCTCTAATCTAGAGATTCCTCTCTCAGTTTCACAAGTCCCCACACTTGGAGAGAGGTTTCCATGTTGTGCAATCACCATTGGATGCTAGAGTGATCAACCTAGAAGCACGATCTGCATCCGGGGAGTCTTTGTGAGTGCGAAACAACAGTTTTGGCACGCCCGGTGGGACTAGAGGTCTCATTTTTATTGTAGTAGGGTTGATGTGCATCTGCTGCAATTTTCTTGCTTAAAAGAGCTATTATTTGCATATCTGGCGACTCCCAAGGGAAGAATCGATTGGTTCCAAGCACAGGCCTGAAAACTCATGAGAAGAATCACCACAAGGTCAAGAGTTGGAGAAGAAGAAGTGTTGTTTGAATACCTGCAATTATCTCCAAGAAGAAGGCAAAGAGGAAGAAGGATTCAAAGGTCTCCATCTCCACCAAACAGAACTCTCTCAACTCCTCCACCTGGTAGACCTTTCATTCAGTCAACAAGGGTTTTAAGACCAATCAGAATGGCTCAGAACAACCCCTACGTCAACTTCACAGGCAGCAGCCCACTTGCTCTCAATGCACAACATCCAGTTCCTATTGCAGCCTTGAAGAACATTCCTACTTCTTTGGAGAAAATCGGACTACTCCGGTGATCATGTTAAAGATATTGCTAACCTTTGTGCAATCCATGAAATCAATGAAATGCAAGTGGTTTGTCAAGATTCTTGGCATCTTCATTCAAGGGTAAAGCATTGTAATGGTTTAGGAGCCTTGGAGTTGGTTCTATCACAATTGGAATCATTTGTGTATTGCACTTCATGAGCAATTTGGAGAGAAGGGAGACAACTTGTCTCTTTTGGAGCAGCTGACAACCATCAAGAGAGCTCCCAATGAGCAGCTGACCGATTTCAACTTCAGATTTCAAAAAACTTGGGAGAGGATTCCAGTGGCAGTCAGGCCAACAGCAGAAGGTGCTTTTCTCTACTATCTCAAAGCTTTAAATTCTGATATTTCTATGTTGATTCAGTCTATGGGAGGCACAACTATCCCTATGGCATATAGCATTGCCATTAGGGCTGAAAATTGTTTGATCCAAGCTGGAAAACTTGCCCCTAGACCTCCCATGCCACTGTTTCCAAGTTTAGAGAATCCAAACACCAGTCAAGCACCTAATTTGGCTCCTTCTCCCACTCCTAGAAATCAGAGTTCAAATGAAGCTTCCACTTCATCCCCAAGTGCCCCAAATGAGCTTCAAGAAGTCATGAAGCAATTGCAAAACCTAGGCAATGAGCTAGTTACTCTCAAGAGGCAACAAGCCCAAGGTTTCAGACCTTCTTATCAACCCCAAGCTCAACCTAATAGGCAGCCATACCAACCACAAAGACCACCTAATCTAGCTGCAAATATGAATCAAACAAGGCCTCCTGCCAATAGACCATTCCATCCCTATAATCCAAATGCCATATCTGCCTCTAAGGCATTAGTGCCAACACAGAACAACATTGCTCAGGAATATGATTGGTGTTTTCCATGCAATGAGCCTCATAACCAATCCATGTGCTTCAATGGTGCTCTCAATCAAGCATTGATGGTGACAACTACTGGTGTGGAGGGTGAGGGCGGTCGAGAAGCATGATCAACAACAAGAAACATTCCAACAAGCAATCAGCCCCAAATGACACCACATTGGTGGTAGCAAGAGAAGATTTCTGTGGCATGAATCAAGCAGTTTCTCAAAGTGTTGCAGCCAACACAAGGTCAAAGAGGAGAAATTTGGGTGAAGAACAGCCATTAGCCCCAGCCAATCCACAACCTCCCATGGTTCCACAAGTGGTTGGCAAGCAAAATCCAATTTCAAATGCACAAGGGCAGCCAAGAACAGCCCCTAGGCCAACTCAAATGCCAGTTGTTGCTGCCCACGTGCAAGGGGTGAATGTGCAAACCAAGGGACAACAAAAGGATACTTCATCCCCGTTCAGTATCATTGAACAGATGAAGAAGACTAACGTCAATATATCAATGTGGGAATCCCTATCCATCCCAGGACAAAGAGATCTGCTGCAAGCTGCCATGAAGGACTGGCCAATTTCAAATCAGCGGGTTCAGATGCAAGACAAAGTGCTTACAAATGCTGCCCAGCCTGGGGGAAATCATGGAGGATAGCAAGGTAAGACGTTGAAGCCCCCTCCTTTCTATGTTTCGTTGATCATTGGAAATCAGCTAGTACACAATTGCATGATTGATTCCGGGGCAAGTAGTTCTGTCATGCCCAAACAAATAGCTGATCAGCTAGGGCTCCAGTATGAAATAACATCCAAAGGGGTAGTGCAGTTAGATGGAACAGCAATAGCAACAGTTGGAGTGATTAGAAACTTGAGTCTTACCTTGCATGCATGTCCAAATGTTGTTGTTTTACAAGATGTATCAATCATAGACCTTCCACCACTCTTTGCCCTTTGCTTGTCAAGGGACTTCATAGCCAAGATTGGGGGGTATTTGTCTGCTGATTGGTCACACATGCTATTCAGAACAAGATATGGAACTAAGGCCACAATCAGATCCGAACCTATTGCAAACTTCCATATTGAGCCTTACACTCCAAGTCAGATTAATGCCAATTGCTCAGCATTTGATCAAGAAGATCACCCTAGCACTGATGAGGCTGACACCAAGATTGGAAGCATCCGGATCTAACTCTTGATGAATGGGCAAACAAGATACATGCTTTTGATCCCTATCAAGAAGTAGAAGAATCTGCGCTAGGAGTTTATTGTTTACATGAAGAGAATCAACCTCTCCCCAGCATCACCAAGCCGGATCATAAAGACAAGAATGAAGTATGGCAATTGTTCTTTGATGGGTCAAGGAGTAGATAAGGTGCGGGGGAGGAGGAGCTATGCTCATTTCACCACAAGATATAAGGTATTACTCAACCTTCCATTTCTAGTTTTCTGTTCAAACAACACAACTGAGTATGAAGCCTTAATTCATGGATTGCATTGGGCAATGAAGAAAGGCATCAGGAATTTACAAGTATTTGGTGATAGTGAGCTGATTGTAAACCAAGTCAAAGGAAAAATGCTGCCAAAAATGATCTGTTGAAGAACTACAAAAATCGGGTATGGGATCTTATTGAAGATTTTGAAGCTTTTAGCATCAATTCCATCCCAAGAAAAAAGAATGAAGCCGCTGACAGACTGGCAGCAATTGGGGCTGCATTTGACGTTGTAGAAAATATCAAAAGTGAAAAACCTCAGCCTCATATCAAAGTGGTTGTGAGACCAGCTGTTCCGGATAACAATACAAGTTGGCAAGTCTTCGAGAATGATCAACAAATTGTTAATTTCCTACAAGAAGAAGCTGAGTTCTCCGCCAGGAATCAAGACAAGCTGCATCAGCAATATGGTGACCAAGTGGTGTAGTTGAGAACTAACAAATTACCAAAAGGCCTCATAACCTTGGAGTCAATCTTCAACCCGAATGATCAGTTCCGGAAGGAGAAAGTGAACATTCAAGTAAAGGGTGAAGATTCAGAGCCTATTTTAGTGGAAGAAGGAAAAACATTGCAGATTGGCAAAGTAAGTACCTCACAAGAGAAATCTGATTTTGTTCAGCTTTGTCAAGAGTTCCCAGATGTCTTTGCTTGGACTTACAAAGATCTAAGAGGTTTCAACCCAAAGTTGGCACAACATACTATTGAGTTGGATCCGGAATCCAAGCCTGTCAGGAAAAAGCAAAGGCCAGTGAATCCCCATATTGAACCTCTCATGAGAAAAGAGTTAAGCAAGCTTATTGAGGCCAGTATCATCTTCCCCATCAAACACTCAAGTTGGGTCGCCAACTTAGTCCCAGTCAGAAAGAAGAATGGAGAGATCAGGTTGTGTGTCGACTTCAGAGACTTGAATAGAGCCTCTCTCAAGGATCATTATCCACTCCCTTCCATGGAGCAAATATTGCAGGTTGTAGCTGGTTCAGAAAGGTTTTCACTACTTGATGGCTACTCAGGCTACAATCAGATTATGGTGAGGGAGGAAGATCAGTTCAAGACAGCCTTCACAACCAAATGGGGAACATATGCCTACAAGAAGATGCCATTTGGCCTATCAAATGCTGGAGCCACTTTCCAAAGGGCAATGGATATGGCATTCAAGGGGTTGATCAATGAAATAGTTTTGATATATCTTGATGACATCACTGTATTCTCCAAAAATGTAGTGGATCACCTTTTTCATCTGAGGCAGGTATTTCAGAGGTGTAGAAGATTTGGGGTATCATTGAATCCCAAAAAATGCATATTCCTGGCTCATGAGGGGAAACTTCTAGGCCATATTGTCTCGAAAGAGGGATTAGCAATTGATCCAGAGAGGGTTGAAGCCATAAGAGCACTACCATTGCCAAGCCACAAGAAAGCCCTTCAGAGCTTCTTGGGAAGGATCAATTTTGTCCGCAGGTTTGTCCCAGATTTTGCAGCCCTTGTCAAGCCCATCACCAAAATGTTAAAGAAGAGCATGGCTTTTAAGTGGACAACAGAAGGCAAGGAGAGTTTTGAAGCAATCAAAGAAGCTATCTCTCAAGCACCAACTCTCATCAACCCAGACTTCTCCAAGGATTTCATCCTCTATGCATTTGGAGGTGATGACACTATTTCTGCCATTCTGGTGCAGCAGAACAAAGATAATGATGAGCAGCTGGTTGCCTTCTTCAGCCAGAGCCTAGATGACTATGAGGTGAGGTACTCTTTTATTGAAAAGCATGTACTTGCAGTAATCAGAAGCTTGAAGAAATTCAAGCATTTAGTCTCAAACAACAAGGTCCAGTTGTTGGTCTCACATGTTGGGGTTAAGGACTTCCTCCTCAACAAGGATTTGAATGAGAAAAGGGCAGGTTGGATCACCCGTGTCATGGAGTATGACATTGAGATCAAGATCACCAAGCTGGTAAGAGGGAAAGGATTGTGTGAGCAGCTGGTTTTGGGGAAGCAAAAAGAAGTATGCAACAAAGAAGAAACTGTTTTGACAGTCCAGGACAGCCATGAGCCAAGTGGCAATCATGAAGAAGACAATGCTTCCCCCACTCCTTGTTGGACCCAAGGTATTATGCACTTCCTAGGCATAGGCCTATGCCCTCCAGAGATGAACAAGACCCAAAGGAGACACTTCAGATTGCAGGCTGTCCCGTATGCCATTGTTGATGGAGTTTTGTTCAAGAAAGATGTGAATGGAGTGCTGCTGAGATGCATTAGCACAAATCAGATTCAAATGGTTTTGGAAGAGTTTCATGGTGGACCAGCTGGTGGCCATTTTGCACCAAGAGTGACAGCTCTAAAAATCATGAAAGCTGGTTATTATTGGCCTAAAATCTTCAGTGATTGTTATGCATGGATCAAGAGGTGTAAGAATTGTGCATTCTTCACAGGAAAAGAGAAGTTTTCTGCCCTTCCATTGCATCCAATCTCAGTTGACCAGCCATTCATGCAATGGGGTTTGGACTTCATCGGAGTCATTAATCCCATTTCAAGCCAAGGGCACAAATGGATTTTTGTGACCACTGAGACTACTTCACCAAATGGAATGAAGCGTAGCACTCAAAGAGGTGAATGAGTCTAGCATCTTAGACTTTTATGAGGGGATAACAACCAGATTTGGTGTACCTACCACAATAATCTCGATAATGCATTGGCATTCATTGGATCGGGGTAGTGAGTGGGCTGTCAAGAAGCGGTATTTACCTAAGCACTTCATCGAACTATTACCCTCGGGGTAATGGCGAGCGAGTCTACAAGCAAGAACTTGTTGAGGATCATTAGGAGGACTCTTGATGAGAATCGGAGGTCTTGGCATACCAAACTGAAATCAGCCTTATGGGATGATAGGATAACTCCCAAAAGATCCACAGGTAATTCTCCATTCGGGCTTGTCATGGAAAGAAGCAATCTTGCCCATGTCACTTGAGTTGCCAACATTGGAACTCATGAAGTAGCTGGAGTTGCTTGAATTTGAGCCCATGGAGGTGAGGTATGCAGAGTTGATGGAGCTGCAAGAGATCAGAAATCAGGCATCCCAAGTAATGGAAAAGGATCAAGCTTTGATCAAGAAGACCTTTGATAGAAAGGCCAAGGATAGATCTTTTCAAGTTGGAGATCTAGTGTTGAAATGGGATGTGGACAAAGCAAAACGGGAAGGCATTCAAAATTTGATGCCATTTGGAGTGGCCCATACGTGGTCACAAAGTGCAAGAACAACAATGCTTTCCAATTAGCCTCACTGGAGGGTGAAGAACTGCAGATTCCAGTCAATGGAATCTATCTCAAGCGTTGCTTCTAGAGGGAATTTCACTACCTCTGTAAATATTAGATTAGATTTTCTTTCCTCCAAGTTCTTGTGCACATTGTTTTGCTGTAGGTTAGTTTTGTTTTCCCTAAGTGCTTTGGCACACTTGCTTGCTGTCCATGGAGATGTTAAGTCCTTGCTTTCATCGGGTGACATTCCATCTTCCTCCTTGCACATTACGAGTCGAGTTAGGTCTAAAAGAATATTTGATGACTCCATGCCCAATGGACTACTTCAGGCTATTGGTCTCTTTCACCTAGAAGGCAAGTACCCCCTTTGAGTCACCAATTGTTATCCAAAATTCACCCCTAGGTTAATTTGATAACATGCATCGAAATTCTCAAGTCGAGGCAAATGGATTGATTCGAGGCAAAAATCATGTTTCTAGGGTCCCCTCAGATTTTTTCTAACTCCCCTGGCCAAAGAAGGAAAGAGCAAGCTCTAAGGAAAGGTGAAAAAAGTGGAAAAAAAAAGCTTGGGACAGGAAAAATCATGAAAATTGGCTAAGTCCTAGTCCTCGCAAAAGTTGGAACAGTTGGGACATCGAGGCACGGATCAGCCGAAAAGCCTCCAGGTGGCCCGTGAAGCAAAGGGACATCCGGGACATCGGGATGCGTGGGATGCGGAAAGCCGGTTCGGGTGAAGGAGAAGAAAATCGACTAACTACTCTGGGACATTTGGGACATGAAGACGCGAAGGGCGCGAACCGCCCGTTTCGGCCGAAAAGGAGAACTTTCACACTAAGCAGTTGGGACATCTGGGCTGCAAGGACGTGAAGGACGTGAAAAGGCGAAGTAGCCGAGAGAAAAGGAAGCCCATTTCATGCGGTTCGGAAGAATTTGTCCCAGACAGTCCGAGATAGTTGGAACAAATGGACGAAGGACGCGAACCGGCCGGTTCAGCTGAAACGGGAACTTCAGCATTGAGATAGTTGGGACAAAGGGACGCGTGGGACGCGGATAGCCGAAGGAGCCGAAAGCCAATCAAGCAACGCCACATGTCATCAGCCGAATGAGGGACAAGGAAGCCCATTTCGGGTGGATCAGGAGTTTTTGTCCCAAAAGCAGTTTGGGACATCGGGACATGAGGACGCGAAGGCGCGAAAAATTTGGAAAACCGCGGACCAATCAAATCACGACACGTGTCACAAGGGAGAAAGTCCAAAAGTCAAAGGGCGAGGTTTCAAGCACTAACCTAAGCCAATAAAAAGAGGACACATGTCCAATGAAGCAGGGAAGGAGAGAGAATTACGCATCTAATCAGTGCTTGACACGTGTCATCCAGGTGGCAGAGCGCGGCAAAGATTTTCAAAACACATTTTCGACTGTTTTGTGCCCTAAATCTTCAGATCAACATATCTTTCGATCCAAAGCTTAGATTTGCACGTTCTTTATATCAACGGAAATATTATGAAATTATCTACATGATTCTAGGGTTAATCTTGAATTTTGGTGTAGTCTGGAGAGAGAAAATTGAGAAATGGCTCTGACACGTGTTCATGGCCAGAAGTGACATTTCAGTGACCAGATTTAATGCAGAATGGGTCGCATTCTCCTGTAATTCAGTCAAAGTGATAGGGTATGGGTTTGTAAGGTCCCCCATGCCATTTTAATGCATCTGTGTTGAGGAGGGATGGGATCTCATGTTTTTGTATGTTTTCTGTCCCCTGGGCTCGACCCTTGCACTGTAAAAGCTAGATTTGGCTCATTTCTAAAGGGGGAACAATTTTTGACATAGTAACTTCTTCTTTCACCTCCAGCAGTGGTTGATGCAAGAATCGAGACCTCTCAAAGGATTGTAACAGTTTTTACCTCTTTGAGGTTGTAATACTGATGATTTGGGAGTCTTGGAAATGATAATGCAAGCTTTGTGAATGGTTTTGAGTCCTTTGTTTGTATTATTTGCTTCATTTTAGATCCTAAGTTATATCTTATCAGCCTGTGTATGTTTCATGTTGCAAATCTCTGGTTTGTGTCTATTTGCATGAGTAATGTTTCACCACTCCTTTTGGTGCATCACCATCTTCAGTTAGTTTCAATTTTTGCATTTCTATCCCTGCCCTCATGCAATTTAGAGTAGGATTAGGATCTGAACCTCTGTAGTTTTGCAAAATATAGATCTAAATCAGAGGAGTTTGAGGAACCAGCCTCTAATCTAGAGATTCCTCTCTCGTTTCACAATTCCCCACACTTGGAGAGATTTTTCCATGTTGTGCAATCACACTGGATGCTAGAGTGATCACCCTAAAAGCCTGATCTGCATCCAGGGGTGCTGTGAGTCTGCAACAATAATAACTAGCATAAGTAAGCAAGAGTATGTGCAACCAAGATATATAATATGATGTGAATGAGTGAGATGGAATGATATGAAATGTGAATGTGATAGGATTAGTTTTCCCCTCGAGAGGATGTGTACAAATTTGTATGAGATGAGGTTCATTTATAAAATCCCCCTCAATGGTCAAGAATGAGCCATCAAACAAGAGTGCGTCATCGAGAAATGGTTTGAAAGATATGTTAGAAATATTGATCAATGAAGTGAGGAGTGTTAAGAGTATGAATGTGGTTAGGTTCATTTCATATTTATTCCCTTAACATTTTAGTATGAACCATAAAACTAGAATGTTTCATAGGGTAATAATGGTACAAGTTTTGTATAACAATGAGTGCGGGATGAATGAGAAAGATTTGATATGAAACATAGAGCATGATAGTAGAAATGAAAGACACTTGATAATTCTAGTAAGGGGAGAATAAGCATGATGCTCACCAAGTGTACGATGATGAGTAAGCTATCTAAAAAAATTAACGGAAAAGGTCCTCCACCAAATGCTTGTGGAGCTATAGGCATGTGGCCATGCTCTAAGATTGGTGGTACATGATACTGATGAATTACAAGTGAAAATAGCCTAGGAGGTGATGAGCTATGTGAAGGATATTGAGGAGGTGATGAAAACATATTTTAAGGAGACCAAGAAGGTGATGAACACATATATGAAGAAGACCTAGAAGGTGATGAACACCTATATAAAGTAGACCAAGAATGTGAAGAGAACCTATATGAAGGATATCGAGGAGCTGGTAAAATCCTATGTGAAAGGGGTGCCTAAGTATGGGACTTAGGATGAGAAGATGGACTAGTAGATCGATGAGAATGGATAAGTTATGTACAAATTAGAGAGCTAGGTGCAGAATGTACCTTAAATTTGAGAGGTCTAGGGGACCTAGATGCTCTAGCAAGTGCAATGGAAACCTCAAGAGGAGGTGGCCACAGTGTGTATGGCGGAACACCTTTGATGGTGATAAATTGCTTGTTGTGAATGAACTTTAGACATAAGTGATTCATGGAAATGATATATTGAGTGGCACAGAGCCAAGGAAGACCTAATATCATGTCACACCCTTTGATTAAAGGTGCCATTGAATGGAAAAAACATGGTAAGAGGCCCAATTATAACTAGAAGCTTGACGTAACCATAAGATTTGGGAACTAGATACACAATATGAGAGAGTGGATAGTTGATAGTGATAAGAAGTGCAATAGAGCACATGCCCATATGAATCGATGGATCGATCATTGTATTATTGATAACATGAGGTCTAATAGAAGCCTTGATATGTAATGTATTAAAAGATAATGTAGCATGATAATCATGATTAGAGAATGTAATGAATGATGGAGATGCATTAGTATTAGAAACTAGGAAATCAAGAGCCCATGATGAAGGAGGAGGCACTTCTCGATATATATGATTGACCAAAGAATCAACAACTTGGTTGTCATGCTTAGGGATAAGATCATTAAATATTTTTATATTTTTTTTTTCATTGACTAGAATAGATTCCAAAGGCTCAATGAGATATCAAAGTTTGAAACATCAATCACTATAATACCCAATGCATTAATGATAGTCATATCTAGTGTTTTCATTATAATTATGTCCTTTAGGGCGAGATGGATCTAGATTAAGTGGAGGAGGAAGTGTAATAAGATTTCTCTCAATAATTTATGGTAATAGAATATGTGGAGCACAAGGTAATTTAGTAAATGTACACTTTGGAGGTTTCCATTGAAGATTTTCAGGATTAGAGACAAAATTAATAGTATTTTTGCTTCAATGGGCTTAGTAGATGGCTTGAAAGTTGACTTTCTTTGAAACTAATTAGAAGATGATGAAGGTTGATCATGATACTTGAGTTTTCCCATAGAGATAATTTTTCCTTCATGTAATTTAAGAGTATGACATAATTTATCAAATGAAGGGGAAGTCTCAAAGATGAAAATCTCTTGTATAAGTGGTAAGAGACTCTGGAAAAATAGATCTTGAAGTTATGATTTAGTGAGAACATTTTTCATATTAGCTAGGTTGTTCTTATATTGTAAAACATAGTCTGCTAGATGCTCATTATATCTTTGTTTGATTTATGCAAGTTTTGCATAGGATATCTTAGAATTGTTATTGATTGAAAAATGAGAATTTTTTTTTGGATAAATGCGTAAATGATGTTACTGAGTGAACAGGTAGACTATAGAACCAACACATAACATAATCTTGGAGGCTTCTAGGAAAGATATTTGCTAGTAAAGTATGATCATCCACATAATCTAGACATGCCACATGAAATTATCTGAGATGCTCTTGAGGGTCACCATGGCCTTTGAAGGTGGGAAACTTAGGGGTGACAAAATTTGGAGGAAGTGGATAGGATGAAATGGTGGGTGTGAAAGGAGTGTGAAGGAGTAAAGTGGAATCAAGAGATGGAGATGCATGAGAAGTAGCCATTTGAATTTGACAAATTTGAGTCTATAAATCTTGATATAAAGAAGTTAAATTAGGAGTGTTTGAAGAAGATCCAAGTTGTGCAGTAGAAGCATTAGGTTGAATGATGGGAGCGGTAGTAGTGGGAATGGAAGTAGGAATATGAAGGGGTTGAGTGGAGGCCATGGCAATTGAGGAAGAATCAAAAAGGGGTGTAGAAGTAACATCTTGATAGTTTTTAGCAACAATTAAAGCATGGAGAATATGTGGAAGATGTGTAGGATTATCACACAAAGCTTGTCAAAAATTGGTAAGCTTGTCTAATTACTCTTGATCAATGTTGGTGTCCTCATCATATGATTTCTCATTGTCAGATGTTTTAATGTTTTCAAGAGGAACATTTTGAGAGTTAGCAAAGGGTTATCAAATTCAACCATTGATTTAGAAACCCTATGGGTAGATGGAGGGAGATCTATATGCTCAAAAGACCTAAAACAACCACTACATGTGACGGGAATAAGAAGAAAAACCTAGAAAGAAGGTTGGAGTTGAGTGATGGGTTCACCAAATGATTTAACAAATATAGAATTTGTGAAATCCTAATATTGTAGAGTCATGTATGATAAATAAATGATAAAGCACAAATTTGAAACAAGTAATAAGCTAGATAAAAATGAAACCCTAGGTGCAAGAGAGAGGATAAAAGACTTAACTCATATTCATTGAATCTGAAGGATGTTGGAATATAAAACTCATAAATAAGAGGAGCAGATGCCATAATCGAAGATAGAAAATAATGGAACTACTTGAATGAGTCGGGACTAGGCGCTTAGGTGCATGTGATCGTGCGAGAGATCGAAGCTATTTTTTCTTATGTTGCAAGGTGGTATGTTGTATGTCATTGGATGATCATTGTATTTTCCGTAACCGCAAAGCAAATGATATCCTAAAACCCCAAACTACATAAAATCCTTAAAAATAAATATGTAAATGGGGTGTCAGTTTGACCCTAGAGGTCACTTGAAAGAGTGAACTCATGACCAAGCGTTGCACTACATCTCAGAATTTATGTAGTTCTTGTGTGTGTATAAATAGTGCCCTAGGAATCTCTTGTGCAAGATGCACTTGATAACAAGTGATATCTATATGTAGCAATGTAGATATATGTGTGAATCACAAAATTAACTTCCCCTCCTATGCATGCATGTAAAAATTGAGTCCCTTGTCCCTTGAGTGAGTGATTGACGAATGCCTTTGATGCTTTTAGAATTCCTTTGGATGTAATCTTAGGTGTTGATGATAGATTCTTAGAGCTTGGTCCTTTATTTTTGTCACATAGCTTTGTATTTATATGATTCCCTTGTTTAAATTTTGTAATTGATACGAAAGGCCGACCCATAAGAAAATAAGATTCTCAAAAGATAAAAGAGGCTAAAAAAGGTGAGTAATATAGAAAGAGGTGGGGGCGCCCAAAAGGACAAGGAGACCTAGGCATTGACATCCTATCTAGGCATTGATTTCAGAGTCATGAAAGATAAAGTAATAAAGTACCGGTTGGGATGTAGGGTGTAAAAGACCAGTAAAGAAGACTAGAGACCAATAAAAAGGTCAAATATAGTCACAATTACTATTTTTTCTCGCTTAGGAATCATATGAATAATGGTATATGATTATGACCTATAAATGTACCCAAGTGCATGATTTTGTGACTATAATTAGTAACTCACAAAGTTACTATAACCCTCTTTCGAGAATCTAATATTGCGTACCAACACATTATAATGTGTCGTAAAGAAAGACTTAGGTGCTTCATCTATCAAGGATAACCTAAAGTGTATAAGAAGTGTAAATGTTATGTTCCTTAGTCCTCTCATGAGTATCCTACCCGTGCCAACTTAGGATGGCTACAGGAAGGGTAGTGAGGATGTAATGATGAAAATAATTACGTGGTCACTATCTTTCCCATAGGGATCCTAAGGTGGAACTAATAGGATCCTTCGATTAGTAGGATGAGTCAGGCATGAAATATTCTTCTTCAAAACTAAATCATCTTCTTAAAAATGAAATGAATCCAGATAGTTGTGTTGAGATGGTTGTGTGGTCATGGAATACAAGTTTTGTAGGCTTATGTTCAGTTCTAAAACTAAGCTTGCAATGCAATGATTTATATCCTTGGCCAAGGTAATGTATTAGTTGACTACATTTTCTATTCACCATTCCCCTAATTCATTGTGTCGGATACTAGATGGAATGCAACATGTATGTTTTCTAGGTAGAAACGTAGGAGATGCACATGTTCTCATGACATGTTAAAGGTTTAACTAAAGTATACAAGTTATACACACTCGGGTAGAGTGATTTAAGGGAGATCGTGGAGATCTGGATATACCCTTATAGTTGCACATGGTTATTATATGCTATTATATGGATTTATAATATTAAATAATGTTGGATATTTAACATCTAGCTAAATATTAATATTAATCATTAGAAGCATTAAGAGGTTTGTCTAATATTTTTGGGTGAATCAAAACATGGGTGTTATAGTTTGGTATCATAGTTGAAGTTTTATCATCTCTTGGAATTAATGGGTTTGTAACACTAACAAACATCTTATCCTCTTATTAATAGGATACAATGGTTAGGAGAAGAGCAAACAATGAGGTTGGAACTATTTCAGCAAATGTTGAAGATTCAACAACTCAAAAGTTGTACGAAATCCTAGTAGTCCTTCAAAACACCGAGACTAGATAGTTGCCTTGGAGAAATAGGTTGTGGGTGAGAATGAAGAGGAAACACCTAAAGTAGAACAACCTGAACAATGAGAGGAAGAACAACCTAAACAATGAGGGGAAGAACAACTTGTTCAACCTAATGCTGAAAATCAATAAGAGAATAAAATATCTTGCTTGGTTGCTGAAATATCAAATGATATTAAATGGATCAACCCACCCAAATTTGATGGAAAAAATTTAGGGTATGGAGTTTATAATTGGTTGAGTGATATGGAAATGTATTTGAAATAAGGAACTTTTGGAAGAAACCAAAGTAATTTGGGGTGCTTTCTATCTCTCTAATGAGGCATCCTCTTGGTGGGATAACTGAAAGATGGAGTTAGGAGTTGATTCTTCCTCCATCACATGGTAAAATTTCAATTTTTATTTCCATCAATACTAGTTGCCTCAATTGTACTTTAACCAAAAACATTTTGAGTTTCAGAATTTAACACAGGGTAAACTAAGTGTGGTAGAGTATTGGGAACATTTCACTAAGTTACTAAAATATGTGCCTTAATACCAAAAGGATGAAAAATTTAGAATTCATAAGTTTATCATGGGGTTAAACCAAAATATAGGAGGTGAAGTAGATGTTCATGGACCATCTACTATGGAAGTAGTGTTCAAAAAGCCATAAGACAAGAACAAAAATTGTAAGAAATTTTAGCCTTTAGAGATGAGAAACGTAAGAAAAGAATTAGCTCACCTACACCATTAGCTACTAGAAAAACATGGTGGAAGAAAGAGGGAAATAAATTAAGGACTATTAAGAAAAATACCACAACTAAACCCGCTGCAAATACAAGGAAAAATGAGTAGAATAGTGGTGCAATTAGTGAAAACAAATTTGAGAGAAAAGGGCTTGTTGTTGGATGTTTTAAGTGCAGTGGTGACCACTATGAAAATAACTGTCCCCAAAGCAATCAGGGGAACTATAAACAATAAAGGATTCATGCTACAGTGGGTAATCTCTAAAATGAGAAACATGTTACCCTATAGAGGTTTCACACAAGCTTTATGGATTTCCTATTACTATTTTATTTGACACCGGTGCAACCAAGTGCTTTATTTCTAATAAGTTAGTTGGAAAACTATCTAAGAAGGATGGATTTATGGAAAAAAATTATTGTTCAATATGGTAATGATTTTATTAATATGGTAGAAAAATGTTTGTTTGAGGAATAATTGGAGTTACCTAGTTTTACCACTTATCTTGAATTTTACGTAGTTCCTTTAGGGTCTTATGACATTATAATAGGAGTAAAATGGTTGTCCAAACACCAAAATAATCATTTAAAAAAATGAATACAATATCTTGATGACATGCATAAAATAAGTAGCATTCAGGGCATTTAAAGATATTTTGAGGTTAGACAAATATCTGGAATGTAACTTAAGAAAGCTAAAAACAAAGGTTACATGTTGTATGTAATCAAAATTTTAGATTTTAGTGAGGAAGGTAAGACTTCCTTGGAAGATTTTCTAGTTTTAAAAGAGTTTAAGGATGTCTTTCTAGAAGAATTACTTGGACTTCCTCCTAAAAGAAATTTTGATTTCACAATTGATATTAAACTTGGAACATAACCAATATCGAAAACACCATTTGGAATGACCACAACAAATTTAGTAGAACTAAAATCACAACTACATGAAATTTTTTCAAAAGGTTTGATTTGACCTAGTGTGTCTCCTTGGGGAGCACCAGTCATTTTTGTTAAAAATAAAGATGGAACGTTAAGGTTATGCATTGATTATCACATGCTTAACAAGGAAACAATAAAGAATAGATATCCTTTGCCAAGGATTGATGATTTTTTGATCAGATGAGAGATGCATTTGTTTATTCAAAGATTGATTTATGATATGGTTATCATCAGCTAAGGATAAAAGATGAAGATATTCATAAAACAACATTTAGAACATGATATGGGCATTATGAGTTTACTGTTTTACCATTCAGACTCACTAATGCACTGCTGCATTTATGAACCTTATGAATAATATTTTTCAAGAATACTTAGATAAGTTTGTTCTAGTTTTTCTTGATGATATTTTTATTTATTCAAATAACATTAAGGAACATAATGAACACTTAAGAATAGTGTTAGAAGTGCTAAGAAAAAGGAAACTTTATGGTAAGATTTCAAAATGTTATTTTTATCGAATGAAGTACAATATCCTGGGTCACATCATTTATAAAGATGGGATTTCAGTTGAACCATAAAAAGGGCTATAAATGAATGGCCAATACCTAAAAATGTTCATGAGGTAAGAATTTTTATGGGTTTGGCTAGTTACTACCAAAAATTTGTAAAATATTTTTCAAGAGTGGTTAGACCAATTACTTCATTACAAAAAAAGGATAAGAATTTTGTATGGACTAATAAATGTGAAAATTCATTTAATCTGCTGAAATAAAAACTTACAACAACACATGTATTAAAGGTCTAATCCCAATAGAAGCTTTATCTTGGTAACTAATTCCTCGGTGAAGGTTTGGGAGGAATAATTCTTCAAAATGATCATGTAATTTCTTATGAGAGTATAAAAATGAAGGTGCATGAGAAGAAATATGCTCCCCATGACTTAGAACTTGTTTCCATAGTTCATTCCTTACAAATTTGGAGGAACTATTTACTAGGAAATCCATTTAAACTAAAAATAGACCATGTTGGGATTGAAGTACATATTTATGTAGCCCAATTTGAATGCAAGACAATGTGGGTGGTTAGAATTTTTATCTCAATATGAATTTGATATTAGTTAAATCAAAGGAAAAGAAAATTGAGTGGCTGATGCGCTAAGTCGTAGGAAGTATATTTGCGCTTTGTGACCCTCTTAACATACTTTAAGAGAGGAGTTAGGAAAAAATTCAAACTGATCCATACTATCAACATGTGAAAATAATGTTAGTATCAAAACCCAATGATAGAAGTTACAAGGGTTTCATATTCGATAACAAATGAATCTTATGGTATGATAACATTTTTTATGTACCCTTAGGTAATGAACTTAGAAAGAAAGTCATGAAATAATTTCATGGTGCACCTTATTCCAGGAATCCAGAGGTAATGAAATTGTTAGCTCATGTAAACCATCAATATTTTTTGAAAGGAATGAAGAAAGATATGGTAAATTATTTTTCTCATTATCTAGAGTTCTAGCATGTGAAAGTGAAACAATTGCATCCCGTATGTCTTCTATATCTATATCAGAGAGTTTTTGCTTTCCTATTATAAATTAATAAAATGGAATAACAAAACTAATTGACCTCGAAAGATGACAGTTTACCAATACTTGTGATGATTAATGTTGATAATTGATGGATGATCGATGTTGAAGGATCCAGCAGTCACATAACTTCTCCTTTCCAACAAGATACGCTACCTGCAATGCATGAACACTCATAAAATCCTAGGATTAAATATATTTGGTGGATTTCCTCACAAAATCTAGTCCCAGAATTCAATGGAATTCCTTGCAATGATGTCAATCCACATTCAATAAATCAATCTGATAATGATGAAATAAAATAGAAAATATAACCAACAATGCAAAGGAAAAGGGACTTACATGGTTCCCGACTATATGATGGTCTCGATGATGCGATAACACCTGATTCAAAGAAAGTATAGGAATCAAAAATGGCTCAAAAGAGAAAGGATGAGGATTGATATACGCTTACAAGGGAGATCTAAGAGATGTGTTAGATTTAGGATAATCAACAAAGTGATGGCTCAAAGGAGCTAGATAGGGTTGGACAAACATCTGCAAAGGACTAATAGTGATAAATGATGGGATATAGATGGATGAAGATCCCACCTAGGGGTCAAAGGACCTGTCGGACAAATTTTTAGTGATTTGGATAGATCACCAAAGTGATTGGGATAAATCATTGGCGACTAAGGTAAATAGTCAAAAATTTCTATATAAATGTAAAATCGATAGAAAATTGATATAAATCTTGAAAGGGATGTCAAAAGGCTGATTTAAGCTTGTAAATAATGCGTAAATGGGATAATAATATAATTGAAATAACTTACCTTGTATAAGTTGATGAATGAAGATGAGAGGATGATATTACCAAAGATAGGGAGATTATAAAGGTAGGAAGATTGATGTGTTGATTCCTAATCGTTGATCAACATTTAAAGGATGGTGAAGAGGTTATTGATGGCATGTGGAAGGCTTGAGTTATTTTGTAGTGATCTCAGGATATGTGATGAGATGTTTTTGTAATGAAATGCGATATCGATTTCCAGGAGCAACAAGTATGGACCCAACCTAGACCAACCTCCGAAAGGAGGTCGAAACTTGTGTAAATAAAATCAATGACAATTCGGTAAAATCATCGGTGATTACAAAGTTTGGCTAAAACCAACTCCAATTGAGTCATGTTTCTTTTTCATTTTGTGTAAGGGGAGATATGGGGGTGAGGGGCTATGAAATGGTTAGGAAGGTGTTTCTTTTTTTGTCTTTATTTGATTTTGGAATGTGAGTGGTTTGGGTGGTTTAGGAGGGGGTAGAATAGGATTTTACAGGTGTAGGATGATATTTATGGGGAGTAAATATGATTGGGGGATAATACTTATGATAGAGGATAATAAATGACAATATTGATGTGGTAGTTTTGAAAGATCAACGAATGCGGATACGAGCGTTAGTTGTGCTAATTTTAGATGTCTACAATATCCTCATAATATTCCACACTATAAATGATAGTTAATCAACATGGATTTTGTGTAAGGACTGTTATTATCTAAAAACATGAAATGATCTTGGTAGTAGTGGATAAACTCACCTATTGGCAAGAAAATTTGTCGGGTGGACAAATCTATGGGTTTCTTGCCAACACTGGGAATATAAGTCCCTATACTTAAATGGTGAAACTTCCATGTTTACATAGGCATGAAAAGGTATATTTTCCTGGTAGCTTTGGCCAAGGATCTAACAGGGGCACTCCACTGACCCTATGACAAAGCTAGCAATCAATTTCTAGAGATGAATTTATCTTGAGAGAGGGAAAGGGAATGAGAAAAAGAAAGGATGGGATTAATGTCATCGGTAGAAAATCAAAGTCTCACACCTATTAATCCAAAATTTCTAACACACATTAAATTTAAGAAGAAAAAACCCTGAAAAATGGAAAAATACCAATTAGGACTTATGAGTACAAATAATTAGTTAATCCTCGGGTAAAAGTCTATAAAATCCTTCTTGTATTGATGCTTGCGTAGAAATTGTACATAGAAAGAATAGAGGAATGTAAGAGTGGTAAAATAGAAGAGTTTCAATTAACTCTTTATTCCTTCACAAGAATTACTCTCTTATGAGACTACAATTTTATAAATGGCTAAGAATAATTTTAGAAGTTAGAAGATTCTGAAGATGCTCAAATGAGGAGCTCATTACAATTTATAGAAGAGGAGAAACTCTTCATCTATCCCCCAATGACTCTTCATATGTCTCGACATGAATTAAGACTCTCCGCCTTATTAGGAAAACATTAATTCCCTTTTTATAAAATAAAGGTGACTTATTACATTACAAAAATTAAGGCATACGAAAAAGTGCAACCCCAACACAAAAATAAAACATGGAGGGGAGAGAAAGTTGAGGGTGAGAGGAAAGAGAGAGAAAGAGAGAAAGGAGGAGGAATCATGTTGATGAAGACTCTACTCATGTTGACTCTTGGAAAGTTGTGCCAAATTGAACCTAATACCTTTGAACCCTTTACGGTGAATTAATTTCTTATGCTGCGGATGGGTTGTTGCGGGCAAGTTCTTTAGCTGCATGTGAGAAACTGCCTCCGAATGACCCATAAACACTACAAACTAAGTTTTTAGAAACACTTTTGAATGAAACCTTTGGCAGCCATAGGTGTTGCTCATGAATATACCCTCGAAGAGAATAAATCTTTGGAATAAATTCCTCGCTAACTCCCTACAAAAATGCCACACTACTCAATTGATTTGGACATGATCATGATGAAACACAATATGAATAGTCTGATGGTGTTGAATGTGAATTCTACCTCATACATTATGATTGAAGCATGAAATGAGTATCAAAAGAAATTGTTGAGATCCATGTAAGTGACCTCACTGTCACCTACTCCCACATACTATGATGATAGAGACTACACTAGTTTCCCCCTTGTGAATCTAAACTTCATTGTTTCTTGACACTTACTATATTTGGAAAGGAAACTATTTTTGGTAAGTGTCGATATTTTTCCTCTTTGGTCCCCAAATGGTGATGTCAACTTAGATGTTCAACTCTGGTATGTTCCTTTGTGAAATATTCCCTCAAGAACAACTTACTATTTTTAGTAAGTGTCTATGAGACAACTTACTATTTTTAGTAAGTGTGAAAATTCAGCTCTTTCAAACCTCAATTGGATATGAAAACTTGAATTCCTTCTTCTCCCTATGTTCCTCATGCCTTTCGAGATCAGTTTTCTATTTTTAACAAGTGCTTATGAGACCACTTACTATTTTTAGTAAGTGTCAATCTTGACTGGGGTGACCTTTTTGATGATTTTCACCAGTGATACTCCTCTCGTGTTCAACACCTCCTTCGCAACTTCTTCAGAAGGTGACTTACCCAAAATAATAGTCTCTCATGTAGAAAGGCCTACTATTTTTAGTCAGTATGATTCTTGTGATCGGATCACATTGGGACAAATATTTTTGATATAGGTTTTTGCACAATATCACCCCTCTAAAATTTCAAGCTTACCTAATCACCGGTTAGTGGGATTTTAAAACACGAAATTGTTTACCTAACACCAGCTACGAGAACGACATCCATTAATGGAGCTTGAAGATTGTAGGTTTGTTTCTCCACCTTAGATCATGATGGAAATAATATTTTTGATGTGGGCATTTATTTCTTGTTTCATGGTGAATTTTCTTGAAGCAAATCAATTGTCCGTTGATCGAAATGATCTTTTCATTTTCGTTGCATGGAAAAAAGATTTCTTTGCCATGAAAATTACTTACTGTTAATGGAAGATCTCTTGTTGAATTTTTTATGGATTCTAAAAATGATGAAGACAAAAAAAAATGGTTCTTCAATCCGTGCCCTAGTTTGTAAGTTACAACAATTTCTTCATCGTGCGATAATGAGGGTTTTCACATGAAATTCTTCATTCTACCTCTTTTCTTCACCTTTTTGATCTTATTTTCTTAAAAAATATTTTTGTTTCAATGGTAGAAGGAATTTGGGGATTTGGTTGAGTGCATCGGTGTTGGTTTGTATGTCCGGAGAAATTGGACATAGTTTCAAAGCAGTGTGGAGCCTTGGGGAGATGAAGTAGTGATGAAAAAATACCTAAGTATGGTTTGCATGTATTTAAAAGAAAACACGAGGGCTTGGTGATTTTTTTGTCCCTGATTAACCGTTATCTAAAAGGATGAAAGGGACATAAATTTTCACATCATGCCTGATTGTGACACTTGGAAAGATCCGACCGGTTGAGCATTTGAGCTAGGGAGCTTGAGGGAAGCACTTGGGGGCTGAAGTTTGGGTGTATGGAAGACCAGAAGGAATAGCTAGGGATAGGTGAGGTTTTGTGTACCCTATGTACCTTAGCTAAAGGGATGAAAGGGACATCAGTTTGCACATATTACCTAATCACGACACTTGGCAATCATATGTGCAAAGTGAGGGGAATGGCTCTTACTAGCCACGGGGGTGGAACTAACGATGCAGAGGGTCCTATGGGTGATCAGAGGGCTAAAAAGGGCTGGAATATTTTTCATGTCCCTTATGTACCTTATCTAAAGGGATGAAAGGGACATAAAAATGCACCAAGCTCCTGGAGCTGACACGTGTCCACTTTAAGAATTGGCTAAGTGCGAGAGCTTACCTTGAGGCCAACTTGCAACGATGATATCTTGAGCTCCCGGATGAGTTTCAAGGTGAAATGTTATATGAATTTGACTGAAAAAGGAATTATGAATCCAATGGTGGGTTTATAAGATTTTGATTCATCCATTTGTACCCTAAAATTGGTATTTTTTCTAGCTCCATAAATGAGCATGAGAAAAACTGGATATAAACATATTGCGCTTGGGTGTTGTGAAAAAATAGATTCCACAATTTTGTATAGATATGAATTAAATTTCATAAGATTTATTATTTAGATCCTATCTCCTTATATAACTCCCATAATTGCTTCTCGAAGCTCAGGTGATTTTTTAACACTATGCGTTGCTTAGGCCTGAGAACCCGTTTTTGATGAATCTACCCCAAAACTTCCAAATATTACCTAAATATTCCAAAATCCTTTCCTTGATATTATTGGAACTTGAATTCATCTCCATGTTGAATTTTTCTCGTTTATTCTCGCTCCTGGGGGTTGCATTAGTCCTGGGAAGGCGGTTGGTAGCCCATCCCAAAAGCTCGCTCAAAATTGACATTCTTCACGAGCTCCTAAAATAACCTATGGGGATTGGATGGAAATGCAATTAAGGACCATTACAAAAATGAGTAAGGATTGGTGTTAAAGAAAGGTATAACTAGTGTGTCTTGAAAGGTAAAATTTCAAACATTTGACACGAGGTGGTATTGTTGTCATGCTTGAAAATTGGAAATTTTCCTATTGTACACTTGAATGAAAATAGTGTTATGGAATGAGCACAATATATACATGACAAGAGGAATCCTAAAATCTCAACTTATAACATATTGACCAGTGCCTTATCCATTGGGCCTTGCAGAGTCGTGTATAATTTACAAGAGAGAGATAGTAAGGAAGAACACTCACACACACCAAAAATGAAGAAAGGAAACACATAACACACATGAAAAGGGAAAGACATAAAAAATAAATGGAAAACACACCTAACAATCACCTATGGTAAAATATGGGGAAAACCCACTTTCATTGATGATACTACTTCAAGTATTTCCTATTGCGAGATAATTCCAATAGTGTACCATCCAGATATGAGAGTAGAAACAAATTTTCACCGCAAGTCTTGTGAATATAAAAGGAGAAGAGCCATAATGAATTTAAATTTCCATGGATCCCTTTTGGTTCTCTCCTTTTGTCCCATAGTAGGAAAAAGTCTCCAACTTTGAATTCCCTAGCCTTAGCCTTTTTGTCAAAGATCTTCTTCACTTTCAGTTGATTCTCTTTGATACGGTCAACCACTTGGAGTCTATTCTCTTCCAACTTCTCAAGAAATATGATCCTTTTATCCATCAAATCCTTGTATTATTCATCTTCTATTCCCTAGAGCAATTTGAGAGTTGGCATTTCAACTGTAATGGGAATTTCTACTTCATCTCCATATATCATTTGGAATGGCTACATGTCGATTTATTTCTTTGGAGTGATCATGTCTACCCATAATGTATCATACAAATTCTTGTGCCAATTCCTCTGGTTTTCACCCATGAGCTTACAGACAATGGTCACAATGTTTTTGTTACTTGATTTTGCCTAGCCATTTCCTATGGGTAGTAATCTGATGAGTGGGATAGGAAATTCCATAGCCATAATAAAATTCTATCAACTCCCTTGAAGAAAAATAGGTAGCACTGTCTGCTATGATATTTTGTGGGACTCTAAAATGGACGATGACATTCTCTTTTATGAAATTAGACATTTTCTCGGTGTTATCCTACTTTCTTTGGAATGGCCTCCACCCACTTCATGAAATAATCTATCGCTGTGAGCATGTAGGTGTGCCCCACACTTGAGTGAGGATTTAGAGCACCGATGAAGTTCAAGTCCCCATTGCTGAAATGGTTCTTCAATGAAAATTGGCCTGAGTGGTAGTGTTGTAAGTTGTGGTCTCCCAATAAATTGTTTACATGCTTTGCACTTGGAAACCCATTCTTGAGTGTTTGAAAAATGGGTAGGCCAATAATATCTTCCTCAGAGAATCTTATGTGCAATGGCCATTGCTGAAAAATTCCCACCACATGTTTGGTCCTGATATGCTTTAAGAAACTTATATTTTTGTTCTTTGTCTACACACTCAAGAAAACATCTATCAAGACCTCATTTATAGAGCGCGTAGTTTAGATCATTAACTTTTTTCCTTCATCTTGAGTGTTATCCTTTTCTTATAGTCAAGATGAGGGGGCATTATCCATAAGTTAGATAATAGGCGATGTCTGCGTACCACTCATCGGTAGTAGTTATGAAGAGAACTTGTGGACTATCTTCAAAACAATCATAACAAACACAATTATCTTCACCATGTTGAGCCTTGAGATCCTCATATTTAGTGATAAATCTACATAGGTCATTTCCCCACACCAAATTAGAGGTTTAGATCTCCAAGTCATACTCTTGAGTCTTTGCGACCCAATTTCCTCGTTTAGCTTCAGGGTCTTGTTTTGTAAATATGGACTTGATTGCACTAAGGGGACCATCACTACTGCATGAGAGTTGAGTATGTAAAACTTGAAATTTTAAAAAAAATTTACCACCGCATAAGCATATTTCTCTAATTGGATGTAGTTTAGCTCATGCTTCTTCAACAGGAAGTGATGAAAGAAATAGTTGCTTCCACATCTTCATCACTCTTACGGATAAAAATGAAAGAGAGAGTATGTTCTAATGCATAGAAATATATGATGAAATCTTTTCTCAAGTATATAGATATAAGGGTCGAGAGATTTAGCAATGGATTTCTTGATTTATTCAAAAGTTTTTTTTCCCTCATCATTCCACTTGAAGCTTGCTTGCGGTTTCATCATAGTGGTGATGTGCTTCATCAATTCTACAAACTTTAGGATAAAGTGATGAAGAAAGTTTACTTTGCCAAAAAAGGAGTGAACTCCTTTCTTGTTTGTGGGAAAAGATAGTGTTTGAATGGATTTCACTCTTTTAGGATCAATGTGTACTCCATGCTTATTCACAATGTGCCCCAAAGCAACTTACCTTCTCTAACTCTAAAGACACACTTTTTGGGTTTAAGGATATGCCTTTCTTTCTACACCTTAGAGTACCTATTCCAAGTGTTGAAAGTGGCCTCATCTATTTTTGAGAATACAAGTAAGATAACCTAGGTATATGAAAATGAAATTCTTTAAATACGTAAAGAAAATATCTATCACCCTTTGAAATGTAGATCTTGCATTGATTAGGCCAAAAGTCATTATGTTATATGCAAAAGTTCCCCATGTTGTTGTGAAATTTGTCTTACTCTATCATATTCTACCACTTTGATATGATTTTATCCTAAAAAACCATCAAGTAGCAAAAGCATATTTGATCCTATGACTACTTGCAGAATGTGGTCCATGATTGGGAGTGGGTAATTTTCCTTAAGGGAAGCCTGGTTCAAATTGTGGAAGTCTACACAAATTCTTATCTCTCTGTTCTTCTTCCACACAGGGACAATATTTTCTACCCATGTGGAGTGGTGGATGGGGAAGATTATTCTTGCATTCAACATATTTAAAACATCCTCTTTAATGGTGTTAACAATTTTCAAGTTGTATGGATTTTTCTTTTTCCGAAAGGTTTGGCATTCACTTCAAAGGAATTGAGTGATGCATTTCCTTCAGTTGGAAGGACTTGAGCTCATCATAAGAATAAGCCAAAACATCTGAATACTTTTTCAGCAAAGAGACAAACCTTCTCTTTTCCTCAAGTGAACAACACTTTTGATATTGACCATTCTCAGTTGCTTTTTGGTTCCAATATTTTCTTTCTCAAAATCAATTGGGCACCTTAAAGGCTGATTTGATTTCTCTTGGATGAATCTGTCATGCTTATCGAACAAGTATTCCAGAGAGATAAGAACCTTTGGTATTTTATTTCCTTTCATTTTGATCACTCCTTCATCGATACCTTTAATTCCTTCTTTGTCTTCTTTGGAACCGACTCCATGTGTGTGTTCTCACTTCCCTTAAAGAAGAGGTTATTAAAATTATCTCTTTGTTCTAAGAAGGTAAAGAGTTGGTTGTCATCATTGAAAAATTTCCAGTGATTCACATTATTAGGAACACTTGGTATGAACACCATCTCTACATTCACCTTATATTTTCTAAAATATGGATGCAAAATCACTAGGGAAGCAGATACCACAAGAGAATCGACCTTTTCGTTATGTTCTTGAGGAATGACTTCAATGGAAAATGCATCGAAAGATTCAATGCAGTCCCACACTCTATTTCGTAATGTTTAAGCCTTGTGTTTTTACTTGATATTATTTTCTTACCTATTTAACTATTGCCTCATGATTACCCAGACATCTCAGCTATCTAATTCCCATTTCTTCAGAACTCCAATCCTAAGGAGGATGGTTACGTACTCGGTCATGTTATTTGTATTATCAAATTGAAGCTTATAGGAAAATGGGTATACTTATTTGGATGGGGAAGTTAACACAAAACTTGCACTAGATCCAACACTATAATGGCTACCATCAAACTCCATTGTATACAATTGGTTTTCTTCATCCTCTATGAGAAGAGGAAAATTCTCATCTCTCTCTGAAGTGAAGAAGTAGTTTCCTAGCCCACTATCTTGGAACAAGATGTTTGCCCTTGGATCTTCTGATTTCTGAATTGTGTATTTCATCTTCCACACTGGAAATAATTTCTTCATCTCTCCCTTCTTGGGATGGAAAAAGAGGACTAGTCCATCTTAATTTCACCACCCAAATCTCTCGTAAAAGCTTCTACTAAAAACATACTAAAATATGTTGGAATGTCTGCTACTAGAATGGTGAGCAACAATTTCTTCTTAAGAAAGTCAGCTAAGGACACTTGAGCATCTTTTATTATCCCTACCAATGATACTTCTTTGGATTCCATGGAGTAGAGAGATCCATTGACACCAGTCAAAGTAAGACCTATGGGATTTACTACCTTGACAAGTATAACATTTTCAGATGCTCCAGAATCTATGATACAACTATTGAGTTGATAACCTTTAACAAGAGGGGACATGTAGAAAGGTTCTACTTTGTTTGTCTTTGATGTGATAAGGGATACCATGTTTTGAGAGGAAGGTGTAGATGACTTAGGAGTAGACCTTTAGCACTGGGGTTTGTAACATTAGGATTTGGGGTACCATTTTATGATATTAACAAACCTCTCAAACTGGGTTGGGTGTGTTTGTAAGTATTCCATCTCTATGATCTAAACTTTGGTTTTGTTTTCATGTTCAACATAATAAAACCTGAGACATGGAGGGTAAAGATGAGGGTCTAGAGATGATAGGGGTTATACATGGTGTGGATGATACTACCTTAAGGATTTGGGTCTCTTTGGTAGTTGTGGTAGCATGTTTGGAAGGAGATGAGGAAACATGTTTTTGGGGCTTTGGATGATTTTGTAGGAGTATCCTTAGAAGAAGAATTGTTCTTAGAAATTTTATCACTAAAAGAGGAACCGGAGGACTTACTTAATATGGCAATACTATTATTGCTTCCTAACAAATATGGTTTCTTTTTGGTCAAATCCATAGATGATGGGAGTGGTGATCCTCTGCTGATGATATTTTTCTGTGGGATTTTAGGAGGATATTATTTCTTACTCTTTGTAGTGGTTCTGGAAGATGAAGCTCCTTTCTTTGATTGTGCATGAGTGAAAAATACACATGGAAAACTTGGTGCTTCTTTTTCGTAATCATCTTCGCTCACTGAAACATTTTCAATAAGGACATTTTGGGTGTCACCATCAACTTCTTTAACTTCAAGGTAGCTCCATCATCACCATCTTCTTATTCTTCGGATCTCCTATTTTTGCTTCCTCTTCTAGTTCTTTTGTTTCATAGGCAACATTGAATGGTGGATCTTTGAGGGAAAGCTGATGAGGAGGAGGAGTGATTCTTGTCCAATTCAAGGGATTAGGCTTCCATGGATAATTTCACATGGTGATTTGAGATAACTACTTTTTAAGGCAATCATGTCATTTTCCATCTTCTGGATCATGGGGTTAGTATGGGTTGAGCTCGAGATTTGACTCTTCTATTTTACATTAGGGCCTTTCACCTTGATAACTAATATTATATCATCTTTTGTTTCAATCGCATAATATTTTGCTTGTTTCAAATCAGTTGGTTGAGACTTTATGAGGAAGAAACCAACTTCTAGTGGTAAGGAACTGATGAAGAACCTTTTCAAATTATTATCGGGAGACAAGACATCTTTAGGGATCCTCCTAATTATCCTATTATATTTGGCCACAAAATATCTCATCAACTTAGATTGATCCTTATTCATTTTCACCAATTACACTAGGAGATCTTGGCGATCAGTCTTTTGTGGACTTGAACCTATTTTCAAATCTACTCCTTATAACTTCCCAAGTAAGGTATAGATCTTACGGAAAACATGTAGAACCATTCAAAAACTTTCTCTTGTAAAGAATATATGAAAATTATGATAGATACATCCTCGTGTGCCATGCCCAATATGCTACAGGAAGTGATGAAAACTACTACATGCTCTTCAAGGAGTTAAGAACCATCTCCTTTGAATTTTGGGAAGTTTTTTCTTGAGCCTTTTGGCAGCTCATGAAGTAGTTGTCGAAGAGCAAGTGGGTGAGTGTTTCCACCACATAGAGCATTCGGTACATGCTCTTCACAATCCCAATCTACCATTATGTTTCTGATTCAAGATTCTAATATTTCTAAGGATTTGGATTTATCTACTGCTCTTGCATCTGTTTCAGTTTGAGCTCTTTCGATGTATTAAATTTGAGTTCTTATCTCCATTTCAACTCTTACTTCTCTTTCTCTAGCTTCTTCTTTAGTATCTACATTAGTGAAATCTTCAAGATTCTTATTGATAAAAAACTAGAATCCTGATGGGACTAGTTGCTTGACAAAGGGGAGACCTCTGATTTTTGAGAATCTCTTTTCTTCTTTGAAGTTCTTTGAGGATGGGATCAATTTTTCATCCTTGTCCTTTTGCTAGGTGTATCTTCTATCTTCTAACTTGAAAATCTATAATATTCTTTGCGGTGCACGAATTTGTCTTTTTCTTTCTAATTTAGCAATGCATTCTTCTTCAAGGTCAAGAACTCTTGTGAAAATGAAGTATTGGTTGATAATTTTCTTGTTATTGTAAATATCCTCTCACAAATCTGAAGCAATATCCTCTTGAATGTGGAAGAGTAACTCAGGTATTTCAACAAGAGGATTGCCTAGAATAGCCATGGTTTGAAGACATAAGGCTTGGGTGACTTTTCGATTCCATTTTTTTGGGGTTTTGAATTTTTTAAAAAATTAAATTTTTTTAGGTTGTATTAGGTTGTAGATGTTGCTAAATCTACCCCATGGTGGGCGCCAAAAACTGTTGGCAAGAAAATGTTTGGTGGATGAATATGTGGGTTTCTTGCCAACGCTCTTGGAATCTAAGTCCCTCTACTTAAATGATGCAACTTCCGTGTTTACATTCACGTCAAAAGGTGGATTTTCCCACTCTTGGCCTTGTGGTGGGGATCTAATAGGGG
Organism: Taxus wallichiana var. yunnanensis; assembly: GCA_018340775.1. NCBI lineage: Eukaryota > Viridiplantae > Streptophyta > Pinopsida > Cupressales > Taxaceae > Taxus > Taxus wallichiana. The sequence continues at coordinate 442,265,655 of CM031235.1, read as the reverse complement.
CACTCTACTCGACCCTTTGAAAAAGCTAGCAATCACTTGTTAGAGATGAATTTTTATTGAGAGCGGGAAAGGAAGTGAGAAAAATAAAGGAGGGGATTAATGTTGTGGGTAGAAAATCTGAGTCGCACACTTATTAATCAGGAAGTTCCAACACACATTAAATTTAAGAAGAAACAACCTTGCAAATGGAAACAAGACCAATTAGGACTTATGAGTACAAAGAATCAATAAATCCCTTAGTCAAATTTTTTTATAAAATCCTTCTTCTTGTATTGATGCTTGAGCATAAATTGTACATAACAAGAATAGAGGAATGTAAGAGTGGGAAAATAGAAGAATTTCAGCTATCTATTTGTTCCTTCACAAGAATTACTCTCTCATGAGAATACAAGTTGATAACCAGCTAAGAATAATTTCAAAAGTTATAATATTCAAAAGATGCTCAAATGAGGAGCTCATTACAATTTATATAAGAGGAGAAACTCTTCATCTATCCCCCAATGACTCTTCATATGTCTCAACATGACTTAAGACTCTTCACCTTCTTAGGAAAACATTAAGTCCATTTTTATAACATAAAGGTGACTTATTACATTAGAAACATTAAGACATACAAAAAATTGCAACCCTAACATGAAATTAGAACGTGGAGAAGAGAGAAATTTGAGGGGGTGAGAGAGAGAAAGAGAGAAAGGAGGAATCATGCTAATGAAGAATCTACTCCTTTTGACTCCTAGAAATATCTACTAGATTGACCGTGATACCTTTGAACCCTTTACAATGAATTATTTTATTATGCTACAAATGGATTTCTGCAGGTAAGTTCTGTAGATGTAGACAAGAAACTGCCTCTAAATGACCCATTAACATTGTGAACCAAGTGTTTACAAAAACTATTGAATGGAACCTTTGGTAACCATGGGTATTTCTCATGAAGATCCCCTACGAAGAGATTGAATCTTTAGAATAAATCCCCGCCCGAGTCCTTTGCAACACTTCCACATTGCTCATTTGATTTGGACATGATCTTGATGAAAATCACCACCTCCTTCACAACTTCTTCAGCCCATGTAGAAATGCCTAATATTTTTAGTAAGTATGATTTTGGTGATCGGATCATGGCGGGATGAATATTTTTGATATGGTTTTTTGCCCAATATCACCCCTTTGAAATTTCAGAGCTAACCCGATCGTCGGTTTGTGAGATTTTAAAACTTGAAATTTTTTACCTAGTAGTGGCTACGTGGATGAAAACCATTAGTGGAGCTTGAAAATTTCAGGTATGTTTCTCCACCTTGGACCATGATGGAAATTATATTTTTGACATGGGTTTTTTCTTCTTGTTTCGTTGGTAAATTTTATTTACAAATCAAATACTAGTTGATTGGGAAATGATCTTTTTATTTTCATTACGAGAAAGAGGATTTATTTTCGTGAAAAATACTTGTTGTGAATGGAAGATATGATGTTGACATTTTAACAGCCTCTAAAAATGATAAAGAAAAAAATTGGTTCTTCGATCTATGCCTGGTTTTATAGTTACAACAATTTCTTCATCATGCGGCAATGAGGGTTTTCAGATGAAATTCTTCATTTTACCTCCGTTCTTTTCCTTTTCAATATTATTTTCTTCCGAAATAATTTTGTTTCAATGTTATAATGAATTGGAGGAGTTTTTTTAGTGCATTAATGGTCGTTTGGATGTGTGGAGAAAATTGCATAGAGTTTCGACATGGTGTGGAGCTGTGGGGAGATGAAGTAGTGATGCAAAAATGGCTAAGTATGGTTTGCATTTATTTAGAAAGAAAACACCGAGGATTGGTGCATTTTTGTGTCCCTGATGTCCCTTTATCTAAAGGGATGAAAGGGACATCAATTTTTACATCGCACCTAATTGCGACACTTGGCAAGATCTGACCGGCTGAGCATTTGAGCTAGGGAGCTTGAGGGAAGCACATGGGGGCTGAAGTTTAGGTGTATGGAGGACTAGAAGGAATAGTTGGGGCTGGGTGAATTTTTGTTTCCCCTATGTCCCTTAGCTAAATGGATGAAAGGGACATCATTTTTCACATCACGCCTAATCACGACACTTGGCGATCATCTATGCACTGAGGGGAATGGCTCTGACTAGCTCCTAGTGGTGGAACTGGCGATGCGGAGGGTCCTATGGGTGATCAAAGGGCTAAAAAGGTCTAGGTGAATTTTCTTGTCCCTTATTTACCTTATCTAAAGGGATGAAAGGGACATCAAAATGTGCCAATCTCCTGGAGTTGTCACGTCTCCACTTTAAGAATTGGCTAAGTGTGAGAGCTTACCTTCAAGACAACTTGCAACGATGATATCTTGAGCTCCTATATGAGTTTCAAGGTGAAATATTATATGAATTTGAGTGAAAATTTCCTTTTGAATCCAATTATTGGGGTATGAACTCTTTATTCCTCCATTGGAGCCCTAAAAAAATATTATTTTTGTTCTAGCTCTATAATTGAGCATGAGAAAAACTATATATAAACATATTATGCCTAGGTCTTGTGAAAAATTGGATTCCACCATCTTGTAGAGATCTGAATTAAATTTTTAAGATGTATTTTTTATCTCATAACTCCTTATATAACTCCCCTGAATTTCTTCTCGAAACTCATGTGCTTTTTAACACTATACGTCGCCTAGGCTCGAGAACTTGTCTTTGATGAATCTACCCCAAAAATTCCCTAAATATTCAAAAATAATTTCCTTGATATTATTTTCACTTTAATTTATGGGTGTGTTGAATTTTTATCCTTTGTTCCACTCTAAGGGGTCACATTAATCCTAGGAAGGGTAGCCCTTCCCAAGCGCGCTCAAAATTGACATTCTTCATGAGCTCCTAAAATCACCTAGGGGACTGAATTTTATTTCCTAAATCACCTAGGTGAATTGGATGGAAATCCAATTGAGGACCATTACAGACTGAGTAAGGCTTGGTGTTAAGGATAGGTAGACCTGGGGTGTTTTGAATTTCAAAATTTTGACATAGGGGTATCATTGTCATGCTTGAAAATCAGAAATTGTCTTGTTGCAAATTTGCATGAAAACATCACCAAAGTATCTCACTTCATACAAGGAAATATTAATGATGATTCCCTAATACTTGAAAAATGATTTGTGCATGATATATTTTGATTACATAGAGTACTAGAATTGTTCATTTTGCAGACAGGGATCCTAAAACGATCTCTCATTTTTGGAAAACTTTGAACTCTATGTTAGGAAAAAAACTAAAATTTGGTTCATCCTACCATCTTGAAACAAATGGTCAAATAGAAAGAGTTAACTAGGTTATGTAGGATATGCTAAGAATGTATTGCATGGATCAAAAATACAAATGGGAGGAATATCTATCCTTGGTTGAATTTTCCTACAACAACACTTACCATTCCTCACTAAAAATGTATCCATTTAAAGCATTATATGGTAGATTTTGTTTAAATCCTATTATCTAGGATAACAGAGGAAAGAGAGGTAGTGGGCCCAAAAATGTTGACAAAAATGGAAAAGAAACTAAATATCATTTATGAGCAATTGAAAAAAGTAACTGATAGGTAAAAAATCTATGCTGATTTTAAAAAGAATTGAAAAATATTGTGAGCAAGGTGATAAGGTCTTTTTAGTTTAAAATCCAAAAAGAGTTCTATTTCATTTGATAAGGCTACCAAATTTTCATCTGGATATGTGAGACCTTTCGAAATCCTATAAGTGATCAGTTCGGTGGCATATAAATTAGAATTAACTTCCACATTGTCCATAATGCAAAGTGATTTTCATATATATTTGCTTAAAAATTATGTCTCTAATATAACACACGTATTAAATTGGAAATCCTTACGGAGTTCAAGAGACACGAGAATTGTCATGGTAAAACCAATAAAAGTAATGGAAAATTGTAGGTTGCATCTCAAAAATCATTAAATTGCGAAATGTAAGGTCGATGGGACCAATATTATGAGGACAATGCAACTTGGGAGAACTTGGATGAAATAAAAACTGATTTCCCTTTCTTGTTTCAGTGAACAAAATAATTATTTTGATGATCTGTTATGAATTTTATTGAAAACTATTTGATACTTATTGTGCTTTAATGGAAATTTATGCCATATTATTGATTGTTCATATATAACTTGTTGTTATAAGGTTGTTTACATCTCGAGTTTTAAAACTAATATTGGTTGAAATTCAGAAACTTTCAAGTATGAGAAAATGAATTGTTTTCTTTTGTGATTGCTTACTATTGATAGGAATAGAAATATTTTAAGTTAAATCATTGGGATGATGATTGTATTAAGAAGGTAAGTATACAATATCCCATCTTAATTTTTTCATGGAATGGTTAGTATCGTTGTTGTTGGTCTAAGTAATTGATTGTATTTTTTTTTCTTTACGACTTGTCGCATATCTAAGTGTTTGTGATGATATAATAAGTTAAAAATGAATACAAGGATGTATGCTTGCTGATAATTTAATTAATAATAGATAAGTGTGTGTGTGTGTGTGTGTGTATATACATGCATGTATATGTATATATATATATATATATATATATATATATATATATATATATATATGTATATGTATATGTATATGTATATATATATATATATATATATATATATGTATATATGTATGTATATGTATATGTATACATATATATCTATTGATAAATTGATGGATTAATAAATATGTTTTGTTTTAAAATGTCTTAAGACCATTGTTTGGATAAGTATTGTTTTATGAGTTTAACTTGGCAAATTATTTGGGGTCTTGGGACCTCCGTGGCTAATAGAGTTTAAAAATTTGGTTTTGATTTGGTCCGTGGCATTGGGAAACCACATGCCGGTTTCATTAAGTTTTTAAATGGTAATTTGGAGGGATGTTTTTGTATTTTTAATGGCCATGACATGGAAAGAGAATTAAATGTTGAGTTAAGGATGAAAAGTTCCTTAGAAACATGTAGCTTCTCTAATGAGCTAAAAAAATGCAAAACTCCCCATATTCACTTTTTGCATTGTATTTACTTTTCCTGTTTAAAAGCTCTGCGCATGGAGATTTTTATGGAGATATATGTGGAATTTTATTTTTGGTCTGTGCATAATAATTTATTGTTGTTCTTTTAAATTCTATGACATTTTGGGTTATTTAAAAACGTCTTGGAAGGATTTAGTGGGGTTTTTGGGAACATTCAGTTGGAAGGATTTAAAGGAAGTCTGAGGCATACTTAGGAAGATTCGGGCATGGGTTTCCTCTCTTACATTCTTTTCTTGTATTGTAATGAAATTTATGGAATACGTTTTTTGTTTTATCAATATGTTTTCAATCAGGAAATAGAAGGCATTGATTTGTTGAAATTTATTTCTTTTCTTTTGGGGTTAATAGAGAAATATCGAAAGGATATTATAAGTGGTTACATCTATTTAGAGCCTTTCTATTAAATTCTTTACTTGGAAATGAATCCTTGAATATTTGTTGTTTTAAATTTGGAAATTCTCTTTGTTTTAATGTGAAATTTGGGAAGGAAAACAAGGAAAAAGGGAAGAAATTATATGGATTTTGTTTTTAAATGGGATATTTTTGATTTGCATTTGATTTGGTGTATTGGCTCTAGTTTTATAAGGAAATATGGAACATATTTGCTTTTGGATTATTTTTATTACATCAATTCATTTAGAGCTCTAATGTTATTTACTTTAAAAATAAAATTCATTGAAGTATCATGCAAGAATGAATATAGTTTTGAGAAAACATTATATGGTTTGTTTTTTGGTTATTTTAATAGGATCTTATGACTTGAACATTTTGGTTCTTTTGGGGCTTGGTTTAAAAATTAAAAGGTTTATGAAATACCATATAGATATTCATTGTTTTGATTATTTTCATCTCATTTGAGATCTATTAAATTTTTGTACAAGTACCTTTCATGATTCCTTGGTTAGAAAACTTGTTAAGAGATGGTGGCTAGAGTCTATTATAAAAAGGGTTATGTTTTTCATTTGGAAATCGGGTCAAGTTGGATATTTGGTTTGTTTAATATTGAAAATTTTGTTACAACTCATCTCAAGCTTATTGTTATTATGGATTAATAAGCTCCTTGAAAGCATGTGTTCTATGGTTAACTTTATCTCTCTATCTCATAAAATGTTTGACTATGTTATCATTATGATTATAGAGATACAAATGGTTGGGGTTCATTGATTTGGTTTTGGCTCTTTTAATGTTTGGTCATTATTACTCATTTATAGATCGTGTTGAGCATGACTATTACAATTCTTTTGATGCATGTTTTACTTCTGACTAATATGAGAAAATTGAAATTGGCATGTAGATTTTATAAGGATTGTGAGGATTCTAAAATGATTTTTATCTCTAGCTTATTATGAGAAATTTCAAATTAAAATTATGGTTGTAAAAATTGTAGATATCATTGTTTCATTGAGATAAATGATACTTTTGTGTGGATAGTAAATTTGGAAAGGAAAAAGGTTAAGAATAAATGAAATGAATTTATGTTTTAAATGATTATGATCAATTGTTGTGAAAAAGGGAATTATATGAACTAGGTACAAATGAGTCACAAACCCACAAACAATAATAAGAGTTTGATTACAAGAAAAAATGACTCTAAGCAAAGCCAAAATACCTTGCAAAATGTAAAAGGCCCCCAGAAATGAGAAAGCACCCTTTCACAAGCCCACGTTAGGAAACATCCAATAATGATAGTTTTCAATATTCTTCCCAAATTAATTAATTACAAAAATGACAAAAATTAAAAGGGTTTTATTTTAAAAATACCCTTAAATTAGTTAAATGACCTAATTAAAATTATTTAATTTCCTTCCTTTAAAATAAAGAGACCACCTTTAAATTAAAATTAATATAAGCTATGTTTAAACAAAAATGTAACCTATGGTTAATAGTTTAAAAATGATCGTATATAAATTAAAAGGAGACTTGAATTAGGTTTGGAGGGAAATACGAATTTTTAATTGGTCAAGACAATAGAGGGAGAGTTAGGTGGAAGGGGAGAGGGGCTCAAGGTGGTTGACACAATCTCAAATCAACAAGCGAGTTGATCAAGGTAGGTCATTACAATGCACACAAGGTGGGAATCCCAGGAACGAGTTAAACAAGGCATGGGGATGAGGTAGAGGATAGAAATACCTAAATTTTATGTGCATGTTGAGTAGTGGGAGGGACCAACCCGGAAAGGAGACCTATTTGTTGTAAGACAACACATCGAAGTGTCGAGCGGTATATGGATGCCAAGGTAGGTTTCAAGACAAACACCGGGGATGGGTTAGGAGATCCTCAAGGAGATCTAAATAACTCATGGTGAGTGACATGGGAAACCAATGAGTATGGGGCCATGACAGCATGCCGGTGGAGGAAATTCTAAAAAGGGTTGACTAGGGGCTAAGTCCAACGAAGAATGAGAGAAAGACAATAAATAAGCCAAAAATGACACAATCGAGCTAAGGGGAAATAGGGATGAGTTATAAAAGGGCTCAAACAAACCAAAATACAACAGATGATCCCAATGGGATCATTACAATGAAATGAGTCATCACAGAGCTAGTAGGGGAGATATGAGCTCGTTGGGAACTTAAGGAGGTGAGCAGGTAGAGGTAAGATCAAACATGGTTGAACAGAGCTTGCTATGATCTCATTGGAAGGAGGATATCGGTAGGATCTTGCCAAGATAGTGAAGTAAGGAAGAGGTCGAGGAGAAATAATATGAGGTAGAGAAGAGGGTAGGATGGAGGTAGACTAGGTTTTGGAGGAACCATAAAAATTCAAAACAAAACTTAATGAAAAGATAAAAAAAAACCAGAAACATAAAATACCTCCAAATTAATCTTCCCACAAAATATAGTTGTAACTATCCAAATCTAGATAGAAAAATCTTGACTGCACAAGCACCAAAGTAAAACATTAAAATAAAAACTCCAAAATAGAGATTAACCCAGATTAGCACAAACCAATAATTTATTCATAATACCTTCCACAAGAAGCTAAGAATTTTGAAATTGGAAGTAATTAGAAACAAATAATGGTGAACACACATTTACTAATACAACACAACTATGTCACCATGTGATATTGAACCACAAGGATATAACGAAGCCTATGAACATCAATATCATTGCACTCCAACAAAAACAAAAATGTGCTCCAAGTAAAACAATAAAATAACCATAATTAAAATGTATGTGCATAAAATATTAGGTCTAATCGTGCTTATAGATTAAAAATAAAATTACATAAGCGAGTTTATTGTAACTCCCATGCCTGGACATGTCATACTCCCATGATGGAGTGAGGAGTTACAATGCTAGGAATAACATGTAACTCTCATATGATAATGATGCATATGATAGTATGATAGATTCTATGATGAAAATGATCATATGTCATATAACTCCCTAAAATACATATGACTCACCTAAGTGACACGAATCACCATGTGTGAGGTGGGAAAGGCCCCATAAATAAATAAAAGGAAAAAATAATACCTCATACTAATAGCTAACCATTACATTCTTTAATGTATTCATTTCACTAATTCTTAGCTTTCATATAAATCTAATTAGGGTGTAAATACTTTCTTATTCAAGTAATTTTTGAGAACCATTCAAATTCATACTATATTTATCTCCATATATCACAATTACAAGTGGCTATTATGTGTGATACACAACATGCATTTTTACATACAAGTACAATGATGTAGACATATTAAGACGACACAAGGAACATATAGAATAAGGAAAATAATGCTTTAAAAGTTTGAAATATTTCTCTCTCTCTCTCTCTTTCTATGCTTCTCTAATAATTCCCTTCTAAACAAAAATTCAGTAGGAAATTCAAAGGATTATTTGAAATAAATGGATGGTATTATTTTAAGGCTGAAAATTAACATAATTAAGGTTTAATATAATACTTACATGCATTAATAGATATATGTTATGCCATAATAGGTTAGAACTATCGGCATTGTGTTTTCATTGATTTCAACATATGATTTTGTAGGAGATGTCATTGATTTCATTGATGTCAAAAGAGGTATGTGGTATTAAGGTTAATGGCAGTGTCATGTCAAGTTGAGTGTCTTGTTGAGATTACATGGTGTTGCATAGGTTATTGAGAAGTGTAGTGGCTTATAGGTGTGTTATAGTGACTTACATAGGTATAGAAGATGGTTTGATTGTTTCATAAATTGTTGTAAGTTTTCTAACATGTATACAAGTGTTCCCCAAGTGATGAGAAGGTTAGATTTGGTGAATCAAGCATGTTCAAGGTGCTTATTTATGAAGCCTAGTCGACATGTATGATATGTTATGATGGATTACATGTATGAATGAGTTGTTTAAGCATGGTGAAATAATATGGAGCATGTGTATGTGTTGTAAAGACACTCACACATGTATCAAAGGAAAGGAATAGGGATAAGTCATGTTTTTATTAAGGTTAAATATTTTTTTGTTGGGACCCTACCCAATTATGAAGAGGCCATAACCTAGATATTACATTACACGGTGAAAGATAAAAAAACAAGACTGAAACATGCTACCAATAAAAAAGTAACAAAAAAACAATATAATGTAAAAAAAAACACAACAATATGTCAACAAATATGAAGCAAAAAAACGACAAGAACCCAATAGAGAATAGAGATCCAACATCCCAATGGCTACTTCATGATCTTCTAGAAAATTTTCTTGATGTTTACAAGCCCCTATTGATCTCTTTGAGGATTTTTTCATTCTTGAACTTATCCTTCCCTTTATGGTCTTCAAGGTGATTAGTAATGAGTGAAAGGGAGTCAATAGTGCCCTTAAGGATGGATAAAACATCACCGTTCTTGGATCTAATGTTATCAAAATCATTTTCAATCTTAGACACCCTCATACCAATTTCATCAGCTAGCTTCTTGTTCATTTTACTCTTCTCCTTTTCAAAATTTTAGTCCTGAAGCTTGTCCTTGAGTTCCTTGACCTCATTACTAAGACAATTGATCTTACCATCAAGATCCTCTCTATAACTTACATCTGTAACATTCTAGGGTTCAAAGGATTTTTTACCTATAGAAATAAAGCCAAGAATGGCCTCAACTTCCACCTAAATGGGATGGTAAGGGAGATTAGTCTCCACAATAGCATGAGAAGGTGCTTTCCTCTTAAAGGGTTGTCCCAATAAATCTCATGAGATATCTTATGGGAAGTGGGGTAGAGGAAGAAGGTATAGATGAAGGAAAATTAGAAGAAGAGGGGTTAAGCCGAAAAGGGTTGGTGGTGGGAAAATGGGAGCCGAGAGGGGGAAGGGATGGAGGGGTTGGGGATGGGAAGAGTATATTTCGAGGGGGTAGGGACGAGAGGTTTAAAGGTGGGGATAGAAGGAGGTAGTGAAGAAGTAGGGGAATTAGAGGGGGAAGGGTGTAGGTTGAGGATGAAGGATTAAAATATAAAAAAACCTATATAACAAGTAGAATAAAAACATAGTGTAGAGGATACACCCTCTTACCCCAATTCATAAGATTAATGGAGTGCTCAAGTGATTTTAGGATGAGAAAATGAAGAATTATAGAGAATTTTCTCCTAAAATGGTTAATAAATACCAGGTGGACATATGAGATTACTGGGAACCTTCCTTTGAGGGTATAATATATTTCATCATTGGAAAACAAACTTGACTCCTTTGAATCTCTCCATGAAAGCAATGAAAACTAATTTTCTCATTATGCTCTAAATCTCATCATTCTGCTTCCACTTGTTAGTAATAACATGCTTGAATCTACATATTTCTTCCCAAAATTTGTGAAAATAATTCCAAGAGGAGAAGAGGCCCAAAATTTAGTAGAACCTAATTTCAAATTTGGTGATTTCAAAGGAGAGGATATAAGTGTTTGAATCTTTAGGTAGAATCCTCAACACAAACAAAATCAAGATCATGTGTGGATTAATGGCTTGTTTATTATTTATAATAACTACAATACTAGGCAGAGGGATTTCGTTAGCAGTCCACATATGATAATCATTAAGATTTACCTCATTATTTGCCATCAAATCATACACTTTATTTCCTTCACAATAAGCGTGCTAGATAACCTTATTATAAGGGTGATAAGAATATGAATTTTCTCTGCTATAACATGTTTAATAGACCAACTTATATGATTTTTTCCACTAGGACAAATAGTTATGTTTAAACATCCCTCCTCCATGATTAAGTTGGTAACATAAATATCCCTAGCAAGCTTAATGTCCCATAACACATTAAGGGCCTCTACGAATAATGGTTAGAGTTAATTCCCATATGACCAACATAAAATTTGATAATTTGACTCTTTTCATTTCTAATACAACCTCCACTACCAGACTTACCGAGACTTCCCTTTGAAGCTCCATCATAGTTAATATTTAGCCAACTAGAAGGGGGAGGGTTCCATTTGACATAATATTTGCTGGAAACATCTTCCTGCTGAATTATAACTAAGAAAATATTCAGGTTCCATTTCTCAAGGTCTTTTCTATCAACTCTACTTTGGAGGGTATTTTTGGAGGCATAAAGCAATTAAAATGTTTTCTAATATCATCCATAATCCCATTAGTGATTCTGAGAACTGAGGGATTTTAATCATCAAATATGGTAGAGTTACAAGTTCTCCAAATGTTATAGATAATGTGAGGGAAAGAAATGCTCCATAGTTTCTTGACTACCAATTTTTTGAAGGGAAGTGCCATTGTCTAGAAGTGGACAATATAGAGTTAGGGAATAACCATTTCATGCCCATGAAGTTGAAGAAAACGTTCTAGACAGAAGTGCAAAAATAGCAATACAAGAAGAGGTGATTAACAGTCTCTTTAGAATTTTTACAAAGAATACATCTATTAGGTAAGTGTTGTCCCCATTCACCCAATTTTCAATAGTTAGAGCCTTGTTGTGAATCACAATACAAAAGAAAATATTGATCTTGGGGTTAGTTCCTTTATCCAAATTTTTTTCTAATCAAAGTGGGAAGGTTGTATCTCGTAAAGGAGTAAATAACCATAGCTTCTTGAGTAGGATCCATCAAAGGAGATCTCCAAAATAAATCCATCCTAGTTATCCATAAGAGAAATATGATGATTGTTGAGAATAATTTAGATCTCCTTTTATTTATTGGTAGTTCACTGAAGAAATGCCATTATATTGAAGTTGAACCCAATAAATTTTGTTGATATGGTCACTAAATGTTTCCCCTATCTGGACCTTAAAATCATCATAAATATGAGAGAATCCATCTAAATCATGAAGGATAAGGTGTGATATCTGTTTTTATTTCCATAAATGAATGTCTTTAACATTCCCAAGCTTCCACTTGTTGCATTTAAGGAGAAGATGCTTAAAATTTAATCAAGCATTCCAAAATGAAGAGATGGAGGGTAACTCATCCTTAGAAATCCATTTAAGATATTTATATGAACTAAGATATTTATTTATGATAATAGAGGTCCAAGGAGGTCCTATTTAATCAATATCCACCCCATTTTTGTGATCATGGATTTTTTCATCCACCTGATGTTCTTAATTCCAAGGCCCCCACATTTTTAGGAAGACAAACCTTTTCCCATGCTACCAATGGAATTCTATTACTTTCTGAACAAGTGACCAGAGAAATATCTTTTCTATTATTTTAATTATCATACTAGGAATCTTGAAAATAAACATAAGATAAATGGGAAGATTCTTAAGGGTGCTAAGTCATGTTTTTAAGGTCTACACTAAACCTACTCTTAAGCCCTAGGTTCCTAAATGAGATGGGTTGAGAAAATTTTAGCATGGAAATAAAAAGGTTAGAATTTTAGAAGGTGGTTCAGGTTGATATTGAGATGTGGTCCAATTTTTAGGTCTTGGTTTATATGTTGAAGTAAGAAATTACATTTTTCCCTTACTAAGTTTATGAAAGTGAGAATTTGAGCTCAAATTTGACTTTCGGATGCTCATTTACACGTGTGTGGTTTTCACGGGGATCCAATCACTTGGGTATAGTTTAATATTTATAATAATAATATTTTTTAAGTGGAATGAGGTCATTTTATCATCATGTTTTTATGAACAATTGCTAAAAAGGTAAACAAATTTTAAACCCTCTCAAAACCCTAGTTAAGGAGCGACTAGACAAAAAAATGATGGTACATGCCCATAATTGATTTTTGATTAAATTTGATTATTGGAGGTTGTATAGTACTCCTCCATATTTCTCAGGTGGTATTTAGAGGTTGTGAAAGTATGTGGACCCCACTCAAAAATGTAATTTTCTAGAAATTTTTAGTTTCTCCAAAGTTGTCCATTGGACCTAATGAATAAATTGGTATTTAAGGAATTATGGGATCTGTTATTCATTTCTATGATGGTTTTAGATCACTTTTGAGCTCTTGAGGTCTGTTTTCCCTATCTTGCATGACTAGTTTTTGGGGCAGTTTTGGGCAGATTGAGGTAATCTGGTTGTAGGGGTGTTTTGGAGTTTCTATAGTCATATTTGTTGCATGAGTTGAGTTTTATGATTATACAAAGGTCATGATATTTCCATTGGTATATCACACTTTCATTTTTTATGATATTTGATGAAGTTATGGCTTGGTCTTTGAAGACTAGTTTTGGGTTGCTTATTTGTGCTTGTTCTCAAGAGGCTTCATGAGGTGAGATGATGATTTTGAATTTTTCTAGATTTCTGGAGGTTTTTAATGGTTTTATAAAAAAATTATGAGTATATTTCATGTTTTTTTGAAGGTGGTTTTCTTCTATAATATTCTATTTTTGGTGAATAGGTCTTTTTGGTCCAATTAGGTGTCTTAAGTCCTAATGGTGGTCTACGTGGTTCTAGATGATTTTGATGACCTATATGGTTCTATGGATGATGTTTTTATAATTTTATCATGTTTTTGGGAGTTATTTTACTCTATGATGGTCAATCTACATGTATTATGATCACGATACAAGTATAAAGGAAAATTTGAAATCTCATTTGTACTAGTTGAAAGAGTGGAGAAAAGGTGCAAGCTAGGAGGAAAAGTAGAGAAGGTATAAGAGGTATTTGCTATCCAAAATAAGCCCATGCTTATTTTTGGATAACTCCTCCTCCTTTTCCTTTTCTAGCACTTAAATGAATTTTTGGCATGCTTCAGGGACTCAAAATTTTCTAGAAATGGCTCCATCAGATAGGATTTTTCTTCCCCTTTCCAGAAAGGTAAAATTTTCCTCCTAACTCCTTGTAATTTTCAAGTTATGGCTTGACGGAGTTTTTTGGGGAAATTTTCCCTTGACAGACCCACATCCAATGAGAAGATGCCATGTGGTGGCAGAGGTTGGGCTGGTGGAGGTAAGTTGGAATATTTGCCAAAGAGTGGGCAAAGGGCGCAAAGGAAGAAACAGGCCCGCAGGCCCGCGGAGGAGGATGGAGAAAAGTTTAGAAGGCCCGCCGAGCATCCAGGAAGTGACACATGTCTAGTCGGTGGCGGGGGCTAGAAGCACGAAAGGTTTTGGAAAAATTTGTCAAAATTGCAAAAGGCACAAAGGAAAATGTCAAAGTGCATCCCATGGAGCAGAGCAAGAGAAGCCAACACGTGGCAGCGAAGCGCAGGGAAATCTTGGGAATTTTTCCCAATGAGAAATCAAAAGGAAAAAGTGAAGTTTGGGCCCACGTTTCCATCAGCAAATGGGAAAGTGCCAGGTGTCAGCAGAGTGGTGGGGTGCAGAGTTTTTTTGGGAAATTTTCCCAAATTCAAAAAAGGGAAAATTTTAAGGTTTGACCCACTTAACCTGATTTTTACCCTAAAATTGCCATTTTTCCCTAAATCTTCAGAGGGGCATAACTTTTGATCTAGAGCTCAGATTTTTATGTTCTTGGTGTCATTGGAAATCTATTGAAGTCCTCTACATGATGGAATCTTCAATTTTTGTTTTGGTGGAGTTTGGTGGGAGAAAAATGAAAAAATGCCTTTGGCATGGGAAAAAGAGTAGAACCGACATTCAACCACCAGTTTTTAATGCAGTATGGCTTCCATTCTTCTCCATCATGGTCGAAAATCTTGGGGAATGAAATTTTAAGGGTACCCATGCCATTTTGATGAATCTTGTCGGTGGTTGAACCTTCATTTCAACTTTCCCGCGTTTCTCCTTCCTAGACTCTATTTTTCATCAATATATACCAATTTTGGCTTATTTGAAAAGGTTGGATTTTTTTCTTTGCAAGCAAGCTCTTCTTTTCCCCTTAGTAGGTGGATTTGAAGGAGTTTCAGACCTCCCATAGAGATTGTAACACATTTTTTACCTCTTTGCTATTACAATGTATTGTATCAAATTTGGGCATGATAATGTATGTTTTGTGATCAATTTTCAATCCTCTCATGCAGTTATTATTGTCTTTTGATCCTTCATTGCATTATGGTAATTTGTGCATGTTTTGTTCCTACATCCTCATGATTTGTGTCTATTTTTCAAAGCAAGGAGTTCAACACTCCTTTGGTGTATCACCTTTCTATTTTATTTGCTTAGTTTTTTTTCCATTTCCTTGTTTTCTCTCAACCATGTCTCCTTGGTAGTTTTAGAATAGGATTTTGAATCAGAACCTCTGCAAGAATTGCATGCATACACCTAAATAGAGGAGTAAGAACCAGCTTCAATCTGGAGAGTTTTCTCACCTTGTAAGGTCCCACACCTTGGAGAAAACTCGATGTTGTACATTCACACCAATTGACATTGCCTTAGAAAAGCAGATCCATAGGTCATTTTGGGGGTGCTATGAATTTGCACTAACATTTTGGCACACCCGGTGGGACCTTAGAGGTCTTCCACTTTATTTTTGACAGGTTGGTGTGTTCCTATTAAGGATTCAACCTTTGGAGGCATATTCAAAAGCACATCTGGCGAATCCATCTGGTAAATAACTCATTCTCTGAGTTGTAGACCCTCTTTCAATTCATTTTCATTCATTTTTCATCCATTCTTATTTCCATCTCTTCCATCTTATTTCATTCCATGAAGTTGTGTAATCATGACTTCATTTCCATCATGGAATTCACATTTACAACAGCAGCAATGTTTCCCACCTCCAACATGTTTTTCAAATCCTTCAAATCAGCATACATACCCATATGAGCAGTAGTGCCAAAATTAGTTTGGCTATGGAGCTTTCCAAGAGTAAGAGTATGCAAACAATGAATACAATCAAATGGAAGATGCTGATTTTTTGGAAAAGATCCAAAAGATGGAGTAATCAAGAGCAACAACTCAAATGAAGGCTTTTAGAATTGGTTGCAGGGCACCTTGTCCATGGGTTGGCCCTTTTCCAAGACACTTAAGCCCTCAGGAGAAGATGGAATTCATGATGGATATGCTACCCCAACTTGCACAACAGACAGTGGAGATAAAGGCCTATAAATTTGGTGCTGAGCAACCTTGTCAATGGGTAAGTTCTACACCATCATCTAGTTTTTCTCCTTCCATTCCTCAAGCAACACCATCTCATTTTGAATGCCAAATTCCAAATCCATCCCATGCTACCCCAAGTGTTGATTCCATTTCTCCATCCCCAAGTATTCCACCCCATCTCAATTCTTCTCTCTGTTTCACTTCCAAACAGGCATTCCCTCCAAAGAAACAAGAGTTTCTACCTCCTCCACCACCACAAAAATTGCAAAATAAATTGAGTTATAGCCCACCCTTCCTCTTGCATTCCCATATCCATGTTGGAAAGATGAAAATCAGAAGACCAGTCAAGAAGAACAACAAGAAGAGGAACCCAATAGAGAAGAAATGATAGACAATCTGAAGAGTTGGGATCTTATATTCGGGATTACAAAAATCCCCTTGATGGTGAAACCAATAGAGGAGGTTAGAGTTGAAGAACGAGTGGTGGCCAAGGCTGATTTTGTTGCAGCAAAAGAAGAGCAAAAAGAAGAAGTAGATTAGCAATTAGTTTTCTCAGAATGTAGTGTCCATGTTGGCACTCTACTTGAAGGAAATGTTGGTCCAATTCAAGTTACACAATCAGCCATGGAAAGAAGCTTTGAAGAAGATCTTGCAGTCCCAACTTGTCATCTAGAGCAACAGATTGAAGAGTTTGAATTGAAAAACTTCATGCTAGAGGAAGAGTTCAATCAAGAGCAAGATTGTCTTCAAAAATTAGAGGAAGGAGAATCTGCTCCAAATCCAAAAGAAGAGGAGAAAATTCCAACTATGGGAGAGAAAAGTGTAGATCCAAAAGCTTTGAGCACAAAGCAGGATATAGAAGAACCTTCAATTCTTCTTTATACTTCATATCTCTTGAGTTCTAGTGATTGAAGAAGAGTTTGACCTCTCAAACTCAGTATTGGAGGATGAAAGAAACCATGGTGATCAAGTTGTAGATCAAGAGAACACCATGGGAGAGGTTAAACATTTGCAGCAGGACAACAATGAGGTAGTTTACATCGATTTAGAGGATTATTTTGATGAGGAAGAGCCAATTGAAATCACACCATCTTCTCCTTCATCATCCATCTTCTAAACACAAGAACCTGCTGTCATAGAGGAGAAATTTTATTTGTAGCAGCCTGCATCTTATAGCAGCTCTTTGGAATCAAGATTTGAATATGTAAATATTCCATGTTCTTCATTAGAGGAAGGAAAATAGTAGAAGATTTCCATCATTTCTTCCACACCATCCATTCAAGAAGGTCTACAAGAAGACTCATTTTTTGGAGTTGAAAATCGAGCAATGGGCATTTCAAAGGGATTAGACCTTGCTCAATTAGGTATTTGGCTTCATTGGAGCCAAAGGAGAAGTTATAACCATTCATGCTTGCTTCGAGCACGAGGATGAGATACAAAGTGTCAAGGATCAATTGCAATGCCTCTTCAATCCAAATGTAGAGAAAATAAAAGAGGTATTGGATTTGCTTTCAGTTGACACCATGTTGATTTTGGTAGAAGACTAACCTTTTGTTGATTTTCCACTCATCCTAACAGCCATGATCAACTCCAAATCATTTGCATGGCTGCCAATTTTGAAGAAAGGAAGCTATTTTTCACAACCAATTGCAGGGTTTGTTTAGCCCACCTTTGCTTCCAGTTAGAGTAGAGTAGGTAGGTTTTCTTTCAGCAGAATAAGTGCTTGTGCACACTCTGCATGTCCCACTTGGGGTATGTATGATTTTCAATTTGTACATAGTTTTTGTGGTGCTGGTTTTCTCTTGCATGTCCATTTCCGTGGCATTTTGGTGTAGATCAGTTTTAGTTTTTAGTGGGTTTCCAAGTAGCTCAGAGGGAAGTTTTCAAAGTTTAGATTATTTTATAGGCTACTACTCATGACTCCATGCCCAATGGATGCTTGAAGGCAACTGATCACTTCATCTAGCAGGCAGATGACCCCTCTGAGTCACCAAAAGTGTTATCCAAAATAAGCCCATGCTTATTTTTGCTAACTCCTCCTCCTATTCCTTTATTAGAACTTAAATTAATTTTTAGCATGCTTCAGGGACTCAAAGTTTTCTAGAAATGGCTCCATTAGATAGGATTTTTCTTCCCCTTTCCAGAAAGGTAAAATTTTCCTCCTAACTCCTTGTAATTTTCAAGTTATGGCTCAATGGAGTTTTTGGGGAAATTTTCCCTTGATAGGCCTACATCCATGAGAAGATGCCACATGGTGGCAGAGGTTAAGTTGGTGGAGCTAAGTTGGAATATTTTCCAAAGAGTGGGCAAAGGGCGTAAAGGAAGAAAACAGGCCCACAAGCCTATAAAGGAGGATGGAGAAAAGTTTAGAAGGCCCGCCGAGCATCCAGGAAGTGACACATGTCCAGTCGGTGGTGGGGGTTGGAGGTGTGGAAGGTTTTGGAAAAATTTTCCAAAATTGCAAAAGGTACAAAGGAAAATGTTGAAGCGCATCCCGTGGAGAGACCATAAGCTAACACGTGGCAGCGGAGCACGGGGAAATCTTGGGAATTTTTCCCAATGAGAAATCAAAAGGAAAAAGTGAAGTTTGGGCCCATGTTTCCATCAGTGAATGGGAAAGTGCCACATGGCAGTAGAGCGGTGGAGCACGAGAGAATTTTTGGGAAATTTTCCCAAATTCAAAAAAGGGAAAATTTTAAGGTTTGACCTGCCAACCCGATTTTTTCCCTAAATCTTTAGAGGGGCATAACTTTTGATCCAGAGCTCAGATTTTTGTGTTCTTGGTGTCATTCAAAATCTATTGAAGTACTCTACATGATGGAATATTAAAAAAAAATTGGTATAGTTTGGTGGGAGAAAAATGAAAAAATTCCTTTGGCATGGGAAAAAGAGTAGAACTGACATTCAACCACTAGTTTTTAATGCAGTATGGCTTCCATTCTTCTCCAAAGCATTGTCAAAATCTTGGGGAATGAAATTTTAAGGGTACCCATGCCATTTTGATGAATCTTGTCGGTGGTTGAACCTTCATTTCAACTTTCCCATGTTTCTCCTTCCTAGACTCTATTTTTCATCGATATATGCCAATTTTTGGCTCATTTGAAAAGGTTGGATGTTCTTGCTTCTGCAAGCTCTTCTTTTCCCCTTAGCAGGTGGATTTGAAGGAGTTTCAAACCTCCCATGGAGATTGTAACACATTTTTGCCTCTTTGCTATTGCAATGTATTGTATCAAATTTGGGCATGATAATGTATGTTTTGTGATCAATTTTCAATCCTCTCATGTAGTTATTATTGTCTTCTAATCCTTCATTGCATTCTAGTAATTTGTGCATGTTTTTTTCTGCATCCTCATGATCTGTGTCTATTTTGCAAAGCAAGGAGTTCAGCACTCCTTTGGTGTATCACCTTTCTATTTTTGCTTAGTTTTGTTTCCATTTCCTTGTTTTCTCTCAACCTTGTCTCCTTGGTAGTTTTAGAGTAGGAATTTTGAATCAAAACCTCTGCAAGAATTACATGCATACACCTAAATAGAGGAGTAAGAACCAGCTTCAATCTGGAGAGTTTTCTCACCTTGTAAGGTCCCACACCTTAGAGAAAACTCAATGTTGTGCATTCACACCAAATGACATTGCCTTAGAAAAGCAGATCCATAGGTCATTTTGGGGGTGCTGTGAATTTACACTAATAGTATTTATGACCTGAAATAGAGGTAAAATAGTGTGATAATATGTTCTAGAGTGTTTATAAGTGTTATGTATAGGTCATTGAAACTAATTCATATTTGTGAAGAAGATATAGAGTGGGTTGACCTAGTGAGAAAATTTGGAGGAGGAAAGAGAGTGTGCTTCATTATGTCATCTTCAGTTGTTGTAGAAAAAAAAAGTGGTTAAAAACATATTTGGTGGCTTTGGTTTTGTTGATTCATCTTGGGGGTTGGTGCATCCTTATAGGGTTAGTGCTCTACTAAACTAGGGGTTGGTGCTCCTTGTTGAGTTATTGCCTCACTAAATCTAGGGGTTTGTGTTCCTTGTTGAGTTAGTGCTCAAATAAATTCAATTCATATCTCTAATAAAGTTATGTTTCAGTGGTTTTTCTTCCCCTTGATGGTTTCCCACTTATATATTTTTTACTTGTGTTAATGTTCTCTCATTTATGTTTTTGTGGTTATGTTCTTATGGATGTATGTTTAATTGTAAATTGAATGGTTAATGGACAAAATTGAATAAGTGGATGAAATTTTTTACTACAAATTGATTCACCCCCTCTCAGTTTGTGTGCTACCAAAAATTGGTATCTTATAAGAATATTTGAATCAAGGTTAACTAAATTGAGGTGGTCCTTTAAAGTACATAAATGAAAATTCAACCAAGTGGTTCCTCTACTAGCAAAGAACTTATGTTTAATGGGACAAATTATGACTTATGGAGTATTGGGATGATAAATCACATCATTTATTTGGGATGTGATATATAGAAATCAGTTTTATATGGCTACACCATTCCTCAAAACCCTACAACTGATGCAGTGGATAAGAATGATAGTAATGATAATTATAAAGATATTAATATTATCTTGTTTGGTTTGGAAAAGTAAATGTTTTTCAAGTTGACGCAATGCACTATAGGTAAGACTATGTGGGAAAAGCTACAAATGATATATGAAGGTGATTTCAAAGTAAATTTAGCAAAGCTATAGACCTATAGGAAGCCATTTGAAATATTTAATATGAAAGAAGAAAAAATTGGTGCATATCTTCTTAGAGTTGATCAAGTTGTCAATACCATTAGAGGATTAGGAGAAGATGTGAAATAAGTTGTGGTGGTACAGAAGGTGATGATATCTCTCACTCCTAAATTTTATCCTAAAGTATCAGCTATAGAAGAAGCCAAGGATCTGAGTACTATGTTGATGGATGAACTCCATGGTATCTTGACTGCTTATGAGATGAGGACATGTGTGGATAAACCCCCAAGAAGGAAGCAACCTTAAAAGTTGAAAAGAATACAAAAGGTAAGAAGATCTTAGATGATGATATTTCTAACATTGATGATGATGAGTTGATTTCCATGTTTTCTAGGAAGTTGAAAACAGGTTTAGGAAAGTATAAGGGTAAGCTTCCCTTCAAGTGTTTTAACAATGTGGAGATATTGGAAATTTTGCAAATAAGTTTCCTCACAAGCATAAGGGAAAAGAGAATGATGATGATCACAATGATGAAAATAAGTCCCATATGTCTGATAATAGTAAGAAGAAGTTTAGGAATTTTGAGGATAAGAAGACATCCAAAAAAATATTTTACTCCAAGAAATATTGTATCTCATTAGAGGTAAGTAGTGAAGCTGGTGTTTCTAATTCTAATTCTAAATCTGATCATGAAGATATTGGAAATGAATTTATTTTCATGTCCAAGGGTGTTAGGAGTTATAAGAATGAAGGTTCCATCTATGGTAGCTCATGTATGCATTCAAAAGAAGAAGATACTAATCTTGAAACTAATTTGATGTGTTTTGGGAGGAATTGAAACATGTAGAGAAGAAGAACAAGAAACTCAAGACATAAGTTAAGGAGTATGAAGAAAATATTCATGTTCTTGAGGAGAAGCATTGGAATGACAACAATGAATATGATAAGATCATCAAATAGTTAGAGACTCAAATGGATATTATAGCTACAAGCCTAAAAGATAAGGATGAAGAGTGCATCATATTTGAAAAGGAAGTAGTCTCTCTAAGTGAAAAATTGACTGAAGCAACTGGTAAGGAAATAATTTCATAGATTTGAGAATATCTCTAAGGATCTAGATGATCACGAGATAGTCAAAAGTCTGCATGAGATTTGGTTTATGATTCAAGGATAACCTAAAAGGTAAAGAGGTGATTCAAGAGGATACTACTCAAAGTAAGGAGGTTGCTGGCCCAAGTTCCAAGGTAGATCAAATGGAGAACAATTTCAAGAGTTATGAAGAAAAGGTTTATTATACAACCTAATGCTTCAAGGTATGAGAAGTCCTTTAATGGTTATTGTTATAGTTGCAATGGTTTTGGACATAGAGAAAAATAATGTAGAAATTCATTCAAGTATGCATACTCATGGAATTATGGAAGGGGTTTCAGTGCATACCGGTCAAAATTTAAGAGTGAAGTTTTGTGTTATAATTGTAATCATGTTGGTCATATTGCAAAGTTCTATTTTCATGGTCCTTCAAGACAAATCAAGAGGTTTCAAGAAAAATACCTAAGTTAGTTATTAGGGCAATTCAAGGATGTACACATGTTTTTTTATATGAAGAAGGGTGAAAATGTGGTACCATAGGTGTTAAGGAGGTCTTGGAATCTCCTAAATATTTTTATTCTAGATCCCTGTGATTTGGGATGTCTTTACAAAGCTTCTTAGAGACCTTCATCAGTTAGATGAAGCATGAAGATAGGGGATCTTGAGTGGATGAAATGAAGTTTTTCCGTGGTAAACATTTATGTTACAAGAAAAAAGTATCAAGATATTGTGAATATGCTTCAAGGACTAGTAAGTATATATGGTCTAATATTGTTAAGGTTTTAGTGGTATTGTGTGACCTATTTAGGTCTATGATTGTCTTAAAAATACTAGATGCGGGAGTGTATAGAGGTATTACCATGAATAATTTATGGCTAGATTATGTGTGAAGTACTAGAAGGTGAGTGTAAAGTGAAGATAAATGGATCTTCATCATATATAAGGGTACTTCAAGAAGGATACAAGTTAAAGGTAAAATATGTGAAGATGTAGTGTTCTAGTAAACTAGGTTGTCTAACTATTTGGAATTTTTGTGTAAGGATTAGGCATGATGATTGTTGATAGGACTGAGAAGATGGTAAATATTATTACAAGGATGTATGAGGTTGTGTCTTGAGACCGATATCTTTGGATTGTATCTTTTATGTTGAAAATTTTTCTGATAAGACCAATATGATCTTGTTACTATGGAGATCTAGAAGGATATTTATGTATATTCTCTTAGAGGTATGAAAAGGTAATTAAGAATGATGACTTCTCACAAAAAAATTATGGGCAGAGAAAGTAGTAGTCAAAGTCGGGTTGAAGGTTTGATGATATTGGTATGTGTCTTGTGAAAACTATGAAGGACAAGTGAAGAAGAATTTCATTCATTTTCTATGATGACTTGATTAGACCATCAAATGCATGAAGAGATGTTGCATGATTTTTATCATGTTTAAGGAATTATTTTTGTATGTGATTCAAGGTATATTAATTTTTTCCATCTTGTTTAAAGACTAATATAGTGCTACTTGAAATTCCTAGTAGGCATAACATTATGTGTTTAAAGGTATTTATTGATTGATATGCTCTGTCATTTTTTAAAGTTTATCAAGAAGGTATGTGAATGTGCTTCAAAGAAGATTCCAAAAAGTTATGAAGATTTTAGAAGATGACCATAAGTGGATTGGTTTAATAATACCAATATGGTTTTGTCATTATAAAGACCTAGTTAGAACTATATATGTGTATTCTTAGAAGCATGACAAGACAAGGATGAGCATGATGTGTACAAAAAAATCTAGGCAGAGTAATCTTAGGTCATGGAATTAGGTAAGGGTTGTTATTTTTGACCTAGCACATTGTGATAAGTACGTGTTTAGGGTCTATTTATATTTCATAAATGATTTAAAGGTTGAAAAGGTCTGATGAATTTCTCCTTGGCTTGTTAATCATGTTAGTCATAAATGGATGGCTTTGTTGTTTTTACTTTAAGTCATATTAGTATGAAAAGGACTATGTGTACATTTAAGAAGGTAGATAGTGCTATGTGTAGATCTAAGTTAGGTCTATTAATATCTTGGGTAAGATTTAATTATAGACCTAAAATGAGTCCATGTGAGTAATTTTTGAAGATATGGTCAGTGGATGGAGACATGATTGATTGAGAAATAAATATGGGCATAGACATGAGAACACCAAATTACCAGAGAATGCTCACAATAAAAATTTTCTTTTAAGGTCTTGATAGGAAAATGAAGACATGAAATCCATCCTAGTTGTTAGAGTATTCTAGTACAGACTCAAGTGACAAGAAAATTCAAGGAAGAAGACCAATAAGTAGTGTATGATGCAAAATAGGTGTCATGATGAGGTATATACAAGTAAATTCAAAAGAAAGATCATTTTTTGGGCCATGATCCAGATAGAATGTGAACCGAGTGCTCTATGTATTAGATTTGTGTCTTAATGTCTTGAGATGTAGGATAATTTTCTCAAGGCATGGTACAACTATTAGATGGAAAATAAAGAGGTGGTGTGATATGCTTGAAAGGTTATAGATTAAGCGTGTTAAGATGGCTTGGTGTGACAATGTTGTTAAGTAGGTTGAGTAGGTATATGATAGTTGAAAAGAGGTAAGAATTTGATTGATCTAGGATCGTATAAGGATACAAGTATTGTGGTTACTCAAGTAGAAATTAATAATGCATGGTAGCTCAAGGTATGAAAATTTCTTATGATATTTTACTTCCTCATAAGATCTCGAGTGTATACTTTTAGAGCCCAAAAGAAGTATTATATGGTTTGATTTAGTACTGTTATGAAATTATATCCCATCAATAAGGTCTTGAAATTTCTATGAGTATGCATTGTACATGATTGAAGAATTAGGTTATGTTATAGATACAAAATACAAGGAGAATTTTTATTGGATACTCGATTGATAGTGATACAATCTATGAAGGAGTAAAATAAAGAATTGGAAGCATACTGACTCGGAGGGAGAAAGTTAAGCTCAATAGTTTTATGATACAAGTTTGATTGTTGGTGATTAAGCTATGCATTATTTGTTTGATGATAATTTCCTCATCCCTATAGGTCTGATTTTTCACATATGTCAAAGTCAAGATGAAAGAGTTCCGGTTCTAATTTGGAGAGACTTATATTAGTTGAGGGAAAGCTAGTATGATTTTCATTTGTATTTTTTTCTATCTTTGAGGTGTCAAAAGTAGTTGAGAAGCAAGGGGGATCATAGTTGTTAATACTCCAGTTTCACGAGTTTTGAAAAAACCAAGATATTTGTTGGTATGCAAAGGATAGGTAAACATGATTTGGGAAGTATTGTTGGCATCTTGAGGAGTGTTGAGAAAGATTATCGATCATGAAGGATTGACTCACTAAAGACATTATTAGCATTAGGTAAGGAAATGTTGCTCCTTCTTCATAAGTAAGTCAGTTGATGTGTGATTTTACAGCATGGCATGTGTTGTAGAGAGCATGGTTAAGGTCTGTGTAATTTCTTGGAATGTATGCACTGCTTAGGGTGATTTTTGTTACTCCAAAGAGTCAAATCGGAGATTGAATATAAATAATAGATCTTAATTATTTTGGTTGATGTTTCTAACCAAAAGGTGAGCCTAGTGTTGTCAGAAGAATTTTTGTTAGTATTTTTTTATTTTTCATTAATTTGAAAAAGGGGAGAATGAGCTGATGGCATGTGTATTCCTTAGGGGCATAATGAGTTTAGTATGTTTTTCTATCAATAGGTTTGCAATCAATGATAAAGGGGGGATTATTGGAATTATGTTGTCATTGATTAAAAAGTATGATGTTGTGGGAGTTATTATTTATTTCATTGATGTAAAAAGAGGTATGTGGCATGAAGGTTGATTGGAAATGTCAAGCCAAGTTTTGTCTTGTTGAGATCACATGGTGTTGCACGGGTTCTTGAGTAGTGTAGTGGCTTGTAGGTGTGTGATAGCAAATTTCAGAGGTATGGAGGATTTTTAATGATTTTATGTATTTTTTTAAGGTCTTTCTAGGTATACAAGTGTGCCCAAGTGATGAGAAGGCTAGATTCAGTGAAGCAAACATGTTCAAAGTGTTTGTTTGTGAAGCCAAGTCACAGGTATCATATGGTATGATGGAGTAAAGGTATGTATGAGTTGTTTAAGCATGGTGAAATAATAAGGAACATGTTTATGTGTTGTAGAGACACTCACAAGAGTATTAGAGTGCAGGTATAGGTCTAAGTCATATTTTTCAGGTCTACACTAGACTTATTCTTAAGCTTTATATGCCCAAATGAGATGGGTTGAGAAAATTTCAGCATGGAAATAGAAAGGTGAGAAATGAAGAATGTGTATAAGGTTGATATCGAGGTTTGGTTTACCTTTTAGGTCCTCATTTGCATGTTGAAGCAAGAAATATTATTTTTTCCCTTACCAAATTTGTGAAAGTGAGAATTTGAGCTCAAAGTTGACTTTCTAATACTCATTCACACATGTGTTATTTACATGGAGATACAAGATCTTGGGGATAGTTTAATATGT
The DNA here is from genome assembly GCA_018340775.1 of Taxus wallichiana var. yunnanensis. Taxonomy (NCBI): domain Eukaryota; kingdom Viridiplantae; phylum Streptophyta; class Pinopsida; order Cupressales; family Taxaceae; genus Taxus; species Taxus wallichiana. The sequence continues at coordinate 442,238,907 of CM031235.1, read as the reverse complement.
CTACTAATAATATTTTCCAAGTGTAATGAGGTCATTTTATCATCATGTTTTTATGAACAATCGTTAAGAAGGTAAACAACTTTTAAACCCTCTCAAAACCCTAGTTAAGTAGCGACTTGAGAAAACTTGATGGTACATGCCCATAATTTATTTTTTGATAAAATTTGATGATTGGAAGTTGTATAGGACTCCTCTAAATTTCTCCAAGTGGTATTTAGAGGTTGTGACAATATGTGGGCCCCAATAAAAATGTAAGTTTCTAGAAATTTTTAGTTTTCTCTAAAGTTGTCCATTGGACCTAATGAATAAATTGGTATTTAAGGAATTATTGGAGCTATAATTCATTTCCATGATTTTTTAGATCATTTTTGAGCTATTATAAGGTATTTTGTTCCCTTCTTGCATGACTAGTTTTTGGGGTAGTTTTGGGTAGTTTGAGGTAGTCTAGTTACAAAGGTGTTTTGGAGGTTCTAAAGTCATATTTTTTTAATTATTTGTGTTTGGTGATGACCCTGAGGTCATGATATTTCCATTGGTATATAACACTTGCATTTTTATGAGATTTGATGAAGTTATGGCTTGATCTTTGAAGACTAGTTTTTGGGTTGTGTGTTTGTGTTTGTTCTCAAGAGGCTTCATGAGGTGAGATGGTGTTCTAAGTTATTCTATCTTGCTGGAGTTTTTTGATGGTATTATAAAACATGTATAATTATGTTCCATGTTTTTTTAGGTGAATGTTCTCGATAATATTCCATTTTTTACAAATAGGTATTTTTGTGTGTAAACGCTTCATGGTGGTCTAGGTGGTTCTAGATGATGTTAGCGACATATATTTTCTTATGGATTATTTTTTTAATCATTTTATTATGTTTTTATATTGATTTTACTCTATTATGGCTGACCTACATGTATTATGATCAAGAGATAGGTATAAAGGCAAATTAGAAATCTCATTTGAGCTAGTTGATGGAATGGAGAAAAGGTGTGAGCTAGGAGGGAGAGTAGAGAAGGTGTAAGAGGTATTTGTGACTTTAATGAGAGGGAAAGGAGTATGAGAAGATTTTATAGAGTTTTTAGGTGTTAGAGAGAGAGAGGTCATCAGACCTTTCATATTTGTGAAGAAGATATAAAGTGAGTTGACATAGTGAGAAAATTTAGAGGAAGGAGAGTGAGCTTCATTGTGTCATCTTTAGTTGTTGTAACAAAAACTAAATGGTGAAAAAAATATTAGGTGGCTTTGGTTAGTGCTAATTCATCTTATGGGTTGGTGCCTCAATAAATCTAAGGTTTGGTGCTCCTTGTTGATTTAGCGCTCAACTTAATTTGATTCATAGCTCTAATAAAGTTGTGTTTTAGTGGTTTTTCTTCCCTCTTGAGGGTTTCCCACTTACATCTTATGCACTTTTTTTGATGTTCTCTCATTTTATATTTTATGGTTAGGTTCTTGTAGACGTATGATTATTGGTTAATTGAATGGTTAATGGAAAAAAATTGAATAAGGGGATAAAAAGTTTCATTTCACACTGATTCACCCCCTCCCCCTCTCATTGTTTTTGTTTCCAACAAGAATATGAATATATTTCAATCTCTTTCTATAAATTGGCATTTCTATATGATTGCATATAAGTGAGATTCAAATTGTAGTAGGACAAAAATTAACCTTGGATGTGGTATTCCATTATAATTTGGACTTGTGATAATCTCATTATGCATTACAAGACAAAATTTGAGTATTTATCTCATTTACCAATGATAATGTATGTTTTAGGGATTTAAAAACTCAATTCATATGGTTCACAAGAGTATGTATGGTTATATTGAAGAAATATAGTAGTTGAGTACTAAAGAACCTTGTTTTCATTTTATTAGAGGAAATAGAATTTAGGTGTAATTAAAACAAGTATTTTAGTTAAATATAATATTATAGGTTGTTTTTAGGTTCATTTTAGACACTTTTTTATATGTATCAATGTATATTGTGTGTGTATATATATATATATATATATATATATCTTATGTTTGAAATAAACTTAAGTGAAGATTATATAGTCATAAATAGGAAAAATTTAGTGGCAAATATTCCATATTTTGGTAATCTGGAAAGGATAATTTTTTAAGTATGATAGTGTACCTTTCACCTAAATTTTCTAGTATAAAATTTTGTAGGGGTTAGATTTTCCTCTTTGTTGAAAAATAATCCTATATAAAAGGGTTTTGTTTGCCAATCATCAAAGTATAATCGAGTAGTAGTACCATCTAAGCATAATCGATTACCTTCAAGTTTAATATGCACAAAAAGAGACTAGAGTCTAAACGCACAACAAGGAGTGTAGACGCGTGACGAGGATTGTATACATGCAAAAAGAAGTTATAAATGCATGAAAAAGTTATAGATGTGTGACAAAAGTTATAGACATGTGATAGGATTTGTAGACGTGTAACATGAGGTGTAAATGTGCAACATGAGTTGTAGACCGACCAGTTCCCAAATATATAAGTAATGAAAGTTGTTCATAAGAGATAGAAGGAAACCAAAATATCTCAAAAGGAAACATTGTTCAAGTATTATGGAAACTCTACAACTACCACTAACACCCATACAGCTACCACTAGCACCCATAATACCATTGGAATCAATCAGAATACAAAATATGTGGAAGGTATTATTGATGTGGACATGGCTTCAACACAATCTCAACAAATTGATACCTATGATGACAACATGCCATAACTTGAAGATACTGCTCTTCCTCTAAACAATCAAATAGGCTCATCAAAATTGGACAAAATTCATGTTGAGATGCAACTAGGAGAGGATCAAGATATCTCAAATACTCGAAAAAATGTAACACTAAAATCAATTGAAAATTCTTCTTCACAAAAGAGGAAACAAGATGATCAAGATATTCCTAAAAATTTTGGTCACAAAAGTTTGAAAGCAAACAAGAATATGTGGACACTTGGTAGGACATATAAGTTCAAGTGGGATATAAAATTTCCTTTTATCAAACCAATAGATCAAGCTAATTCTGAATATTTCCCAACTGAATGTACACGTACAATATGTACTTGGAAAATAGGAAAGTAGAAAAAATGCAACTGAAGCTAGACATAATTGAAAATCATTGTGGGAAAAATATGTGTCATACGGTAGAAGGATAGCTAGATATTAAAAACACATAGATGGGAAAAAAAATTATGCATGTTAAATGCGTAATAGAGTATGAAGTTGAGCAGAAAATACACAGACATAGAAAAGGGTTGAACAATCACATCAAAAATTGGAAAGGTGATTTAATCCAACTTACATGATCAAAGGATACAATTATCTACCATATTTCACATCCTTAAGAAGGGAAGACCTATTTTTGATTTCATTGATTTTAAAATTTTGTTTCAACGTAATAGAATGCACAACAGTCCTCAAACACATTGGTCAGATGGTAGTGCATGGGAAATGGCTAAATTCCATGAAATGATTGAAAAGGAAGATTTGAGAGAGAGAGTGAAAAATGTAAAGTTTATATCTATCTCAATTGATGAAGTAACAATATTTGACAACACGTCATGGGTATGTATCTATATTTATACTTATTAAAATCACATAAGGAAAATGTATCTATTAGCTGTACAGAAAATGGTGGAAATTGCAATGTTGAAAACCCTTACAAAATAGTTGTTTCCAATTTTAAATATATTACTGGTATAAATGAATATGAAATCGCTACAACGTTGCTATGTGTTGGTGCATCAGTTATGAAGGGTCATCAAATTGGGTTGTGTGTTTGATTTAAAACAACAATAGCCCCTTATATGCTTACAATTCATTGTATAGATCATATAATGAATTGAGCATATAAAATAACTAGCAACTTTGAATTTTTTTCAAGAGTAGAAGACCTTATCTAAGAACTGCATTCCTATATGTCAAGAAGTCCAAAACAATTTCTTGAGTTTCAAAAATTTGTAATTGGAATTACTAATGGTAAAAATCTTCTCAAGGATTTCGATACAAGGTGGATTTCTTTGTATGATCATGCATGCAAAATTAGTGAGGAGTATCCATCCTTGGCTAGTTTCATGCATAAATATCATAATGAAGTTGAAAAAGCTAAGGATTTGTTGTTCCGCTTAATAGATATGGAAACATTACTTACATTGGTTGGAATTCTACCAATGTTGAAGGAGATCAATATTTTGATGAATCATGCAAAAGAGAGATCCATCTATATTGTTGATTTTATATGGATGAGAAAGCAGGTATGTCAATCTCTTGATGTCTTGTACTTGTTAGAAAAATTTTTGATACACTTATTTTCGATAGTTGGAAATTTTTATTGGATGTTAATAATCCTAATAATTATTTGAGATTTAATATTCATGATCACCTTTGTATCAATGTTAATGGGAGGGAGATACCCCTACATAGTTTACAAAAATGACAAGATATTCTAGGCGTAGAAAGAGAAGAAGTTCCTGTGACTCGTGTTTTGTTTGATACTATTACATATGATACACAAATAAAGCTTTAAAAATTGCACAATCCTTATCTTCCAAAATCAGAGAGCATTTCAGTAAAGATAACATTCTTGAAGCTATGGGAGTGATGAATCTAATATTTTGGAATACTATAGGTGATCATGTAGATTTAGTCAGTAAGTTATTTCATAAATCCATGGGTACTATAATGGATCATTTCACAAATACATTAGAGGTCAATGGTGTTGAAATCAAAGGTATTCTGAATAAGGACTTAATAAAATCTCAATCAACTCATTTTTCATTGACAATGGTTGACCAATATCATTGTTTAAATGAACCTCAAGAGAATGGTGCAATTACAAGGTTGTGGAGAAAAATATCCCATAGTAGTGTGTTACAAGAAAATATTAGTGAATATTTTCAATTATACAAGTTGTGCCAAAATATGATTTTGGGATTTATGGAGGATGAAAGGGTGTTCAATGCTTTATATTTTGTAAAATCAAAACTAAGAAACATATTGGATAAAAATATAGAAATTTGTATGAGGTTGTATGTTTCATACTACTCCGTGGACACGTTTCCTTATGACATAGCAATTGCACATTGGAATTCCCTTTCTAAAAGAAGAGGTGTTACTAATACAACTAAAAATACAAATGATCTCAATGATGAGACTGGATTTGGTGTGTGCTCTAACTCTATAGATGTAAATATCAACTACAAGGAGGCTATTGAAAATGGATTATTTCAGCTCTAGCTATTATTTAAAATGTTAAAGGTATCACCTTACATTTATTTTTGTCACCTCAACTTGACATTTAAAAAAATTCTATGTATTCATTTTTTTGTATAATCATGTTTTATTTATTTTTGTATTTTCAAATTGCATTGATGTTGTGTTTGTGACATGTGCATTTGGAACACTATTTTTCAAATATCATAATTAGATGTAAGATAATAATAAATAAAGTATAATGAATCAAACATAGTTTGAGTTATCCATCTTACATATTTTACATTTTACATACTAATAATACCATTGTAAATAATTAAACATTCAACATTAAAGCATACTTAGTATTTTTTGATTTACCAAATGCATTGCATACATATTTTTCTATCATTACAATTTACAATCTATATATTCCTATATATAACCTAATATAAATTCATTTCATATCTTTCTATACATATCCTATTATCATTGCATTCCATGACATTTTTAGTCGATTGCATGATAATACTTAAATTCATCTAAAATAATCTAAACTCATGAACATGTCTTGTATATTAACATAACTAGATTCCATGAAAAATATTGCAACTTCCAAGCATATCTTGTTGAAAAACTAAATGAAATTATTTTAGAAGTAGAAAATGACAATATTTTCCAACTTAAAAATATTCAAGGTTCAAACTTAAACATTTTTCAACTTTAATGTTTTGTCAACATTTTAAAACAAATATACATATACTATATACTCAAAAAATTCTCCAATCCTAGTTTCATTTTCCTTTTCCTTTACAACTTGTGTGTTTCTTTTCCCTGAAATATTCCTTGCTTTGAGAATTCTAGAAGTGAAAAGTTCCTCTGCAGTAAATATTTCAATTACTAACAATTGCTTCATCTTCCTTTGAAGCATATCTAGTGGATAAAAATAAGGATCTCAAGTTTCCTTAGTCTTGAAAAAAATATTGGCACCCATGTCATTTTCTTCTATAATCTGCTTCAGGCGTATTATTTTTCTTTTAAAGTAAAAAAATAGTTTTCTTAAGTTGAATTGTCACAGACACAATTTTCCGAGCTTTATCCAAGTGAACTTGGAGAATATTTTCTTGAATTTTTAAATTTCTATATTTGGAATGCAATGAAATAAAAAGTTGAGATAAATTCAAACAATTATTAAAAATTGAAAGCAATAAAAAATATGATTTAAAATTGAAATTTGTCCTGAATAATACTTACAAGAGATTTATCTCTTTTAACATTGGTAATTTCCACTAGATCTTTATCCTTTGACCATTTGTTGTAATATGCATGGGATTCAACATTAATATTCTCTAATCGACTTAAAATGATATCTAAAAAATTATCTTGATAGCTATTATTATATGTCACAGTTCCGACTTGTGCTTGGTTCAATAAGATATCAATCTTAGTTGGATGATTTTGAACAATAACATATAAAGTATACCTCTAGTTGTGATTATGAAAATGATTATTTATCTCATTAATTAATATTTTAGCCCTTATCTCCCACTCTTTTAGCTGATTTATACTAGGTAGAATAAATTCTCTGACATGGGCATCACAATCATTACCAATCAAGCTATCCAAAGAAAATGTAGTCTACTAGTCATTTTCTGGAGAGGATGGATAGGATGGGGGTCAAGGATCAAAATTTTAGGCCTCATGTATTTGTGTGGCCTCCTTTTCTTGTTTTCATGTGGCCTAATCCTACTTATGTTTTAAAATAAATTTAGATATTCAAAGCAATTGAAAAATTAAATATTTACAAGAAATTGATAAGGAAGAATCTTAAAATAAATACATCAAAATGAAACATACCCGTGTTCCATGAATCATACCACGAGTATCAAAAAAAAAAAATTCAGGTCATTACTATCAATGCCTAAATAATCTTCAGCCAAATCAATTTGATTTAAAATAGATCTACTTGTTGTACTAGGCACGCCACCAAAAGATATATTGGTAAATCCAAACGCAATGTTGAGTTTCCCATTAGGATCCATAAGTGTCATGTATTTACTAGTGGTCTTTTTTTTTTTCTTGTTGGAAGTCGAGTCAAAATGATAGTGAAGGTGGTGGAATTGTTTGAATTGATGGTGATGTAGACACTACCAAAAATAAAAACATTACTATACTAATTTATATAAAAATTATTTAAAATTAAAAAAGTAAAATTTTTTTACCTTGGTGAACCTTCACTTGTTGTGACTTAAATGATTGTGTGGGTAATCGTGAGTGGTGGCGGAAGTGGAACATGTTGCATTAATTGAATAGATAGATGTAATTGAACTGATTGTGTAGATGATAATGGTATTGGTTGTTCATGATGTAAATGAGGGTAGTCCAAAGTCCTTATAAAATGGTAAATAACAAAGGAATATGAAAAATCTTAAAATGTAAAAAAACAATAATTTTAGTGACATGATTAATACTACTAGCATTATGTCTCTATCATTTTACTAATTAAAATTGATGATGGGATGATTGAGAATCCATGTTAGATTGGGAATCTCCCAATGCCTTAACATGGTGTTGACCTCTTCCTCTCGATGTTGTTGTGATCATGGAATGGAGGTCAAAAAAATTCTGCATACGATAAAGTAATAGAAGAAACAAAAGTTAATAATCTGACTAACATCAAAAAATAATTTGTAATAGTTTTATAATTTACTAACATGTTGTTCTTCAATTGAAATGGACAATTCCTTTAGCTTTTGGTTCATACAAGTAGGAGTGGGTTCATCTTGTAAATTATGAAATGACTCGAAATAAAGAGAAAGGATATAGTTTGTGGAAGAAAAACTTGGGTTTTCAACAACTCAAACATTGGTAAGATCGGATTTTATATTATTTGATAAGAATGTGCACGAATAAAAAAATTATTTTGAAGGGTTGTGAGAATGTAGGAAATAACATAATGAGGAATATATGCATGCCTACCTTGCAAAATAATTTTAGCTTGAAAAAGGTTATCATAACATAAAGAAAACTATTTGCAACTCCTTCTACATCAACTCCTCATATTGACTTTTTGGGATTTATTGTACAAAATAATTCATTATTAAATAAAAAATCCAACACAATTTATATAAAAATTAAAATGTTAAATAAAAATGATAAATTCAAAAAAATTACAACATGTACCATCTATGTGGAAATTGAAATAGGACTCTAGGGAAATCTTATCCGATTCTAGTCAAAGTGGATTTGGTTGTGACAACGTTGGAATTTTTGAAAGGAAGACCTATCAATTGATTAATATCCTTAGGATCGACACTAAATTTGAATGTGTGATCTGGAAAACTCATAGTGAATTATCCGTCTACTAAATTGTATGAAAAAAGGAGGTATTTCAGGACATAGCCATCTATCTAAAACTGTGGCATGGAAATTAGTCCTTTGGCCTCGCAATACTTAACCCAATCCTTGTACATTTCATTTAATTTCAAGAGTACATTAATATGTGGGCATATTATGTTCTTGTATTGGATCTTGGGTAGGGCCTAGCTAGTTTAAGGTTGAGCTTCCATGACATCATGATGAAGGTTTCACATGAGAATTGAGAAGCTGTGCTAAAATAGTTGAATAGGAAAATTGTATGACATGTGAGCACCGAGACAGGTTGAATATGAAATCTTTGTGACTGTGATCATTGAAACTGTTAAAGAGGAAACCCGTGTTACATGTGAGAACTGAGAATTATGAAAAATAAGGTGTGAGAATTGTGAGAAATGAGTGTGTAAGGGGTATTTATATGGTTTAGGGTTAGGTTTGGGATGCACGACAAGAAAGGATTTCAGACACGCGAAAGTAAAAGGATATAGATGGGTGACAACAAAGGCTATAAATAGGTGACAGAAAAGGTTAGAGACATTCAACAAGATACTTAATTAACACACATCAATATATAATTCCATTGTGTGACACCCGCATCAAGAAACCTTTGTCCGTGCGATATGGAACCTAGTGTCATTCGACAAGAAACTTGTTATCGTGCGGCAAGAAATTTGATTTCATGTGACAAAAATCTTGTTGTCGTGTGACAAGAATATTTCACACACCCAAGGACATTCACCTTTCCAATGAAAATTGTTTAATGGATATTCACCAAGAATTTTCCACCTCCAATTTACCAAAGGCCTCTTAAAATTATCCCTAGTCATAAAAGGATAAATATAATAGGAAGATGAAATTGTCAAAATTATATAAAAAACCAAACAATCAAATTTCATTATTAAATTAAGAATAGAATAAAAATTTGTTTTTAATATATATTATATCACATTTTCTTCACATACCACATTAATTAATAATTCTACTATATTTTTGTAAATTTTCTATAAATTAGCGATAAATGGTTATGTTATATCATATGTTAAGAATATCATGTTTTATCATATTCTATAAGTAAGAAGGAAATTTTCCATATGAATATCAAATATATTTCAAAGTTAAGGATGACCATTTTTCACATCTCATGTTATTACACTCCACTATCACATAGGTGGCTTCTATGGTAAGGTAAATGTACCAACATAATTAATCATAATAGGAATAATTTGGTTTTCAAAATGATTCATATCTAGGATGTGAAAACATTTAAGTTATTATAGGTAATCAAATGGGGAAATTTATAATTTAAACAAGGAAAGAGATTACTCTTTACCATTAAAACCATTTCTGCCATATCATTGTGTATTGATTTTTCAAAACTAAAATATGTTCCATGATTTTTAGATTGTTGGGTATTTTTGAATCTAAATAACATAAGTTTAATTAATCTTGTTCTATTATGAAGATGAAGAGATGAGAAGGAAAATTGAGTTTTATATTTTTACTAACTCATTAGGAAAATATTAAATACACATTGTGTGACAATTAAGGATGTCCATCTCATCAATATTGGATACATATTATAAAGAATGGAATCTAATATTGTTTATATAACTAATATAATATATCACCCTAGTTTTATTCGATGGATTACCTAAAGGGCTCAATTTTACCAAATAATAATAAGTCATTTGTTTCTAATGTAACCCATTTTTTGTTAAATAATTTTTTTATCTAGTATCCCAAAAAAATTGATGTCAAATAAAGAATGTAAATTCTATTCTTCTTTATTTGAAGATCATTTATGAATAATTAGGTACCATTTTGTTTTATCATTTTTTCTTATCATGAGCATGAATATAAAACTGAAATAATTAATAGATAAATAAATGTTTAAGATATATACCACAAAAAGACTCTACTCTTGATTTAAACTTGACAATTTTTTCTTAAAACTAGGGATATCAGTATACTATCAATTTGTCACATGTTGATGTTTTTATGGTTGTACTTGTAATATACATATACTATGTTCAAATCAAGTTCATAGTAAATGGCATGAAACTGAAAAGTTTCAATAAAATAAATTATTAATAGAACCATCTAGGAGACTAAGAAATTAAATAATTTATGAATCAAAAGTAAGATGGAACATTTTTCATGGTAATATTAATGAATGAGAAAATTGTGTGTGTGTGTGTGTGTGTGTGTGTGTGTGTGTGTGTGTGTGTGTGTGTGTGTGTGTGTGTGTGTGTGTGTGTGTGTTTGTTTGACTTACATTATCACTTGTGAATTGTGTTTAATAGATCAATCTCATGCTATTGGAGGATGATTTAAACATGGGAAGAATGTTATGTTACTATTTCCCATGGGTATTCACAAAAACAAATAATTACTTATCATGTGAATCTATATTGAAGATTCAAATAGTAGGCAAAATGGACTGGAAAATTTCCCCATATTGAGGATTATAAAGGATTAAAGTATAATTTTTAAAATATATATATTAGGGGTAGGGTATGTGGAGGAACAAGGAGGGAGGAGGATTACTCATAATGTAAATGAAGAAGATCTAAATTTAGATCATTTTCATTGTGTGTTTTTTCAACATAAAGTGGCATGGTTTTTATAGAAGTAACATGCTTTTTCAAAGTGATAGCACTATATAACTCTTAATTGTTGGTACTTCCTTCATAGTATCATTTCTAATGAATAGTTATTTTCATTTGATTAAATATTTTTACGAGAATGGATGTCACGAAGAATGATAAATTTAATCGAAAATAATATAACCACACATGACCCTTCACACTATTATATACATTTTGATTAGTGTGAAAAGTGTGATAGAAATGAAAGTAATAGAAACATAAAATTACACATATTGAGGGTTTTTTATTTTAAAGTGCAATATGAAGTGAATTAAGGTTTTAATTGGAAATGTTATTATATTTTGTGAAACTATAAGATAATGAATCCAACATTGGAGAGGTGGAAATAAAAAGGAGTATCAAAATGTCATAGGGAAAATGGTTAGTTTTGATATATGGTAAAATAAGGGTCATTTATAATTGAAAATTTATATTAAGAGGGCATGTTAATAATGAATTGGATATGTGGATTTGTAAATAGGGGTATTATTTTTATTCTATTAACACATTTGATAGGTCATAAGTTTACATAGTGAATCCCCATGGTTTTTCCACTTAGTATTCTAATGCTAAATAAAAATAGAATAAAATGAAGATACATAAAGCTATATGTGACAACCATTAAAATTCCTAGTAAAATAATTATTTATGTGAATTCGATAATATCAATATATATTATTTAAATGAAATAATTTACATTAATTAAGATGTGAAAATATCTTTTAGTTATAATGATCTTTAAGCGTTATAAACATCGGTTAGAAATTTTGGATGTACATATGCAAATATGAAAGTGAAAAATGAAAATAAGAAGAAGAAAAAAACAAGGTGAGGAGAAGCAATAAGGCATGGACACTTTGAATAGACATTGAAGGGAACATAATGTATGTCAAAGAAGGGGTTATAGTGTACAATTCTTAAATTGTCTTGGTCAAAGCATGTAATGAATTTTGAGTATTGGTAATGTGAATTTTGTATTGATTTTTCATTATTTGTGTGTTTCTTGTTCTAAAATATTCCTTGAGATGATCACCTTCAAAATATCCATCCAAGATATGTTTTTAAACCTTTGTTTAAATAGTTTTTCTTATTCTTTGAACTATATATTTCTTAAATTCTCCATAAAATAATACTATTTTTTAATCAATTATATTATGTTATTTAAATATATTATAAAATATTAAACCTTTGATTAATTATTAAGAAACTAAGTTTGGGAAAATAAGGATTAAAATAACCAATAAGATTTTTCAAGTTTTTTGGAGTTCCCATATTTAGTCTACTTAGGTATTCCACATATCCCTTTTGTGATCCATCCACAACAACCCTCTTATAAGGTGTTAATAACCATGAAGGTGGTTAATGTCCCAAATTTTCCTTCAAAATGTAAGTGTTATGAACTTTCATTTTCATTTATATTTGGTTTGATCGATTATGTTGATATCTCATGCATTAGACTAGGATAGAGAAGTATATTATTTTTATATTACATTGTTCTTATTATCATCCATTTCTTATATCATTTGTTTTTATTTTATAACAATAATTTATATCTTTAAAATGCACTTACTTATTACAACATATGAGCCAAATGAAAACCCATCACTTGTATTAATCATATAATTTGGAATCGCATGCCTTTGATAGAGTTCGATTATCATATTTTAGATCCACACTCATTTATTTGTTGGTTTCTATTTTGTATTGGTATTAGTCATAGAATATTCATATACTTATATCCCAATCTATATTATTTAGAAGAGAAATAGTAAAATCATATTGGTGTTCTTATCCCACATACAAGTAACCATTTACAATGTTTCTCTAATCATACCTAGGTAGAAAACAATTTCAGGCCACTTTCAACAAAGGAAGGGGGCACCACTTTTTCTTCTTCTCCAACAAACAAATTTTTTTAGGGATAATTTAATATATTTTTTTCCACCAAAGAAATTTTTATACCTCAACTTCCTCAAGTAATTAAAATCACTCTTTCATTAATTTAGTTGACTATCTATAGTAAGGATAACCTCAATCTCTTCCCCATGTCCTAGCAAATTATGGCCTAAACTAACCATGTATAGACAATCTTGATAAACATTTGAATATACATGGCATTTGGTAACTTGAACCCATGCTCTTCTAATTTTTGGGATTAATGTTGTGGATATGAAGAGATGATATATATAGTTGGTTTAGGCACTCTTTCGATGACTATATATAAATAGTGGGGAGAAAGTGAACGAAAAAAATCATCTAATTAAGGAGGGAGAAAATTAAGTGATATAAAACCACTCAAATAGAAAAGGGTGAATAGGATGAGAGATATAAACCACTCAATTGGTTGAGGTAAATGTCCTTTAGGGACTCAATTGATGGATCAAGGAAGACCTTGATCTAAACGTCAATTTCTTAAAGTTACTTACATGGTATAAGTGTTATATATATATATATATATATATATATATATATATATATAATTCCTTAGGATATATATATATATATATATATATATATAAAATTCCTTAGGATAGATGATTTTTCAATATTATAGTTCACTCAATGTCAAGCCCCAATTCTATAGGAAATTTTATGGTTGGGTAAGTGATGAAAATTGGGTAGATCATTTCTAAGTTGTATCAAAATTAGGTTTTTCATGCCTTAATCTTCATGTATTTGTATCTCTATAAATTTTTGGATTTTAATGTTATTGTATTTGTGGTAGACTCAATTAAGAAACTCTCAATTTTAGAGGAGTAAATATAGATTCCATTTTCCAATTCATTTTTAGTCCACACCTATGTAGAATAGATTATGCACTATTTATAACATGAACCAATTTTGACCCATCTAAATTGGTATCATAGGTGACGAAAAACCTTCATCTAATAACTAGACCAACCAGCTATGATATTTCAATAAATTCGTAGCAATAATATTATAGAGGGATACAAATTTGGGATAAGATTAATGAGAATTTGGAGTGGGTCTTTATGAATAAGACTTTCACATGTGCGGATAAGTTTAAAACAACACTTAAACAGATATTGATGGGCAATCAAGGATATATAAAGTATAATGATGATTTAAAGTGGATTTATCTAAAGATTAAAGCCACACATGCAGAAATATTATGCCTATAACAGCTATTAAATAGTTTTTATGGATTTTCAAGTCTGTGGTAAGGTTGATGATGATCTGGAGTGGATTTCAAAGGGGACTGATGCTCGCGCATGCATGGATCTCATAGGTACAAAGCAGCAATAACGCAGGCATTCGTGGGAAGTGCTATGACAGCAATGGATACACTATTCATCATTCCCATAGTGTGAGAAAAAATAGAGAAAGGTGGGTTGGAAACTGTGGCTACTGTCGAATTACTCATAGGGATTTTGAAGCTTACACTATCAATCACTTAAGCCTAGTGAAAATGGGAGGAGCCCCTTGTCAGATCGAGCCCAGCGTGGACCCGGAGTGGAAAAATAATGAAGAGCTTTGGAATCTTCTCAACCAGGGAGGCATCACTAATTTCATTGAGAAGATACAGGGTCATGACCAAAGCATTTCTATGTAATTTGTGAAGGACTAGAAAGACCACAAAGTTGAATATGGAGGACAGAAAATTTTGATCAATGAAGAGTTAATCGCGAAGCTACTGGCCTTGGAATGGATGGGTACCGATTTTTCAATAAAAGGATTGACAGGCCGGCTAAGGAGAGGAAATTTGTGGAGGGAAATGAGAAATTGGTTTTTGTCATGGTGGGTCTGCAAGTCATCTCTATCCCTCCACCTTTTGATGAGGTCACCCGTATGATGGTGAGATACATCTCTTTAGAGGGGAGATTTGTCACAGTGCCCTTAAAGCATCTTGTGTTCCTCAATCACTTCCACAGAAATTACACGGTATGCTTCCCTCATTATTTACTTAATTCTCTTGAGTGCTCCATCTTGGAGTTCCAAAAGCATGCTCGTGTGGTCCCTTTGCATCAAGGTCTCATTTTCTTGTTGCATAAACTTTGTCTTCTTAAGCTTCCCAGCATTCCAACCTCCCCCATCTCTGTTCCTTCTTTTCCCACCACCGTTTCCGATACCATTCCTATTCCCATCACCGTGGCTGCTACCCCTTTGACTTCCATCTTGGCTCCCCTGTCATCCCCCACCTCTTCTCCCACCCCTTTCAGCTCCACCTCGAATGTGCCTATAACTAGATCTTCTAAAACGCCGAACCTGGATACCCTTGTTGTAATGCCCCGTTCTCCAACGACCATGTCGCTAAGCTTTTAACGTTGTGGTGCTCATGTTGACCTCTCGTTGGCTTCGCCCTTGTCATAAAAATGACTGGAATTCTCCCACTCTGTCTTGTCTTCTCGCGTCGTGTCGATGTTTACTGTGGGTGTCCCCGCCTCATCCATTTCGTTTTCCTCCTATTAAAGGAAAACTGTGCGCTCGATTTATCGAGCTCGCAAGTTGGCTCTTGTTATTTCTATTAATAAGTATTAATAAGTGGTAATAATAATAATAATAATAATATTTTTATTTATCGATCGACGTTAACCTCGCTTTCTGATCGTCGATTTGTTACCAACCTTGTTGTTAATTTTTGATAAGTGATTTTATTGTTTTAGTTTGGTCACCTCACGGATCAAGCCTCGATTCGCGCAAGGGAAGTTGGTTCTTGGGTGGTGCCATCATCAAGGACGTAGTGTTCTTGTGTAAGGTTTAAAGTTTTTATCCTTGGTCGCCCAGCGCCACGGTATGCGTTGTAAATGTTTGGGTAAATGCCTTCAACCACTTTCTCTTCTTTTCCCCTTGTGATGAAATTGGTCCATGTATGCTAAGTAAGATAATTATCAGGTTAGTGGTGAATTTGACCACCAACCTGCCACGCTGCTCCTGCCATAACCCAGCTCTCCTCCTTGCTCTTCGCTTCACATTTCGGTTCTCAGAGATACCGTGTACAACATGTTTATTAAATGGATGTCTTTTAAAGTGGATATTGTGGATCCATTATTTATTCCTGGTTTCTATCACGTTAAGTGCCTTTGGAGATGTTAATACCGAATTAGGAGAGGGCTTCTTTCATTCTGACCTAAAACTATACATGGTTATTTACGCTTAAGGTGTTATATAATACTATTCGTATGCTTTTATTTATTTCAGATCAGATCTAACTACCGGACTTCTTGAAGCAAAGTGATTACATAAAATAATGCAGAGAAATGAGGATGAAGCTTTATCCTGCTCAGCATTTAAGGAGAATTAATTAAATATAGATTAGGTCAGTGAAATCTTAAAAGACGTGCTCGAATGGGAAGAATTTTTTTGGACCTGTATCACATAGATTCCTCCTCCAAGATAGACGTTATTTCCTTTTCAACGGGTGTACATTCTGAAGGTTTTCACTGCAGTTTCGAAATGGCTGCATGAGGAAGACACGGCCTGTCATTTTTGCACCATCCTGTGAAGGGAAATCGTGTTGTATCTTACCTGGATCTGGGGAAACGTGATTGAAATCTTATTGGGTTTTGGCCTGTGTTTTGTCTTCGTGATTCATTATGGCTTGCTAGCCACGTTTTCTTTGTATTGGGGATCTGTGTGCTCAGTGGATTGGGGATCTGCATGCTCAGTGGATTGGGGTCGTGCGCCTAGGTGGAAAGCTCACATTTGTGAGTTTATTGCAACTTTTTCTCTGTTGTATGGTCGTTTTGCTGGTGCGCAGATCCTGGGCGCATCTTTTTTTGTCTTCCCTGGCCGCAATGAAGCCTCCTCACGCCTTATGCTGGTCAGACGTTTGGAAAACGTGGTGGGAGAATTTTTGAGTGCTTTCACGCTCGGCTGTCTTTCTTGCCTTAAAACTCATCCACTCCAATGTCAAACTTTTTCCCGAGACTGACAAGATGTGCGCGCTCAGGTCAAGCACCTTAACTGCAACAATTGCAAGTGCAGCTATTTCATGGCGTCTATCCACCTTTAACTGCAACTTCTTTTGCCTATGCGACTCCAACGCCTTATCTCATCACCCTAGGTTTACATGACTGAAACCCTTCTTCTCGCTCAAGGAAACACGGACACTGAAACAAACCGTGCACAAAGTTAGCAGCGTCCATCCAAGGTTCGAGACTGTGAAACCCCCTTCTTGTGTGGACACTTGTAGCAACGATGGAGACCCCAGTCCAGCAGGTGGAGGAGATTACCATGCCGAGGAAGCTTCAAGTAACGGTGCAGTCATTGAAGTTGAAGTTGAAATGGATGGCGAAGTCGAAGGGCACGTTACGCGGCATTGAAGGGCACCCTGTTGAAGCTGGAGAAAATAGGCAAGATAACTCTACACTTTTCTACTGTTGCTATATTTATTTTATCGTGAAACCGAACCACCTTTTTCCTTGTATAAATTTTTCAATTGGACGTCTTACTAGGAGACCTCTCCTTTCTGCTTGTTCTATTTCTTGTTTTCACCTTTATCGCTATCAGTGTGTTAGTGAGAAACACGTATGTACCGTCGTCTCTGGGTGTTATGTTTTCTTGCTTGATTGTTCGACCTTCATCCTTTCGTTTTACGTATATCTTCTTCTCTACGATTGAGTTTTATATTATTATGTTGTTACCAGTATTATGTTGTTACCTTCGATAATCTTCTTGACATCAGAAAGACAGATTGTAGAATTGGAGTGATCACCGCTTGGGCTATCCGGGTTGGGTCGTCGGTATTAAAACTTTTAAAATGAAAGGTTTGCATGTAATTACGCATCAAATCTCGCGTGCTTAGACTCCCATATTATCTTTCAACTTGTTCCTAGGCATTTAAGGCCATCCTCGAAAGTACCTTAACCACCCCTATCCACTTGAACCATAATTAGCTTTTCGGATCTGCTAAGCTCGAGGTTTCTATCATGTGAATCCAGTACCTCGTTCACACTAGGATAGTTATGGTCTAATCCCTCTCTCAGAATTATTGTTAATGGCGTTTCTTTCTATTTTTCCTAACTTGCATTCTTTCTCTTTTATAATTTTAATGCTATTAATTAATATTGGTCGTTTTCCATGCACGTAATTTACCTTAATATTTTGTGATGGAAAATTGCCTTAAACGTTATTAATCTTCGGGAAAATTCATCGTGCATTTGATAGTCTTATGGATTCATAGCGGAAGGTTTTGTTTTATTAATGTCACTTAGATATTTATGTTTGTGTCTATGTGTGACGTTTGACTGTGTTACCAAGGGTTGCTTTAAAAATATTATTGTTTTGGGAAATAGGAAAATTATCTTAAATTAACCGAACTTTAAAATTGATGTGGAGGTTTGTAAATCTTTAGGGTTATAAAATTTGTTGAAGACATTTTCGTATACGCTTGTTTGACGGAACCCCTTCTTCTCTCGCGTGTTTTGCTACTAGCCCACAAGGCATTGGCCTTCTTGAATGATTGGGAAATCTCTTGGAGTTAGTGGCCAAACTAGTTTACTGTGCCCTTGCTTCGAAACTTATGTTGTGTGGATACTCTATGTGATTTCAGGTTTGAAACTCATTTATACATGGATTTTTGTGTTAATTCTTGAAAACCGTGGTTTCCCTTTTCTTGGGCCGATCAACTCTTGTTCTTCTAGAAATATAATATTATAGCCTATGCATTTGGTACCTTTGATAAAATTCTAGATGGTTGGTACTATATATCAAATCGCAATCTTGTGATTGTTATTTAATTATTTACTTGATGGGAATCATGTTTTGTTAGATTGGTTATTTCTCCTTATAGGGCCAAGGGCCATTCTTTTCGATTGTTATACTTTCGTTGTTTTTACTCCTAACTGAAGTATATAGTCTTTTCCTTGATTGGCATGGTGGAAACTTACTATAACTTGAAGTGTTGATAGTATTTAGAGGTTTGACCCAGATTCTTGCAATAAAGTGCTTCCTTTCATGGTATTGATAGATAACAGTTATGGTGGTTTTGGTGTAGCCTTATCTTGCTCAGTTCTCGCGAACTGACTCTTGTAGAAAATTTGTTGCAGATGGATTTTGCGAGTAGATGAGGGATAGACTAGTAGATTTTTTGTCATCAACCTCAGTTGAGAGGTTCTTTTGCTCGAAACCTTCTTACGTTGTTCAACTATTGATAACGTCCAGTGGAAAGTTTAGAAGAGGATCAATGTCTTAGTATAATGTATTGTGGACTTTGTCATCTGAACTTTGGAAACCTTGTATTGTTTGACTATCATTGAAATTATAAGAAAATTTGGTTACTGTTGTTGAGTGACTTTGTTGGAGTATCAGTATTTTAAGAGTTAATGTAACCTTGTTTTGTTCTTGTAAATGAGTGTTGCTACAACTTTACCCTTGAGAATAAATGTTGAGTTAAATCTTGCTATGACTTAGTAATCATGTTTCATAAGTAAACTAACATGGGATTGTTTAATACTTATGGAAGTTAAACTAATAGTTGTATCCAAATAAAGTAACGTAGGGGTCTGAGAGCAAGTGCTTCTTTAAGTAAGCAAAGGTGAGACTATCATTGCAAGTAAAATTATATAACATGATAACCCTAGCTCCTCTAGTGAACATTATTCCTTTTATGGTGAAATTTGTAAAATGACCCTAAGGTGAAATGAACTGTTAGTTGTTAAAATATGATAAGATTTAATAAGCCAGAGAAAACAAATTGGAGATCTCACAATCTTTCTCACCGCCATTTGGAAAGTAAATTTTGCTCCTTGGTAATACTCATTTAGCGAAGCCTAAGTAAAATCGTTGATAATTCTGGTTAAGAGCTCTAGCTTCAATTAAATACTGGCAATAACTAATGAGGTCCTAAAGATGTTTTCATCTCAACCTTCTCCCTCTAACCTTTTTCCAAGGCACCTTGTATTTCTTCTCTTAAGTGTGTTGAACTTAAAACCATGTTGTCTTGTGGGCAAGAACGAGTCTTAGTAGCGTTAGTGGTGAACAAATGGCCTTGTGGAATTTAAATACTCCTTTTTCTTGATAAACGAATTAAGCAAATAAAGGCCATAATAGAGAAGAATTAGAACAAATTTCTCTTCAAAGTAAAAGTAAGAACTTAGCATTGTAAGAAGCATTGTACAAATCATATCTAGAGTCTTAGCAAACTGAAGTTAAGGATCGAAAGAGGTTACATAAAAATAAATAACCATCAATAATTTCCTCATTGTGGCTTGCCCTATCTGTAGGTGTGTTATGTGGTGGTTTCTTATGTTGTTTTGTCAAATAGAAAAGTGAACCATCCTTGGTGGGTGTGAACATTTCCATGCTACCTTTGTGGTCATCCTTGTATTGAGTTATCCACGGAGTTAGTTGTGACCTCGGTGGTGGCATGTTGTGTCGTGTTTGTGTAAAAAAAAAAAAGGTTATCCTGTATTTTACTGTGTTGTTTGTGTGTGAAATTATGGGTCGTTACACCTATTTTGGGGAACGTGCCTCAGGACTTGGAGGTTTCTCATAATCTCCTACACATTAGCAACACAGTTCTTAGGAGACACATGTTGAGAGCTCCACTAAAAGGTTGGAAGCTTTAGAAACTGACATGTTGCTACTGAAAGAAGAAGTAAAAAACTTGTCTAAGCAAAAAGGTAAGAGAATGAAGGAGGAGGAGGCTGATATTGACAACAATCAGGTTGAAGATATCTACAAAAAACTTTACTCCCTGGACAACCGACTTGGAAAAACCAAGACTCACCATGATCATAATATGGCTATATTTAGTGCAATTGAGGAGTTTATTGAGCAGCATGTCCGTTGTGTCTCTAATCTCAGCGGCATACCAAGAACTCTTTGGGGGATAGAAAAATAAAGAAAACAAACCATTTAGCAGCTAGATACTATCGACCCTACTCACATGAAAACATTGGCTATGTTCACCTCCTAGCGGACTATCATATCTAGAATTTCCAAAGCCGCCAAGAAGTAATTGTTGATCTCGTGTTGTTCTTGTTGACTTTTGTCATGTTTTTGTGTTTTGTTGCTATTTTTGGTTGCTCTTCTTAGAATTTGAACTGGTTAGATGTTTTGGGGTAGTGTTCTTTGGTTACACTGGAGTTTTATGTCTTATCCGGATCTTGATCCTTCTTTTAATGTTTTTCACTCTTGTTCGCTTCTAGGCCCCTTTTTTTATACAAGGGTATAGTCCCTTTCAAAAACTATTTACCAATAATAAAAAAATATTATAGAGGGATGAATTATAATTTTTGGAATCTAAAACACCATATCATGGTTAAAAATTTCAATTCTTCAGTGCAACAAAATTTAATATAGATGTCCCCATTAGATATATTATAAAGAGATAAATTACCTTTTCTTTATGAAATATGTTCTTTTATGGATGAATTGAAGCCATTTGCTAGAGGTTATAATAATCTATATGATACAACTACATAGATACCCTTTCAATGTTGTACAAAATCCAATACTTTACATTTAAATAACACTAAGAAAACTATTCGTAGTAAAAGGTTATTATTCTAGGTATTTCCTTAACAATCAAAATGTGCATTTTTATTTACTATAATTTTAAAGTGATCATGCATGAAATTATGTAAGCACAAAATTATGTTAGCACATGAAGGATGGAACCTATTTTTTAGGGGATAGGCTATTAAGATACATCATCTCTCATATATTCTTTCATTTCTCACTAGCCAAGGGTTTAAACCTAAAGGCCATAGATCCTAACCCCAAACCCTAAACATAGGTGAATGATTTAGTTCCTAAAGGACCTCATCCTTCTCTCTTGTTGGTTAAGAACCTAAAATGAATCAATCTATAGAGTGCATAAATTCCCTTTCATTAGGAGAATGCCATTTGTATATAGATATAGTTCCCTTGAAAATTTCAAAATTCCTTAAAGTAAATAAAGTTCTCTCCTCATTCTCCTTTCATTAGACAAGTGTTAACTATTTATATTTTTCACTCACATTTTCACTTGGGTTCTATATAATTGGGATTGAGGGGCACAAATTTCTTATGCCCTACCCTCGACCTAAAGTTATGGTTAAAGGGAATAAATGTCTCAATCCAACTATGTACAATTGCACTCACAATTTGATCCATCAATCCCAAATCTATATCTTTTGTTATATATAGATGATATTGAGGCCTAAATTCCCAACTATATATAGTTGCGTTGGAAAACTATTTTATTCCTAGAAAAATGGAAGCTCTAAAACATCTCATGGGAGAAATATCCCTCCTCTATTATTTGTGTAGGATTTATTTATTGAAATCCAAAAATGAAAGCGAAATCAATATTTATAATATTCATATTATCTTTTTAGAGGTTGGGTTTTAAATCTCATCCAGTGGAATTTTCAAATTGGAATGAATAGGAGAGGGAAATAAAATGTGAGAGAGTATGAAGGAAGGAAATTGGAAGGAATGGAAATATGATTTCACTTTAATATAAGTAGAAAATAGATCTTTAATTATTCATGCATGTCATATATAAATGAAAAATTTCCACATCACATAATAAGAAAATGAATAACCACTAATAATATTATTTTACAAAAATAAATATGATTTAAAATAATAATAACACAAATTTCAACATATATTTTTAGATATTTTATTTTTTTATTAGATAAGGTAAAAACAGGATTGCCTCTCGGGGCCATACAAAGAGAGATACATAATAAAAAATCGACAACAAAAAAATCAAACAATAACTAAATGGTCCAGAAGGAGTTAAACAAGCTTAAATCATACAAAGAAAACAAGGACCAAAAAAACACAAAAGAAAAAAATAGAATAGCCTAAGAGTAGGCTACAACAATTCACCAAAAAATAGCTAACAGTTCAAAACTAAAAAGACTAAGAAGTCTTTTGGTTTTTATCGATAGGAATTTCATTGTTGTTATCTTCCCCCTCTTTCAGCTCAGTTTGTTCCCCTTTCATTTCTTCTTCAAAGCTGCTGATGCAAAGCTTGAACTTTCTTTTCTTAATGCCTTCCTCCATCACCTCCAGCCTATCACTCAAATCATCTAAATTTTTATCTAGCTCAACCATCTCCTACTTGAACTTGATCTAGGTCATACATATATGTTAGAAAGCCACGATGTCCCCCATCATGGCCTCATGCCAACTAGAATTGGTTTCTTCCATAGTTTGAACCACCATCTCTAGATATTGAACCTTCTTGTTCAAACCCTCATAATCCCTGTCATTACCAGCAATTCCCTTGTCTTTGGAAGTACTCGCATCACCTTTACCCTCCACATTTTCAGATTTTTGTGACAAATAACTCACATTTTTATATAAATTACATTATGGAATGTACACTCATGAATAGAGAATGGAGAGAAAAATAGAAAGTTCTCCTTAGTGTTTTTTGTCATTAAATTTTTCAAACCCTTTACAATGAGAAATAATTCTACTTAAATAGGTTTCTAACTATGAGAAATATTATCTAAAGTTTACAATATTACTTTTCAACTTCATGAATTACAAATTTGAAATTTTGGAAAAGAAAATACCAAAAGTGCAAAAATAAATACAAGAGTTGCACAATAGAAAATACTAAGGTGTATGAGAAGAGGAAGGATCCCTAATTTTTAGCTCTTGCATTTTGAAATGTGTGACTACTAATATTTTCCTTTATTTTAGAATTATGGTGTATAAGAGGTTAGCCAACTAGGCACCCATAGTATTGGTCATTTTAGAACTATCATTATTAAATGTAGTAAGGATTTTGTTAGCCTCAAGTATCACATTATGCATTTTAAAAAATCATCTAATTTCTCTTTACCAAATCCCTCAAGTGCAGGCAGAAGCTTTTCTTTGATCAATTTTTAGAATTTATCTTTGATTTCTACTACCATATTTAGTTCAAATTAATTCTCTTTGGTGAGTTTGTAGTGGATGGATTTCATGTCTCGTAGAGATTTATGTATTTATATCTTTCCCATTATATATGATATTGGATATCTATCTTACTTTCTTCTAATACTTTGATTATCCATTCAAATATTTTTGACCAATTCTAGTAAATATTTTCATGAGATTTGTCAAAATAAATAAATTTAAGAGATGGATCTTATCAAAAATTACACATATTACTCTCAAGTCTTGAGTAAGACTTCCCCATAGGAAGCCTTATTTTTGGAATTTCAATTTGTCTCAACAAATTATTTTGATCATCAATCAGTTTTTCATGTGCTTTTTGTCTTTTCTTTGATCAAAGTTGAGACCATTAATCAATAATTTTTCAACCACGGTCTTAATGGTCTTACCCCAATTAATCTACTTGTGAATTTATATGATTTATTTATGATCAATTTTCTCTATCTTATATAAAGTAGGAGAGATAAAAATGGAGTAAGATCTTGAGAGAGAAAATATTTGACATATGATGATAGAATGTGAACATGTTCCTAAATTTTTTCCTATATTTGCATTCCTTGTTTCCAATCTCTTGATTATTTTAGAGGTCATCTCTTTGGAATTGAATATGTATCCTTAATAGATAGCTTCACACGATAAAACTCTAGGAAACTCATAATTAGTTATGGTTATTGGAGATTCACTTTTTTCGAAGTGGGCTTGGAGATTTCCAAATATTGGAGACCAGTGAGATCTATTCCCAAATGAGAGATGGTATTAGATTTCTTTCAAAGTGTAATTGTAGGATCATTTTATAATAAGTATGACATATCATCATAATCGAGAGTAATGACCTTAGTATTGTTATTATTTTTCTTAACAATAAGGGGTTGAACCCATGTGAAGAAATAGTCGAAACAAACACATCATGTTGTTTTTATGTGAGAAAACTAAATGTAAGAGGATATGAGGGATAAATAGTTTACATGATTGAAGAATCAATAGGATCATATTTATAACCTATTTCAAGAGGGAAAGTAGGAGGCCTTTTGATGGCTTATTGTTTTTCTTGTGCTACTTTCTCTGCAATACTACTTGAAGGAATATCCTTTAAAATATATTTTATTATTTCATAAGTCTTGTGAGTCATGGAATAAACCTTGGTGCTTGAAGGTTGGCCACTTGAGGAATAAGGTATTTGTTATTAAACTTGAGAATTACTCCTATGTGCATCTATGAATTCAATAAAATTCCCTGTGAAACCATATTTTTGTCCTTGTGATTATAGGATAATTTAAATCATAAATATTATCCTTCTTCTTTTATGACCAATTAATAATAAGATGAGGGGCATAATGAATAGTTTTTCATAGTCTCTCCCATACAAATCATTTCCATCATGTATCATGTCTTCAAGGATTCAGTTAAGTTTAAAGGTTTAGATATGCTTGATATATATTCTCATGAATTCTCTTTTAATGAATTCAAACTCATTTTCTCAATCTTCATGTTACAAAACCCTTAATGGTGGGTACATGACAATATCTTGAAGGAGTCTAATATTGGTGTTTATGAATCTATTTTTATCAAAATAATTCATCCTATGATATGGATTCATGTTGAATAGAGCAATATTTCTGTCAACATTTCGGCATATATCCTAGATCAGCATAAGTAATGACCTAAAGAAATAAGAAAATTTATTCCATATACATTTATTTCTTTGCAAAATCTGTTAATCACATCCTATTTCCCACATATATTGATAAGAATGAGATTTTTATTATATAATATGGTAATCTTGTAAGGAATTCCATCTAATCCTATTATGATGAGCTATGTGAATCTTCAAAATTAGATGACTAAAATTATAATATTTTTTATCAAGTCTTTAGCTTCTTCTAAATTGGTTCTCCCTTTGTGGTTGAGCAACATCAATAGAATGAGAAGGATGCTTAGAGGATGATGGATCTAGATTTGTGTCATTTTGTAGCTGGGGATGGATCTCATCATCTTTTTATCACTCGATCTCGAGAGAAGTTAGGTAGCACCATGCTGAGGGTATGACCTACCCTCCTACTTTAGGCTCTACCTTTGGCTAGGGTGAGAGGACCTGTTTTATAGTCTGTATTTATAAGGGGAATGAATATATCAGCAGATTTGATACTCCTTTATAAGGAAATTGAAAAATAACCTTGGGAAGACATGGTTAATTCAACAAAGTCTAAATCTCATGAGTTGTCACTTTAGACAAGTGTAGATGTCTCCTAAAACAAGGCTCAGACTACTAAAGACAACAATGGAACTAGCTTTCTTATGCATATTTTGGCTTTAACAAGGAAAACATGGGTAGTTCTAGTGGGATTTTTGGTTTTAGATGTATTTGGTTGGGGAATTAAGCAGGATAAAGTTGATTATACCAAATTTCATAGAAATTTTAACAAATGCTGGGAAATTTTCCTAGTGAAAGACAAAAACACCTCAAATAGCTCACAATGCACCTTCAACTAGAAGATGTACATTCGTTGAGGCCCAATAATGTAGGATTTCACACAATCTTTGATAAATTAAACACAAAAGCTCATCCTAAAATCTCAACAAAATTTTAGGGATCTATAATTTGTCATGCCTAAGATGTTACAAATGACCTTTAACAAAATGGAGACATAATGATTTTAAAATTGTTTACTGCACATATGAAATGAAAGCTCTTCTCATAGTACAATTGTAATTCCCATGATGCTACCATAAGGATAAAGTTTTGTGTGATTCAGAGAGATATCCCTAATATAAGACTGCAACAGGAACATGAATAACTATTTTGAAATATTTCATCTTAAAAGAAAACACAAATGCTCATGATAAAAACAAAATTAACTCAAAGATCAATCAAATTTATCAACAAGGGAAAGTTTGATTTATAGTCTCAATGCTTGTCAATGGTTGTACACTTGTAACCATCTTGACATGATTTAATCAAAGCTTATAGAAATTAATAGGTTTCTTAGATGAGTTCTTGGGAAAATGGTTTTCTCTCAGTTTTCCTTTCTCTTCTAAAATTTCAAAAAATTTAACCCCGCTATATGCAAGAGTATTCTCATCACATTTATACAATTCTATTTGCTCACTTACTCCCCAATTTTCCCCAAAAATGTGGATCTTCAAAATATATTCTTTCTTTACAATATATAATTTGATTTATGTTATTCTCATAGAGATGACTCATCAAATACTGACAGGTGTGAGATATACAAGCTTTTCATGTATTTTTCTCTTTTTACATATGAATGGGATGTTATGTCATTTCTTTTGGCCATTTATTTAATTATTCTTTTTTACTTAGTGACTGGATATGCGCTTTTGATGATTTTGAACACCTCCATGTGATTTGATTTGGCGTATTCTCTTACTCACTTTTATAGAATCCATTTTGGATGTTACACACTTATTTTCATACCTTTTTGGGTTAGTTACCATGCATGATTCTTTGTAAAATCATATCAATTCACCATTTTTCTTAATGCCAATTCATTTCAACTTTTAATTTCCTCGTGCAAATATCTTATTTGGATCTCAGAGGAAATTTTACCATAATTATATCCATCTCAACTCATGTGTCTTGGGATTCCTATAAAAGAACACCATCTGCTTCACCAATTCATACTTTCTTTTTTGAGTATAGGAATTTTGAGGAAATTCATCTGCATTATGGAAAAAACACTAGTAACATCCAGCTTGAAGGAGATATCCTCTAAATATTTGCATTCTATTTTTTATTTGTCGGGTCTAGATGAAACATTTTTGAGAATGTTGTTTGAGATTGATGACCCTGAGGACTATATTGGGCCTTTGACAGCTGTAGTTGTTCAAGTTGCACTGGTTAGAAGGCTTGTCAAGATAAGTCCCATATTTTTACCTTTCAGATGATGTATTTTCATCTATTCTGGCTTGAGTATCAAAGAATTCCTAACAATTTGATGATATTTGGATGGTGAGCAGGCCTAGTGTGCATGGTATAGGCAATCATGTATGCCCATTTATTTGTAATGAATCATTTGTTGTAAAAGAGATCCCCCTAGGATCATATGTTCTAGATGGAGAGATCTCACTTTGAATAATGTGTCTTCCCTTTACCGTAAGATGAGTACATTGGAACAATGTGTTTCAATTTTGGAGGTAAAAAAGCCAATGACTACACCCCTCTAGCTCCGACCCATCATTTTTGTTATCTAAACTAACTCTCCTAGCTATTTGGACAACTTACATATATATTCTAACTATGAGATATTCATTGCAAGTGGCGTGCACCTCGGTTGTCTCCTTGGCACATTCACTTGGTCACTTTTTCCTCATGCGACCTTGTGTGCTTCCCATTATCCCCTTTCAATTTCCTTTTCCTCTTTGTTCCACTCTTACATTTATGTTATCTAAATTAACTCTCCTAGCTATTTGGACAACTTACATATATATTCTAACTATGAGATATTCATTTCAAGTGGCGTGCCCCTCATTTGTCTCCTTGGCACATTCACTTGGTCACTTTTTCCTCATGTGACCTTGTGTGCTTCCCATTCTCCCCTTTCAATTTTCCTTTTCCTCCTTTTTCCACTCTTACATTGCGACATATTCTACGCATTCACCTTATTCCTAGAATTTATTCATCCTACACATAATCCTTGCACTTGCTTCAATTAGCTAATTCTCTAGCCTTCTTGTGTGCCCCGCACATTACCTTTTAATAGTTACGCCTTGATCATACATTCTCTGCTCACCAGCTTTTCCCCATTTCCTTTGCATACATTGTGATTGCATGCACACCTTTGAGTCCTCCTTTGCGTTATTCCATGCTACATTATTCTATGACACACTTGATTGTGCCTCACGTAACCCGGTCAACGTGAGCCAACAGGTGCCGAATCCTTGCGCAAAAAAACCGGTGAGTGATGTGACGAGAAAAAATAAAACATTTTTTCACGATTAACCATCTCTTCAATCAATCATTTTGCATCACATGTCTTGTGTATGTAGGTAACCCCGACAATCTTCTTATAACCATATCTTTTGCTGCATATCTCCAACTAGTGCATGCCTAGTCTCAATCGGTAGGTGATGATGATGTAGGTGAGAGTGCTAGATATTTAAATTCAAATTCTTGGTGGATTTAGTAGGTGAGAAATGGGAAAATGTCTTTCTAGGAATTAATGAGTAGATCTGATTACTCTAACCACCCAATTTTATTTGATCCACCCTCTTTCCTTCTCCAACATGCCAAACAAACTTGGGGAAATGAATTTGTGATTTGTAAGAAGATTTATAGGCATTGAATGCTTCTTGTTGGTGGTTGCATTTCAAATTCATATTTTCCTCCTTCTCATCTTCTTCCATGGATTCATATATAAATGTAAGATTTGGGATCATTGTTAATGTTGGACACTTTGGATCCTTATGCACTTTGCTAAGGACTTCATATTTTGTATTCTGAGTCGTAGAACTCTATATCTAGCTTGTGCATGTGAATATTGGCCTCTTTCACCATTGTAATAGTTTTGTGCATTTTTGGAAATAATGGAAGCATTGTTTTGTGAATATTCTTTGTACTAAGCATGTTTTTATTCTTTCTTCTTTCCTTTCTTTTACATTGCATGCATGTTGTGTCACCCTACGTCCCTTACAGCTCCATTTTTAGTTGTGTTCCATGAAACTAATCTGGTAAATGTGTTTTAGTTTTGCTACATGTGCCTAGCCTCTCTGGACACCTTTCCCTTCATTTTTACTCGTAATGAGATAGTGTTCATCCCTATTTTTTTATCATCTTCCTTAGATTAGTTTTCCTTTATGTTATCCTTATATACCTAGTCCTTTGGCATTGTTAGCTTAATTTTCCCTTTCAACATTAGAAGTGGCAATAGTAGTAGAAATAGATAGAGGAATTGGCCTTCTCCGGAGATCCGTCTCAAGCACGGAAGGTCCCACAACTTGGAGATGGTTCCATAATTGTCTCAAATGACTCAATTCTTCTAGATCTATGACATGGGTGTAAGTTTGACAACCAACATTTTCTGGCATGCCCTTTGGGAAAAGAAGTGAAAGATTGAATTTCATATTACTTAGTTTTAGTGTGTGAACTTAGTATTTCTAGCCTTTGGAGGATTTCTTCAAACACATTTGGCGACTCCCAACATTTCTAGAGCTCCTATTTTGCAGTCCTGGGTGCCTTTTATGAGAAGAGTGCATACTAGATAAAGTGTTGTAGCTGAAGGATATTTTGAATACCTCCAAATTTCACCAAGAAGCACACATAGTAGATCTTCCGTGCATGCATCCCCATCTCCAGCATGTCACATGCACTCTACTCCTCAAAATAGACAAGTTCTCTCTACCATGGCACTATAACCTCCTCCTCCTCTAAGGAACCTTTCCAGTTTCACTTGTGGAAGCCCAATCAATCTCAATTCCTAGCATCATATGCTAGTGGTTGTGATCAAGAGTATTCCATACTTCAGAGGATAAAATCAAGTCATCCTATTGAGCACACTCAAGATGTGGCCATTTTATGCTCTGTCCTATCCGATTCCTCATGATGATGTTGATGTCGATTTCTTACAACCTCTTTCAAGGGTAAAGCACTCCAATGGTACCATGGATTGATACCTACATCTATTTCTACTTGGGATGAGCTTGGAACAACTCTATATAATTAATTTGAAGATAAATCAGATCATTTATCACTGGTGGAGTAGTTGATTACAACAAAGTGTGCACCCAATGAGAAGATGACTGATTTCAACATCAAATTCCAAAAGAATTGGGACAAAATTCCTCAAGTGGTAAGGCCTATAGCCTAACATGCTTTCTTGTACTATTTAAGGGCTTTGAATAGTGAAATTTTAGTCATGATTCAATCTATGGGAGGTAGAACCTTACCTGTTACATAAAACATTGCAATAAGGGTAGAAAATAGTTTCATTCAGGATGGTAAGTTGGTGCCTAGGCCTCATGTACCCTTATTCCCAGAGATGTTTCTAGTTCCCCATCATTTTATTGCTCTAGTTTCAATGTAGAGTGCACAACTAGCTACATCTACATCCTACTCTCCTACACAATAAAAATAATATGATGAATTGAAGGCCCTAATTAGAAACTTGTCCAACAAGGTCATATCATTGGAGAATTAGTAGGCGCAAGCCTACAAAATTAGTTCCAATTAGGTACAAGGCTAGAGTAATTAACCTTGGTGGAATCAATATGGGAATCAAAGATACATACAAAACCAACAAAATGATAGATGGCATGCCAATGCACACTTTCCTTTGCAAGTTATTCCTCCTACACAACCTCTTCCAAAGTGCCTAACACAAGTCAAGAACTTGTCAAAGTTCAGAAAAACATGAATTAGGAGTCGAATGGTGATTTCCTTGTGATATACCTCATAGCTAGTATCACTACACTAATGTTGGTGGCAAGTAAGCTTATATGATCTAGAATTCTTCTAGCTATGAGCCTTTGATAAGCGTGATCATCGAAGCGAGATAACCAAGAAAGGACAAAAGCTCCTCCAGAGGAAAATATGATGTTATTTGGTGCTGAGGACTTTTGTGTAATCAACCAAGCTACAGATGATGTAAGAAGACCGTATGCCCAAGTTATGGACAACATAATATATAAGAAGATAATGCTCAAGTCTAGCACGCAAATCACAATTCTAGAAACACAAGTAGACCCTCAAAATCAAAAGGAAACAACTAAGACATCTAGTAGTAATAGCACTCAAGTTCCTAAACCCGAGGCTCCACGTAATTCTCCTCCTGAAGTGATGCTTTCCCCTCCTTTGGTAGGTCAAGCCTCTGTGCTAACTAAGGTTCTTTCCACTACACCTAAAAAATCAAGAAAGGGTGTTGTTTTACCTTAGATGCATAAGTTAGTGGGTCTTCCATTCAGCATTGTTGACCAGATGAAGTAAAAAAACATAAATGTCACAATGTGGGATGCACTCACTATTCCATCCCAGTTTGAATTGTTACATGAAGCTTTGGCACAACTCCCATGCATTGATCCAACTATACAAAAGCCACACACTTCTATCAATATCTACTAAGAAGAGAAGAAAATAGTAAATAAAGTTGTTAAAACCCCACCCTTTTATATGTCTTTAATCATAGGCAAACATATTTTCCATAACTGCATGATTGACTTAGGTGCTAGTACTTTTGTCATGCCTAAGAAAATTGTTGATGTCTTAGGTCTTAAGTATAGCCCCTTTATAAAATGTGTCCCGCAACTTTATCGTTTGATTGTCACATGTGGGAATCATCAAGGATCTTGAGTTAACCTTCCATGCATGTCCAAGTCTAACAATAACTCAAGATGTGTCAATCATTGATCTACCCCCTTTGTTTTCCTTATGTTTGTCAAGATATTTTATTGCTAAAGTGGGTGGTTACTTATCTTCTAATTGGACCCATATGTTACTCAAGACAAGGTATGGTACTCGGTTTACCATACAAGTGAGCCAATATTTTCCTATCGTGTAGAATCATATTTCTCATCCCCTCTCTAAGCCAATTGTTTAATCCAAGAAGAACAAGCTTCAGTTTTTGAAGATCAACCTCTTCCACCTCTTATTCCTGATCTAGTACTCAATGAGTGGGTAGAGAGGCACCATAAATTTGACCCATATGCTGAAGAGTTGGAAGCTTATGAAACTAGGCTTAGTACTTACTACATTCTTGAAGAAGAAGTTGTGTTGCCGCACATGCTCAAGAAAAGTGAAGAGAACCTTGGTCTATGGAAGTTATACTTTGATGGATCCGAAGCACAAAAGGTGCGGGAGCATGATTCATTCTCATTTCCATTAAGGATGATAAATTCTTCTTTCACGTGGTTGTAGTTTACATGTTCTAATAATGTGGCAGAGTATGAGGTGTTAGTGCATGGTCTTCTTATTGTTGAAAAGAAGAATATTAAGGTGCTACTGAGATCTTTGGGGACATGGAATTGGTTATCCACTAGGTTACCAAAAAGTATGCGGTGAAGGATAATCTTCTCAAATATTATAGACACAGTGTTTGGGACATCCTTGAGAGATTTGATTCCCTAAATGTGTTGGTGGTTCCATGCAACATGAATAAGGAAGTTGATCAAATGGTTGCACTTGGTTCACAAATCTCTCCTACTGAGGAATTTATCAAAGGAAACACTTAGCACATTAATATGGTGATTAGACCATCCATTCTAGATAACAACACCAACTAGAAAGCATTTGATAGTGATGTAAAAATCATCCAATTCATCCGAGAATGAAGTTGATTTCTCATCAAACATGCAATATGACTTGCATGAAAGATATGGTGACTAAGTAATGTAGTGAAGAAAAAAACATTGCCTAAAGGGATGGTCAAATTATAACAAATGTTTAACCACGATGATGAGTTCAAGGGTGAAGAGAAATATATGGGTGTCATTCAAGAAGACTACTCCTAGTCACTATTATGTGCATAAAGGAGTTATTTCTCAATAAAGCTTCCACAGATGATGAAAAGTAGGCCTTCGTCTCTCTCTGTAAAAATACAGTGATATATTCTTATGGGAGTATAAAGACCTCAAAGGTTTTGATCCAAGTGTTTGTCAACAATCCATTGACCTTGATCCTAGTATCAAGCCTATCAGAAAAAAGCAATGACCAATCAATCCAAAGATAGAGCCCCTCATGAGGAAGGAGTTATCCAAACTTATTGAGGAGAAGATTATTTTTCCCATCAAGTACTCTACCTGGGTCATGAATCTAGTTTTGTACGTAAGAAGAATGATGAAATTAGACTCTGTGTTGATTTCAGAGATCTGAATAAGGAATATCCAAAGGATCATTATCCTTTTCCTTCAATGGAGTAGATTCTACTGATCGTGGTTGGCATGTAAATATTTGCAATGTTGGATGGTACTTTGGCATCAATCGATCCTGGTCAAGGGGAGGATCAATTCAAAACAACGTTTACAACCAAGTGGGAAACATATGTGTATCGAAGATACCCTTAGGTATGTCAAACACATGCACAATGTTTCAGTGCACCATGGACATTACCTTCAAAGGTTAAATTAATGAGTTCATCTTGTTTTACCTTGATGACATTATAATCTTCTCAAATAAGATCGTGGATCACATGGCACACCTAGAGAAAGTATTTGAGAGATATAAAAGGTATGGGGTATCTCTTAACCCCAAGAAGTGTAATTTTGTAGTGGTGTAAGGAAAGATCTTGGGTCATGTGGTTTTAAAGGATGACATCAAAATAGATCCTGAGCATGTTTCATCCATCTTAACTCTTTCCTTTTGGTGCACAAAAAGGCCTTGCAGTCCTTCCTTGGTAAGATCAATTTTGTTAGGTGTTTTATTCCTAACTTTGTAGGACTGGTTTGGCCCATCACCTTGATGCTCAAGAAGGACATAACTTTCAGATGGATAGTAGAAGGAAAGGAAAGCTTCAACAAAATCAAGAAATAAATTTCTTATGTACCAACACTCATCAACCCAAATTACTCAAAGTATTTTATCCTTTATGCTTATGGTACTGATATGAGTGTTGTTGTTGTTCTAACACAAGAAAATGAATAAGGGCTAGAACAACTAGTGGCTTTCTTTAGCAGGGACGCTAAAGATTTATGAATTGAGATATAGTCATATGGAGAAATAGGTCTACGCCATTATGTGTGCACTCAAGAAGTTTAAAAGTATGCTCACCACAAATCATATCAAGGTGTTAGTCTCCCACTCTTTTGTTAGAGACTTCATCATGGGAGAAGAAATCAGTGAAAAGAGAACAAGATGGGTGACCAAAATCATGGAGTATGATGTGACAATCAAATCCAAAAAGCTAGTAAGAGGTAGTGTTCTTTGCAAGCATCTTTCTGAGGATGCGCATGATGAATCTAAAACTTCATTATTTCTTGATGAATCTATCCCGCAAGTAGAACTTGAGTAGAATACAGATCCTAGCGTGCGCGATTGGATGAAGGACATGATCACATTATTTTTTGAGGGTGCATACCCTCCTAGCTTAAACAAGGAAAAGAGAAGACATCTGAGGTTACAATCTATCCCTTATGTTTTGATTAATGGAATTCTCTTCAAGAAGAATCTTGATGGTGTATTGTTAAGGTGTATCAATAGCACGCAGACTGAAAAATTGTTAGCATAATTTCATGATGGATTCTCTGGTGGACACTTTTATGCCAAGACTACAACAATGAAAATCATAATGGCAGGTATATTTTGGCCTACTCTGTTTACAGATGCACACAAGTGGGTCAAAAAATGCAAATAATGCACTTTATTTGTAGGAAAGAAGAAATATGCAAGTGCTTCCCCTCCAACCAATCCAAGAAAATCATCCTTTTACGTAATGGGGTCTTGACTTCATATGCATGATCAATCCATCTTCAAGTGCTGGAAAAAGTGGGTGTTGATAGCTACAAATTACTTCAACAAATGGAAAAAGTTGTCGCACTTAAGGAATAAATCGTGTTCATCATCCTTGACTTTCTCAAGGGTATAGTCACAAGGTTTGGAATTCCTCAAACCATTATCTCTGATAATGAAAAATCCTTCCTTGGCACTAAAATCATTGATTGGGATCTAAATATGGGCATATATCTAAAGACTTCTTCCAACTATTACCCTCAAGGAAATGGTATGGCAGAGTCAACAAACAAGAACCTGATCAGGATCATGAAGTGCATAATGATTATCATCCAGAGACAGTGGCACACAAAGGTCTCACAGACGCTATGGGAAAACATAATTATAGTAAAGAAAGAAATAGGAACCTCACCTTATAATCTTGTCTATGGTAAGGAGCCTTCTCTTCCTTTGACACTTGAACTAAACTCTTTATCACTTTTCCAACAAATTTGGATTTTGAAGGCATAGACCAGAGAAAAATCATAATGACAGAGCTGGTTAATCTTGAAGAATCAAGGAACTTTATCATGATCAAGCTAGAACAACATCAACAAACAACAAAGAAATGGTTTGATAGAAAGGCTAGGCCTCAAGATTTCAAATTTGGGGACTTGGTCTTAAAATGGGATGTTGATAGAGCTAAACTAGGGTGTCATTTAAAGTTTGATGCACTTTGGAGTGGCCCATACATCATTAGTTCATGCAAGGAGGATAACTCTTTCAAGTTAACTCATCTTGATGGAGGCATGCTACAAATCCCAATAAATGGGATCTATCTCAAACCTTTCCATTAAGTTTGTTGCATAATTTTTTATATATTAGAGTAGTTTAAATTCCTCTAAGTGCATTGCGTGCACATTGTTTGTTTGTACATAGTTATTTCTTCTCACATGCTTCTTATGCGCGCTCTTCTTTTGCTTCTAGGGTGCCAGTCTTCTTTCAACAGTTTGTAGGATTTGGAATAGAGTTAAGAAATGTTCCTTCAAGTGACTTCAGAACAATTCTTCAAAGCTAAAGATCATAATTTCATGATTACATAGTAGAATCCATGCCTAATAGATGCTCTAGGATATTGATATCTTTCATCTAGCAGGAAGATGGCCCCGAAAGTCACCAAAATATTATCCAAATAAACTCTCCTAGTTATTTGGATAAATTACATACATATTCTAACTCTAAGATCTTCATTACAAGTGGCACACACCTTAATTGTCTCCTTGGCACATTCACTTGGTCATTGTTTCTGGTGCATCCTTTTGCGCTTCCCATTCTCCCCTTTTCATTTTCCTTTTCCTCTTTGTTCCACTCTTACCTTGCATGCATTTTCCTTCTTCCTAGTAGTTATTCATCTTGCATGCACGCCTTACACTTGCTTCAATCAGCTAAGTCCTTGGCCCTCTCGCACACCCCACACATTACCTTGTAATAGTTTTACCTTGACCATACATTCTTTGCTCACTAGTTTTCCCCATTTCCTCGACATGCATTTCGATTCCGCATGCCTTCCTTCTACCTTATTCATGTGCCTTAGTCTTTCATGTGCATATCTTTATGCCCTCCTATGTGTCATTCCATACCATGTCATTCTTTGACATGCTTGAGTGTGCCACACACAACCAGTCAAAGTGCACCAACAGGGCACCGAATCCTTGCAACAAACTAGTGAGTGACACATGGCAAAAATGACAAAACACTTTTTTATAGTTGACCATCTCTTTATTCAATCAACACTTGCCATTTGTCATGCGGATGCAAGCGAACCCGATAATATTATGACAACCATATCTTTTGCTACATATCTCTGATGGGTGTGTGCCTAGTCTCAATCAATAGCTATGAATGTAGGCTATAGTGCTAGATACTCAAATTTAAATTCTTAGTGGATCTGGTAGTTAGTAATGGGAAAATTTCTTTCTGGGCATTATGAGTAGATCTGATTACTCCAACCAACCAATTTGATTTGATCCTCTCTCTTTCCTTCTCCAACATGCTAAACAAACTTGGGGAAATGAATTTGACAGATTTACAAGATTTTAATGCTTCTTGTTGGTGGTTGAATTTCAAATTTAGATTTTCCATCCTTCTTCTCTTCT
Organism: Taxus wallichiana var. yunnanensis; assembly: GCA_018340775.1. Lineage (NCBI taxonomy): Eukaryota > Viridiplantae > Streptophyta > Pinopsida > Cupressales > Taxaceae > Taxus > Taxus wallichiana. The sequence goes on along the minus strand of CM031235.1, from coordinate 442,201,311 downwards.
TCTTCTTCCATGGATTCATTTATAAATGTAAGATTTGGGATCATTGTTAATGTTGGACACTTTGGATCCTTACATACTTGGCTAAGGACTTCATATTTGTGTATTCGAGTTCTGCACTCTATATATGGCTCATGCATGTGAATATCAGCCTCTTTCACCATTGTAACAATTCTATGCATTTCTAGAAATAATGGAAGCATCATTTTGTGATTATTCTCTATCCTAAGTGTGTTTGTATTCTTTCTTCTTGCCTTTCTTTTACATTGTGTGTATGTTGTGTCACCCTACGTCCCTTGCAACTCCATTTTTAGTTGTGTTCCATGAAACTGATATGGAAAATGTGTTTTAGTTGTGCTACACGTGCCTAGCCTCCCTTGATGCCTTTCCCTTCATTTTCACTCAGAACAGATAGTGTTCATCCCTCTTTTTCTATTTTTATCACCTTAGATTATTTTTCCTTTTATAATCCTTTTATGCCTGGTCCTTTGCATTGTTAGCTTATTTTTCCCTTTCAACATTAGGAATAGTAGTAGTAGTAAAAATAGATAGAGGAACTAGCCTTCTCTAGAGATTCGTCTCAAGCACGCAAGGTCCCACAACTTGGTTATTCCAAATCGAGACACGGGTGCAATTTTGGCAACCAACAATTTCATTTTGTGAAAAAGCATAAGGGGAAATCTAGTTATATGGCTTCTACTCTAGTTACTATGTCAATGCCTTCTACTCTAGTTACTACCTCCATGCCTTCTACTCTAGCTACTACCTTTATGCCTTCTGCTCTAGTTGTTCCAAAGTCAGTTGTGGTTGTCCTTCTAGTTCAATATTCTCACTTGCCAACTTCTTATACCAAAATAAAAGGAAAAAGGGAATTTTCTAAAGGTGGTTTGGATATGGGTGAATGGTTCTCTTCTTACAAGAGGCAGTCAAAACTTATTAGTCTGTTAGATGGTCCCTTGTAGTCATTTCTTCATGTACCTCCTTTCTACCCCAAGTGCGATGACCTATCTTCCGGTGTGCACTAGGTGATCACTTAAGGTGCACATGGGCATTGAGACCCTCCTTTATATGAGCTTTGTGAGAATGATCTGTAATTGATAAAGAATGAGTTGTAAGAATGTAAATATAGAGATTCTCTCAAAAATAGAAGATAAAGATAATAGATCTGTGCACATATGCATCATAAATGGAAATGAACATTGTAAATAATCATAATGAAGCTAATCGACTTAGAATAATATGAAGACCATAAGGTTTTACACTTAAGAACATTAATAGCTAGAATCACACACATATATTGATCTATAAACATTTATAGTGGCCTTGTTACATCATAAGGGTCATACAGACTGAATACATCAAGGAATATTATCTTAAACCATAAAAATACTCTGCAGAGAGAGCTCTTAGCTATTCTACCCATTACAACCCTTTTTCATACCCAAACCCATGCATATATGCTCAATAGCATCCTTGCAAGTATTTTTGTAGCACCTTGTTACTACTTAAAACCCTCTTTAACCCTTCATTTCCCCAACACTTCATTATCACTCTCATCTCCCTTATTTTGGACCCAAGCACTCCTTTAAATAGGATTTGGATGCACTACCTTGGTTTCCTTCATGAATAGATTGCATGCCAAGTGAAATTGTGGTCCTCCATGGTCAAATTCCTATGCCAGTTTACAAATGCCTTCACTACCTATAATGATTATCCTAGGAATATTACTTACATGGAGTATTCTTTTCTTGACCTTCAAGGCTCTAGGATGACACCCTATCCATTAGCACACTTACTCGATATTTTCATGTCTTTCTCTTGCAATAAATTATTCAAAATATGGCTAAGTCCCTAAACCTTCCTACTTCTACGTGCATCAACCTCTTATCCCACATGCCTTTCTCTTCCGTAATTTTTCCTAAGAACATCCCTTCTTTACTACCTCCTACTCACGTTGATGTCTTCCTTGGGACTTAGTCAATTCAAGGCCCAACATTACCCCACACTATGCATGTTGTCCGTCCTCAAAAACACTCTACCATTCCACCAAAGAATAAATAATAAAGGAAATGAAAGAATCTATGATTGAATAAAGAATGGAAGAATCTTACTACTGCTACATGAGAAGTGGGAAATATTTCTTCATGGGCAATTCAATATCAACCCAAGAATCCACCTCATTCTATTTCTATTGACGTAAGTCAACTACCATCGCGCTAATCTCATATAAATTCCTCTCATACCCCTTAGCCTTGGCGTATATTATATGCTTTCCATTTTCTTGCTAAGGTCTCCCAACGTGTCCATCCTGTGAGTAACTTAGGGGTATAACTCTTTCAATTTATTTTTAATCAAAACCCTTAAGGTTTTGATCACCTTTGATTTCTTCTCTACCTTAGCTAAGATCATGTCCCGCTCCACCCTTTTACCCTTATTATTCTCTTGAAATTCTTTCAGATCCACTTCATGGCTGGAAACTAATATGTTTACTACTTTGTCCCTGTCACCACAGTTGTCATATACAAATTCTACCATTTGTGCCATAGTATTCACTAAGGCAAGGAGCTCAGAGTATTGAGTTAGTATCTCCCCAATCTTAAACTTCTCTTCCTTCTTCTAGTGTACCATTACTTCTTCCGTTGATTCTAATGTAAGTGGTTGCCTTTCCATGGTGAGTATGCATGCTAAGTCTTCCAAGAAATGCATGGTTGACTCATACTTTTTCTTAGGAGGGGCTAGGTATGGGTGCTTCAAGATAATGGCATCTGAAATGGACTCTACCTTCTTGTGGAATTTTTGCACATTCACCTTTTCATCCCTCAATTCATGCCTTAACTGCGCACTGATCAATTCCTTCAGTTTTATCTCCATGTCCCTCTCAATGATTTCCTCATTCTTTTCTCAAGCTCCTCCTCCAAGACCCTTATTCTATTGTTTCTTTCAAACATTCTTGCTTCCACCTCCACTCGATAATTTATTGAGCATGTTGAAAACTTACTCATCCGACAACTACTAGGCATTTACAAGAGATTTTATTCCCTTGGCATTTGGTGTCTTCATCAATGCATCATGATTTACCTCAAACTCAAGCACATCAATATGGGACTCAAAAGCCAAGGATATCATTTTCCTTATGCACGTGTACACACCCTCTTAATCAAAAGAAGACCGAGTGAATAGGTTTGTGGGAAATGTACTTTGGAAGCATGCACATAGTACCTTGCTTAGATAATTAATATAAGTCATAGTGTGTTTTTGCGGTGCTATTATGATCTTCCCACCTATACACACCGACATTGGGAAGCTTATTTTTAAGCCGAGGTATCCGTCCATACTCCCGCACTCCTTTCCTACACTTGCACTCTCTTTAGTTTCCTTCATCACTTCTTTGACACTTTTCTCTACCTCGTGCTTCACTAATTGTTGGATAATACCTGCCACCTCCCTCTCTACAGTGTTATCTATCTACTCCTCGGTCGGGGGTCGTGGTCGGGGTTGGGGTCTTCTGATTATGCATGTTTACCTCCTCACTTCCTCCTTTGGTATGGTCACCCTCATACTCCTTCTCCTCTTCATCTCCTTCTTCACCAGACTCATGTACATTGTACATAGGATGATTATGAGATTCCAAATGCTCTTCATTATGTTTATTTTCATATCCTTTAATGCTCTTTGTCTCTCTCGAGTCCGAACCTTACGCCACCATTTTCTTTTTCTTTACTGGTGACTCTAACATAGGGGACTCCTCCTTCTCGGGTGACTCTTCTTTCTCTAGAAAATCCTTCCCGATGAGAGACTTCTTCGTTGAATGTAGGTGCTTGTACCCATGCCTAAATCCTACGCCCCTATGGTTTGTACTTTGTATGTGCCCTCGACACCTTCTCTATTGATATATCATCTTGTTCTCTCTTCTTAATTAGTACTTTCTTCTTTCTCCCAGTGGGATCTTATGGGATAAAAACATCATCCTCAACATAAGTGTCCTTCTCAAACTTTGTCCTTATCCGCACATAAACCCTTACCAAAATCCTACTTGCAAGAGGAAATTTCACCGATTTTACCATGTGTATGTCATGAGATACATACTTTTCTACATAGGTGCGCTTCTTGGGATACACAAGGGTCCGACACAAATCATTGTGATTTTTTATCTACAACACTTAGATTAAATCTATGTTTCTTCAACTCCTTAAATTTGTTTACCATGCCTTGAAAATACTGCGCTATGAAGGAGAAGGGTAACTTACACTAAGGAACCTTGGTTCCATCGACAAGGTAAACCTATCGATAAAAATGTTTGTATATGGAGAATTCAAGTTCTCCATCCACCATCTGAGTGTAGCTGTTATGGTATCCTCCATTCAGCTCTGAATGCATCGTGCATCCATTTATACCATTTTTCCAAGCATGCCTTATGATTGACCATCATGGTGTCATAAGTATAAGGTTAAAACATCTTCATGGGAGATGGGTTCTCATCCGGGTACTCCCAATCAAACTTATCTATCCCATCGGGCACTCCAATCTCTGAAAAAACAATGGTAAGGAGGAAATTAATTAATATGATCTTCTCCTCATTGCAAGAGGCATTAATAATATCCTCTGTGATGAAATATGAGAGGTTGTAAATGGTACCCTCTAAGATCTTGTAGCAAACATTCAACTAACCTTTGTTTATCTGTATCCATCTCTCCTGCCCATTCAAATTTTTCACCAAGTGCACGACCATCCTCATAAAAGGGTCGGTGATTATAGTGATGTGAAAGTACTGTGAATCCTTCTATAGTCATATCCCTCAACAATATTCTTGATGGCCTCCTTGTCACACAATTCCTCATCTAGCAGAGCTCTCCTTTCTAAATCAAGGCTAGTGAACATAGAAATCAACTATGGGGTTATGCGCATCTACCTTCCTACGAAATAGAAGTAGTCCTCATGCATGCACGATCTTAACCATTGGTATAGTCACTTAGGTTTTCCAAAATAGGGAAACTCATAATGTTACAGAAGCCTAGCCTTTTCTAACTTCACTTTTACTTCATCATCATATATGGGTTTCCCATCTGACGTCCTCTTCTCCATTGGGTGAACCAACCACACGGTCATCTCCTTTTCTATGGTGCTCATGTGATGATTGTAATTGATCACAACCATCTTCCTTATATGTGACACCTACGCTTTCCCTAGTAGCAAACCATCTGGGTAGTCTTGCATCTCTGTATACCATTCTTCATTCAAACGGTGGAAACAGTCAATTTTCATTTCCCCCCGCCCTTACCTTTCTTTAGTGAAGTGATTTCCCCTTTCCTTGGTGCCATTTTTATCTTCCTCATTCATTTATAGTTTCTCCCTTGCATCAAGTTCTATTACTACTCAAGCCCTTAACTCTACTTCTATGAAATTTCCATGAAAACCCATTCCCTAGCCTATAAACCCTAACCTGGAGCACTTCCTTTCCACAAGAAAACATGTCCACCCACGTGAACCCAAAAAACTCTTTCATGTACGCCCATGCACTTTGCTTCCACATTGGTTCATAAGTCCTTTAATTTCTTCAACTCGCACACTACTTTTGCAACTTCTTCGCAACAATCACCTTAGATCGTAAGAAATTTTTTGATAAAAAAATCGAAGGTGAAAGAATACTTATCCCCAACCTTCTATTTATAGCTTTTTGATTTTTCCGCACAAACCCCGATTCCACCTACTAATGTACAAACACATTAAATTTGAATTTTTCCAACACCATCCTTCCACGCATTCTATCCTTCGCTTTTCATTTGTGTGCAAACCTACTCGAACACTTCCGTAGCCTTCTAGCACAAAAATTCCTCAACCATAGAACTCTTTGCACTTTCTCCCGCGCTGAAGTCAATATTCATTTATGTCTTTGACCAAGTTCTTTTTGTTGCCTACCTCATGTTGCTCCTGCATTTCGTACCCTTATACGTGTTTTTTCAAATCCTTTTGACACCAATCTTCTCTAATCATCACCTCTTCTACGCTTACTTTTATGACCCCATGCACTTTTGACTTTACAACCCAGGCCACCAACATCCATTATTTCCATTTCTTACTGTATTCTTACTTTACACTCCACCCCACATTAAATAGATGTGTGGTCCCTTGTGCATAACACCTTGATGATGTAATTAGCCACTAGCACACACACATGCCCAAAACAAACCAAAAGGAACAAAGAAACCAAAAATGGAAATACAAAGAAAGGAAAATGCATTAAGGGAAATCCTAAGCTAATTGGAAATATTACCTTATTTACAAACATCTAGAAGCTTTATTTATAGTAGGGCTCCACCTACTTCTATTGAAATACTCAGAAGCCACATTTCATCCAACACCTATAGCTAGGAAGTTCTGGATCAAGTATGTAACATCCACTTTTTCCACTTCATATCTAGGATTTTTTTACTTTATGCAACTGATTTAAATACCCATATATTTAAATCTACATAAACCTTAATGCAATCCATTTCTAATAACTGTCATGAACCATGTGCAGCTATATGAGATATTACTGAACCTACTCATTCTCATTCTCCTCAATGATTTGTACGAAAATACATCAAATGTATCCTTTGGTTCTCCTTTATCAAGGTATGATATATAAGTGAAGACTCCTAAGTGTCTACCTGGGTTCCACCTATGAATTCCATAGGCATCTGATAACTTAGATCATAGTGAAATCTCAATAGTGTAATCAATAGCTTACACCACTTTGCACAAATTTTCTGAGTCATGTATGCCATGCTCAATTCCATGATGGCACACTCATCATTAGGAAATTGTTGTTTCACCTTAATCACTTATTCAGTTATATGGATTCACAACATAGATGTTGTAAACAGCTACAAGTCTTGAATAAGGTACAAATCCAATTTAACCTACATGAAGATGTACCTCTATGTCATCCTATGATGCCTATGGGAAAGTAAGTGTCTTCATAACAATTCACCTTGCTACTAGACCACTTCCCTTCCTATAGCCATCATAAGTTGATATAAGGGTGCGTACCCAGGAGGTCCAATCTGTCTTTGTATCTCTTTCAAGTTTTGTACTTAAAGCAACACCATACCACAATCTAGTATCTTGATATTGTTTATACACTAATCCTCTTTAGTGATAATAAAAAAGTTTACTAGGGTTAGGGTTCAGATACTATGTTCTTTTCAACTTAGTAAGCATGTTCCCATCTTACTTCCATTGTAACCAGATATCATACTTATATGCTCATAATGATGCATTATGGGACAACCCCCTTTTTAAATGCATTATCATCTCCTAGAACAAATTATCTCATTTCTATAATTCCTGAACTAGTGAAACCATTCTTAATATATCTTCATGTCAGATTACCATAAGCTCTTCCTATTGTTTCTTATGTGTATTTTCCTTGTAAGGGACTTAGTATTGTTTCCACAAGACTTATTATTGCATTCTTATAACTTTTGATCTGATTTAGTATCACCTAAGTTTATAAATAAGCTATAGCACAAATATTCCCGCTTATCATAACCTTACTATGGTTCCATGATCATCTAGCTACCTTCTTAGCAACGGTCATTTTAAGATAGTCAATCTTATTATTAGGAACAACTCGTTGGTTAAGGACACCTTAATCATAACCTTTATGAACTTAACACAAAGTGTTCAAGTAGGTTGATATAATACTTTATATAATTAGATAGTCACCCACTGGTAACCTGATCTATTTCCAAGTAGGTTTAACACATTGTTAATTAGAACATAATATTCATAAGCAACATTCCATTCTTAGTTCATTATCTTCTTCTTAGCATCCACACATAGGTTGTGTGTAGCACTTACTATTTGTATTTATACTAATTCTTAATACGATAGTATTTTAGATACTAATTACCTATCTTGATAAATTACCGACTCATATCTCATCATTTTCCAATCAATCACTTATAAATCAATATATTGCAACAGGAAATATGACTTTAATTCATTCAAGAAATAAGTACAATTCATGTTTATAAGAATGATCAAAATCCTTCATTTCAATGATTAAAATAGTTACATTAAATGACAAGGTCTTTCTCATTTTCAAGGAGAAGTATTTCATTTAAGAACATTCAAAAATAGTCATATCTTCAAACTTTCCTTGATCAAAAGAATATACAAAACTAAATACTTCACCCTCCTTTCTTGGCATTTATCTACAAAATTGTTAGCACAAGTCAGTTCACATGAACTGAGCATGATAAGCACCAACTCATCATAACGACATGCTTTACTTAGTTATTTCATAAAAAGAACTCTCATTATCTTTATGAATTAATATTATAGAAATTAAGAAGGTAAACAATTATTTCCAAAACATGCCAAGAGAAACAAATATAATGAGTCATAGTAGAGATAAATTTCAGTCTTATACTTCAAAACAACTTATACTCTAAAAATCAGTTATTTAATTTGTAAGATCAACATGAGAATGATAAGTATTCAGTAGACTAAGCATACGAGCAACACAATTTCAGTCAAGTAGTAATGTTGATCTTACATACAAAACCTACAAAGAGTTCTAGACATCCTCTAAGGTCAACTAAGGTCCAAGCATTAATGTTGAGACTCAAGAGTATTTAATAAAAGAATAAGATATTAGAGTGAATAACCTCAAGGGTGAGAGAGAAATCATAGTATCTTGCTATATAGCCAATGGATAAAGTTCAAGCAACCGGTTATGTAGTCAATACTACCTTGACATACGAATTTAATTGAACATTCCAATTTTTAGGAAAAAGAACATAATTCCACACTTCAACATTGTTATCAACATATCAATACCTAATAAACACTACAAGATTTTCATGTTTTTTTAATGAAAAGGAGTCATGATAAACATGACTGTAATAAATCCAATTATCCCAACTGGACATTCATTATCTCATGAATTTTCTCATAATAAAATTCAAATGAAAGGTGTCACTAATCCGCACTGAGTCAAGGAATCTATTAGAATAATGAAATGATCTACTAACCCATTCCACTGAACAAGGTTGGAGCATACCAAACTATATTCATGACACAACCCAAAAGAAATCTATATGGAACTTTCTAGATGTCAAGAAAACACCGCAATCACTAAGGAAAAAGGAAGATAGTTTTCCAAGAGAAAAAGAGTCACTTCTAGGTGAACTTGAATACCACACAATTCAACTCAGAAACATAACACTCGACAAGGATCTAACACATTCATACGGACTCAGTTAGATGATGAAACTAGATAACACATCACATAAGTGTAAGAGTATATAGCTTAACCATTTTGCCCCAAAATGGGTTATCACAATCCTCGATGTGTCCAATTTCTTCACAAACACATGGTATGGTTAACAATATCAAACAAGTTTTTTGTCTCCGTATTAATTAGTACGAAGGAGTAATAACACCAGAATTTGCAATCTAGAATCCAAGATGCTTTCTATCACGGAAAACTTAAATCCCTAGCCATACTTAATGAATCAAATTCAAACATTTGAAATTTAAAACCAGCTTTGGATAAAACAGAATAGCTCATCAAAAGGATCGACTAGACTCATAGAATCATTCCATATCATTTACCTAAACCTTCATGTAGTTGTTTAAATGGTAGTTCAATACCAATGAAAAATAATCATCAAACCTTCAGTACATATTTTTGATCCACGAAGAAGGTTAATCAATAAACCCAGAAGCATAGTTGAGAGTGTACAGATATCAAAATCAAACACAACTAATAATACTAGCTCATACGTTGAGATAATATGTACCTAATAAAAGGAATTATTTAACACTTTTCGACCACAAGATCTAATGCAAACGCTTCTAGGAGATCAACTTACTTATTTAGGATTGTTTCATAATGAACAACAATATGTTGCAAATATTTCAAGAAGGAGAAGGTTCTTAGTCAAAATCAAATTTTCTTTCAAACTCAAAGATAGCCTTGTTATTAGAAAAACCAAGATTTTAAGGAATCAAATTAATAATAATCAATGACATAGCCTTTAAAATAGCTACAAGATTTTCACAGGAGCACAAAAAATTCCCTGTTACAGGAGGACTATAGAAGCATCTGAGTGCAAAGTGAGATAGAATTGGTCTTTCACAGTAACTAACTCAAAAACATAATAAAACATCATCCTTTATTGAACCCGAAAGAGTTGAATACTGCCAGGATTATAGAAGAAGAAAAATAGAGATCAATATGAATAAATAGAATAGAGTAAACCAAAACACAAACTACCTAATGAGAAACCAACTGAAACTAGATTGCAACAAAATACATCAATTAGCTATAAGGAAACTTGACATTTAGTTGAGCCATCATACATGTCTCTAGAGTTACTCATAAATGTCATTCAAAGATGCCCATTCAAGGGTCGAAGAGGCAGATTTTGTATTCGTTGTAGTTTCCTTATTCCCTATAACTCATAATTAAATATTATTAACAGCTATTTTTCCACAATATGATTACTTATTAAAATCAAACTAGATTGACTATAAGCATAATCGATGCCTCCAACAAAACTAGCACTATTCCTCAAGAATAGATTTATTTAAAAAGAATCAAACCCAGTTACATCAATCTAACGAATACTTGGAAAAGGAAATTAATTTACAACAAAACCTCACAAACATTGGCTTCCAATATCCCAAAATATCTTTCTAAGTTTATATAACCTCAGAAGAGATGGGTAGAAATTTAAACAAAGTTTTCTATAGTATTGATAATTATCAATTCACAACTTGCAATAAGGATTCAAAACAACACTGGGTGTGTCAAGACAAAACCAATTAATCATTACATCCACAACACTCATTCAAACTCAAGAAATACGTTGTTTCTTAATAATAATATATCACATTCAATCATGTACCCAGCAAATCATTTCCAAATAGCATGCATCATGAATCAAAGATAACTCTTTCTCTACTGAAGTAAAAGATTAATCGACTCTACAATACTGAAATTAAGAACAAAAATTTCATTCAAGGTAAGGTTCTTTATGTGAAATGACTAAATGGATCAATAAGTTAAAATGAGTTTAGGGCGTATCATGCCTATTACTCTTGTCTTTCATTCATTGCAATGCTCTCAATATTCTTCAGAAAATCCCCAAACTTTTGAAGTGTATTCCTTCATCCAACCGAAACACAATGGTTCCTCAATATTTATTGAGTCTGGGAAACTTGTTTTCCAATCCATTCAACTGTTTTTTTCATCATGAAATATCTCAATAACACTCAGTTAAATTTTTCCTTGCATGCAAAGCTTCTACGAATTTCTTGCCATGGAATGAATCAATACCACAAACCAATTTTATTTCCCCAATCCATCCACACATTTCCCGAGGGAGGTGGGTGTTTAATGCGTAATAAATGACATTAATGCAAAGGAGTTAATGGAGCTTTCCACCATGTTTATCAAACCAACTATTTTTAGCTTCCAACTTTTTAGCAAAGTCCCTCCTCATGCCATGAAAAACACTATGAGTTTAGTTAATCGAAATATTTCCCATTAAAATTTGGTTAGTGGGAACAATAATTAAAACAATAAAATAATTTAGGTACATATGCTTTGGAGGTGGAATGTCAACTCACCACCCACTTCAATTTGAACAACCTTAGATCATATAATATATTTTAAGAGGCCAAATAATATCTCATGCGATAAAAATTCGGTGTTCTTCTTTTTCATGACTTAGGGCTTAATACCATTTAATATATATTATTCAACCTTTCAAATAGCTAGAGTAATGCCCAACAATAGGTTCACATGTTAGGTTTAGAACCATACCTACTAAGATTATATTTCCCTTCCTACCTATATAATAGTTAATAAATCTCCAGTAGTAATTATTTAACTACTTTACACTTTGTGAATTCCCTTTGGTAATATATATACACACACATATATATATAGCAGTTATAATTTTAGCGTTGATCATGTAAGCTGCTTATGTATGCTTCATGGGAATTGATTCCCTTAATCTCAATAATTAAGTCCTTGACTAACGACTGTAGTCCTTCATCCAAGAAAATATGACCATGCTAGCATTAGCCATTAGGTGAGGTAGACTATGGATGGTCAACTCAAGACCAATTATTAGTAAAAAGGAAGTCTTATTCGAATTCCAATTTTGGTCATTAAGTGAACTATCAAAATTGTCAAATCCTTAACATAACTTAGTAAAAACTATAATGTTAACAATTTAATAGAGATGAGAAACAACATCACTATTCACTTTCAAGGCTTAAATTTACACCAAGGATTGCATGACATACTATATTAAAAATGACGTAATGTCACCTTAGAAAAATAGTTCATCATTAAGATAGACCCCAAATTAATAGGGTTTACATCTAAGGAGATCATCCTTAGCCTATTCAGGTTATTGTGATTACATGTTCACATCAAGGTTCACATTAATTATTGATATGCAAAGGTGCAAACAAAAAAGGCTGAAACCATTTGTCCTATCATTCATTTAATAATAGTTGTGAAACTATGGGGCATTACAAAGTATATGGTTAATATAATATGGTCCCAACCAATGAACCTTGAGCTTCCCGGGATGATGGCAAAGAACTTAGAATCATAAAGTAAAACCATCTTCCCAACCTCAAATTCTTTATTCTTTATGTGACGCTCATATCGACCTTTTGTCTCTCCTACTCAATCTTCGACTCCACTTACCAAGTGATCGCCTCTCGCATAACATCATTATCTTTTCAATGCAATCTTACAATTCTTGTTTTTTAGCTAATCCTCCTGCTCACACAATACACAGAGAGGGTAGCATAAACTCTACTAGAAAAATAGATTTCGTGCCAAACACCAATAGGAATGGTGTGTCTTTGTTCAATCTATTGTAAGTTGTCATATACACCCATAGCAAGGCTAAGAATTTTTCATCCCAATCCTTCCTCCCAACATCATAAATATTTTGTAAGTGTATGACTCAATATCTTTTTATATGCCTTAATAGTCCCACTAGCTTGAGGGTGATAAGGAGTAGTCTTGTGATGAGCCACCATGAATTCTGCCAAAACAATTCTTGATGATCTCATTCAAAAAATGAGCACCCCAGTCACTAGTCAAACTTAGAGGGCACCCGTGCCTCTCCCGATTATATTTTCCCACATGAATCTTGCTAATGTGGCCATCATGTAATTCATCATAGGAACTACCTTTTCCCAATGTGTTAAATAATCGGTGCAAGTAATTCTATATAAGCGTGAACACATCCTTCATAGGGCAAGTGAAATAGGACCTAAAAATTCAATTGCCCATTTCTTGAATGGTTTAGCACTAGCTATTGGTATAAATGGCATTTCATCCCTTTTTCCTAGCTTACTAAGGCACTGGAAATGATCACAGGCCTTGTAATATTCAATACAATCCTTGTAAACCATCTCTCACAAAAGGTCAGCTAAGAGGATCTTGAGTGCTATCACATTCCCCACATAGTGTCCTCTTGTAATTACACATGAGACTCTTTCATGACTGTAGTGCACTCATGATCTAGCACACACCAACTTAAAACCTCATCATGGCCCAACTTGTAGAAGTCTCCACCAATTAACATATAGGGTGTGGCGCGTATGGCTAATTGTTTCCTTTCTAATGTCTTAATCCTTTCTAGAATGACACCCATTCTTAAGAACACAATGATATATTCCAAATCAGAGTGCACACACGATAATATAAATAGTTTTGTATATGACATTGTATCCTCAATGCTTTGCATGTCATCTCCGAAGTTAATCCCTGATAAGTGGTCAGGCCTCAAATCACTCTTACCTATTTTTACAACAACCATAAACTCAAACACCTGAAACAATAGGACCTACCTACATATGCGCCCTTATAAGATGGGATTTTTCACCAAGTAATTTAATGTCATTTGGTCTATGTAGAACATAAAGGGTGTTTCCAACAATACTACCTAAAGTTTTGCAGCACGTAAATCATCAAAAATGCCTCGCGCTCTGTGGTAGTATACTTTTTTTTATGCTGGGGTTAGCTTTGTACTAGTAAAGCACAAGGGATGGTCGATAATTCCCTCTCTAGGTTGTGTTAAGAATCATCCAATCACTGTGGACACCCCAAATTTACATTTATGTTTCCACTTGTTCCTAGCATTATGCTAATACACCCTGTTATTTACCCATTTGTAATTAATTAATTTAATTAATTAATTAATACACATTGTACCCCTTTGGATTAATTAAATTAATCCCATTTACCATTTGTACCCCTTTGGCTAAATTAATTATTATTTATTAATTAAATAAATAATTAATTAAGTGTGTGCACATCCTAGTCATCTGCCACTTGATCAAACTCCACTTAGACTCCACTTTACTACCCTAGTTAACTACACTTCTAGAATCCTAGAAAGATGGGGGCAATTAAAATACGCGTCACAACCACATTTCGGATGTAGATTTTTGTAATTAATTTCATTATTTCCCCCAACACTATTGCAACTATCCATAATGTTATTTTTAGCATGTTCATTTATCTGTGTAACCAATTCCAACTACCGTTGTTTCTATAAATTATAAGCTTACCTTCCTTCCAATTTCTCTTGATTTTAAAGCAATGTAAAATCATTGAATCGTGTCTCGTAGCATTTTCCTTCAAAGCTTGGACAAGATTCAAGAACACCCACAAAACACTTCTGACATTCTTTCTACAAGGTTTCACAGGAGACCCTTATCTGAGGTTTGCATAGAAGGTTGTTGAGAGGTTTGCATGTTTGTTTATCTTTCATTTTGGTAATTTTCTCTGCTTACATTTTGTTGCAGCTTTAGTGTTATTGAACGTTTTGGTCCAATTTTTCAAAAAATTTATCTATTTTTACACATTATATCATTTTCTAACCCGACTAACATTTTTTCACATGTTTTTACATACTTCTTCTTTATCGTTTTCTTTTGTTTTTGTGAGACTAACATGAATCGCCCACACATATGCTCTTCCCTAATGCTTTTTAAATCGATCTTAGGAATCATAAATGTGGTTGTTTCTTTCTTTTTTGTTTTTTTGGGAATTAAGGTTTCACTTAACCAAAGGCAACCCACATGTATGCTCTTTCCTCATGCTTTTGAAGCTATCTTGGAAATAGAAAACGTGGGTTCGTTTCTGTCATCTTGTTTGTTTGTTTTGTTATTTTTTACCTCTTTTCCAAAAAAATTATAATCATTGTTTGCAAGACCCACTCTCACTCAAGGTGGATTAAAAATTGAAAACTACTAACTATAGGTTGTCAAAGGAGTTCAACCAAACCACACCTAAATCAAAAGATAAAAAAACACCACATTCAAAACACTTGATTTGCAAGTTTGGTTAAGAGCTACAACTTGACCACTTAACTAGAACATAACCCCCTTGGCATAATCCTTATGCTACAACAAAGGGGATGGTTCTAGGAACCATAAAGTAGTCCACACCTTGAGGGAACCGGTGACGAAACCTGAACCATTTTCTCCTACCCGACTAGTAAATCCTTTGTGAGTTAGAGTCATGGAATATCTATAGTGGTGACCCTAGTGTGATTCATTCTGAGAAAGGTCTTTGCTCGTGGTTTTAAAGGGGGTGAAGTAAAGTTGTCGGTTGTAATAGTGTCACACTCTGCTCGATATTTTATTGACGCCTAGTTGAGAGAGCTACCTAAGAATCCAAACATTGTTCAAGCCTATCTAAGGTAGAGGCCACAAACAAACATTTAAAATAAAAATTTCTTTATTTTTGGATTTCTTCTTTTGTCTTTGTTTTTTTTTGTCGTAGTGTTCGACACTCACTTTTTCCCAAACACTCCTTGTTTGGGATTCATCTTTCACTTTTATTATATTTTTTTTCATTTTCCAAACAATCCTTTTTGGATTCTACTTTCATCCTCATTTATTTTGTTCTCATTTCCTTTTCTTCTTGTCATCGTTATTCACTAACCTTTATTTTACTCTCAATTTCCCCTTTTCGGAAATTTCATATCTTTTTCATTATATCAATTTTCTCTTCTTTTCATCCTTATTGTTTTCTCCATTTGAGCTTATTTCACTCATTTGGAATTTTTATTCACTTATTTGATTCTTCCCTTTTGCGATTATCAAATCTTTCTATCTGTCATATTCACCTCCTTGAGTTCATATCCCATTTAATTCAACACTTAAACATTTCAATTACATTTCCTAAAGTTTAATTTTTCATCCTCTTTTCGACATCAAGTCTTGAGTTACAAATATCCACGTCCTCACTCAAGAACTTTCATATTACAACTCACATCTTATCGGTGTTCTGTTTCACTTTTCCACATCTTATTTCATCTTATTTCATCACATTTTATCTTCATTTTCCTCTTACAACCTTTAGTTTGACAACATCATTTTTAAATCAGTATACGGTTGCTTTCTTCATGTCTCTAACTTAACAACATATTTTTTTCCGTTCTAGACACTTCATCATATCTTATTTTAAACTCTTACACCGTCATTATTCAAGTCTTATCTCTTCATTAGCCTCTTCCTTCTTAACTAATTCTTGTTAAGGGTTGAGCACATCACAGATGATTCAACTCCTTTTTTCATACCCTCTTCCCATTTAGCATTCATTTTTGCTAGGTGGTAAAGTGCATTTTGCAATCAATCTATCCTTACTTCCTCACTCTAGCATTCACATATTTAGAGGTTGAACAAATTCAGAATTTTGTCACTATCACCCTCCTCCATTCTAGTGTTCACTTTGTTAGAGGAAGATAACCTTCATCACATCACACCAATCTTCCATCTTGGCATTCACTTTGTCAAGGGTTGATTTTATCAAACATGTTTGCACACTTCTATCTTAACATTCACTTTGTTAAGGGTTACGTCACTTATATATTCCAAACCTCTTTCCCATCTTAGCATTCACTTTGTTAAGGGACAAAGCTATTATCAAACTTAACCGCACATCTCTTCCATGCCGCATTCAATTTGTTGCGGGTTGAGTTATCTTTCACATATCTATTTTTCTCCCTCCCTCTTTTAAAAATGGTGGGAACACGACAAAGATATTATAGTCATTTTGGAATGGGAGAATGAAATACTTTCAGAAATTTTGATAGTGATAATGATGAAAAATTTGAGGATGATCGAATGACATCTCACTCAAGAACAATCCCACGTTGAAAATATTTTACGTATAAATAAAGACCAATTTTTGCTTCGTCTCCTTGAGATGGGAGAAAAATTACCCTCGACTTCAAGTGAAGCTAGTTTACAAACATTACTTAGCAAAACACCACCTAATAAGGGTGAACCTTTCATTTCGACAAATAATGAAGATGAGGAAGGACCTGGTCACACAAATAATGGAGATCGAAACAAGTCCACCTCGAACAACGCCAAAGGCAATGAATCAAACAAATAAAAATCGACGAAAGGAACAAAGGAAAATCAATTGATTTGACCATCGATCCTACTCAAGCCCTCATTAATAAAATTACTGACATGGCTAAACAACTTTCTATTCTAAATTCCAAAGTCACCAATGAATCCCATGACAATGAGGCACCAAAGAAATCTAGTGATGCTTCATTTAAGAGTCATACCGCACACACAAAGATAACAATAACTCTATACGTGATGGCTCCTTATCTTTCTTACAAAACAACTCACCATTTTCACAAGATTGGGAAATGATGAAGGATACCATCTCTATTATGAAACATCAAGGAAAACAATTCAACTTTGAAGAAATGTGTCCCTACCCATTCGATAAGGACATTTTGCATGTTCCTTTTCCAAAATATTTTAAGATGCCCAACTTTGAAAAATACAGGGGCAAGAGTGGCCCTAGAGAGCATATTAGGGAGTTCTATATGGCTTGCTAAGAGGTGGCCTATAGTGATGTCTTCTTAATGCGTCTTTTTCCATAAAGTCTAGGAATACAAGCCTTGGAATGGTTCCTACTTCTCCGCAAGGGCTCTGTGTAAGATTTTGTGGACCTCTCAGAGAATTTTGTCAAACATTTCTCATTCAACATAGTCTTAAACTACAATGATGGACTTGTGTAATGTCAAACAACGAACAAATGAAACCTTCGTACAATTCTGAAAAAGATGGTGTGGGATTGCTATTCGTTTCCCATGCTCCATGCCCGAGAAGCAGCTCATGAACATATTTTTACCCAAAATCAATAGTGTGCTATCCTTTCACATGCAAATGTAGTACCTTAATACTTTCTAAGAAGTTATTGAGAAAGGATCGCAGATTGAAAAATCCCTTATTGTAAATTTTTTGATTAAACCTCATTTAAAATACAATGGGAAACATAGTAACCATTCTAATATCTCTCACAAAGACAAATATAAACATGTTAACCACAATAATAATATGGTTAATGATGGTATTACAGATAATCACAATGTCCACAACATCCAAAACACTAATACTAGACCAAACAAAGGTAAACAACCTCTTGTTGTTTCTAGCAAAGAGGTTTCGTCCTCTCCTAATTCTAAACAACATCATTTCACTCCTTTGGGAGAACCTCTATCAATTATCCTTCAATAAATTGTTAATGAAAAAATGGTTACTTATCCCATCACCAGAGCTTGGGTTGAGGGAGAACCCAAGCCTACTTAGTATAAGGTGGTACTTATTGTGATTTTCATCTCATTGATGGTCACTCGACTTACCTATGCTTCCACTTATGTCACTTTGTCCAAGATCGCATTGAAAGTGGTGATATCACTATTGAAGAATCATCACCAAATAAGACACCTAACGACAATCTTAATGTGTTCTCAAACCCATTTTCTAAACATGACGGTGATAATAAAAATTCGACAAAGGTCCTTTCGCCAAAAACACTTATTTTAGTTCAATTATCTCATTTATTGAGGAAGTACCATCTACGATGGATACCATTAAATTCACACCTTTAAGTAATGTCGTGACCATGTGCCAATGGAAGATATGGGTTCCCGTGGTAAACCAACCTTCTATGTCTTTCGTAGAACTTCAAACATCTAAACCAACAACTCCTTCAAATCTAAAGTCAAATTCTAATGCCAAATCTTCCACTCCAGTCAAGATGTATGACTTCATCCAACAATTAGCAACAACACCAGTACATATCTCTCTCATGGAACTACTAAATGAGTTACCAAGCTTTCAAGATATTCTCACTCATGCTTTAAATGAATCATGTGTTCCTCATACTCTCAATGTTCAATAGTTTTAGGCTATGATCGCGAGCCTTATGCCCGAAACTCCTATCCTATATTTTGGATCTCAAGATATGTTGAACCCAAATCTGATTAACAACAACTCCTTGTACATCAATTCCTATGTTACCGATTATAAATTCAAGAGAGTTCTTATCGACAATGGAGCATCCCTTAACATCTATCCTATAAAATGCTACGCCCTTAACCTATTACTTATATTAGGATATGAGTAGCCGACTTGTAGCTTACCATATCATTTTATTATATAATTTATACTTTCTCATGCTTAGTAGGTCAGCCTTGGTGATGGCCATAACATATGAATACTATATATAGGGTATTGTAGGTAGTAGTTCATCATCATTTTGAGCATTTGAGTATTATTGTATGGTTTGGAGGTTACCCCTAAAAGTGGCGAAGCTATTCTAATTTCATATTGAGATCATTATTCGGAATATTGTGTTATTTTGTGTTATATTTCTGCTCATGATCTGAATTATACAAGTAATTTCATTACAAGTGGTATCAGAGCTGCGATCTGGGATAAAATTAGGGCAAGAAACCTTAATTTTTGTTTCCGCCATATATTGCGACCATAGCGAATTGGTGGGAGAAATTTTTACCAATGTTGAAAAATATTTCAAGTAAGGTTCCCTGAAAATTGTAGACTTTTTTTATTTATTTTACAAAAGTTATTAAAAATTTAATTTTTTTCATAAAATCACTCCCTAGGGTGCAAATTGTGGAATTTTTTAAAATTTGTTACATTTTCAGAAAGAAAAAAATATTATTTGGGGTTTGTTCTTTAAGTTTGTTTATATTTTTCTAAATTTTTAACGAAATCAAAAACCCTAAAATTTGACCGTGATCCCTACATCCTACTATTTTTGGGGCATCATGGAGGGGCCTTCCACAAGAGGAAAAAATAATCCCATCACTCTAGGTAAAACACCAAAAAGGATGAGATATTAGTTGAGGATTTGGAGATATAAGATATAGCTACATATTCCTCAGGGTTAGGGTTTACTTCAACTGACCATAAAGTAAGCCAACTTGAGTTTAACTTGCGAGACCTCGAATCTCGAGTGGCTAGAAAATAAGATGTGGATAGGATTGGAAAAATATTGGAGGATTTCATGCAAAAATTTAGTATGCATATGATGGGTAATCATACTTATGTCAATCAAGGTGGATCCTTACGTTAACATAATAGACACATGAGCCACAGTGGATCTTTGAGTGTGCACAATCTAAATACGAGCACTCTGCAAGCCCATACTATGTTTCCAAAAGTGAAGATGCGTAAGTTTGATGGATAGGATCCACTCAATTGGATCAACCAAGTGGAGAATTTCTTTGAACTACATCAAATTCCATCAAGACAAAAGGTGACCATGGCAGCTTTGTATCTTGAACCTGACCAATTCATTTGGTATAGATGGTTATGTGCTCAAAGGAAAAAGAGTGGTCTCAATGTTACATGGAAAGTATTCATTGAAGAGTTGCAATTACACTATAGTTCTAGTGTGTTAGATAATTACTTTAGCCAATTAGAAAAGTTGAGACAGACAAGGATCTTTTAAGGATTACATTCATCACTTCCAAAACCTTTCTTTGTGTGTGGAAAATATTACTGTAGAGAATCTGAATGACCTATTTCTTGGGGGTCTTAAGGATCACATTGAGCATGAGGTGCGTATGTTTAATCCTCATAAGGTTTCTGATTCGATGATTATGGCAAGAAGGGCAGAGGAGAAATTTGTTTCAAGTAGGAGACAACATTTCACTTATACCAGAGATCACAACACCTTGGCCCCAACACTCCCTCGACCAGTTAGATTGACACCTCAAAAAATTGAAGAAAAAAGAGAAAAAGGGTTATGTTTTAACTGTGATAGTAAATTTGGACCCGGACATAAATGTGCTAAAAAGAAGTTGTTCTACATTGATGGGCCTAGTGAAGATGAAGAGAAGGATGAAGATTCAGAGTCAGAGGTCTTGGTTGAGCCAGAGGAGGAGTCAAGAGATCCTCAGCCAATGATCTCATGCCATGTAATTTTAGGTATTAGCACCCCCCAAACCCTAAAGGTGGTTAGATTCCTAAAAACAGAGGGTCACAGTGTTGATTGATTCAAGAAGTACTCACAACTTTATCAATCATAAGTTAGTAGTGTGCCTAAACTGTTTCATTTATCCCACTCATGAATGTCAAGTAATGATTGTTAATGGAGGTATTGTTACTTGTTCTAGAAAATTCCATAGCATTAAGCTTGTTATGGGAGATTACATACTAAATAGTCCCATGTATGCCATTTCTATGGGAGGAGCAGACATTGTGTTAGGGGTTTAATGGCTTACCACTTTGGGAACCATTGAGATGAACTTCCAATACTTGTTCATGTGATTTCACTCTGAAGGAAGGACTTTTGAGCTAAGAGGCTTAAGAGAAAAGTCTCCACAAATAGTAAGTTCTCATCAGATGCACAAAATGCTAAAAAAGGGTGCAGAGGGATTTGTGGCACAACTTTTTTCATTGGAGGCTCATCCTTCTAAGGACATTATACCATCAAATATGCAAACAATGTTGGATGCACACTCTGTTGTATTTGAAAATATACCAAAGGGCTTACCTCCAAAGAGATATCATGATCATGTTATTCAGTTATTACCAGGAAGTCAACCACCTAACATCAGACCTTATAAGTACCCATATGTGCAAAAGAGTGAAATCAAGAAGATTATACAAGAGATGTTGGAATCAGGAATCATCTGTCATAGTCAGAGTGCTTATTCCTCTCTAGTAGTGATGGTACATAAGAAAGATGACATGTGGCGTATGTGTCCTGATTATAGGGAACTTAATAAGTAAACAATCAAAGATAAGTTTCCTATTCCTGTAATTGATGATTTTCTTGATGAGTTGAATGGTGTTGTTTATTTTACAAAGCTTGATCTTCATTCAGGATACTACAAAATCAGAATCAAGGATGAGGATGTTCATAAAACTACCTTTCGAACACATGAAGGTCATTATGAATTCTTGGTAATGCCTTTTGGACTCACAAATGCACCTTCTACATTTCAAAGTTTGATGAATTCTATTTTTAAGTCATTCCTGCAAAAGTTTGTCTTAGTGTTTTTTGATGATATATTAATTTATAGCAAAACATGGGAGGAACATTTACATCATGTAAATAAGGTTTTGGAAACCCTTAAGCAACATCAACTTTATGCAAAGCCCTCTAAGTGTTCTTTTGGACTCAAGGAGGTTGAATATTTGGTCACATTGTCTCTCATGAAGGGGTTAAAGTGGATCCTAATAAGATCAAAGCCATGCTAGAGTAGAAGGTTCCAAAAACCCTAAAGAATCTATGAGGATTTTTGGGGCTTACGAAGTTGTTATTACCAAAGATTCGTAAGGAATTATGGAAGAATAGCTACACATCTCACATCTTTATTAAAGGACTCCTTCCATTGGAGTGAGGATGCAACCAAATCATTTGAGCAACTAAAGGAGGCCATGTGCACCACTCCAGTCTTGGCTACTCCATATTTTTCCAAAACATTCATTATTGAATGTGATGCATCAGGGGTGGGTACGGGGGTAGTTTTCATGCAAGAAGGAAATCCTATTGCCTTTTTGAGCCATCAATTCAAAGGTAGGAATCTTTCCAAACTGACTTATGAGAAGGAAATGCTATCCATACTTCATGCAAGAAAGAAATGGAGACCATATCTCATAGGAAGACACTTTAAAGTGAAGATAGATCATGATAGTCCAAATACTTCTTGGAGCAGCATTTATGATCGAAGAACAACAAAAATGGTTCTCCAAGATGTTGGGATATGATTTTGAGATTATCTATAAGAAAGGGAAGGAGAATGTAGTTATGGATGCTTTATCACAGAAATATGAATCAACTGTAGCCTTGTTATGTGCCATATCCATATTGCAGGAAGATTGGATAGATGAGGCAAGGTCGAATGGAGAAATGACCCAACCATACAAAACCTTATTCATTATCTCCAAAATGATCCAAGCATGTCTAAAAATTTTGTATTGAAAGGGGATGCTTTATGGTATAAAGATAGACTATACCTGTGTAAGAACTCCACTCTTAAAAATAGGATTCTATCTGAGCTTCACTCTTCTCCAGTAGGGGGCACTCTAGATTCTTGAAGACTTATCATCAAGTCAAACAAGATTTCTTCTAGGAAGGGCTCAAAGGGGATGTCAAAAATTTGTGGCAGAATGCATGGTTTTTCAGCAAAATAAGGGTGAAACAGTTTGATCCCTAGGTCTTCTACAACCTCTATCTATTCCTAGCTAGCGGTGGGAAGAGGTTTCCATGGACTTTATCACTAGGATTGCCTAAATCTGAAGGAAAAAATGTCATCATGGTTGTGGTGGATAGACTCACCAAATATGCTCATTTTTGTGCCTTGGCACACCCATTTGTTGTAAGCACGGTAGCAACAACCTTCATGGACACAGTTCAGAAGCTTCATGGGACACCAAATATTATAGTAAGTGATCAAGACCCTATATTTACTAGTAATTTTTGGACTGATTTATTCTCATGTTTGGGTACTCAGTTAGCTCGTAGATCTTCTTATCATCCCCAGTCTGATGGGCAAAAAAGTTGTAAATAAGTGTTTAGAGGGATATCTCCATTGCTTTATGTCAAATAAACAAGCAAGATGGGTCCAATGGTTGCCACTTGCAGAATGGTGGTATAACACTTCCTTCCATACTTCATCTAAAATGTCTCTTTTTTAGAACTCTATGGGTACCATCCATCATCCATCACATCATCATTAAGAGGAAAACCACGGGTTAGAGCAGTAGAAGAACACATTCAATATCAACAAGAGGTCCTCTCTAGTCTCAAGGAAAACTTGGTCATGGCACAAAACCACATGAAGCAACAGGCTGATCAACATCACACAAAAAGGAATTTTGAAGTCAATGATTAGATTTTTGTGCGATTCAACCATATAAGCAAATTTCTTTGAAACGAAAGAACAAAAGGATAACAAACTTTCACTAAAGTAATATGGCCCTTATCAAGTATTGCGAGAAGATTGGTATTATATCATATAAATTATAACTTCCATAATCAATCGAGAATACATCCAGTCTTTCATGTTTCTTGCCTAAATAAAGTAATTAGATAGAGAGTATCAGCCCAAACAGTGTTACCTTGAGCTCGATGAGTAGGGAGAGCCATCTTGGAACCCGAATGCATCCTTCAAACATGGACTAAAAGATTGAGGACACGGGTTATTACTGAGTACCTAATCAAGTGGAAGAATATGGACAATGAAGATGCAACATGGGAAGATATGACATTCTGCAAAGAACACTCGAGCTTCTCAACATTGAGGAAAATGTTGTTTTGAAGGGGAAGGGCATGCTATGCCCTTAACCTATTACTTATATTAGGATAAGAGTAGCCGACTTGTGGCCTACCATATCATTTTATTATATCATTTATACTTTATCATGTTTAGTAGGTCAGCCTTGGTGATGGCCATAACATATGAATAGTATATATAGGGGATTGAGGTACTATTTCATCATCATTTTGAGAATTTGAGTATTATTGTATGGTTTGGAGGTTTCCCCCTCGAAGTGGCGAAGCTATTATAATTGCTTATTGAGATCATTATTACGGAATATTGTGTTATATTTCTACTCATGATCTGAATTATAAAAGTAATTTCATTACACTATTCTATAAAAATGCTTTGTTGCCTTGGTCATACAATAAATGACTTAGATGGTAACATCATTACCATTCATGGTTATGATAATACTGAGCACCATTCCTATCACACCATCACTCTTCCTCTACAAGTATGCATGCAGCTCCTTGACACTATGTGTCATGTAGTTGATGTAGAAACATCATATAACCTTCTTCTAGGTAGACCTTGGATACATGTGATGCACGCCATACCTTCCACTTTCCATCAATGCATAAATTTTCCACATAATGGCAGATAGTTCACCTTGTGTGGTGATACTGACCCCTTTGAATACTGTAAGTTTTTCAAAGAAAGGTACAAAAAGGAAAACTATTGTCCATCTGCTAATAGCACAACCAAACCTAGCCCAAATCCTATTGTTACCAACCATATTGACCCGGATATACTATTGAGTCCTCATGCTTCCATGCCTTCCTTTGAAGTGTTTACATCTAAGGTGTCACTTGAAGTTACATTCTCTCATAAAGGTTTATGCGAGTACACACTTAATAGTACATTCCTTGTTGGAAAACTCCCATTATTGCCTCATAGCTATGGGCGTCCTAACGCTCCTCATCTATAAGAACATCCAGCTTACTATCTTGGAAAAATATTTGGAGATGATATGGGTATTTAGAAGATGACTCTTGGCTATACGATGACAAGATGGCAGATTTCTATGAATCCACTGATTACACCAAGGGACATAAAATGATGAAAAACATGAACTGGAAAGGAAGAGGCCTTGGTCCACAAGGGCATGGTGTTCTTGAACCTATGAATATCAATTATAACCTTTACACATATGGTCTAGGATATGAGACGTATGAGAAGAGGCTTATAGTTTTTGAGGTATTATCTAGCGATGTGGACTCAGATTTTGAAATTGAGACCAGTTCCACACATAGGCTCTTCAAAGACCTAGCTGAAACTACACTTTTCCTAGACTAATTATCCATTCAAACCCTTAATGTTGTTTATCCTTCCCTCATTGATTAGGACCAACAGTTTCATATTTCCATGGATCTCTTTCAAAATGATGAGGCCATCCAGGAGTTCCTTGGGGCTCGGGACCCTTTTCCCTTGTCGAGATCATAAGAAGGGTTTCAATATAAACCTTGATGCTACCACTTACTTTGGAGAAGAACTTACAATATCCATTACTTAAGAAAAATAAATTAAAAACATAAAAAAGAAAAATTATGTCTCGCATAGTGAAAACCTTTCTAAGGCATTATACGAGAAGTAAAAATGAAAAAGAAAAAGAAAGAAAAGGACACATCTCCTAGTGAAAACCTTTCAAAGGAACTAGAGAGAGGATATTTGGATCTAGAAATACCGAAAATCTACACAAGCATCAAGCATATTTTCAAGATAATGACACTTCTAAGCTGTTGGTAGAAGAGATGACAACCATTAACATTGGAATTGAAGACCAACCAAAAATGTTACAACTAGGCGCTAGTTTATTAGAAATTGAAATCAAATCCTTCACAAAACGTCTAATTGAGTTTCAGGATGTATTTTCTTGGTATTATAAATATATGCCTGGTCTTGATCCTTCTCTTATGGTTCATCACCTTATGGTACACCTAGATTCTAAACCTGTCAAGCAAAAACTACATAAAATGCATCCCAAGGTTACATTGCTTGTTAAGGTGGAACTACAAAAATTATTGGATGCAAGATTCGTGACGGTGCATTGATTACTCAAAGTGGCTATCTAATATGGTACCAGTTGCAAAGAAGACCCCATAATCCTTATTTATACAAATTTTTGTGACATTGACAAGGCATGTCTTAAGGATGATTTCCCTTTGCCTAATATTGAAATGATTGTTGATTCTACTACGGGCCATGAGATGTTATCCATTATGGATGTATTTTCAGGTATAACTGTTGGTACCCAAATTGATTCTCCCTTTGTGACTGAGTAGCACTATAGTTCAAACAAGATTCTTGGAGGCAAATAAATTAGAGTGTGAGTCATTTTGTAGCTAGGGAGGGATTTAGCTGACTCTTCATTCACTCAGGCATGGAAGAAATGGATAGCACCGTGAATAGGGTTTGACCTACCCTGACTACTTTAGGTTGTGCCTTCAACCAGGGTGAGAGGACCCATTTTGTAACCCATATTGGTGGATGACATCTATAGATTCATATTATTTTTCTT
This sequence comes from Taxus wallichiana var. yunnanensis, assembly GCA_018340775.1. Lineage (NCBI taxonomy): Eukaryota > Viridiplantae > Streptophyta > Pinopsida > Cupressales > Taxaceae > Taxus > Taxus wallichiana. The sequence continues at coordinate 442,174,143 of CM031235.1, read as the reverse complement.
TCCTTTCACAAAATTGATAGGAGATATTAGAAGGTATGGTCAATACAACATAGTCTAACTCTCATGAGTTGTCACTTTAGAGGATGAAGAAACCTTCTAGACAAGATCTAGGTTACTAAAGGTAGTGGTAAAAACTGATTGCTCCTACATATTGAGGTAAGGGATGGGTAAATCAACGAATTCCCTCAGCATTTATGAACAGGTAGTGCAAGCAGGGGTAGTTCATATAAGGTTCATTTCTAGATTTATATTTTATGGTTAGGAAGTTAAGCAAGATAAAGTTGATTATACCAAATATCTGAGAACTTTAAACAAATGCTAACAGATCCACAAGGTAAGAAGATGAATAACTTTAAATATTAAAGACAAACCTTCAACTAGAAAATTGTGCATCTATGAAAGCTCAAAGACACACGGCTTCACACATTCTTCAAGTTTTTAACACAAAAACTCATGTTAAAGACTCAATTAAACTTTAGAAGACCCCTGTTATATCACGCTCATGATACACTCATGAATCGAAAAATAATCTGTATCACTGAAATGCAAGCAAAGTGAATTTAAATCACTTATTTCATTATGAAATGAAATCTCTCTTCATAATGTAATTGCAAATGCCATAATACTTGTGATGAGGATGAGATTTTGTGTGATTTCAAAGGATTTATAATGTAATACTACAACAGGCACATAAATAACTTGATTGGGGCACCATGTCATAACTTTTGATAGTCCTTTTAATCATTCTTTTATTCGCGAATAAATGGCCATTTTTCATTATTTTAGTGCGCCTCCGGATGGTTTGATTTTACAAGTAATAACATCTACCTTTTTGAGAATCCTTCTCGAGAAAACATATTTATTTTTGTGCTCTGTTTGGACTAATCATTTCCACATGGTTTTGGTCATATAAGGTTGTTCATCATATTTCTCCATAATGCCAACTTATCTCACATGTATTTCTCCTATGTAGATATCTCATTTAAATCTTAGATGATACTTCACCATGATTACACCTAAGTGGACTAGTATGCCTCAAATTTCCTATAAAAGCACACCATTTCACTTCCCCAATTCATATTTTGTTTTTCGAATATAGGTATCTTTTGGCTTCCCTTTTTGTTTATCTGCGCTGCGAGTCCCAGTCAACCAAGTATAAAGAGGAGCAAGCGGAAGCCTCCACGTGTCTCCTTGGCACAACTGCAAAGGTGAAGTCTAGAGGCAGGTCCCTAAATGAATGTGGGCCCTCCACATGTCTTGGGCCTAAGAAATTTTCCTTGGCCATTGAAAATTCTTAGTATAAAGATGAGTAAGCAGAAACCTCCACATGTCTCTTTGATGTAACTCCAAAGGTATGATCTAGAGGTGCATCCCCAAACAAGCGTGGGCCCTCCACATGTCTTAGGCCCAAGAAAGTTTCCTCGGCCGTTAAAAATTCTCAGTATAAAGAGGATCTAGTGGAAACCTCCACATGTCTCTTTAGCACAAATCCAAATGTAAGATCAAGAGGCGGGACCTCAAACGCAGCACTAGATCTCCACGTGTCTAGGGTCCAACAAAGCTACACCAGCATGTTGAAAATTCTTAGTATAAAGAGGAGCCAGTGGAAGCCTCCATATGTCTCTTTGGCACAACTCCAAAGGTAAGATCAAGAGGCGCATCCCCAAATGAGCGCGGTCCCTCCACATGCCCTAGGTCCAAAAAAATTGTACAGCACATTGAAAAGTATGAGCATGGGAAGATACGGCGGAAACCTCCATGTGTATCTTCGGCACAACTCCAAAGGTCAAAACTAGAGGTGGAACTTCAAACGAGCATAGGCTCTCCACGTGTCTAGGGTCCAACAAAGCTACACCGGATGTTGAAAAGTCTTAGTATAAAGATGAGCTAGTGCAAGCCTCCACATGTCTCTTCGGTTCAAATCCAACAAGAAGATCTAGAGGTGCATCCCCAAACAAGCGTGGGCCCTCCACGTGCACTTGGTCCAACAAACTTTTAAATAACTTGAGAGTATTTAATTAAATAAATATTAATTAAAAGTTCATTCGACAAATTTTTATTGCCGGGGAAGTAAGCTTATGCTTCCAACTGCCGGGAATGCCAATTTGGCTTCCCAAACCCGGATTTCCCCTTTCCTGGCAATCTTCTTCAAATTTCCCGCATGTGGGATTTTCTCCACCAATTGCCAAATCATGGATTGGCTAATAGGAAAGAAATTTCCCAATTTCCCACATGGGGAAATTGAATGGGGATTTCCAGCCCACTTTTCCATTCCCATTGGCAATTGGCCATTGCTTTCCCCATTTCCCCCTGGCACTTAAGTCCACTACCGGGAAGAGAGGAAGTTGGATTAATCCTCATAACTTCCTCGTCAAAATCATTGGAAAAATTTGTGTGAAGCTTTCGATTGCTTCTTATTTCTTCTGAAGGACATAATATTTTGTCAACATCCCATAATGCAAGAGAAACTCACGCCATTTGATATATCATTCGTGCATGCAAGGAAGTTTAATCAAAATCCAAACAAACACCAGCTAAGGAATAGTCAAAACATTCATCACGTGTGGGAGGAAGAAAGAAAATAGTCCAAAGAGAGGCATTTGTTTTGAGCCCACGCATTGGGAAAAGGAGGCACCAAGTAAAAAGAGACAATACCCACACATGCGAAGAAGAACATTTTTAAAAAATTAAAATAAGTCCAAACAACAGTAGTTTAAGAATAAGTAGAGAGAGAAAGAGTAGGATGTAGAAAAAGCTTAGTTTCACACCTTATTAGGAAAGAGTAGCATTAAAAGATAGGTTACAAGTTTCCATGCATTGGCAGGGGAAGCTTTAAATTATTTGTTACCCAAATCTTTCTCCACGCAACCATCTGAAGGAATCTCCACGTGTGAGGATAAAGAAAAGGAACAACAACCAAATCAAATTCCACACACCAAGGAGAGGATCAATTTTTCTAACACCTAGGGAGCAAACTATTTTAAAACTACACGCATGTAAAGGAAAAAAAAGAGGACGGAAAGTTAAAAAATCCAGCCAAGCCATGGAAGAAGTAGAGAAAATAAAAAGAATTTTTTCTTTACAAGTTTCCACGCATTCCTTCCACTAGGAAAGTTGTTGAAGGAGGAAAGAACAAGACAAACCTACACATGTTTTAAAAAGAAGACAAAAATTCCTTTTTCCCATGCATTGGAGGAGGCGCCAGAGGAAAAGAAAGAACAATTTTAAAAAATTAAAGGCAGGCCGCCCCAAGACAGGTTTCCATGCACCCGCGCCAAGTGAGACAAAGGAGAACTCCACGCAGAGGAAAGAAATATTTTCCCACGCCTTGGGAAGAAAGAGGACAGAAGCCACACACCAGGGATAAAATAGCAAAGGAGAATTTGTGAATATCAAGTAGTAGGCCACGCCTAAGGGTGAAAGAAGATCTCCCAAACATCACCCAAACAATCTCCACGCGCCCAAGAAAGGACAATTTTCTTTTTTCACGTAGGGAGAGAGATAGAGAAGAGGACATCAATTAATTTGAAGCAAAAGGAAACCTTCACGCGTCCATCCAAGAGCTCCCACGCATGCAAAGGGGAAAGCTTTAAAATCTTCCACGCATTCTCCAGGACAATTTTAATCCACGCATTGAATGAAAAGGTAGTTTTCACATGCATACCAAGGAGAATTTGTTCTGTCAAATTAAATAAAATCGAGAGATTTTAATTTAAAATATATTTATCATTGTATCACTAGATTTGGAGCTCGAGCTTAGTCTCGATATATTTGTATTTTAAAGAGAAGAAAATTGTAATTCGGGATCAATTATTATTATTATTATTATTTTAAAAATAATAATAATAATAATATAAAAGAAAATATTTTTCTTGCATCGGGGGTTTTGAGAGACGAGACCCGGCCCCATTTGCGTTGTTTTGCATGCCTGAGTCACTCTTTTGTTAAATTCATAATGGCGAAAAATCCAAATCTGCGGGGAGATCGAGGAAGCCAGTGGAGAAATCTAACAAATCTACCCTGAAATATGAATTCCAAGGAATTATCCCTCCCAGTTCCATTAAGTCAGCATATGACAACATCACCGATACAAATCTAGGTCACATCAATGTGCAACAGTTTTGCGAGCGGGTGAAAACTGAAGGCAAAACCATTTTCTCAGATAGACTTTACCATAGTGGCCTACCCAAGCAAGCAACATTCCCTATCTCGGTGCAGTGTCAGAATTGGTTATTGCTTGTGCGGAGCATTATGACCCTGAGAGATGAGGAATTTTTAAAGATAATCATGAGCCTTTCCTCTTAATCACACCAGAACACATTGAGGAATTGCTTGGCATACCCAACTTTCGAGAATGCGGATATCACTCGCCAATCAGCACAAGAATTTTGGGATGAAGAACCCCTGAGATGGAGCAAGATGGTCAACAACAACTAGTTAGTAACCAAGAGACCTCGAATTGACATAGGCTTCCCAAAGAACTGTACCGCATTGAGTTCGTGGAAGAAATCGGGAGACATGATCACTCTCCTAAGTCGAGTTTTGGTCTACCTTCTGCTAGGATTTTCCACCCATGGATGTACCAGTTTATCTGTATCATCCTAGCCAAGAAAGAGTTTGTGGATTGGGCCACCATCATCAGTAACACCATTCACAAACAATTGATAGAAGTTAAGATGACTGGATGCTTCTACATGACTTCATATCGACTATGCGTAGTACGTGAAGAAAGCTATTTTGGGACTTGAAGCGAGAGAGGGTCATGGGGCCGTCGACAGTGTTTTTCATTATTATTACCCTCAACTCAGCTTCAAAAATAGTTCTCACCATTTTAGAAGAGTCAATGATGCATTCACCTTCCGCGTGATCGGAACCTGAATCGGAATACTGAGGAAAGGTTTTCTAAAGAAGCCATGAGTGTCATTTCCCAATGGGGAACCTGGTTTATTCAATTTTCATCTTTTTCCTACATTCGTGAGTGGCTTTGTTGGTACCCCATGGAAACTTCCTAAGTACGTCAGTGACAGATGGGCATTAATGGAGTTGGCATGAAAATTATTCCAAGTTCACTGCCTTCTTAGTGACAAGCACCATTCAGGAATTCATTTCCCAATTCAAATCGGGGAATACCAATGTCCAAATCTTTTTAGTGCACAACTCATGGAAAAAGAGTTCACTCTCATAACCATCCATCCATATGTGAAGAGAGCCCAGTTTGATATCAATGGATATATGCAAAATATTCTGGGAGTGAAGTACCAACATAATCCTACCATGGAAGATTTATGGGCTGCTTGTTCGGATGAACATGAGGTAAGAAGGTCGGGAGTACTCTCGCCTAACACTTGCTCAGATCAAGGCCTTCCGCATCAAGAGTCCTCCCGATTCATTCATAGATGATGATGAGGATGTCATTGATCCCTCATATGATCATTGCCTTTACCCCATTGCCTCGAATCGACTGGACCAAAAGAGATGAATTTTCTCTTGATGGCAAGAACCAACCAATTATTGAAAGAAGCATATCTTGGTATGATAAGGAACTTGCCAAATTGCAATCAATTCCAGATCATGTTTGGGATCACAAAAATTTCCTATACGAGGGGGTCTCCATTTGACCAAAGTCTCTTCTCGATCAACCTCATTACCATCCAATCATACACAATAGGAAAGAAAAGAGTGGTTGCAAAATCCACTTCACCAAGTAACGTGTCACAAGGAGAAAGATCTAAAGATCCTAACCCCGAAGAAGGAAGAGAGCGTGTGTCTAGATTTTCTACCTCGAGTAGAGATTCTTCTACCCACATCGTTAATAGTGCTCAAGAAGCTAGTAGCAAATGATCCTCACCATGCTTCAAACAAGCATCCACTCAGGTGTAGGTAATTCAAATATCAAACACTTCAGAGCATGTAGTTCATGAAGGGATTTCCCAAAATCTCCCGAATAATCAGGAAGTGGATATTGAGGTTGTGTCTCCTCAAATCGAGGTCGTAGATAGGATTCAAGAAGGATCTCATGATGTCGGAAATAATGAGAATATTGATTCGAGCTCTAGGATTTTGTATGCTGAAATAGTGAATGATACTCCTTCTTGGGTTGATTCCGAAGTAAAGAAAAGGAAGAGAGTTGTCAAGCCAATTGACATTGATTTTGATGCCCTTTTCAAACTTTTGAATGATGCCATTCCTAAAAAGCCTAAGGTGCTTTCTCGAATAATGGTGGATAATGATGGAAACAAATTTGTAGACCTTGCCATTCCACAAGTGGATAAGAGCGCGATGCTATGACACCTACCGACTATGAAGTTTCAGACTAGGACTTGGAAGATCTACATTAGAAAGTGACATGGCGATGGCTCGAGATTCAATTGATATCGTGTTAAAGAGACTTGAGAAATACAAGTCTCAAAACTCTCGGCTCAAGGCTGAAAAGAATCAATTGGTGGAATATGTTCAACATTTGATAAATCCCATATCATCCACCTTCCCAGTACCTGATGCAGTGGCTGCCCCAGATGAAGATACTCTCAATTTGTCAAAGGAAATAAACACATTGGGCCATGTCACTAAAACTTGGCTTTTTCAGAGATTCTCGTTTTAGGCCAGGGGATGATCAAGACCGCGGTTAAGCTTCATGAAGATATCAGTGCGTATCTTGATCAATTCTTTCTTTCAAAGAAACTTTTGTTTCTGCTATATCAAATTTGGATGAGATATTGCCCAGTTTACAGGAGATGACAAGTATGGAATCTTCAGTTTTAGCTATTGAAGGAATTCTGAATTTGAACATCGAGGGACATGTTTTCTTTGGTGTCTGCATCTCAAATCAAGAAAAACACTTCTCGAGGATTCTATGATCCATTATGAAGCATGTGCAATGAAGCCTTCACTTCACTCTCCTTGATTCAGGAATTCATGGCTGAGATTCCTTGTAACCTCGTAAATGAGCATAATCAAAGGTGTTCATCGGAGCAGGTGGAAGAACAATTTTCACAATTGTTTAAGGACATGTACACTCCCGCCAACAATTTCTCGTTAGTTTCCATGGAGCGGTGCATCAAATTAAAGAACTTATTTGAGAATGCTCAATCCAAAATTGTTAATTTAAATGATATGCCAAGTAGAATTCTTGAATTGCAGGTATTTTGTGAGGCTATTCTTCGACCAAGTGAACCTCCAGAAGAAGAAAAGATGTTTGAAACTTTGGGAAGGTTTAGATCCTTTCAACTGGAAAAAGTGGCAGATCCTAATTTCACCGGTGGTGCAGGGAGTTGATTTTCTTGGTATCTAATGAAGTGGGAGAGTCCATTTCTCATACGCTTGAGATAGGTGGACCCCATTTCAATGGATAAGGCACTGGTTATTATTGTATATTTTAAAAGGTGTTGTTATTTGGGAAACAATGGATATTTTAAGTAATTTCTTTTTGGGTTGTCTTTAATAAAGTTGTTGAAAAAGTCAAAGGTCACTTAAGTGCCTTATTTAATGATCATGTAAAACCCTAACTACTTTGTAACCAACTTTTGGGTTATAAAAGGAAGTGAGGGGCTCATTTGTAAAGGGTGACTTTGAGAGAGGAGAAGAAAATACTTTTTGTGCAAGCTTTGTTTCAGGAAGAAACTTTGTGTTCTTTTGTGAAAAACATTTTGGAGTTAATGAAATATGAACTTTGTGTCTCATTCATTGTCTCTTGTAACATTTGATGTTCTTATGTTCATTAGATGTTAGGTGTTTGAATCTTGCATGCAAATATTATCTTTGATCTTATTGTCAACATTATTAATCGGTTGTTCTAGTTCACAGTGATCAAGCTCTGATTATCTACTTGCTCATGTGTGTTCCCTTTTACGTTCTTGTTTGGCTAACTCAAACTCCATTTTATTTGTGTTGGTTATTCATCTTTCCTCTTCATGCAATATTAGGCTCTGTTTTTACCTAACTCTTGCATGTTCTTTCATTCATTCCATTCCACTCCTTTCCTTCATTCCATTCCATCTCCCTCATTCACTTTTCTTTCCATTGATGTTCCAAAACACCCCCACATACAATTTTGAATGTATAGATGTAAATACAGTTTTGGTTTTCAATAAAGGCAGCCTCACCTTCATTGAGGAGGGACTTCATTCCCACACTATTGCATGTCATTTGCATGCGTGCAAATCCATATGCTAATAGTTTTTGGTGACTCACTGGGGATTTAGGAATCGTTAACCAGTGCTTGGTTAAATCTTTATGACTATCCCCTCTGCACAAGCTCCAGTTCTTCAACCGAACCTTGTGCCCGATGAAGATTTCCAAGGAGACATTGTTGCCAACCTTGAACAGTAGCTTGGGAAAACCATGAAAGCTTGCAGCAATTTGTGGCTATTGATAGAGCCATTGACAGAGAAATCTACATCGAAGACCTTAGAAGAAGAGCACCCGCACTTGTGGCCAGAAGACCTCCTGGACACGTGTTGATCATTGTTCACCGATGTGGTCCTCTTCCACCAAGGTAATAAGTTGTATGACTATTATAGGTAACCCACCTATCTTGCAACCAAATCTTGTTTTTGTAGATACTCAAGAAGACATATCATCATATTTGAGGCAAGCTATTTGGGAAAAGCACAAGTAACCATCATTTTCATCTCTGCCACATCAGTACTAGATAACGAAGAAGAGAAAGCCATGAGAGTTGTTAGAGTTATTCAGGTGCAAATAGCTCAAGAAAGAGAGCGAAGAGAAAAGGCTAGAGCGGTGAAACATGCCAGTGATCCCTTCACCATAAAGATTCCAAACTGGAAGGAAAGAGGTTTACGTGAGGAGAAAAAGCTAAAGGTCGATCTGACCCCACTTTTGACTTTCAAGGAAAATTTGGTTTCAAGTTATCTCCTCCAAAGAAGAACACACCTCGTAGATCTGCAAGCCTTGCATCAAGTCCTGAAAGAGCAAGCAAGGAAGGAATCACTACCAGTCAAGCACTTGTCCTTGCTCACGTTGTTTTACCTTCGCATACCACCTTTCCTCAAATGGCAGCCAATGTACCATGGGGAAATGCCATAGGCCCATTGGCCTTACCTGCTCGACATGAACTCCCACGAGGATCAAGAAAGATTCTTCCCAAGTTCGACGGAGATGGGAAGACGTCACCAGATGACCATATTTCTACCTTTTTTGTTGCATGTGTTATTTTTCGGTAGAATATGAAGATGTTGCTATTCGTCTCTTCGTTGAAACATTGCATGATGTTGTTGCAGATTGGTTTCATCATCTACCCAATGGATGTATCACAAATTGGAATGATATGAAAACTAAGTTTGAAAATTGATTCAAGATGGCTAGAAGATGAACATGCTCTTCTTGCCCAACTATCTCAGGTGAAGAAAGAGCCAACAGAACCCATGAGGAATTTCATGGCTAAATTCAACAAAATGGTGAACAAAGTTCCCTGCTAGGATTCGTCCAAACCTTGATGGACAAAAATGTTTCTTTATTAATGCACAACAACCAGAAGTGTGCTATCAGTTGAGAAGGGCTAGGGTGGCTACTTTGGAACTTGCTCAATCTTTGGCCATAGAAATTGAAGATGACTTAATCATGGTAGGAAAATTCAAGAAAAATTCCCTCAAAGGAAAGAGTCAAGAAACCCCAACGCTTCAGAAACTATACTCACTAAGTTGGCTAATGATGTGTTGGCTTTGAAAAAGCAAGTTGCTCAAAGTAGTAAACCTGCTCCTTACAAAGACATCCCGAGAAAAGGATACGTTCCCAACAAAGCCAGGATTGCAGGTGCTCGAGGCTTGCTATTGAAGCAGCTCCCGTAACTAATTCAAAATGTGATGTCATTGAAGAAAGTGATGATGAGATTGAAGTCATCGAGGTTGATGAGGAAGAGCTGGATTCTGAGACATCTGAACCTGAAGTTGAAGATCTGAGGGGAAAGTAATAATCATTTCTTTGAGTACCGTTCGATGAGGAAGATGAATACGAAGAAATTATAGAAGATATGAATAGTCAATCTTTCACCATTTTCACATGCTCTCAAAAAAAGGAGTAGGATACCACTAAGGTGGGAGATAAAGAGGTTTCCAAGGAAACTCCCAAAGAATCCAAGACAAATGAGGCTCCTAAAGAGTCCAAGGTGACTGAGGTTTCAAAGGTCAAGACTATCTTAAAGAAAGGAGGGCCTTTGTTAGATCAATCAATCGGTTGGTAAACCAACTATGAAGAAAGCTTCTTCTTCCACATCAGTGTCAACCAAGCCGAGGCCAAGGTCAAAAGTGTGCCATCATCAAGTTTGAAAGAACTTATATCTGAGACTTCAAGTATGATTACTTTGCCTAAATTTGATATCATTGATCATATCAATAAAACAAAAATTTCCATGTCACAGGTAGAGTACTTGAAGTCCAACAAGGATCAGCTCGAGAAATTGGTCCAGTTTATCAAAGGTGACTCTATTATTCATTCCTCCAAAGGAATTTTGAAAACTCCCAAAGATGGGAAAACTCAAAATATTGTGGCGGCCACTACACCTTCAAATGAAAAGATTGAACCTTTCTTTGTGTCCTTTCTGATCAACGGATGCAAATTAAGTAATTGCATTATAGACTCTGGAGCCTCGGATAATGTGATGCCGGAAAAAGTAGCACATGCTCTTGGTTTGACTTGTACGAGAACATTCGGATCATGTTACTCCATGGAAACCAAGCAAGTTCCTCTAATCGGGTAGATTAAAGATGCCCAAATGGTTTTAGCCCAATTCCCTCAAAAGTGAGTTAAGGTAACTATTTTAGTTGTTGATATTCCTGCCTCGTATGGAATGTTGTTGAGTAGGAAATTTTGTAGGGATTTGGGTGGTGAGATTCAAATGGACTGGTCTCATGCCATGATTCCTATCAATGGAGAAATGAAAAAGCTTATGCCGGAAGCTCAGGCAAAGTTCACGGTAACTAAAACCGAAGATCCTCACACAGATCCTTTTCCAAGGCTCAAGTATGGGTAATTATATGATGACTACAGAAATTCATACCCCTGAGATCACTTGCCAAGATTCCAATGAGATCTGGACTCTTGAGTTTGATGGAAGTTGTTGCTCGATGGGCTCTAGTGCAGGAGTGGTGCTCATATCTCCAAATGGTAAAATATTTCCTTTTTCCTACAAACTTGAATTTTCAAATACTAATAACACTGTAGAGTATGAGGCATTAATCCTTGGCCTTCAAGTTATAGAGGAGAAAGGGATCAAAAATTTGGAAGTCTTTGGAGATGCGGAATTGATCGTGAAACAGGTAAGAAATCAGTTCCAAGTAAAGAATGATCATTTGAGACACTACAGAAATAAAGTGTGGGACATGATAGAAGTCTTGATGCTTTTTCCATAAAATTTGTCCCTCGTGAAAAGAATGACAAAGTGGATTCTCTAGCAGTCTCAGCTTCATTAATGATTCCTCATTCAGAATTTGATCAAGTCAAATACACCATTGAAATGGTTTTTAGGCCAAGTGTTCCTGACAATGCAGAAAATTGGCAAGTATTTAATGATGATCAACAAATTATTGCCTTCTTGGAAAAGAGAGAAAATTTTGAACAATTGTACTTTGAAGGAAGTGATTCGGCATTTCATGAATCAACTACCTCACCCATTCAGGAAGGAGTTGAGAATGAAGATCCTGGTGATGGCATCATTCAACTCAAAGGAAATAAAATTCCCAAAGGATTGGTTTCACTTGAAGAACTTTTTTGACAAACATGATAGGTTTATCAAAGAGAAAGAAGCAAGCGGGACTGAATTCTACTGACTATGAGCAAGTTAATATCGGTACCAAGGATAAACCTCACCTAATCAATATTGGTAAGTGTTGCTCACCTGAGGAGCGTAGGAAATTCATAAGTCTACTTACCAAATATTCTGACGTTTTGGCTTATTCATACGAAGACTTGAAGTCTTTCCAACCTAGGGAAATGGAGCATGCCATACCCTTGAAGCCTGGTGTAGTTCCATTCAGGAAAAAGCAAAGACAATATAATCCCAAGATTGCAGGGACAATATTTCATGAAGTTCAAAAGATGTTAGATGCACATGAATAGTGTTTCCTATTCGACATTCGACTTGGATAGCTAATATTGTACCGGTTCACAAGAAAAATGGAGAAATTAGGATTTGCGTGGATTTTCGCAATCTTAATCAGGCTTCCTTGAAGGATAACTACCCACTACCAGTCATGGACCATATTTTTGGGTAGTAACTGGATCGGAAATGCTATCTATGCTAGATGGTTTCTCTGGCTATAATCAGATTGAAGTGGCTAGAGAAGATCAACATAAAACCGCGTTCACTACCCCCAGGGTACGTTCGCATATAGAAGAATGCCCTTCGGTTTGATCAATGGTGTAAACTTTTCAAAGGGCCATGGATATGGCATTTGTAGATTATAAAGACAAGATCATTGTGATATACCTAGATGACTTGACAGTGTTCTCCAAGAAATGAGAAGATCACCTAAGGGATTTGGAGAAAATATTGCAAAGGTGCAGACTTCATAAGATTTCTCTGAATCCAAAAAATTCATGTTCGGAGTTATAGAAGGGAAACTCCTAGGTCATATTGTTTCTAAGGAAGGAACTAAGATCGATCCTGAATGCGTTCAAGCTATAAAAAATCTTTCCTTGCCTACAAGTAAGCTTGGAGTCCACTCATTCTTTGGGAAGGTGAACTTTTTGAGAAGGTTCGTGCAGATTTTTTGAGAGTGACTAAAGAAATCGCTGATATGATGAAAGGAAAAGAATCCTTCAAATGGTCAAAGGAAGGTAGAGAGGCATTTGAGAAAATCAAAAGTGTTATTGCAAAAGCTCCTACATTGGTGTGTCCTGATTTTAAAAAGGATTTTATAATTTATTGCTATGCTTCTCCACACACAATCTCTGCCATTTTGACTCAACACAATCAAGAGGGGATCAAATCTCCTATTGCATTCATGAGTTTGGGATTCAAGAAACATGAACTTAATTACACTCCTCTTGAGAGACATGCGTACGTGGTGGTAAGAGCCCTGAAACACTTCAGGTATTACGTGTTGAATTCTCACACCAAAGTCTTAGTTCCGAGACACCGCGGTGAAATCAATGTTGACACAATAGGAACCAGGATCTAAAGAGGTAATTGGGTCTCCAAGATCCAAGAATATGATTTGGACATCAAGCCTACCAAGTTGGTTGAGGAAGAGGACTCTGCCAACTCATTGCAGAGAATGAACCACGAGATAACTCGAAGAAGAACCAGTTGAAGAAAATTTACCATTGGTAGTTTTTGTCAGTACCACAGATGAATGGTATTATGATATTGCCTACTTCCTCACATATGGTGAGTGTCAGAGAATCTGACAGCTAAGGAGAAATGAGCTATCAAACTAAGAGCTGTCAGGTACGTCATTTGGGATAACACGTTGTTCAAGAAAGGATTGATGGCATGTTCCTCAGATGTGTTGATAAAGAGCAACAACCTAGGTTGTTGGAAGCTTTCCACAATCATGCTTGTGGTGGTCATTTCTCTGGCCCAGTAACAACCCATAAAATTTTGAGAGCACATTATTACTGGCCCACTATGTTTTCGATGCTCAGAAATGGGTGACAAAATGTGAAGCTTGTCAACAATTTGTTGGAAGACCAAAGTTGGCAGCTTTGCCTTTGAAGCCAGTTGTCATTGAAGAACCCTTTCAACAATGGGGTTTAGATTTCATCGGGGTTTTGAATCCTAATTCTAGTGCTGGTCATACTCACGTGCTCACCGCCACTGATTACTTTACAAAGTGGGTGGAAGCTATACCGGTGAAACAAACATCTACTGCGGTAATCTGTGATTTCATCAAAGAAAATATATTGGTTCGTTATGGAATTCCACACAAGATGTGATGGAAAATGCCTCAAATTTTTTCTTTTGCAGAGATGATAGGTTTTTGTTATGGATATGGGATATCTTTGTCTCATTCATCAGATTACTACCCTCAGGGAAATGGTCAGTTTGAATCTAGTAACAAAAAACCTCATTCTTATTGTGTGTGAAGTTAGTGAAGAAAAAAAAGAACTTGGCACAAAAAGTTATATGATGCATTGTGGGCTGACCGCATAACTCCCAAAAGGGAAATCGGGATGTCTCCATTTCAACTTTTATATGGAACCGATGCTCAAATTCCCATCACATTGGAGTTACCAGCATTAAAATTAGCTCAGGTAGTTGATGATGAATGCTTCACCAATGCATTAGATAAAAGGATCATGTTCCTAAGCAAGCTCGAGGAACAAAGAAGTCAAGTGGAAAACAGGATTGAGGAACATCAATCCAAGGTAAAGAAATTGTTTGACAGGAAAACTAGGGAGAGACAATTTCAAATCAATGACTTAGTTCTTCTCTGGGACAAAAGACGTGAGCCGAAAGGAAAGCATGGGAAGTTTGACTCACTGTGGCTAGGACCGTTCAAAATAAGGCATTTCTGTGGAGATAGTACCTATTACTTGTCATATCCTGATGGAACTCATTTTCCTTTGCCCTACAGTGGGAAATATCTCAAGCATTATCAAAATTGAAAACGGGTTGTTCCCCGTATGTACATAGGTAATTAGGATTTTGGTTTGTTTGTTTCCTTTTTTGGTCTCCTCTCTTGTGTCGCCCCATTTTTGTGCCCCATCATTTTGAGATCATGTTCATGACTATTTTGGTCTGGGTCCATTGTTGCATCCATGAAGTCCTTGTCCCCAATTAGAGCCAGTTATTATCAGCCTAATTTTGACTTCGCAAAATTATTAAAAAATAAAATAAAAAAATGAAAAATTTTGAAAATTTTCAAAAGTGTTACTTTGCGTGGTTCATTGCCCTCATCATGATCGTCTCATTTTTGTGATCGTTTTGGTCTTCGTTTCATCCTTTTTGGGAAAGAACTCTTCCCGCAGGCTTTAAATCACGTTAAAATACATTAAAATTAATTAATTAATATTAATTAATTAATTGCTCCTTGTTTGATAAAATTAATTTTTAAATAACTTGAGAGTATTTAATTAAATAAATATTAATTAAAAGTTCATTCGACAAATTTTTATTGCTGGGGAAGTAAGCTTATGCTTCCAACTGCTGAGAATGCCAATTTGGCTTCCCGAACCCAGATTTCCCCTTTCTGGCAATCTTCTTCAAATTTCCCGCACGTGGGATTTTCTCCACCAATTGCCAAATCATGGATTGGCTAATGGGAAAGAAATTCCCAATTTCCCACATGGGGAAATTGAATGGGGATTGCTAACCCACTTTTCCATTCCCATTGGCAATTGGCCGTTGCTTTCCCCATTTCCCCTGGCACTTAATTCCACTACCCGGGAAGAGAGGAAGTTGGATTAATCCTCATAACTTCCTCCATCAAACTCGTTGGAAAAATTCATGTGAAGCTTTCCGATTGCTTCTTATTTCTTCTGAAGGACATAATATTTTGTCACATCCCATAATACAAGAGAAACTCATGCCATTGATAGGAAAAATCAAAGTGCAATGCGAGGAAGTTTAAAAAAATACAAACAAACAGCAAGCTGAAAGAACAATTTTCAAAACATTTCAATTTCCACGGAGGAAGAAAGAAAACATTTCCAAAGAAAGGCATTTGTTCAAAAAAGGAAAACGCATTGGGAAAAGGAGGCAAAAAAAAAAAGACATTTTCAGCGCATGCAAGAAGAAAGTTTTTAAAAAAAAAAAAAAGTTTCCAAGCAAATTTCCAAACAAGAAGAGAAAAAGTAGCTAAAGAACAATTCCCACGCCTTGAGAGGAAAATCAGAAAAAAGAAACAAGTTTCCATGCCAAAAGGAGGAAAAGGAAAAAAAAAAAAAAAAAAGTCTTTCTCCATGTAGCCATCTGAAGAAATCTCACCACGCATGAGGATAAAGAAAAGGAACAAAACCAAATCGAATTCCACGTGCCAGGGGAAGAAAGAAGATCATCAGTTTTTAATCCAAAGGATATTCCATGCCAGGAGAAAATTATTTTCAATTTCCACATGCAAAAAAAAGGAAACAAGAAGTTAAAAACTCCAAAAGCAACACCACAGAAAAAAAAGCAGAAAAAAAAATTTGTTTTCAAAAGTTTCCAGCATTCCTTCAGAGGACAAAAAATCAAGGAAGAAGAGAAAGAACAAGACAAACCTACACATGTTTAAAAAAAGAAGAAAAATTCCTTTTTCCCACGCATGAGAGAGAAGCTGTGAAAAAAAAAAATTTTTCAAAAAAATTAAAGGCAAAAGCCACCAAGAGAAAAAGTTTCCACATGCACCCACAGAAAAGAGAAGAAAAAGGAGAATTCCAAGAAGAAAGAAAATTTTCACACGCCTTGAAGGAAAAGAAAAGCCCACACATTGCAAAAAAAAGCACGTAGGGAAATAAAATATCCAAAGGAAATTTGTGAAAATTAAAGCAAGATAAAAAAAGGGTGAAAGAAGATTCCAAACATCACCCAAAAATCTCCATGCTCCCAAAAAGGAAAATTTTTTTCAATTTTTCAGGAGGGAGAGAGAAGAAAGAAGAACGGAAATTAATTTGAAAAAAAGGAAAAAAGGTCCAAAAAAAGCTCAACACACGGAAAAAGAAAGCTTTAAAATCTTCCACACATTCTCGAGATAATTTTAATCCACGCATTGAATGAAAAGGTAGTTTTTTCACACATTACGAAAGAGAATTTGTTTGTATCAAATTTAAATCAAAAAATTTTAATTTTTAAAAAAATATCATTATTTTTATTTTAGATTTGGAGCTTGAGCTTAGTAAATCGATATTATATTTGTATTTTAAAAAAAAAAATTGTAATTGGGATCAATTATTATTATTATTATTATTATTTTAATAATAATAATAATAATAATATTAAAGTGAAAAATATTTTCTTGCATCAACGGGGTTTCGGAGACTGAGACCCGGCCCCGTTTGCGTTGTTTGCGTGCTTGAGTCACTTTTTTTGTTAAATTCATAATGGCTGAAAAATCCAAATCTGCGGGAGATCGAGGAAGCCAGTGGAGAAATCTAACAAATCCACCTGAAATATGAATTCCAAGGAATTATCCCTCCCAGTTCCATTAAGTCGGCATATGACAACATCACCGATACAAATCTAGGTCACATCAACATGCAACAGTTTTGCGAGTGGGTGAAAACTGAAGGCAAAACCATTTTCTCAGATAGACTTTACCATAGTGGCCTACCCCAAGCAGTAACATTCCTGTCTCGGTGCAGTGTCGGAATTGGTTATTGCTTGCGTGGAGCATTATGACCCTGAGAGATGAGGAATTTTTAAAGATAATCGTGAGCCTTTCCTCTTAATCACACTAGAACACATTGAGGAGTTTCTCGGCATACCCGACTTTCGAGAATGCGGATATCACTCACCAATCAGCACAAGAATTCTAGGATGAAGAACCCCTGAGATGGAGCAAGATGGTCAACAACAATTGGTTAGTAACCAAGAGACCTCGAATTGATAGGCTTCCCAAAGAACTATACCGCGTTGAGTTCGTGGAAGAAATCGGAGACATGATCACTCTCCTAAGTCGAGTTTTCGGTCTACCTTCTACTAGGATTTTCCACCCATGGATGTACCAGTTTATCTGTATCATCCTAGCCAAGAAAGAGTTTGTGGATTGGGCCACCATCATCAGTAACACCCTTCACAAACAATTGATAGAAGTTAAGATGACTGGATGCTTCTACATGACTTCATATCTGACCTATGCAGTAGCACGAAGAAAGCTATTTTGGGACTTGAAATGAGAGGGTCATGGGGCCGTCGAACAAGTGTTTTTCATTATTACCCTCAGCTCAGTTTCAAAAATAGTTCTCACCATTTTAGAAGAGTCAATGATGCATTCACCTTCCGCGTGATCGGAACCTGAATCGGAATACTGAGGAAAGGTTTTCTAAAGAAGCCATGAGTGTCATTTCCCAATGGGGAACCTGGTTTATTCAATTTTCATCTTTTTCCTACATTCGCGTGAGTGGCTTTGTTGGTACCCCATGGAAACTTCCTAAGTACGTCAGTGATAGATGGGCATTAATGGAGCTGGCGCGACAATTATTCCAAGTTCACTACCTTCTTAGTGACAAGCACCGTTCAAGAATTCATTTCCCAATTCAAATCGGGGAATACCAATGTCCAAATATTTTAGTGCACAACTCATGGAAAAAGAGTTGCTCTCATAACCATCCATCCATATGTGAAGAGAGCCTAGTTTGATATCAATGGATATATGCAAAATATTCTGGGAGGGAAAAGTACCAACATAATCCTACCATGGAAGATTTTGGGCTGCTTGTTTGGATGAACATGAGGTAAGAAGATGGGAGTACTCTCACCTAACACTTGCTCAGATCAAGGCCTTCCACATCAAGAGTCCTCCTGATTCATTCATAGATGATGATGAGGATGTCATCGATCCCTCATATGATGTCATTTGCCTTTACCCCATTGCCTCGAATCAACTGGACCAAAAGAGATGAATTTTCTCTTGATGGTAAGAACCAACCAATTATTGAAAGAAGCATATCTTGGTATGATAGAGAACTTGCCAAATTGCAATCAATTCTAGATCATGTTTGGGATCACAAAAATTGCCAATACGAGGGGGTCTCCATTCGACCAAAGTCTCTTCTCGATCAACCTCATTACCATCCAATCATACACAACAGAAAGAAAGAGTGGTTGCCAAAATCCACTTCGCCAAGTAACGTGTCACGAGGAGAGAGATCTAAAGATCCAAACCCGAAGAAGAAGGAAAGAGCGTGTGTCTGGATTTTCTACCTCGAGTAGAGATTCTTCTACCCACATCGTTAATAGTGCTCGAAGCTAGTAGCAAATGATCCTCAGCCATGCTTCAAACAAGCATCCACTCAGGTGTAGGTAATTCAAATATCAAACACTTCAGAGCATGTAGTTCATGAAGGGATTTCCCAAAATCTCCCGAATAATCAGGAAGTGGATATTGAGGTTGTGTCTCCTCAAATCGAGGTCGTAGATAGGATTCAAGAAGGATCTCATGATGTCGGAAATAATGAGAATATTGATTCGAGCTCCAGGATTTTGTATGCTGAAATAGTGAATGATACTCCTTCTGGGTTGATTCGAAGTAAAGAAAAGGAAGAGAGTTGTCAAGCCAATTGACATTGATTTTGATGCCCTTTTCAAACTTTTGAATGATGCCATTCCTAAGAAGCCTAAGGTGCTTTCTCGAATAATGGTGGATAATGATGGAAACAAATTTGCAGACCTTGCCATTCCACAAGTGGATAAAGAGCGCGATGCTATGATGCCTGCCGACTATGAAGTTTCAGACTAGGACTTGGAAGATCTACATTAGAAAGTGACATGGTGATGGCTCGAGATTCAATTGATATCGTGCTAAAGAGACTTGAGAAATACAAGTCTCAAAACTCTCGGCTCAAGGCCGAAAAAAAATCAATTGGTGGAATATGTTCAACATTTGATAAATCCCATATCATCCACCTTCCCAGTACCTGATGCAGTGGCTGCCCCAGATGAAGATACTCTCAATTTGTCAAAGGAAATAAACACATTGGGCCATGTCACTAAAACTTGGCTTTCAGAGATTCTTGTTTTAGGCCAGGGGATGATCAAGACCATGGTTAAGCTTCATGAAGATGTCAGTGTATCTTGATCCAATTCTTTCTTTCAAAGAAACTTTTGTTTTTCTACTATATCAAATTTGGATGAGATATTGCCCAGTTTATAGGAGATGACAAGTATGGAATCTTCAGTTTTAGCTATTGAAGGAATTCTCGAATTTGAACATCGAGGGACACGTTTTCTTTGGTGTCTGCATCTCAAATCAAGAAAAATGCTTCTCGAGGATTCTATGATCCATTATGAAAGCATGTGCAATGAAGCCTTCACTTCACTCTCCTTGATTCAGGAATTCATGGCTGAGATTCCTTGTAACCTCGTAAATGAGCATAATCAAAGGTGTTCATCGGAGTAGGTGGAAGAACAATTTTCACAATTGTTTAAGGACATGTACACTCCCGCCAACAATTTCTCGTCAGTTTCCATGGAGCGGTGCATCAAATTAAAGAACTTATTTGAGAATGCTCAATCCAAAATTGTTAATTTAAATGATATGCCAAGTAGAATTCTTGAATTGCAAGGTATTTTGTGAGGCTATTCTTGACCAAGTGAACCTCCAGAAGAAGAAAAGATGTTTGAAACTTTGGGAAGGTTTAGATCCTTTCAACTGGAAAAAGTGGCAGATCCTAATTTCACCGGCGGTGCAGGGAGTTGATTTTCTTGGTATCTAATGAAGTGGGAGAGTCCATTTCTCATACGCTTGAGATAGGCGGACCCCATTTCAATGGATAAGGCACTGGTTATTATTGTATATTTTAAAAGGTGTTGTTATTTGTTTTGGGAAACAATGGATATTTTAAGTAATTTCTATTTTTGGGTTGTCTTTAATAAAGTTGTTGAAAAAGTCAAAGGTCACTTAAGTGCCTTATTTAATGATCATGTAAAACCCTAACTACTTTGTAACCAACTTTTGGGTTATAAAAGGAAGTGAGGGGCTCATTTGTAAAGGGTGACTTTGAGAGAGGAGAAGAAAATACTTTTGTGTAAGCTTTGTTTCAGGAAGAAACTTTGTGTTCTTTTGTGAAAAACATTTTGGAGTTAATGAAATACGAACTTTGTGTCTCATTCATTGTCTCTTGTAACATTTGATGTTCTTATGTTCATTAGATGTTAGGTGTTTGAATCTTGCATGCAAATATTATCTTTGATCTTATTGTCAACGTTATTAATCGGTTGTTCTAGTTCACAGTGATCAAGCTCTGATTATCTACTTGCTCATGTGTGTTCCCTTTTACACGTTCTTGTTTGGCTAACTCAAACTCCGTTTTATTTGTGTTGGTTATTCATCTTTCCTCTTCATGCAATATTAGGCTTGTTTTTACCTAACTCTTGCATGTTCTTTCATTTCATTCCATTTCATTCACTCCTTTCCTTCATTCCATTCCATCTCCCTCATTCACTTTTCTTTCCATTGATGTTCCAACACCCCCACATACAATTTTGAATGTACGATTCATAGATGTAAATAGTTGATTATACTGGGATATTCGTCTTTTTGCCATGTGGATCTCGTTAACATTTGTTTAAATTTCTCAAATATTTGGTATAATCAACTTTATCCTGTTTAACTTCCCAACCATAAAATGCACATCCAGAAATGAACCATATATGAACTACCCTTGCTTTCACTACCTATTCATAAATGCTAAGGGAATTTGTTGGGTAATGATTTACCCATCCCTTACTTCAATATGTAGGAGCAATTAGTTTTAACCACTACCTTTAGTGACCTAGATCTTGTCTTGAAGGTTTCTTCATCCTCTAAAGTGACAACTCATGAGAGTTAAAATACGTTGTATTGACCATACCTTCTAAAAATATCCTATAAATTTTGTGAAAGGAAAGAAAAATAATATGAATCTGTAGATGTCATCCAACATATGGGTTACAAAATGGGTCCTCTCACCCTGGTTGAAGGCACAACCTAAAGTAGTCAGGGTAGGTCAAACCTTGTTCACGGTGCTATCCATTTCTTCCATGCCTAAGTGAATGAAGAGTCAGCTAAATCCCTCCTAGCTACAAAACGACTCACACTTTGATTTATCTTCCTCCAAGCATCTTGTTTGAAATACGGTGTTTCTTAGTCGTAAAGGGAGAATAAATTTGGGTACCAACATAACCAAATTCAAATTACTGAAGAAGACTAGCATAGAACAACTTTTACAACCCCATGGGGGACATTTTGTTACAAGGTCATGCCTTTTGGCCTTAAAAACATTGGTGCAACTAATTAACATGCCATGAATTTTATTTTCCACGACCTTCTTCATGACATAATGGAAGATTATGTCGATGATATTCTTGTTAAATCAAAGACTAGGGTGGATCATCCAGCAGTTCTTATGTGTATATTTGAGTAGTTAAGGGAGTACAAGGTTTTCCTTAACCCAAAAAAATGCGTCTTTGGTGTTATTTCAGGAAACTTGGGATTCATTATCTCACAAAGAGGAATTGAAGTGGGCCTTACGGGTCAAAGTCAAAGCTATAATAGATATGCCACCTCCTCGTAACCTTCGACAATTAAGGGTCTAGAAGGAAAAATACATTCTATTTGTTGCTTCATCTCCCAATTGCGAGATAAGTGCCATTATTTCAACGAATTTCTTAAAAAGGACGTCTAGTTCAAGTGGACACAAGATTGTCAAGACACCTTTGCAAAATTGAAAGAATGTCTAACATATCTCACCAAAGAATCATGTCGCTTATACATGATAAGCATATGTTTTTATATACATATACAATGAGAACATGCCATTGGGGAATTATTGTCACAACATAATGATAAGGGTTAAGAACAAGTTGTGTATTACTTGAGCGAGAACTCTCCTTGAACATAAGACCAAGTACTCATAGGTTGAGAAGGCTTGTTTAGCGAGTTTCTTATACTTTCGGCAAGTTGTGACACTATCTCCTAAATCATACCACCAAGCTAATTTCATGGGTTGATCCTCTTAAGTACCTACTTTTGATACTACAGGTCATAATAGGATGCATTTCTAGTCTGGATTGTGTTACTTAGTGAATTTGACATTGAAATTTTCAATCAAAAGGTTATCAAAGGTCAAACACTGGAAGATCAAGAGCCATAGCAACATTACCACACTCACAATGTTGCTAAATTTTGAATTTCGAGAAAAATATTTGTTGTACATAGAGGCAACACCCTTATGGACATTATTCTTTGATGGATCTTGTAATATCCATGGTTTGGAGTAGGAATTATTTTGCGTACACCGCATGGAGACCTCATACCTAAATCTTATCATATCAACTTCCCTTGCACGAATAACATAACAGAGTATGAAGCAATAATAGAAGGCTTAGGCTTTGTTATCTCATGGAGCCTGCAAGAATTGATAGTTTTTGGTGATTCTCTTCTAGTCATTAATCAAGTTAACAGAGAATATCAGGTAAAAGATGAAAAGATTGTATCTTATAAAAGAATGGTTGATATCCTTAGAGGGTATTTCTAGATTATCAATTTTGAACAAGTTCCTCACATATAAAACAAAGCACGATTCCATGGAAAATATTGCTTCCTTCTTTCATTCAACACTAACAAAACTCACAATGAGTTCCTTGTTGAACATTTTTGGTGTCTGCATATAAATTTTCGTGAGTCCACCATGGTTTATGAGATTGTTGGTCCCGATCATCCATGGTACCACGATATATACACCTTCATTCAAACTATTTATCATATCGTCCTAATTTTAATTTAGCTAATAAAGAGCCTCAAAGACAACGTGCTTTGTGCTACACCCTTCTTGATGACACCTTGTATCAAAGAGGCTATGATGGGACTCTCTTAATATGTCTTAATTAGGTTGACGCTAATCATATGCTAATTTGAAGTAAATTCGGGTATTTGTGGTGCCCATACCAGTGGCATAGTCCTTGTAAAGAATATTTTACGTGCTGGATACTACCGGCCCACAATGGAGGAAGATGCATGTAACTTTGTGAAGAAATGTCAAGCTTTTCAAAAACATGGTAATCTCATTCATGCACCATCCCAAGCCTTTGACCTATTACTTCACCTTGGACTTTTTTAAAATGGAGACTTGATTTAATTGGAAAAATAAAGCCCACATCTTCCGATGGCCACACTTTTATTATAACCGCCACTGAGTATTTCACCAAGTGGGTTGAGGTTGTGCCTCTTACTAACATTACTAGGTGCAATATTTCTAAATACATCTTCAACCATATTATCTTTCGTTTTGACATCCCCACTACTATTGTCACTGAAAATGGTGGTTCTTTCAAATATAAGGATCTCAATGCCCTAGCTAAGAAATATAATATCCACCTAAAATGGCCTACACCCTATTATCCACAATGCAATGGCCAATCTGAAGCATCAAACAATACTATCAAGTCTATTATGGAAAATATTTTCAATAAACACAGATGTAATTGGCATACATAGTTATATCCTACCCTCTGGGCCTACCGCACTTCCTTCCATACACCTACAAGAGCTACTTCTTTTTCCCTAGTATATGGCTCTAAAGCCATATTACTTATCAAAGTTGAGCTACCTTCACTTCGTGTATCCCTCCAAAATCTCATTCATGAAGAGGATTACCATGTTACACGGTTTGCAGGCTGGAATTACTGGACAAGAGACAATTTCATGCCTTATACGATATGTAGGTATATCAAAATAGATCGTGTCATAGTTATAATTGCAAGATCAAACCTCGACAGATTTTAAATCATTTATTTTTTCCTAAAGTAAAATAAAAAGAACACAAAAAAACCATGACAAAATCATGACAAATTTGAGCCTAATTGGTTGGGTTCTTATGTTATATTCTGCTAAATTTGGATCTAGTGCATACAAATTGTCTACCGAGGATGGAAAGAGTTGAAGGAGCCTATGAATTCCATTCATCTAAAGCAGTTCTACTCCGAGTCTCCGAAGATTAACCCCTGTACTAGGGGCATGTCGTGTCATCCACATTTTTGTCATTTCACTTTGTTTCCCACTTGAAAACTTTTCACCTCGTCGTGTGTCGCATGTTCTCCTTGGCAGGTTTTCGTGCCCATTGTCTACCGCCATTATTCACCTTCCATTTAACATGTCAATTTTGACACGGGAATTTCCTTTCCCTCTTCTTTGGCATGTGGTTCAAAATTTGAAAAAACCAAAAACATTCAAAAATGTCTCAAAAAAAAACAACTACAAAAACAATACAAAATTATTTAGACAACAAAAAAAAAAAAATATACAATCACCATTTCGTTCACCATTTTCTTCACTTGATTGTTCCCAATCATTCTTTTCAATCAATCAAGCCACTCTTTACAATGTAAATTCGCATAGGGACATCACTTGGCTTTGGCCTTCTCTTTGGGAGCAACTTGACATTTGTATATATTCACTTTTTTTTTTAGAATTTTTAACATTGGTGTGTTTTTGTTTACTTACGTGTTTTCTTGTTTAACATTTGTACATATGGAATTTTGTATTTTCTTATTCTATTCTTAGCTTAGTTTCTTATGTGTGATAGTTCAAATAAACATTACTCTGTGTATATGTAATGTGCTTATGGACCAATTGCAAGAAATTTATTCACATCCTACTTCACATATAACTTTGGTGTGGTTCTTTTATGTTCATATTAGGTTTATTTTGCTTACTTCTTTTATATCTTTTTGTCATTTGCATGTGTTGTGTTTTATTCTTGGTTTATTTAAGCCATGGAATTTCTTCATTTTTTGTTTGCATTTGTATTTCCAAACTTGTGAAAATCCAAAAAAAAAAAATCAAATATTTCAATAATCTAAAAAAACACAAAAATTTGAACAAAAATTCACTTCTCACAGAAATCATACAATTAAAAAACCCTTGAAGTAAATCATTCAACATTTCCATACAATCTTGATAAATTTCATACTTTTATCTATTACTCTAGTGCTCGTGCCAATATTACAACTATCACTTTCTTCCCTTTGCATGATATGTTAACTCTGCTTGGGGCAAGTCACACAAATTATTTTTCCTTCATGATATAACTTCACCTGGGGAATTTTCAACTTTGATCATTTGCACAACAGATTCAACAAGAGTGTCATAAGGATTCGCTTTAAATATTCTCTTCCAGTTTAATCTTATTCCAATTTGGTAGCATTTGTATCTACTTAATCATCATTGTGGCACACATTAGGGGCATAGCTGATTGTCTTCTTTTTTGAATTTGTGTTGCATTATTGATGTTTACTCTTTTTGACCACTTACAAGTAGTGTGATAACATCTTGGTTCCTTTATAACCACGATGCAGAACCTAACTTTTATATTGGTTTTGTTTTCCTTTTTATCTTTTCTTAACTGTGTGTGCTTTTTTACACACATCTAGGTTAACCATATTGATTCTTTTATAATCATGGTGACAACTCTAATGTGCAACAACAAAAATCAGGTTGCTCTAAAAACTTACTCTCCAAGTAACACTCATGCTACAAACACAATCCTTTCCCATCCTTGTTCTAATCCTTTGATTTCTTCCTATCAAGAAATTGTCTTCCACCTTGCTGCATCATCCATCCCCTTGAGGGGGCATTCCTCTACCATTCTAATTCCGGGGCATCCTAATGCTTCACAATTTTCTCGCTCATCGATCTGCATGTGTCTACTATCTTTAAAGCACTATTACTTCACAATAGCACTTTAAAGAGGGGAAAAATGTAGACACCCCAAATTTACATTCATGTTTCCACTTGTTCCCAATATTATGCTAATACACCCTGTTATTCACCCATTTGCAATTAATTAATTAAATTGATTAATTGATACACATTGTACCCCTTTGGATTAATTAAATTAATCCCATGTACCCTTTGTAACCCTTTGTCTAAATTAATTATTATTTATTAATTAAATAAATGATTAATTATGTGTGTGCACATCCTAGTCATTTTCCACTTGATCAAAATCCACTTAGAATCCACTTTGACTACCCCGGTTAAGCGCACTTCTAGAATCCTAGAAAGGTGGGGGTGATTAAAATGCACATACAACCACCTTTTCAGATGTATTATTTTGTAATTAATTTCATTATTTCTCGTGAAACTAGTGCAACTGTCCATAATACTATTTTTAGCATGTTCATTTATCCGTGTAACCAATTCCAATTACTTGTTGTTTCTATAAATTACAAGCTTACCTTCCTTCCAATTCCTCTTGATTTTGAAGCACAAAAACTCTATTGAACTATGTCTATAGAATTTTCCTTCAAAGCTTGGAGAGCACTCAAGAGAACCCACAAAACACTTCTAACATTCTTTCTACAAGGTTTCACAGGAGACCCTTATCTGAGGTTTGCACAGAAGGTTGGTTGAGAGGTTTGCATGTTTGTTTATATTTCATTTTGGTAATTTGTTCTTCTTACATCTCCATCCTGAATGCATCAAGATGCACCTAAAAAGGATTATCCCAAGAGGGAAAGTGTAATATGGGCACATCAATCATTTTATCTGTAAGTGTGTCAAAATCCATCTATTGTGCTTCTTCGTAATAGAACATACTCTTTTGTTTTAGAAACTCCTCTAATGGCATGAAAATATTAGCATAGCCCTTGATGAACTTCCTATAATACCCTGTATGTCCAAGGAATCCATGCACTACGCTCTAGTTGGTAGGTTCCCCTAAACCCAATATAATGGTAGCTTTGGTAGGATCCACTAGTAAGCCTTCTTTATATATGATATGTCCCAATAGGGTGCCAAATGGAGTAGCGAAAACACATTTATTAATGTTGAGAGATATACTTAACTGCTTGCATCTCTTGAACATCAACCTCAGATTGTCACAATGGTCCTTCACTAATCCATACACCGTCAATCATCCAGGTAGAATTGAAAAAACTTGTGGATGAAGTCCTAAAATGCCTAAACCACGATGCGCGAAAAACACAATAGCCACGTTCTTGATCTAAAAGGCATGACCATATAGGAAAAAATTCCCCATTTAGTGGTGAAAGTTGTCTTTTCTTGGTCCTCCTTTATAATTCTAACTTGATGATATCCTAAGAATCTATCTCGTGAAAAATTAAATTTTACGCATGGCTATTCCTTTCGGGATCTCTTCGGTGAAGGGGTTGGAAGAGGATCACTAACACACACCGCATTCAAATCCCCGTAGTCAACGCAAATCCTTATCCTCTCATCCTTCTTAATGATGATGACCATTAGAATTATACAATATAATTCCTCAAAAACCTCAATGATGCTTGATGCGATCATCTTGTCAATCTCCTCCTTGACCTTGACTCAATGATTGATTCATTTGATAAGGTATCTTTGAATTGGGTGTGCACCTTCCTTTATCTTGATCTTCATCTATCCTAAGGAGTGGTGAAATCCTTTAAGATCATGGTAACCGCATGGAAAAATATATTTAAATTTGTACAACATATCAATAATATTTAAAACCTCCCTTTCTGTCCAATAATATCCAATAGTAACTTCTTTAGGTTCCACCTCCAAGACAATGTTAAATTCTTAGTTTTCAGGGGTTCGTGGTAGCGTGTGCTTGCTTATCAACACTATCCATAAGCTTGTGCATACCAAAAGTATGGTTGACATCGAATTTTTACACCTCTTCACAATCTATCACATAGACCAACTTCCCTTTCTCCTTTTCCATGCATGCATTCTCAAGTTGTTCCTCCTCTGATTCTTCCTCATCAAAGATTACTTATAAGCCAGGTTCACCTAATAATTTAAGTACTCTATCCTCCACCATAGCACTATCTCCCATAGTTAGGAACTTAACAACCTGTAGTGCCTCATTAATCAATGGCTTAGTACTTCGATACTCAAAATCTTGAATGAGATCATTCGTCAACTCCTACCAGTTTCATCTTTGATGGTGCAACTCTGATTGAATGTACCACATGCATGCATATCCTTGTAAGGTGGAGTAAATATTATGCACCCATAAATATGGAGGCAAGGCTTCCATGCCTTCCATCCAGGCCTTCTCACATGCCTAGACATGAAACAAGGTGGGTTCCTTCCCATGATAGTCTTGTATAGCAAGTAGGTTCATTGCTTCAAAGAAACCTAATAGATAACATGATTCTCACCTCACACAATTCTATAAGGTTATATTGATGGGTCTTCCACCAATGTTCTATGGTCCATAGAAAAGTATAGCTAAGCATACTTCTCCTTTCGATCTCACATCTCCACTGGGTCTCCATTGCTCATAGGAAAACATCAGGGTTGGATCCCCTAATGTAACTTGGAAACTACTTTCCTCCTAGGCACCTAACTGAGTGTGCCTTTGTTACTCTTGTCATAAATCCTCTTAACTTCCTTCCGACTAACTCATATGTCATGTATGCCCAATTTTCACATGCCACACTAGTTGTATCACTTATAGATTGAGCATATTCCCACTAAATAACACCTTTTATTGGTTGCACAACCTCAGGGTACTTGATAGTGTGCACATATATTCTATCTAGGTCTTCTTCTCCCAAGGGCTTAGTATAAGGTGTTGAATTTCCATCCATCAAAGGAATGATAGCACATTCTTCCTTGTTCTCAAAAATTATATACCCCTTATTGAAACATAAGTTATTATTGTTCTTATAACACCAGAGGTGCCCAAGTAATGCTAGAAATTTGTCTACCTCAGTAAGCACCAAGACTTCGAAGTCTCTAGTGAATTTTTCCCCTTAGATAGTTATAACAACATCCTTTAAAACACCAATGGGAATCACCTTTTTCTTTTTAGCCATATACAACACATTTGAAGATGATTGTAATGGAGGTTTTTCCATTTGATTACATGTGTCTAAGGTGAGAACATTAACTTACACACCCATGTCAATCAAAATATTACTCAGGAGCCATCCATCAATAATTGCATTCAAGGTAATCTCCTTATCATAGTCAAGACTATGTAGAGGTAGATTAACATGCAAAACCTGCCTCTTGCACTCTCCTCTGACGCTTGGTGCTTTTCCTCAGAAAATCTCCTAACAGAGGGATGATATTCTCTTGTCTTATCATCTTTCATACCTCCCTGAATTTATCCAGATCCTTCTGTGGAGCCTCAACGCTCTTCTTTTTCTCTAACTGCCATGACTTCTGTTTGAGGCACTAGATCTCTCCTTTTAGGCTTTGAATAACATCCATGTTTTCTTGATAAAATTCCTTCTTATGTGTAGGGTCTGGATACTTCCCATGTACCACTTCTTCTCTTGTAATCAACGGTTTTTATTTTGGTATCTCCCTGGCATGTGCAGCCTCATTTCGCTCGTCACCAGTCAGATACAAGTTCTAACTCGACTCATGCCACCCTTGGCATCCACTGTGGATCATATCTCTTCACACTTACTTTATCTTTCCACTGCTTCTAGCTCATGTGCTCAAACAATTGTGGGCATTCCTCATACTTGTGATTTTTCCAATGCCAAGAGCACTGCAACAAATCGGGACACTCACACTTATAATGTTCTATAGATCCACAGTTATAGCAGGTTCCACGAGGGAATTCACTCCTTCCACCCCGTAATTTCCACAACCTCTAAATCCTCCTTGAAATCCTCTACCTTGACCTCCTCCATCCACACGTACCTCATAATGATAACCATCATCCTTGGAACTACTAGAAACATTATTCTAGCACAAACCAATATTAATGGCATCATGTATCTGGTCAATTAATCTACAATCCTTTGTGTCATGAATAGTAGAGGTAAAAATCTTACAATAGCTAGATACATTATTCTAGATCACGTGCTATAGTAGTGGACACCTAATTACATCAATCTCCATAGAAAATCTCACAATCTTCTGATATAGCATGAACTAACCTTCGTGGGAAACTATCCTTTATATGCCCATCTACTTCACATTCTATGCACCATAGCCCACTGCAAGTCTCATGAGCTGAGTTCATAGAATATTTCTCTAGTTTCTTTTCCATGGTAGTAACCTGGGCTTCAAGAAATGGACTAACACTGGTATCAATGCTTCATACTACTCGGTGTGCAAGGAAGCCTCCAAGGCCTCACATGGATATGTGAAAGTCTTTTGTGAAATCTCCCTCCTGAATAGTGTGATCAGTTCTTCGATGAACTACTGAGCATACTGCTAAGGGTGAATGTCATAAGAAAACTTGGATAAGAGAGTCTTGAAATGTGTGTCATACTCTCGCACACTCTCTACCATTCCTTATTGAATATCCTTAAATGTGTTGATGTTTTTTTGTTCAAACTCGGGTATATGGAACTCCACTAAAAAGGCATTACACAACATAATGTAATCCACCATTGCCTAGTGTGGATCATACTTCATGTACTAGTTATGTGCTCACCCTTGCAATGTGGTAGCAAACTTACTTGCTTTCCACTCGGGGCATTGATTGCCTTCACATGCCATAAAACTCGCACTTGTGTACATGTTCTGTGGCATCCTCAATTCCCTTGTAATGAGGTAAGTGTAGTGACATCTCATAAAAACCTGCGATGGTGTTGTGGATGTTGTCTACCAAATTCAGGACCTTGATTCCCTCCGGTGTTTCCTCCACCACCAGACCCAATAGATCTGCTAGCTCCTATCCCTCCAGATCCACCTGATCCTCCTCCAATAGTAGGTAAGGGCCTGAAATAGTTACACCTTGTGAATCACCTGTTGTACTAAAATATGTGCCGATAGTGTGTTATACCGAGTCACTCCCAAATGTGTTTCTTGCACCACTTCCGGACGTGACACCCAAACTCGTAAACCCACACCTTTCCCAAATGTTGTACGAGATAGGATATCTCCAAATACAATAAATGAATGTGCAGTCATATATGTACCAAATGAAAAATTATACCTCCTCGGTGTCACTCAACCACCAATACTGGTACCAATTGGATTATCAAGACTTGTCCTAGGAATAGGAAAACTAAGTGCAAGGGTTTGGTCACTATATGGGTTAAGATGCACACCTACAAATCTCTTCGTGTATTCATATGATGATCTCTCTCCGAGAAGTTAGGGGTTTCTCTTTTATGCTTACCAAGATGAGGTAGCTTAGACTTCTCGGGTTTCAAGTCCTTTACGCGAACCTCAAATCATTCCCACAATGATATCGCCTCCATAAATCCATCACTTCTATAGCTTTGCATTTTCTTTCCAACTCCCTCTCCCAAGCTTCATTATAATTGAGTTGTCTCTCCGCTCTCTCGTATCCTCTACCACATCGCTTCCACACCCTATGCCTAACAAGAGTTTATCCAACCATAGTAAAGGCTTCCAAACTCAAAGTAATAACCAGTATCTTGATATCAGTGGAATAACATGTAAGAATGATCCTCTAGGCTCCCTCAAGAACTCAAACTCAATAATATCTGGGAAATAATACTTAGAAATAATGTATTCCAAGGTATAACTAGTCAACACTCTACTCCACCAGTGATCAACAACATAGTTCTAGGTCAGATCAACATCATGCAACCTCTGATACTCATCTTGGGTCCATACACAAGGTCTATAATAATACCAACTTGACCTAGATGCATATTTTTAAAGACATTCATATAACTCCACTTGGAAGAAAGAAAATAATGTTTGATATAACTCATGATACAGGTGTTCCTCTACCCATTTACATGCATCAAACTTAGGTCCAGTGTTAAATCTCTAAGAAAATTCATATTCCGTGCTTTTAAGCCATGCTTCAATGTTATCTAAGGTCAAGTGCTAGTCATTTCTTCATGTACCTCCGTTCTAGCCCAAGTGCATTGGCCTATCACCCAATGTGTGTTGGGAACTCACCGAGGCACGTGTGGGCACGAGCCCCTCCTTTATTTGAGATTCACAAGAATGATCCATCATTAATGGATAATGAGTTGCAAGAATGGAAATATATACATTCACTCAAAAATAGAAGATACAAGATAACATATCCATGCACAGATGCATCATAAATGGAAATGAACATTGTAAATAAGCATAATGAAGCTAAATTTGACTCTAGAATAATATGAAGAACATAATGGTTTACACTTAAGAACATGAATAACTAGAATCACACACATATATTGATTTATAAACATTTACAGTGGCCTCATTACATCATAAGGTTCATATAGACCGAATACATCAAGGAATATTATCTTAAACCCTAAAAATACTCTACAAAGAGAGATCTTAGCTATTCTACCCATTACAACCCTTGCTCATACCCAAACCCATGCATATATGCTCAATAACATCCTTGTAATTATTTCTATAACACCTTCTTACTACTTAAAACCCTCTTTAACCCTTCATTTCCCCACCACTTCGTTATCACTCTCAGACACAACAATTTCAAACAGAGGTCTAGGAAATGTAACCAAAATGTAGTCATTTCTTCATGTACCTCCTTTCTACCCCAAGCACGTTAGCCTATCACCTAGTGTGTGTTGGGTACTCACCCAAGGCACGCGCAAGTGCCAAGCCCCTCCTTTATGTTAGCTTCTCAATAATGATCTTCCATTTATGGAGAATGAGTTGTAAGAATGGTAATATAAACATTCACTCAAAAAAGATACGAGATAATATATCCATGCACATATGCATCATAAATGGAAATGAAAATTGTAAATAAGGATAATGAAGATAGATCTAACTAATAATAATATGAAGAACACACGGGTTTACACTTAAGAACATGAATAACAGAATCACACACATATATTGATTTATAAACTTATACAGTGGCCTCATTACATCATAAAGGTCATAAAAACCGAATACATCAAGGAATATTATCTTAAACCCTACAAAATACTTTGTAGAGAGAGCTCTTAGCTATTCTACCCATTACAACCCTTTTTCATACCCAAACCCATGCATATATGCTCAATAACATCCTTGCAAGTATTTCTGCAGCACCTTGTTACTACTTAAAACCCTCTTTAACCCTTTATTTCCCCAACACTTCATTATCACTCTCATCTCCCTTATTTCAGACCCAAGCACTCCTTTAAATAGGATATGGATGCACCATCTTGGTTTCCTTCATGAAAAGATCACATTCCAAGTGGAAGTGTGGTCCTCCATGGTTTAATGCCTTTTCAGTTTGCAAATTCCTCCACTACCCGTAATGATCATTCTAGGGATACTCCTTACGTGGAACATTCTTTTCTTGACCTCCAAGGCTCTAGGTTAGCACCCTATCCATTCATCGCCGTTACTCAAGATTTTTACGTGTTTATCCTATGAAAACTTCTTCAAAATATGGCTAATTCCCTAAATGTTCCTTCTCATGTGCGCGCCAACCTCTTTACTCGCGCACCTTTCCCTTGTGTGTTTTTTCCGAGTGCCTCCCTTCGTTCGCCTCCTGTGTGCATTGACTTCTTCCTTGGGACTTAGTTAATTCAGGCCCAATATCCCTTGTCTAGTATGGATGACCTTTTGTCAATGGGCATGTCTCGCACACTCATAGGAGAAATTATATTTTTCAAATAGCACTAGGGACGAATGAACATGGGCTTAGGAAAAAAAATTGGTGAAAAAACTTCCTCTTTGTAGAGAGGATTTTATGGTAAAGGAGTTTATGGTATTGGATGCCTAAAGTTTCTTGTTATTTTCCCTTCTTTTGTGATACAACTCTTGAGGATATATGTAATCTTTCTTTTCATGGGCTAGGGGCCCCTATAGATCCCCATTTTGCTCTTTTAAAAATACAGAAAGTACAAACATCTCATTAGTTTATATTTTTTATAATGGACATAAAATTTCATCCAAGAAATATAAAAATCTAATGCATTATATCAAATTACAATTTATATCAGAGAATAACAAGTTTAAAAGTAATATTCATCCTTCATGAAGCAATAGTATCAAATAAAACATTAGTTATAAATGAAATATTAAAATAAGATAAAGTTTTAATAATGACAAGCCAAAGCTTGTTCATAATTTTTCATGTCTGCATCCTTTTCTTCTTCAAATTATTCTCTTGCTTCTTCTTTTTTTCATAGCCTTTCCATTTACGCATCATACCTTTGAAAAATATCATTGATTTCTTCTTCATTTGGCCCTATATGGTGTTGGAAGATCAGAATGCCTATTTATTGCATCCACATAGTGACCCATTTTCCACTTAAACTCTAATGGTTTAGCCCTCAACTCTATAATTTTGTTCTCAAATTTTCTCATTATTTTAATAACTTCATAAGAAAAGTCATCTTTCTAAAAAAATTTCTTAAAGGAACTAAACAAAAATTCAGCCTTTAGATCACCATAGCTTTTCTTGAATTTGTCAAAACCATATATTCAAGTTTTGAATCAATAACATTTAAGGTATCATCAACCCATTTCCTTTTGGATTCTATATTTTCTTTAATTCCATTCAAAACTTCCACCCCGATCCTTTTAACTCCTCCATAGCATGTTGAGTTCCATTGAATTCCTATGGCACAATCCCTTCTTTTTCAACTAATTCATCACCGATTTGAGTTATACAGTTTAACTTGGGGAAAATTACTTCAAAGTAGAAGATTTATTTATCACACTGCTTAAGTAATTCATCAATTTAATTAAGTTTATTTTTAGTTATTCATACTTTGTCTGACTTCTTCAATTGCTTCTTTTCCCTTTTGTGTCAATATCTCAACCCATGTGTCCATAGTTTGAACTTTCTTAATAGCCTTATCAATATTCTCCCTTTCTTAAGGATTGTTAGCGAGAGGTAATTTCTTGAGTTTGACTAGACTACCCAATTAATTGTTGCAGAGTAGAACTCAAAGCTTTGACTTGTTATTTCAATTGTTTCTTAGTTATTCTATCCTCAACCTTTTGCAAAAATTCACTTACTACCTCTGATACTCCCTGTTTCAATTGGTCTCTTGAATGCTTTCCTAAGGGAATAAGTTGGACACTATATTGTATCTTTTCTTTCCCTCATGAAGGATTGCCACTTCTAAAGTTTTAGATCCCAGTGGATCAATATGAGTTTTGGTGAGAACTCTAGCCCTTTTGGAGGTTCTTACTAGTTTTGGAAAAGATAGAGTTGTGAGATCTATAGCCTCCATAGGGAAAATTTCCTTTTCTTCCTTTGAGATCAACTCTCCTATCCATCCTTTTATAAGATTGGTCCCAAATTTTGTTTCTTGTAGTTCTTGTTGAGGTTTCTTGGGGACAACCATGAACTGATTAGACATATCTTGTACATTTTGGACTAATGACTCTTCCTACTTTTCATGTCCATCTCCCACAATTATCTCTTTACTCGCATCCTATGTTGGCACTTCCCCTAATGGTTTTCCTTCTTGCTCTTGATTTTGGGTCTAGCAAGTCTCCTTCCGAGTTACATCGGTGATTAAAATTTGTTATTTCTTTAGATGATGCAATCTCAACCTTTATTTATGGAGTTTCTTGAACTGATAGCTCTCTTGTAGGAACTCATTTTCCTTCAATGACCCCCACCTCATTTCGAGGTTCTTGAGCCAACACATAATTATATTTCTACTTTTTGATACCTCATGTTGTAACATAGATGGTTGGAATTCCATTACTCGTTCCTTAACTTTACTCAAATATTGTGCATCCACACTATCAACAACATTATCCTTAACAATTACATCTTGTGCAACCTCTGTTATCTTTTCATCTATAGATTTCCCTATTTGAGATGGTTAACTATCCTTATTTACCTTGAATTCATTTGATGGATCCTTCTCGTCCAATACCTCTGTACTTACATTTTTTCCACTAGGTACTTCTTGCTTGTTCAAATTTGGATCTACCTGATCTAAAGAGAATACATTTGATGTTCAACTCTAATTTTAGTGGTTTCCATATGAGTATTTTTTTCTCCTTCTTCACTCATTTGAAGATCACTTACATTCTTTACTATTTTTTCATCAATAAACATGTTAAATGCATCTAATGTGGTAAAATCCTCACCAATATCAACATCCATTATATCTACATGCCTTTATCCTCGCTCTTGTAATTATTTAAATGAAGGTACACTGACACTTTCAACTGACATGGATTCATAATTTTTCACACATTGATTCAAGACATCACTATCTACTAGTTCATATAATACATTACCTTGAGTTGTTTATTCTTGATTGCTCCCAATTATCACTCCCTCTAAAGACAAAGATGAAAATAAAGATATTGATGTTACATGTTGTACTTGGGAAACATCAATCCTTTTTTGTATTGGATGGTCAATCAATTCATCCCTATGCTTATGTTTCCTGTGTGTATGAGTAACTTCTCTTACTAGAACTAGCTCATACACAACTTTATGTGTCTTGTGTGCCCTTTCAAATTTCTTAATAACGGGTGTCAACTTTCTTTCAACACTCTATGATTTAGATTGGATGTTGCCACTAGTTATGGCTCCTCTCATTATATTTTCAGTATTATGAGATTCTGGAAACACTTTTGGGGGATTTGTGTAGCTGGACCCTTTCCTTTTGATTATAGTGGAATTGCAAAAGTGATAGTAGCATTTTGCATTGATTTTAGGAGCATTTCTTCAATTTTCTACTTTAGAGAAGACATGGAAGTACTAGTTCCACTAGTAGTAGAATTCCATTCATCCACTATTCTTGTGGTAGGCATTTTTGAAGGAAATTGAGGGGCATTTCCTCCCAAGGGATCCATTATGTTAGCTCCTTTTTCAAGGAGGAAGGTCATCTTTCAATTTTCCCAAATCCTTGAATTTATTAAGAACTCTTGTGCTTTGAATTGACAAATCAATGTTTTTCTGGGCTAACCAATTCAATGTTCTCCTCATTACATCAGTTATTTGGGAACATGATTCATTTAATTCCTCTTCATTCTAATTCAAGGGGGCCATTGGTTATCCCTCCACCTTTTGATCAAGGTAATATTGACTCATAGTATGTGGATCATCCAAGACTCCCTTAGGGATAACAACAATCTTAAAGTCTATAATTTGGGTGAGGGTCATTCTTGAGAAGTCTCTTAGCCTAACCTCCTCCTCATATTTGCAACTCATCTAATAATCCTTAAATTGAGGCTCATGTTTAAAATTGTTTGCAAGATTATTGAACACCCACTTGATGTCATAATTGGCCCTTGCCTCAAACCTTTCCATCTCAAACCTTTTCATCTCATCTTCCATTAATCTAGCCTTTATAATTTAAGGCCAGGAGTACCTTCCAATCTTGATGGGAAACTTGATGTTTGTCTTGTGTTTTCCAACAATTAGTTTATGAGTTGGTGTCAATTGTCTTGTGAATTCAAACAAGGCCATTTTTCATTCTAAATATATGGGTAAATTATATGGTTGGCCTTCAAATTCACTTACCCTAGTGTATGTAAACTTCATGTATTGAATGAAATAACATCCATTCTCCATTATTGTTTTCCTAGCCTCATATGAAATCCTATATTGTTCCCATTCTGGTTTAAACAAGCATATAATAGGTGCAAAAAATGCATCATTTACCAATCTTACATTTCCTTCCCAATTACTCAATTGTAATTAGGGAAAAATATCATGCATTTTGAATTTTTGAAATCATCACATGGCACAAGGCCAGAAACGTCTATGGCCTGCAATGTTATAAATCGTAAGTCATCATGTAGAATTTGAGTTCTCTAGTTCCACCCATCTTAATCTTTATTGTTAATATTATCATATGATCATGAAGTTCTTGTACAATGAAGGTTTCCCAGAAAATGTCCCCCTTCTTCTCCAAAATTATCCACATGTAGGTGCACATCCACTCCTTGAATTCATTTGTTGTCTCTAATCCAACCATTTGACTCAACAATACCATCACATCCTCTACTTTCTCAATGAATTATGCCCTAAAAATTATTTTAAGG
Source organism: Taxus wallichiana var. yunnanensis (assembly GCA_018340775.1). Classification (NCBI taxonomy): domain Eukaryota; kingdom Viridiplantae; phylum Streptophyta; class Pinopsida; order Cupressales; family Taxaceae; genus Taxus; species Taxus wallichiana. Next base: position 442,135,684 of record CM031235.1, on the reverse strand, counting down.
ATATGAGTGGTTTCTTTCTTCTCTATTAAAATTTATTTAGTATTTATAAGCCGGGCATAGTCCTTTTTCTTAGCTTCATAATCTTGTAGGGATAAGTCGATACCTAGGGTTATTGGATTTTTAATCACAAGAAATTTTAGCATTATCCTCATTTTCATGGGTGTCAAATTTAATACCACTTTACCCCTTCCATCCAATACTTCACTCTTCTCGGATCATAATTTATGGCACAAATTATTACCAGCTATGGTCGATGTATTGAGGATGGAATATCATTAGCTAAAGCAATATTACTAGCTTGAATCACCTCCATTAGTTCACTCTTGTTTGGGCTATTGACTCTTTACGAGGAATTCATCTAGGTCAGCATTCATCAAATTTGTATCCATGATTTTGTCTAGATCACTAGTGATTCTAGAAGTAACAGGAAAACCCGACGATATGGTCTTCATCTTTAATGCCCTAGTTTTACTTCGAATTTCCTTGAAAATGAATAAGAGTATGGGAGCATCTTAGTTATTATAGATTTTCGGTGACTATCTCTGTGCATTTTGACTCTAGTTTGAAGACGTTTCAATAATTGGTTCTCAATTCATGTTCTACAATCAATATCACATTTTTCTCTAAAATTTTTTACTAACAATGGTGTTCGAGATCTCAATAAATGATAACAAAAAATTTAATGCATTCGAAAAATTCAAAGTTCCTCCTTGATTTATGTAAAAATGCATTAATGGTGGCATTCATTTGTTAGAATTTGAGGATTCTAATAAATACAAATTTAATCAACTTACATATTATATAATGTTACAATAAATATTTAAATAAATATTACATCATAACATAAGTAAATAAAGAAATACTTACAAGAAATAAATAACACAGGTGACACAATATTTATAGTGGAAAACCCTAATAGGGTAAAAACCACTTTGAAAATAACATTTTACTTCAAAGAAATTATTTTACATCCAAGTAAGATCACCTCCTCCTTTGAAACCCTATTTACTAAGGGTAAAACCAAATCACTTGATTTACACACCTTTGATATATTTCTCAAATATATCAAATGAGGACCTAAAGTCCTTTTTATATAAGGTGATCAGTATGTCTCCCGACCCACCTTTTCAACCTAAAATGGTTGACACATACACCTAGGTTTATAATATTTAATATTAGAAATATAATAATTTCATGATATTAAATATTTAACCTAAAGTATATACCTAGGTTAACATATTTAATAATAGAAATAGAAATATTTCATATTATTAAATATTAACCTATATATTAGTGATGGGCCCATATACATTAAGGGTTGGCAGACCACTTAGTCATTATCTTCCAACACTCCCCCTTAATGTTAAGTGGGATAGCATAACATATGCCAATAGATTACCTACCGTTGGTACACTACAGGATTTGTAATCCTTAAATCATAAAGGTTTTAGGCTAGCATATCTGGTTGAAGGAATTATAACACCTTCATCATACTCAATTTACCTTTTGGTACAAAAGGATTTAGAATCCCAAAGATCATCCCATGATCAGTGGCTAAGTATGATTTGTGAGTTTTACATGTTCTCACAGGTTATCATAAAATTTTATTGAACCCAAGCATATAGGAGTCTTTTACAACCAAGGACCTCCTTAACAATATGCTTGTACTAGATGTTTACCAATAAACTCAATAGCACTAAAGATTTTATTGAAGACCGCCTTTAAGATATTTCTACACTTCTTTCTAAAAAAGAAGCCAAGGAGGTATACATGCCCAAAGGTCTTTTTACACTTTTCCGAAGGTCTTTTTACAAAAACCAAGTTCCATTAGGAGGTGACATTGTCATGCACACTCCCCCTTAATGGAAACTCGAAAATCTAAGATTTTCACGAAAGTGACAAAACTTTGCAGCACTCAGGGACTTTGTGAAGATGTCAACAACCTTCTCTTCAGTCAACATAAACTTGAGATTTATCTCATCACTTTGCACCTTCTCATGGGTGAAGCATATATGTATCTCAATGTTCTTCATCCTCTGATGTTGAACTGGATTCTTAATCAAGAGTAATACAACTCTAACCACCACATAGAAGAGAAATACTTCCTTTATCTTCCATGTATATCTCTACCAATCATTGTAGCCACATGGCTTCTTTACTTCTTCCATTGTACTTCTCTGCCTCAGTAGAAGAAATAGAGACTGTTGATTGTATTTTTTGTTCCAATTAATGGTTCCTACACAAAAAAACTTGAACACATATCTAGTAGAATTTATAACAAAACATCAGTATGGTTAGAATCACAAAATCTATATAAGATACATTTTCATTCTTATTATAGATCAACCCTTAATTGATTATTCTTTTCAAATATCTAAAAATATTTTTTGCAATATTCCAATGATCTCTAAAAAGTTTCTTGTGTAAACCTTGAATTAATTCCTACTGTATATGAAATATTTGATCTAGTTATAGTTAGATAAATAAAACTATCAACTAACAACGTATATAAAATAGGATCAACCTTTTTCATATGCAGATTTAGGATTAATATTTCTTCCAACTTCCATTGAAGTAGAAAATGGTTTAGAATCAATCATAAGAAACTTTTTCAATACAATAGTTGCATATTGTGTTTTGAAAAATAATAATAGAATGAAATACAGTCATATAAATAACATGATGTGAGAGACCTTACTCATTCATTTCAAAGTATTATTTCAATTTCTCTTTAATCTTATGAATTAAATCAGAATTTTTACTAGACATAAGAAAATCATCAACATATATACATATAACAATAATATGCGATCCTTATTACTTAATGAATATATCATTGTTAAAAGAATAATTAACAAAACCTAATAGTTTAAATAAGGAAACAATTATTGCATACTAATCTTTAAGAGATTGTTTTAAACCATATAAAGATTTCTCAACTTACAAAATTAATTTTCTTTACCAGTTTCTTCAAATCCTTTAGGTTGAAACATGTAAAGTTCTTCTTTTAAATCGTAATTCAAAAAGTATTTTTCTTATCTATTTGGTGGATTTCCCACCCAAATTGAGTGGAAATTACAAATAAGGCCCTAACAATACTCATTTTAGCTACATTAAATGTCTCAACATAATCAATACCAGGTTTTTGAGTGAAACATCTAGCAACAAGTCTATCACCATCAGCATTATATTTTACTTTATATATCCAACTAGACCCTATAATACTTCACTCGGAGTTCATACAAGGTAATTAATTCATGGTACATATGATGGTTTTTGGTCATTTTCCTAAGGTTAATAGGATTTGAAATTTTTAATATAGATTGAGCCCAATTTAGTTTCTTATCTAGGAAGATAAGAGTTTCAAAAACATCTATAGCATTAAAAATCATCATGACCATTTACTAAATCAAAATCAAAACCATCATTTAGAAGAATTTAATGAAGTAACTTCAAGAGAAGAAGACAACACATGTAAACCTTTCACTAGGTTATATTATATATTTCATATAAAATTTGATAATTAACATCTCCTAACCTTTCATGCCATAATTTTGAATTATTCAAACTTTGAGAAATAAAACAAGATGCGAGAAGATAAATCATCAAAAATATACTGAGAGAATTTCTTTGAACACCTTTAGGTATTATACTCTCATTACTATCCTTAATATACCAAGTATCCTTCATGCATGGATTCTAGTTATGTCCATAACTCTTTTGAATGTTCAATATTACCAATTTGTAGAAGATACTCATCATTAAAATTACACAAAATCATAGAAAAAGCCTCCTACATTCATGTTATCTACAATTGCTTTATGATCGGTGGGAGTAATCTCAAATCCAGAAACAATCGTTCAAAGTTTCATCACCAATAATTGTGTTTTGACCCAAATGTTGTAGTTGGTTTCATTCAAGATCTAAGTTTTGTCAAGATAGAAATAGTTGGACCTTATTTTTTTCCTAAACTTGTAAAACACACCCCATTATAATATACAATGTACCATAGAGTTAGATACATATTTATCAATAATGAAAACAACACTTTTAATAGAATCGTATCTAAATTTTATAGATGTAAAAAAAATATTTGATCATAGTTAATTATGTCATTATAATGTTGTTTAAATGCACGGAATGTTTTCGGCTCTATGGAATAGACTTGCTTCTATCCTTTCATTCCTTTGAGAAGCAGAGATAAGGGTTAGGGCTAGGAGGAATACCTGTTGAATGTTGAGATGGTGTGCAAGTACCGTAGAGAAAGATCAGATCGACTGCGAAGAACTCCTTTTTGTCTTGGAAGGACTACCTGTAAGTAAGAATACAAGACCACCAGATTTTAATTAGATAATAAATGAGGGAGCTGCCTTAGGCCCAGGAAATATAAAACTTCCTTTCGAAGGTGGTCAGTTCCCCTTTTAATATGAATTAACACAAATGATAACAAAGAAAGCTATTGCAAAATCACAATTTAGGTACCTCGTTACAAAGCAATAGAGGCTAAAATATCAATAATAAAGAGTCACGTTGTTTGTTTGGTTACTGGTCGTTGATACATTCAGGTTGAGTTACAGGGATAAACCAGACTGGATCTGAGGTTGTTAGGTGAAAAATAGGCGAGAGGAAGGTTTTGGGGTATAAGTCATAGTGACCGATGGTGGTCACTAGATAACCGACCTTTGTTAGAGAACCGCTGCCGGTAGGGAATAAATGACACCGGTAGGGTCAGCAATCTAGGTGCTTCTGGATAGAGGTTGGTTGCAGGGTGATTGTGGGGTTATTAAGACTGATGGATGGCTGAGGGGAATAATGAGAGGACAGGGAAGACTCAGAGTGTGATAAAATGGTCTTCTGGGCAATACAAGGATGTATGGATGAAGGTTAAGTGCAGGGTGTTGGTAGGTGGTAGATCTAGGAATGAGCTTATAATTACTATCAATCCACAGGCTCAAGAAATGGTGCTTAAAAACATACAAGACACTACTTACTCGTTCCTGATGAAGATGCAGGTTCTAGGATTTGTGATGATGAAGACATGGCTCAAGTAGGATGATCTGACAATCCAAGATGAGCTATCTCCTTCTCTAATGCTCGGATGAGTGTCACTGGGCTCTAGTTATTCAGTTGTAGTCTTGGGCTTGATCTCCTTCTCTGCAAACTCTTCTTGTTTCTTCACTTGTCTCTGCTCGGCCAAGCAAATCCAGATCCTTCCAATGATTTCTCCTCTTCCCGATCAAATGAAAATCCAATCCTTTGTTTTTGGTTGGAGGTGGTCATTTACAGGGAACCGATGGTGGTTACGCAACCGACGGCGATCGAGTAGGAACCGGTATCGGTCAGGTCAAAGCGGGCTATTTTTGGTAAAATAGCCAGCTTTCCCTCCTTTTCTCTCGAGGGATTAGTGGCGGGCTTGGTCAAGTCATTATGAGGTTGGTTTTAGGTGTGGGTGAGGAGTAATTAGTCATGGGTGTGGATATGGACCAAGTTATAGGTCTTAACTAGGTTAGTTTAGGGTTAAGACTAGGTCATGATGAGGTGGTGAAATGAGGTGGCAAGTATGGCGATGTGGATTTATTAATTATAAGGTAATTAATAAATAATTGTGTAAGGTTTAGGTGATGAGGTTAGGTTGTGAAATGGGATGTGGGGCACAGGGTGTCGTAAGACACAAATTTGGTGTCTACATTAGCCCCTTATTGTCATGTAGTTTGTTTTGTAAAGCTGCACGGACAATAATATGAAGTGGTTTCCCCTGTTAAGGGTATAGGTAATCCCCCTCAAATCTATCACAGATTGAGATAGCGTGAAATCAGGGATAGGGTTGATAAAGGGTAAATGGTGTTTAGATAATGGTAAGATGGTGGGGTAGGTCCAAGGAGGCAGATGCACGTTGACATGCAGTAGTGCGACCAGGGTACATGATTTGAAGAGAAAACAAGAAATTCATAGGCAAAGGTTGATAGTTTATCCAAACAAGGGTGATATAATCCCGGTATCAAGGTATAGGAAGTAGCTCCGGGGATATAATGGGTAAGGTACAGAACGTTTAGGCATGTTGGCAAAGCATCAAATGGTTGGTTTGGTTGAGATAAACGTCACGGTCTTGGTCTAGGAAAAGTTGGTCGACTGATCAATTCAAGGACCCTAATCATGCTAAAACACGAATAGGTGAGCTTGAGTGAACAAAAAGCTACATCATGGGTGGATAAAATTTTATTTTGTTGATTTTGGGCGAGGTATTTAATTGTTGCGGCCTTGGGTCGGGCCAAATGGTTGGTTGCGGCCTTGGGTTGGGCCAGATGGGTGGTTACGGCCTTGGGTCGGGCCAAATTGGTTGGTTGAGGCCTTGGGTTAGGCCAAATTGGTTGGTTACGGCCGTCAGTCAGGCCAGATGGGTTGGTTGCGGCCGTGGGTCGGGCGGATGGTTAGTTCTGACCTCGATGCAGCCTCGAGTCGGGCCAAATTGGTTGGTTACATCCTTGGGTCGGGCCAAATTGGTTAGTTACGGCCTTGGGTCAGGCCAAATTGGTTGGTTGCGGCCTTGGGTCGGGCCAATGATGGTAACAAAGGGTGTTCAGCCAAGGTGGATATAGGTGATGTGGTGAGAAAGGGTGATTAGTAAATAAGGTCAGAAATTGGGGAAGAGGTGGGATAAAACCGATATCGATTGTCTATGACCGATATCGGTTAGGTGACCGATATCTTGGTTCCTTAGGGCACAATAAAACGACATCGGTTATAGGTGAAAAACCTATAAAAAGAAAAAATATGGCCTGTCATTGTCACATTGTCAATTTGAAACCCAATTTGAGTTATCGAGGTGTATTGTTGAGATTGGAGCATTGGGTTTTTAAGGTGGCATTATTTGAGTGGAGAAGTGAGTGGTTGGTGGACCCTAGTGAGTAGGAGGCAGCATTTGATTGGTAGAGGACCCAGCAGAGGAGAGTTAGAGCCATGGCACAGCCAGGAGGAGCTGGAGGTGCTGGACCAGCTGGACCACCACCACCCATCCCACCACGACGACGTGTCGTCGTACCAGTAGGTTCAAAACCCTTCATGGTGTGAATTTGATGTTGTTAAGCTATTTTTGGGGGTTTGGGTAGGAATCCATGTTTTGGTAAAATAATGAATAAATTGAAGTTATTTGAAAAATGAAGAGGATAGATGGGTGAAGGAGGGCAAGGCGGCAGGGTGGGTAGATTTTTAGGGTGTTTGGGTGGGTAAATAGGTATAAATAGGCTAAAAAGGATTTGGGAGGGCTGCGTCGGGTCCAGCTCCGTGATTTTTCAGTGACCGATGTCGGTCACTAAGTGATTGGCATCGGTCGAAACTTTAGGGCGGTGGTCGATTTGTGGGCGGCCAGGGTGTCGGTCGTACGTCGACCGGCGTCGGTGGAGAGGGGACCGGTGGTGGTCATGGGTGACCGGTACCGGTCCCTAGTTAGGAATATTTATTTTGTTGGTTGGTTTTGCTGTGGTTTGGGGTGTTTGGTGGTTGTTGGGGCTGTTGTTTGGGTGTTTGGGTATTAGTGGTTTGGGTTTTGTGTTTGTGGGGGTGAAGAGGGAAGGGGTAGAGGTGAATAGGAAGGTTGATTGGTGAGTGGGGGAAAAATGGGGTGATTGTGTGGTTGGTGTGGTTCGGATAGAGTAGGTGTTGGGCATGAATGGGGAGGTGTTAAATTGGTAGGGGCATAGGTAAATGGCGAGGGATATCGTAAAGTTTTTAGGGTAAAATAGGTGGGTGTAGGTGTGTGTGATAGAGTCGGGTTGTGGTCGGGTGGGTAAAAGGGGGTATAGAAGGGTAAAGTAGTTGTTGTTTGAAAGGGTAGGTCTAATGAAGTGGGTGATTTGTGCAGGCACATCAGCAGCTGACTATGCGGGATAGGATGCCCCCGTTGTTGAGACGGATGCGGCCACACGTGTCCGCGGTGGACTGGGCCATCATGCGTGAGGTGGGACTCGGTGGAGTCCAGCGTTATAGGGCGATAGAGAGGGATCACAGTCTTATGGTTGCCCTCATCGAGAGATGGGATCCAGCGACCAATGTGTTCCATCTCGACTGGAGAGATGACCATTACATTGGAGGATGTGTATCACATCCTTAGATTACCGATCGATGGAGAGGCAGTCTTCCAGGTGGATGCAGAGACAGCCATGGACAGTATCTTACAGGTATTCGGGGATGCAGCCGCGCTATTGACTTATCACAGCGTGAGCATCGCCTATGGGGATATGTATCATGCCCACCGACATGAGACATGGCTTGCCATGTTGATGATGATCGGCATTACATGCTTCGCCCTCCCGGACTCAGAGGGAGGCCGCTTTCCATGGGCACTGATGGGGGTATTACACGAGATGGTTGAGGAGCATACATGTTATGCTTGGGCACCAGTATACCTGGTGCAGTTATACCGAGAGCTGTGGGGCTACCGCCGGATGAGGTGATTCGGGATTTGCTCTACGTTTTTGTTACACTGCTGGGCATATGAGCATATCATATGCATTCGACCAGTAGGGCTGCCCCAACATCGGGGCCACAGGTGATTTACAGATATGGCTTTCAGAGGTGGCTGGGGGTCATGGGCCAGCCACGGGTAGTTCTTGCCGGACGGGATGTAGCATATTACCGACACGTATTAGAGGGCGTGACTGCCCTAGATATTGTATGGAGGCCTTACAGAGGTCATCAGCCCTGCGAAGGATCCCGATCACGATTACTACAGTGGATCCAATATACATTCTGGATAGCGGGACGAGAGGCCGGGAGAGTACAAGTGGATACCCGTGGAGAGGGTACGATGATAGGCTGGGGCTACGGACAGGGATGAGCCACCTCCCTTCCCTCGGTGCACTGAGGGATGATGTAGAACTCCACTGCCGAGCCTATGGACCCAGATTGGGTAGCCGAGCAAAGCAGAGGCGGACAATACGAGTGGATGATGACGCCGGTGTACATGATCATTTTTGGTATGGTGGGCAGGGGAGAGAGCCGCGAGGAGAGCACAGCCCGCACAGCCAGACTTAGCGGCTGTTAGAGCAGAGAGGGACCAGCTCAGAGGACAGGTACAGTTGTTATAGGGGCAGCTTGCTGCCGCACAAGCACAGATAGGTGTCCTACAGGGGCAGTTAGCCCAGGCACAGGTACAGGCCCAGCCACAGCACCACCACAGGTACAGGTACTACCACAGGCACCACCAGTGGCACCAGCATAGGCACAGGTACAGGTACCACCACCGGCGCAGCCACAGGCACCGGTACCACCACCGGCAGTGGCATAGGCACAAGGTGTACTGGTAGGACAGGGGCCATTGGTATTAGGAGTCGGGGGACCAGCCCCAGCAGCTTTGGTGGCACGGGCCTGGTATATGGAGGCGAGAGCGGAGGCCCGGTACTATCAGGACATCCTGGATGGTACCGGGGCTGACTATCAGCCGTATGCGGCACATAGAGTGGAGACCTCGCGTAGCCAGAGATCCCAGGGTGGTGCAGCCACAGCCGGTGGGTCTGTTACAGGGAGGAGACGAGAGGCAGCACAGGGACCCGCAGGGAGACAGGCAGAGGGCGGTGGGGAGAGCTGAGGGATCCCTGGGTCGGAGAGAGATGTTTTGTTTGTAGATGGATATTAGATAGAGGCACCGGTCTGCGAACCGGCTATGTATAGAGAGGCCTGCGTGCCCACATATGATTCTTTCATTTATTTATTCATTTATTGTATATACTGCCTGCGAGCGAGTACAGGTTGTACCGTTGATACCGGCCTACGCTGAGTATATTTTTGATATGAGAGACCGGCCTGCGAGCCGAGTCGATATTTTGACAGTTGTTGAGGCCTGCGTGCCGGCTTTGTATTATTATGAGATCACAGAGGCCCCTATGCAGGGTACATTGTATATTTGAAACTTTTGATGTATAGATATGATGATTTTGACCCACATGCTGTGTTTAAAATGTGTTAAGTGTTTTGTCGATGGTTTGTGATATTTAATGTATGATGAGTTTGATCCACATGGTTTATATATTGATGGTGTTGATGTCTTTTGTTGATGGCTTTTTGAAATGGAATGTATGTATATATAGATGATGAGTTTAATTGACATGTCGTGTTTATGAAATGTTGGATGTGTTTTGTCACTGGTTTGTGAAATTGAACGTATGTAGTTGTTGAGTTGGATCCAAATGGTGTATAGATTGATGGTTTTTGATATCGTTTGTTGATGGCTTGGTTGTTTTTGTAATATGGATAGATGATGTTGATGAAATTGTGATGAGATATGGATTTAATGAAAAATTATAGATAATGATGTTGTTTATGCGGGCGCATACAAAAATTTGCAAAAATGAAGAAACGGCTTAGGTTTAAGCAACAAGGGGGTACATGACCGATATCGGTTATGTAACCGATGTCGGTATCTATATGACCGATATCGGTTATGTAACCGATATCGGTTATGCAAGAATTATTTTCCTAAAAATAGAACTGCTTGGTTGGCAACTTAAGTTCTTATTTTTAGCATTCTTATTTTTAGAGTCATGCAACAAGTTAAATATGTGAATGCGATGCTATTTGACAACTGCTACAGGTAATTGCATGAAAGAATTTGAGTGATAAGGAGGAAAGAGATAGGTGAAGTGAGCGTGGGCTGAGATTCAGAAGGCAGAAAGACAAGTTATATTTGAAGAGGGTGGTGAACATGGCTGAACGAGGAGAAGCATCCAGCAGGTAGGGACGAGGGGGAAGACATGTTCCGCCCCAAGCTGCTGCATCCGAGAGGTAAACTGTTTGGTTGTAATTTGATTCTTGCATGTTTTGTGAATAGGATGAGAGAAGTGTAAGTGGGTAAAGATGAGAAAGAAAAGGTGATAGGCAAGGGTTGGGGATGGGGTGAGTGCTATGGGGTAGGTAAACAGGGTGGTCACGTATGTTTTTAGGTATAAATAAGAGTAAACGGGCAAAATAATTATCATAGGTGTATGTTTTAAGCAGGGTAGGTATATTTTTTACAGTGACCGGTATCATTTAGAAATAACTAGTATCGGTTAGCAAACCGGTATCGGTTATTCATAACCGATATCGGTCACTGTAAGAGTTTCCAGAACTTGAGAAAAAACCCGTAGAGATTTGTTCTTTTGAATAATTATGTGTCATTTTGATGTATGCAGGCAGAAGCAGGGTTAAGGATGAATGATACTGTGCCAGCGTTGTTGTCACGAATCCAAGCGGATGTAACACCAGCTGAATGGGCATTGATAAATCGTTTGGGGTTAAGTGGAATCCGCTATTATTCAAGAATCGCGCGTAACCATGCTATGTTGCAGGCGTTGATTGAGAGATGGAATCCAGAAAAGAATACCTTCTATCCACGCCAACGGGGAGATGACAGTGACCTTGGAAGATGTGTTCCTTATTTTGAGACTCCCAATGATAGGAAAAATAGTGTATCAGGCGTTGCCTAGCGCGGGGCGGGCAGCCATAACAGCAGTATTTGGGTCAGCTGCACGAGATTTGACACAGCGAGGTTTATCTTTTACGTATGGTACAATGTATACAACACACCCTGAGGAAACAAGGTTGGCCGTGCTATTAATGATAGTGGTGGGGTATTATGCATTACCGAGGGTGGAGGTGGAAGATTTCCCAAAGCATTGATGAGTGTTATTTGGGAAATGATAGAAATGAGCATGACTTTCGCATGGGCACCGCATATCTGGAAGAGTTATATAGGGGTCCATGGGCTGCAAGTGAAAACACGAGGATGACCTTTGGATTGTTCGTACTTATTACATTGTTAGGCCTATGAGCATATTGTTTGTGTGTGTCAATAGGTCGACCCATCGAGTCGGGGAGGCGGGAGTGCAAAGGTTGGGATTCGGGACGATGGGTCCAGACAGAACAAGAAGCGAGATCCCAGGCCGTGATAGATGACATCAAGTATTATAGACAGGTATGGGAGATGGTGACGATTGCGGATATTTGTTGGAGGCCTTACGGGAATTATATGGTGACAGAGCACATAGCTGAGGAGTTGAGGGTGTAGAGCGATTGAGGTGGATCGCAGGGGGCACGGGTAGGGTGAGTACGAGAGGATTCCTCTAGATCGCGTGCGGCGACAATTTGGGTTCGTTCAGGATATACCGATGACATATAGACCATACATGAGGATCGACGCCGAGGTAGCATTCTCACATCCCCGACCTACACCTCCAAAAGGGCCAGAAGAGATAGCAGCCAATCGTAGGGTAATGGATGCGGGAACGACATAGGCCTATAGAGTATGGTGGGTAGCAGAGCTGCAAAGTGCACGTGAGCACCCGGACATGCCATTTGTGATTATAGCGGAGAGAGATTGTCTCTGCGGGGAGTTGGCTCACCAGCTTCAAACACATGTGAATGAGACAATGGGATTGTTAGAGGTTTCACGATTCACGAGTGGAGAGACTGGAGGCAAGATTCCTCCACGCGAGAGGACGTATTCGTATGTTACAGGAGATGTTGGCGGATCAATGGGAGGAACCAATGGCAGTGGCACCTTTGAGGATGGAGAGGCCAACTGAGGGGCATCGACGATCACGATCACCACCTGATTCGGGAGGAGGTGCAAGGGTCTAAGTGAATTTCATAGGAATATAAGAATAAATAAGGATGCCGACCTACGATTCGATGATAGAGAAGATGTATTTGTTTAACATCTAAAATAAAACTAAAGATGTATGTGGTTTTGAGTGATGATAATAATAAGAATGGTTGTGTTTTGAATGTTGTTTTTGTTTTGTTTGAAAAAGGATAAAGATGAATGTTGGAAAATAGAAATACACAAAAAATATTTATATTTACAACACATGATAGGGTATGGTAGGGGATGGTCGAGCTAACCTTGGGAGACCCCATGTCTCCTAAGTGCTGCCTACATAGCCCATTGCACAAAGCAAGGAAGGGCCTCAGACCGATGTAGTTCTCCCTTAGGACCAAGGAGAGGTGAATTCAGGCAATTTGGTTATGGTTAGGCAATTTGTTGGTTGGTAAAAATTTGATGTTGGTAGGGTAATGTTGTTGGTGTTGGTATAGGTGAAGCGAAAGTTAGCATACCCAAGCAGTAGGGAATCATGTCCTGATTAAGGTCAACACACAATCCTAGAGTCGAGAAAAAGAGGCCAGAGTGTCCCGTAGTTGAGAAGAGCTAAACAAACCACATATTAATGTAGGATGAGCTTGAGTCCCTAGGTACCTTGCATAGGTGAGAAGTCGATAGGTGAAAAGAGTGGTATAATCACAATATATCGGATATACGTCACGTCCCTTGAGTTTTGTTGCTTTGACTAATGGTGAGGTGAGGTGGTTGATGTGGGTGAGGGTGCAGAGAACTTATTATAAGATGATTATTCTGACAAAAGAGAACCAAACCTAAATAGACAAGTCCATGACTCAAAAGTGTTTTGAAATATTGCTTTTATTTTTATTTTATTTTTTTAGATATGAGGTGATCGATGTGGGAAGTCTACATGGGATATGTATTTTGTTGTTCTTGAGGTCTTCACGAAGGCTGATCAATGCGAGAAGCTTTTGATAAAGGCTGACTGTGTATAGTTGTCCTTGAGGAGCGATCTATTTATAGTAGCAGATGCGGTGTTTATGTATAGTTGTCCTTGAGGAGCAGTCTATTGTATAATTTAGAGGTTTAGATGTCCGTTGGGCATAAAGCATCTAGTGTTTTGTAGGAAGTTTGACTTCAAAAAAATCCCATAAGTGTTTTAATTAAGAATGTGTTATTTTGATACTTTGAAGTCCTGGACTAGACTAAAAAAGGGGAAGGCATCTTTTAAGGGAGGTGATAATCAAACCATGTTAGCTTGATTTGATTTTGAGATGTAAGAAACAAAGTATATGCGGTGGTAAATGAGCTCAAGGGACGAGCGTAAGGTAGATAAGAAGTGATATAACACTAATTTCAACAATAGAATAATGGAAGATGCAAGGCATTAAGGGCTCAGCTCGGAGTTTACCATTAAGCGAAGCTAAATGATAAGTGCACGATCCATAAGTGTGAGTGATAATGTAAGGCCCAATCCAATTAGGAGCAAATTTTCCATGTTTGCTCTTTTCTATTTTGGTTACATGTTGATTCTCTTTGAGGACAAGATCACCAACCTTAAAGGTACACTCATGAAGTCATTTATCATAAGCACACTTGATGCATTTTTGGTAGATTTGAAGGTGGTCAAGAGCCGTAAGATGACGCTCGTCAAGAAGCTCTAATTGGGCTAACCGCTCTTGGCGGAAATCATCATTGGTGAGAATATCCTGAAGAGATATTCTGAGGGAGGGTATTTGTATTTCGAGAGGCAAGACCGCCTTGGTACCATATACCAAAGAAAATGGTGTGGCATTAGTGGAGGTACGAATGCTAGTACGATAAGCCCAAAGGGAAAAGGGAATGTGATCATGCCAATTTCTTCCAGAATCATTAACAACTTTCATGAGGATTTTGGTTAGGGTTTTATTAGAAGATTCAGCTTGACCATTGGCCTGTGGATAGTAAGGTGATGAGAAACTAAGTTTGGTACCAAAGTTGTCACAAAGGTCTTATAACAACTTATTTTTGAAAGATTTACCATTATCTGTTATTAGGCGATGAGGAATACCAAAACGACAGATAATGTGATGGTTAACGAATTCGACAATTTTTTCTTTTTTGATTGAAATGAGTGGAATGGCCTCCACCCATTTTGTGTAATATTCGGTTTCCGTGATAATCCAATGGTGACGTTGTGAAGAGGGCGGGTGAATCTCACCAATAAGGTCTAAACCCCATTGTGAGAAAGGCCAAAGATCTCGTGCGACCTGTAGCGGATGGCTAGGAGTATGTTGAAGGTTGGCATGTTGTTGACACATAACACAACGCTTAACATATTCATAGAAGTCGTTATTAAGAGTAGGCCAATAATAACCTAGGCAAAGGATTCGTTTAGCCACGGCAAGGCCACTAAAATGTCCACCACAAATACCGTCATGGACCTGTTGGATGGTATAGGTGACCTCTGCGCCGGTTAGACATCGAAGGAGGATACCATCAAAGCCATGTTTATAAAGGAGTCCCCCCATGATGACATAACGAGAAACACGTTTAAGAAAAGTGCGTTTGCTGGTACTAGTTAGGTCAGGTGGGAGAACAGAGGTTGTAAGGTAGTCATGAAATTGGTGGTACCAGGTATCCTGTGAATTAGCAGACACATTATTTATCATACAAACAACCGGGGCTGAGTAAGATGGGGCAAAGAGTTGTTGGACCAAGACGAATATGTCAGAGTCAGTTGGTGAGGTAGGAATTTGCGAGGCTAAGCAAGCCATAGTATCCACAAATTTGTTAGTGGAGCAGGGAATGGTCTGGATAGAATAACGAGTAAATGAGGTCAAAAGTGAATCCACGTAATGTTTGTACTTTTGAAGTTCCTCATTTTTACATTGGTAGATGCCCATAACTTGATTGACTACTAATTGAGAGTCGCCAAAAATATTAATAGATTTGACACCTAAGTGTAACGCAACCTAGAGACCCAAAACAAGGGCCTCGTATTCCGCTGTATTATTAGTGCGGGAAATCGAGTGGAATGAAAAAGGCATAGGCTCAAGCATCAAGAGGAATGAGAACAACGCCGGCCCCTCAGCTGCATGTTGGCATTTAAATCCATCAAGAAGAGGGTCATTGGATACGACTCTTCCCGAGTGAAAGAGTGGTAATGAGTCGGTTCCTATTCCTCTGTTCAGATGCACACGTAAAAATGCAGAGGGTCTACTCAAAACCTAATCTAATTTTCCAAGGAGACAGGGAGAGAAAAATGCATAAAAATAAACCTAAGCTAAGGAGGTGATGCACCGAGGAATGAAGAACACCTGTCTTGCCAATAAACACAGACCATAAAAATGTAATGCAAGATCATGCACAGATAACCAGATTTACAGTGAAAGATCAAGAAAATGCAAATAAACACTGAGAGGGTTGATAATCATCCACAGACATGCATTAATTTGCTCCAAAGATTGATACAACACACTGCAAAATGCCAAGAGACAAGGTTGCATTACAGTTTTAGATAGGAGGTTTGAACTCCACAGATTCACCTGCCAAAGAGAAGAAGGGAGGGGCAAAACAAGAATGTCCAACCTTTAGAAAGAAGCCCCTCCTTACAATTTATAGGAAGAATGAGAGAGAGAAGAGAGAGAAAGTCCAAATCTACCCCAACCACCTCAGGTTGTATTTAATTCATCTCATTATGGTGGTAGGTGAGGACCATATCAAACCCCAAAAGTGGCAAACTGTATTTTGCATTTTTAAGAACTTGTTCCCACCCAATTAAAGATATCCAGTCGTAGTTAGGTAGAGGATGCCGTAGGATTTCCGAAAAGTCCAACCTTGTGTGAATCGGAGCTCCCAGTCAAAAGTTATGGCCATCTGAATATCTGGGTCAGGGTCTGCTTCCTGTCAACACTCAGAATGTTGCGCCTCCTGAAGGTGTGCCATAGGCGCATCCGTGTGTGTGTCGACATCTTCTTACGTGCGCCAAGGAGCAACTTTTTCCCCGTTGACACTCATTTTCATGCGCCACTTCTGTGCGCCATGGGCGCATTCTTTCTTATGTCGACACTCATTGTCGTGCGCATGGCGCCATGGGCGCATCCATTTTGCTGTCGACACTCATTTCGTGAGCCCCTTTGTCCATTTTTCTCGACACTCATTGTCGTGCGCCCCTTTTGTGCGCCATGGGCGCATCCATTTTGCTGTCGACACTCATTGTCGTGCGCCCCTTTTGTGCGCCATGGGCGCATCCATTTTGCTGTCGACACTCATTGTCGTGCGCCCCTTTTGTGCGCCATGGGCGCATCCATTTTGCTGTCGACACTCATTGTCGTGCGCCCCTTTTGTGCGCCATGGGCGCATCCATTTTGCTGTCGACACTCATTGTCGTGCGCCCCTTTTGTGCGCCATGGGCTGAGGTTTGAATTTCTTTGGTTTCCATATTCTTCCGCTTGTCTATATCTACCCGGGGGGAAGATATATACAACAATTTGGCGACTCAACGGGATCACCTGCCTGCTAGGTAGAAGATCAGTGGCCCTTTTAGAAATCCATTGGGCATGGAGTCATAAGCAATACTTGAAACCAACTTGATCTCTGATCCCGAGCCTGAAACCGCAACTCCTTCTCCGACAGCACTTTGAACTGTAGAAACAACCTGAGAGCAACGAAACCTGTGCCAAAGCACTTAGGGAAACTGAAACCTAACTATAACAAGACAATGTGCAAACGCACTTAGAGGAATTGAAATCTAAGCTAATATTTACAAGGGTAGAAATTTTCTCTTTTCAGTAGCAATGTTTAAGATAGATTCCGTTGACCGGAATCGAAAGTTCTTCTCCGTCCAATGTAGACAATTGGAAGGCATTACTACTTTTACATCCCGTGACCATGTAGGGGCCACTCCAAATGGCATCAAACTTGGAATGCCTTCCCGGTTTTTCCCGATCTGCATCCCATTTCAGAACTAGGTCCCCTTCCTGGAAGGTCCTTGCTCTTGCTTTCTTATCAAACCATCTTTTCACTAAGGCCTGATCTTTCTCAATTGTTTGAACTGCATGTTCTCTAATTTCTTCCAATTCCATCAACTCGCATACCTAGCCTCCATGGTTCGAACTCACCAACTCCAATCGCTTCATGAATTCTAATGCAGGTAGTTCTAATGATATAGGCAATACTGCCTCTTTTCCATAGACCAACTTATAAGGGGAATTACCTATAGACCTCTTTGGTGTTATTCTGTCAGCCCATAATGCTGATTTTAGCTTGGTATGCCATGTTCTTTGATTTTCATCCAGAGTCCTCCTGATGATTCTTAGCAAATTTTTGTTCGTGGACTCTGCCTGTCCATTACCCTGCGGGTAATAATTGGAAGAGGTGCTCAAGTAGATTCCATTTTTGACAGCCCATTCCGTGATCTTGGAACCTACGAATGCCAATGCATTGTCTGATATAATAGTGGCCGGCACACCAAACCTGGTCACTATTCCTTCGTAAAATTCTAGTATATTAGACTCGTTTGCCTCTTTGAGCGCTACTGCTTCAGTCCACTTGGTGAAATAGTCCGTTGCCGTGAGAATCCACTTATGGCCTTGGCTTGAGTTTGGATTGATGACCCCGACGAAGTCCAATCCCCATTGCATAAATGGTTGGTCAACCAGAATTGGGTGCAATGGAAGTGCTGCTTGTCTTTCTTTGCCTGTGAAGAGTGCACATTTCTTGCACTTTCTTATCCATGTATATAGCGAGCCATCAAGACCTGCCGGCCAATAATACCCTGCCTTCATTATCTTGAGAGCTGTTACTCGTGGGGAAAAATGTCCTCCAGAATCTCCATCGTGAAAATCTCGTAACACCCTCTCAATTTGACTTATCCCAATGCACCTCAATAGAACTCCATTGATGTCTTTCTTAAACAAAACACCATCAACAAGCACATATGGAATGGCTTGTAATCTGAAGTATCTCCTCTTTGCTTTGCTCATCTCTGGAGGGCATAGGCCTGTCTGTAGGAAGTGTATCATATTATGAGTCCAACAAGGAGTAGGCACGTCATCATTTTCTTGTTCTTGATCATCCTGTAGTACCAAGGTAGTCTCCTTTTCATCACCAGCTTCAACTTGTTGACTCAAGGCTAGCTGCTCACATAGTCCCTTCCCACGTACTAGTTTGGTGACCTTGATCTCGATGTCATATTCCATGACACGAGTTATCCATCCTGCACGTTTCTCATTCAGATCCTTGTTTAGAAGGAAGTCCTTGACTCCCGCATGAGAGACTAATAATTGGATCTTGTTGTTTGAGACTAGGTGCTTGAATTTCTTTAAGCTTCTGATTACCGCAAGGACATGCTTTTCAATGAAAGAGTACCTAGTTTCGTATTCCTCCAAGCCTTGACTGAAGAAAGCAATTGGTTGTTCTAATCCTTCTTTGTTTTGTTGTACCAGGATTGCAGAAATCGTGTCCCCACCACCAAAGGCATATAAAGACGAAGTCCTTAGAGAAGTCTCTGGATCGACGAGAGTTGGGGCTTGAGATATAGCCTCTTTTATTGCCTCAAAACTTGCCTTGCCTTCAGATGTCCACTTAAATGCCATGCTCTTCTTTAACATCAGCGTTATTGGTTTTACGAGAGCTGCAAAATTTGGAACAAACCTGCGGACGAAATTGATCCTTCCTAAGAAGCTTTGAAGAGCCTTCTTGTGATTTGGCAATGGCAATGCTTGAATTGCTTCAACTCTTTCTGGGTCAATTGTCAACCCCTCCTTTGAAACAATATGGCCTAGAAGTTTTCCCTCGTGAGCCAAGAATATGCATTTTTTGGGATTCAATGATACCCCAAATCTTCTACACCTCTGAAATACTTGCCTCAAATGATAGAGGTGATCCGCTGCATTTTTTGAGAATACAGTGATGTCGTCAAGATATATCAAAACTATTTTATTGATCAACCCCTTGAATGCCATATCCATTGCCCTTTCGAAAGTGGCCCCAAGATTTGATAGCCCAAATGGCATCTTCTTGAGGCATAGGTCCCCCATTTGGTGGTGAAAGCCGTCTTGAATTGGTCACCTTCTTTTACCATCACCTGATTATACCCTGAGTAGCCATCTAGGAGAGAGAATCTCTCTGAACCGGATACTACTTGCAATATTTGTTCCATTGAAGGAAGTGGGTAATGATCTTTGAGAGATGCCCTGTTGAGGTCTCGGAAATCTACACACAACCTGATTTCTCCACTCTTCTTCCTGACCGGAACCAAGTTTGCAACCCAGCTTGAGTGCTTGATCGGGAATATAATGCTTGCCTCTATCAGCTTATTTAGCTCTTTCTTCATTAGAGGCTCAATGTGAGGGTTGACCGGTCTCTGTTTCTGCCTGACGGGATTAGCATCTGGATCCAATTCTATGGTATGTTGTGCCAAATTTGGATCGAATCCTCTCAAGTCTTCGTAGCTCCAAGCGAAGACATCTGGAAATTCTTGGCAAAGTTGTATGAAATCTGATTTCTCCTGTTCAGTGGCCACTTTGCCAATTTGAAGTGTTTTGTCTTCCCCAACCGGAATTGGCTCTGAATCTTCTCTCTTGACCTGTATGTTTGCCTTTTCCTTACGAAACTGGTCGTTAGGGTTGAAGATAGACTCCAATGTTACCAAACCCTTAGGAAGCTTGTTTGTCCGCAGCTGTACTACTTGATCCCCATACTGCTGCTCTAATCTGTCCTGATTCCTAGCTGAAAATTCAGCCTCTTCTTGTAAGAAATTGACGATCTGTTGATCGTTCTCAAACACCTGCCAGCTTGTGTTGTTATCTGGAACTGCTGGCCTCACAACCACATGGATGTGTGGCTGCGTTTTTTCTCTCCTGATGCTGTCAACCACATCAAATGTCGCTCCAACTGCTGCGAGCCTATCTGCGGCTTCATTTTTCTTCCTGGGTATGGATACAATGTTGAAAGCTTTGAAATCCTCAATGAGGTCCCATACCCTATTCTTGTAGCTCCTTAGCAAGTCGTTCTTTGTAGCATGTTGTCCCCTAACTTGGTTGACGATTAGCTCGCTATCTCCAAACACCTGCAAGTTCTTTATGCCCCTTTTCTTGGCCCAATGAATTCCATGAATCAATGCTTCGTATTCAGCCGTGTTGTTTGAACAGGAAAACTGGAAACGAAAAGCTGAAAAATATTTGATGTCTTGTGGTGAAATCAACATTGCACCACCTCCAGCACCTTGTCTGCTTCTCGAACCATCGAAAAATAATTTCCAAACTTTGTTTTCATCCTTTTGTTCAGGCTGAATGATGTCGGGAATGGGTGAATTTTCTTCGTGTATACAATACACGCCCAATTCAGATTCTTCAATTTCCTTATATGGGTCAAATTCATGACTCTTGTTTGCCCATTCATCCAAAGTTAAATCAGAATTCCTCGACCTTAGTACTGCTTTCTAGATCACTTGAACACTCCTCCCGATCAAAAACCGAGCAATTTGCATTGATAGGATTTGGTACATGAGGCTCAATATGGAAATGGGCAATTGGTTCTGACCTGATTGTTGCTTTGGCTCCATACCTTGTCCTAAAAATCATGTGCGACCAATCTGCAGATAAATATCCACCGATTTTTGCAGTGAAGTCTCTTGATAGACACAACGCAAAGAGTGGCGGAAGGTCAATCATGACACATCTTGTAGAACCGTAACATTAGGACAGAATGTAGTGTTAGGCTTAACCCTTTGATGACCCCAACTGCTCCTACCGCTGCTCCATCTAGCCTGCATTTACTCCTTTCAAAGATTGGCTCATATTTCAAACCTACTGATCCGCTATTTGCTTCGCATCACCGAACTACTTGCCCCTTAATCAATCATGCGCTTGTGTACCAAGTGGTTTCCAACAATCAACGAAACATAGAATGGTGGAGGCTTCAAATTTTTCTTGTCTCTGCCCCCATCATGTTGCAGACCGCATTAGTGAGAACTTTCTCATGTCCCCGGTTTGATACATTTGTGGGGCGATCATCAATTAGCCATCGCAGCTTGCAATAAATCTCGTTGCCCGGGATCGCCAAAGTGATTCCCACATGGAAATGTTCACATGTGTCTTCTTCATTTGATCGATGATGTCAAGGGGGATGAATTGTCCTTTTGTTGTCCTCGCTTGGCGCAACCTTTTCTCGGAGCTTGAACAGTGCATGTGTTGCTACAACAAGTACCTTAGGTTGATTCTCGCACATTTGGAGCTGCGTTTGCTCCATCGACCCCTTGTTGTGTAAGAGTGGGTTGAGAAACAACCGGATTACATGGTTGTCCCTCTCCTATATTTCTCTTCTTTGACCGTGTGTTGGCAGCCACGCCTTGAAAAGGCTGTTGGTTAACTCCACGTAAGTCTTCCGCTTGCCAATTTGCCAATGTGGTTTTGTTAGAGGTCCTTCTTGTTGTGTTTCATGTCTGTTGATTCTCCTCCCGGCTTGGTTCTTGAGCAACACCAATGGTTTGCACCATCAAGGCCGATTCAAAGGCACCATTGAAACATGATGACCGATTGTGAGGTAGATTGCAAGGGTAACACCACCGACTCTCGTGCCATGTTATTTTGTGTTGGAACCAAGGCTCTTGAGGACGCTCGTTGCATTTGGATCATACGGCCGAAATGGCTCGGCAGCTTGAGGCTGTCCTTGGTTCTCGGTTTTGATTTGCAGCCCTGAGGTGGTGGTCTATTTTGTTGGTATGGGGGCCTAGCTTGGCATCGTGCTTGAGGCCGATACGGTCTGAAGCACTTTGAGCTTGCTGTCTTTTGATAGTCACAAGCTCATTTCCAAGGTTCTGCAATTGTTTCATGACCTCCTGCAATTCCTTTGAAGTATTTGAAGAAGTCGACGCCTCATTATTGCTTTGATTTCTAGGAGTTGGAATGGGATTCAACTCTGGTGCTTGACTGGTTGTAGGATTTCCCATGTCTGGATAGAGAGGCATTGGTGGCCTTGGTGCAAGCTTTCCGGCTTGGATCAAATAGTTCTCTGCTCTGATCGCTGTGTCATAGGACCCTGGCAGCGTTGTCCCTCCCATTGATTGGATCATCATGGCTATGTCTGAATTTATAGCCTTTAAGAAATAAAGGAATGCTCCTTCGGCAGTTGGTCTAACAGCTATTGGGATCCTGTCCCATGTCCGTTGGAATCTAAAGTTGAAATCTGCCATTTGTTTGTTAGAGCCCTTTTGATTGTTGTCACTGCTCCAATAAAGATAAATTGTCTTCCCTCTCCCGAATTGGCCGCAAAGAGCAGTAACAAAGTTGGTTCCATTGTAATAGAGCCTCATTGTAAGGCTCCTAAACCATCTAAGGCCTTGCCTTTGAAAGATGAAGCCAACAACTTGACCGCAACATCCATTTCATTTATTTCGTGGATCGCACATGCATTAGCAATATCCTCGGATGTGATCAATAGGAGTAGTATGATTTTCTCCGTAAAATAGGGTATATTTTTTAGTGCCGCAATCGGAATTTGATTCTGAGCATTTAGGGCAAGTGGACTACTGCCCGTGAAATTTACAAAGGGATTCGGTGGTAGATGTGCCATTATGATTGGCCTAAGAACCCTGGTCGATGCGAGAAAAGGCCTACCAGGTGGAGGTGTAGACAAAGTCCTGTTAGGTGGAGATGGTGATCTTTGTGGTCTTCTTCCTCTCCTTCCTCCTCCTGGTGATAGTTGCAATTGGACAAATAGCCCCTCTTCTCGAGTATTAGACCTGGTTCGAATTCTTCTCATATGCCTGGGAAACTTTTGCTGCTACACCGCTGAATTCTACCCCTTCGGAGTCGCCAGATGTGTTAGAAAGTGAGCCTCAAAAGGCTAGATCCTGCCAAGTTACACACCAAACCTGACGATATTTAAAAATGGAAAATTGAAAGACCTGTATTTTTGATATTTTAGAGTTTGGAACTTGATTCTGGAATGACAGTCCTGAAAACCCAAAAATGCCAGACTTCCGAAAACCTGAAATCCGAAAATCAAAAAACCATGAAATTTTGAAAGTCAAAATCTCAAAAATCTAAGAATACCCTTTTGAAGATTACCCCCAGATCTATCAGCTGGTGAAATTTTGACTTGTTTCGAGCAAGTTAAGTCCTTGAAAATCGATTTCAAAGTTCAGCCTGGAAGGTGAAAATATGAAATTGTAAAACCTGCAATTTTTTAAGTCCGAATTTCTTGAAAGTTCCTTCGAAACTGTGGAATGACTTCTGGGTCCCACCGGGCGTGCCAAAACTGTTGATGGTGAATCACAGCACCCCTGGGACTCTGTAACTCGATGGGTTGCAGATTCTCAGTGTGATTGCATAACATGGAGCTTTTCCCAAGTGTGGGACCTTGCGAAATCGAAAAAGCTCTCCGGATGAAGGCCGGTTCCTATTCCTCTGTTCAGATGCACACGTAAAAATGCAGAGGGTCTACTCAAAACCTAATCTAATTTTCCAAGGAGACAGGGAGAGAAAAATGCATAAAAATAAACCTAAGCTAAGGAGGTGATGCACCGAGGAATGAAGAACACCTGTCTTGCCAATAAACACAGACCATAAAAATGTAATGCAAGATCATGCACAGATAACCAGATTTACAGTGAAAGATCAAGAAGATGCAAATAAACACAGAGAGGGTTGATAATCATCCACAGACATGCATTAATTTGCTCCAAAGATTGATACAACACACCGCAAAATGCCAAGAGACAAGGTTGCATTACAGTTTTAGATAGGAGGTTTGAACTCCACAGATTCACCTGCCAAAGAGAAGAAGGGAGGGGCAAAACAAGAATGTCCAACCTTTAGAAAGAAGCCCCTCCTTACAATTTATAGGAATAATGAGAGAGAGAAGAGAGAGAAAGTCCAAATCTACCCCAACCACCTCAGGTTGTATTTAATTCATCTCATTATGGTGGTAGGTGAGGACCATATCAAACCCCAAAAGTGGCAAACTGTATTTTACATTTTTAAGAACTTGTTCCCACCCAATTAAATATATCCAGTCGTAGTTAGGTAGAGGACGCCGTAGGCTTTCCGAAAAGTCCAACCTTGTGTGAATCGGAGCTCCCAGTCAAAAGTTATGGCCATCTGAATATCTGGGTCAGGGTCTGCTTCCTGTCAGCACTCAGAATGTTGCGCCTCCTGAAGGTGCGCCATAGGCGCATCCATGTGTGTGTCGACATCTTCTTACGTGCGCCAAGGAGCAACTTTTGCCCCGTTGACACTCATTTTCATGCGCCACTTCTGTGCGCCATGGGCGCATTCTTTCTTATGTCGACACTCATTGTCGTGCGCCTCTTTTGTGCGCCATGGGCGCATCCATTTTGCTGTCGACACTCATTGTCGTGCGCCCCTTTTGTGCACCATGGGCACATCCATTTTGCTGTCGACACTCATTGTCGTGTGCCCCTTTTGTGTGCCATGGGCGCATCCATTTTGTTGTCGACACTCATTGTCGTGCGCCCCTTTTGTGCGCCATGGGCGCATCCATTTTGCTGTCGACACTCATTGTCGTGCGCCCCTTTTGTGCGCCATGGGCGCATCCATTTTGTTGTCGACACTCATTGTCGTGTGCCCCTTTTGTGCGCCATGGGCGCATCCATTTTTCTATCGACACTCATTGTCGTGCGCCCCTTTTGTGTGCCATGGGCTGAGGTTTGAATTTCTTTGGTTTCCATATTCTTCCGCTTGTCTATATCTACCCGGGGGGAAGATATATACAACGAGTAATGAAAAAGTTTTGTGATTCAGGAGGTAATGTCAAAGTTTGGTGGCTACGAATGATAGGGCTAGGCACAATTTTTCTACATGTGTATACCTAGTCTCGTAATCCATGAGAGTACGACTTATATAATAAACGGCTTGTTCTCGACGTGCCGAGTCCGATGTGCGAGCATGGCTCCTATAGCATGGTCAGTGGCAGAAAGGTAAAGGTAGAAAGGGTGATCATCCTGAGGTGGAATAAGCACGGGTGGCTGCAAGAGATAGGCTTTGAGAGCTTCAAAGGCTTGGTGACACTCTTCACTCCATTAAAAGGAAATGTCCTTTTTAAGAAGGTGATGGAAAAGTTGACATCGATCCGAGAGTTGGGAGATGAAATGCCGGATGGATTGAAGTTTACCTTGTAAACTACGCAATTGTTTGAGGTTTTGGGTGGGGGCATTTCTAGGATAGCTTTGACTTTAGATGGATCGACCTCAATGCCACGCAAAGAGACGATAAAGCCAAGAAGTTTTCCCGAAAGAACACCAAAGACACATTTCTTTGGTTGAAGCCGGACCGAATATTGTAACAGGCAATCGAAAATAATGGTTAAAACATCAAGATGTTCACTGCGATGTTTAGATTTGCCAAGAAGATCATCGACATAATCCTCAAGGATAGTGTGCATAATGTCATGAAAAATGTAAGTCATAGCCCGTTGATAGGTCGCACTAGCATTCTTAAGGCCAAACGGCATGACACGATAACAGAAGGTTCCCCAAGGAGTTATGAAGGCAGTTTTATGTTGATCGGCCGGGGCTACCAAAATTTGATTGTATCCCGAAAAGCCATCCATGAGAGAAAGTATTTCATGGCCCATAGTGAGATCAACAAGTTGATCAATACTTGGGAGGGGGAAGTCATCCTTGGGGCAAGTGAGGTTAAGGTCTCGAGAAATCCATGCATATCGAAGTCCCCGTCGCTTTAGTGACAGTACGATGTTAGAAATCCATTGAGGATATTGATAGGCAAGATGAAGGAAATAGAAAGGAGTCGTTGAAGCTCTTCTTTGACCAAGAGGGCAATGCGTGGATGCATTTTTCTTAGTTTTTGTTTGACTGGTTTGGAATCGGGGTTTAGGGTGATGTTATGGACAGCAATGGCAGGATCAATTCCTGGCATGTCAGCGTAGGACCAAGCGAAAGCTTGGTTGCGGGTATCGAAGAAAGGTAGTAAAGGCCGCTTGTTCGATGTGTTAAGGGATTATCCGATCTTCACAATGTGAGGATCCTCCTCTGTGTGGATGTTGATTTCTATAGTCGACTCATTCAACATGGTTTGAGTTTCAGACGGTAAGGCGTGTTGAATATAGGAGTCGTCCGCACCAAGGTAAGTGAGGATGGAGTCGTCATCATCCTGGCACTCAACAACATTAATCGAAGGCGAATCCTCTTCGATCATGTCTGGATACAGAAGGGGAAGAGAAGATGGGTCCTCATTATCGCATTGATAAGTGAGAGGACCTAGGAAGATAGCATTTATGAAAAAAAAAAGTTAGGAGGGATAGATTCAGGGTCTATCGACTCTGTGGGTGATGATGGCAAAATGGGTGATGATGGTTTGGTAGGGGTGACGTCATCATCTTCCAGAATACAACTGACACGAGGTTTCTCCGGTGTAAGTGTTTCAGCAAAACCGAGACCACTACGATCATTGTGTTTGCGTGTAGTCACGGGAATGAGTGTATGTCGACCTTGTTCATAAAGACCAAAACCAAAGCCTTTCCAAGCACAGTGAGTCAAGAAGGTGAGGGCGAAACGATGATTTTTCAAGTATTGAAAATTAGATTGGAAGGGAACCACACCAATAGGAGGTTCAGGGGTAACGGAGGATGCGTCAACACCCCCATACGTTAGGTTGGTGCGGCAATGGGGTGGTCCGTAAGAGATTACCTCCCCACGCGACTTGACCGTAGGTAGGATGTGCATGTAATGTCCATACTCCTACGGGGTATGGAAAGAGCTAATGTTATATAGGCGATACTCCCCAGTATAACGCGTTGAAAAACATCTACTAAGGGGTTGGAGGTTGGGATGTTATCCGCGAGAAAGGAAGTGGTATTTGTGACGGCGGTTTCATTGGTTGAAGGTGTAGGTGCGGTTGAAGTGGATGGTTGGGTTGGATGAATGGGTGTCTTGACTGGTACAAGCACATCATTAGCGCGATACAACATATTGCAGGTTTTGAAGGGGGGAGGATCAGCTTTTATGGTGTAGGACTTCCCCTCGTACTCAAATTTTATGCATCTATGTAAGGTGGAAGGAATGCATCCCATAGCCCGGATCCAAGGGCGGCCTAACAACATATTGTATTGGAACTCTCCCTCAAGGACATAGAAGAGTTCGGGTAAAGTGCGTGGCCCTACATGAATGTTAAGGATCACGATGCCTAAGGTGGAAGTAATAGCATCATTGAATGACCGCAACATGATGGGGTTGGCACACATGCAACTAGAAGGGATATTTATTTGTTGGAAGGCTTTTGAAGAGATGATGTTTAGGCTAGCACTCCCATCAATCATAACACGATGTACCCGAATGTCTCGGACATAAGCTGAGATGAAAAGAGCAGGGTCAGGATCTTTGACACCAAAGTCAATAATTTCGTCTTGAGGAGAGCGACGGCGAGCTTCTTTGCATGAGAGGCGAAGTGGTTGGGGAGATAGATTGTTTGGTGAGTGAAGCAACATGATTGGGTGTTAGAATAGAGGTAACAGGTAAGGTTTCATTAGGTAAGACCTCTATCCCTTGAATGATTTCAACGAGAGCTTGTCGATGAGATTCAAAAGTCTGAATGAGATCATACAGTGTCATTTTTGAGATGATTGGTGAAGGCTTTGTTTGATCATGGTTCGGTGGGCAATTCCATTAGAGACGGGATAGGCGGGTCTGTGAATAACCACTTTAGGTGGTGGTGTCATCGGGATGGTGGACGGAGAAAGAGATGCTGCAGGTGTTTTTTCTTTCGCTTTCCCATTGTTTTTCTGTCCTCGAGTAGCAACACTAATCATATTGATCTCGTGAATACGAGAGGAAGACAGATGAGGGATAGCTCATGGTCTTCGAGAGGTGGGGCTGTAATAATGATAGATCTTGGTGAGGTGGGGACAGGTGGTATAGGAGAGGGAATTAAAGCTAAAGGTCTCTCTCTTCGTAAGTTATCTTTCTTAACTTTTCTATCTGAGAGAGGTGACTGACAAAGTATAGCTTTCAATGCTTTGCATCCCTCTACGTCATGTCCTGGTGTGCGGTGGTAAGCATGATTTTAGACTCATCGTAACCTATAGGTCGAGGTTTAGATGGATCATAAGGTCTAAGTGGGGGTAGGGAAATGGTCGCATTCTCTACCAACATAGCAAGGATTTTGGCGTAAGACCCTTTGAGTGGGTCAAAGTCAGAGGAAGAGGAGGCTATTGACTGGGTCGATTCTGGTGATGACATGGTATGGTTGGTTTGTATGGGTGGTGGTTTAGCCAAGGAGTTTTGATAATGGGTTTTAACTAAACGTGGCTTCTTTGACGTAGAAGCTATGTTTAGCTGGTTGGATGATGAGGCCACAGATGATGTGGTATCAGAAAACAACCACGGAGAAATAGGAGTGATAGAAAACAAATATTTTGATGATGGAATTTGTTTAAGGTTGATAGGTGGACAGGATACACGGGGTGACGGTGTTGTTATACCCTTGGATTTTTGTATGGGTGTAGAAGGCATCGGTTGCTTTAAAGAAAACACAGGAGGTATGATATATTGATGCAAGGTAGAGGGATGGGGTCCCAATATGGAAGGTAGGTGTGACGAAGAGGATTTTAGTTATGATAGAGGCATAGGTTGAGGAGATTGAGTCTATCTCCTAATGGGATGGACGGCTTTATTTTTAGATAAATCAAGCCGCTTAGGTGGGTGTGTTAGACTCGGGTATTGGTGAGGTCTCGAGCGTAGGGGAAGATTTGGTTAGGTTAATAGAAGTGGATGAGGTATTTGGTAGAGATGAGGGGGTGAAGATGAGGACATAGACATTTTAAGCACAGTAAACACTTCGGGTATATGGTAGAGGCATCGGATCGGTCATCGCATTTGAGTAGAATATGGCGTACTCAACGTTCCCATAGGACCTGTCTATCTTCCGAGGAATGATAGTCCTCACGTGTGAATAGGAAATTTTGTATGGAAGAAAGGTGGGTTGTGATTCTGGTCCACTGTGGGTGTGATACAGGGGGTAGATGAGGCACTGTATCAATGGGCGTTAAGAGGTCAACCGGTTCGCTGAAAAGATTTAGGTGATGAAGAACTAATAGGTAGGAGGGTGTGTTTGAGAGGATCTGTCATGTTTAAAGAATGTGGTGATGTCGGTTCAAGAGGTTTCTCGTCTAAGGATGACAAAAGAAGTGGCGAGCCTTCCTCTTGTACAACAAGAATGGTAGAAGGAGACGTTTGGGAAATAGATAAATTAGATAACATCCGCTCACAGTCTTGCAAGGATGTGGTGTAAGAAGGCTCATTTGTGAGAAGGGAACTCTAGGCGGTTAATTCCTTGATGGGTAAAGGAACAACAAGGATTTCAGTTTGTCTTGATGGCGAGGAAGGGGGTTCGGTTTCCTGCGTTAGTGAAGAGGCTTGATTCAGAATTTGTTCGATAGAGGTTTTGCTGGGAATCGAAGAGCGCATGGATCTCATGAATACTCTCCTCGACTAAGATATCTTGATTTATGTTCTTGTTAGAAGAATGATTCGGGAATGGTTTGTTGAATATTTTCAAATTTCGGTTAGCGGGGGTGTTAGAATTATCGAGGGCTATATCCCCACATCAACCATTTCCTGCACTATGTTTTTCAACATCTTGCAGTTTTCATGACTGTGTCCCTTCACTTTGTGGAAATTCTGAAGTCATTTTCTTTATACCAAGAAGGTATGGCGCAAGTGGAATCAAACCCGAAGTGAGGTTTAACAGGAGTTAAGGTAATGGCTCCTGCTTTAAGCAATTTTTCTAATATCACACCATATGTTTCTCCCAAGGGAGTGTAGTTGATGGGCTCTGCTTTATACTTATAGGTGGTTTTTGGCGGGGTATTAGACGGTGGTTGGGATTTTACCATCACCGCGTGCACAGCCCCTTTTGATTTTGAAGCATTCGATGGGTGAGGATTGGTGGTGTTAGGTTTGTTGGTAGAATCTTGGGTTCGGAAATTGGGGTTTTTTTTGCGCAACTGTAATTTCTCTTCCTCTAAGGCTCGAATCTCTAGTTTTCGAGCCATAGTAAAGGCCTCATCAAATGTATGGAAAGTTTGAATTTGGAGGGTAGGAGAGATGTGCTTAGCGCAGGCCCGCGTAAACAGTTCGATAAGTTCGGTCTGAGGCAAGGCATATGTAAGTTGGTTGATAAGGCCCCGCCATCGTCCAACGAAATCTGCGATAGATTCATCTTCAAATTGTCGGATGGCATAGAGGTCGGTGATAGATACTTTCTTGGCAATGTTAATGGAGAAATGATCCAAGAAAGATTGGGCTAGCTAGTTAAAAGAGAAGATTGAGTGCTGGGTTAAAGCACTGTACCACTCCAAGGCGGGTCCTGATAAGGACATAGGAAAGGTGCAGAGTAGTAAAGCGTCATCATGAGCAATCAGATAGCAGGCATGTCTAAATGATCGTAAGTGTTGTTGAGGGTCCTCCTTACTATTAAAATGGGTAAATTTTGGTAATTCCCATTGAGGAGGATATGAATGAAGGGGGACTGAAGGGTGGATAGGCTCCTGACAAACTTTCTCGTATGTCAAGGCGTTACGACTTCCTGAAACATAAGCCTCCAGATTTTGCATTTTGTCCATCATTTGTTTAATTAAATCAGTAGTTGGATGAGATGATGGTGTGGTTGTGGTAAACGGAGGTAAATTGGGCCATGGGCCACCGATAGAAAATGGTGGGGTTAAATGTTGATAAGGTATGGAGGACGAATGTGTTGAGGCAACCGAATAGGGATGTCCTATATAAGCCGTTGAGGTTACCGGATATGTGTGTGGAAATGAAAAGGTGGGCGGAGCTTGAGAAGGAAAGCTCGTGTGGATAGGTGGCAGAGAGCAAGTCATGAGCGGAGCATCTGTAAGAGAGATGAGGTAGGAGCAGCCGGTGGTAATGACATGTTGGGCCCAAGATTAACCAAAGGAAAGCCAATCTGTGTCGTATGAACCCCTGAAGCTGTTGAGTTAGGAGACGGGACTAAGGATGCAGAAGGCAAAGTGGAGTTATCAGGCGGAGAAGGAGCTAAATGAGTAGCTATACTGATAGGCATGCCAACAAGGAGTTGACCGTCGGGTGTATGGTCAGGGGCATGAGATAAATAGTATTGTACAGCGCTAGGATTAGCATCCAAAAATTTGGCAAATTCTTTATCTCCTACAGGAATTTTAGGAATCTCGCTAGTGTCTGTAGGATTCCCCACAGAATGTGAAGGGGATGATTCGAGCAAAGGACAGAGCAAGCATGTGAAACCATGGCGGTGGATTACTTTGAGTGATAACAACCATGGACATGGAGTACAGTACAGTAGGGTTCCAATCTATCGAAGGCCAAAAGCAGACAACAAGATGTTTGAAATTGGTAGGTTGCTGGTTTGTCAGGAACTGTAAAAGACAGTAACCGATATCGGTAGGATAACCGATGTCGGTCAGACTGTAGCGACGTCGGTAATATAACCGGTGTTGGTATAATAGAACTGGTGTAAGAAGCAGTAAGAAATTGTTGATTTGGTGTTAACAGTGATTAGTATGCCTACCAAACTGTTCTATAGTGATCACAGAAAATAGTGTATGACAGAGAAACAAAACTGAAAACAAGCAAGAATGCACAAAAAAATTAACTGACTAACCCTAGGGTTAATTTTAATAAATTTGGGCTTATGCCTTTAAATGCGAGAATGATGTCAATACTAAACAAAAGACTTAGGGGAAATGTCAAGTTTGTTTTGGCTTATAAGGTTACCTCAATCGGGTGGAGGAATACCGCAGAAAGGGGGATGTTTTGAGCTGTTGTGTTAATTATGAAGTGATTCGATTTGTGTTGTGCAATGAAAGTAAGATTAATTTCTGTCAATACCGTGGAAATCACCCCACGTGTACGACCTGTTACTTAGTCTATGTTCACTAGAATTGAAAACAAAGCAAGCAAGAATGTAATGCACGTGTTTTAAACCCAAATCGAAAATGATATTCGATGAAGCAAATAAGATGACTTTTACTAAAGCAAAACTGGGAAAGCAAGACAAATTCTTTTACTAAATATAACAAAAACAACAAACAGCAAGTATGCTCCCTATATGAAAGCAAGCAAGAGAAACAGAAACCCGAAATGGGTCCCACCGGGCGTGCCAAAATGTTTCGCATGGAATGTTTCGGCTCTGTGGAATAGACTTGCTTCTATCCTTTCATTCCTTTGAGAAACAGATAAGGGTTAGGGCTAGGAGGAATACCTATTGAATGTTGAGATGGTGTGCGTGTACCGTAGAGAAAGATCAGATCGACTGCGAAGAACTCCTTTTTGTCTTGGAAGGACTACCTGCAAGTAAGAATACAAGACCACCAGATTTTAATTAGACAATAAATGAGGGAGCTGCCTTAGGCCCAGGAAATATAAAACTTCCTTTCGAAGGTGGTCAGTTCCCCTTTTAATACGAATTAACACAAATGATAACAAAGAAAGCTATTGCAAAATCACGATTTAGGTACCTCGTTACAAAGCAATAGAGGCTAAACTATCAATAATAAAGAGTCACGTTGTTTGTTCGGTTACTGGTCGTTGATACATTCAGGTTGAGTTACAGGGATAAACCAGACTGGACCTGAGGTTGTTAGGTGACAAATAGGCGAGAGGAAGGTTTTGGGGTATAAGTCACAGTGACCGATGCCGGTCACTAGATAACCGACCGCGGTTAGAGAACCGCTACCGGTAGGGGATAAACGACACCGGTAGGGTCAGCAATCTAGGTGCTTCTATGGATAGAGGTTGGTTGCAGGGTGATTGTGGGGTTATTAAGACCTGGTGGATGGCTGAGGGGAATAATGAGAGGACGGGGAAGACTCAGAGTGTGATAAAATGGTCTTCTAGGAAATACAAGGATGTATGGATGAAGGTTAAGTGCGAAGTCTTTGGTAGGTGGTAGATCTAGGAATGAGCTTATAATTACTATCAATCCACAGGCTCAAGAAATGGTGCTTAAAAACATACAAGACACTACTTACTCGTTCCTGATGAAGATGCAGGTTCCAGGACTATGATGACGAAGACAGGGCTCAAGTAGGATGATCGACAATCCAAGATGAGCTATCTCCTCCTCTCGATGCTCGTGAGTGTCACTGGGCTCTAGTTATTCAGTTGCAGTCTTGGGCTTGATCTCCTTCTCTGCAAACTCTTCTTGTTTCTTCACTTGTCTCTGCTCAGCCAAGCAAATCTAGATCCTTCCAATGATTTCTCCTCTTCTCAATCGAATGAAAATCCAATCCTTTTTTTTGGTTGGAGGTGGTCATTTACAGGGAACCGATGGCGGTTATGCAACCGACGGCGATCGAGTAGGAACCGGTATCGGTCAGGTCAAAGCGGGCTATTTTTGGTAAAATAGCCAGCTTTCCCTCCTTTTCTCCCGAGGGATTAGTGGCGGGCTTGGTCAAGTCATTATGAGGTTGGTTTTAGGTGCGGGTGAGGAGTAATTAGTCATGGGTGTGGATATGGACCAAGTTATAGGTCTTAACTAGGTTAGTTTAGGGTTAAGACTAGGTCATGATGAGGTGGTGAAATGAGGTGGCAAGTATGGCGATGTGGATTTATTAATTATAAGGTAATTAATAAATAATTGTGTAAGGTTTAGGTGATGAGGTTAGGTTACGAAATGGAATGCGGGGCACAGGGTGTCGTAAGACACAAGTTTGGTGTCTACAAATGCATACTAATTAACCTCCCATGATCAAAATAATAACCCACAATATAAAGGGCTCTGCATTATACCCCAAATTTGTATAAAAAATATTTTCCACCATATAGAAGTGAAGAAGAGATCCCTAAGAATGTATAACAACATCAAATTTTTGAAAAAAAATAAATATAGAAAAAGATCCAGCTAGCTTAAATTTGATGTCTATATGACCGTTATAATGGCTTTTTTTGTCTGTCATGACAGTCATTTGACCATCAATTTTAACACAATTAAAGTTTTTTGGAACATATGAGCTTAAATTTTACGTCTAAATGATTGACATATTGTCTTATGTTTGGTCTACCATGATGGTCATTTGACCGTCAAATTTAATGAAGCCAAAACTTACTGTGTAT
Source organism: Taxus wallichiana var. yunnanensis (assembly GCA_018340775.1). Taxonomy (NCBI): domain Eukaryota; kingdom Viridiplantae; phylum Streptophyta; class Pinopsida; order Cupressales; family Taxaceae; genus Taxus; species Taxus wallichiana. The sequence goes on along the minus strand of CM031235.1, from coordinate 442,101,017 downwards.
TTCAAGAATGTGAAATTCCATAATTTATTCTATATAATATTAGGAAGGTTATCTTTTAATACATTATAATAACCTATTATAATTTATAAAGTAAAAATATATACACTTTTTTTTAAAAGGTATATAGTTTATAGAATGTAAATAAAAAATAACATATAGGTCATAAAAATTATAAACTATAGTATATTTTTTATATATATAAAAACACATAACCCTTATTAAAGGGGTATAAAGGACACGAGACTGAGTTAAAAGAATTTTACGCAGTGTAAGTAGATTTATGAGAGAATAGATTAACTGCGCATATTTTACAGAGGGGACAAGTAATTTCACCCGACCAATGAAATAAATTGAAATCCTTATTTTCATGAACCTTGTCTCCTCCCTTCATTTACTCTTAATTTTACCCGCACACATTTAAAACTATGGAAATATTACAAAATATTTTATATAATTCCTACAAGCTAAAAACTTTAAAATTTTTATGTGGCTATAACTACCAATAATTTAATAAATATTTACCACACTTCACATGGACAACCAATAAACTAGGCTTTTTTATTCTCCATTTATACTTGAGAGTTCCACATTTATACCTGAGATATTATCTCATTTTATTCTCCACTCCCACTCTTATATAAAAGAAAACCTTTAAATAGGTTTATTTATATAATTTTTATAAACTATAAGATATAAATGAATGGGGCCACCCCTTACATGAATAATATAAATGGTTAGGGACACATGTTAGGTTTTATTTAATAAGTATTAAGATTTAAAAATTAATCCCTTCATAGCCAAGCAATAAACACCGGCCCCCTTACTAAAAAAAGTAAGCACTCGGGTTTTTTTTTAAAAACATATATAAACCAAATCTAATAAAAGTTATATTTTAAGTGGTTTAAACTAACCATGTATATAAAATATGATTCAAATTTAGGTTTGTTTCTTTTTTAAAACTATATATTCCTGGAGTTATAAGTTAAGTTTAAATATGATTTAAACTTAGACTTGTAATATGGTTTGTTGACTCTTCCTTCAATCCCATGTAATTTTAATATGGTTTAAGGATTTTAATATATAGTTTTTTTCCAAAACTATATAATTCTTAATATGATATTTATATAAATTATTAAATAAAACTTATTCTATATTATATATATTTTTATTTAAAAATAATAATATAGTTTTTAAATTATATAGGATATAATTATAGATTAACTATGAACTATAGTTTTGAATTGAATCCTTTAGAGGGGACCAAAGAACACGGGTATGAATTTACTTTCCAAAATATTTAACCTGCAAAACATTTGAAATTATAGAAAACATGAAAATTATTTCATATAGTAATAAATTCTTTCTTTTTTGTATGTGATTTTCACGCGAGTAAATTAGGGATTTAAAATTGAAAAACCCTAAAAAATTTACTAAGAGTTTAATTGCACAAATGTAATGCCAAAATAAATTGGAGAAAAAAAAGAAGGGGACTGGATACTTTTAAATACCCTTTCGGATTGGTTGAAAAAAACTCGTATAAATTAAATAAATAAAATACAAAACATTTGATCTTAATTTAATTTTCTCTGTTACCATGTTAGAATTTGAGGATTCTAATAAATGCGGATTTAATCAACTTACATATTATATAATGTTACAATCAATATTTAAATAAAGATTACATCATAACATAACTAAATAAAAATACTTACAAGAAATAAATAACACAGGTGACCTTTGTATTTATAGTGGAAAACCCCAATAGGGTAAAAACCACTTTGAAAATAACTTTTTACTTGAGAGAACTTATTTTACATCCAAGAAGATCACCTCCTCATTTGAAACCCCGAATACGAGGTAAAACCAAATCACTTGATTTTCACACCTTTGATATATTTCCTAAATATATCAAATAATATCTAAAGTCCTTTTTATATAAGGTGATCGGTATGTCTCCCAACCCACCTTTTCAACGTAAAATGGTTGACACATACACCTATGTTTATAATATTAACTATTAGAAATATAATCATTTCATGATATTAAATATTTAACCTAAAGTATATAACTCGGTTATCATATTTAATAATAGAAATATAAATATTTCATATTATTAAATATTAACCTATATATTAGTGATGGACCCATATACATAAAGGGTTGGCTAGACCACTTAATCATTATGTTCCAACATCATTAATGCATTGCATCATGGCCCTCCATTTTTCTTTTTCTAATTTTAAATGAGTCATCCACGTGAAATAGCCTTATGCAATGCGGGCTCGGGGAAACTTTTGCACTTTTGCATCATGTTTTAAACACAAACACATTTAGATACTTGACCTGATCACCCACCCTTGATTTCCATCCTGAGTTTAACACATGGTTGCATCTCAATGGTGGCAGAGCTTTGGGTTATTTATGAATATTTGTTCTCTTTCTCAATTGAACCCAAAGTTACCAATTTGCTCGATGACTAGTTTCCTACTCTTTGCATGAGAAAGTGTCACATGTCCTTAGTGGGTCTCGGGAGATTCTTTGCACTTTTATACTTTATCACCTCAGTGTCAAGAAATACAATCAAGCTCCGATCCCCCACATTCAACTAACTTGTGACACATGTTCTTCTTTGGAGGCGGAGTCAATTTATGTTTTTACATTTTTGACTCGAATATTTTAAGGGCCTCTGGGCCAAGTTAGAAAATGGTTGATGTTATAAAATTGTTGTAACTTTATAACTTAAATATGTTAAACATGCAACCAATGGAAAAATCCACATATCATTGAGCGACAAATTCAAACAAGAAATTTGCAACACGGCCCATGAATGGTATATAGAGGCATTTTTCGTGATTTAAAACCGATTCACAATCAATTTTTTTGTGGGGATATTCGAGAACAATACGTATAACATGATCCTAGACTGAAAAAGAGGTAAAACAACCTAAAAATGAGATTTCCAAATGGATTTATAATGAGTGTAATGTTAGAACTAAAATTTTCACATGGGTAAACTAGACAACATAAAAAATTGAAAATTGAAAGCACGTACAAGTCAGAGGGGGTGAGATTAATTCAAGCACCAAAATCATCTCCAAATCAGGGATGGGAACCCCTTGTGGGTGCCACAATAACCATACAAAACAAAACACATAGCAGACCAAGTGCTAAATTCTATTATATTGCAGATTTAGGTAAAACATACAGTAGGTCAAGAAATGATAACACATCTCTCAAAAGCAAACCAAGAAACCAGGGAAATTGGTCACTGTAGACCAAGAAAAGGAAAAGGGAAACAAAAAAACAAACAAAAGTTAAAAAAAAAAGAAAAAGACTATACACTGTACAATGATTCATACCTTGTTTTGAAATCGGTTGAGGAAATTCTTCAAGTGCTTGCCATTAATAGGAAACTCAAGTAATTCTCAATCTATATCCTTCAAGAAGAAAGTGTGTTCACCAATTCTAATATTAATGGAATAAGGGCCCATCCATAATGCATCAAATTTTCCATGTTTCCTCTTATCCTCATGCCTGTTATCCCACAACAACACAAGATCTCCAACACTAAAAGTTCTAGGAGTTACCTTCTTATCAAATAAATTCTTGAGCTTCTCCTTGAATTTTAGATTCCTTTGGTGGGATTCTCTTCTTTCTTCATCTAACTCAATAATTTGATTGATCCTTGCATCATAAGGGCTAACTTCTTCATCCTCAAGTTGTTGAATGAATTGGTAAGAGGATAATTACATGTGTAGGGGAAGAAGGGCCTGGACTCCATAGAATAGTTCAAATGGGCTCTTTCTAGTGGCTCTTTTAGCAATGATTTTATCTTCCCAAACAACAAACTTCAATTGCTCACCCCATCTCCTTTTGTTAACTTCTAGTGTTTTTTTATTACTTCAAAAAAAATTATTGGTTGATTAATTTTTCCATTTCCCTAAGGGTTGTAGTTAGATTCATATGTTAGGCTTATCCCATACTCTTGACACATGACCACTAATGGTTTAACTCGAAATCTCATGGCATTGTCAACAACTATCTTTGTAGGTACTCTAAACCTATAAATTATATGATTTAAAATAAAATCCATAACAATCGATGAGTTTCTTTCTTGGTAGGGATAGCCTCAACCCATTTGGTGAAATAATTAGTGGCCACCAATATCCATTTGTGGCCTACACTTGAAGGATCTGATATCTCCCCAACAAAATCCATACCCCATTTCTTAAAAGGGGCTTCAATTGACACTGGTTGTAGTGGGAGAGCACCGAGGCCTTCATTCTTCCTGAAAATATTTGACAACTTTCACATTTTCTTACCAACAAGGTTATATCCTTAAAAAGTGTGGGCCACCAATAACCTACCCTCAAGATCTTATGGGCAGTTACCCTTCTAAAGCAAAGTGACCCCCACATACTCCCCATGAAAATATGCAATTAATTTTGGAGCTTCATCTTTTGTAATACATCTTAGAAGAACCCCTTCAGGATTCTTCCATGCCAACCCATAATCAGTGATGATGTACTTTTAGGAGGCTAGTTTGAGTTTCCTTCTTTGATTCTTATCTAAATGCCCAGGACACTCCAAATTCCTGAGGTAAAATATGATGTCCTTATACCATGTAGAGTTGAATAGTTTCTCATGGACATCCATATTTCCCTCCTCAACTTCATTTACTTCCATTACTTGCAGATTATTTTCGCCATTAGCTTTTCCAGGCCTAGACCTCTAACCAGTTTAGTGGTCTAAATATCCATGTCATATTCCTGTAATTTTTTCACCCATCGACATATTTTACTGGAGATTTCCATTTTTGATAAGATGTCTTTGACCATAGTGTGGGGAACATAAGCTATAATCTTAGAGCTTAAGATATATGGCCTAAAACAAATCTCTAACCAAGGAAAAATCATGCTTCTCCATGATGGTGTATTTCAACTCAATCGCCCCTGCAATGCTTTACTAAATAAAGAAATTGACCTCTCATTCCCTTCATCATCCTTCTACAATAGTACAAATGTAATGGTATTTTTCAGAGGCAAAAGAAAAAAATTTCAAAGGCCTTTTTATAATCAGGGGCTGCTAAGACAATAATATTTTTAGTGCTTCCTTGATTCCTATGAAAGCTTAGAAAACTCCCTCTTCCCATTTGATAATTCGATCCTTCTTTAGCATACTTGTGATGGGGATAGTCATTTCAAAAAAATTGGAGATGAATCTTCTAATGAAATTGATCTTGACCAAAGAAGGAATAAATCCCTTTCTTGGTTTTGGGAATAGGAACTTTGCCAATAGCTTCCACTCTTTCAGGGTCAATCATGACCCCTTCCTTAGATACAATGTGCCCCAATATCTTTTCCTTTTGAACCCAAAAATGGCACTTCTTAGGGTTCAATGAGATGTCATACTCTCTACACCTCAGTAGCATCTTTTCCACATGTTGCAAGTGATCACTTATCTTTCTTGAAAAATTATCACATCATCCTAATACACAACAATAAAATCATTTATATAACCTGAGAATGCTACATCCATAGCTCTTTGAAAGGTAGCTCCAACATTCATCAGGAAAAATGGAATTCTCACATACACATAAGTACCCCATGGAGTAGTGAAAGCAGTTTTGATTCTTTCTGATTTCTTTACTACCACTTGGTTATACCCTGAGAATCCATCTAGAGTAGACAACAACTCAGATCTAGTGACCAATTGCAACATATTATCCATATTAGGCAAAGGATAGTTGTCTTTGATTGAGGCCTTATTAAAATTTCTAAAGTCCACACACAACCTTATATCTCCATTTTCTTTCTAATTGGCACTAGGTTTTCCACCCATGAAGAATATCTTGTTGGTTGTATGATGCCTCCATCCCTTAATTTCTTTAACTCTTCTTTCATTTTGAGGGAAAGGAGTGGATTGATTGGCCTCTTATTTTTCCTAAATGGCCTAGCATTAGGTTCTAAAGGTATTTCATGCTTGGAACAAATATTCCCTATATGATTTTAGTTTTGAATATGACCATGCCAAGTAGTCTTGGTACTTCTTTAACATCTCAAAATAGGACTACTTTTATTCTTTACTCATATTACTACCTAGCCATATTTTCTAGGTTTTTCTTCAGTCCCCAAATTGTGCTCTTCCACATCTCTTGAGGCTGACATATGTCTATGGACAACCCTATCAACATTGTCAAAGTTTGACTCTAAAGAAACCAAACCTCTTGGAATAGTATTTTTCTTCAATTGGATAATATCTTTGTCAAATAGGGACTTCTCACCATCACAAACACAAACCATTGGTTTTCAGTCCATACATTGGTTTGTAAATTCTCCTTCATTCTGCAAGAATCTTTGAACCTGGGCATCATCTTCAAATACTTTCCAATGTTTTACATTTTCAAGGACAGATGGTCTTGACAACACTTCTATATCATAGTCACAATAAGGAGACATTGTAAAATTTTCAAATCTGAATCCCAATACTACCAACTTGTTTGCAACATCATTTTAACTTGTTATTATATACTATGTTGAAAGAGTCAAACATTTTAATAAAGTCCCAAAATGCATGCTTATATTGTTTCATTATTTGATTCTTGGTTGCATACAGTTTCCTAACTTGTTTGACTACTAATTCTAAGTCTCCTTTAACAATAATGTCCTTGATACCATACCTCCAAGCAATCCTTAAACCCAAAAACAATGCTTCATATTTTGTAATATTGTTAGTGCACTCAAATTTAAGTTTAAAGGAAAAACTAAAATTCTCTTGGTTTGGAGACATGAGGACAACACCAACACCATTCCACAAATTGGAGCAAGCTCAATCAAACATCAAAGTCCAAGGGATACCATTTTATTATTTACACTTATCAATGTCATGCTCCTCAAAATCTGCATAGCCCACAAAATTATCAACATCTACATTTGTATATAACACCTCATAAGAAGTATTTTTAGGATCTTCAATTAGATGTAGAATCTTTTTCTCTCCACACAATTTAACAAGTATTCCTTATATTGGTATGGTTGATATGAAAAATCCATCTGCACACTCCCACCCACACTAGCATCCCACTTCCTAGACAACAACATTCCCCACTTAGTAGGACAATCCACAATAACTACATTCATGGTAAAATATTTTTCAGGTTAAGCTACTAATTGGATTACCAATCCTTGAATGTACCCAATCACTGGTACTTCCCTTGAATCCATAGCATTGCACTTTTAAAAAGTTGTTGTCACTTTGATTTTCAATTCATTCATTACCTCAAGAGGCATCACATTACATGAGGCCCCTAAATCAAACATGCTAGTTGTGCACTAATATTTCCTTGATGATTAAAGTAGTATAGAAAGGATCAACATCAAGTTGAGATCCAACAAGAGAGGTACCCAAATATACCTAAAGAGATTCTCCCAAATCTTATAATGTATGTGGCACTTCTAATTCTACAATAACAGGGGGAGTATCCACATTATTTACATTATTTCTTAGGGAAACCACCTCTTCCTTAAATCCCAAATACTCAAATGCCCTTTTCCTATGCTCAGGGATCCTAAGAAATTCAATAATAGGCACAGTGACCTTAATCTAACTCAGAATCTGGGCTATATCACAGGGGATATATTTGGGTAATATTGTATTGGGAGGGATATTGAATGCCTCTTCTTGTTATATGATACTCTTTGTGGCTTGGGCATGGACTGGGGTACAAGGTTTATTGGGAATGACTGGACCCTTTCTAGGTATATCTTTTTAGGAGGGTCCTTTAGGATATTGGTGAGGAGTGGAATTTTTGGTTTGGGTTGTGGCCCTCCCCTTTGACAAATCCACTTATGAGATTGATCGATTTTATAGAGTAACCGCTACAATTATCATAAGAATTTTCTTCCTCAAAAGGAATTCCCCATCATACTTCTTGATCATTAGAGCTCTCAAATATTCAAATTCATTATTATTTAAATCAAAAGCTTGCACCATATCCTCTTCAACATCATCCTTAGGAGGGAGAGGAGATACCCAGTTAATGCAATCCCAAAAACATTCTGCGGTTCTAGAAATTAGAAACATTGGTGACAACCAACAAGACCAACACACCTACATGACCTCATTTCCATTTTTTTGATGCTTTTATCCCCCTTTTACATCTATGAAAAAATCTACAATGATAACAAGACATGGAGAATGAAAAAACACAACATGACACAATGGAAATAATGCACAAACTCAACTTACTTACTCAAAAGACTCCCCCTTGGACTATATTTTCTAGTGTCTGACCCTGATAGTAGACATGAATGATCCATGGACCTGTAATGAGCCTAAAAATATCTCCCCTTGAGAATATATCCACTTCACTTTGTCTTTATTCATGATAATCATCTCCATCTAGGTATGAACCATGCAAGAAATCACAAAATTTTCCTCTAATACTTGTAAAACCTCCTTTAGGACCATTTTCCCTAAACCACATCTTCAAAGAAATTTAGACCAACTTTTTCCAACCATGAAAACCAATACATAACATGAATCCACTCCTTATAGCTCCCCCTGGAACCATATTATCCTTCTCTAACTAAAGACACAAAATTAGGACCACATACCTTGCATATGAGTCATAGAGATGACTCAACCATATTGACTCTTCCCGAGAATTATCTTCAATAGATTCAACCTTATTTACATGTTAATATACTTTGTTTGAGATAACAACTTACTTGGCCTAGAAATCCTAGCACATCAATCTCCATTTTTCCATACAAGCCTTCTAGACACCTTGCACACTTGATTGCGATCAAAACTAGCTCCCCTTGCCTTGATAGGTCATATCGGACTTGTAGCTCTATGATTCAGTTCACAATAACCACCTATAGTACTTATGCAATGTTTACTCAATGCAATAAGTCCATCATATAAATCTTGCAAGCATATTTGACCCCATATCTTCTAGAGGTTGAGAGTACACAACCTCCCCTTCAACACATGTCATTTATTAAAAATTATGATCCTGTAATACTGCATACACACCTTTGAATAATTTTAGCTACTCCATAAATTAATTCAGAAGACATACCTTACCTCTTAGCACTTGAATGCACTTGCAAAAGTTCCACAAAATATAACCTGCTGAAAAAGTAGCAAAATTGCAACAAAACAGCAAGAGCACCCTGCAGTACTTTTATCTTGATTTCCTTATACATTTCTTCCCTGATCATCATGGAACTTATCTCCCCCTACTTCAATAAGCCTTTATTTACTTGTATATTTTTATTTCACACATTTACCATTCCATTCCCTCATACACAGACCATTGATCTCTTGTCATGGTGCACAAACAACTTTTGTCCTAACCATGAGACCTTAAACCTTGATCACTTCAGACCAATATACAAACATATCATGCTTCTCATGATGATATCATTCATCTATTCTCAAAATCATCTTGAAGACAATGTTTCCTTGAACCACCAACTCAGAGATACAACCAATGATGCACATACTTTCCTTATGATTGACATGAAGTAATGAAACATTCACTCATTTACAAAAGCATTACTCCACCTTGTTGTGGATTATCAGGGAAATACATCATGCATATATGACCAAAATTCCCATAATCATCTACCTCTTAAAATTATTCATTTATATCAGAAGGGGGATGTAGCAATAAATAGTTGTCACACCAATCAACAACATGGTTTTCTTCTACCATGGAAACCCTAGTAGTCAAAGGATTAGGGACCAACTTATTTTCTCTTAGTTGTGGATATTTTTTTTTTTGGTCCCATGGTCCCTTTTCCTCTCTCATATGATCTATGATCACCTATAGGATGATTTCCAAATATTTTTGGCCCCGAGGTTGGTGCTAGCCTTGAGAGATCTGTCTTATTCCTTTCTCTACTTTGACAATCTTATAAGATATTTATATAAATTCTCCTGCCAGAGTCTTCACAACTTCTTCCAGATTTACTGCCTTGCTAACTTGAGGCTTTTCAAGGTTCACTAATTTGACACCATCCCTTTTAGGGGGTTTTTATGTTGCCTTGATGTTATTCTCGATTTGCACCACTATAGAGAAAGCTTGCCTTAAGGTCCTAGGGTTTTTATCCCTCAAATAATATGCGTTTTCTTATCAAAGCATCAGAATATTTTATCAAACATGATTCATCACTTGGCCTCAAAATTAAGGGCAATCTAGCTAATTTTTGTTTAATCTGGTGTTAAAGTCTTGAATAGGCTCATTGGAATTCTTCTTTATGTTCTCAAATTTAGATAAGAGGAATCTAGGGTTAGTCTTATCCCCATATTGTGACCTAAAATAATTCTTCATCTCATTCCATGAGTCAATTGAGTTGTCTAGAAATGATTTATACCAGTCACGTGCATCTTCTTCTAGAGTGTGGATGAACAATTTTGTATATACATCTTCATGCTCTATTTCAAAATCCTCCATCATATTAACAAAAATTTAAGTTATTGGTCACCGTTATGGCATTATTACCTTGAAATTCGGGCATCCTATGTCTTAATTCTTGTGGAACAACAACATTGGGATATCCCACCATACCCGTGAAATCTATGGGTCTAAAGACATTTACAAAAAATATGGGTCTAGGTGGAGGCTGAGCCATGTTATTTTGAGGAGGTGATCTTGTAGGAGGATTGAAACATTGTGGGACAAGAGGTATTTGAGGAAAAGGTGTGTGATCTTCAAAGTGAATGTCCTTTAATGACTCTAGTTTCACAAAAAATCTATTAGTTCTAAGTGATAGAGGAGGAAAATGAGGAATACCTATATCAATTACAAATGATGGCCCCTCACTAGTTGGAGTATACAAATTTTCACAGGGACTACTTGATCTAGAATTATTTGAGGAACTAGAATAATCCTCTATCAAAGGATGATCACTCTCAACCACAAGCACTACTTTTCCTCTGATCTTTGACCTCCAAAATCTTTCCAGACTTGTTTTTATTTGCATTTGTCCTTCCAAGTTCGGGAAACAATTTCTACAGTGGTCCTGTCTTGAAGAAATGCCTTATTCCTTCCAAATTTTCAAATATCAACAACAAATTTCAATTATCAAAGCTTAAGACACTAGCATTTACTAGAAATTTTGAACAAATATGGAGTCATCACTAAGGATTTGCACCTTAGATGTGTAAAACACTGCAAATGACTTGTCAATTATAAATGAATACTTAATTTCAATAAATATTGACAAATCTTAGCATCCTTTGTCAGTATTTATCCTTATCCAAGAAAATTTATTGCAAAGTTTGCTTAAACTAGGAAACATCATGTAAATAACTTCTGATCTTGTTTATTTTTCACAAATCTCAACAAAGGATGACATTTAGACCACATATTTTCATATAAACATGTATGAAGTGTTACCATAGGTTGATATTTTCGTATTTGCACAAATATTCCCTAGTAATGATACCAGAGTGGTGTTGGTACCCAAATCAGTTCTCCCTTTGTGGCTAAACAACATCAACAAAATGAGAAGGATGATTACAGGATGATGGATCTAGATTTGTGTCATTTTATACCCAAGGATGGATCTCATCATATTTTTATCACTCGATCTCGAGAAGTTAGGTAGCACCATGTTAAGGGTATGACCTACCCTCCTACTTTAGGATCTACCTTTGGCTAGGGTGAGAGGACCCATTTTGCAATCTATATTTGTAAGGGGAATGAATATATCAGTAGTATTTGATACTCCTTTATAAGGAAATTGAGAAATAACCTTGGGAAGACATGGTCAATTCAACAAATTCTAACTCTCATGATTTTTCACTTTAGACAATGTAGATGTCTCCTAAAACAAGGCTCAGACTACTAAAGACAGCAATGGAACCAACTTTCTTATGCATATTTTGGATTTAACAAGGAAAGAATGGGTAGTTCTGGTGGGATTTGTTGGTTTTAGATGTATTTGGTTGGGGAATTAAGCAGATAAAGTTGATTATACCAAATTTTAGATATTTTTAAGAAATGCTTTGTGAAATTTGCCCAATGAAAGACAAAAACACCTCAAATAGCTCATAATGCACCTTCAACTAGAAGATGTACATTCATGGAGGCCCAAGAATGCATGGTTTCACACAATATTTGAGAAATTAAACACAAAATCTCATGCTAAAAACTCAATAAAATGTCAGGGATACAATTTTTCATGCCTAAGATGCACTCAAAGACTTACAAATGACCTTTAACAAAATGGAGACAATGATTTTAAAATTGTTTACTACACATATGAAATGAAATATTTTCTCACAATACAATTACAATTCCCATGATGCTACCTAGAAGGATAAAGTTTTGTGTGATTTAGAGAGATCCCTAATATAAGACTGCAACAGGAACATGAATAACTATTTTGAAATATTTCATCTTAAAATCAAACACAAATGCTCATGATCAAAACAAAATTAACTCAAAGATCAATCAAATTTATCAGCAAGGGAAAGTTTGATTTACAGTCTCAATGTTTTTCAATGGTTGTACACTTGCAACCATCTTGACATGATTTAATCTAAAAGCTTACAAAAATTAATAGGTTTCTCAGACGAGTTCTTGGGAAAAATGGTTTTCTCTCAGTTTTCCTTTCTCTTCTAAAATTTTAGAAAATTTTAACCCCCTCTATGTGAGAGTATTCTCATCACATTTATACAATTCTATTTGCTCACTTACTCCCCAATTTTCCCCCCAAAAATGTGGATCTTTAAAAGATATTCCTTCTTTACAATATATAATTCGATTTATGTTATTCTCATGGAGATGACTCATCAAATGTTGTTAGGTGTGAGAAATATGATATTTTCACATATTTTTCTCTGTTTACATATGACTAGGATGTTATGTCATCACTTTTGGCCATTTATTTAATTATTATTTTTCACTTGGTGACTGGATATCTGATTTTGATTATTTTTAAGTGCCTCTAGGTGATTTGATTTGACGGATACTCTTACCTTTTCCAAAATCCATTTTGGATGTTGCACACTTCTTTTCATGCCTTTTTGGGTTAGTTACCATGCATGATTCTTGTAAAATCATATCAATTCACCATTTTTTCTTAATGTCAATTCATTTCAACTTTTAATTTCCTTGTGTAGATATCTTATTTGGTTTTTGTTATCCAAAATGTGCCCCTGCTCATTTTTTGTGGCTAACTCCTCTCATTTTTTCCTCTCTTGTTCCTCATTCATAATATTTTTATTTTTAGGCACTCAAAACCTTCTAGAAATGAAACCATTGGATAGAGATCTTTCTCAGCTTTCCAGAAAGGTAAAGTTTTCCTCCTAACTCCATGTATTTTTGAAGTTATGGCTCGGCGGAGTTTTTTTGGAAAAATTTTCCCCTGAAAGGCCCACAACCAATGAGATGCAGCCACGTGGCACCTAGAGTGGTTGAGCATGGGGAAATTTTGGAAAATTTTCCAAATGACCAAAAAGGTGTAAAAATTTTAATTTTTGCCCACCAACCCGATTTGACCCTGTTTTGCCCTAAAACTTCAAATGGCCATATCTTTCGATCCAGAGCTCAGTTTTTTGTGTTCTTTATATAAATGGAAAGCTGGTGAAATTATCTACAATATTATGGGGTAATTTTTTCATTTTGATGGAGTTTGGAGAGATAAAATTGAAAAATGCCTTTGGCACGTGGTCATGGATAGAAATGACGTTTCAACCACCGTTTTTAATGAAGAATGGCTCGCATTCTCTCCCAGCATGGCTAAAAATGTCAAGGGATGGGTCTGTAAGGATACCCATGCTGTTTTGAATGCATTTTGGTCAATGGTTGAATCCCTTCCACGTTTTCCCACATTTCTCTCTCCTGGGCTCGTCCCTTGCACTGTAAAAGCTAGATTTGGCTCATTTTCAAAGGGTTGAACATTTTTTGTGTATTGCAGGTCCCCTTTCTCACCTTGGAAGTGATTTTGGTGGAATATCAGACCTTTTCTAAGAGCTGCAACTTTATTTTTCCTCTCAAGTGTTGTAATGCAAGTGATTTTGATGATTAAAATAACAATACAACCTCTGTGATTAGTTTTCATCCTCTTCCTGTGTTGTTTGGTTAATTTATGATCCTTCATTACAATTATCAGTTTGTGCATGAGGTTATTTGTTGCATTTTTATGGACTGTGTCAATCTGCAGAAGTAAAAAATGCTCACCACTCCTTTGGTGCATCACCTATTAGCATTAGTTTTAGCTTTTTTGCATTCTCTATCTCTGTCTCCTTTGGAATTTAGGGTAGGGTTAGGAATATAGACCTCTGCAACTTGTAAGTGATAAATCGACCTAGAGGAACTGAGGAACCAACCTCTAAACTGGAGATTCCTTTCTCATTTTGCAAGTCCCACACTTGGGGAAAGGATTCAATGTTGTGCAATCACATTGGATGTTAGTATGATCAAACTAGAAATATGATCAACATCCAGGGGTGCTACTGATTTGCAACAATAGTTTTGGCACACCCAGTGGGACCTTAGAGGTCTTCATCTTCATTGCAACAAAATTGATGTGCATTTGTTGCAAGTTTCTTGCTTTAAAAGAGCTATAAATTGCACATCTGGCGACTCCAAGGAAGAAGAATCAGCTGGTTTTAGCAGTGCAGACCTGAAAACTCATGAGAAGAATCAACACAAGGTCAAGAGCTGGAGAGGAAGAGGTGCTGTTTGAATATCTGCAGTTATCTCCAAGAATAAGGCAAAGTGGGAGGAGAATCCAAAGGTCTCCATCTCCACCAAACAGAACTCTCTCAACTCCTCCACCTGGTAGGCCTTTCATTCAATCAACAAGGGTTCTAAGGCCAATCAAAATGGCACAAAACAACCCCTATGTCAATTTCACTGGCAGCAACCCACTTGCTCTCAATGCACAAAATCCAATCCCAGTTGCAACATTGAAGAACATTCCATACTTCACTGGAGAAAATCAGACCTCACCTGGTGATCATGTTAAGGATATTACTAACATTTGTGTAATCCATGAGATCAATGAGATGCAAGTTGTCAAACTATTGGCATCTTCATTCAAAGGGAAAGCTTTGCAATGGTTCAGGAGTCTTGCCTCAGGTTCTATTCAAAATTGGAATCAGCTATGTATAGCCCTCCATGAGTAGTTTGGGGAAAAGGGAGACAACTTGTCCCTTTTGGAGTAGCTGACTGATTTTAATTTCAGATTTCAAAGGACTTGGGAGAGAATTCCAGTGGTAGTCAGGCCAACAGTAGAAGGTGCTTTTCTTTATTACCTTAAAGCTTTAAATTCTAATATTTCTATGTTAATTCAGTCCATGGGAGGCAAAACTATCCCCATTGCTTATAGCATTGCCATTAGAGCTGAAAATTGTTTGATTCAAGCTGGCAAGCTGGCTCCTAGGCCTCCAATGCCATTATTTCCAAGTTTAGAGAGCCCAAGTACTAGCCAAGTGCCTAATTTAGCTTCTATTCCCACTCCTAGAAATCAGAATTCAAGTGAAGCTTCCACTTCATCTTCTAGTGCCTCAAATGAACTTCAAGAAGTCATGAAGCAATTGCAAAATCTAGGTAATGAGCTGGTTACACTCAAAAGGCAACAAGCTCAAGGTTTTAGACCTTCCTTCTAGCCTCAAGCTCAGCCTAACAGGCAGCCATATCAACCTCATAGACCACCCAATCTAGCTGTAAATTAGAACCAAGCAAGGCCTCCTACCAACAGACCATTTCAGCCCTATAATCCCAATGCTACATCTGCATCTAAAGCATTAGTGCCAGTACAAAACAATATAGCTCAAGAGTATGATTGGTGTTTCCCATGCAACGAACCTCATAACCAATCCATGTGCTTCAACGGTGCCTTGAACCAAGCATTAATGGTGACAACAACTAGTGTGGAGGGTGAAGGTAGTCAAGGAAATAACCAGCAACAAGAAACATTCCAGCAACAATCAGCTCCAAATGATACCACACTTGTAAACTGGCAGGCAAAAGATTTTTGTGGCATGAATCAAACAATTTCCCAAAGTGTTGCAGCCAACACAAGGTCAAAGAGAAGAAATTTGGGTGAAGAACAGCCATTGGCCCCAAGTAATTCATGACCTTCTGTCACTCCACAAACTATTGGCAAACAAAATGCAATCCCAAGCACGCAAGGATTGCCTAAAACAGCCCCTAGGCCAACCCAAATGCCAGTTGTTGCTGCCCATGTGCAAGGAATGAATGTGTAGGCCAAGGGACAGCAGAGGGATACTTCATCTCCATTCAGTATCATTGATCAGATGAAGAAGAAAATGTAAACATATCAATGTGGGAATCACTATCTCCCATGCCAAAGAGATTTGCTACAAGCTTCCATGAAGGATCTGGTCAACTTCAAATCAGCAAGTCCAAATGCAAGAGAAGGTGCTCACAAATGTTGCCCAACTTGAGGGGAATCATGGAGGACAAGCAAGGTAAAATATTGAATCCCCCTCCATTCTATGTTTCATTGATCATTGGGAACCAATTAGTACACAATTGCATGATTGATTCCGGGGCAAGTAGTTCAGTAATGCCCAAGCAAATAGTTGATCAGTTGGGAATTCAGTATGAAACCATATCCAAAGGGGTGGTGTAGTTGGATGGGACAACAGTAACAACAATCATGGGTGATTAAAAACTTGAGTCTTACTTTGCATGCCTGTCCCAACGTGGTTGTTTTGCAAGATGTCTCAGTAATAGACCTTCCACCACTCTTTGCCCTATGTTTGTCAAGGGATTTCATAGCTAAGATTGGAGGTTACTTGTCTACTAATTGGTCACACATGCTGTTCAGAACAAGATATGGAACCAAAGCCACAATCAGGTCTGAACCTATTGCAAACTTTCACATTGAGCCTTACACTCCAAGTCAGATTAATGCCAATTATTCAGTGTTTGATCAAGAAGATCATCCAAGCACTGATGAAGCTGACACCAAGGTTAGAAGCATCCCATATTTAACTCTTGATGAATGGGAAAGTAGGGTGCATGCTTTTGATCCTTATCAAGAAATAGAAGAATCGAGTGGGATTCTATTGCATACATGAAGAAAATCAGCCTATTCCTAGCATCACCAAGCCAAACCACAAAGATGAAAATGAGGTATGGCATTTGTTTTTGATGGATCAAGGAGTAGACAAGGTGCAGGAGGGGGATCCATGCTGGTTTCACCTCAAGGAGTTAAGTATTATTCAGCTTTTAGATTTCAGTTTGCATGCTCTAATAACACTACTGAATATGAAGCCTTGGTGCAAGGACTGCATTGGGAAATCAAGAGAGGAATAAAGAACTTGCAAGTCTTTGGTGATAGTGAGTTGATTGTCAACCAAGTCAAGGGGTAGCATGCTGTCAAGAATGATCTACTCAAGTGCTACAAGAACAGGGTGTGGGACCTCATTGAAGATTTTGAGGGTTTTGGCATCAAATCCATTCCTAGGAAAGAGAACCAAGCCGCTGATAGGCTTGCAGCAGTTGGGGCAGCCTTTGACGTTGTGGAGAGCATTCAAAAAGACAAGGTACAACCAAACATCCATGTGATTGTGAGGCCTTCAGTGCCAGATAACAATGTAAGTTGGCAAGTGTTTGAAAATGATCAACAAATCATCCATTTCTTGCAAGAAGAGGCTGAATTCTCAGCCAAAAATTAGGAAAAGTTAGAGCAGCAGTATGGTGACCAAGTGGTGCAGCTGAGAACCAACAAACTACCAAAGGGACTTATTACTTTGGAGTCCATTTTCAATCCTAATGATTAGTTTAGGAAGGAGAAAGCAAACATCCAAGTGAAGGGAGAAGATTTAGTGTCCATCTCAGTAGAAAGAGGCAAATCACTCCAAATTGGTAAGATGACAACTGAGCAAGAAAGGTATGAGTTCATACAACTTTGTCAAGAATTCCCTGATGTGTTTGCTTGGAGTTATGAAGATTTGAAATGTTTTAATCCTGAGTTTTCTCAACACACCATTGAATTGGATCCAAATACTAAGCCCATCAGGCAAAAACAAAGGCCAATCAACCCCCACATGGAGCCTCTCATGAGAAAAGAATTGAATAAGTTGATAGAATCAAGAATCATATTCCCTATCAAGCATTCTAGTTGGGTTTCCAACTTGGTTCCAGTCAGAAAGAAGAGTGGGGAAATCAGATTGTGTGTTGAATTCAGAGATTTGAATAGAGCATCTCTCAAGGATCATTATCCACTTCCTTCCATGGATCAGATTTTGCAAGTTGTTGCTGGCTCCGAGAGGTTTTCACTACTTGATGGCTATTCAGGGTATAATCAGATTATGGTGAAGGAAGAAGATCAGTTCAAGACAGCCTTTACAACTAAATGGGGAACTTATGCATACAGGAAAATGCCATTTGGGCTGTCCAACGCTGGAGCTACCTTCCAAAGAGCAATGGACATGGTGTTCAAAGGTTTGATTAACAACATTGTACTGATATATCTTGATGATATCACTATTTTTTCAAAAAATACAACAGACCACCTCTTTCATTTGAGACAAGTGTTCCAAAGGTGTAGAAGATTTGGAGTCTCCTTGAATCCTAAAAAGTGTGTTTTTCTAGCCCATGAAGGAAAGCTCCTTGGCCACATTGTCTCCAAAGAAGGATTAGCAATTGATCCGGAAAGAGTCGAAGCCATAAGAGCACTGCCATTGCCAAGCCACAAGAAGGCCCTTCAAAGTTTCTTGGGAAGAATAAATTTTGTTCAGAGGTTTGTCCTAAATTTTGCAACCCTTGTCAGACCTATCACCAAGATGCTAAAGAAAAGCATGGCTTTCAAATGGACAAAGCAGAAGGAAAGGAAAGTTTTGAAGCAATCAAAGAAGCCATCTCTCAAGCCCCAACTCTCATCAACCCGGATTTCTCCAAGGATTTCATCCTCTATGCGTTTGGAGGTGATGATACTATTTCTGTAATTTTGGTACAGCAGAATAAAGACAATGATGAGCAGCCAATTGCTTTCTTCAGCCAAATCCTGGAGGACTATGAGGTGAGATATTCTTTCATTGAGAAGCATGTTCTTGCAGTAATCAGGAGCTTGAAGAAATTCAAGCATCTAGTTTCAAACAATAAGGTCCAATTGCTGGTTTCTCATGCGGGGGTTAAAGACTTCCTCCTCAACAAAGACTTGAATGAAAAAAGGGTAGGTTGGATTACTCGTGTCATGGAGTATGACATTGAGATCAAAGTCACCAAGTTGGTAAGAGGAAAAGGATTGTGTGAGCAGCTGATCTTGAGCAAATAAGAGGAATCATGCAACGAGGAGGCTGTTTTGGTGTTGCAAGATAGCCATGAGCAAGGAAGCACTCAAGAGGAGAATGATGGTGTCCCCACTCCTTGCTGGACCCAAGGTATAATGCACTTCCTAAGCACAGGTCTATGTCCTCCAAAGATGAACAAGACCCAAAGAAGACACTTCAGGTTGCAAGCTGTCCCATATGCCCTTGTTGATGGTGTTTTATTCAAAAGAGATGTGAATGGAGTACTGCTGAGATGCATTGGTACAAATCAGATTCATAAGGTGTTGGAAGAGTTCCATGGTGGACCAGCTAGTGGCCATTTTGCACCAGCTGGTGGCCATTTTGCACTAAGAGTGACAACTCTAAAGATCATGAGGGCTGGTTATTATTGGCCCAATATTTTCAATGATTGTTATGCATGGATCAAGAGGTGCAAGAATTGTGCATTTTTCATAGGTAAAGAGAGGCTAGCTGCCCTCCCATTGCATCCAATTTCAGTTGACCAGCCATTCATGCAATGGGGTTTAGACTTCATTGGAGTTATTAATCCCAATTCGAGCCAAGGGCACAAGTGGATTTTAACAGCCACAAATTACTTCACCAAATGGACTGAAGCAGTAGCACTCAAGGAAGCAAATGAATCTAGCATCCTAGACTTCTATGAGGGAATAGTAACCAGATTTGGCATACCAGCTACAATAATATCAGATAATGCATTGGCATTCATTGGATCCAAGGTGACTGAATGGGCTGTCAAGAACGGGATCTACCTAAGTACTTCATCAAACTATTACCCCCAGGGTAATGGCCAGGCTGAATCTACAAACAAGAACTTGTTGAGGATCATTAGGAGGACTCTTGATGAGAATCAGAGGTCTTGGCATACCAAATTGAAATCAGCCTTATGGGCTGATAGGATAACTCCTAAAAGATCTACAGGTAACTCTCCATTCAAGCTTGTTTATGGAAGAGAGGCAATTTTTCCCATATCACTTGAGTTGCCAACATTGGAACTCATGAAACAGTTGGAGTTGTTGGAGTTTGAGCCCATGGAAGTCAGATATGTAGAATTGATGGAGCTCCAAGAAATCAGAAATCAGGCATCCCAAGCAATGGAGAAGGATCAAGCTTTGATAAAGAAGACCTTTGATAGAAAGGCCAAGAACAGATCCTTCCAAGTTGGAGATCTAGTGTTAAAATGGGATGCGGATAGAGCAAAACCAGGAAGGCATTCAAAATTTGATGCCATTTGGAGTGGCCCATACATGGTCACAAAGTGTAAGGACAATAATGCTTTCAGTTGTCTTCATTGGATGGCGAAGAACTGTAGATTCCAGTCAATGGAATCCATCTGAAGCATTGCTACTGAAGGAAATGCTTCACCCTATACATATTAGTTTAGGTTTTTCATTCCTCCAAGTGCTTGTGCACATTGTTTTGTTGTAGATTAGTTTTTCTTTCCCTAAGTGCTTTGGCACAAGCTTGATTCTGGAGATGTGTTTGTAGGCCTTGCTCCATCAGGTGATATTCCATGTTCCTCCTTGTAGTGTTCTAGTCATTTGGGGTATCAAATAGAGAATTCAATGACTCCATACCCAATGGATTGCTTCAGGAAACTGGTAACTTCATCCAGCAGGTAGATGACCCCTCTGAGTCGCCAAAATTGTTATCCAAAATGTGCCCCTGCTCATTTTTTGTGGCTAACTCCTCTCATTTTTTCCTCTCTTGTGCCTCAGTCATAATATTTTTCTTTTTAGGCACTCAAAACCTTCTAGAAATGACACCATTGGATAGAGCTCTTTCTCAGCTTTCCAGAAAGGTAAAGTTTTCCTCCTAACTCCATGTATTTTTGAAGTTATGGCTCGGTAGAGTTTTTTTGGAAAAATTTTCCCCTGAAAGGCCCGCGGCCAATGAGATGCCGCCACATGGCACCTAGAGTGGTGGAGCACGGGAAATTTTGGAAAATTTTCCAAATGACCAAAAAGGTGCAAAAATTCAAATTTTTGCCCGCCAACCCGATTTGGCCCTGTTTTGCCCTAAAACTTCAAATGGCCATATCTTTTGATCCAGAGCTCGGTTTTTCACGTTCTTTATATAAATGGAAAGCTAGTGAAATTATCTACAAGATTCTAGGGAATTTTTTCATTTTTATGGAGTTTAGAGAGATAAAATTGAAAAATGCCTCTGGCACGTGGTCATGGACAGAAATGACGTTTCAACCACCGTTTTTAATGAAGAATGGCTCGCATTCTCTCCCAGCATGGCTAAAAATGTCAGGGAATGGGTTTGTAAGGATGCCCATGCTGTTTTGAATGCATTTTGGTCAATGGTTGAATCCCTTCCACGTTTTCCCACATTTCTCTCTCCTGGGCTCGTCCCTTGCACTGTAAAAGCTAGATTTGGCTCATTTTCAAAGGGTTGAACATTTTTTGTGTATTGCAGGTCCCCTTTCTCACCTTGGAAGTGATTTTGGTGGAATATCAGACCTTTTCTAAGAGCTGCAACTTTATTTTGCCTCTCAGGTGTTGTAATGCAAGTGATTTTGATGATTAAAATAACAATACAGGGCCTCTGTGATTAGTTTTCATCCTCTGTCTGTGTTGTTTGGTTAATTTATGATCCTTCATTACAATTATCAGTTTGTGCATGAGGTTCTTTGTTGCATTTTTATGGACTATGTCAATCTGTAGAAGTAAAAAATGCTCACCACTCCTTTGGTGCATCACCTATTAGCATTAGTTTTAGCTTTTTTGCATTCTCTATCTTTGTCTCCTTTGGAATTTAGGGTAGGGTTAGGAATATAGACCTCTGCAACTTGTAAGTGATAAATCGACGGAGGAAGGCGAGGAACCACCTCTAAACTGGAGATTTCTTTCTCATTTGCAAGTCCCACACTTGGGGAAAGGATTCAATGTTGTGCAATCACACTGGATACTAATATGATCAAACTAGAAATCTGATCAACATCCGTGGAAGTCTTTGCTGATTTACAACAATAGTTCTTAGAGGAAATTTTACCATAATTATATCTAGCTCAACTCATGTGTCTCAAGCTTCCTATAAAATTACAAAATCTGCTTCACCAATTCATAATTTCTTTTTTGAGTGTAGGTATTTTGAGGAAACTCATCTGCATTATGGAAAAAACACTAGTAACATCCAGCTTGAGGGAGATATCCTCTAAATATTTGCATTCTATTTTTGATTTATCGGGTCCAAATGAAACATTTGTGAGAATGTTGTTTGAGATTGATGACCCTGAGGACTATATTGGGTCTTTGACAACTACAGTTGTTATAGTTGTACTAGTTAGAAGGATTTTCAAGATAAGTCTCATGTTTTCTACCTTTCAGATGATGTATTTTCATCTATTCCGGCTTGAGTATCAAATAATTCCTGATGATTTGAGGAGATTTTGGATGGTGAGTAGGCCTAGTGTGCATGGTATAGGAAATCATGTATGCCCATTTATTTTTAATGAAGCATTTTTGTAAAATATATCCCCTATGATCAGTAGTGTTGGATGAAGAGATCTCACTAAATACAGTATATTATATTTACCACAAGTTGAATGCACTGGAACAACATGTTTCAATTTTGGAGGAAAAATAACCAATGAATACACCCCCTCCATCTCCTAAACCATCATTTCCTTTTGTGAAAAATCATAAGGGTGAGTCTAGTTCCATGCCTTCTACTCCAATTACTACCTCCATGTCTTCTACTCCAGTTACTACCTCCATGTCTTCTAGTCTAGTTACTACCTCTATGCCTTTTGCTCCAGTTGTTCCAAAGTCAATTGTTGTTTCCCTTCTAGTTCAAGCTTCTCAACCAATTTCTTCTACCAAAACTAGAGGAAAAGGGAATTTTCTAAAGGTGGTTTAGATATGGGTGAATGTTCAAAATTACTTAGTCTGTTATATGATCCCTTGTCTAGTATGGATGACGTTTTTCAATGGACATGTCTTGCACACTAGCAGGAGACATTATTTTTGTTCAAATGGAACTCGAGACAGATGAACATAAGCTTAGAAAAAACAAATTAGTGTAAAAACTTCCTATTTTCTGAGAGGATTTTGTGGTATTGGATGCCTAAAGTTTCTTATTATTGTCCCTTCTTTTGTGATACAACTCTTGAGGATATATGTAATCTTTCTTTTCATGGGTTGGGGCCCCTATATATCCCCATTTTTCTTTTTTCAAAATATAGAAAGTAAAAACATCTCATTAGTTTATATGATTTTATAAAGGACATAAAATTTCATCCAAGCAATATAAAAATATAATGCATTGTATCAAATTACAATTTATATCAGAGAATAACAAGTTTAAAAGTAATTTTCATCCTTCATGAAGCAATAGTATCAAATAAAACATTAGTTACAAATGAAATATGAAAAGAAGATAAAGTTTTAAGAATGACAAGCCTAAGCTTGTTCATCATTTTTCATTTCTGCATTCTTTTCTTCTTCACTTCTTCTCTTACTTCTTCTTCTTTTGGTAGCCTTACCACGTATGCATCATACCTTTGAAAAATCTCATTGATTTCTTCTTCATCTGGCCCTGTATGGTGTTGGAAGATCAAAATCTGCCTATTTATTGCATCCACACAGTGACCCATTTTCTGCTTAAACTCTAATGGTTTAGCCCTCAACTCTGTTATTATGTTCTCAATTTTCTTCATTTTTTAAATAACTTTATAAGAAAATTCATCTTTCTGAATGCTTTTCTCAAAAGAACTAAACAAAAATTCATCCTTTAGATCACCATAGCTTTTCTTGAATTTTTCAAAACCATATCTTCAAGTTTTGAATCAATAACATCTAAGGTATCATCAACCCATTTCCTTTTAGCTTCTATCTTTTCTTTGATTCCATTCAAAACTTCCATCGATCCTTGCTAACTCCTCCATAGCATGTTGAGTTCCCCTGAATTCCTATGGCACAATCCCTTCTTTTTCAACTAATTCATCAATGAGTTGAGTTATATGGTTTAACTTGGGAAAAATTCCTTCAAATTAGAAGATTTTGTTATCACACTGCTCAATCAGTTCATCAATTTCATTAAGTTTATTTTTGAGCTCTTCATACTTTGTCCTAACTTCTTCAATTTCTTCTTTTCCCTTTTGTGTCAACCTCTCAACCCATGTGTCCACAAAGCTTGAACTTTCTTAATAGCCTTATCAATATTTTCCATTCCTTCAGGAGTGTTAGTAGAGGTACTTGCTTGAGTTTGACTAGACTTCCCAATTAATTGTTGCAGACTAGAACTCAAAGCTTTGACTTGTTCTTTCAATTATTTCTTAGTTATTATATCCTCATCAACCTTCTGCAACAAGTAAATTACTACCTATGATACTCTATGTTTCAATTGGTCTCTTAAAGGATTTCCTAAGGGAATAATTTGACACTATAATCACTGTCTGTTATATTTTCTCTTGTCTTTCCCTCATGAGGGATTGCCACTTCTAAATTTTTAGATCCCAATGGATCAAGTATGAGTTTTGGTGAGAACTCTAGCCCTTTTGGAGGTTCTTACTAGTTTTGGAAAAGATAGAGCTATGAGATATATCCCCTATAGGGACAATTTCCTTTTCTTCCTTTGAGATCAACTCTCCTATCCAACCTTTTGTAAGAGTGGTCCCAACTTTTGTTTCTGCAGAGTTCTTGTTGAGGTTTCTTGGGGACAACCACCAACTACTTAGAAATATCTTGTACATCTTGGACTAATGATTCTACCTACTTTTCCTATTTAGCTCCCATAGTTATCTCTTTATTCTCATCCTATACTGACACTTCCCCTAACTTTTTTCTTCTTGCTCTTAAGTTTGGGGCTGGTCAATCTCCTTCTGAGTTACATCAGTGATTACAATATGTTATTTCTTCATTTCTTCAGTTGATGCAATCTCAACCTTTCTTTGGGGAGTTTCTTGAGTTGATATCTCTCTTGCAAGCACTCATTTTCCTTCCATGACCTCCACCTCCTTTGGAGGTTGCTGAGATGACACATTATCATATTTTTCTCTGTTGATACCTCATGTTGTAACATGGTGGGTTGGATTTCCATTATTGGTTCCTTAACTTTACCCAAATCTTGTACATCCACACTATCAACAACCTTATCCTTAATAGTTACATCTTGTGTAACCTCTGCTATCTTTTCATCTACATATTTCCCTGTTTGAGATGGTTCACTATCCTTAGTGACCTTGACTTCATGGGAGGGATCCTTCTCATCCAATACCTTTGTACTTACATTTTTTCCACTAGGTACTTCTGGCTTGTTCAACTTTGGATCTACTTGATCTGTAGAGAATACCTTTGATGTTTGAACTCTAATTTTAGTGGTTGGCATATGAGTAGTTTTTTCTACTTATTCACTCATTTGAAGATCACTTACATTATTTATTGTTTGTTCATCAATAAACATGTTAAATGCATCTAATGTGGTAAAATCCTCACCAATATCAACATCCATTATCTCTACCGACTCTTTGTTGACTCTTGCAATTGTTCAAATGAAGGTACACTGACACTTTCAACTAACATGGCTTCAGACTTTTTCACACCTTGATTCAAGACATCACTATCTACTGGATCAGATAAGACATTACTTTGAGTTTTTTAATCCCTAGTGCTCCCAATTTTCACTCCCTCTGAATATAAAGATGAAAATAAAGACATTAATGTTATATGTTGTACTTAGGAAACATCAATCACTTCATCCCTATGCTTATGTTTCATGTGTGTATGAGCACCTTCTCTTACCAGAATTGGCTCATACACAACTTTATGTCTCTTGTGTGCCCTTTCAAATTTCTTAATATCTGGTGCCACCTTTCTTTCAACACTCTATGATTTAGATTGGATGTTTTCACTAGTTATGGCTCCTCTAATTAGCTTTTCAGTGTTATGAGATTATAGAAATACTTTTGGGGGTTTTGTGTAGTTTGACCTTTTTTTTGGATCATAGTGGAACTATAAAATTGATAGTAGCATTTTGCATTGATTTTAGGAGCATTTCTTCAGTTTTTGCTTTAGAGTAGATATGTAAGTACCACTTCCATTGGTAGAAGAAGTACATTCATCCACTATTCCTATGGTAGGCCTTTTTGAAGGAAAATGAGGTGTCTTTCCTCCCTGGGGATCTATTTGGTCATCTCCTTCTTTCAATGGAGGAAGTTGATCTTTCAAATTTTCCCAAATCCCTGAATTTATTAATAACTCTTGTGCTTTGAATTGAAAAATCAATGTTTTTCTGGGCTAAATAATTCAATGTTATCCTCATTATGTCAATTATTCAGGCACATGATTCATCTGAATCCTCTTCACTCCAATTCAAGGTCATTGGTTGTCCCTCCACCTTTTGATCAAGGTAATATTGACTCACAATATGTGGATCATCCACAACTCCCTCAAGGATAACAACAATCTTGAATTCTATAATTTGGGTGAGGGTCATTCTTGAGAAGTCTCTTAGCTTGACCTCCTCCTCATCTCTGTAATTCATCCAATAATCCTCAAATTGAGGCTCATGTTCAAAATTGTTTGCAATATTATTGAATACCCACCTAATGTCATAATTGGCCCTTACCTCAAACCTTTCCATCTCAAACCTTTTCATCTCATCTTCCATTAATCTAGCCTTTATAATTGAAGGGCAGGAGTACCTTCCAATATTGATGGGAAACTTGATGTTTGTCTTGTGTTTTCCAACAATTAATTTGTGAACTGGTGTCAACTATCTTGCCAATTCACACAAGGCCATTTTTTCATCTAAATATATGGGCAACTTACATGGTTGGCCTTCAAATCCATGAACCGATGTATGTAAACTTCCTATATTAAATGAAATAACATCCATACTCCATTATTGTTTTCCTAACCTCATATGAAATCCTATACTATTCCCATTTTGGTTTAAACAAGCATATAATAGGTGCAAAAATGCATCATTTACCAATCTTACATTTCCTTCCCAATTACTCAATTGTAATTGAGGAAAAATCTCATGCATTTTGTATTTTTTGAAATCAGCACGTGGCATAAGGTTAAGGAAACACCTATGGCCTACAATTTTGTAGATCAGGTATGTCATCATGTATAATTTGAGTTCTCCAGTGCTACCCATCTTAATATTTGTTGTTAATGCTATCATATGATCATGAAGTGCTTCTGCAATGAAGGTTGTGCCAGAAAATTTTCCCCTTTTTCTCCATAATTATCTACATATAGGTGCACATCCACTCCTTGAATTCATTTGTTGTCTCTAATCCAACCATTCAACTCAACAATACAATCATATCCTCTACTTCTTCAATGAATTATGCCCTAATAAGTCTTTTAGGGATTCAAGTGGTTTCTTTCTTCTCTATTAAAATCCATTTGGTATTTATAAGTTGGGCATAGTCCTTTTTCTTAGCTTCATAATCTTGTAGGGCTAAGTTGATACCCATAGTTATTATATTTTTAATCATAGAAAAATTTAGCATTATCCTAATGGTTGTGGGTGTCAAATTTAATATCGCTTTGCCACTTCCATCTAGTACTTTCCTCTTCTCTAGATCATAATTCATGGCATAGAGTCTTACCAGATTCTGGGTAGTGTACTGAGGGTGGAATAACACTAGCTAAAGCAATATTTCTATCTTTAATTGCCTTCATTAGTTCACTCTTGTTTGGGCTATTGACTCTTTGCAAGAATTCATCTAGGTCAATATTCATCAAATTTGTATCCATGATTTTGTCTAGATCACTAGTGATTCTGGAAGTAACAGGAAAACCCGATGACATGGTCTTCATCTTTAATTCCCTAGTTTTACTTTGAATTTCCTTACAAATGAATAAGAGTATAGGAGCATCTTAGTTCTTACCAATTTTTAGGTGAATATCTATGTATTTCGGCTCTGGTTTGAAGACTTTTCAATCTCGGTTCTCAATTCGTGTTCTGCAATCAATCTCACGTTGTTCTCCAAAAAATTATGCTAACAATGGCATCTAGATCTCAGCAAATGATAGAAAAAAACTTAATGCATTTGAAAACTTCAAAGTTCCTCCTTGATTTGTGCAAAAAAATCATTAATGGTAGAATTTATTAATGTGTTGCATCATGGCCCTCCATTTTACTTTTCCCAATTTTAAATATGAGTCATCCACATGGAATAGCCTTATGCAATGTGGGCTTGGGGAAATTTTTTGCACTTTTGCATCATGTTTTAAATGCAGACACATTTATCTACTTGACCTAATCACCCGTCCTTTATTTCCATCCTGAGTTTGACACATGGTGGAGCTAAGGGACAATTTTGAATATTTTTCTCTTTCTCAATTGAACTCAAAGTTACCAATTTGCTCTGATGACCCACTTCCCTACTCTTTACATGAGAAAGCACCACGTGTCCTTGGCGGGTCTCGGGAGATTCTTTACACTTTTATACTTTATCACCTTAGTGTCAAGAAATACAATCAGCTCCAATCCCCTACATTCAACCAACTTGTGACACGTGTACTTCTTTGGAGGTGGAGTCAATTTTTGTTTTTGCATTTTTTGACTACAAATATTTGAAGGAATATTCATCGGGCCTCGGGGCCAAGTTAGAAAATTGTTGATGTTATACAATTGTTGTAACTTTGTAACTTAAATTCATTAATCCATAACCAACTGAAAAATGCCCGTATCATCGGGTGAGCGTAGCCAAACATGAATTTTACAACACAACCCGATAATGGTATATAGAGGCATTTTTCATGATTTAAAACTGATTTATGATTAGTTTTTTACAGGAATCTTCAAGAAAATTACGTCTCACATGATCCTCAACCGAAAAAGAGGAAAAATAACCTAAACTCGGTATTTTTCAGATGGATTTAACATGATTGTAACATTTGAACTTGTATTTTCACATGGGTAATCCAGACAACACAAAATTTTTTTGAAAGCACATACAAGTCAAAGGGGGTGAGATTAATTCAAGCACCAATAGATTCATGTTGACCGAAACAATATTTCTATCAACATTTGGGCATATATTCTAGATCAGCACAAGTAATAATCTAAAGCAATAGGAAAATTGATTCCATTACATTTATTTCCTTGCACACTCTTTTAATCACATCCTATTTCCCACATATCTTGATAAGAATGAGATTTTTGTTATAGAATATGGTAAGCTTGTAAGGAATTCCTTCCAATCCTATTATGATAAGTTATGTGAATCTTCAAAATTGGATGATGAAAATTATACATATTTTTATCAAGTCTTTAGCTTCTTTGGATATTCTTTATGATGAGCCTCCTTCTAACACCCTCACAATCAACAGGATGAAGACATCATTGACCCTCTAAAATGAAATTTTCTACTCCCATATATGATTTTTATGTAACACTCATACATAGGATTTTATGGATCTTTCCTCCCAAAAAGACCAATCCATATCCTATATGTGAAAATAACATACATTAAGTATGAATTCATGTAAAATGACTTTGCATTTTTTTTTGAGTGGGTTGTTTTGATAATTTATCACCGATGGCCTCTCCCCGGGTGATTGCATGTTTTCCAACACAAATGATGTTCTTGAAAGGACAGTCAAATTATTTCATAGTAGGTAGTTTCATGATCCCTGGCTAGTAGAGTGATTATATCTTATAACTATTCAACAAAATATGATAAGAAAAACTCTTAGGAATATTACAAAGACATTTTTTTAATCCAAGACTCTACTATCATGGTCAAATAATTCTTAATGGTAAGATTAAATTTAACACGAGACATGTCTAAAGTTATTATTTTCAGAATTCTCTAAAGGCCTAATCTAAGAGTAGTGTTGATGTGATAAGAATCTGATTGAACAAATACGTATCCATGGGGTTCCTTTCAAGTATTTTATATATAGAAGAATCATCAACCACATACGAAAATTGTGCACATAAACATTGAACTAAGTTTGGGACTCTTGTTGCACGATCCAAACCATAACTAAAGATGCATTCATCTAATATAGTTCATTTTTCATCTTGCATTTACTACCAAAATTTTTAAAACCCATGTGTTTCACATCACTAACATGAGTTTTAGGAATGTTAGTCTTTAATGAAGACAAATTCTCATACCCTGTGCATTAGAAATTTTTGGAAACAAAAGGAAACTTCATTTTTTTAATTAATATGGCAAAGAAAAAATTAAGGGAGAAATTAGGAGTTGATATGAAAATGAAGGCCAACTAGAGAGAAATTTTACACAGAGAAAATAATTTGTGATTATTCCCATGAAACTAGTGAAAACAAAACTCTAACAAGAAAAAATTCAATGGTAGGCTTAAATTTGCAAGGCTCAAAGGTGAAGTATTTGTGGAGGGAAAAATAATGGCTAGAGTAAATTAGAATAATAGTGCAGGAGGAGGAACCATGGTAAGATATTTTAAATGAATTAAAAATGAATCAAGACTTTAATTTTATAATGCCTCAAAATCTAGTGTTACCCCAAGTCATCACCCATGGAGCACCTTTTAAAATTTATATAGTCTTGGTATTATATCACCTCGATCACATAACTAAGGAAGTATGGGAATAGTTCCTCATGTTTTTCTTATACACACCATAAGAAATTTTCCCAAATCACCTCATTATAAGACTAAAGGAATGGAGGAACTCTTCCTTGTATTCAATTAGGTGAAATTATCTTATTTCACTTCCCAAATCACTTCGATCACTCAAATTGCTCCATTATGGAACCGAGAAAAGTAAGGAATTATTTTCTCTTTTCCCTTCGAGAATGTCATGGGAAAATAAATTGAAATTCAAAGTATAAAATGTTCCCAAGAAATGGAAAACAAGACCACCAAATAAAAGTTAAATAGTATATGTAGTGGACTGCCTAGCATATGCTAGATCCAAGGAAGTGTGATACTTCTAGATGGATGTCAATCCATTGTTTAAAACAACTTAATGCTAACAATAAAGGAAATCCTATTGTAGTTAAAATGATTTAGGTATCTCATTCATCTACAATAAGAAAATTCATTCAAAACAGGCTAAGCTATGACTGAATCTGAAGGTCAAGGTCTGTTAGAATACAGGTATTGGTTAGGGTCAGGTTCTAGGCCATTTGGGTATTGGGTAGAGAGTGGAAGCTCTATTCTTGGTTTCTGGTCAAAAACACAGAGACCGACGTCGGTCTGGTATGACCGATGTCGGTTTAGGTTAACGGTGATGGTTGTAGGTAACCGGCATCGGTATGGTCGTGGGTATAGGAAACTCAATAAAAACTTGGTGGGGTGATAGATCGAGGCTAGATGAAAATGGAAGGGCAATGGAAAGGTTCGTGTGGGTCTTAGGTATGCACAGGAATGATTAAAATCTAGGTATGGGTAGTTCAAGGGTGTGGGTGAAGGGATGGTCAAGTTTGCATGGAGGTAAATGGTGGTGGAATGGAAATGGGAGTAGAAACTAATAAAAGTAAAAGAATCTACCAAATGATAAATGGACAAGTGTTGGTTAACAAAGCACTTATTGTTTGTATGAGCTTGATGTCTAGTTGGAAATGGTGGGTGATCAAATGGAAGGAACTTGATGTGGTGTTGATGCTTCCCGGATGCTCCCATGAAGGTAGATGGCTCTGTGGGTGCTTCTGATGTTGGCTATGGTGCTCTGATGTGTGTATGAATGCTCATTCTACTTGCATGTAGCTCTAGTTTCATCTCTTGTTCTCAAAAGATGTGTCAATCTCTATAAATGTGCCAACCTCGAAATAAGGTTGTTTTGGGGTTAAATGGTAACCGACGGTGGTTCTGGTTGACCGGTGGTGGTTTAGGGTAACCGGCGTTCGGTTAGGGTGGGATTTCCTAGGTTTACTAAACTGGGAAGATCCCCTTGATTTTCTGGGATCTCATTTTTTTTGCTCCATGGATTAGAATGGAAGCTTCCTTCTAATGTGTGGGAATGTGGTTAGAGGGAATGTAGGCTTTGATTTTTAGGGTTTAGGTAGGTCTTAGTTAGTTATGGCAACATACTAAGAATAGGTCTTAGGGTGAGGTGGCTAGATGAGGTGTATAGGTGAGGTGGATATGTGGGCATTATCTCAATTAGGATATTTAAATAATAAATATTGTGAGATAATGAATTAATTTAATTAAATTAATTAAATTAATATTAGAGTGAGATGAAAGGGGCCATGGTTAGGTGAATGTGTTCAAGGTGTTTGTTTGATGAGGGACCAAGGGGAGTGTGACCCAATTTTGGTGTCTACATTTTTCCCCTTTTGTTGTGTAGCTTGTATTGGTAAAACACTGACAAAAATAAGATGTGGTTGCCCCATGTGTGGGTGAAGGTGATCCCCCTCAAACTAGGAACTGATGAGAAGGAAGAATCGGTGAGTGGTTTGATAAAAGGTGAATGTGATGAAGAGGAAGGTGGGTAATGGGGAAAAAAGGAAAAAGGTCTACTTGGGTAATCTAGGTAATGGGTCAGGGTCAAAGGTAGTAAATATCAAAACACATGCACATGTATAAACTGCAACATGGTACTAAGTTGAAGAGTAGGAAAACTCTACATTGTCTAAGGTTGATAGGTTTATCCAAACAAGGTTGAAGTGATTTGGTATCCAAGGTATAGGATATGGTCGGGAAAACACACATGCAAGTCAGAGTGTAGGAATGTTTAGGTATGTTTCAAGTACACCCAAAGGTTGGGTCGGGATAAATGGTCATCACAAAAGAGGCAAGGTAAAGTATGTCCATCAACACAAGTAATGAGTGCCACAAGGTATAGCAAACACAAGAGGTCAAAGGTCACTAATAACATTCCAGTCCCAAAATCTAGGTCACGACATGGATAGGGCCGAGGGATGGGAAAAATAATGAGTTCCCGACTGGGGACATGGTGAGGGGGTCAATGAGAAGGTCACAAAGACAAAGGGAAGTGTCCCAGTGAGGCTTTGGGTGAGGTAGGTAGGATTCAGGTCAAAAAGTGGGGGTAGGGGGTAGGAAAAAGACTAAGCAGGTAAACCGATGATGGTTTCAAGGAACCGATGCCGGTTGTTATGGACCGACCTCGGTAAGCTAGGGCATAGGACCGATGTCGGTCAAGGTCAAACCATCACCGGTCAAGTTGGGTAGGTTATAAAAAGAAAAATTCCACATTTTATGGAATCATTTGTCATTTTCCAAATAGGAGAAAATGACAGGAGAAAGAGGAAAAGGTGGAAAGTGACAAAGGGAGATGGAGGACTGAGTTGGTGAGCCACGTGGCTGGTGATAGTTGGTCGATAGGTGGATCCATGAGCTAGATTGGATCGATTGGATTGGTTGGAGAGTGAGAGGTCATTTGGTGATGGTAGAGGTAGGAGAGGGATCGGGTGGACCACCGGTGTAGTGGCCGACATGCCACCATGGCATGGTGGTAGTGTGATGAGGTAAGATTCAATATCCCTTGTGTTTGTTGTGTTTAGATAAATGGATAGAAATTTGGGTGGGGGAAGATGGGTTTGGGGGAAATGAAATTT
Source organism: Taxus wallichiana var. yunnanensis (assembly GCA_018340775.1). Classification (NCBI taxonomy): domain Eukaryota; kingdom Viridiplantae; phylum Streptophyta; class Pinopsida; order Cupressales; family Taxaceae; genus Taxus; species Taxus wallichiana. Next base: position 442,067,248 of record CM031235.1, on the reverse strand, counting down.
GAATGTTAGGGGGGGAAATTGGATAAAAGAGGGATGGGGAGGGTAGGAATAGGTAGTATGCTGGGTGGGAAGGGTTGTAGGTAAGAATGGGGGTGGGGAGGGGAGAGATGGAGACAAAATGGGTAGATCCAGGGCTCGTTGTGTGGGGTTGTCACCATGATGAGTGATGTGACCGCGATGGTCAATGGTGGGTCGGCGAGTCGGTGGGGTATAACCGGAATCGGTCATGGATGAGGTGACTGATGTCAGTTAGTTGGGAAACCATGGTCGGTCTGGGAGGACCAACGCACATAGTGAGAGGGTAGAAAACATAGGCAAGGGTTAGGCGGTTAGGGCCAAGTGTTGAGACTTGTGGGTAAATAGGTAATGTCGGGGAGTGTATGTAAAGAGGTAGGGTGACATGGGGTTGGGTAGGTGGTGGGTGAGTAGAACAATTGGTCGGGTTGGGTTGGGTAGGTAGGGAGGTTAGGGTAGGGTGGTTGGTAGGTTGGAAGGGAAAATAGGTAAAGTTGAGTTGGTAAGGGTGGGGGTATGGGTAGATAGGTGAGGTCGAATGGGTAGGAGTAGATGGGTAAATAGGTGGTGGGTATGGGTGAGGATAGATATGGTTGGGTTTTAATAATGTAATTGTGTTGTTGGATGTAGGTGAGAGCCCAGTTATGGATGAGAGATAGGGTACCACCCCTACTCTTGATGGTTCGTGGGGGGTGATGAGTCAGTCAGGAGTGGAGTCATGTCACGGATGTTGGTCTGATCGGAGTCAGACGCTACTGGCATGTAGTCGAAGCCGAGCTTGATGGTCACCCTCATCGATAGATGGGACTCGGTGACCAACACATTCCACTTACCGATGGGTGAGATGACAGTCACCCTAGAGGATGTGTACAGGATCTGTGGTTACCTATATTGGGGATGCGTAGGTATATTTGATTTCCTAGAGGCATCTGAGGAGTTGATGCTAATAGTGTTTGGTGAGGGACTGGTAGAGATGACATTCCACAGTGCCAGCATGAGCTATGGTGAGATGTACTAGGCCCATCAGAGGAGACGAGGCTAGTAGTATTACTGATGGAGGTAGTATGTTGTTTCACACTGCTAGATGCGGAGGGTGGGAGGTTCCCATGATCACTGATGGGAGTGTTACATGACATGGTGATGGACCGGACCTACTTTGCATGGGTGCCAACATTCCTAGCATAGTTATATAGAGAGCTATGGGTGTATGGGTGGCTTCACAGGTTTAGCCTATGTTGCACCTTTGTTCTTCATTGTTGGGCCTATGAGCACATTGTGTGTGTTTGTCGATCGGCATGCCCAGGATGATGCATTTGAGTTTCGAGGTTTGGTGCGAGTGGGTTATAGGTTTGGGCCTCTCTACTATTGGAGAGCATCGAGAAGACCGAGCTATTCATGATGTAGCATATTATCGGTGGTTATTGGAGGGATTTTCGTGTGTGAGATTATTCTCGGAGACCGTATGTGGGGTATCCCTCATACAGAGGGATGGAGAGAGGAGGCTATGGGGATTAGATTTATAGGTGGATAGAGGGGCACCATGTAGGGGAGCACGAGATGATCCCGATTTTTCAGGGGTAGATGGTAGTTTGGGCTGCCATAGGATATACCCCACCCTTCCCACAGTATAGGAGGGATGATGTGGAGAGGCCATTTCCTCTACCCTGGACCAAAGTGCCATGCGATAGGGGAGGAGGAGGAGGTGGTGATGACCGGTGGATTGATGATGCAGAGTGACAGATAGTATAGATAGTGGTGGGCAGCCCATCTATGAGTAGTACCTCCCAGGTGGGGCAGCTAGATTTAGCCACCATCACTATGTAGAGAGATGCCCTATAGGGGTAGGTGGTGACCTTGATTACCTAGTTGGGGATGGTATAGGGGTAGTTAGTAGCTTTAGAGGTAGAGGTGGCCACATTGCATGCATGGTGGCAATCTATAGGCCTAGATGGCCCAGGTGGAGATGGAGATGGAGATGAGGAGTAGGTAGCCACCCTACAGGCATAGGTTATAGGTTTGTAGGGCTAGTTGGCCACTGGCCACGCATAGGCAGATTTAGGCATTATAGAGGTGTAGAGTACAGGCATGGGTGTGAGGCCGATGGCACCTCCACAGGCATTGGGACAGGGTCCCAATTCATAGGTAGGGGTGGGACAGGGTCCCACAGGATAGGTATAGGGGCCGAGGCCGATGGGGCCACCATATAGTGCCCCTATCCTAGGTTATGGGATGCCCTAGGTGAGGCCAGATATTATCAGGATCAATTGATGGTGGTTGGGATAGATTTTTCTATCTTATGGAGAGTACAGGCACAACAGGCCTCGAGTGAGAGGACCAGATCCGTACTCACAGTGTGAGAGCACAGGGGGCCATCGAGCCCCGAGATAGGATCAAGGTGAGGCCACCAGCTCATGGAGGCCAGCTCAGGTGATGTACTAGTAGGGGCCCGACCATGACCTATGGCGGGTGGTGAGAGGTTATCAGGCCGCCAGCCAGAGCCGAGGAGGAGACAGAGAGACTGATATGGAGGATGTCAGTAGGATGATGCCTGATGCACATCCCTTTATTTTGATGTATTTGATTCATTTTTGATATATACTAGCCTGTGTGCCGAGGAGAGTGAGGATGTATGAGAGTTTTGCATATTTTTATCATATACCGGCCTACGTGCCAAAGATGGTGAGGCTGTATATGAGGTTTTGAGAGATTTGATTATATGTACCGGCTGTGTCTGAAGATATTTGAGATTATGTATATGGAGACACATGTTTGGATATTTTTATTTATAGAGATGATGATGATTATGGTCATTATGTGTATACATGGTTGTGGTTATCTTGTTATGTTGATGTGTATATGTTATGGAAATTAAGTAGTGTAGGCATGATAGAGTCAGGTCATAGGCATGGATTGAGTTAGGTTAGGTCATAGGCATGGATTGAGAGTTAGGTTTTAGGTTGGGTTAGGTGTAGGCATGGATTGAGTCAGGGAGTTTAGGCATGGATTGAGTTAGGTTTTAGGCATGGTGAGTTAGGTTTGTAGGCATGGGAGAGTTGAGGTTGTGGTTAGGCATGGATTGAGTTATGGGGTTTGGTAGGCATGGATTGAGTAGGGTTTAGGCATGGATTGAGTCAGGTTTAGGCATGGTTGAGTTAGGTTGTGGTCTAGGCATGGATTGAGTCAGGTTTTAGGCATGGTGGAGTTAGGTTGTGGTCTAGGCATGGATTGAGACTAGGTCCTTTAGGTATGGGTGAAGTGAGTTAGGTTGTAATTCATTAATTTGTGCAATGAATGATGATATGGGTCATGGTTAAGATGTTTTATAGTACATGCATGATAGTGGTAAGGAAAGGGTAGACATAATGGATGTATGTTTGATGATGATAAAGGTGGAAAGAAATTTGTTGTTTGATGGGTTTAATTTCCAATTATTGATATAAAAGGAAACTAAATAGGGTAGAATGTGATTTAGGAAAATAAAAGATGAATTGGTTAGGGTAGAGAGTGGCCGAGCTAACCTCCAAGGGCCCCATGCCCTCAGAGTGCTGCCTACATAGTCCCGGTGAAAAGGGACCTCATGCCGATGTAGTTCTCCCATAAGCTAGGGAAGAATGTGAGGAGGTATGAGTATGGGTGGGTATGTTATAGGCATGATTGAGTCTAGGTCTTTTAGGTATGGGTGAATTGTGGGCACATTGGTATGGGTGATTTTGAGTTGATTATGGTGAAGGAGGAGAAAATTACCCAAAAATAAGCATCGAGGATCAAGTCTTGTATAAGGTAATCAATATGTAATGAAGAAGGTTTAAAATATAAGAGGAGGCAAGAAAGTGACCTGATTGGTAAGGATCATAATGGGTGGATCAAACCTTAGATGGGATGATGAACGTAAGACCCTAAAAGCATTGCATGATTGATTATTCTAAAGGTGAAAAAGTAGTCACATGATCACCAAATGTCATGGTCCAATAGGTCCCTTGAGGTGGTAGGAAATGAAAGTGTGAATGGTGAGAGGGTGAAAAGTGGTTAGTTTTTATATGGTACTAGGTAGCATGCCTTTTGGCAAGAGATCCAAGGTCACAATGGGAAAGTCCATGACTAAAAGGATTTTTGTTTTGATTGATATTTGAGATAGACTGATCGATGTGGGAAGTCTATATGGGATGAGGAAATTAAATCCTTGAGGTCTTCGTGAAGCTGATCGATGCGGGAAGCTTCAGATTCTCTCTCTCTCTTCTTCTTGTTTGTTTTTTTTTAAAAGGATTTTTATATAGTTGTCCTTCGAGGGAGTAGTCTATTTATAGTAGAGATTTAGAGAGAAAGATGTCCTTTTGAGGGAGTCATCTTTTATTGGAAGTTTGACTCAAGGATTTGAATCCCATGTGAGGGATTTTAAGTCATGGACAAGACTAAGGTGAAGGATAGGATTCTTGTTAGAAAAGCAAGGTGGAATGACCATGGGATCTCATCTAAAAAATAGATGAAAAGTATCCATGAGAACCATGCTATGTGCAGTGCCATGGTACACATATTTAAGAGAAGATAAAAAGTGATGGGTATGCACATGATTCTTGTTTAATCATTGGGGTGGTATAGTGAAGGGAGGCAAATGAAAAGTGCTCAAGGGATGAGCATGAAAAGAGGAAGAAGGTGAGGTAGGACTAAAAGTCAACAATAGAATGGTGAAGATGCAAGGCATTAAGGGGCTCAGGTTTGGGTTTACCATCTAAGTGAAGATAAATGATAAGCACCTGATCCATAAGTATGAGTCACGATGTATGGTCCAAGCCAATTAGGAGAAAATTTTCCCCGTTTACTTTTTTCGCTTTGGTTACATGTTGATTTTCTTTTAGGACAAGGTCACCGACTTGGAAGGTTCATTCATGGACATGTTTTTCATAGGCACGTTTGATACATTTTTGGTAAACTTGAAGATGGTCAAGAGCATTAAGATGGCATTCATCTAATAACTCAAGTTGTGCTAAATGGTCTGATAAAAAGTCATCATCATTAAGCATGTCATGGAGAGAAATGTGGAGTGAGGGAATCTAGACTTTGAGAGGTAGAACAACCTCTATACCATAAACTAGAGAAAAAGGTGTGGCAGTAGTGGAAGTGTGAATACTAGTGCGGTATGCCCACAAGAGTGAAAGGAATGTGCGTATGCCAGTCCTTCCTAGTATCGTTAACCACTTTCATGAGAATTTTGTTCAAGGTTTTATTGGTGGATTTGGCTTGGCCATTGGTTTGTGGGTAATAAGGTGATGAGAAACTTAGTTGAATGCCGAAGGAAGGCGTCAAAATTTTTTGCAAGGTTTTATTTTTGAATTGTTTTCCATTATCAGTGATGAGGTGATGTGGGACACCAAAATGAAAATGATGTGATGATTGATGAACTCACATATTTTCTCGGCTTTCATGGAGATGAGAGGTATGGCCTCAACCCATTTTGTGTAGTATTTGGTAGTGGTGATGATCCATTGATGTCATTGGGAAGAATGGGATTGATCTCTCAACAAGATCCAAACCCCATTGAGAGAAGGGCCAAAGGTCACGGGTGACCTGTAAGGCATGACTGGGTGTATGATGAAGGTTGGCATGTTGTTGGCATTTTACACAATGCTTAATGTAGTCACAACAATCATGGTTAAGGTCGGCTAGTAATAGCCTAGGTGAAGAATATGCTTAGCAACAAGGCCATTGAAGTGACCTCCACATATGCCATCATGAACTTCCTTAATGGTATAAGGAATTTCAGAACTCGTAAGGCACCGTAAGAGAATGCCATCGAAGCCACATTTATAGAGGAGGCCACCCATGATGATGTAATGAGAGACCTTTTTAAGAAAGGCCCGTTGTCCATTATGAGTGAGGTCGGGAGGCAAGATGGAGAGGGAAAGGTAGTCTGAATATTGTTTATACCAAAGGTCACTTGGGTCAGGGGTAGTGGTTCGATGGAGTAAATTTCATGAGGTAAATAAGAGGGTGATTGGAGTCTTTGTATATGGTGACAAATATTTTAGAATCGAGTGAAGCGGGTATTTGAGAAGCCAAGCAGGCCATGGTATCTACAAATTTGTTGGTTGAATGGGGGATGGTGTGAAGGTCATAGTGGTCGAAGGTGGTCAAAAGTATGTCCACATGATGTTTATACTTTTGAAGTATCTCATTATGACATTGGTATATACCATTGACTTGGTTTATGACCAATTGAGAATCACCAAAGATATTGATTGATTTAACATCTAAGGCATAGGCAGCTTGGAGACCTAATACGAGTGCTTCGTATTTGGCAATATTGTTTGTACAATCAAAATTGAGTTTGAAAGATAAAGGCATGGGTTCACCATCAAGTGGAATGAGGATAACACCTACCCCACCCCCATGCTGACACTTGGAACCATCGAAAGAAGAGTGTCATTTGGTAAGCGGGTTCATCTAAGGAAAGGGTAGTAATTGACTCATCGGGAAAGTCAAAGTTAGAGGGTTGATCTCTCGAGAAATAGGTGCGTCGGCCAATTGGTCGGTGATAGCTTGGCCCTTGATGGACTTTTGATGGGTGAATTGAGGTTGAGGTTGGCCAAAAGCATGAGCCAGCATGTGGCACATTGATTTTGGTAAGGTTTGGCATACATGAAGTGTAAGGGGTCGGTGTTAGTCATGACATAGGTTTTGTGGTTGAGTAGGTAATGACGGAGTTTTGTGGCAATGAAAACTAAGGCTAAGAAAATTTTTTTTGGCATGGGTGTATCAGGTTTCATAGTCCAAAAGAGTATGGCTTATGTAATAAACCACCTACTCCCTGTGTTGTTCATCATGATGAGCAAGCATGGCCCCAAGGAATGATCGGTAGCTGAGATGTATAGGTAGAAGGGTTGATCATCTTTAGGTGGAATGAGGATGGGTGGTTGGAGAAGGTATTGTTTTAAGGCCTCAAAAGCTTTGTGGTAGTCATTATCCCATTTAAAAGAGACATCCTTCTTGAGAAGATGATGAAATGGTTGACACCGATCAAGACAATTGTGAAATGAAGTGGTAAATAGACTACAACTTGCCTTGTAGGCTATGGAGTTTCCTAAGATTAGTGGGTGGAGGCATTTCAAGAATGGCCTTGACTTTAGTAGGGTCAACCTCTATACCATGTAAGGAAATGATAAACCCTAGGAGTTTTCTGAGAGAACCATGAAGACACACTTCTTAGGCTGAAGGTGAACACAATATTTAATGAGGTGGTCAAAGATGGTTTTTAGGATGGTGAGGTGCTCGGAGTGGCATTTGGATTTGGCAAGGAGGTCATCCATAATAATCTCCAATATATGATGCATGATGTCATGGAAGATATAAGTCATAGCCCCATTGATATGTGGCACCAGCATTTTTAAGGCCAAAAGGCATGACTCGATAGTAGAAGGTCCCCCAAGGGGTAATGAATGTGGTTTTGTGTTGATCCTCTGGGGAAAGCAAGATTTGGTTATAACTGGAGAAACCATCCATGAGTGATAGCATCTCGTGACCAGTAGTAAGGTCCACCAGTTGGTCAATACTAGGTAGGGGAAAGTCATCTTTTGGGCAAGCTAGATTGAGGTCATGGAAATCCATGCAAATGTGGAGTCCCCCTATCACCTTAGTGATAGGGACAATGTTAGAAATCCATTGAGGATAATCAATGGGTAAGATGAAGGAAATGGAAAGAAGGTGCTGAAGTTCTTCTTTGATGAGAAGGGCAATGTGAGGGTGCATTTTTCTCAGCTTTTGTTTGATGGGTTTGGCATCGGGAATGGTTATGATATTGTGGACCACTATAGTGGGGTCAATACGGGCATATCTGTGTAAGACCAAGTGAAAAGTGTGGTTATGGTTTTTGAGAAAAGAAGTGATGGCTTCTATTCAACAACATCTAAAGATTGTCCGATCTTTAGAATGTGTGGGTCATCCTGAGTATGAATGTTGATCTCGATAGTTGATTCATTCAACATGGTTTGCATCTCAGATGGTAATGACCGATGAATATATGAGTCTTCTGCACCAAGGTAGGTGAGTATAGATTCATCATCCTGACATTGAATGACATTAATCGAAGGTGTATCATCATCGATCATTTAGAGGTATACGAAGGAAGGGAAGAAGAGAGGAGCCTCGCCCGCGTTGATAAGTCAGAGGCCCCAAGGAAATGGTGTTTATGAAAAAAAAAAAGTTAGGAGGAATGGATTCTGGATCCATCGACTTTGTCGGTGAAGGTGGTGAAGAAGGTGGAGTGGGTGAAGAAGGTGGAGAAGGGATGATGTCCTCAATGAGTTCAATGCGGGCCTTCTTGGTAGGTGGTTCAACAAAGCTGATACCACTACGGTCGTTATGTTTATGGGTAGTACATGGAATAATGGTATGGTGGCCTTGCTCATAAAATCCAAAACCAAAACCCTTCCACACACATCGGTGTAGGAAGGTGTGGGTGAAATGGTGATTGGTGAGTGATTGGAGGTAGTGAGAAAATGGGTGGGTTTGTGATGGTGGTTCGGGTGTGTAAGTGGTAGTATCAAGTCCCCCATAGGTGAGATTAGTATGAAGGTGGGAGGACCATAAAGGAGGTGCTCTCCTATGCGGTGATCATAGCGAGGGTGTTGGTGAAGACTTCCATACTCTTGTGGAGTAAGGAATGTGTTAACACTATATAAATGATACTCCCCTAGAGTGAGGCATTGAAAAATGCCTTCTAAGGGATCGGTGGTTGATATGTGGGTAGTTAGGATAGATGATGTGTCGGAGGTCAGATCGAAGGTGGAGCTAATGGATTGGGAGGCTGATGGTTTGGCCGTGGAGGTTGTGGTGGTGGTAGGAATGGAGGATGTAGGTGTGGTTGAGGTAGCGGCAACACTGGTGAGTGGAGGTGTAGGTGAAGAGGTAGTGGTTGTGGAGGTAGATGCTTTAATAGGTATGAGCACGTCATTGGGTTGGTAAAGCATGTTGCAAGTTTTGAAAGGTGATGGGTCAGTTGGAATGGTATAGGTGTGTCCCTCATGCTCAAACTTTACACAATGATGCAAAGTGGAAGGAACACAACCCATAACATGAATCCAGGGTCTACCAAGCAACAAGTTATATTGAAATTCCCCCTCCAAGATGTAAAACAACTCTGGAACTGTGTGGGGGCCCATGTGAACATGGAGGATGATAAGTGCAAGTGTAGAGGTGATAGCATCATTGAATGAATGCAACATGATGGGATGTTTATGCATGTAATTTTAGGTATGCGCATTTGAGTGAATGCATGGGAGGAAATGATATTAATGCTAGCACCCCCATCGATCATAACATGTCGTACATGTATATCATGATGTGGACAAGAGATGAAGAGAGCTGGATCTAGGTCATCGGTTTGGTGTGGTGTGATCTCTTCATCTGAGAAGCTAAGGGAGGCTACTTGGTGAGTAGGTGGAGGTGTAGATGAAGGTGATAATTTGGTGAGAGAGGCTACATGATGAGGTGTAATAATGGAGGCTATGGGTGTAGGGTCATTGGGTAAAACCTCAATAGATTGAAGAACCTCCATGAGAGCTTGATGATGGGATTTGAGGTTTGGATGAGGTCATATAGGGACATTTTGAGGGGGATTGGTGTAGTTGTTTGAGCATCATGCGGTGTGTGACCCCATTAGAAATAGGATATGTGGGGCCGTGGATAGTGATTTTAGGTGTGGGTGTAGATGGTATGTTGGGTATAGGATTGGTTGGTGGGTCGGTTGCCTTTTCCTTTCCTTTGTCCTTTTGAGCATGGGTAGCAATGTGGATCATGTTGATTTGAGGTGGGGAGGTAGGTGAAGTAGGTGAGCCATGAAAAGTATAGAGACAAGAGGGGAAAAAGCCAAATGGTGGGAAGGAACCTTGTGAGATGAGCTGGGCACACCGACATTTGGGTGGAGGTTTGGTGAGTTCTTTGATGTGAACCATGTTAATTTCAAATCTTGGGGGTGGTTCTAGGAGTTGTGGGGGTGGAGGTCTTGGTTGTTGAGTAGGTAATGAAGGAAGAACTATGGGAATGGGTGTTGGTGAAATGGGGTCCTCATCGAGAAGGTCATCATCATCAAAGTTTTTTCTTCAGGGAGGACACAACTGGATAAGAATGTTTTTAAAGCTTTGTAGTTCTCTACATCATGCCCTGGCACATGATGGTAGGCACAAATTTTGGTGTCATCAAACCCCTTTGGTTTGGGTTTGAGAGGGTCATAAGGTCTGAGTGGTGGTAATGTGATGACAAAAGTTTCAAGGAGGTTGGTTAAAATTTTGGCATAGGATCCCGCTAGTGGATCACCATGGGAAGTGAAAGTGGGTTTGGGTGTAGGTGTGGTTGATTGTAGAGGAAGGGTCTTTGCATGAGGGGGAGTAGGTTGAGCTATGGTTTTAGGTGTTGGTGTGGTCTTAGGTGTTGGTTGTGTTTTCTTGGGTAAGGGTAGGGTAGATGAACTGGAAAGAGAGTGTGTGGTTGGTTTGACTACCTTATTGGAGGGTAGTGGATTTTTTCCTTAGGTTGCACCTTCTTGGGTAAAGGTGATATCGGGCACATGAGATCTAGAGGGAAAGGTGGATGGTGGAAGGGGGTGAGTTACCCATGGGGATAATGAGAGAGTGTTGTGAAGGTAGATGGCATCATTGTGAAGGAGTCGTGAAGGAGGCATGAGGGAAAGAGACTGAAATGTAGGGGTAATGTAGAAGTTATCGATGGTATTGGAGGTATGGGTGGTAAAGATGTTGCAGGTGTGGGTGGAAGTCATGTCGGGTGCTTGGGTATGGTAGAGGTCTGCGAGGGGAATGGGTTGTTGTGTTTTTAGTTTACCGGTGGGTGGAGGTTTCTTAACCATGTTGGAGGGGTGAGGTCCTAAGATGGATGGAAAGGGTGAAGGTGATGAAGGTGTAATCGTGATGTTGGGGTATGAGATCTATGGGATTGGTTCTTTTGTTTGGGTGTCGAGATTAAGCTTGGTGTTGGTTTTGGAGGATGTAGCTAAATCTAATTTGATGGGTGGATGAGTAAGGCTGGTGGTTGGGATGACCCCTAAGGTAGTTATAGGTTTAGGAAAGGAAGATGATGTAGGTGTGGGTTTGGATGTAGATGCATGTTGGGTTATGGGTAGGGGTGTGAGTTGATCCATGAGTGGTATCGTAGAATAATTTGTGATAGTTGTGGTTATGTTTGGTTTGATTGGCTGAAATATTTTTGGGTAGATAGTGGAAGTGTCAGCAAGTGACCTCTGCATTTGTGTTGAGACAGGAAGTAGAAGATGCCCCCAAAGTAAGGCTCTATCCACATAATCTAGGTGATCGGCTAAGCATGAGAATAACACTGTTGTAGGTGAGGTTGATGAGGATCAATGGTGATTCCCATAAAATGTGTCTTAGAGATGGGGAATTTTCTAGCTTTGGCTTCCACGTGGGTAAGAGAGCTGAAAGTAAGTCCGTAGGATCTTGGGTAACTGATGGAGAATGGTCACCTAGAGGCAAAGGTATTTTTACTAGATTTTTGATAGGTGGAGGAGATGATGGGTGCTCTTTTGTGGGTGGAGGAGATGATGGGTGCTCCTCTATGGGTGGAGGAGATGATGGGTGCTCCTCTGTGGGTGGAGGAGATAAAAAAGCCTCTTTCATGGGTCGGAGATGTACTGTGGGTGATGGATCTCTAGGTGGAGAAGCCAAAGGTGAAATGATCTTGATGTTAACAGGAGGCTCCTTCACAGGTGAGGGAGGGGATGAAGGGTGTTCCTCTATGGGTGGAGGAATAGGTGAGGTGGGTTCAAGTGTAGGTAGAGGACTTTGGGCTAGGATTTCCTCTATGGAAGGAATATGGGGTAATTGGGAAGTGATGGGTGTGTCGCTGAAAATAGCATGGACCTCACGGGTATGGGTATCATGTGTTGAGGTCTCTCGGTTTGATAGAAAAGAAGGGGCATGATTAGGAAATGGTTTCTTGAAGATGTGTAGGTTTTGATTGGTAGGTGCATTTGGATTATCCAAGGTTAGCTCACCTTTCTTGAGCATTTCTTGGACAATGTTCTTGAAAGTGATGCAATTTCCATCACTATGACCTTTTACCCGATGATAGTTACAAAATTCATGCTCTTTATACCATGTGGGTGTGGGGTGAGCAGGATCAAAACTAGTGTGTGGTTTTATGGGAGGAAGGGTGATAGCCCCAACTTTAATAAGATTTTCTAAGATAGAAGAATAAGGCTCCCCAATTGGGGTGTATTTTCATTGTTCCATCTGAATTGAAAAGTCTGGACAGGAGAAAGATTAGATGAGGGGCTAGCCTGATTTGATGGATGAGTTGGGCTGGCTTTGAGTACCACTGCATGTTAGTGGTTCCCTTGGCTTTTGAATAATTGTTCTATGGTTTCAAAGAAGAAGAGGTATCATTTGATTTGAATGCGAGTTCTTATTGCGTAGTTGGATTTTCTTTTCTTCGATGGCCCGAATCTCTAGCTTTTGTGCCATGGTGAATGCCTCATCGAAGGTTTGGAAAGTTTGCACCTATAGGGTTGGTGAGATATGTCTAGCACAAGCCCATGTGAAGAGCTCTATGAGTTCGGTTTGTGGTAGTTGGAATGTGAGTTGATTGATCAGGCTATGCCAATGAGTGACAAAATCTGTGATAGATTCGTCATCATATTGACGTGTAGAGTAGAGGTCAGTCATGGTAACCTTCTTAACAACATTGATGGAGAAGTGATCCAAGAAGGCTTGGGCTACCTGATTGAATGAGAAGATAGAATGTCTAGGTAACCCACTATACCAAGTCTAATGCAAGGCCTAGTAAGAGACATGGGAAAAGTCCTTAAAAGTAAAGCATCATCATGGGTGATCAAATAACAACCATGTTTGAAAGACCACAAGTGTTGTTGTGGGTCCTCTTTGCTATTGAAGTGGTTAAATTTAGGCATTTCCCAATGTATGGGATATGGATGAATAGGAATGGATGGGTGGATGGGCTCATTACAAATCTCATCATAGGTGAGAGAGTTGTGTGTGCCAAGAAACCGATGCCTCTAATGTCTGCATCTTGTCCATCATTAACTTGATTAGGTCATTGGTAGGTTGTGATTGCTTTGGGTACCTCCTATAGTGTAAGGAGGTTGGTGTTGGACATATGATGGAGGTGGCATTCTAGTATATGGTGATGTCGTATAGGTAGATTGAGAAGGAGGAAGTGAAATAGGGGGTATGTACCCAGAATGAATGATAGATGAAATGGGAGGCTATTGATAGTACGTATATGGAGGTGGAAGGGTCATGGTGACCCTAGTGGTAATGGGGGCTAAGGATTGTGGAATAGAAAGAACAATGTTTTGAAAAGGGGTAGGGGTCACCAACACCGGGGGTGGTTGTGTAGCTATGGGTATATGTGAGACAATAGGCATGGATGAGGTTATGTTCTAGGTGGTTGGCAAAGGTATAGTGGATGTAGCGGGTGTAATAGATGTGGCGATGACATGGTGGTCATAGTAGGTATGGGGCCCAAGCTGAAAAAACTAGGGGGCAAGTAGAGATGCGGGGAAAGCGAGATCTAGAGGGGCTGATGTAGAAGTAGGAGTGAGTGTCGGGGGATAGATATGGGCATGTCATATATGTCAACTGACCCGAGGCATCTCGAGTGGATGAGTGGGACAAATAAAACTGCAAGGTGGTAGGATTTTGGTCAAGGAGTCGTGTGAACTCCTCATCTCTGTGGCGATAGTGATAGGTTGGGTAGGATCCATGGGTGATAAAATAGAAGGTGGTGAAGGACTAGGTGGGAGTGGTTGATGACTAGCATGGAATATGAGGGTGTTTTCTTGGCTTTGGGTCAGCACCATGTGAACAAGTACTGATGTGGTAGGACTACTTTCTGTAAATGACACAAAAATATAATAAAAATAGGAAAAAACAAGTGGTGGTAGGTGAATTGGAGCTAAGATGTCAGCTGGAAAAATTACACAGGCTAACCGATGCCGGTTAGGGTAAACCGACGCATTGGTCATAGTTAACCATTGTCGGTCACTGTGGAGAATGGATAGTTTGTCAAAACAAGGTAAAAGGCCAATAATTTTCCAAGTATGCAAAGTCTGTTGATGGAATTTACCAAGAAAATGAATATGATAAGAGTGACAGAGACTTTGAACAACAAAGAAGGTGAAACAAGTGTCCTTTTGGGTAGGTTAACCAAAAGAACAGTAAACCGATGCCGGTTGGGTGAAACCGATGATGGTCAGAGGATAACCGATGATGGTCGTTGGACTGACACGATTATTATGAAATTGAAACAATGATGAAGAAAATATGGTTGTGAGTTAAAATTAGATGTGGAATCAAACCCAAAATTCTGAGAATGATGAGAATATGGTCAGGCACACTCAGATGAAGCTGGAATACACCAAATGTGATGAGGAGCATGCAAAGGGAAATAAGAAAATGAAGAATGAATCCTCTCACCTCAAAATGCAAGCCAAGTAGAAACACTAAGAAAAATATGATCCTAAGAGTGCTTTTTCTATTATGTTTGTTTAGCTTATGCTATTTAAGGACTGACTCATGAACTTTAGAATAGAATTTTTGGTGAGGATGGCTTCCTATGAAGAAGGAGATCTACAAGGAGAGGTTTTAGGTTATGTTATGGCGGGGGCGGGCCATCCTCTGATGGGGTACTGGATAGAGATAATCAAGTGGGGTGCCCACTATACCGTGATCGTGTGATCACCTACAACTTCTTCTGGGTGAGATGTTGTTTAAGAATGTGTATATATTTTTAATTTTGTGATGTTTGGTAAGACTCAGAGAGAGAAAGAGAAAGGAAGTTCTTTTCTATGATTTGTTTGTCAACCATCAGTTGGGCATGACTTCCAAGCATATAGGTTGCCCTCAATTAATGTGAGCTAATGTAGAGAAGTAGAATGAAATGAAATGATTTTAAACCCAAATTGAAATGTTGAATTGATGACACAAAAAGATGAATAGGAGAAGGGATGCTCTTTCACTAATGTGATACTAATGAAAGGGAAGAAGTGTTCTTTTTAAAGCACCAAAATATGATTACTTTAGATAATAGAAGAAGAGAAGGTTCAGGGGAGAAATTTTAATGTAAGAACCTTTTAGAAAGGAAACAAACATGCAAATTTTCACCTAGAAATGAAAGAATGCAAAGAACCCCGAATGGGTCCCACTGGGTGTGCCAAAATGTTTCACCTGATTCTAGAGTGTTTCTTGAATGTTGATGAAATAGATAAGGGTAAAGGGCTAGGAGGAATACCTATTAGAATGTTGGTTGTAGGTTTTTGTGCGTATGACTTCTTGATCCACAATCTGATCGTGAGAGCTTCCTTTTTCTTGGAGGAACTACTGAAATGGAAAACAAGACCACCAAATAAAAGTTAAATAATATATGTAGTGGACTACCTAGCGTATGCTAGATCTGAAGGAAGTGTGATACTTCCTAGATGGTTGTCAATCCACTATTTAAAACAACTTAATGCTAACAATAAAGGAAATCCTACTGTAGTTAAAATGATTTAGGTATCTCATTCATCTACAATAAGAAAATTCATTTCACAACAAGCTAAGCTATGATTAAATATGAAGGTCAAGGTCTCTGTCAAAGTATAGGTATTGGTTAGGGTCAGGTTTTGGGCTGTTTTGGGTATTGGGTAGAGAGTGGAAGCTTTGTTCTTGGTTTTTGGTCAAAAAACACAGAGACCGACATCGGTTGATCTAGTATGACCGATGTTGGTTTAGGTTAACCGGTGATGGTTGTGGGTAACCAGCATTGGTATGGTTGGGGTATAAGAAACTCAATAAAAACTTGGTGGGGTGATAGATCTGAGGCTAGATGAAAATGGAAGGGAAATGCAAGGTTTGTGTGGGTCTTAGGTATGCACAGGAATGATTAAAATCTGGATATGGGTAGTTCAATGGTGTGGGTGAAGGATGGTCAAGTTTGCATGGAGGTAAATGGTGGGGAATGGAAATGGGAGTAAAAACTAATAACAGAAGTAAAAGAATCTACCAAATGATAAATGGACAAGTGTTGGTTAACAAAGCACTTACTATTTGTATGAGCTTGATGTCTAGTTGGAAATGGTGGGTGATCAAATGGAAGGAACTTGATGTGGTTGATGCTTCCCTAGGATGCTCCTGTGAAGGTAGATGGCTCTGTGGGTGCTTCTGATGTTGGCTATGGGTGCTCTGATGCATGTACGAATGCTCGTTCTACTTGCATGCAGCTCTGGTTTTGTCTCTTGTTCTCAAAAGATGTGTCAATCTCTCAAAAATGTGCCAACCTCAAAATAAGGTTGTTTTGGGGTTAAATGGTAACTAATGGTGGTTCTGGGTTGACTGGTGGTAGTTTAGGGTAATCGGCATCGGTTAGGGTGGGATTTCCTAGGTTTACTAAACTAGGGTAGATCCCCTTGATTTTTTGGGATCTCATTTTTTTTTCTCTCATGGATTAGAATGGAAGCTTCCTTCTAACGTGTGGGAATGTGGTTAGAGGGAATGTAGGCTTTGATTTTTAGGTTTTTGGTAGGTCTTAGTTAGTTATGGCAACATACTAAGAATAGGTCTTAGGGTGAGGTGGCTAGATGATGTGTATGGGTGAGGTAGATATGAGGTTATTATCTCAATTAGGATATTTAAATAACAAATATTGTGAGGATAATGAATTAATTCATTGTCTTATCTTATTATCAAAAATGTTATTAACATTTTTCTATAATGCAATAATGTGATCAATCATGATTACATTCTCTTCTTCTAATTTTCTAAAGAACATGATACTCTTGTCAAGAGAATATTTTAAGTGTTCATCTTCAATTTCAATAGCCAAATGAAGTGTTGTTAGTTCTAATATGATAGGGATTTCATCCTCTAGACCATACAATAACTTAAATGGGTACATTTATATTCATCATTTGATAGTTATATAATTGGCCCATGGATCATTGTATAAATTAATGTGCCAATTTCCTTATCTTTTGTCAACTACTTTTTTAGCCCATAGATTTTTTTCTACCCAAGTGTGTGCGTTAAACTAAGATCCAATGTTGAACCACCGTGCATATTATTCTTCAAGATTGTGTATCCACTCCTCAATACTTGCTAGAGTTAACCGGTATGTCTTCATCGTGAACCATCTTGAAAAAAACTGAAAAAGAGGTCCCGGAAATGGAACCAATGATGCATCCTATAATTCACCAGATAATACCCTAGATGCACTTGCACATCACTCATCCTAGACTCGAGTGCTCGCTGAATCTTGCAAAGGTACCGGGTCCCTCTTTAGGGTTTTTGTAGCATAATGTTAACATGATGAAGAATTAAAGCATATACATCCATAACTAATACATCATTATACATTGCATGACAGATCTAGATCTAGGGAAGAAAAGGTTTAAACAATAACCATAATAGAAATAAGAACATACACTTCCCATTACACACAAGAATAACACTTAGGTTCATCAATAACTTCCATCTCTTAAGTATCACAATAACACGAGAATCTTCTTACAATACTATAAATCTATGTTAATGCACACATGGATCTGAGTCAAGAAACGTAAACATGTACACTATGTTATCTATATTTCAAAATCCATCATTTCCCCACTAGGTAATTCACTAGATATATATATGGGGGACTTTCCCTTCACCGCTTATCTATCCTAATAATAGTCCGCATGTTATTAATAGCCATGCCCCATTTTCATGCATAGCCACACATGCAAGTGTGCTATCTATATTCTACTAATAGTTAACTGAGGTGATAATCATATCCTTAGATTTTCTCCATGTAAAATTTATCTTAATCTGATCCTCTAGAAATATAAAATGCGTGGTGCGCACATCTTTGCATCATTGGTGTGTTCTATTTTGCATTTCTAAAAATAGATCTTCATGCCCAAGAATGGCTAAGTCTTGAAACTAAACTTTTGTTCCGTGCATGCATTCTTCCTATCCATTTGCACCTTTGTGTATGACTTGCTTTCCCACAAAACTTCTTGTGTGCTTTCTCTGTCAAGTGTTCTTTGATCAACATTACCCCACACTAATTTCATTGTCACCCCAACAATGGGTATCTCCAAAATTGAAGTAAAGAATAGAAGAATGGAAAGAATGAACGAATGTATGAAAGAATGTTTTACCCTGTAGTCTCTTCTTCAACCTGAACAACTAATTTAGGATATTCCTATTTTATTTCAGCCTCCAAGGTTTTCCATTCAAAGCAAGTTCTTGTTCTGATTTTTCTAGAATGTCCATAGTAATGGACTCCAATTCATCCCTTACAATCTCCCCTTTTTCATTTTGTAAGAATAACACAATCTTTGGTAATTGAGGTAATTATTCCCTCTAGAAAATCCCTCTTCTAAGTAATGATCTTCCCAAGCTCTTCAAGTTGAGTCTTGTGTGGATCTTATGTAGCTATCGTGGCCTCATGTTTCTACTTGACCATTGACAATCTTTCTACACAGCCCAATGTTTCATCCTTCATTGCTCTCTCGACCTCATTGTTTTCTTCTAGGGTCTTTATGTTGATAAACGCCTCTGGAGTTGTGCAAATGTTTAAATCCTGGTCTACTTTCTTAAATTATTCTTATAGTTCTTGTAGCAGCCCTTCATAGCATGTAATATTTCACATCATTGAATTTTTCTCTCATTCTGCCTCTTTTTTTGGATCTCGTGGCGTTGGCATGTGTAGAGGTTCATCTTCAAGTACCAGGTCCACCAACTTTCCTACATAATTTATTGCCGAGGGAAACATCTGTAATACCTTGGTCTCCAAGTGTGGCCTATCTCTTATGACATTGTTTCCAATATCCTCTGCAATTCTGATAAATATAGTGTTATTCTTCTGCACTAAGTCCCTATCTTGTGTTAGGCACACTATTTCTCCATCCTTAGTTTTAATCTCCTCTCTAAGTGCCCTAATTATGGTAGC
The DNA here is from genome assembly GCA_018340775.1 of Taxus wallichiana var. yunnanensis. NCBI lineage: Eukaryota > Viridiplantae > Streptophyta > Pinopsida > Cupressales > Taxaceae > Taxus > Taxus wallichiana. The sequence continues at coordinate 442,048,279 of CM031235.1, read as the reverse complement.
CTTGTCCATATTTCACCTTGCCACCTTTATTGAGACTTTGACCAATGCATTACTCACCTATTCATCCGACATGACAATAGGCTTTACTATCATGTGTTTGGCCTAAGGTGTCTTCTTCAACCTCCATGATACGCATGACTCCTCACATACATCAAAATCTAGGTCATCCATGTGTGTGTGCATGGACCATGACAACTACTTCCTCATGCGCACTATGGCCATATCTTCATCCATGAGCTCCCAGCCATATAATTATTTTTGTGTCAGCATGCTCTGGAAATGGGTGTGGAAAATTTTACTGTGTCCTCTGCATAGCCCATAGCTGGTGGAATGTGCTCTCCACTCGTTCTTCTAGACCGTTGCTACTTAGGAACTTTAGCTTCCAAATTTGGGACTTGTGTCTCCATGTCCTGAGTAGTCTCTGCAGCTATCTCCTCTATTCCCTTTTCTTCCTCTCCTCTTTCCTTTGATTCCTCATCCTTTTGTTCTTCTATGTTCTTTGGAAGTGTAGGATAATTATGCATGCTTTCCTCTGACTCTTCCGCCTCCTCATTCAAATTCAGTTTCCTCCTTTACATGATTGCCTCCTTATGTGGAGAGAGTCTAGGTGATCTACGCATTGTTTGTGGAGTAGCACCTTGGGTCCTTGTTCTCCTGAACACCCTCTTAAATCTTTTCTCCCCTTAGACTACATTCAAGTCCTCATCATCCCCCCTCTTGTTCTTTGAGGTGGTGTGGTGGTACACTTAGCTGCATCCTTATTCATACAATGTCTTCTACTTCTATGCTCCAAACCACCACTATCTTTGCAATCATCCTCCTCATCCTCCACTTCAATTGGCTATGTGGGCTTAGGTGTTAAGATGTTCTCCATTATATGCTTTCCCTTTGGTGGTGCTGGAAGTGCAAACTCATCTTCCACATACTTTTTATTCTCCATCTTTGGCTTTAGTTGGAGATACACCAATGCTGCTCCAATATCTCCCACCACCAAACTTATTGGTTTAATGCTCAATACATCTAAAATGAGTATTTCAACATATGCAACCCACCCTGGATACACATATTTATTCCTTACTATGTGGTAGTTGCAATCTACCTTATCCACATTGAATGTCGGTTTACAGGTGCTGTAAACCTATGTACTGACACCTGGAAGTACCTTGTTGTGAATGCATATGGAAACTTACACCAAGGGCTCCATGCTCCATCTTTCATGGCAAACTACGCTATACAGAAATGTTGGTATACAACGAACTAAACTACCTTTCCAACCACCGAAGGCAAGTCCTTGGGGATGCACCATTCTTCCTCAAAAGCCACATAGAGCCTATCATACCACTTCTCAGCCCGTTACTTAACCTACTCTATCATGGATCCCTCACACAAGTACTTCTTGAAGTGTTTTACATGTGATTTTTTTTTGGATACTCCCATACCTTCTCCTTCGGTCCATCAGGTACTCCAATCTCCATGAACACCAGTGATAATAGAATAGCTCCAAAGTTGATCTTTCCTCCTACGTGCACTTCCTCAATGATTGTCTCTATAATATAACATGAAATTTTGTAGACTACTCCTTCAGACATCTTTTTGGAAATGTGCAGCCACATGGTGTTCACTTGTGACCACCTTTCCTGGTCATTTAGCTTTGTAACAAGATGTGTGACCGCTTGCACAACTAGATACTTCTTCATTTTTTCGATGTCCATACCATGTGGACCCTTTGTATACCCTAACTCCTTTTCTTGGTCTCCAATATTGTGGTTTTTTCTGTCAGATCATCTCGTAAATCGTCTCTTGTGCCTTTCAACCCCATTACCATGGAGATGAGCACGGATAAAATTATGACTCTACAACTTGCAAAGTAGAAAAAGTCCTTGTGCACTCTGCTCATGAGCCATTGGTACAAGGGCTCATATTTCCCATAGTAAGGGAGCTCATATAGTTGGTAAAATCCTATCTTCTGCAAGAGATTCTCACCAGCATCGTCATACACCGGCATGTCTTCCATCATGTGTTTATTTATCTTCATGTTTAATAACACGTCAAGCTCCTTCTTATTCTCTATGGTACGGTGATTGTACTCACTCACTTTGCTTTTTCTTATATGTGAATCCCACTCTGGCTAACTATGATGCCCTCTGGATATTACATTTTAGAAAAATTGCTTTCTAGAGCCATCTCTTCTTCTTCCTCTACCACCTTCTTCTTTCCCTTCACTCCTGTTGTAACTACTTTCTTGGGTTCCATTTCTACCTTGCAATCCTTTGTAGATCCTTACCACTCAAATTCTACAAGGTGTGAAGAAAACCCTAGTTTGATTCATCATGTCCTAGGTGAAATTACATGCCCTAGATCCTCTTTGTTGCCTCACTTCACTCAAACCCTTCACCACCAGGACATAAGCTCCTTCTATGCACAGATCTCTTCGTCATGACAGGTTACACACCTCTCTCACCTTAAAACGATCACTCAACTCTTCACGCTTGGCTTCTTTCAAATACTCTTAATCACAATGGTAAAAATGAATTCACATTCCTTCCTTATATAGATTTTCAAAATTTTGATACATTCATTTCTCCTTCACCTACCAATCCTCTCATTAATTGACCAATTCCATCATGTTTGCATGTTACATCCTCACACCCCAGCTTATAACCTTCTAGCATGCCTTCCTACACTCTAGTCACATAATTATCTTCAATGTGTGTCCTTGCACCCAAGTACCTCGTCATTGTACCTTATCTTGGTAGTTATCATGGCCTCTTCTTACCTCGTGTTATACTATTCCTTCATTCATCTCCATCCTTGGTCACTTTTGAGAAGCAATTTTTTTACTTTGAAAAACACACTGTAGCAGACTTATTCCTTTCAACTTTCAGTTCCCACAATATTGTACCTCGATATCAATAACCACCTGCACTAAAAGGATGTGTATTCTTCTACACATAAACATGCTTCATGTAGTAATTAGCTTCATGCGCGCAAGTGCACTTATTTCACAACAAAAAAACTAAAGTGACAAAGCATAATGACAATGAAAGAAATATATTAAGGAAATACATAATGGAAACCTAATCTAAATGGCAATACTTCCTTATTACAAACACCAAGAAGACTTATTTATAGTAGGGCTTCAGCCTACTCCCGTTGAAGTAACTAGGTAGCCGTGTTCCATCTAGTGCTTCTAATTGGCAAGCACTTGTTTCAAGGATGTAAGTAATAACATACAGCCCTAACCAATGTACCTTAAGTTTTCCTAGAAGGTGTAAGAACTTACAGTCATAGAGAAGTACCATTTTCCAATCTCAAACCTCTTATCCTATATGTTTCTATCATGTCATGCTTTCTTCCTAGCCTTTTATTGCTTCTAAACCCATCGTGTTATGGTTCATCACTCATCCAGTTGAATCATCTTCTCAATACGCTCTTCTAAAGCTTGTTCATCAGCTAGACCTATAGCATGCGCAATGCGTAAAAAGGGTAACATAAATTCTATAGGGATATGATTCGATGCCAAACACCGACTAAAATGGTGTGGCTTTGTTCAACTGTTATAAGTTGTTCAATATGCCCAAAGAACAACCGACACTTTATCATCCCAATCCTTTCTTCCAACATCACAATTTTTGTCAATGGATGGCTCAAAATCTTGTTGAAATCCTCAATGAGTTCCATTTTCCATAGGATGATAAGGTGTAGTCTTATGGTGTTCAACCCTAAAATAATCTAGTAGGATCATGATTGTCTCATTCAAAAAGTGTGTACCCCTATCACTTGTCAAGCTTAAAGGACATCCATATCTTGTAAGAACATTCTCCCATAGAAACATAGCTGATGTAGCCGTTATACAGTCCTTCATAGGTGTTTCTTCTACCCACCTTGTGAGATAATTTGTACAAGTAATGATATAGTGTAACCCATTCCTACACGCACTGGTGAAATAGGTCCTACAAAATTGATGGCCCATTTCTCAAATGGTTTAGCACTAGTAATAGGTCTTAAAGGCATCTCATCTCTTTTCCCTGGTTTACCTAGATGCTAACAATGGTCACACACTTTGCAATATGCTTTACAATCTTTATATAGTGTCTCCCACCATAATCCAACAAGTAGGATCTTTCGGGCAGTTGCATCACCTGCATAGTGGCCACCTATAATACCACCATGTGCTTCCTCCATTATATCCTTGCACTCATGCTCTAATACACAATGGTGTAATAATTCATCTCTGCCTAACTTGTAGAGGTCACCACTGATTAACATAAACGGTTCTACGCGTATAGCAAGTTGTTTCTTTTCTAATGCCTTCATTCCTTCTAGTGCCACACCAGTCTATAGAAATACAACAATGTCTTCTAATTATAATGTTTCGTGATGTAACCTATATACTCTGTGCATCTAGCATGGTTTCTTCAATTGTGTGTTCTTATTCTCCGAGTAAATTTTAGACAACCTGTGAAGTCAAACTCTTAAAATAGGAGTACCCATCTCGCATATGTGCCCTTGTAAGATGGGTTTGTTCACCAAATACTTTAATGTCATGTGATTTGTATAAAACACAAATGGTGTTGTTAACAAGTACTATCGGAACTTGTGAAATGTATAGATCATTGACAAAGCTTCACGCTCTGTAGTTGTATAATTATGTTCGGCAGAATCAGCTTCCTACAAGTAAAGAAAATTGTATGATCTATAGAACCTTCGCTAGGTTGAGCTAACACAACACCAATGGTCATAACATAGGCATCCACATGCACATGAAATGGTTTATCCTTTAATATCTCAAATGTGTGATGTTGTTGTTCTCCCCAATAAAATGTACCTTTCCCTTTTAGTAATTCTTCCAAGGGTGTAGCAACTTTGGCATACCCTTTGATGAAATTTCGATGATATCCTATGTGACCCAAAAATCCATGCACCTCACTTTGACTAGTAGCTGATTCCATACCTAGAATGACTGCAACCTTAGCTAGATCAACCAGAAAACCTTCCTTACAAATTATATGTCCTAACAATTTTCCAAAAGGTGTAGCAAATATGTGATTTTGATGTTCAAAGAGATACTAAATTGTCAGCACCGTTCAAACATTAAGCGCAAATTATCACAATGATCTTTCATAAGCCCATATATTGTCTAATCATCTAGATAAACCTATAAAAAGTTATGAATAAAATATTTGAATGCCTGAACAACTATCTGCAAGAATACATCAGGCACATTTTTCAGTCAAAAAGGCATGACAATATAGGTAAATCTACCCCATTCAGTAGTAAATGTAGTCTTTTCCTAATCCTCCTGTGTAATTCTAACCTAGTGATACCCAGAGAACCCTTCTGTAAAAGAATATATTTTGCACCCTACAACTCCTAGTATTTCCTTAGTAAATGGCGTAGGGAATGGATCTGTTACACATGCAGCATTTAGCTCCATGTAGTCCACACATATTCTAATTCGTCCATCCTTCTTGATATTGATCACCATTGGAATAACCCATTCTAGCTCATTAAGGGGCTTAATAATTCCATATTTCAACATGTTATCAATCTCCTCTTTGACCTTTTTACACAAATTGGGGTTCATTCTGTAAGGCCTCTTTCTAACTGGGTGTGCACCGTCCTTAAGCTTTATCTTCATTTCCCCAAGTGATTCATGCATGCCTTTAATTTCATGATACCCTTGAGGGAATAAGTCTTGATAATCCCTTAGTGACTCAATGATCTTTGCTACTTCCGATTCTGACCAATAGTCTCCAATTATGGCCTCCTTTGGCTCATCCTCCGAACCTATATTCACCTTCTTTGTCTTCATGGGTTCATGATAGGCAGGCATATCCTTGTTTACACTTTCCAAGACCTCACGCACCCCTTGTGAATGTTCAATATTCAGGTTCTCAACTTCCTCATCATCCATGATATAAACCATATTTTCTTTCTCTTCCTCAAGGAAATCACATTCAACTAGTATGGAGTCCATTTCTTCTTCCTTTTCAAAATGCGCCCTAGACTCTGTCTCACCAAATAATTCCTGAATACACTCTTTTTCCTTTTAACTATCTCCCATAGTTAAGCACTTGATAAATTTTAATGCTTCTTCTACTAGAGGTTTAGTCAAGAAGTAGTCAAAGGTCTGGAGCATTCCTACAGTCAAATTCTACTAATTCCCAATCTCTCGGTGTAGTTCTACATATACATACCAAAAGCATGTGCATCCTTGTAGAGTAGATTACAATCTATGCACCGAGAGTGAAGGTGGTAATACTTCTGTCCCCAGTCCGAGTCTCTCACACTATCTGAATGTGATGCTTTGAACGGGTTGATCACCATTATAAGTGTAGATTTACGTAGGTGAATTACTTCTTTAAAACCGAGTAGATAGGGTGATTCCAATCTCCTCCCATTCTATAAGATTATCTATGTGGACTACCCACAAAGCACATTGTCATCTCGTGTAAGGTATATATGAACAAATCTCTTCTCTTAATTTGATTTGTCCATTTTGCTTCCATGGATCTCAAAAATACGGGAAGATATTCCACCCGGTATACCAAGGTACGATATTACATATCCATCGAATAGAAAAAGTCCATTCTTGCATGCAATCGTGCTTTTTTTACCTCGCACCCTACTATTTCATGTGTACCATGAGCCCAATTTTCACAAGAAATAATTGTAGTATCACTAATAGAATGAGAATCTTCCCTTGTAGGATGCATTCCTTTGATGGCTCATTGACCTTTGGGTTTTGAATAGTACATACATAGATTTTGTTTAAGTCTAACTCACTTAGAGGCTCAACATATGGTGTAGACTTCCCATTTGTCAAAGGTATCACAAACCTTTCCTCCTTGTTCTTAAAGCTGATATACCCCATATTGAATCTCAAGTGAGCATTATTCACATAACACCAAGGGCATCCAAGCAAGGCTAGAAAATTGTCTACTTCTGCAAGTGTTAATACCTCAAAATACCTAGTGAACTTGGCCCTTTGTATGGTTATAGATGCATCATTCAAAACTCATATGGGAGTGGCCTTAGTCCAGTTTTCCATAAACAACACATTAGATGATGGCTACAATGGAGGCCTCCCCATTTGTACCCATGCATCTAATGTAAGAACATTCACTTCCGCACCTATATCAATCAATATGTTACTCAACAACCATCCATCCACAATAGCATTCAGAGTAATTTCCTTGTCATAGTCAATGCTATTAGGGGAAGATTGTATGCAGGAAATTCCGTCCGGTCTCAATACTTGTGCGCAAAGTGTTCTCTCTTAACCAAATTCCTAATATTGGAATGATGATCACATGGTGCAATATTTTACACACTTCTCTTAGATCATCGATATCAGTTTAGATTTTCTCCAATGCTTTCTTCTTTTCCTTTAAGTACTATATCTTACCTTGAAGATTCCTTAGCACTTTCATGGTATCCTAATAAACCTCCTTCTAATAGGCAGGATTTGGGTACCGGGCATGAAGGATGTCATCCTTAGTGATGGTAGGTTTCTACTGTAATGCCTCTCTTATGCACATCACTTCAGATCGTGTAGTAATTTTCACTGTTAATGCCTCAGGTCCTGGTGCTATCTTGGGCATCCACTGATATTCTATCACTGCTGGATTCTAACCATCCTTGTGCCTTTATTTTCTCGCTACTTACTTGAGATGCTCATATAAGTTCGAGCACTCTTCATAGCTATGGTTCTTTCCGTAGAAAGAACATGTAATATTTTGAGGACATTCATGCCTATAGTGGTTAGGAGATTTGCATGTATAACATGTTCCATGAGGGAACTCACCTCTTCCTCCACCGTGGCCTTGTTCTCTGAATCCACCACGGTATCCTTGACCTCTCGCCACGACTACCTTCAAAATTCTCCTCATTCGATTATAGTGTTCCTAATTGTGCTTCCGATCCTAGTGCTCATTCTTACACTTAGAATTATCTCTTACATTTTTCTGTCATACCCTAATATCTATAGCATCATCAATTTGACAAATCAACTAACAATCTTTTTGTATCATGGGTCGTGGAAGAAAAATTTTACGGTAACAAGATACATTCTTCCTTATCACACGTTGTAACAAAGGATAGTGACTAACATCATGATTCAAATGATAGATCTCACATTCCAACAGTAATGTGTGTATAGATCTACGAGGGAAGCTATCCTTGGTGTGAACTTCCACTTTGCAATCTTTACACCAAATCACTGAGCACGTTTCATGGGCTAAATTTGCTGATAGCTTCTCTAACTATTTTTCCATAGCTATAATTTATGCCTCTAAGAATGGACTAATGCCGGTGTTAATGCTCTCAAATACCTCGCAAGAACAAAGTTGCTTCCATTGCTTCGCATGGATCAATGTATGTCTTATGTGACAGTGCTCTTCTGAATGGTGTAATCAATCCTTCGACGAACCATTATACATGCTGGCTTGCGTGAATATCAAAAGAAAGATTAGATATGAGTGTTTTAAAATGGGCATCATACTCACATACACTCTTAGTATTGCCTTGTTTGATATCCTTGAGCATGCTTAAACTCTTCTGCTGAAATTCTGGGATATAGAATTCCTTCAAAAAAGCATCCTTCAAGGTCTTTGCATAATCCATGCAAGTTTGATCAGGGTCAAAATTCCTATACCAACTGTGTGCACATCCCTATAATGTAGTAGAAAATTGGCTTGCCTTGCACTCAGAAGCCATGATCCCTTTCACATGCCACAATATTTTACACATGTGCACATGCTCAACAACATCCTCTATGCCTCTATACTCTAGAATATGAAGAGACATCTCCATATAAATATTATGGGATTGGTTCCGACCTTACCCACCTAATCCAGAACCTCCTGTGTTTCCCCGCCTCCAAAACCACTAGATCCACCGAAACTAGAACCACATATACCTCTTGATCCTCCACCTGTAGCTAGAATAGGACATGTAGATGTACTCCCTTATGCTCTAACAAAGTATTACTATATTGAACCCCTATAGTTTGTGTGGTAGTTCCACTTCTAGAGGTGAATCCAACATTTAGCGCACTTACATTCTATGTAGATGATGCACTTGAAAATGTTCCTCCAAATAACATTGAAGTCATCTATCCTGTCATTGATGTACTTTCTCTCTGACTTACTCTAGTTCTCCTGTTTCCCAAATTCACTTGCTGATTACTTATCATACTAGATACTGGAAAACCAAGCACAAGGGCTAGGTCACTAGGTGGATTAAGATGTGTGCCCACGGCCTAGATAGTATCTACTAGTACACTTTTGTGTGAGGCCAAAGGGGATCTCTTTCATGCTTTCCAAGATGGGGAGTTCCTTATGCTTTGGATCCATGTCCTCTACATGAGCTTCAAATCCTTCATGAGCCATATCTCTCCTCAATGCCATACTTTTTGCAACGGTACGTTGCTTCTCTATCTCCCTCTCATGCACCTCATTATACTTAAGCCACCTTTCCTCTCTCTTCCTTTCTACCGCTAGGTCTTCCATCTTTCACCAAACCTATTCCTACCCTCATCTCGTGGTGAGGTTTAGATAGCCATCAATTTACTCTCAAGGTTCAAAGTCATCATCAAGATTTGGATCGCCATAGGAATGCCTTGTAGATAAGCTCCTCTTGGATATCGTAAGAACTGGAATTCAGCTACTTCTGGACACAAATACATTGAAATTGAATACTCTAAGATATAACTATTCAAGACACCATGAAACCACATGTCCACAGCTCGAGTATATATTAGATCAACATCATAAAGAGCCTAAAATTTTTCATGTGTCTATACAAGTGCGTGATACCTCAAATTCAGCTTAGATGCATAAGCAATCAACCACTCATATAATTCTACCGGAAATATGGCAAAAATCTCTTATATAAGACGTTATACTGATTATGTTCTACCCAAGTGCGTGCATTGAACTTAGATCCAATGTTGAACCGCCATGCATATTCTTCCTTCAGTTCATGTATCCATTCCTCAATACTTACTAGAGTTAACCTAAGTACATCTTCATTATGAACCAACTTGAAAACAACTGAAAAGAGGTCCAGTAAATGAAACCAATGATGCAGATTAGAATTCACTAGATGACACCCTAGATGCGCTGACACATCACTCAGCCTAGAATGAGTGCTCACCTAAAGCACACAAAGGTATTAGGTCCCTCTTTAGGGTTGTTTTAGCAGAATGTTAACATGATGAATAATTAAAGCATATAGATCCATAACTAATACAACATTATGTAGTGTATGACAAATCTAGATCTAGGAAATAATAGGTTTAAACAATAATCATAATATAAATAAGAACATGCACCGCCCAATTACACATGGGAATAACACTAAGGTTGAGTCAATAACTTCCATCTCTTAATTATCACAATAACCCATAAGCTTCTTACAAAAATGGCAATCTATGTCGATGCACGCATGGATTTAGTATGGTAATCCAAAAATAAGTACATGTCTATGTATACTTATCCCTCACGCACACACACTATATTATCTATCTCTCTATATCCATCATCTCCCTACCAAGTAATTCACTACATATATATAGGGTGGGAAATTTCCCTTCACCGTTTATCTATTCTAAAAATAGGTCGCACACTATTAATAGCTACGCGTCATTTGAATGCATATCCACACATGCAAGTGTGTTATCTATATTCTACTAATAGTTAACTGAGGTGACAATCCTATCCTTAGATTGTCTCCATGTAAAAGCGCTCTGAATCCAATCCTCCATAAATAGACAATGTGTGGCACGCACATCTCTGCATCATTGGTGTGTTCTACACGTCATCTTCTAAAAATAGATCTTCATGCCCAAAAATGGCTAAGTCCTGAAACTAAACTTTTTTCCATACATGTGTTCTTCCTATCCATTTGTGCTTTTACGTATGACTTGCTTTCCCACGTGGACTTCTTGTGTGATTTCTCTGTCAAGTGTCCTTTTCTCAACATGGATATCATAAGAATTGGAGTTCAGCTACTTCTGGACATGGATACGTCAAAATTGAATACTCCAAGATATAACTATTCAAGACACCATGAAATCACGCGTCCACATCTTAAGGTCAAATCATATCAGCATCGTAAAGGGCCTAAAATTTGTCTTATTTCCACACAAGTGCATGATACCTCCAATTCCACTTAGATGCATAAGCAATCAGCCACTCGTATAATTCTACTGAAAATATGGTGAAATAGCTCTCATATAAGCTATCATACAGATATTGTTCTACCCAAGTGCGTGCATTGAACTCAGATCCAGTGCTAAAACACCGTGTGAATTATTCCTCCAGATCGTGTATCTACTCCTCAATACTTTCTAGAGTTAACTGGTATGTCTTCATCATGAACCATCCTAAAAACAACTAAAAAAGAGGTCTCGAAGAATGGAACCAATGAAGTAGCCTAAAATTCACTAGATAATACCCTAGACGCGCTAGCACATCACTCAGCCTAGACTGAGCACTCACCCGAAGTGCAAAAAGGTACGAGGTCCCTCTTTAAGGTTGTTATAGCAGAATTTTAACATGATGAAGAATTAAATCATATAGATCCATAACTAATACATCATTCTGTAGTGCATCACAAATCTAGATCTAGGAAAGAATAGGTTTAAACAATAATCATAATAGAAATAAGAACATGCACACTTACCTAATTACACACAAGAATAACACTTTGGTTCATTCAATATCTTCCATCTCTTAAGTATCACAATAACACGAAGCTTTTTACAAAATCGGAAATCTATGTCGATGCGTGCATGGATCTGGTATGGTAATCCAGAAACAAGTACACTATGTTATCTATCTTTCCATATCCATCATCTCCCTACTAGGTAATTCACTACATATATATATGGTGGGGACTTTCCCTTCACTTCTTATCTATCCCAAAAATAGGTTGCATGCTATTAATAGCCATGCGTCGTTTTCATGCATAGCCACACATACAAGTGTGTTATATATATTCTATTGATATTAACTAAGGTGACAATCCTATCCTTAGACTATCTCCATGCAAAAGTGCTCTAAATCCAATCCTCCAGAAATAGAGAAAGTGTGGCGCGCACGTCTCTGCATCGTTGGTGTGTTGTTCATGTCATATTCTAAAAATAAATCTTCTTTCCCAAGAATGGCTAAGTCCTAAGGCTAAACTTGTGTTCTACGCATGTGTTCTTCCTATCCATTCGTGCCTTTGCGTATGACTTCCTTTCCCATGCGGAATTATTTCGTGCTTTCTCTGTTAAGTGTTCTTTGATCAACATTGGTCCTCACACTACCCTCCATGCAAGACCTCTCACCTTCCTCACCCTTAAACAACTTGTAAAAGAAAACAAACATTATGTTAATTTTTATAATATTTAGACATTGCTAAAAGTTTGATAAAATAAAAGTACTTGCATATAAATGAATTTCATATTACATTTAAACAACCTATATGAACCCTGAAGCAAATTGCTATATCTCTCATATGGCCTTATTACATTAAAACATATTGCTAAATTTGAAACTGTAGACACCTAAAATTTAGCCCGAAATTTTTAAAAACTTAAATTGTGATAATCATCCCCTTTCCCACATATTGGCAATATATCGTCAATAATGCTCATCTTCTCTCCTATCATCATTAATTAATTACATTACATTAATTAATTAAGTCTTCTATTCAACAAATATCCTAATTAATGACTTTCCGTTAATTAATTCTTCCTTCTATCTAGACTAATTAATTATTATTAATTAATTAGCTTCCCCTTTCATTAAACTAATAAATCATTATTTAGTTGATTGAATTCCCTTCTATAGTCTAAATCATGCTAATATCCCTCTAAAAATCTCTTATAAGCTTGCACACCTATTAATTAATCACTTTGGTTAATTAATAAACCCCCTTTATCCCCATGAGTCACTAAAGGACAAATTAAACTCTCCTAAAGTTGACTCAACCCTTTCTAAACCCCCCTTATCCACAACTAACTCAACATCTCTATTATCCCACATATAAAGGGATGTAGAGATTCCTCTATCCATTGGGCTATATAAAGATCCCTCCTCCTACCTTTACACCTACACTTTTACATTCCTAGATGAGCATAGAGCCTAAGCTATAGTCATTTTATCATCTTGGAGCATTCTTCATTGAAGAGGCTAACTACTTTCATTTCTTGTATGCATCCATCCAAGTTTTGAATTCATATGGGGATATGTCAAATGGTCTTGTAGCCATGGATTGACTAGACTCCATTCTTCAAAACCTTGGGATTCAAACATACAATCAAACCTTTGATTGATAAGGATCTAAATAGGTTCATTTCATTTTGATTAGCATTCAATAGAGATACAGATTAATGAATTAACATGTTAGTTTGAATATTTGTTCATGTTCTAATGCAAGGATGTTAGTAGATTAGTCTTTCTTAAGCTCTAAGCATGATGGTGCATTGAATTTGATTTAGCTTTGTTTTAGGACTACTAGGTGTTAGTTCTAACTCTTTTTGCATTGCTAACAAATACATGTACACATTTTGCACACCCAGTGGGATGGGTCCTTAGTCCCTTAACATTCTAGCTTGAATTCCATTTTTTTTGGCTAACCTTTGATATACACATATGGAAAATAATGTTCAATTTCTAAGAATTTTGCTAGTATTATATGTGTAATTTTTCATTTAGAGTTATCATTCTAATGGGTTATTTTCAATTTCAAGATAACTTACTAAAATTTGAAGTGTTGTGAGCTTTTTGGTGTCTTTGGTCGTATTTTGATTGTAGGGTGGGAGAAAGCATACTAACCCGGCACCGGCACATCAAACCTAGTGCGGACACATGTTTGAGGCACACACACTCTATTTGTATTATACCTTCAATGCAGCTAAAAACCTATCAGTGGCGCACATACCATAATCCTGGCGTAGGAATCTCTCGGGTGGCGTAGGCACACTATTGGAGTTTTCCATACCTTCTTTATGATACCATGGTGTAGGCATCTTTTGGGTGGTGCAAGAACATTGTTGGAGTTTTCCATACCTCCTTTCTATTACCCTAGTGTAGGCATCTCTCGGGTGGCGCAAGCACACTATGGAGTTTCTGCACTCTCTTTTGGCTACCCTGGTGCACATGCCATAACCCTAGCATAGGCATCTCTTGAGTGGTGTAGACGTACTATGAATCTGAATAACACAGAGGGGCACAGACACCCTAACCCACACACACATGCCTAAACCTGTGTGTAGGTGCTTCGATTTGAATTAAATTACATATTTCAGTTTCCTCAAATTTTGTATGTTAAAGTGTTAACTTCTTTGGAGGTTTTATTTGACTAATGTTTATTTCTGTAGGGTATGTTTTACATACTTTTTCTAGACTAGATAGACTTTGTAATGCTTTCTTGTAAGAGTAAGGTCGCATATGCTCTTCCCTCGCATCCTTTGGGGTGATCTTGGGAATCAGAAATGATTCTTAGGTCTTTTGGCACTTTGAAAATGTTGAGAATGTCCTAATTGAGTAGAAATGAGTTAAATTGGTGTGTTTGAATTAATTGTTTTCCATTTGGTAATTTCTTGGATTCTAAAAAATGTCACGTATGCTCTTCTCTTGCGTCCTTGGATGATCTTGAGAATCAGAAATGATGTTTATTCTCTTTATGGAAAATCACTAACCCATTGTGTAGAAACAAAACACATGCTTTTCAAAGAAAGGTGGAGTCAAAACAAAATCAAACTACTAATACAGTTTTCTGTGTAGGTTGCCAAAAGGTGTTCAAGCAAACCACATCAAATTAAACAAGATAAAAAGAACACCACATTCAAAACACTGTATTTGTAGGTTCAAATAAGGGTACATCCCATCCACTTAAAACTAGGACATAACCCCTTTGGCATAAGCCTTAAGATACAAAAATGGGGGTGGTCCTAGGAACCCCAAAGTAGTCCATGCAAGAGGGAACCTTGTGGACAAAATGGGAAGTGCTCCACACAACCTACTTGACTAGTTGTTCCTTGTGAGTTAGTATTACCATTTGTCCGTATGGTGACCCTAGTGATAGTACACATAGACGCACTAGTTGCCCATTGTGCTTGAAGGGGGTAAAGTAAACCCAAGATACTCCCAAATTAGTCATTGTGATTTTTTTGCTTAAGATAGCTTTGTAACACCTAGTTGAGGGAACCACCTAGGAAGATATCTTTGGCCAGAGCCCACTTTGACCACTTCAAAATAGTTTTGAGTCATGAGCCATCATTCATCACGAAATGTGGGAAGCATTAATTTTGCTTAGTTTTTTTACTTGCCTTAAGGCAAACTGAAAATCTGCCAAAGTAAAGCCAACATTTTGACCCCCATTTTGATCTACTTCTTTCATTTGCTTTTGACACTTTCTTGATCAAAATAAAAGTGACTACCTTTGCGTTATCAATTGATTTTTTCTACCACTTTTTTGTCTGTTTACGCCCATCCATGTTTGTGACTGGGTAAGTTAAACATCCGAAGTGTGTGGATACGTATTCTTATCATTGGTATACTTTGTGATCTTGATACCCACGTCAGGATCATCATCATAGTTAGGCTTGGTTCATCATCTTGAACTTCCTTAGAAAGGTTACCTTGTTTATATCATATCACTACAATTTTGATATTTACGTCTCATTTCTTGTAAACTTGACCTAAATATATATATTGTAAGGTTACACTATACACATTTTAATAATTCTTAGTTATACTATAAGTTTTTAGTTTGATTCCATTACTACCTCGATTTTGAAAAGTGCTACGTGTTACCACTTGTGTGTGTTATATCAATATCATCTTGATATCAATACCTTACTTTCTCACAAAGTTTGGTTAACATATCTTGGTGACATTGTTGTGTCACTCATAATTGTAACTCACACTTTTTGAGATATAGGTATTGATTGAATTGGGCTTGCTTCTAGTATACCTTGTTAGGAGGTCACATTAACTTCTTGTTATTACTTAT
Organism: Taxus wallichiana var. yunnanensis; assembly: GCA_018340775.1. Lineage (NCBI taxonomy): Eukaryota > Viridiplantae > Streptophyta > Pinopsida > Cupressales > Taxaceae > Taxus > Taxus wallichiana. Next base: position 442,032,265 of record CM031235.1, on the reverse strand, counting down.
GCCTTGTTTATGTATTTGAACTCGACATAAGTAGGGACATCTTGTTAATTATCTTACGACATTGACTACCTTTTTGAAACAAACCTAGGAATTACTTCATTTGATTGATAGGCTTGGTACCAAACATTACGTCATTGTTAACTTGTGCATTTTTAGGCCATCACTTTATCACATTGGTACTTTAACATTCATTATACTCATTCAATTCTTGACATTATTTTTACATTTCACTTAGGTTTGATAACAAATCTTTGAACACATTCACAGATACCTTAGTGAAACTATTACACATCATGGCCCCTAAAACATGATTAGGGCTCAAAAAGAAAACATTAGAAGCAAAACAAGCACAAACTTGGGAAGTCCTCAAACAAACAAGGGTCAAACCCTTTTATTGGCCATGATCTTGGGCCTTTATTTTCCACAGAAAAAGAGGTAGAAGAAATGATAGATCATAGTGGTGACAAGTTGGAATCCCCACATGCGGAGTTTGACTTTGACCCCACCTTGTTAGATGAATTCCTTTTTAGAAACAAGGATAGGGTACTGGCACAAGTTGTAGAATTGGGAGCCAAAATTCCTATTGAACAAGAAACAATCCCACCTACAAATGATGCTAATGATGAGGAGTGACCTCTTATCAACATGGATGATATTTTAACACATGGACATGCTTCTACCTCCAACATAGGAAATGATAATGTAGTGGGACATAGAATACCTTTCATTAAAGTGCCACGTAAAGTCAAGATAAAACCCAAAAATGTTGAAAAACCTTCAGCAGCATGAATAAGAAGAGGAACCTTTTGAAGAAGAAGTCACTATTCAGCAACAAATTTGTAACCTTAGTCGATAATTAGCCTTGTTAACATCTCATGTGCAAAAATAAACAAACAAGAATGTAAAAAGGCAAAACCTAAGGTCAAAATTAGTGAAATTCAACTGGATAATCAAGGAGAAGACAATATAGAACATCATCATGTATATATCCCTGCCTCTCTTACCAAAGAACAATTACTCACTCAAGATATACAATCTATAAAATTTACACTTACAAGTCTCCAAGAGAGCACTCTAGGGAATAACAGAAAATATCAATACGAAGAGCTATGTCCCTATCCATTTGACAAAACTATGATACTTCAACCCTTCCCTAAAAAGTTTGACATGCCAAAATTTGACAAATACAGAGGGAAGGGTGATCCACGAGACCATGTAAAATAAATTTATATGGCATGACAAGAAGTGGCCTACAGTGACAACTACCTCATATGACTCTTTCCAAATATTCTAGGGGGCCAAGCCTTAGAATGGTTTACTCGCTTACCTCATGGGTCTATTTTTACATGGCCCAAACTAGCAGAAATATTTGTATGACACTTCTCGTACAATATAGAAAGTGACATAACCATGGCAGACTTGTGTGGCACTAAACAACGTCCCAACAAAACATTTGCTAGCTTCCTACAAATATGGAGAGGGATAGCTAGTCGCTTCCCCTGTACATTCCTTAAAAAGCAGCTTGTGAGTATCTTTGTGCCTAATCTAAATCCAGACATCACTTTCCACCTTCAAATGCATTGTGTTCACACTTTCGAGGAGGTTATTGAAAAGGGCATTCAAATAGAGAAAGCCCTTATTTCCAAAGGAAATCTTAAATCACACTCTAAAGATAACCAAAGTGTTAAACCTACGGAAAATCTGAAAATATTCAACAAAAAAAAATGTGGTGGGAGACGGAATCACATATTCCAAATGCATGAAAATGGTTCAAACCAGTCAACCTTTTAAACTAACCAAAGGACCTATTCAACCACCACCTAAATGTAGAATGTTCACTCCTCTCAATGAACCTTTATCGGTCATATTGAAACAATTAGATGTAGCTCACATGGTGACTCATCCCACGACACAACCCTTTGATGAAAATGCTCCAAAACCATCATGGTACAAAGAGCATGACTATTGTGAATTACATCGTGTCAAGGGACACAAAACATACAAATGTCTATGACTTTGTCACTACATCCAAGACCTCATCGACAATGGGGAGATAGAAGTGGACAACCCGAAAAAACTCAGACACCTAATGAAAAGATGGGGATATACAAAGAACCATTCCCTAAACATGGTAAGTCAGAGGAGCCAAAGCCGGATCGAGGAGAGTCATCCTAGAGTTACAAAGCGGCGAATTATCTATATACCAAGAAGGATAATAATCATTATGATTTTCTCATTGGATGTATCCAATATCCCAATGACCATGTGAACACCATTCGAATCAAGGGAAAGGATTACTTTGTAGTAGCAAGGTGTTTCTTCCTCATATTCTCGGGAACCCTCTCCATTGACCCTGTAAAATGGTAGGTATAACCTTTTAGAACAACTTGAGAAGACATCTGCCAAGATTTCAATCTTGGATCTCCTCAAAATATCGAATGTACATAAGGAAATTTTGTACAAAACTCTTTAGGGGTCAGGAGTGCCACTAGAAGTAGATCCTATGCATCTTCAAGCTATGGTAGCCAACATTATCCCAACTGAGTACATTTCCTTTAATCATAGGGATATACCTATTGAATATCCAATGCATAATCTCCCCTTGTATATTGAGGTATTTTTTACCCATAGAAATATAAAATGGGTGCTTGTGGACAACGGATCAGGATTGAATATATGCACATTGAAATTAGTTAAGCACTTGGGACATATTGAAGAAGACATCGAGTCCCACATCATTACCATAACCTATTACAAAAATGTAGAAATAGAGTTATCTAGTAGAATCACATTACCCATGGAAGTCGACCCACTCATCATCACACAAAGTTTCATGTCCTGGAATTGGAACTCCCATATAATATGCTTCTAGGTCGACCATGGATTCATGTCATGTAGGTTGTGCCATCAACATTCCATCAATGCATTAAACTGAAACACAAGGGACATACTATCACGATACAAGGAGATCCAGAGCCCTTCACTCACTACAGAGCTCTCAATAATTTTGTGTGTAAGGGTGCCTATATGTGTCCCTCTACTAATATAGTTGTTCCTCTTCAATCAAGCCATGGAGTCCCGAGTAGATTTAGATTCCCTCAGTTCTTGTGCCCGTGATGCCTCTACATCAACTTCCCCTTTTGATTCATGGGAGATGAAGGTTCTGGAATATGGTTATGGGGAGTATAATGTGCAACAAGCCCTTTTAGTTTCAGACCTCTCATTATCACCTAAAACTAGAGGCTGACCCAACTATCATTTTAGATGGCCTAGAGATGAGTGAACTATTGGGTCATTTTTACCTAGAGGGTTGCTTGTTAAAGAGAAATTGTTGGATCCACCTACGACTTGGGTCCCAGAAGATACTCAACCAACTTGCTACCAAATCCCATGAGTATGAGAAGTCTATCCGAATGATGTATTCCATGGGCTACAAAGGTCTAGGATGCAGAAGGAATGAGCAAGGAAAATGAGAACTAGTTCCTCTCCCACATTTTAAGATGGAAAGGTATGGCATCGACATTCAAACCTATGGTTCACACCCCAAAATCAATATTCCACCTATTTTGAGCACAAAGATAGCTCGACTATTTAGATAGTGATACATATTCCCATCAGAACCAATACAAGAATCTTGCACCCACGAACTTGTTCATGAATACCACTTTCCTCACTATAACCCCTACTAAACCTAATATTGACCTTGTTTACCCTTTCCTTGTTGAATGGGACCAACAACGTCATGTACCACTAGATCTCTTTAAAAATGATGAAGCCATCATCTGAATTCATGGGCATTCGGGATACAATCCCCATTGAAGATCACAAAAAGGGTTTTTACATTGACTTAGATACCTTCACCTACTTCAGGGAGGAATATGAGCTTCACGTTAGCAAAATTTAAGAAAAAGCGAGGAAAAAAGTTCTAATGAAAAGCCTAAAAAAAATTCCAAGTCCAAGTCAATATGTGAAAACCTCTTTGAGGCGCTGCTGAAAAAAATAGATACAAAAATCGAAGGGCAATAAAGTGACCACACCAAGGATGAAAATATCGTAGAGACATCCTTGGATGAAGACCTCAACCTTCCTCCCAATCCTACACGTATGGAGGATTTTTCAAAATTACTAGTAGAAGAGACTATTGATGTAAACATTGGCATGGAAGATGACCTGAAAATAGTCAAGTTAGGAGCTTCACTCTCAAAGCATGGGAACAAAAACATTCACCATGTTGCTATGGGAATTTATAGATGTGTTTACATGGTCCTATAAGGATATGCCAGGCTTGGACCCAAATTTGGTAGTGCACAACTTAGTTGTACACGTAGACACCAAGCCCATCAAGAAAAAGCTCATAAAGATGCACCTAAGGGTGGCTCTCCTAGTTAAGGAAGAGTTAGAAAGATTTCTTACGATAGGATTCATTCGGCCCATTGATTACTTTGAATGGATATCAAATATTGTCCCTATAAAAATAAACTTATTAGGATTTGACTCTATTTCGATTTCAGAGACATAAATAAGGCATGCCCAAAGGATGATTTTTTGTTGCCTAATATCGATATGATTGTTGATTCAACTGTAGGATATGAAATGCTATCTCTTATGGATGGATTTTTAGGCTATAATCAGATCAAGATAGCCGACGAAGATCAACACAAGATGGCCTTCACAACTCCTTGGGGTACTTTTTGTTATCAGGTAATGCCATTTGGCCTTAAAAATGTAGGAGCAACTTATCAAAGGGTGATGATGGTAATTTTCCATGATATGATCCATGACATCATGGAAGACTATGTGGATGATATTCTCGGGAAATCTAAGATAAGGGTAGATCACCCTGATATTTTATGGCATATCTTTGAATCCGTGCGGGAGTACAAGCTTTGTTTGAACCCAAATAAATGTGTTTTTGGCATGTTGAGCTATACCTTACTAAAGTTACTTCTATTCTATTTGAAATGCCTCCTCCCAAAAAAATTAAACAACTGCGTAGCTTACAGGGGAAGATAAAGGCTATTCGCCACTTCATTTCCCAACTTGCCAACAAATGTCACTCATTCACCCATTTTCTAAAAAAGGATGTTGCCTTTATCTAGGGACCATAGCAATAACAGGCTTTCACCTTGCTTAAGCAGTACTTAGCCAATCCACCTGTCCTCATGCCTCCAACTCTTGGTGAGCCACTTCTATTGTATATTTCTACCACACAATTTGTTATTGGTGTGTTGCTAGCCTAATATGACATCAGCCATAAAGATAATGTTGTGTACTATATCAATCGTACTCTCATCATGTATGAGCTCAACTATCCTTAAATTGAAAAAGCTTATTTGGCTATAGTTTTTACCTTTCAAAAACTTCATCATTACCTATTAAATACTAAAACCAAGCTTATATCAAAATTTGACCCACTCAAATACATGTTTTCTAAACCCACCCTTACCGGTAGAATGGCTAATTGGATCATTCTACTGAGTGAATTTGACATTGAGTTTGTGCACCAAAATTCAGTCAAGGGACAGGTACTTATTGATCAGTTAGCAGAAGCACCTTTACAAGGAACAGAACCTGTGAATCTAGATTTTCCATATGCTTCATTAATGTACATTGAGGAATCTGTCATGTGGCAGGTACACTTTGATGGATCTTTTAATTTTCATGGTTCAAGGGCAAGTGTGGTACTAATTACTCCTTCTAGCAACCCCATACCTCAAGATTTTTTCCTTGGTTTTCCTTGCACAAATAATATTACAGAGTATGAGGCATTCATCGGGGATGAAGCTCATAATCAAATGGAACATTCATCATGTTAATATCATTGGTGACTTGTAGTTAATCATAAAACAATTCAATGATGAGTACAAATTCAAGGATGAGAATATCATCCCTTACAAGAAGTTGGTTGAAACTTTGAAAGAGTATTTTGTGTGTATCACATTTGAACAAATTCCAAGAGCACAAAATAGATCTGTAGACACTATGGAAACTATAGGTTCTATGTTATGCATTCCACTGGAAAGTAATGATATGTCTTTATTTGTTGAAAATCTACACCAGCCTATGTATGACATGCCAGAATCTTGTCTCTGCGTGCAATGTTGTTGGTCCCAATTCCCCATGGTATGAGCCCATCTTCACTTACCTTAAAGACAACACGTTCCCTCTTGACATCTCCCATTCTGAGAAACAAATCCTTATCTACCAGATAGCCCGCTATACCCTCTTAGGAGGTACGCTCTATCGTCATGGCTACAATGGGAATCTATTATGTTGTCTCGATACAACAGAGTCATTCCAAGCGATTAAAGAGGTGCATGAAGGGGTGTGTGGAGCCCACACAAACAGATGGTTCTAGCCAAGAAATTGTTGAGAGTGGGATACTATTGGCCTACCATGGAAACTGACTGTTGTAACTATGTGAGGAAGTGTGTACTTTGTCAAAAGTATGGAAATTTCATCCATGCCCCGTCATAACCGTTGTAACCCATCACACCCCATGGCCATTTTCCAAATGGGGAATTGATTTAATAGGGAAGCTTACCCCTACTTCATCTAATGGCCACACCCACATCATTACAACTACTGAATATTTTACCAAGTGGGTGGAAGTTGTCCCTTTGACCTATGTAATGGGTGCTCAGATCTCAAATTTCATCATGAATCATCTTATTTTCTAGTATGGCATTCCTGCAGCCATAGTTACTAACAACGGAAAATCATTCAAGAATAAGACCATGAAAGATATCTCGTCATTGGTTTCAAATAAGATTAAAATGGTCTACACCGTATTACCCCAAGGTAATGGACAAGTCGAGGCCACTAACAAGACTTTGGTTCGAATCATGGAAAAGATGGTAAGTAAGACAGGTCACAACTAGCATTTGCAAATTCACCCAGCTCTTTGGGCTTACAGGACCTCTATTCACACTCCTACTAGTGCAACACCATATTCCCTAGTTTTTGGAATAGAATCTATCATCCCGTTAGAAATCGAGCTTCCTTCCCTATAAATCTCTCTTAGGGATTATCTAGACAAGGATGAGGATTACATAGTGGCTAGACTGGAAGAGTTAGAACTCCTAGATGAGAAGCACATCCGTGCCCTAAATCATCTTAAAGTGTATTAGAATAGAGTTTCTCATAATTACAACAAAATAATCATACCTCATTAGTTTGAGGTTGGTGATTTGGTCATGAAAGAAAATCAGTTCAACACAAGGCGTAAAGAGAGAAGAAAGGCAAGTTTGAACTGCATTGGTTAGGACCATACGTCATTGTGGCCAAATATGGTACAAGAGCATAGAAAATTTCCCATCCTAATGGTGATGAGATCCACGATCCCATGAAATCCATGCACCTTAAGTGATTTTATGCTTAAACATGGTGCAAAATAAAAAGAAAAAAAAACAAAAAAAAGAGTAAAAATGATCAAAATACAAAAAAAAATTAAAAAGAGAAAAATAAAAGAGAAAACAGGTCATCCATAAGTGAAAACCACATAATTGTGGCACTTTGGATAAGTCCTTGGGTGAAAACCGGTTTGGCACCTTGGGAGGATTCGTTGTTCACAAGCATCTTGCATCTAGAGGGTACTTTTACTTAGCCTAGGGCTAGTTCCGCATCCACATCCGAGATTCCTTATGAGCCTATTCTTGTCAAGCCTTGATCCGTATTTTCTCCTATTATTAGTCTATGAAGGGATGGTCTTTTCTATTCCCCATCTCATGTTGGGGGCACTTCTGCGACTTCACCTTCCTATTTATAAGCACCGGCAATGCTCTTCTATATTCTCAGTATCTAACATTGGGGGCATCCATGTTTCTTGGTTACCTATGCATCACCTCGAAAAACTTTGGAAAAACACAAAAACATTCAAAAATGTTAGAAAATCAAAACAATAGAAAATTGTTTCACAAAAATTTAAACAAGAGAAAAATGTTTCAAAAAAACACAAAAACATTCAAAAATAGTAGAAAATCAAAACAATAGAAAATTATTTCACAAAAATCCAAACAATAGAAAATTGTTTCATAACACAATCTTACAAAATCATTAACTTCTATTTAATTCCTTTATCTTGTTTCTTGCTTTACTTTTTTGCTTGTATAGTTGCTTCATGTTTGTAAATTTGTATAGTTTTTTTCTTATACATACTTTGTTAGGATTCATCTTTTCTTGCTTATATTATATCTATTCTTACTTGTGCATATTGAAGTGTGTTTTTGCATGCTGGTGTATGATGGTACATTGTTGTGTTGATTCATTGTGTTTCTTGTTAGCATTTGATTGTGTTCATTTGTTTCATGTGCATCTTTTTGTCATCACATCATCATATTTCCATCAATATCATCACATCTAACATCATCTATACATCATATAAATAAAAATCTAAGTATACATCACACATGAATGCTAAGCTAATTATCACATATCATATCATCAAATGGGGGCAAGAGGGATTGCAAATATCAAAATCTATCCCCCGCATCAATATCATCGTATCATCCCATCAACTAAATCTATCACATCACGTGAGCAATACATTTGATATCATCTCGTAGATCTATCATCTAAAAATCAAAGTGCATGTGATACATCAAATATCAAGATACATATAAATAGAGGTACCGAATCAGATAACATCATTACACATCCATAAATCCATGTAATCAATCAAAACAACAATAAACTCCATCATCTCATAACACATGTGTCATGTCAAAAATGTCCATATATATATATATATATATATATATATATATATACATGTGTAGTATGTCTGTCTTAACAAGGATATACATAATCAAAATGCCTTCATTTGAGGCATACATAAACAATGTTATACATCGATCGAGAATGTTACTTCCTTCATCGGGGCATATATCAAAAAAATGCTATATCAAAAAAATGTGTACATCGAGAACATGATGCTCATAGCCTTCATCAAGAGGTAAATGTATCAATACATTGATCAATCAGGGATGAATAGAGCCCTCGAATGAGATGGCTGGTCTGCCCTATGGAGGACCCATAGACTATGTTCTAGGTGGCCCTACAAAGTTGTCCCCGTGGCTACTCCAATGAGGCTTAAGGCCTCTATGATCTCGTCGACCGCTCAACTTCTTGCTATACAAAGGTGCCCTCCACTTAACAAGAACTACCTAATAATACAAGGATCGCAGTAGTAGTATGAGGCTCTACCCTCTACGATAGTCAAGTATCTATGAGTGTGGGTTATCACTAATGTCCCATGTGTGCATCACAAGGATGTTATCTTTGCTAATATTTGGGAAACCTGGCCCGACCCACTACCTACTCTACCCTCAACCTATCTCTCTCCAATGTCACGGGTTGTAGGTGACCTTAGATGGAACAAGGCTCATCACCGGGCCATCTAAGTGTTATCTAGCATATCTGTTGGAAGTGAACAGATCCATCTCCTCCCTAGGCTCTAGTCTGGTCTCGCTCTATTGTCACCAAAATATGAGATCAGGTCTGATCTCTCTCTGTTGTAACCTGTTGCAGCTGCTGCTGTAGGGTGGCTATCTCGCACCATAGGGACATGTCCTTATATCTGTCTCTATACTTTTTTGGGGCCTACCCCTAATCTCATAATCTAATCCGGGACCTTATGCATTTCCTTATCCTGGCCCATGCTACATTTGTCCCTATACTTGTGCTAGACCCTCCTCGTCATGTAGCGCCCATCAAATGGATCATCTAGATCACGATCTACTACACCCTCCCCCTCACCACTATTATAGGGGATATCTTGTGATGGCCGAATGCCTACTACCCATGCCTCATCGGGTATTCTCAGTGCCACAAGTAAAATAATGGCATACCAATCCATTTAGTTGGTTGTAGTACCTGGGTCTCTGATCTATCGGGTTGGGTCCCATGACTGTGGTTCCACCTGTAAAAAGCTAGCCCTAGCTCCAGCCACCTATATACATGGCCCAATGCTCTACCCCTCCACATCTCGGTGAGCATACTACAGATCTAGCTATGGAACCCCTACACCCGTATGTGCCTATCACTAACATTAGTCTACCATGTACAACTCTATGATGTAGTCAGTAGCTACCAAGAATAAAGTGCTCCACCACCTGGACATCGAGCTCTACTCTGTCCTTATACCATTGTATATGCCTATAGGGCCTCCATATAATATCTAAGTCTAGAAGCTCGTTGAACTCTCACCAATAATGGTATGCCCCGCCTAGGTGCCCTCGTACATCATCACCTACAGAAACCCAAGCCATGTATGTCGACTCCTCCAAGACTTGGGCATGCAATGCACCTACTGGGGCTCTCAATTGCTATGTGATCCCAAGATAAAATCTATAATAAGGAGGCTGGCCCCACCATCTTCTGACGGTGGTAGGTAATCAAATGTAGATCCCAATATAGATGTGCCAAGTATGCACTTGCCCCAGCAGTATCACTCGCCACTGAATACTCCATGCACCAGCGTCATCAAACCCATCGAAAGGATGTCCATGTCTTATCAGTGAGAAAAAACCCACTAATAAGTGACATCACATAGAGTGGCCCCTGGTGTAAAGTCAGATCAGCTATGCACTCATCCAATGAAACTATTATGCCATTGTGGGGTATCTCTGTCACGGTCAAAAAGTTCCCTGATCACTACCTTGATCCGTCTAAGGTCACTCATGTACTCAATCATCAATCCTATAATAGGTACGCGCAGGATCTGTCATACGTCTTCCAAAGTAAGCTGTCATATCTCCTATCAGGAGTCTAAAGCACTAGCTCTCATTGTGCCACCACTCAATCAATGTGGTCAGTAGACCATGGTCCAGTGTGATGAAGGGCATGTGAGCTACAGGCCTAGGCCCACCACCTCCAATAGTATAGTCATCGCACACCGATCTCATTATTGCATGCTTCCCTCCATCTTCGCTATGTGGGTGTGTCGCTCTCATGTTTGTAATACAAGAAAACCTCTCTACAAAACCATTATGTATGTCAGCCACTAATATTTCTTCTAAGTCATGCCTATCTTTCTTTAAGATTCATCTACAAATCTTAATTTTCTTCTAAGTGTCATCCTTTTTGGAATTTTTCTTCTAATTCCTCTTTGATTCATCTATTCAATGTTCTTGCATGCCCTTTAGGGCATGTGTGCACCCCAAGGCATGTGTGCTCCATTTTTGGCATGTGTGCATGCGCGCATCCACCTACGGGTGCTTGCACCATTCTTTGTGTGCCTATGCGTGCACGCATGTGTGTGTGTGGTGTGTGTGTGCTATCATTTTGGTACATGCTCATGTGCACATGCATTAAGGACATGTGCATGGGCACACATACGCTTTTAGGGCATATGCGCATGCATGTACATGCCTCTTTGTGCTCTGCACATGCGCACATGCAATTTAGGGGTTCTGCGCCATCATTGGGACACCTACGCCCCCATGCATGCGCACCTGTGCCATACCCTAACCTAACCCCTATTCTAGCATTAATTAAGGGCATTAATTATGATAATTGACAAAGAAGGTTAAGCTACTCATGAAGATGCCATCATCGGCATGTTGGTCGTACCCCCGAACTATGTCAACACATCTCATGTGATCACATGCTCTCACCATCATCCTCATCACTATCAAGGTCTCACAAAGTAAAAATTTGGGCAGCATTGGTAACAAATTAATGTCATGTGATTTACCCCCTGGGTGGGGTATATCAAGCCATTTTTTCAGTAACCGTGATACGGAGGCTTGTTTTGACCATTGTTTTCTCTTCTATTCGCCATCAATAATTATTTTAATTAAATAATTATTTTTCTTTCATTTTTCATCATGTTGGGGCATTTTTTTCCATTTGGTACCCTTTCTTCTCACTAGGACAATTTTTATTTTCTCCTAGGTGATTTCCTTCCTCTACACACTCCATCGAATAATTATTTTTATTAAATAATTATTTTATTAATTTTTCCATTATACGGGGACATTATTTGTCACCTACTTCTTCTACTTTCTTCTACACGTCCCACATCCACCAATTTGACAACAACTTCAAAATATATATATATATATATATATCCATCCAAACTCAAAAAAGTAAAATTCTTCAACAAAATCCTAAAAATTATAAAACCTACAAAAATAGGTAAACCCGCTTATATAATGGTTGAAACTTGTGTCTTGCGCATGGTATTCTTTCCATATCCTACTGGAAATTTTCACATCTTCACCGATCACACGACTTGCGGATCATCAGATTCACAACCAATCGCAAAGCTAGTTTTCTTGCTTCATCTGTACTGGGGCACATCTAGTTTCTGGTGTTGTTTCGTGGTGCACAAAGCTTTCTCCTTGGACCCGGTGTCCATCATCATTTCCCCTACATGTATCCTTTCTTGGGGCATCATTTTTAACCCTTTTCGTTAATCACGACCATGTGGAAAATCTTCAGCTTGTAAAAAATATTTTTACAATCATCTTGACTATTGTTGGTTCGAATATACATGTTTGTACTTGTTTTCCCTGTTAAATGAGTTTGTTTCCTTCTCATATTGCATTGTTAATTGTATGTTTCATAGAGTTGTTGTTTTCAGCAATGGATAATTGTTCGTAGTATGGATTTTCATGTCATTCTAATTTTTTGTATGCTTTTATTTTTAATAAGGACCGATGACATAGATATTTTGGCAATATGATGACACTGAAGTTGTTCCAATGCAAAGGATGAAAGCTAGTTCTTCTCTTATCCCCATATTTCTTCTACATCACCCTCCTATCAACATTATTCTTCCACTTCACCTGGGGCATCCTGCCCCTCTCCTTTCTTCTATCCATTTCTCACCTTTTTCAATCGTTGATCATCTTCCTTCATCACCCCATCGACACTCGAGGGGGCATTTCTCACTTATACTAATTTTTCTTCTACCCCTTCAAAAAATTATCCATCTACTATCTTTGAATTGGTGTTGCTTGCACCTATAATTTAGCCTGAAAATTTTAAATACTTAAATTGAGTTAATTATCCCCTCTCCCGCAAATTGGCAACATATCATCAATAGTGCTCATCTTCTCTCCTATCATCATTAATTAATTAAGTCTTCTATTCAACAAATATCTTAATTAACGACCTTTCAGTAAATTAATTCTTCCTTCTATCTAGACTAATTAATTATTATTAATTAATTATCTTCCCCTTTTATTAAACTAATAAATCATTATTTAGTTGATTTAATTCCCTTCTATAGTCTCAAGCATGTTAATATCCCTCTAAAAATATCTTATAAGCTTGCACACTTATTAATTAATCACTTTGGTTGATTAATAAACCCCCTTTATCCCCATGAGTCACTAAAGGACAAATTGAACTCTCCTAAAGTTTACTCAACCCTTTCTAAACCCCCTTATCCACGACTAACTCAACATCTCTATTATCCCACATACAAAGGGATGTAGAGATTCCTCTATCCATTGGGCTATATAAATATCACTCCTCCTACCTTTACACCTACACCTTTACATTCCTAGATGAGCATAGAGCCTAAGTTATAGCCATTTTATCATCTTGGAGCATTCTTCATTAGAGAGACTTGCTACTTTTATTTCTTGTATTCATCCATCCAAGTTTTGAATTCATATGGGGATATTTCAAATGGTCTTGTAGTGATGGATTGACAAGACTCCATTCTTGAAAACCTTTAATTCAAACATACAATCAAACCTTTGATTGTTAAGGATATAAATAGGTTCATTTCATTTTGATTAGCTTTCAATAGAGATAGATATTAATGGATTAACATGTTAGTTCAAATATTTGTTCATTTTCTAATGTAAGGATGTTAGTAGGTTAGTCTTGCTTAAACTCTAAGCATGATGGTGCATTGAATTTGATTTAGCTTTGTTTTAGGACTACTATGTGTTAGTTCTAACTCTTTTTACATTGCTAACAAATACATGCACACACGAAACAACTCCACAAAGTATGAACCAACCAATAGTAACCTTGAAACACCTAGTATAATCTTTAGCATGACATGAAAAATTATTAAAATAACTATTAAATCTCAAAATAACCATGATAAACAACTAATAATATTAAAATTATCCTACTAAAGCTCAAAAAAATGTTATTTGTTGTATTTCAGCCTAATGTTTTTGCTAAAACCCCATAAATGACTTGGTTATATAAAAAAATGCCCCATATCTATCAAAAATGTGCCGTCTGTTTCAGAAATAGCCTTCATAAAATCTTGAAACAACCTAGTAAATACTCTTCATAACCTCCATTGTCTCTACCCTAACCAATTACTGTAATATAAAAAAAAACTCAAAATCTTTAAAATTTTAATAAACAATTAAAAACTTGAAACCCTAAATTTTTTATGGATTGTTTGACTTGAGTTCCTTTTTATTTTCAAATTTAAAAATAGAACTTAGTTTATTTATTTTATTTTCTATAATTAAAAAATTAGAAGATAAATTTTAAAGAACTCATTTATTAAATCATAAAGCTAAGTAGCTTTCTTTGCTAAACAAGTCCTTGAAATCTAAGAAAGAGCATAGAGGTGTGGAGTTCTACTCCCAACCCCTCTCATTTTTAGAGATTTTTTGCTAAAACAAACGGATATTGATTTGAAAAAATAGTTTAATTTTTTCTCCTCAAATAAATTTAGTGGAAAAGTATATTATTATGATTCTATTTTTTATAATAAAAGTATTGAGTTTTTTATATTATATAATTGCTTTTCAAAAATTAAGGTTTTATTTCAAGTAAAATTAAGTTTAATTATTACTAATAAAATTAGATAAATTGTTATTTTTGTTAAATAGTGAAATAAACTATCTTTTTGTAGTTAAATTCATGTACATTTCTTATTTTCTTAGTTCATATTTATCATCAAACTCGGTCGGGACGGCCAATTTTTCAATGGATAATTTGCAACTACTTAATTGGAATAACTTTAGTATTTTCATGAAAGTACTATTGAAATCCATTTTCATGGTAAGAAAAATATGGGACCTTGTCACTAGTGTGGAAAAATACCCACCGAAAGATAAGAAAACCCCGAAAACTTAAGTTTCTTCTCCCAAAACTCCTAGAGGCCATGTCGATCCTATTGCAAAGTATAAAATATGAGTTCTTACTACACATAGGACACATGGAATCTCCCATGAAAAGTGGAAACAAATATAAATTATGCACGAGGAAGTTACCTCTTGACAATCATAAAACTTATTATTCAACTTTTCATAACTCCCATGAAGGGAGATGAAAAATTTGTTAAATATTTGGCCAAAATTAAGAACATCAAAGTCTAGTTAGATGGTTGTGACTACCAATTGTTCCAAGACAAACTATTGTACTTCATAATTCAAATCAACATCCATGAGAAATTTAGGAACTATATCTCGATTTTGAACGCAAAATATCAAAATGAGTCTAGAATACCTAACCTTAACACCCTTTCCTCTCTCCTTATTCAAGAAGAATGGGGATGGCTAACTTTAATTAAAAATAAAATTCCTCTTAGTAATTATTCTTGTAGAATCAAAAACATTTCAAAATAAAAACAACAACAATTCAAACCAAAAACTAAACTTCAAATCAAAAGCTAATCCTAACAAAGAACCCTAACAAGAATATTAAATTTTTGAAGTGAAGTTTAATAAAACATGTAATAAATGTGGTAAATTTAGTCATAAGGAATCAGATTGTCATGTGAAAACAAACAAGTTTTTCAAAAATACTAGAAACAAGAAATTTAACAATCAAAAGAAGACTCAAAACCAAGCAAATAAAGTTGATATAACAATAGCTCTTTATATTATATTTTCAACATCGAATGATAATGAATGGATACTAGACATTGGTGCCTCCACGAACATGACCTGCATACTTGACATTCTTACAATTTTTTTAGAATTTCACAAAAACATATATCTAGGAGACAATTATATCATTCAATCTGAAAGTTGTGGGAATGTAAAACTTGATACCAGAATAATTAAAAATGTTTTGTTCATCCCTAAATTGAAAAAGAACATTTTATCTTTCTCACAATTAACTAAATAAAACTATAAAATTGTTTTATTGCAAAATAAATGGTATGTGAAAAATGAATTTAGTAATGTTATTGCTTCTAGTATTCAAAAAATGGCGTATACATCTTTGATGAATTTATTTCTGAAGTATGTTTTTCATCTTCTTCTAAAAATGATTTTCAACTTTATCATGAAATTCTAGGACATGTAAATTTTAGGATAATGTATGAAATGTCACATCTAAACCTAGTTGTAGGTCTTCCTAAAATGAAATTAGATCATGAAACTTTTGAAATTTACTTACATGGTGAGCAACACGTTGAACCATTTCACAAACATCACTATCTGAATTCATCTCATCTATTGGAATTAATTCACATATATGAAAGAGTTCCGCTCAAAGTACCTCTCTCGATGGAGCCTATATGTTATAAGTTTTATCTATGGTTTCATATAGGATGACATGGTCATACTATATTGATAAAAAGTTTGATGTCTTGTTTAAATTTCAAGAGTACAAAACCTTAGTTGATAATTAATTTAATATGAAAATCAAAAGGATTAGAACTTATAATGAAGGTGAATATGTTAGTAAAATGTTTTATGAGTTCTATGTTTCATTTGGGATTCAATTTTAGTTAACCACTACCTATTCCCCACAACAAAATGGCATTACGGAAAATAAAAATAAGACTATCTTATAAAAGGATAGGACTATGATTTACATGTCAAATGTGTTTAAATTTCTAAGCGTATAAATGATGAATATTACAGTATACATTCTAAATAGGGTTCCTACTAAATCCTTGTATCAAACTACACCTCTTGAAGTATGGAAAAAATAAAAAAACATGATATCTCACACTTAAGAATATTTTGTATTCATGCTTCCATCTTCATTCCTAAAGTTAAACAAAATAAACTTGAACTCGCCTCCTAATCTTGTATCTTTGTTGGTTACAGAGATCAAACTAAAGTTTTGAGACTATGTGATCCATTTAAACATGGAATTATAGAAAATAGGAATTTCTGTGTATTCTAAAAACCATTTTGTGAAGCTTCTTCCAAACCTCCATGTGTTTCTCATGAGGAAGAAATCAAATTTATAAAGGATGGAAATATGTCTCTAGATAATATGGATGCAGAGCTTGAGGGTGATCCATCACAAAATGTGTTACAAACTAAAAGACCTAAATGGGCTCATAACCTTATTAAGGAATCACATCCTAATAATCTTATAAATATGACTCGTAGTCAACATACTTATCATTCCTTGATCACCTTGTACAAGGTTAAAAATAATCATTCAAAGAAGTTAGTCAAAATAAAATATGGAAAATTGTTATGAAAGCTGAATACAATTCTCTTATTAAGAATAACACTTGGGAATTAGTCCCTCCTTCAAAAAGAAGCATTGTAGGATCTAGGTGGTTGTATAAAATTAAGTATAACTCTGCAAGAGAAATTAATAAATTTAAGGCACGATTAGTAGCTCATGGGTTTACTCAGAAACTTGGTATAGATTATGTTGAAACCTTTGCTCCCATAGCCAAAATGAGCATTGTTAGAATTCTTCTAGCATTAGTTTCTCAATATGGTTGGGAGATTCACCAAATGGATGTGAAAAATGTTTTTCTAAAGGGTGGTCTGAAAGAATAAATATATATGCAATAGCATTAAGGTTTTGTAGAACCTTGAAAATAAATTTATGTCTCAGTAGAAATAAAAAACCTTTGCTTGGTCTTAAACAATCTCCTCGAGCTTGATAGATTAAGATAAATGGATTCTTTCAAAATTTTGGTTGTAGTGATTATTTTTCTGATAATGATTTATTTATGAAAATTAAAAATAATAATATTATTATTATTTTATATGTGGATGATCTATTAATTATTAGAATGATAATATTTTAATTTTAAAAATTAAAGATAAATTAAAACAATATTTTGAAATGTTTGATCTAGGTTTATTAAATCATTTTTTAGGGATGGTTATTTTTCAAGATCATAACTCGATTGTTGCATCACAATATGCTAATAATTTTATTAAAATATTTAACATGATTGATTGTAAACTTGTTTCCATTCTCATTGAATTTGGTGTTAAATTGGATCCTAAACCTGCATGTGTGAAAGCTAATCTTACTTTGTATAGACATCTTATTAGTAGTTTTATTTATTTAACTATTACTAGGCTTGATATTTTATATGTAGTAGTAGTTGTTAATAAATTCATGCAATATCCTTATGAATCTCATTGAAAAATGGATAAACAAATTTTAAAATGTGTTAAACGAATAATCAATTATAGTTTGTATTATTCTTCTAGTAATGATGCAAAAAAATTTGGTTGTTGTGATCCCGATCATGTTGGTGATATTATAGATAGAAAATCTACTACTTGATATGTTGTCAAGTTTGGTAAAGGTTCCATCACTTGTATTAGTAAGAAGCAACCAAAAATTTCTATCTCTTCTACTGAAGTTGAGTATAGAAGTGTTATAGAAGTGATAAAATAATCAGTGTGGCTGAAAATATTGTTGGATGAACTCCATATGGGGGTAAAAGGAAGCACTCTTCTTCTATATGACAGCTAAATTTGAATTTTTCTTGTGAAAAATCCAATTCATAATCAAAGAAAAAGGATATTGTAATGAAATTACTTGTATAAATCTAATTATCACTAGCAATAAAACACCAAAGAACACAATATTGTAGATAAATTATCTCAATATGAAAGTATAATAGCTTAGCCACTTTGAGGGGGAAACCTCCAAACCATACAATAAGACTCAAATGCTCAATATGATGATCAACTACTACCTACTAACCCCTATATATATTATTCCTATGTTATGGCCATCACCAAGGCCAACCCACTAATGATAATATAACATATATGAAAGAGATACATCATGATAAGAAGTTATGATAGCCACAAGTCGGATATATACATCTAATGTAAGATATATGATTAAGGGCATAACATGCCCCTCCCCTTCAAAGCAAAATTTTCCCCAATGTTGGGAAGCCTTGGATGCTACTACATAAATGCTTCATCCTCTCATGATGCATCCTAAATATTCATATTCTTCCACTTGATCAAGTACTCGATAATGACTCTAGTCCTCAGTCTTTTGGTGTATGTCTGAAGAATACCTTTAGGTTCCAATATGATCCTTCCTTCCTCATCCAGTTTTGGAAGAACTGACTAGGTGGAAATGTGTTTCCCAATAACTTTCTTCAAGCAAGAAACATGGAATAATGGATGTATTTTACTTCCTAGAGGGAGCTCCAGCTTATATGCCATACTACCAATTTTCTGGCATACTCGGTAAGGACCATAGTATTTAGGAGAATTTTTACTATCCTTCTTCTATTGTTTTGATGATAACTTAGTATATGGTTGTAACCATATAAAAACAAAGTCACCCTCTTTAAAGTGTCACTCACTACGATGTTGATCAGCCTATTGCTTCATGCAATTTTTGCCCTTGTCAAATTATCTCTAATACTAGAGAGTACCTCGTGTTGGTATTGAATGTGATCTTTGATTACTCTCACCTTTGTTTTAGCCTTCAAGTGAGATATGAGTGATGGAGGATGGTACCCGTAAAGTTCTAGAAATGAATACATTTTAGAGGAGGTATGAAATGAAGTATTGTACCACCATTTTTTATTTGAAGTAAAACATCGAAGATACCCCTCTAAACATTTAATTACCACCTCAATTTTCCCATATGATTAAGGATGATAAGATGAACTTTGGGCTTGTTGCGTACACAAACAAGAAAAAATAAGTCCAAAAATTACTTGTAAATATTGGATCACAGATCACTTACTATAATTTTGGGCATGTCATGGAGCTTTTGAACTATGTCCATAAATGATATGGAAACTATACTAGCTGTGAAAGGATGAGCCAAGGCACAAAAATGAGCATAATTGGTAATTCTATCCACCACGACCATGATGACACTTTTCCCTTCTAATTTAGGTAATCCTACGATGAAATCCATCAATACCCATTCTCATCTCTCACTAGGAATAGAAAAAGGTTTGAGGAGACCTAGTGTCTTAATGGTCTCGCCATTATTTTTAAACACACCAAACATTTTTCCAAAAAAAATTTAATATCTCCATTCAACCCCTCCCAAAATAAATCTTTCTTAACTCTATGATAATTTTTCAAGAACCCGGAATGGACACCTAGTGGAGAAGAATGGATCTCTAAAATAACATGGTGTTTAAGTGTAGAGTTCTTACATAGATATAACCTATCTTTGTAGCACAATGTATCCCCTTTCATATAAATTGTACTGATAGGGATGGATCTACCTAGAGATTATGGATGAGAGTATGTGTTGTTGCATCTTTTTATCATTCTTTCCTTTCTTGATCTACCCAATTTTCCTTTAGTATAGAGATGGCACATAACAATGCTTCTACAAACTCTTCCCTCCTAGATAGAGCATCAACAACCACATTTTCCTTCCCTTTCTTATAAACAATCTCAAAGTCATACCCCAAACATCTAAGCGACCTATTTCTATTGTTCTTCTTAAAATAGTCGTTGCTCCAAAAATTATTTCAAACTATCATGATAATTTTTTACCCTAAAGTGTCTACCCATCAATTATGGTATCCATTGTTTGACTACATGTAATATTTCCATCATTTCCTTCTCATAGGTGGGCTTCAAAAAATTATTTCCATTTAGATGTCATCTCTCAAATGCTATGGGATGTCCTTCTTGCATAAGTACTACTCCAATCCCATTTCTTGAAGCATCACATTCAACTATGAAGGTCTTGGATAAATCTAGAGTTTCCAATACTGGAGTGGTGCACATTGCCACCTTTAATTTTTCAAATGCCCTAGAAGATTCCACATTCCACTTTGAAAGGAATATTTCTTTAGTAATTTGTAATTGGTCTGCTTATATCTTGCCATATTTTTTACAAATATGTGATAATACCCTATGAGACCTAATAAACCTCGTAATTGCTTGAGGGTTCTTGGGACTTCCCATTCCACCATGGCTTAGATCTTGTGATGGTCCACCTTAACACATTCATGAGAAACAATATGGCCCAATTCACCTTCCTGTACTCCAAAAAAAAACACTTTGAAGGCTTGACATATGTTTGATGTTTCTCTAAGACTTATAATCTTGTATTGACATGTTGTAAATGTTTCTCCCATGATTTTTGTAAATGAGTATATCATCAAAAAAATACCAAGACAAAATTCTTTAGGAATGGTCTAAATACTAAATGCATCAAACTCTTAAATGTGGAGGGTGGATTAATAAGACCAAAAGGCGTCACTAGGAATTCATAATGACCTTGATGAGTTCTGAAGGATGTCTTATGAATATATTATTTCTTTACTCTAATTTAGTGATACCCAGAATGTATATCTAGTTTTGTAAAATAAATTGCACCATGTAACTCATCTAATAAATCATCAATGACAGAATATGAAACTTATATTTTATAGTGTACTGTTGAGTTCTCAGTAGTTTGAACACATGCACCATCTTCCATCCTTGCAGCACACCATCACCATTGGAGAAGAATAAACACTCTGACTATGACGAATAATACCCATTTCCAACATTTCCTCCACCATCTTCTCAATCTCACTCTTTTGCACATATGGGTATCTATAAGGCCTAATGTTAGGGGGTTAGCTTCTTGGAATCAATTAAATGGCATGATCATGCTATCTTTTAGGAGGTAATCCTCTAGCATCCTTGGAGACAACTGGATGTTGATCAATAACCTTCTGAAGATCAGGATGCACTCACTTTTGTCATTGGAAGTTGAACTTCCATGGAGAATAATCATGCTACAAAATATTCAGAGCCCTTTTTAATAATCTTGTGTATTTGGTGAGAACTCTCCACCTAAGGAATTTTTTATTGTTGTCCTCAAAGTTCAAATTTTTTTCCATCATAATGAAAGCGCATGAAAAATTCCTGGAAATTTATTTCTATGGTGCCCAAATTTATGAGCCATTGAACACTTAAGATAATATCAACTCCACCCATGGGAATAGAAAACATCATAGATTCCAATGTGTAGTCACCCATCATAAGTATGATTTTATGGCATTTACTTGAACATTGGACTATTCCACCATCTGTAATCATTACTTCAAATGCAGGTGTTGTGTAGATGAAACAATTTAGTCTTGATGCAAGCTTATGATTGATGAAATTATGTGTTCTCCTTGAATCAATCAATATTATCACCTTCTTCTTCTTAAGATAACCCACAACCTAAAGGGTTTGTGGAGTACTAATACCTGATAGAGCATGACATGAAATAGTGATATGGGGATCTTCAAATTCTTCTTCTAATTTTTCCACTTCCTTGCTTTATGTTTCCTCATAATCTTTCTCATCACCGGTCCCTTCAATGTAGAATAATATTTTCTCATAACATTTATGATTTGGTCCATATTTTATATCACAGTTAAAACATAACCCTTTTTCTCTTTTTTCTTCAATTTTTTGAGGTGTCATCCAAACTAGCCGAGGGTACGATGGAGGCAAGGTGTTACGATCTTTTATGTTAGAGAAGGATTGCCTTCTACTAGAAATAAATTTTTCCTTTTCCCTACGCGCCATGATAATAGAATCAGAAACCTTGAGTGGATTAAACATGCACACCTCATGCTCAATGTGGTCCTTAAGACCCCCAAGAAATAATTCATTCAAATACTCTTCTGTAATATCCTCCATATGCAAGGAAGGATTTTGGAATTGATGAACATACTCCTTAATTAAAATTATTTTTCATAACTTTGATAATTTTCTGAAGTAATTATCTGAAACACTAGAACTATAGTGTAATTGAAGCTCTTCAGTGAAAATTGTCCATGTGACATTTAGACCATTCTTTTCCTTTGAGCACATAACCAATGATACCAAACAAATTGGTCAGGTTCTAGGTATAAGGATGCCACAGTTACCTTTTGTCCCACTGGGATCTGATGGAGATCAAAGAAATTATCCATTTGGGTAATCCAATTAAGCGGATCCTTTCCATCAAATTTATGCATTTCCACTTTTGGAATAATGTCCCACCATTGGTGAGGAGATCCACCTGAATGAGTAAAGGATCCTCCTTGATTGGAGTGATTTGGACCTATGTGAGCATTGCTAGAGGAACCCATATGACTGGAATTGGGAGTTGTGTTTGAAATATCAAGCAACAACTCATGCTTCATTACATGAAAATTCATTTAAATTTCACCCTAAGGCTACCTTTTAGATGAAGAATCTCATTATTAAGTTCATCCTTACTCACCATATTATTTACTCTTTCCTGAATTTGGATGACCACCTCAGATAATCCCAAACCAGAAGACTCTAAATCCATATCTTCCTTATTTTGGTTCATTCATAGAGTTTCTTGACCTTTCCCTTGGCCTCAAGTAGATATATCGGTCATGATGTAGGGTTTGGCACTCGGGTAGATGAAATAGGGAAAAAAATTAAGGTTTGGTGTTTCATACATCTACTAGCTGCAATCGAGGAAATCATAAAAAAAAAAACCTAGATAATTTTTGGAAAGGTTTCTGAAAATATAAGAAACTTGGAAAAATTCCAAAAATTACATCATAAGGAGTCGAAATATTAAAAACATAAAACTACTAAAAATTTGCAAAACAAGTCAAAAATTCTTGAAATTTGGAGAGGAGATTAATTAAATGATTTTTCCACATGAAAAAAAATTGTAGAAAAATTTGCTACCCATTTTGAGATATAGCCAAACCTTCACAATTAGGGTTTAACGCAGTGCTAGCTAAGATCAGGCTCTAGTACCACTTGTAATTAAATTACTTGTATGAGTCTGATTATGACCAGCAATAAAACACCAAAGAACACATCATTGTAGATAAATGATTTCAATATGAAAGTATAATAGCTTAGCCACTTCAAGGGGGTAACCTCCAAACCATACTATAAAACTCAAATGCTCAATAAGATGATCACTACTACTTACTAACCCCTATATATAATATTCCTATGATATGGCCATCACCAAGGCCAACCTAATAATGATAATATAACATATATAAAAGAGATACATCATGATAAGAAGTTACGATAGCCACAATTCAGCTATATAAATATAATGTAAGATATATGATTAAGGGCGTAAATTATTTGGTTTTTGTGATCTTGATCATGTTAGTGATAATATAGATAGAAAATATACTAGTGGATATGTTTTCAAGTTTGGTAAATGTTCCATCACTTGGATTAGAAATAAACAACTACCATTATTTATATCTTCTACTAAAGTTGAGCATTTTTATCTCTTCTAGTGAAGTTGAGTATAAAAGTGTTATAGAAGCAACAAAATAATCCATGTGGCTGAAATGATTAATGGATGAACTCCATATGGGGGTAAAAGGAAGCACTCTTATTCTATATTACAGCTAAATTTTCATTGCTCTTGTGAACAATCTAGTTCAACATCAGAGAACAAAGGATATAGAGTTGTATGTGCACTTCATTCAAGAGAAAGTCTTAAATGGAGATATTGATCTCAAGTTATGCCCTACTAAAGATCAAGTTGCTTTGACATTTTTACAAACCACTATGTGTATTGAAATTATACAAGTTTCATGCCTTGTTAGGCCTTTCATAGTTTCTAGTGATGGGGAGTGTGCATGATAATTCCACATATTAATGAGTCTTTTAAAAACTTCATATACTTCCTCCTTTTTATAAAAGATCACTACATGTGAATCTTTAGTAAATGATCACAAAGCATGTGAGTTTTCTTGTAATTCCAAAGAAAGCATTAGTTATGGGGTGGCCTTGTTTTATAAAAGGCTCCATAATCTTATGTAAGTCTTCATATGTAAGTACTTGTCCCGAGAATTTTTATGTGGGAATATCTCAGTATTATTTCTCATATTTACATCTTACCCTAAATCATTGTTGATGATTTATGGATTGTAAATATATTTTTATAAAAAGGTAATTTGGCATGTTTCCCCACTTAACATTAAGAGGGATTGTTGGGATATTAATATTAAGTAGGCTCACCATTTGGTGGAAAACCAATTTATTAAATCCTATAATGTTTTTTAAAAAATTATTCAAACATATTTGATATAGGTTGTCGGGTCCCCACTATACTTAATATTGTCGTTGTGTTTAACTAAATTAATTCCAATGAGATGTGAAATGGTGCACTTGGGTGCAACCGATTTCACTTACCCTATAAAAGGGGGTATAAATTTTACAATTTACAACATTGAAGAATTATTTTAATTCTTTAATGTTTATGTGATTTGGTAGGATGTGAGGAGGAAGTGGAAGTGTTGAGTAAAACTTGTGTAAATTCTCATGTAATTCAAATTACAAGGAAAGTGCTTATTTGTGGGGGTTTACCGCGATTTTTTCCCCACGTAAATTTAGTGAAATGTGTTATTTATTTTACCATTTATATTTCTACAAAGTTATTTCGCTTTTTTTTTTCTTGTATGACTAAACTATAATTCTTGGAAAACCATTTAGTGAACATTTAAGTAATTTATTATTTATCCCCTAATTCCTAACATGGTAGACAATATCCATAGGTCATAAAATGCATGATGTTCACATATCACTCATCACTTATATTGAAAAATAGAATTGTCATAATTATTTGATGACATTACATTATTTATCTTTGGCTTCATTTTTAGAAATTAATGGAAAATTCCTTCCCCTCACACTAATTTAGTAGGCCTTACTTTGAGTTCATACTCTTTTATTTTAGCTATACAATTAACTCTTTTTAACCAATTTCTTGTTGATTCATAATGGACTTGATGGCAATATCAGGACCAAATATACTTGAATGAGAATTTAGGATATAGAACTTAAACTGGTTGATTACTTATACTATGGAAAAGGAATGTTTTTAATCTGCGAGTAGTTGATTTCATGGTATTTCACACCATAAATCATGAAGGTGATAGGGGATTCAATTCCCTAATGATTTTCTTGTGCCAATATGGTATAAAAATTATTTTATGAAGCATAACAATAAATGATGAAATCTTTCTTAAAATATGGACACACCAACACAAGTGATTTTGTTGTGGTATACTTGATGTTGTTGAAATATTTATTTCCCTTTAGTCTTTTATCAAAAAGGTATTATTCCCACTTATTGTATTTTTTCTATGATGATTAGTCTATTTGAAATCAAGTATAAATATCCTCAAGAAATTCACTTTACCGAAGGATTAGACACCTAGTTTACTAGTTGGAAGTGTTAATTTTTGATAGCTTCAACACTGTCTAGATCCCTCTTTAGACTTTCCTTTCACACAATGTGTCCCAATAATTTTCCTTTAGTATATCAAAAGCTAATATATTTGGGTTAAGGGAAATATTTTGAGCTCTCTATCATTACAAAAATTGCTTCAAACAGCTGAAGTGATCTTCCTTTTCTTGGAAAAGACCATCATATCATCAAGATAGATGACAATGCACTTGTTTTTGAGATCTTGAATGGATAATTATATAACTCTTTGAAAAAATTCTCGTGCATTGATAAACCTAAAGAGAATTATTTAATATGAAAATGTCCCCATGGAGTGGTGAATGCCATTTTATATTGATATTTTATTGCAACATCGATCTAGTTATATCCAGAGAAACCATCTATCATAGACAAGATGATATTTTTGTAATATATTATCTATGATTGGGAGAGGATAGTTGTCCTTTAGTGAATCTTGATTCAGATTTCAAAAATACATGTAAATTCTTATTTCATCATTCTTCTTCCAAAAAGACACTATGTTTTCTATTAATATTTAATGGTGAATTGGGAAAATTATTCTTGCATTCAACATTATCTAAATATCTTCATATATTGTATTTACAATTTTTGGATTATACTATCATTTCTACTTAAATGGATCTACTCTTATCTTGAGGGGAATATTATATTACATCTCTTTGGGTTTGAATGATTTAATATATTTGTATAAATAGGAAATAACATCAACATATTTCCTAATAAGATAAATAAATTTACTCCTCTTCCGAAGAACAACATTTCCCAATGTTGAATAACCTTAGTTGTTCTTCTAGTATAAAGTTGAATTTCTCAAAATTAGTTGAATCTTGATATCTATCTTGTGATTTACTCTTTACAAATATATTGTTTTTTTCAAAAATTTCCTCTAAATAAACCAAACCTTTTGGGATCATGTTACCTTTCATCTTGATAACTCCATTTTCATCGACTTCATTTTCAATTCCTTCTTTGTCTATGGAAGACGTGAAAGCTTTGTATCCACAATCACTATCTTCATAATACAAGATCCTGAAATTATCTATTTGCTAAAGGAAATATATGATGTGTTCATCATCATTGAATGCTTTCTAATTTTCTAAAATCAACAATTTTTCAATGGAATATCATTTCAATAGTATTTTTTTCCCTAAATTCATGATGGGGAATTAGAATATATGTGGATACTTCCCAAGGAATTTTTCTACCATTATTTTCTCTCAATACACCATAAATAGCAAAGAAATAAAAATATTCAATGTGATCACATACTTTATTTCTATAATGTTTAATTCTATTGTTTTTAACTTGAAACCTATTTCTTTCCAATCTAATAATAATCTCAACATTTTCTTATGCTAACGGGTTTTTAATTCCTATATCTTTATCTAATTTGAGGCCAAGAAGAAAATAATCACATTTTATGATGTTGTTCATGTTTAGAAATTTTAGCTTATAGTAAAAAGGATGAACTTCTCCTTGGGGAGACGGAGCACCGCACCTACTCCCAAGCTAGCGAAGAGTTGTTACCACCAAAATCTAATGTCCAGATATCATTGGGATATTTTTGTGCTAGTGCGGAGGTTGATTGATGTTATCTCATGAAATTTACATTTAATTCCCATGACCACAATCTTGGTATAGGATATCATCCCTTGGATCATCTGATTTCTAGATTGTATATTTGGCATATCTTTCAAGATAATCTTCTTTTTCACACCTTTTACTAGAATCATAGCATGAGACAAGCCCACTTATATTCTTCCTCATACATCTCTACAAAAAATTATACTCAATGGAATCCATAATGTTGGGGTAATAATTTCAAGTAGGGATACCTCTTTAGGTGGACTGCCACTTTACACCCCATATTATTTTAAATTTTATGAACTAGACTTTATTATGTTAATCTTCCACATTTAAGAGTGGAACAGAAAGACTGATTCATTGATATCTCTCTTGGCATTGGTAATAAACCAATTTATACATTGGTACCACATTGATACATGAGATTAGATGGTTGGTAACCATTATTAGTGTATTACACAGTAGTAAGAAACGGCTCTGCAATCTATCTGTAAGACCATGGAATGAAGTGGAAGTGCTGAGTAAAATTTGTATATGAAATTCTTAATACATGAAGTGTTTTATTCGAATGGGGTTTTTTCCTTTGGGTTTTTCCACTATAAATCCTATGTCTCGGTGTCATTTACTTTTAGTTATTTACTCTATGTTCATATTCGTAATCTACTATATAAACATCTTAATATATGGTTATTCATTGCACTTGATAATCTATAATCTTTGTCAATTATATTATGGATTTATAATCAATTTATTATACATTCCTTATAAATCCTAACATGATATCAAGGCAGTTGATTATGCTTGTGTAGAGCTATATCTAGATGTTTTTTCGACTTGCAGGAGTAGAGAACTTGAATTTTTTAAGATCTGTAAAAATGTAGTTATTCCACCATCGACTTCAAGTTAATTAAGTTCAAAATCCAATTTATGTCTAAATATTAATGAATGTTGGTTGATTAGATCTTGCTTGAGCATTTTTCTACATAGATATGTATTTTTGTGACCCTCGGTTTTGTTCTTGGTGCTTTGTAAGTCATCTGTAGCCATTTCAAATATTATGTTCTCTTCATGGACATTATATAGATGTGTGACTTATTTAAAATAATTTCTTTTATTTTGGGGATTTTATTTCCAGGTGGATTTGAATTTTTTATTGTTTTGTGGCTTTTTAGCGATTTTTAGGTCCACATTTTACTTTTCTTTGGAAGTGTGTTAGAATTTCGACATGTGTCCTCACTGACTCATGGACTTTACGCCACGTGCTCTCCTTCTATTTGATTACAAAGGGAGAATCAGACCCGAAATTCATTTTAATTTTGGCTTATTCTGGGGACTTCACATCCCCTCGAACCCATCACCTAAAAGTTTGGTGGAAAAATTCCAAGTGTCCCAATTTGGTCATTAGATTTGTGCCAAGTGACACCTTTTGATTTGTCCTTTTATCTTCTTCTTTTCATGTCCTTTTCTTTCGGACCAGAAAAGTCTTTTATTTTAATTAATTCTATAAAATTCATGTCCATTGAGCTCATTTGTGAGGAAATTTATTGTAAAAGTGACATGTGCCCCTAGGCTATCTTTGATTGACTCCATATGTGGCCCCTTTTTCGGCCACATGTTCCTACTTTTAGGTTATTGTGTTTCTTTGACTTGTCAACTCTATTTGCAGACTGAATTTTTTTTTTTTGGTTAATCCCATGAGCTTGACGTCCATTGATCGTGCATATCTACTTGAGAGGGCCAGAATTTTTCCACTTGTCTTCTCTCTTCTATTGATATTTTTCTATGTGGTCCTTTGTTTGTTTATCGTGTATCTCTTTGACTGTTCAACCATGTTGTAGACCCGATAAAATATTTATCTTAGTTTATTCCGGGGCTTTATGTCCGTTGGGAATATCTACATTAAAATCTTTCGAAAATCTAAAATGTGTCCTATTTATTTTTTTGATCTTCACTACATGTCCATTCAAATTTTTATATACTACGATTTTTGAATTTCTTTCAAACCGCAGGTTTCTAAATTTCATTTATCTGCGGCTCCGAAATTCTCTTTGTAGCATGGTTTTAATTTATTTATACCACAAGTGTTTATTTCTTTATACATTACATTTCTATGTCTTAGTACCACGGGTTTGAATTCCTTTATACTGCGGGTTTTAAAGTTTAAAAAGTTTATAACTCTTTCTCCTCCGCCCTATAGTCTTACGCAGCTTTTTTTTTTGTGTGTTCTATAGGCCTACACCCGTGTTCTTGAATCTTGTTTATATATTGTGTCATCAAGTTCAAGCTATTTCATTTAAAAATTTTAATCTGTTGTACTCTATTTCTTAAATTTTTGCTAATTTTTCCTTATAATGGCTAGTTCTGCTAATTTTTCTATGGATAAATCTCAACTATTAAATGGAACTAATTACAATATTTAGAGAGTTAGGTTAAAAGCATGTTTCATGGCTAGAAAATTATGGGATCTTGTAACTAGTGTGGAGACACGACCCATTGGAAGACAAGAAAACCCTAAAAACCTTAGCTCCTTCTCCCAAATATCTTAGGAAGCCCTATCAATCCTATTGCAAAGCATAAAGGATGAATTTATACTGCATATAGGTCATATGGATTCTCTTGCAGATGCATGGAAATAATTAGAAACCATGCATGAAGGCATTCACTGTCAAAAATAATTAAGCTAATTATGGAATTGTTTACAACTCCCATGAAGGGGGATGAGAAAATTGTTAATTATCTAGCTAAAATTAAAAACATTAAAGCTCAGTTGGATGGATGTAACTATGAACTATTTCAAGATAAACTACTATATTTTATCATTCAAATCAATATACATGAAAATTTTAGAAATTATATCTCCATCCTTAACTCTAAATACCAAAATGAAAATGATCTACCTGATTTGGATACTCTGTCTTCTCTGTTAATTCAAGAAGAACATGTTATGGATAATTTTGATTCAAAAGAGACTACTACTAAAACATTTTTCTCTCAAAATCATAAACCCTTTCAAAATAGGAATAATATCAATCCTAATCAGAAATCTAACATCAGATCAAAATTTAAAACCAATCCTAAATCTAATTCTATTAGAAATAGTCATAATTTTAAAGTAAAATTCAATGACACATGTAACAAATGTGGAAAATTTGGTCATAAAGAGTCTGATTGTCGTGTGAAATCAAGTAAATTTGTTAAAAATACTAAAAATATTAAATTTAATAATTAGAATAAAGATCAAAATCGAAGCAAAATCATACAAATATTGTTGAGAATTCTATTTCCATGTATACTGCTCTTTCATATTCAAATGGCAATGAATGGATCCTATATAGTGGTGCCTCTAAGCACATGAATTTTATTCATGGTATTCTCTAAGATGTTAAATGTGAGGAATATATATATATATATAGGGGATAATTCCATCATTAGATTTGTAGGTTGTGGAAATGTTAAAATGAAAATGGAATAATTAGGAACATTTTATATGTTCCAAAGTTTAAAAATAACCTTTTATCTTGCTCTCAGTTAACTAAAGAAAACTATAAAGTTGTACGGCTGCAAGATAAATGGTATGTAAAATATGAACTTAATAATTTTATTACTTTTGATACACAGAAAAAATGTTTATATATTTTTGATGAATTTGTTTCTAAATCTTGATTTTTTTCTTCATCTAGAAATGATATTCAACTTTGGCATGAAAGGATTGGACATGTAAATTTTAGAAGTTTGTATGAAATGTCTCGCCTAAATCTTGTAATTGGTATCCCTAAGATGAAATTTGATCATGAAACATGTGAAAGTTGCTTATGTGGTAAGAAACATGTTGAACCATTTCACAAACATCATGATCCAAATCATTCTCATTTATCAAAATTGATTCACAATGATGTCGAGAGGGCCACTTGAAGTTCCTTCTCTCGGTGGATATTTGTATGTTGTATTTTTATTGATGATTTCTTTAAGATGACCTGGTCTTATTTTATCAATAAAAAGTCGATGTTTTGTCTAAGTTTCAAGAATTTAAAGTCTTTGTTGAAAATGATTCTAATATGAAAATAAAAAGAATTAGAACTAATAATGGAGGTGGATATGTTAGAAAAAAATTGATGAGTTATGTGTGACATGTGGGCTTTAGAGATATTTTACAAATCCATATTCTCCACAACAAAATGGCATTGCATAAAGGAAAAATAGGATTATTTTAGAGATGGCTAGGATTATGATTCATGCATCAAATGTACCCTATTTTTTATGGGCAGAAGCCATTAATACTACAGTCTATATCCTTAATATATTTACTACAAAATCTCTTCATCAAACTACACCTCATGAAGTATGGACAAAATAAAAACCAGATATCTCTCACTTAAGAATATTTGGTATTCCTGCTTCTATCTTCATTCCAAAAGTTAAAAGGAATAAGCTAGATCCAACCTCTTATTCCTATATTTTTGTTTGTTATGGTTGTAGAACAAAATTTTTAATATTTTATGATCCCTTCAAGCATGAAATAGTTGAAAACAAGAATTTTCATGTCTTATAAAATTATTTGCAATGTTTCTTATGAACCCTCCTTTGTTTCTCCTGAAATAGATCTTGATAATCCTTCTTCTAAAAATATGGAAACAAAAGTTTAAGAGGATGATTATCCTTATCTAGATATGATGGAGATTGAGGGGGAGTCATCTCAAAATGTGTTGCATCCAAAGATTCCTAAATGGGCTCAAAATCATCTTACCGAGGATTATAATCTTGTTAGTCTTATAAAGGTTACTCATAGTCATCATTATTATCATGCCTTGATGAACCTATATGAGGTTGAACCACAATATTTCAAATAATATTTTCAAGATGATAGATGGATCAAGGCTATGAAATATGAATAAAATGATTTAATTAAAAATAACACTTGGGAACTAGTCCCTCCTCATTCTAAACAAAGCATTGTAGGATCTAGGTGGTTGCATAAATTTAAGTATAATTTTGTAGGTGAAATTGAAAAATTCAAGAAAAGGATGGTTGCTCTTGGTTTCACTCAAAAACTTGGTCTTGACTATGTTGAAACTTTTTCTCTTGTAGCTAAAATGGGCACTGTAAGGATTATTCTTGCATTAGCTACCCACTATGGTTGGTAGATTCACAAAATGGATGTTAAAAGTGCATTCCTAAATGGTGACCTAAAATAAGAAATATACATGTGTTAACCTAAAGGTTTTGAAGAACCTGGTAAGGAACTATATGTCTGTAAACTAAAAAAATCTTTGTATGGTCTTAAGCAAGCTCCTAGAGCTTTGTATGCTAAAATTAATAGTTTCTTTCATGATCTTGGTTTCTCTAATTGTTGTTCTAATAATTATTTATTTTTAAGTTTGAAAATAATCATATTATCATTATTGTTTTATATGTTGATGATCTTTGATTACTAACAATAATAAAAATTTAATTGTTAAAATCAAAGAAAGATTAAAACAACGTTTTGAAATGACTAACTTAGGTCTACTAAATCATTTTTAGGCATGGTTATATTTCAGGATCATAAATCTATTGTTGCATCTCAATCTCAGTATGCTACTAATTTACTTAAAATATTTAACATGATTGATTGTAAACCTATTTCCATTCCTATTGAATTTGGTGTTAAATTAGATCATAAACCTGCATGTGCTAAATTTGATCCTACTCTATATAGAAAACTAGTTGGTAGTTTAATTTATTTAACTATTACTAGGCCTGATATTTCATATGCAGTAGGAGTTGTTTCTAGATTCATGCAGGATCACCGAAAAATGGAGAAAAGAATTTGAAATATGTTAAAGGAACAATTAATTATGGTTTATATTATTCTTCTTGTAATGATGCAAAGTTATTTGGATATTGTGATTTTGACCATGCTGGTGATGCTACAGATAGAAAATATACTTCTAGATATGTTTTCAAGTTGGTTACTGAGTTTCATCACTTGGAGTAGCAAGAAGCAACCAACAATTTCTATCTCTTCTACTAAAGCAGAGTATAGAAGTGTTATAGAAGCAACAAAGGAAGTTATGTGGCTCAAAAGACTATTAGAAGAACTGCATATGGGCATCAAAGGAAGAAATACTCTCTATATGACAGCCATAGTTGCATTTCTCTTATAAACAATCCAGTTCAACATCAAAGGACAAAGCATATCGAGGTTCATATGCACTTTATTCAAGAGAAAGTCTTGAATGGTGATATTGATCTCAAGTTCTGTTCCATTAAAGATCAAGCTACAAATATTTTTATAAAGTCATTGTGTTCTATAAAGTTTTAAAAAATTTATGCCTTGTTGGGCCTATCAAAGTTTCCATTTGGGGGTATGTGCATGATAATGTCACCTCTTAACGGCTTGTTGTAAACTTTCAATAATTCTTCCATTTTGTGATAAGTAAATGTTCATGTTATGTGAATTTACTTGTAAATACTAGCGAAGCATTAGTTATGGGAATGCCTTGGTTTATAAAAGGCTCCAGAATCGATATAAGTCTTCATATGTAAAGAACTTTTCCTTAGAATTTATTTTGTATATGTTCCTTTGTATTGCATGGATTTTATGGGATCCTTGGAACACTATTTTGAACTGCAAAAAAATAATGTCTCATGGTCTTGCTAAAATTCACAATGCGTTGTTCCTAGTTTGTATAAGTTCATGGGATATTGTGTTAGTGAACTGTGGAGTTGAAAAAAAAAACCATGGAACTCTGTTTTAGTGCACCGCAGAACTGCAAATCTATGGAATAATTGTTTGTGGCTTGTATAAGTCCTTGGGACACTACCTTAGTGTCCTCAGAATTGAAAACCCCTCAAGACTCTACTTTAGTGCACCATTGAACTACAAACCTTCGTAACAATTTTTTTGGTTGCCAACCTAAATCACGAAGTTGATTTATGGATTATAATTGCCATAAGGAACTAATGTTAGCATGTTTTTTCATGTTTCCCCACTTAACATTAAGGGGGGTGTTAGGATAATAATGTCAAGTGGGGATACCTCTTTAAGTGGACCGCCACTTTACACCCAATATTATTTTAAATTTTATGAACTAGATTTTATTGTGTCAGTCTTCAATATTTAAGATTGGAACGACAAGTGACTCACTAAAATATCGCACGGATTGGTAATAAACCAACGTATACATTAGTACCACATTGATACATGAGATTAAATGGTTGGTAACCATTATTATTTTATTTCACAATAGAAAGAAATGACTCTACAATCTTTCTATAAGATCGTGGAGTGAAGTGGCAATGCTAGGTAAAAATTCTATATGAAATTCTTAATACAGAAGTGCTTTATTATGAGTGAGATTTTTTCCTTTGGGTTTCCCCACTATAATTTTAGCATCTCTATGTAATTTACTTTCAGTTATTTACTCTATGTTCATGTTATGTAATATGCTACATAAACATCTTAATCTATGGTTATTCAATGCACTTCATAATCTATAATCTTCGGTAATTATAATATGGATTTATAATCAATTTAGTATATATTCCTTATAAATCCTAACACACAAGAGCATATTATGTCATATGATAGAATTTCATCGATAGAATGGTGGTATTCACTCTCTTATCGATAAATAAGTAAAATCAATTTGGGCAACCTTGATGCAACCAACAAGGGGAAAAATTTAATCTCCATTGAAAAGCAATGGTCAAGTTCTCAAGTAAGGGTAAGGCCAATGGATTACAAAACTTGAGAAGGTATGCCATTGTCATAGGATTCATAATCAATGATATACTTTCTTATTTTATGAAATTTGATATGCAATGATAGACACAAGGGTTCCACTTTTTTAGAATTGGATTGTCATGCCCCACCTCGAGAAACCGAAACCAGATCAAAAAGTCGAATTTTTTTTTGATAGTGAACTAATTCTCTTCTTAACCCCTTTCGTTAATTTTTGATTCATATTAATTATTAATTTCAAAAGTTTCCTAAACGCTAGCCCAACCAAGCTTACTTATTTCATTTTATTAGTTTCAACAGAAATCACAACTTTTATTAAGTCTACCCAACTTTTTTTCAATTAATTTAGTCTCCCTTTTAAATATATTTCCCCACACACCACTAAAGTTAATTTCTCATTCCCTCTTTAAATTCCATGGCTAAAAGAAAGTGTGTAGGTTCACTTATGGACCCTAGGATTAAATCAATCTTAACCTTTGATCTCCTTTGTGCCCTAATTTGACCTAACTTTCTCTATGTTTCTCCTTTCCTTTTTTTCTTCCCTCATTTTGTTTTGTTTTCATTATTTGCAGGTTGTTTTGGAGAGAAGGGAAGCTTGCTATCATGGATTTTTTTTTTTTTTTTTCTAGTCTAAGAGAAGAAAAAAAAATACCATATTATTACCCTTGATGTATTTATATACAATCAATCAAAATATAGCTATATATATATGTATGTATGTATGTATGTATGTATGTATGTATGTATGTACATATGTATATACAACACTTAGACAAGGAGGGGGGTCAGTTTTGAGCCGTGGGGACGGAGAGAGAGAGAAAGAGAGAGAGAGAGATTTTGTGGATGTGTGTGGGTTTAGGGGCGATGAAGAGAGGAGGAAGGGATGAAGGGAGTGGATGGACGGAGGCACAGGGGACGGGGTGACGCGTATGGGGAGGTCGGCGGATGGAAGCAAAGTGGAGGGGATAGCAGGAAAGGCCACGGCAGGGTGCGTGGAGGGCGGCGGGGGACAAGCAAAGGGTGCCGCGCGAGTCTGGGGAGCGGGACGTAAGGCCTAGTGTGGCCGTCAGAACGGGTGGGGAGGGTCGGCCTCCCCATTTTCATTTCTTTTTTTTTTTTTTGTTTAAATTTTTTAATATATATATTATTAACCATTGTTAAAATAATACATAAATATTATCATATATGTAAAAAAATAATATAATATTATTAACTAGTATCCATTTTAATATATACTTATTCAATATATAAGATCAAGGTATATATATATAAATATATGTAAAAACCAGTAATGGGTCTAATGCCCCTTTTTTTTAAATGTACTAAAAAGAAAATCAATTTCTTAACTACACAAGAAAGGAAACAAAAAGGAATCTACTTTCTTTTCATTTACTAATGTTACAAAATAATTACAAGAGAAAACATATTGCTCAATGAGAATATTTTCATTTCTAATACCCTATGTAAAATACATATTCCAGATTTGTTTTTTTAAAACATATGGTGGTAGCAATATTTTTAAAACTAGTTTCACTTAGTTTTCTAAATCCATGATAATTTACAAAGAGATGTACATTCCAAAATAATAATAGTTTCTTCCAATGTTAACTAGTAAACTCCATATAGCAACATAGATTTCATTTCAAATAACAATCCCTTTTGTCAAATAAAATTCCAAGAACAAGGCATGTTAAAGAGATGTAAATAAAAATACTTCTATTAAATGTATTTTAAAGAAATACAATATTTTACAATTCTTCTTTTGCACAATCTCTCAACAACTAAATACTTCATATTTCAAAATCATGCTTAAATACATAAGGAGACAACTATCAACTCCTTTCCAAGATTTGAAGTTCTCATATACAAAACATACACCAATACATAACTACTCAAGTTTATTACAAGACTTCTTACAAGCTTGAAGAGAGAGTTTGCTCAAGAATAACCTACACTAGTTTAAAAGAAATTTACAAATACAAAAAGGAGGTTTTTACAACAATGAAGCTCCCACTAAAACATTCTTTTCAAGAGACAAGAGGTAATGTCCACAGTAGAGTGAAGAAGATAAAGAGCTCCAACCAACAACCCACTTCCAACTTGAGATCCCAATGCACATGCCTTCAAGAAAACCACAAGGAGAAGAAGCTTGTTTACCACCCAACCATAGGCATCATTACATGTCTTTCCCAAAGTTGGGATGCATGCTAGCCTCCCCCAAGCCCATGGGAAAGAGGACAACTAACCACAACTTGCACAAGAATGAGGGTGACCAAACAATGACACATTCACATGAAACCAAACAAGTATAAAACAAGACTCCAAGTTTTACAAGGAGGAGAACCCATGTTCTACCTCAAAAGTGGGGAAGAGAGGAGAAGAGTTCTCCAAGAGTTATAACCAATAATATAAGCACAATACCAAGATCTCCATACCCTCCTTATTTCTCCTATTTCATTTTAAAACCCTCCTTATTCCTCCACCCTTTCACCAAATCCTTCTTGGAAGGATTTTCAAACCTCAAAGGGGTTTCCTTAACAAGAATGGGGAAGGAGATTCAAGCCAAATGAATCACCATCCCCACCTCAAGCCATTCGAGAGGAGTCACTAAAATCCTACAAGGCTTGTCCATCAAGCCTGAGGATTGAGAGGAAAACTCCCTCTCTCTTCCCCACAAACTCTAAAACTCCATCATGCCATATGAAGGAGGGAGTAAAACAAGCAAACAATAACCAAAATCTACATGCAACAATAACATTTTCAAGTAAACAATCTAACAACTAATATGAATACAACATATGCAATAAGACTTAAGAGCCTACCTCAAAGAAAGCTCTCCAAAAAGCTTTCCAACCTCAAAATTCTCCACTCCTTGAACGAGGAAACCTCTAGCTCCAAATCACACAAGCATCCAAGCCAAAATCTCCCAAGAAGAAGTTCTCTTCTTTTCCCATGAAGGGAAATTTAAAGAGGAGCAAGCAAAAATCCTCACAAATGAGAGAGTGACATGTGTCACCCCTCCTCCTCCTTCAAGGTAAAAGATGCCAAAACAAAAGAGAGAAAGGGTAAAAATGTCTTTTTCCCTCTTCTCCCAAATTACTCTAAAATTCTAACAAGACAATTCTTGTGCAACTTTTAACAAGCACACTAAACCATACCCATTACATGGATGTGACCAAAAAGAGGCAAAAAGGGAAGGAAAACTCCCTCTAGCCTTGAAATAAGCCCCCTACCTATTAGGTAGGGTCCAAAGGCTCATTTTTATATTAAGGGAACTCCCAAACTAAAAAGGGGTCCCTAAAAATGTCTAAAATAACCCAATTTCGGGTTTGGAAAATTTGGCACAAAGGTAGAGGGTATGGGGACCACCAAGGGTTCACATGTGACCCTAAACCCTCTAGATTAATTACATCATTAATCTAATTCAAAACTTAAAGGAAGGGGGTCATTATTTCCCCAAAACAAGTTTACAACACAACTAAACACCCTAAGCACAATTAATAATTACAAGACATATTACATTACAAATAAGGGTCACCCATGGTGCCTAAAACAACAATTCTAACACTAAGGCCTCAAGCAATAAACATGGCTAGGACTTAGCCCGTGGGCTGCTTGTGCAAAGTTGTGTAGCTAGCCTAAGTCCCATGTTCTCCTATGACCTGTCACCTACACACTCATTGCACACATTAAACGCACATGTCCGATAAAATATAAATTAACTACTAAACAAGATAACAATGAATTCTAGACTATCATTTCATCTTTTTGGTAACGAAAGTACAACAACGTGCACAACTATACATAATTCACCATAAGTTAGTTACAATGATAAAATGACATGTATCCATAGAATCTCAACATGCAACAACTGAGTAACCATCAATATAACTACATTCCCAAAACAACATCATATCAATTAGTATCCATGACATCATAAGATAATGTAAATAACATAGTAATCAAGTCTGAATTGGTGATATACGCCTAAATGTCCATACATGCCTAATCAGATCAAATCTCCTAATGTAATGTCCAAATATAACAAATCTCTGTCAAAACATGTTTATGAGTAATGAGCAACAAGTAACTAAGTTATTAAAATGTGGGCACTATATCCCCCTCTACTAAAATTAGACTTCCTCCGGAAGTCACTGAAAGAGATAGGGATATGTAGCCCTCAAAGGTGTCGCATCCTCCCAGGTAGCTATTGTCGCATTGTACCGGTACCACTGCACTCTAACCTAGTCCAAGTCTCGACCCTAAAGGGCCAACCTCCTATGCTTTAATATGTGTATGG
Source organism: Taxus wallichiana var. yunnanensis (assembly GCA_018340775.1). Lineage (NCBI taxonomy): Eukaryota > Viridiplantae > Streptophyta > Pinopsida > Cupressales > Taxaceae > Taxus > Taxus wallichiana. The sequence goes on along the minus strand of CM031235.1, from coordinate 441,992,303 downwards.
GCTCCAGTCTCCACTATCCTCCATCCTCTACCTGTAATGTTGACCAATCCAAAACATTAGAAACATTTGGTACATATCTATGTAGTAAAAAAACTTGAAATACATCGTGGGCCCATGCAAGGTGTGGTGGAAAAGCTAGGTAGTAGGCAACTGGACCAATGACCTCTAAAATATCAAAAGGCCCACAAAACGAGGTGATAGCTTATAACCCTTTCCATAGTAGATTGGACTCTTATGCATGTGAACTTTCAAGAAGACCTTGTCACCTACTAAGAAGTGACGATCAATCCTCTTGGTGTCTTCATATGCCTTCTGGCATGCTCTAGCCTACTCAAGACGTTGTCTAATCAGAACAACATACTGCTCTAAGTCCTGTAGATATGCTGGTCCCAGAATAATCTTGTCATCTAGTCTGTCCCAACTCAAAGGTGTCCTACAAGGTCGTCCATATAAATCCTGGTAAGGAGCCATACCAATGGAACTATGATAGTTTTTGTTGTAAGAAAACTCAACTAAATGCAAATAATCTTCCCATTTCTTCTATTGGTCCATCACATACATCCTCAACATGTCCTCCAACACCTGATTAACTCTCTCTCTCTCTGTCCATCTGTCTCTGGATGATAAGCTGAACTGAAATTAATCTAAGTACCCAGAGTGGTTTGAAAGGAAGTCTAGAAAACTAAAGTGTAGATGGTATCCCTATCATTTATGATGGTCTTTGGAATCCCATGTAACCTAACAATGTCCTCCATAAATACTTTGGCGATGGCCTATGCATTATAGGTGACCTTGGTTGGCGAAAAGTGCGCAACCTTGGTCAACTTATCCACGGTGACCATAATGGCATCATGACGATAAGAAGACATAGGAAGTCCGACTATGAAATCCATGGAGATCACATCCCATTTCCACTCGGGAATATCATGAGGATGTAAGAGTCCTACGGGATGAGAATTCTCTGCCTTGACCCTTTGACACTCAAGGCAACGTGTAACAAAATCTGTTATGTCCCGTTGAAGACCTGGCCAATAATATAACTCCCTCAGATCAACGTGCATTTTCTTTACTCCTGGATGTGCTGCATATGGGGCTCAATGAGCCTCTATGAGGATGAAGCTACGTAGATCACCGACCTTAGGCACGTAGATGCACCTATGGAACCAAAGTAAACCATCTGTCTCTAACACACACCCAAAATATCTACCCTCTAATGAACCCTATGACTCCAACATCTATCTAGCTCCCTCATAAAATCTATCCTCTGGAAGGTGCTCAAGAATCCTACCTCTCAAATCTGACTGAAGTGTCAAAGAAGCAAGCACATGTCAGTCATTATCTATTAAGTGCATCTACAACAACATTTTCCTTTCCTTTGATATACTGCACCTCTATGTCATACTCATATAGGAACTCCATCCAACGCCGTTGACGAGCGTTGAGGTTCTGCTGTGAAAAGATATGCTACAAGCTACGATGATCTATCCTAAAAATGAAAGGTCTACCCAAAAGGAAATGTCACCAATGCACAAGTGCATGGACAAATGCTACAAGTGGCAAGTCATGAGTAGGGTAATTAAGCTTGTAGTCCTTGAGCTTATGAGACTCAAATGCAATAACTTGACACTCCCGCATAAGAACTACTCCCAAACCCTCTAGCGATGCATCAAGACAAACAAAAAATCCTTTGTACGGTGCCTCAGAATCGCTAAGATGGGTGTCATGGTTAACCTTTCCTTTAAAGCAATGTAAAGGCCGCTCACACTTTTCTCGACCAATCAAACTTCTTCCCTTTTCTCGAAGAGAAGTGATGGGGTGAGCAATCCTAGAAAATTCTTGTATGAACTTGCAAAGTAATACCCGCTAAACCCATGAAACTCCTCACCTCAAGAATCGATGTGGGTGTTGGCATCCATGATAGCCTTTATCTTAAAGGGATCTACCGAGATACCCTCGCCCGATATGATATGACCCAAGCATCGAATCTCTCGTTCGAAAGAAGCTACATTTTTCCAAGTTCCCATATAACTTCGCTCTCTCTCAAAACCTCGTAGTACCTGTCTCAAATGCTCCTCGTGTTCCTCCTCGAATGAGAATAAATCAATATGTCATCAAGGAACACTAAGACAAAGCAATCCAAAATGTCCTGAATACTCCATTCATGAGGCTCATGAAGACAACTGGGGCATTGGTCAATCCAAAAGGAATAACTGTGAACTCATAATGCCCATAACATGTGCAAAATGTTGTCTTATGAATGTCTTCATTTGAAATGCACAACTGATGGTACCCTAACTTGAGATCAATTTTGGAGAATACTCTCACTCCCCGCATCTGATCAAACAAGTCATCAATCCTAGGGAGTGGATAGTTGTTCTTTATTATGACTTTGTTGAGCTTCTGAAGTCAACACAAATCCTGAGAGAACCATCCTTCTTCTTCACAAATATGACTAGTGCTCCCCAAGGAGATACACTAGGGTAAATGAGACCCTTATCTAACAACTCCTCTAACTAAATCTTGAGCTCATAAAGCTCTGGAGTCGTCATTTGATAAGGTACCCTAGAAAATGGTGCAGATTCAGGTACTAAATCAATGGTGAAATCCACCTCTCTGCGGGGTGGTAACCCTGGAAGCTCACCTGGAAACACATCTGCATACTCCCTCAAAACTGCATGATTATCTAAGGGTGAGTGCTCTGGAGTGCTCTCTGATCGATCACTGATGGTGATAACAAATAACTAACAACCTTTACACATGCTCCGCTTGAGTTGCTTAGCTGAGATCATGCGCAAAGAGATAGGTCTCTTCATCCCTGAAATCACAACTACACTCCCAAGATCATCCTGACACTCAATGACCTTGTTTCTACGATCCACCTTAGCTCGATGAGCCTCGAGCCAATCCATACCCAAAACTACCTAATAGGATCCTAGAGGGATAACTTGGAGGTCAAGTGTAGTGGAGAAGGATCCTAAATCAAGTACGTAACTCTCCACATACGAGTCCATAGCGAGTTTGGCCCCAGAGGCCAACTCAACCTGCCAACTATCTGATTGCCTAGCCACCACTAGCCCACACTGGTCCACTATAGAAGGCGATATAAAAGAATCTGAAGCACCTGAATCAAAAAGTATTGAGATAGAAATAACCCTGATAGTACCTGTCATCTAAATGATTGTGGCATGATGCTCGGCCTAGCGGTTGTCAACCGCTGCATATACACGATGGGTGCATCCCATGTCACCCACCATCTGCTCAGATCTAGAAGCTCTCTGTTCATCTATGGTATTCTTTTTATGCGGGCACATACACACATAGTGATCAGGATATCCACAAATGAAACATCCTCTTGTACCCCTATGAGATGGGATCCCTCTTGTACTCTGGTGTACTGATCCTAACGATCCAACCCTAGCAAACTGCTAGGTGTGAGATGGTTATGCCTACTGAGTACCCTATCTCCTATCCTTGGCTCCACCAAAACTACCTCTAGAACCACCTCTCTGAAAACCCTGTGCCTGTCTAGCCCCCTGCTGTGGGTGGCCCTGCTGCTATGTCTATCACTGTGGGTGTGGTGGAGCCCTCGTGGCTGCTGGTGGAGGCCAGAATCCTTCTCTAGGGGGTGGTGTTGTACCCCGTGACCTCTGACTCGAAAGGTCTGTATCCTCTCTTGAAACTTTCTCTTGTTTCTATCCGGTGCTCCTGTGCCTTGGTCCTATTTTCCTCAGCTAAGTAGGCCTTCTCAACGGCCTTCTCAAGTGTGGGAGGAGATAACATCCTAACTACTCCTACTATATCTACATTAAGGCCTCAAATAAACCTGTTAACCTATAATTTCTCATCTTGTAGGTAGTCCACATACTGTAGAAGATCCAGGAACCTGCTCTCATATTGCGCTACTGTGTCAGATCCCTATCGTAAGTCATGAAACTCATCAATCCTTTTCTGCATGAAATTCTCTAACATATAACGAGCCCTAAAATGCTCCTTGAACATCTCCCAGTCACTGTCTCTCGAGTTAGATGGAGCTTCCACTCCTCATTCCTCCACCAAATGTCTACTACATCTCGGAGAAGGTGTATGGCGAACCTTGCCTTGACATTGCTCTCGTAAGAGTGTAAGCCAAAGCAACTATCCAAGCTAAGGAGCCATGACTCAGCCCCCAAAGCCATCTCGTCAGAGCTGGTGTAGGTGGGTGGCTGCAAGTGAAGGAGATCTCTAATCAAATTACATGTATCTCGATCATGGCGATGTATTCTAATAAGTGAAAGGGGTCACCTATCCCCAAATGGTCCCTCGAGACCTGTGTGAGCGGCTGACAATGGTATGAAACTACCCTCTCATGATGAGTGGAAGGGCTACGTGACCTCTCTCACCTTGGTGTATCATGCTCTAGCGGATTTGAATGCACATCCTCACCTATCGGCTCCTCATCTCCCAATGGTATCTCCTCTTTCGCCTCCTACGGTGGTGGAAGACGCTACTCCACAACGCCTATCAGCTGCTGCAGGACCTCTAATATCTGAGGCCCAAATTTGGTTACCGGTGGCTCCCGCATAGGTGCACTACACCCCAAGCCTCTAGTTGATCATCCCCTCTTGTGTGACATCATGTGCATAAGGTGGAAAATAAGTTATTAATTTAAAATTTAATGGTTGCGAATGATTTTTAACTAATTATTTTTATTCATTTATTTAATTTAATGTTATTAAAAATTACCATTAACTATTTTAATTAATTACCTAGAGTGTCTACGTGTGCGAAACTCTGCTCTGATACCAAATGTCATGCCCCGCCTCTGGGACACTAGAAACTAGGTCAAAAAGTCATATTTTTTTATAGTGAACTAATGCTCTTCTTAACCCCTTTTCATTAATTTTTAATTCATATTAATTATTAATTTCAAAATTTGCCTAAACGCTAGCCCAACCAAACTTACTTATTTCATTTTAATAGTATCAACAGAAATCACAACTTTTATTAAGTCTACCCAAAAAAATTTAATTAATTTAGTCTCCCTTTTAAATATATTTGTCCACACACCACAAAAGTTATTTTCCCATTCCCTCTTTAAATCCCATGACTAAAAGAAAGTGTGTAGGGTCACTTATGGACCCTAGGATTGAATCAATCTTGGCCCTTGATCTCCTTTGTGCCCTAATTTGACCTAATTTTTCTATGTTTCTCCTTTCCTTTTTTTTTTTTTTCTTCCTCATTTTGTTTTGTTTTCATTATTTGCAGGTTGTTTTGGAGAGAAGAGAAGCTTGCTATCATGGAGTTTTTTTTTGTTCCAGTCTAAGAGAAGAAAAAAATACCATATTATTACCCTTGATGTATTTATATAAAATCAATCAAAATAGTTAGTTTTTTTTCGTACACACACACACACACACACACACACACACACATATACATATATACACCACTTAGACAAGGAGGGGGTTGGTTTTGAGCCGTGGGGATAGAGAGAGAGAGAGAGAGAGATATTTTGTGGATGTGCGTGGGTTGGGGGAAGTGAAGAGAGGAGGAAGGGACGCGAGGAGTGGATGGATGGAGGCACAGGGGACGGGGTGGTGCGGATGGGGAGGTCGGCAGATGGAAGCAGCGAAGGGGGCGGATGGGATGGACCACGGCAGGGTGCATGGAGGATGGCAAGGGGATAGGGGTGCCGCGGAAGTTGCGGGGAGCAAGTCGTAAGGGCCAGTGTAGCCGTATACGGGTGTGGGGGAGGGTCGGCCTCCCCATTTTCATTTCTTTGTTTTTTTTTGTTTATATATATATATATATATATATATATATATATATATATATATATATATATATATATATATATATATATATATATATATATATATATATATATATTATTAACCATTGTTAAAATAATACATAAATATTATCATATATATATAAATCAATATAATATTATTAACTAGTATCCATTTTAATATATACTTATTAAATATATAAGATCAAGGTATATATATATAAATATATGTAAAAACCAAGTAATGGGTCTAATGCCAAATTTTTTTTTTAAATGTACTAAAAAGAAAAATCAATTTATTAACTACATAATAAAGGAAACAAAAAGGAATCTACTTTCTATTCATTTACTAATGTTACAAAATAATTACAAGAGAAAGCATATTGCTCAATGAGAATATTTTCATTTCTAATACCCCATGTAAAATACATATTCCATTTTTATTTTTTTAAAACCATATGGTGGTAAATAATATTTTAAAACTAGTTTCACTTAGTTTTCTAAATCCATGATAATTTACAAGAGATGTACATTCCAAAATAATAATAGTTTTTTCCAATGTTAACTAGTAAACTCCATATAGCAAAAAAAGATTTCATTTCAAATAACAATCCCTTTTGTCAAATAAAATTCCAAGAACAAGGCATGTTAAAGAAATGTAAAATACTTCTATTAAATGTATTTTAAAGAAATACAATATTTTACAATTCTTCTTTTGCACAATCTCTCAATAACTCAATACTTCATATTTCAAAATCATGCTTAAATACATAAGGAGACAACTATCAACTCCTTTCCAAGATTTGAAGTTCCCATATACAAAACATACACCAATACATAACTACTCAAGTTTATTACAAGACTTCTTACAAGCTTGAAGAGAGTTTTCTCAAGAATAACCTACACTAGTTTAAAAGAAATTTACCAATACAAAAAGGAGGTTTTTACAATAATGAAGCTCCCACTAAAACATTCTTTTCAAGAGACAAGAGGTAATGTCCACAATAGAGTGAAGAAGATAAAGATCTCCAACCAACAACCCACTTCCAACATGAGATCCCAATGCACATGCCTTCAAGAAAGTTACAAGGAGAAAAAAAAAAAATACCACCCAACCATAGGCATCATTACATGTCTTTCCCAAATTTGGGATGCATGCTAGCCTCCCCAAGCCCATGCGAAAGAGGACAACTAACCACAACTTGCATAAAAATGAGGGTGACCAAACAATGACACACTCACATGAAACAAAACAAGTATAAAATAAGACTCCAAGCTTTACAAGGAGGAGAACTCATGTTCTACCTCAAAATTGGGAAAGAGAGGAGAAGAGTTCTCCAAGAGTTATAACCAATAATATAAGCACAATACAAAGATCTCCATACCTCCTTATTTCTCCTATTTCATTTTAAAAATTGTCCTTATTCCTCCACCCTTTCACCAAATCCTTCTTGGAAGGATTTTTAAACCTCAAAGGGGTTTCTTACAAGAATGGGGAAGGAGATTCAAGCCAAATGAATCACCATCCCCACCTCAAGCCATTCGAGGGGAGTCACTAAAATCCTACAAGGCTTGTCCATCAAGCCTCGAGGATTGAAAGGAAAACTCCCTCTCTCTTCCCCCACAAACTCCAAAACTCCATCATGCCATATGAAGGAGGGAGTAAAACAAGAAAACAATAACTAAAATCCACATGCAACAATAACATTTTCAAGTAAACAATCTAACAACTAATATGAATACAACACATGCAATAAGACTTAAGAGCCTACCTCAAAGAAAGCTCTCCAAAAAGCTTTCCAACCTCAAACTTCTCCACTCCTTGAACCAAGAAACCTCTAGCTCCAAATCACACAAGCATCCAAGCCAAAATCTCCCAAGAAGAAGTTCTCTTCTTTTCCCATGAAGGGAAATTTGAAGAGGAGCAAGCAAAAATCCTCACAAATGAGGGAGTGACATGTGTCACCCCTCTCCTCCTTCAAGGTAAAAGATGCCAAAATAAAAGAGAGAAAGGGTAAAAATGTCTTTTTGCCCTCTTCTCCCAAATTACTCTAAAATGCTAACAAGACAATTCTTGTGCAACTTTTAACAAGCACACTAAACCATACCCATTACATGGATGTGACCAAAAAAGAGGCAAAAAGGGAAGGAAAACTCTCTCTAGCCTTGGAAATAAGCCCCCTACCTATTAGGTAGGGTCCAAGGGCTCATTTTTATGTTAAGGGAACTCCCAAACTAAAAAGGGGTCCCTAAAAAGCCCAAAATAACTCAATTTCGGGTTTGGAAAAATTTGGCACAAAGGTAGAGGGTGTGGGGACCACCCAAGGGTTCACATGTGACCCTAAACCCTCTAGATTAATTACATCACTAATCTAATTCAAAATGTAAAGCAAGTGGAGTCATTATTTCCCCAAAACAAGTTTAAAACACAACTAAACACCCTAAGCACAATTAATAATTACAAGACATATTACATTACAAATGAGGGTCACCCATGGTGCCTAAAACAATAATTCTAATACTAAGGCCTCAAGCAATAAACATGGCTAGGACTTAGCCCGTGGGCTGCTTGTGCAAAGTTGTGTAGCTGGCTTAAGTCCCACGTTCTCCTGTGACTTGTCACCTACACACTCATTGCACACATTAAACGCACATGTCTGATAAAATATAAATTAACTACTAAACAAGATAACAATGAATTCTAGACTATCATTTCATCTTTCTGGTAACGAAAGTGCGACAACATGCACAACTATACATAATTCTCCATAAGTTAGTTACAATGATAAAATTACATGTATCCATAGAATCTCAACATGCAACTAACTGAGTAACCATCAATATAACTACGTTCCCAAAACAACATCATATCAGTTAGTATCCATGACATCATAAAATAATGCAAACAACATGGTAATCAAGCTGAATTGGCGTTATACGCCTAAATGTCCATACATGCCTAATCAGATCAAATCTCTTAATGTAATGTCCAAATATAACAAATCTCTGTCAAAATATGTCTATGAGTAATGAGCAACAAGTAATTGAGTTATAAAAATGTGGGCACTAAATGGATGAAGTTGAAGCTAGTGGATTTTGAGAGGTTGTATTTTTAGGCCTAGGAAATATTCTTATTGATGAAAGGGAATAATGACCAGGATTTAAAGTAGTACCTTTTATAAACTTTACCAAGTATTACCTTTGATAAACTTAACCAAATAATTAGTCATAGAAATCTTAATCCTATGTTCCTTACCCATAATACTAGCATAAAAAGGATGAGCATGTCTCATGTGTGTAGATTCAAGAGCTATAAATAAGATAACAATCAAGTATATGTTTTTGTAGAGAATGGAAAAAATAAATGCATTTTATCAATGATGTCTCATAATTGTTGATGGTTTTTTTACTCCCACATGGAGAAATGGGGAAATTTTATGTGCCCTACTCATTTTAGTTCCTGTAGGGGGTTGACTCAATGCACGACTTACAAGTATGTATTTTTATAGATAACCAAATGGTATAATAGCAGGAAGGTATCTTATTAACACTTGAAGATTCTCAATATACTCACATTTGCCCACATTTTATTGGTGGTACTTCCTCAAAAGGATATTTTTATGTTGATAATTATTTCCTCAAAACCAATGTAACAAAGTAAGTTAGGGTAGGGCATGATGAGAGAATTGCTTGAAAGTTCTTAAGGTTTTGATATCTCAATATCACCACTGTATAATTTACCCTTTATACCTACATCAACTTAATTATATCCTAACAAAAATTAAAATGGCAAGGGAAATCATTATATGGATAACTTTATTAATAAACATTCATTACAAAAACTCTTGTTAATCCTAGCTCCCTATATCATATTTTTAACACACATCCATCTATAGAAAATATTTGAAATGGTAAAATTTCACTTTAATAATTGAAATTTCTTTTGCACAATTCAACTGGATGCTACTAAAAATCATGAAAACATCATACAACCTAATCAATCACGTAATGTATTCGTAAAATTATTCAATTGTGTGTGCACATCAACACTCTGCTTACACAAAGTAGAATTAATCAAACTTATATTTATGTAAATAGATGCAACACATTCAAATATTTCATGAAAAAGTAAATCAAACAATTATTAGTCAACAAAACATATTTAAGAAACTTTGCAAAACAATTGAGAAATAAATACACATAAAAACACTCACCTGAAAAATCCTTGGACTATTAAGTGATTTCTTTACTTAATTCTTCCTCCTTAGAAGGTAAAAAACTGATGTATTTATACAAAATTTCCACCACCATGGGGTTTAACAAAATCTATCTACAAATAGATCAAAAATTTGTGCATGGCTAATTAAAATACAAAAGATAAATATTTCATGCAAGAAATATTGTATTTCCTACTCTTAGGATTACAAAAATTGATAATATTAAATCCTACAAATCTTAAATTTGTTACTCATTCAAGCTCTACTTTGAGATTCCATTTTTAGTTACTTATATTGATTGTTTTTTATTGTGTTAAAGCTTAGCGATGCATGTTTTGAATTCATTCTCAATATAGCCCAAGTCCATAATAGGTGGCCTCATAAAATTAGGTAGTTCTTAAATTACTATTGGGACTCGTTATAAATAGATTTAGCATTTTCACTTAGAAGTGAATCTTTCTCCACTTTTCCATTTGTAGAAGTCATGAGTGTCATAAAGCGGACATTTTTTCGGGCTTATTTTCTTGTCCAAATTAGCAAAGTGAGAGTGTAAATGAATGATTGTAAATTCTTCACAAAGATTTTTTTTTGGATCAACTTGTCATGTGGTAAATATATTGAAATAATCTAATATTTAGCTAAAATATCAATAGATTTATTCATTTTTCCTTGTATCTCTCTCACCATCTCTTCCATTTTCACCATCCAATCACTCAATTATTTTAAGATGTAACCCATGCAAATTTTCCTTGCATTCAAATCCTAGCTCTTGATATGCAACACGTTGATACAAAGACCCTTGTTTATGGAATCCAGAACTTCTCCATCATGGAACTCATCCTAGTCATGCATTTGTGTTGGCCTTGCATCTATTTTAACCCATGTTCTGATATATATTTTTTATTTTATATAGCTACTAATAACTCATACAAAGTTCTCAAATCTAGTTGTACATTTGGTAAAGTATTCTTTGTCACTATTACCCATTGTTAGGCATGAAGAGCATCCACCTGAGCTGGCATTATTTTAACCAAACACACTGGCATTTTTGAGTGGCATCAATAATTGATTGAGGATATATATCCATGATTTCCTGTTGTGTGTGCCATCTTGGAGATTCTCAAGATGCCCTATTTTTCTATGTATATAGGAGTTTCCCCTTGGGTAAAATTCCTTCTTATAAACCTCTTGAGAGTGCTTGTAGGATAATATACTTGATTTCCACCTTTGGATCTTCAATTTTTTCCATTGAATAATATATTACATGTTTCCCACTAAGAGGAATCTATGTTCCTTTGGGGTAGTAAATGCAATTGTAGTTATGGAAGGAAAAATAAAATAAGGCCTTACCACTTGTGGTAAATTTGGTGGTTCCCAAGGAAAAGTTAGTTGATTTTTAATAGGTTCCATGGGGCCAAGAGATGACTTATAAACTTTTAGTGGCCATGGAAGATTGAAAAGAATAAATGGAATGTAATAAGGAATTGGAAGAAGTGGCACATGCATTCCTAGTAGAAACATTTGGGAGACATATGATGTGATGGGAGGAATAAATTTTTGATTTAGATACCAACTAGACTTGGGAAGAATTTTAGGAAAGACCTGGAGAGGGAGAGAAGGTTGCATTGATTCTGTCAACTCAGATTTAGAAGGTCTTCTAACAAGAGTGTTAGATGATGTTGGAGTTGAAGAAAATACAAAAATTAGAGGAATAGAAAAAATGGTTGAAGAAATAGAAACAATGGTTTTAGAAGATACATTCATTACCTATACTATTTTATTATTATTTACAACAAGATGAGAATATGTTCCTATAATGACTTGGGGATAAAATGATGCAATCATTACAAATGAAAGAGGGGAAACAACTAAATGAATTAGTGAAGAAGAAGAAGGCATAGGAACTAAAAATTGTGTCAAGGGAGAGGAAATTAAAGAAGGGGAGACAATATGAGTATTTAAAATAGGGGAAGAGAGGAGGTGTTTGAAAACTAATGAGATCTAATATCCCATTATCACCCCTTGTCTCATCAGGAAGAAGAAGAACTCGGTGGAAATGAGAATACTTTGAGTAAAATGGCATAAACAAGATGAAATAAAATAATAAGAAAACATCCCTATATTACTAAGATATGATGAAGGATCAAAATAAGGGAAAAAACCAAATTTTCAATAGTACTTACCATGGGGAACTTGTAATAGGAATATTCACTAGTGAGATTGCAATTCCCCATGTAGTTCTTGCAGGACTTGAAATTTGTGTACTTGAAGGAGTAGAGTGAGAAGGATCATATCTCACTTTAGATGAAGAAGGAACTCCAAAAAGAATATTTATTATTTTCCTAGGGTCTGTACCCTGATCATTTGAATCTTCATATTTCTTTTCTTCTGGTTCTCATCCTAGTTTATGCTTTATTCCTCCAAATTTAGATGGTTGTCTAATAGGTACATATGTGAATTTGAAATTTCTCATGTTTATTACCACAACTTGGTCATAAATATCATATTTATAGACCATGGCATCCCTATGTATCTGATTCCTCTAATTAAAACAATGCATACTAGGGTGTGTTTGTAAATTTATTCTACCCTCCCTATTGAGTCAAAAACCTTGAAGTGTGATACTCCAAGTGGAATGATTTCCTGTGTGTAGAAACTGTTTTGGATTTTTTCAATCATTCAAGATTACTAAACCTATCGAGATAGGAAAATGGTGATATGTATACTTTTACTTCTTTTGTTCCTTGGCCACATGACTAATTTCATGGACAAATTGATATATTATCTCTTATTCAACTAGTTTTTCAAGGAAAAATATAGGCATTCTAAATGGGATGGTAAGGATTCCCTTCACTCGATTAAAGTGCAATATGGATAACACCAAAAATATCCCCAAGTTCTTAATGTTTTGGTTATCCTTTGACTGACTCTAGGCATATGGGTAACATAAATAACATTCAAAATAAAAGGGTAGTGGTGATTATATACTACCTCAATTTTTTAATATAGTTTTTCATGTGCATATTGTCAAAGACCCTATGTAGACACTAAATCATGCACTTGGGTAAATTTCTAGGTCCTAATCACATACCACTATTCATATGATTCCTAAGAGAGAAAACTAGTAATTGACATCTATCTTTGGCCTCTTTATTTGCATTTCTTGCTTTCTTTGTGGTCTTGCACACCCCATTTCCCAATCTAAATTTCATTGTTTTATCTTTCTTGGCTTTGGACACAAAGGCCAACCAGTTATTAGCACCCAAGTTCCTCGCCCCTTTGAGTTCCCTTGACCTCTTTATATCTTGCTCACCCCTTTTGGGCCTCTTTTATCTTTTGGACATCTTGTTTTCTTGGTGGTCATACTTTTAGATGTTAATTACAAAATTCAAATAAGGGAATCATATAAATACAAATATATATGACCATAATAAAGTACCAAGCTCTAAGCATCTATTATTATCACCTAAGGTTACATCCAAAGGAATTTCAAGAGCATCAAAGCATCTATCTTGCTTCATTTAATGGACAAGGGACTCGCATTCCTCTACATACACTTCATAGGAAGGTAAATTCATTTTGAAATCCACATATTTATCCACATTGTTACATATAGTTATTATTTGTTATTCAAAGTGCATCTTTCACAAGAGTCGTGTAGGGCATGATTCTTCACAAATGCACATAGAACTACATAGAGTTTTATATGTAGTGTAGTGCTTGATCATAAGTTCACTCTATTGAGTGACTGTTTGTGGGTCATTCTAACTCCCCATTTACATATTTTTATTTTTAGGATTTGATTTGTTTTGTGGTTTTTTTGGAAGTATTTTTTTATAGGTTACGGGTGAACTCGAAATATTTGAGTGATCTACACACGATCAATAGAAAACATCTTGTGACACTAAAAAAATTATTTTCTCGAGTTTTTTCACGGTCGTGGGATCCCGAGAACCGGTCTCTAGCGCCTAGGTTCCCCTTACACGCCTAGGTACCCTAATCCCGACATTTACAAGAGTTCTGTAATTTTTGGGCTTGGTTGTGATAGTATGTCCTCGTGTTCCATCAATTTTCCAAATCGTTACACCTAAGTATTTATTACAAAATCAGCTAAGTGTTTTATCCCTTCTCTTGCACCTAGGGTTTCATTTTTTATTTTTCTTATTACTTAGGTCAGATATGTACTTTGTTGCTTATCAATTCATTGTGACTCTACAATTAGGATTTTATAAATATCAATATTTTCTAAATCTTAAGGTTATGTCAAGATTTCACCACAGATTGGTCCTCGTACCATGTGTGTGCCATTTCTTGTGGAACCTTTAGTCAAAGGGTGTGACATGATCTTAGGTCTTCCCTAGATTTATGCAACTTACTATTTTATTTCCATGAATCACTTGTGTCTAAATTTCATTCACAACAAGCAATTCATTAATATCAATGGTTTTCCGTGTTGCACACCATGGTCCTGACCTCTTCTTAAGGTTACGATTGCACTCACTAGAGCATATAGGTCCCCGTGACCTCTCAAATCTAAAGTGTAATATGCTCCTAGCTCTCTTGTTCACACATGACCTACTCAATCTCATCATTCTACTAGTCCATCTCATCATTCTAGGTCCACCACTCAGGTGGATCCTTCATATAGGTATACATCACCTCCTCGGTTTCCTTCACATAGGTGTTCATTGCCTTTGCACTCTCCTTCACATAGGTGTTCATCACCTCTGCACTCTCCTTCATATAGGTGTTCATCACCTCCACATTCTCCTTCACATAGGTTTCCATCACCTCATAGGTCTCATGCACATAGATCTCATTCACTCGATACATTGTTTATCTCATACATCACCGATCTTAGAGCATGGACATGAGACCTTTATCTCTATATTTCAATTTTTTCAGATATCATATTCATCGGCATACACTTGGTAGCATCATGTTTATTCCCCCTTCTAACAATTTCAGTTGTATCACATTTTTACTATTTCACTTCATACTTTGGATCTAGTCTTTCGCAGGTATCTTACACATCTCTATACAAGTTGTATCGTCATTTCCCGATGATGCACTCTTGTAATATGGTTCACACTTGAATGTTGAGGGCAAACTACATTAATTAACCTCACACACTACACACTTATACACTTGGTGCATTCACGACACATATTTCTAGGATCACATTCTCACACAACACGCTTCCCGATGACGGACTCCAGTTCCACATGTGGAGTACCAAATCAAAATTCCTATTTTTCAGGGATCAAATGGATGAATCAAGACATGATACTCCCACTATTGGATTAAAAAGTATATTTACATTTGGGATCATATAAAATTTTACTGAGAAATTCCACCGGGAGCTCAAGATATCATCATCACAAGTTTCCCTCTTGGAGTGTGTTCAGGACTTAGCCAAATTTTGAGAGGACACATGTCAGCTCCAGGAGCCTAGCAAGATTTTATGTCCCCGACATCCCTAAGGTTAGGTACATCAACCTTGAAAAAATGCACCCAGCCCCCATGTGACCTTTGGGACCCTCATGTGACCTTTAGACTTGATAGTTCAACCCCCGGTTCATATTTGACTATTGATGATCTAAATATGAAATGAACCTCATCAATATCACTAACTCTCTATATTCTTCACTTCGTAGATCACATATTTTTAACGGAAATTTCAACCATTTCGATGATGTACTCTTTTTATATGGTTCATTCTTGAATACTCGAGGGATAATTAATAAATGAACCTCGTCTCGTGCATACTCATTTACATTTTCTCAAGGGGCATAATGCTCCTATCACAATCACTTTGCATTCAATTACATTCACACCTACAACATACTACATATCTTGGTTGCACATTTTTCTTTCTTACTTATACTCGGATGTAAAATTTCTTACTATGTCGACGGATATATCATATGTCATTATCTTTTCTATATACATATGTGCGCTCACTTCCATTTTAATTCTAAATGCATAATTTACACAGACTGTTACACACAACATGGATGTTTGGAATTGTACTCTCTTACCACCCCACATTGGTTCTGGGGCATCTAATTTCATACACACTACAGGTGTTATTGTTTCATTTTATACTATTTCCTATCCATACTAGCACACTATTTTATATCAGATCATACACACTTTGACATACATTTTATCTTTCTAACATGACAATGGGTGCTTTATGTGCAACATTTACTTTACAAGAACTATTTTCCACCATGTTTGTTTTATACTTTGCTTGTCACTCTTTACCATTGTTTGTAATTGTTTATGGTTTATGCCCTATGTCTTTCTTGTTCATTTCTTTTTTTTTTTTTGCCACTTCGACCTTGATCGTCTTACGACATTGTGAGTGATGTCCCATGTTTAAAACCTGTTTTCATAGTCTACATTGTCTTCTTACTTGTTATCTTACACTTTTTCTTCTATATGCGTATTTGTCTTGTTTGCACTAACACATGTTTCAGCCACTTTATTTGTGTGTGCCTTGGTTTCTACCAAGCACATTCCCTCCCCTATGGGGTATTTGTTTCATATCGGATCCAGTCCTCTCCTTTGGGTTGCATCCTCCTAGAAATGTTGCATGAACCTTAAATAAGAGGGCATACATTTGGTGAATCAATCACCCCATTCAGGAGTATAGTTCAAACTAGCACAATACAGAACAGAGAAGTCTTTAGTTACAGAAATAGTCTAGAATGTGACTTGGGTATTTAGTACAACACAAACACTAGTGCCCAAATACGACATAAGCACATGGGTACTCCCGACCCTTCCTAGGTGCCTATGACCAAGGGGAAGTTACAGAATTTTTCTCATATCAGCATAGTTTTTCAAAGAGTTTACACAATAGTTTTCACGAGAATATGCACATTCCTTCAAAGAATCAAAGCATGCATGTTATCTCATTTTTCTATTTACATTGGATCGAACTTGATCAAAATGGATCAAACTTGAATAAATCAGGATCACACCATCTGTAGTGGTGTATAAATTATCAAGAATTAGTCAGGGATGGAGAATAAAACTAGACCTTTCTCCCCAACACTTCTTCTACTTGTGGTGTGAGATCACCCAAAAACTCACACTTGGCATGAGATCACCCAAAAACTCATTCGTGGCATGATATCACCCAAAAATGCATTCTTCTACAGCATTTTAGGAAATTTTCTACCCTTTTTGACTCATCACATATCAGGTGCACATGTTCCTTTTTGAATTTTGTACATGCTTGGATCAAAATTTTCACATATACGTGACTTTGACTACTCTTTTTCTCTTCTATTTTTTAGGTCCATCCTTATGGGAAGCAATAGTCACATCATTAAACACATCAAGTAACAATGAAAATAGGTATAACATGACATATACACATACTCTTTCACCCCTAGGGTCACTTCCTCTTCTTTAGCTTCCACACTTTATTTTTATCACTCCACACTTTTTCTTGTCTCCTTGGCACACTTTCGCCATCAATCTACATGGTTATTAGGTATGCATCTATTATCTATTTTATTTTATGAAGTGTTCACTCAACAACATAAAGTGGGGAAAATGTAGCCACTAAATCACGCACTTTTGTATATTTCTAGGTCCTAATCATATACCACTATTCATATGATTCCTAAGCAAGAAAATTAGTAATTAAAATATATCTTTGGCCTCTTTCATTTCTTTCATTATTTCTATATGGTCTTGAACATCCCACTTCCTAGTCTGAATTTTATTATTTTATCTTTCTTGGCTTTGGACACTAAAGACCAGCCTAGGACGCTAGCGCCCGGAGCCGCCGACCTCTTTATATCTTTCTCATCCCTTTTAGGCCCCTTTTATCTTTTAGGCATATTGTTTTCTTGGTGGTTAGTCTTTTAGATGTTAATAATTAAATTCAAACAAGGGAATCATATAAATACAAAGCTATGTGACTATAATAAAAGACAAAGCTCTAAGCATCTATTACTATTACCTCAAAGTTGCATCCAAAGGAATTTCAAGAGAAACAAGGCATCCATCTAGCTTCATTCAAGGTTCAAGGGATTACATTCTTCTACATACACTTCATAGGAGGGGAATTTCATTTTTACATCCATGCATCTATCTACATTGCTACATTTAGTTATTGCTCGTTATTCAGTGCATCTTGCACAAGAGCCACCTAGGGCATGATTCTTCACACACACACACACACACACACACACACACACACACACACACACACACACACACAACTACATGAATTTTGAGATGTGGTGCAACACTCAGTCATAAGTTCACTCGGTGGGTGACCATCAAGTCACTCGACTCCTCATTTACATCTTTTTAATTTTCTAATTTTATGTGGTTTGATGTTTTGTAGGATGTCTTTTTGTTTTGTAGGTTACAGGAAAACTCGTCAATCTTTCAAAGTGACCTATAGGAAATCAACAAAAACATTAGTAAACATCTTTCAACACCACAAAAATAAGTTTTGAGGTCTTTCATAATCGCGGCACCCAGATCTAGGCTCCAACACCTACGAGCCCCGGACCCAATCCAGCGCCCTAGTACCAACATTTTCGATAGTTCTACAATTTTTGGGCTCACCATGACATTTTTTCCTCCAATTCCATCAATTTTCTAGCTCAAGTACACATCAACATTTATTGTGAAATCAGTAAAGTGATTTATCCCTTCTCTTGCACCTAGGGTTTCATTTTTATTTTTCTTATTTCTTAGGTCAGATCTTTACTTTATTTCTTATCATTTTGTTGCAACTCTACAATCAGGGTTTTATAAATATGAATATTTGGTAAATCTCCCTATGGACTATATGTTAGTGTTGGGTTGACCAACGGGAGACTCCCTAAAATTTTTGGATTGCGAACATAGCATCAAGTAAGTAGGACATCATATATAAATTTTCCTTCTTCTTATTTGCATCTACAATATTGTTATAAAGGTTATAATATAAAACGCTATCCAAAGAAGGAAACATTTCACAATTGACGATCATAGCTAGCATAGGTACCCAAGTTTGATTAACATGCACAATATTCGGTTATCCAAATATCCTATTCATTAGGGTCATTCAAACTCTTACTTCATGTCTGGAATATCTTATGTACATCTTGTCTATGGAGACTTTGGATTTGAAACTAGTCAAGTCCTCTACCCAATAATTAAGCACAATCTCGACCTTATTGCTCTTTCCCCATTCTTCCACTATTTCTTTTTTGAACCGAATATTAAATGGAGGGATATGGTAATAATTGGAAATAGTATCTTCCATAATATTACCAATTAGTTTCATCCTTTTTATTTCACAACTCCTATAAACTTTACTTTGTCAATTAATATGCCCCAAAGAAATTCAATACAATGCATTACCTTTGGATTTCCCACTACGATATTCAGCCCTATAATTTGAATGACCTTTGAATCAACCATGCATTGTTCTTTGTCTTTTTCTACATCATTTTCATCATCATATATCAATCTATCTTCCTTGGCCTCCATATTCAAATCTATATAATTTTATGCAACGATGATTTGTTTGTCAAAAAGGTGTCTCCAAAGAGTTGGTTCTAATGGAAAGTGTGTAGGTGTGCCTCCATTAATGATAAGCTTCAAAATACTTGAGCAACAAAATAGGAATAAAAATATCTCAATACATGAAAATAGTAATACTTTGTTTTACTTCGTAAACGATTGAATGTGGACTCTAACATATTTGTAATGACTTGAATATCAGGTTCTTGAATACAAAATCCTTTCATTTTATTTGAATCTAGTCAATTTGTGTAAAATGGCAATATATTGTTCCATCATTAAAGTCTTAGTCATCCATTATATGTTTTTCATTCATTTTAATATACTCATGGATTTTTACAACTGATGTGGCTTTAATTCACAACTTTTCCTAATTCTCCATGTATTCCCATGGATTCTATGTCTTTTCACATCTAATTCCTACTAGTTTCACATGGAAAGCTCGATATATTTTCATCTAGATTTTCTTATAAGAAGGGTGTCATAGTGTAAAAGGAAAACTAAATAAAATGCTCCACATATATATAGATTTCAAGCCTCTCCGAGCTATATAGGTTTCTTTTTCAAGCATGCCCAAGTGTGAAGTGCCAATAAACTCCACGTAGAGTATAATTTTTGCAATGTCAACCTTTAAGTAGATCATGTCAATCATTGTGAAGAGTGAACTAATAAGAAAGATCCAAGTCGGTTCATCATTTGTAATGTCGTTCCTTATATAATCTTTTCATTTTTCATCCAATCAGAATAATCCACGCTACCTCACATTTCACATAAATAATAATCGATAGTTGTCATAAGTGAGCCAATAAGAAAGCTTCAAGTTACTTTATAATTTGTAATTTCATATCTCATTAATCCCTTTAAATATGTAGTGTTGTGAAAAGGACATGAATGAATAGCTTCCATGTAGTGTCCTTTCTTCGTAAAAGTAAAGGCTTTTCAGATCGCAAGGAACTTTCCAAGTTAACTAGTGAAAAGAAAATGAATACGCAATCTTTTGTTTTGAAACTATCAAAAGTTGTCAATCCCGAAATCTATTTTTCAAATATCATAATGAACAAAAAAATGGCCACCAAATTTCTTCACAAACTGTAAAACCTATTAGAACTTGTAAGATAAACACAAGATATACCAACACTTGAAAGTAAATTATTCTATAAAGAAGGAAAAATGCATGGTAAAGTAATCTAATATAATCTTACCTCTAAACTCACAAATCAGTATTGATTAATAGTGGATGGAACAAAAAATAATTAATGCTTCAAATGTTGACCATTAAATAGTAGTGGTGCTTCATTTCCTTCCAAATATTTCAATCTAAAGGAATTGTTACCCAAAATATCTTATATTTAATATGGCCCAATCTATAAGGGATCTAATTTATCATGTTTCCCATCCTTCTCATGTTCTTTTTCCTATATTAGGACCAAGTCTAAAATCTAAAATTCTTTAACCCTAGACTTTTTATCAAACCATCTCTTGATTGTATCTTGATGTTTCCATAAGTTTTTAAGTTCTTGGTCTCTAGCATATTCTACTTTCAAGATATTCAACAATATTAAATCTACTTGATATATTTCACCCATGTATTCTTGTATGAATTTGCAAGTAGGAAACCTCAAAGTTATGGGAAAGATAGGTTTTTTCCCATATACTAGCCAAAAGGGAGAAGCCTTTAATGTTATCTTGTGTCTTGTTCAATCTACCCAAAGAGCATATTTTACCAATAAGTGTTAACTTATGGGTTATCCTTGCATATTTCTTGATAACATCTATCAATTTTTTTATTTGTAGACTCATTTAAACCATTCCCTAAGGATAATAATATGATGAGAAATTCAGAATGATTTTATTATCGAATCCCATACTGATGAATTTTTTTGATTGAAATTATGGTCCATTATCACACACTAAGATGTGGTATCGAACCTTGTAGTGAAATTGTCCTCCAATAATTTTATGACTACTTTAGCGGTATTGTTCTTAGTTGGCATGACTTCAGTCCATATGATGCAATAATTTTTGGTAGTCAACAATAATTTTTACCTTCATAATAATTAGGATTGATCACCCCTACAAAAACAAAGCCTTGTTTTGTAAATGACTCTTCAACTAGGATTGGATGTAAAGGAATTGTTGAATTCTATTCTTTTCCTAAAAATACTTTACATTGATGACATGTTCTCACATGATGGTGATTTTCCTTAAAAATTATATGTAATTCATATCCATATCTCAATATTTTATGATCTCGTAGTGATCCCCGATGGATGACCACTTCCCAACTTCCGGTGAAATTTATTAATAATGTCAATTGTTTCTCCTTTTAAAGGACATCTAAGGAGTGTTCCTTCATAATTTTTCTATATGAAAATCCTTGGTTAATCATGTAATGGTGATCTTTTAACCTTAATTCTCTTCATTTTTCCTTATTCATCCCTAGAGTATAATCAACATGAGTCATAAAATAAATGATGTGATCATACCATTCAATATCTTTAGAGTCAAGATTGAGAACTTGAGGCTTTTCTGATGATATCGGTTGTATGAGAACTTTTCCTCTTACTAGATTTGTTGGGTGAAATTCAATGTAATATTATTACAATTTCACCATTCATCTTCCTCTTGTTTATCCTAGTTCATTTTTTCCTAACATTTGTTTCTTTGATGGGTCTAGCACACTATCATGTACTATGCTTCTTAGAATATAATGTCTAGATTTCTTGATGGTTGTTACCAAAGCATACACATTTTTCTAGTGTAAAGTATTTCATCTCATCTTATTTCAAGTTGGTATTCATAAAATAAATGGGATGATCTATAAGGAAATTAATTGGATGAATAAGAATACTAGTAGTAAGAGAACACCAAGAACACAATATTATAGATAAATGATCACAATATCTAAGAAAAATAACTTATCCACTTTGAGGGGGCAACCTCAAAACCATGTAATAAGACTCAAATTCTCAATATTATAATGAACTAATACATAATAACCTCTATATATATTATTCCTATGTTATGTCCATCACCTAGGCTAACCCACTAATGATAATATAACATATATGAAATAGATACATCATCATAATAATTTATGATAGCCACAAGTCAGCTATACAACTCCAATGTAAGATATATGATTATGGGTGTATCATTCCCATCCCCTTCAAAGTAACAATATCCCTAATGTTGAGAAGCTTTGGATGTTGCTACAAGAAATTTTTATCCTCCCAAGTTATGTCTTCATTGTCTATATTTTTCCACTTGATCAAATACTCAGTGGTGACCCTTTTCCTCAATCACTTAGTGCGTGTCTCGAAGGATAAATTTTGGTTCTAAAGATGATTCTTCCCTCCTCGTCAAGCTATGGTAACATTTTTTGGGCTGATGCCATCTTTTTAATTACTTTCTTCATGCAAGATACATTGAAGACTAGATGTATTCGAGTGGCTGGAGGAAGTTCCATTTGTATGTTACATTACCAATATTCTATAAAACTTGATAAGGGCCATAAAACTTAGGAAAAATATTGTTATAATTCATCTTTTATTTCAAGGAAATTTTCTTATATGGTTGTAAATGCACAAAAACCTAATCACCGAATTCAAAATTTCTTTCACTGCAATGTTGGTCTACCTACTACTTCATGCGGTTTTGTGTCATGGAGAAGTTCTCCCTAAGACGTGAAAGTACCTCTTGTTGATGTTGAATATGCTCTTCAAATGCTTGAACCCTTGGTTGGAATCTCAAAGATGAGGTGATGGATGGTGGATGGCACCCAAATAATGCCAAGAAAGGAGACATTTTAGATGAAGTATGAAAGGAGTTGTTATACCACCATTCTATCAATAGTAACCATTGGACCCATCTCATTTGCTTACCTAAGGTAAAATAACAAAGATATCCCTCCAAGAACTTATTTACCACCTATTTTTCCCATCAAATTGGGGATGATAAGATGAACTACGAGCTAGGTGTGTTCCCAAAAATGAGAACAAGTCAGTCCAAAAATTACTAGTAAAGATAGGGTCTTCATAATTTACTATAATCTTTAGTATCCCATGTAGCTTCTAAACTATATCCATGAAATTTGTTGCTAATGTACTCGCAAAAATGGGTGTGATAAGGCACAAAAATGGGAATATTTAATGATTTTTTCCACCACCACCATGATTACATTTTTCTCTTTTGATTTAGGAAATCCCGTGATGAATTCCATTGACACCTCTTCCCACCTCTAGCTAGGAATAGATAGAGGTTGTAAAATACGTAGGGACTTAATTGTTTCACCCTTATTTTGCTTAAAACCATGCATTTGCCAAAAAAATTGGACATCCTCTTTTATCCCTTCCTAGAATAAATCGTGCTTGATTCAATGAGAAGTCTCTAAGAAGCCGGGATGCCCCCTACCTGGAGAAGCATAAAGCTCGAGATAAAACCCTATTTTAAGTGTTGAATTCTTACATTGGTATAATCTATCTTTGTACCATAAAGAATCTCCTTTCCATACAAATTTTTCTGACATGATTAGATCTTGTTGGAGATTTTGAATGAGATTTTTGTACCTAGGTCATTTTTCCCTTCAAAACTTTCATCCTCTATATAATCCTCCTGTAATACGATATGGCACACAATAATTCCTTAGCTGATTCATCCTTTTGAGATAGAGCATCAAAACTACATTCTCCTTCCCTTTCTTGTATATTATCTCAAAATCATACCCCAACATTTTTAGACCCATTTTGTTGTTCTTTAGATGATAAATGTTTCTCTAAGAAGTATTTCAAACTATCATGATCTGTCTTTAATTTGAAATTTCTACCCATTAGATATGGTCTCCATTACTTCATTACATGAAGTATGGCTAGCATTTCCTTATCATAAACTAGTTTTGATATATTCTTACCTTTGAACTGGTGGCTCTCAAAGGAAATTGGCTAACCTGATTGCATGAGTACTGCCCTCATACCATACCTTGAAGCATCATATTCAACAATGAATGTTTTGGAAAAATATTGGGTGGTTAGAACTGGAGTGGTGAATATCACCTCCTTCAACTTCTCAAATGACGTAGTAGCTTCCTCATTCCAATAGAAAGAGTCATTCTTCAATAAAGTTGTGAGTGGTGCTTCTATGATGCCATAATTCCTTACAAATCTACTATAATATCCTGTAAGCCCAAAAATCCTTAGATATCCTTTAGTTTTTGGGAACCTTACATTCAATCATGGCTTTGATCTTGTTAGGATCCATATCACCTTTATAAGAGACAATTTGACCCAAATATTCTAACTCCTTGACTCCAAAAGAACACTTAGAAGGCTTTGCATAAAGTTGATGTTGTTCAAGATTTTTCAAAACCTTATTTACATGATGCAATTATTCCTCCCGTGTTTTACTATAGATTAATATATCATCAAAGAACACTAAAACAAACTTCTACATAAATGGCTTGAATATATAATTCATCAAGCTTTGAAATGTAGAGGTTGTATTTGTTAGTCCAAAATGCATTACCAATAACTCATAATGGCCTTCATGTGTTCTAAAGGTTTTTTATGAACATCTTCATCCCTGATCCTAATATGATGATATCTAAAACAAAGATCAAGTTTTGTAAAGTAAATAACACCATGCAACTCATCTAGAAAATCATAAATTATAGGAATAGGAAACTTATCTTTGAATGTGTACTTATTGAGTTCCCTATAATCTGAACACATGTGCTAATTTTCATTTTTTCGTACCATCACTATAGGAGAAGAGTAAGCACTATGGATATGAAAATAATTCCTTCTTCTAACATATCTTGTACTATCTTCTCAATCTCACTCTTTTTTATGTAGGAGCACCTATAAGGTTTGATGTCGGTGGTTGACTCCTCAGTAACTAGTTGGGCATGGTCATGGTCTCTTTTTAGAGGTAAACTTTTTGGCATATCTCTAAACACAACTAAGTGTTCATCTATAATGACTTACATGTCCGAGGATATAAATATATTTAACTGGTGTGCTTATAATGAAAATAGCTATGCCATAAGCCTCTATGCGCCTTTTCTAAGAAATTTTTGCATCTAGTGAGAACTCGCCAACTATGGTAACTTCACTCTTAATCCTTTTAGTTTAAAATTCCTCCCTTCTAACTCGAAACTCACGGGAAATTCATTTCAATGGTTCCCAAGGTGGTAAACCACCGAACTCATAACACAATGTATGCTCCTCCCATGGAAATTACATATATAGGGATAATTTGTAAGTAATCTCCCATGGTGAGATTAATGTTATGGAATTTTCTTGAATAACTAATAGTTCCCCCATCAACTATCATTACTTGAAATTCTGGAGATGGATAAAAAAAATAGTTTAAGTGTACCGCCAACTTATGATTGATGAAGTCATGAGTACTTCCCAAATCAATGAACATTGTTACCCTCTTTTTTAAAAATCCAACCACTTTGAGGGTTTGGGGAGTGCTAATACCTTAAATTATATGACATGATATCATTGGTTAGGGATCTCTTAATTCCTCCTTTAGCTCTAACTCTTCATCTTCTTCATTCTCTTCTTCTTGTTAGGGCCCTCAATATAGAACAATTTGTTTATAACACACTCTTATGTCCTGGTCCTGGTTTTTTGTCACAATTAAAACATAAACCTTTGGATCTCTTTTCTTCAATTTTTTGAGGTGTCATTCTAATTGGCCAAGGGAATGATGGTGGAAAGGTGTTGCGATCTCTTATATTAGTGATTGATGAGGGTCGTCAATCCTCACCATTAATAATGTCAATCGGGTTGGTGTCCAAAGGCTGTATGCATTAAGAGAAGAAGATATTGGAAAGTAGCTCCCTTAAACACAATCCAAACTTGCATAAATTGAAAGCACACATGCAGAAATTTAATGCACACTTGCAAAAATTGAAACACACTTGCATAAATGAAATCACACTTGTAGGAATAAAACACACTTGCATAAATTGAAATTGTTGAATTGAAAATAAAGGAAAGAGGAAAAGACACTTGCAGGTTCACAAAAGAAATTACATAACATAAAAAATAGAAATTTACAACAAACAAAAATTACAGAAATAAAGAAATAAACATTAACACATTGATCCATCTTCCTTGGAATGAGTGGCTAGCTCATTCCTTGGAAGAGGATTTAATTCATACTTTTAATTCAGAACTTGTAGAAAAACTTTACTTCTAAAGATTGGAAAGAAAGAAATAGATCTTGATTACTTGGGGAAAAGAATTACATATCTAAATGTGGAAAGTTATATTTATAATCCATGCATCCAACCAACTCCTTATTTTAGGAAATACAATCTGATCTTATCTTTATTCCAATCCTAACAACTAAGATCTCCATCTCCACAAAATATGGAGAGAGATATATTATTGGGGTCAAATCTTATCTTACTTATTTTAGGAAGATTTTCTCCCAAATCTTCTCCTTGCTTTTCGGTAACAAGAATCATAATGATTTTATTATTCTACATTATTGGAAGGAGGATTTTTCTCAAAATATGATTTTGACCAAATACCTTTCTCGGATTTTCCATTTGACTTTGTTGTTTTTGACTGTGGAACTTTTGATGCTTGTTTGATACGCTTTCTCCTCGGACTGCAATTCACTAAAATTTATATTTAATGAGGTTTTTGTTAAACACATTGCTATGAACAAAAAATTCTCTCAGATTTTCTTTTTGAATTTTCTATTTCTGTTTATGGAACTTTTAGCGCTCATCTGATACACTTTTCCTTGGACTACAGCTCACTAAAAGTTAGATCTTTCTTCATTGGTAAACCTTGTAGCAAATTTGAATGAGGTTTTTTTAAACACATTACTATGAACAAAAAACTCTCACATATTTTCTATTTGAATTTGTTGTTTTTTTTTATGGAACTTTTAGTGCTCGTCTGATATACTTTTCCTCGAACCTGCATGGCTCACTAAAAGTTAGATCTCTCTTTATTGGTAATACCTGTAGCAAATCATAATGAAGTTTTTTAATCACATTTCTATGAACAAAAACCTCTCTCATATTTTCCATTGGATTCTTTTATCTTTCACAATTCCTCAAAAACTATCAAAATTTGTTTAGTTCCTAACGAAGCCTCATGAGTTCGGAGAAAACTTAAAACATCTATAACTTTTGCATATGATCTCAGATTGAGATGATTATTGTTTTGAACTTGCATAATTTTTGAGAGGAATCTGAATATGAAATCATATTTGAGTTTAGATATACCATCCATGATCAATTCCACTTTTCTCAATACTAGCATTATCTTTCCTTTATGGCTTGTATATATAAGACATTGCATCTTTTCCCAAATAATCAATAGGATTAGTCAAAAAAATAGATAACAAAATATTTCTAAATAATGAACAAGATATATATCCTATATTTTATCTTAAGAAAACTATAAGTTCCTAGATTACATTTAAATCCACTTTCAAAGGTAACTTGGAAGGACAAAATAAAGGTAATTTATGGCCAATTCATGGCCTCATCTTTAATATTAGTGATAGTTTGTCTCTCGATCAAAATAAATTTTTCATCTACCCTATGTGCCATGATAATAAAATCTGAAACCTTATGAGGATTAAACATATGCACCTCATTCTCAATGTTTTCCTTAAGACCCCAAGAAATAATTCATTCATATTCTCTTCAGTAATATTTTCCACCCACAAGGAAAGGTTTTAGAATTGATGAATGTAATCCTTGACTGATCATGTTTTTCTTAACTTTGCTAATTAGCTGAAATAATTCTCTAA
The DNA here is from genome assembly GCA_018340775.1 of Taxus wallichiana var. yunnanensis. NCBI lineage: Eukaryota > Viridiplantae > Streptophyta > Pinopsida > Cupressales > Taxaceae > Taxus > Taxus wallichiana. Next base: position 441,963,983 of record CM031235.1, on the reverse strand, counting down.
CACACTATAACTATAGTTAAATTACAAATATTTGGTGAATACTATCCATGTAACATTGAGACCACTCTTTTTCCTTTGAGCACATAACCATCGATACCAAATGAATTGGTCAGGTTTAAGATACAAGGATGCCATGGTCACCTTTTGTCCTAATGGAATCTGATGTAGATCAAATAAATTCTCCATTTGGTAATTCTAATTGAAGGAATCCTTTCTATCAAGCTTACACATTTCCACTTTCGAAATAATATTACGAGCCTAAGAGTGTTTGTATTTGGATTGGGCATGCTCAAAGATCCACCCTGACTAGTTTTTCTATTACTTTGACTGAAGATCCACCTTGGTTGATATGAGTATGATTAATTTATGGTTGATTTGGAAGAAGATGATGACCCATTATATTTGAACTGAATTGGTGAATGAAATCCTCCAATCATTGTCCAATATTTTCTACATCTTCTTTTTTATACATTCTAAACTCGAGGTTTCACATATCAAACTCAAGTTAGCTTACCTTATGGTCCATTAAAGTAAACCCTAGCCCTGATGACAATGAATTTACCACTTCGAACTCTAACTCCAAAACTATTATCTCATCCTTTTCTTTGTTTTTACCTAGAGTGATGGGATTATTTTTTCCTCTTGTGGAAGGCCCCATCATGATGCCCCAAAATAGTAGGATTTAGGGATCAAGGTTAAAATTTAGGGTTTTGTATTTTGATATGAATTCAGAAAAATATGAAAAAACTTAAAGAATGAACTCAAACTATTTTTTTATCCTCTTTCTAGAAATGTAAAGAACTTGGAAAAATTCCACAATTTGTAGTCGATAGAGCAAATTTATCAAAAACCCTAAAATTGATGTAACTTTTGCAAAACAAGTCAAAATATCTTGAAATTTGGAGAGGATCTTACTTGATTGATTTTGAAACACCCAAAAAATTGCAAAAAATTGCTACCAAATTGGAGATATAGTTGATTCTTTGAAATTAAGGTTTTGATGCAGTCCTGGCGAGATCAAGCTTTGATACCACTTGTAAGGAAATTACTTGGATAAATAAGAATATCAGCAACAAGAGAACACCAAGAACACAATATTGTAGATAAATGATCACAATATGCAAGTAGAATAGCTTATCCACTTCGAGGGGGCAACCTCCAAACCATGCAATAAGACTCAAATGCTCAATATGATGATGAACTACTACCTACTAACCTCTATATATATTTTTCCAATAATATGGCCATCACTAAGGATGACCCAATAATTATAACATAACATATATGAAATAGATCCATCATTATAAGAATTTAAGATAGCCACAAGTCAACTATAGAGATCCAATGTAAGATATATTATTAAGGTTATAACATGTTCCTTCCTTGTGTTTCTATGAGTAAGCACAATTGTAATTATATGTTAGGAAGAAAATGAAAATGGATAGAAGTATTTTGCTAAATTTGGATTAGTCAAGCACTAGTGCTTGCATAATGGAATCTTTTACTCTCTTGAAAGAGCATTTGGATTCAGGATTCCAGTTAATTTTTTCATCCTATTTCAACATCATGTTTAGTGGTTTCACAATTTCTACAAATCTTGCAATAAACTTGTGTACAAAATTAATTTCCCCAAAGAAGGATTTCATTTTTTCTAGTTGTTTGGAAGAGAAATTCTAAATATATTTGTTTCTCTATCAAGATCAATGGACAAATCTTCTTTGGTAGCTAGATGACCAATAATCTTACCTTATGTCACTCCAAAAATACTCTTTTTAGGATTCAAGGAGATTACATGCATTCTACATCTTTCAAGCACCTTTTGTAAATGATGAACATGTTATGACATGTGCTTAGAGAAACTTGATTAAGTCATCTATGTAAAAAAATTTACATTTTCCAATTAATCCTTGAAAATTAAAATCCATATCTCTCTAAAATGTATCTTCTCCATTTATCAATTCGAAAGGAATTTTATTATATGTATATCTTCCCATTTAGTTGTGAAAGGTCTCAGTATATCTTCCCCATTTAGTTGTGAAAGCGGTCTTAGTTTTATCCTCCTTGTCTACTAGCACTTAGTTGTAGCATGATAATCCATCCAAAAAGGACATCATCTTAGTACCAATGAATATTTTTATCACCTCATCTAAGAATTGCGAAGGATAATTATCTTTCTATTAAGATTTATTCAAGTTTCTAAAATCAACACAAAGTTTGATCTCACCGTTTTTCCTCACAAGAGTTAAATTAGCTACCCATGTTGAATGTATAGCTAGGAAAATAATACCTTCTATAAATAATGTATATATGTCTTGGTGAATTAAAGGCTCGTAGATTGGATTGGTGGGAATTATCTCTGTTTAAAAATATTTTGGTCTTTGTTCAAGGTGATGTTATGTGTTATGACTCTACGGTCAAATATTTTGAGATATTTATATGACCAAGGAATAACATCTTGATGGGCATCAATAAGTTTTATAATCATGAATATCAATTTTTCAATACATTTCACACCAAAATTTACATCCTTGGTACTCTATGTATACCAATATTTACAAGGATAAACTTCGACCTTTTGACTCAACAAGTTTAACTATTTATGGAAGCAAGTCTAAATCATAGAACCTTTATAAAGACATCATGCCTATTGTAATTCTATTTTATTTCAGTTTCAAAATCCATCTTCATCATAACATTTATCATGATCTTTGTCTACTTCATCAATAACCTCATATTCAAACACACCTATGGAATTCATAAATTTAATGATTTTTTTATCATCACTAAAAAATTGGAAGTGTCGTAAATTATAAAGAATAGTAGGGAAAGGAATCAATCATAAATTTAATGATTTTTTGATCATCACTAAAAACTTGGAAGTGTTGTAAATTATAAAGAATAGTAGGGAAAGGAATCAACTCTATTGTAAACTTTTACAATTTGGACTAAGATAGAGGTGATAATTTTACAATTGAAGCTACCAAAGAATCTACACTTTTGTTCTTTTATCTTGGAGTAACATGTATGTTAAAGGCATAAAAATCATCTATCAAATCCCAAGCTCGATGTTTGTAACGTTTACGGTATGAAAATTTTCATAGAAACTTTCTCTTAACTCGGTTAAAAACCAACTCGAGTCATTGAAAACCTAAATATTCTTGACCTTGTGATTCAAAACAAACTAAATCCCTAAGACTAAATCTTCATGTATAACTATGTTATTTTTGCATGGGAATTGTAATCTAAATGCAGTAGTATATATCTTCACTCGGGGACTAATCAGAATCACTCATGTAGCTAAACGTTTTTTAGACCTAGCTCCATCAAATAATAACCTCCATACTTCATTATAAATTGTGTCTATCTTGACTTGGGCTCTAGGCTTGGTTAATAAGTTTTCTATACCTAGTTCTATATAAAATGTCATAATTCTATCATTTCTAGCATTGTATTTTGTGATTTGATAGACCATTATAGGTTCTCTATTAACTTTGATACGATTGGCTACACCTTTACAAGGTAACCACATATGATATAAATCATTAGACATGTATCCATTCAATGTTCTAGACCACTTCCTACTCAATAGCAGATGATAGGCATCGGGGATGTCTACTACTTGTATATCAATGGATTGTTGGACTCTAGGTTCGAGAATCCAATTACGTGTGAACATTCATTAACTCTCATACCATTGAGACCTCAAATTTTTATAATTGGAAAAAAACTACAGTTGAGTTAGTTGGTGTCAAACCCAATTTTGGAAAAGCAATCAAAGGAATCACATTTACATAAGCACTTGAATCAACTAATAAATTATGGACATTTTTCTAAAGATTCTAAGCGCCAATAGAAAGGGGGAACTTCCTTCCTAGTTATATGAATTTCCATGTTTTCTTATGGAGTCTTCTATTTTTAGATGTGGGTTTAGTTGACAATAATTTCAACAATATATCTCGTTATTCGTAATCTGATCCAATTCATGAAGTGTTATGTTTTCTTTTAAATTTTTAATTTCCTCAATAATATTGTATCCTCCTTATCATGTACCAAAGATGAATCATCTCCTTCGGAGATGGTTTTAGTCTCATCTTGACCATATTTATCATTTCCTTTTGGAAGAGGTGTATTACTATTAGCATGAGGATCGGGTGGAGTGTCCAATTTTTGAGAGGAGTAGATGTAGTAGGTGGCTCTTACCCTTTACTTCTAAGATAATAGTATCCCTTTTTGGTATTGTTGAAGAGACATTACTTCATTTGATTCTTCTTCTCATTTTTTGTCCTCTTATGAAGGAAAAGTGATTGTCTCAAGCATGTTAACACTAGATGTGTTAGGTGAATTTGATGTCCCTGACTCGGTCTACGGTTTCCCTTCATTAGGAATGATCTCAAATTCAGAAATTTCTTCCTTGAATATGTCAAATGAATTTCAAAACTCTAAACAATCTAACTCGTGTTTGTTGGTATTTTTCAGTCTACACCAACCACCGATAACTACTTCTATGATATTGATATCATTCATCCTATTTAGATAAGGATCAACATTTGGAAAGTTTTGAGGTTCAAAGTGTACCTTTTATAGGTGTGATTATCCATGTTACCATTTGTGTTGGTATGACCTATTTATTTTTAAAATCCTAAGAATTCATTGATCATATTTTGTACCATATTTTTATATCACTTAGATCACTTGAATGTGATTTAGGAGGTGTAATGGTAGTTGTTGGGAAAATGACAAGGGTATGATCATTTGGATGATTATTTAAGAATCCTAGGTGTTGATTTGGATTGGCATATTTTATTGGTATTGGATTTAAAGTAGAAAAAACTATATTGGCATTGATAAATTTAAAAAGGCCATACTATTTTGAACTATGTTGGGACCAGTTGATAAGTGTTTTCCTTGTGGGTACAAATTTCTATCTTCTTTTATTACTTCAACATATTTTTGTGTTTAATTAGTTACCCCAGCATCTCTCTTGAAAAAAATTTATATTATGGGATCTAAAACATTTTTAAACATCTCAAGAGCTAGGACAACATTGGGCTTCTAAGGATCTTAAACTCTTCCACATAAATTTTGAAACTCAGCATTCAAGCTCTTGATAGGTTCATTGGGATCTCTTTTGACACTAGAAAATTGATGATACATGACACTAGGTTAAATAGCTTTCCCAAACTCTTTGATGAAGATTTGTTTAAAAACTTCCCAAATTTTTATTAATTCTGCAGGTAAATTAAGGAACCACTCATGAGTTTCATATTGCAATTGAATAGGAAAATCCTACATGCTACATCTCTATGTTGAACATATAACAACCTCATGGATATTTTGAATGATATAAAATATTCTTCAATTGTCTTCCCCAAAGTGGGAGTATAGAGACGAAAATACTTCTCTATAAGGACATGTAATAGTTAAGCCAAATTTAAAGGAGTTCCTCCTAACCAAGTTGTCACCATGTTGAATGGATTCAAATTAGGATTTGTTGGTGAATTGGTTTGATTCCTAGAATCTCTTGTGGAACCTTTTTCAGCTCTTGGCTTCCTATGAAATTATAACGGGCCGATAACAAGATTCATGAATCTTAGTTGGACCTTGTGAGCCTATCAAGATGGAGTGAAACCAAAGGATTCAAGATTTATGACCTTGTGTCAAGGATGATCAATATATCTTGATGTGAATTCTAAGAACTTAATCTAAATCTATTGGTGTAATGTATGGAAACTATAAAGTGTGCCCTCCTTCTAGCACTTCTTTTTCTGTTGATTATGGTTTATTACACCCACATACGTAAATATGGAATTTTTACGTTCCTACTCTTTTTAGTGTTTTTAGGGGGTTGACTCAATGCACAAGTTATGGGTATATGGTTTTATAGATAACCAAGTGGTGGAATAGTAGTTATGTAGCTTGCTAACACTCAAATATTCTCAATATACTCACACTTTCTAGTATTTTTAGTACTTCCTAAAAAGAATAATTTTATGTTGATAAGGCTCACCTCAAAAAAGTTTTAAAAGGTAAGGTAGAGTACAGAACGGTACAAAATGATCATAATTACTTAAAAGTGCTTAAGGTTATGTTATCTGGATATCACCACTATATAATTCACCCTTTATACCTACATCAACTTAATCCTATCCTAACACAAGTTTAAGATAACAAGGAAAGTAGTCTATGGATACCTATATTAGTAAAAATTTGTCACAAAACCTCTTATTATTCCTAGCTCACTGTAGCATATTGTTAACACACATCCATCTATAGAAACTATTTGAAACAATAACAATTCACATTTATAATTGAACTTGATTTTTCACAATTAAACTCAATTCTACTGAAATTCATGAAAACATTATATAGCCTAATAATTCATACAATGTATTAGCAAAAGTATCAATTGTGTATTCAAATCAACACCACGCTTACAAAAACTATAATTAATTAAACTTATAATTATGTTAAAAAATACCGCACATTCGAAAATTTCATGACAAACTAAATCAAACGATTATTAATCAAAAAATAAATAAATAAATAAAACAACTTTACAAAAAAATTGAGAAAGATATATGCACATAAAAACACTCACTAAACAATTGATAGACTATCAATTAATTTCTTTATAAAAAAACATCCTTCTTAGAGACTAAACAATTGATGTATTTATAAAAATTACCACCTCCATGGGGCTTTAAAATATCCATTTACAAATAGATCAAATTTTCAGTGCATGGCTAATCAAACGACAAAATATAACTCTTTCATATAAAAAAGCATACATCCTATTTTTCAGATTATAAAATTTGACAATATGAAATCCTAAAAATAGTAAATTTTATGCTCGATTAAGATTCACTTTGATCTTCCACTTGTAGTTTCTTTTGTGGACTATGTTTTATTGTGTTTAAGCTCATCCATGCATGATTTAAATCCATTCTCAATATATCCCAGTCCAAAATAGGCGGCCTCATCAAATCAGGTACTTCTTGAATTACTATTGGGACTTTGTTGTAAATGGATTTAGCATTTTCACTTAGAAGTGAAGTTTTCTCCACTTTCTCATTTGTAAAAGTCAAAAGTTCCATAATAGTGGATGTTTGTCTAGCCTTATCGATTGTGAAAATTAGCAATGAGAGTAAACATAAATTATTGTAACTTATCATCAAAGAAAGGTTTTTGGATCAATCTACCATATGGTTGATACATTGAAGTAATTTTATCTTCACCTAAAATCTCAGTAGCTTTCTTTATTTATCTTTGTATCTCTATCAACATCCCTTCCATTTTTTTCATCCAAACACTAAGTTCTTTCGATATTTAACCCATGCAAATTTTCCTTGCATTCAAATCTTGTCCCTTGATACCTAACACATCAAGGCACATACCCTTGTTTATGATAGTCAATAGCTTTTCCATCATGGAACTCATCCTGGTCATGTGTTTTTTTGGCCTTACGCCTATTGTAACCCATGCTCTATTATATCTTTGTGATTTTTATAACTACTAGCATCTCATACAAAGTTCTTAAAGTCGGTTGCACTTTAGGAAGATTATTATTTGGCATTATTACCCATTTTTGGGCATGAAGATAATCTAGATAAGCTTGCATTATTTTAACCAAATACTTTTTCATTTTCCGAGTGGCATCAATAAATGATTGAGGATCTACATCCATGATTTCCTCACATGTTTGTGCCCTCTTGGAGATTCTCAAGATTTCTTATTTTGTTTACATGTATATAATAAATTCCCTCGGGAAAACTTCCTATTTTTCACCCTCTTGAGAGTTCCTATAGAAGAATCATACTTGATTACCACCTTTCGATATTCAATTTATATCATAGTAGAGTTTATTCCCTTTTTCCCACTAGGAGGAGTCCATGCTCCTTCTCGGGTAGTATATGCAATTGTAGTTATGGAAGACAAAATAGAAGAAGGCCTTACCACTTTTGGTAAATTTGGTGGTGTCCAAGGTAAAGTTGGTTGAGGTTGAACATGTTCCAGAGGAGCAAATAGATGACTCATAAAACTCTGAGTGGTCATGGAATTTTGAAAAGAATAAATGGGAATGAAAGAAGGAATTGGAAGAAGTGGCACATGCATTCTGGTTGAAAATTTTGGGAGACATAGGGTGTGATGGGAGGAAGCAATGGAAAATTTAGATATCAAATATAGTGGGGAAGAATTAGAGGAAAATATAGAGGAGGGAGATAAGGATACATTGGTGCCTTCAAATTGGCTTTAGAGTGTATTTTAAAAAGAATGTCGGATGATGCTTTGGAGTTAAATAAGATACAATAGTCGGAGGAGTGGAAACAATATTTGAATAAGTAGAAAAAATGGTTGTAGAAGTTATGTCAATTACCTCTAATGTTATTATAGTGTCTATAATAAGCTAAGAAGAAGTGACAGTAATGACTTGGTGAGACAATGATGCAATCATTGGAAATGTAGGAGAAGGGGAAGAAACTAAAGGGATAGGTGAAGAAGAAGAAGGCATAGGAACTAAAAAATGTGCCGAGATAGAGGAAAATAAAAAAGGTGAAACAATAGGAGTATTTGAAATAGGGAAAGAGAGATGAGGAATTTGAAAATTAGTGGGATCTAATATCCCATGATCACCCCCTTCCTCAAAAAAATGAAGAATAACTAGTGGAAATGAGAATACTTTTGGTGAAAGGGATTAGAGAAGATTGAATGGAAGAATAATAAACCATCCCTACAAGATTAGGAACTAATGAAGGATAAAAGGAAGGGTAAATAACCACGGTGGGGAACTTGTAGTAGGACTAGTCACTAGTGAGATTACAATTGCCCCTACAGTTATTACAAGATTTGACATTTTTGTGTTTGAAGGAGTGGAGTGAGAAGGAAAATATCTCCCTTTAGATGAATGAGAAACTCCAACAAGAATCTTCATGATTTGCATAATTTTTGTACCTTGTTCATCGAATATTCCTCTTCCTCTACTTTCTTTTCTTTTCTTATCCTAAGATCTATACCTCTAACTCTAGTAGGCTACCCAATTGGTAGATATGTAACTTTGAAATTTATCATGTTGATGGCCACCACTCGCTCATCAATCTCATCTTTATAGTCTATATCATCCCTATATTTATGATACATGTAATTAAAATTATGCATATCGGGGGTGTGTTTAGGAAATTTTTCTACCCTCCTTGTTGGGTCAAAAACCTTGAAGTATGGTACTATAATTAGAATGATTTCCTACTTTATGCTACCCTTTTGGATTTTTTCCAATCATTAAATATTATTGAACCTATCGAGATGGGCAGAGGGGGATATGTAGACTTTTTATTTTTTTGTTCCTTGGCCGCATGATTGATACCACCGACAAAATGATATGTTATCTCTTGTTCATCTATTTTTCCCAGAAAAATGTAGGCATTCTAAATGAGATGGTAAGGATTCCCTCTACTCTAATTATACTACAATATGGATAACACCAATAATCTCCCCAAGTTTTAAATTTTTTGTTTATCCTTTGATTGACTCTAGGCATTGGAGTATCATAAATAGCATTGAAAATAGTATGGTAGTAGTGATTACAGACTACCTCGATGCTTTTCCTAGAGTTTTGCATGTGAATATTGTTGAAGACCATGGGGACTATGTTTTGGTGTTGCAGTTGACCAACTAGGGTCTCTCTGAAATTTTTGGGTTACACACACAACATCAAGTAGGTAGGACATCATATACAAATTTTCCTTTTTTACATCTATAATATTGTTGTAGAGGTTATAAGATAGAACTCCAACCAAAGCAGGAATTCTTTCATCATTGGTTATCATGACTAGCATTGGTGCCTAGGTTTGATCGACATGCACGATATCGGGCACCCCAATAGCCTATTCATTAGGTCCATTCCAACTTTTACTCCATGTTTGAAATATCTTATGGACATCTTATCTTTGGAGCCTTTATTTTTGAAACTAGTCGGATCCTCTACCCAAACATTAAGAATAATCCTAACCTTATTACTCTTTCCCCATTCTTCCATTATTTCTTAATCAAACTGAATAGTAAATGGAGGGAGATGGTAATAACTAGAAATAATATCTTCAATAATATTACCAATTAATTTTCCTCATTTGGATTTTGTAACTCCTCCTATGAAATTTATGATGTCAATCAATATGCCCCAAAGCAAGTCAATACAAAGAATTACCTCTAGTTTTCCTATTAATATATGCATTCATGCCTATCAAACGGTCACCGATCAACCATGCATTGTGTTTTGTATTGGTTTACATCATCATCAACATCTATCAATATAGCTTCCTTGACCTCCATCTTTAAAGTTGTGTAATACTCTACACCGATGATTTTTTTCAATAACGGTGTCTCAAATATTATTTTCAAAAATAAAGAGTGCATGTGGGCCTCCATTGATGATAAGCTTCAAAATAATCTAGCAATAGTAAGTGTACAAATATCTCAATGTATGAAAATAAAAATACTTCGCTTTGCTCCATAGATGCTTAAATTTGGAACCTAAAAGCTTTGTGATGGCTTGAAGAGAAAGTGCTTGAATATGAAATCCTTTCAGCTTATTTGATTCCTCCCAATTCATGTTAAAATGGTGGTATATCGTTGCTACATTGAAGTCGTAGTCATTCATTTATATGTTTTATAATGATTTTGATCTAATCTTGGTTTTTTACAGTTGATGTAGCTTAAATTCAATGCTTTTCCTAATTCTCTATGTATTGCCATGGATTTTGTCTATATTTTCACCTCTAAGTCTTATTAGATGCATATGACAAGCTCACGATAGCTTTGTATCTATATTTTCTTATGAGAAGGATGTTATAGTATGAAAGGAAAACTAATAAAAAAGGCTCCAAGTATATATGGCTTCAATTCTCACTAAGATACATAGGTTTCTCTATCAAACATGCCCAAGTGTGAAGTGTGAACTAACCAATAAAATCCACATAGTGTACAATTTTCACAATGTTAACCTTTAGCTAGATCTACCGCTGCAACATGGTAAAGAAAACCCTAAATCACAACCATCTGCACGTCTCTACCAAAAACCCTAATTCGAGATGCGACAATGGAGGAAAAAATGACCACACAGAGAGCCAAACCCTTTCCTGTATAAATCTTGCATTTGGAGAAGATAGCTCTGCGCCTGGAGGAGTAAATGAACATCCACTGGAAGGCGGTGCAGTCTTTACTAGAAAAACGATGATATACTAGACAAGCCGAATGGAAACATTGAATCCAACACCCCTTCCTCTCATGTCACGATCTCACAGGCCCGAGTATATGGAAAAATGGTTTTTCGACCTAGCTCACAGTAGGCAACAGATAAAATGTGAGTTGGATGTGCAACGGATCTGAGATACCTGCACTCTTTCCATAATTGCTGCTCGGGCGGTGGAAGTGTTGCAGTGATCGAGAGATCCAATGGCCTCTCCTTCATAGATATAGTGTCTAAACAGTCAAATACTAGTGTAAATACTACTATGAAGCCTGCTGAGAAAAACCCATGCGTATCCTTTGGAGATGAAGTTCTTGAAACAGAGTCTTTCTATCAAGACCATGCCTTAATTTGCAGATTCGCTGGTCTTTGGCCTAGTTTACCTGTCCTACATGAATGGATCTCCACTCAATGGATCCCACCTTTAAAAGGAAGGTTAGATCTCTACCCATGTGCTAAAGGAATCTTTATTGTTTCTTTTGAATCCATCGTTGATAAGGATTTCATTGCTAATAAGCTTTGGATCTGCCAGAAAAAATACCTTATGTTAAAACCTTGGTTCCCAGCATTCAACCCTCTCACTGAATCCTTCTCCCATAAACCGATCTGGATCAGGTTACCCCACCTACCTTTGTAATTTTGGGATCAAAAATGTCTGATAGCCATAGGCAATACATTGGGCAACATCATTAACATTGACTCCCAAACCTCTGAATTCACACATACAACTTATGCCAGAATTCTTGTTGAGGTTGATACCTCTAAGGATCTTCCAGCTCATATTGAGCTAAAGGTGCAAAATCAAACTTGGACTCAACCTCTAGACTATGAGGGTCTACCTTTTAGATGCAGGAATTATTTCTCTTTGGGACATTCTATTGTTAATTGTGAGATGATAAAACGTAAAAAGGAGAACGCTAACTGGTGGAAAAATGCCCTCCGGAACATCTGAGATTCAAACCTTAGAATATCCCTACTTCGATCTTTGGGAAGGAAGACACGTTTGGAAACTATCCTAGAAAACCCTTTGAACGAGCTTACAAACCATGCAAATAAATATTCAGCTGGGGATGAGACTCAGTGGATCGGAAACACTGAAACAAAAAAGTCTGTAGCAGATAAGGAGAATATTCCTCGATTTCCTTGCTCAAACAATTCTTATCAGCCAATTAAGAATTTTGAAGTTCCTTTATAGAAATCTGCGGGTGAATGGATTACAGTACGTAACAAGAAGAAATATGTTTGAATTGAAAACAGTAGTTGTTAAGTTGTTGTTTCTTAGCCTCTTGGTTTGTTGTTCTTTGGCCTTATTCATGGTAGGTTTTTACTGCCGTTGGAATTTTTGATAATATCTAGATTTTGATCCCTTTAGTTCTGTTGATATAGTTATATATGGCTTTTGAGTGTACAAGGGTATAGTCCCTTTCAAAAAACTATTTATCAATAATAAAAAAAAAGATCATGTCACCAATGTGAAGTGTAAATCAATAAGAAAGATCCAAGTTACTTTTCCATTCACAATTTCAGTCCTTATATAACCTTGTAAGTTTTCATCCAATCATAATAATCCATGCTTTACCTTGCATTTCACATAATTGATATTTTCTAAAACATTTTCAGTAGTTATCGTAAGCGATCCCATAATAAATCTCCAAGTTACTTTGTAATTTGTAATTTCAATCCTTAGTATTCCCTTTAAAGATGTAATGATGTGAAGAACACATGAATTAATAACTTCCATGTAGTGTCCCTTCTTTAGAAAATTCATGGCTTATCAAATTTACGTTATGTTGTTTGGAACCGCCAATACTTGTCGTGCCCAAAAATATTTGTCAAAGAGTGTAATAAACTAACAAATATGGCACCATGTTGATTTGTAAATTGTAAAACCTATCAAAACTTTTAATATAAACCATGAATAAACATTGAGGTTAGCTAACACTTTGAGGATGGTTTACAGACCTTCGTAGATTGAAAATGCTTGTTTCCTTTGCAAATAAAATCCTACAATGTCATACTTAAAACCATATTTTTGTTACAATATTGTTAGTCCAAAAATCATAATTTAAACATAATAATGTGACAAAATTGTAACTAAACAACATAGTTGTTTTTCTTAAGAAAAAATGGTTCTAATTTAAATATATCAAATGGTCCCCATTCTTTCAATTTAAAAGCATGGGGATGTGTTGTTCACAAATATATTTTTTAAATATCAACTTGAAAATTGGTTACAACTAGATTCAGATCAAGGAAGGAGACGATTGGAAAATGAGATTCAAGACCAAGAAGGGACAATATTAAGGGTTAGTTATACCATTTGGGTTGACAAATGCCCCAAGAAACTTTATGATGTTCATAAATGAAGTCTTGAATCCATTTCATGGGAAATTTGTTATTATATACTCGGATGACATTTTAGTTTTTAGTAAATTGAAAGAAGAACACTTGGAGCATTTAAATAAGGTGATGGAGAAATCATAGGATAATTTTTTTCTAATAATCATAAATAAGTGTGTTTTATTCATGTAGAGATAATATAATTGGGTTTTTTGTTATCCCAAGAAGGCATGAGGATAGAATTAGAGAAGGTATGTGCAATATTGGAGTGCTTTTCACAGAGGAATGTGACCTAGGCATGATTTTTTCATGGACTAATAAGATTGTATAGGAAGTTTGACAAGAAATTTAGTGTATTATGCACAGCAATCATAAACACTATGAGAAGAGATCGCAAATAATTTGTGTAAAAATAATCGGAGAAAAATTCCAAGAGTTGAAGCAAAGGATTGCATCGCAATCAATGTTAGCATTTCCAATTTTTAACAAGGTATTCCAAGTAGATTGTGACACAAGTGGTTCAACCATAGGTGTATTATTAATTTAAGAAATAAACCTCAGTAGCCTATTTTAGTAAGAATTTTAATGGTAGAAAAATTAAATACTCATTCAATGACAAATATTTTTATGTTATTGTCTTTGGAAGTAAAGAAATGGAGGCATTTTTTTCCAAATGAATTTATCATATGCGTGGATCATCAAGCATTGTAGTTCATCAATAGTAAGGTAAAGTTGAACCAAAGGCATATGAAATGGTTATAATTCCTATAAAGTTATTCTTTTATGCTAAAGCATTGATGTGGGAAGTCAAACAAGGTTACAAATGTATTGAGTAGAAGAGTTATGTTGTTGAAGGAAATGTGCATATAAGTTAATGATTTATATGTACAAGATGAGGATTTAAAGAAGTGTGGGAGGCATACACTTGAACATTCGTGCATATCTAGTTCACCATGGTTGGATTATTTCATACAAGAGGTAATGTTGTTTAAAGTAGAAAAACTATGTAAACCCATAAGGTCAATGCGCGAGAACTCGAACATAGAGAAGCATAGTGGAGGATTAAAAGATCTCTTTGGGAGTGAAAAACAATGGCACAATTGGAGGAGCATTATTGATTAATGATAATAGACACATATGTTCCCAAATATGTAAACGAGTGTATACTTTTCTAGTTAGCCAAAGGGCATTGTCATAATATGATATTATATCATCCATTATCCATACCAAAGAGACCATGGAATAACATATGCATGGATTTTGTGTTTAGATTGTTGAAATAAAAAGAAGGAATGACCCCATATTTTTGGTATTCAATGGGATATCAACTATGTCACACTTATTGCATGTAAGAAGACAAGTGATGCATCAAGAATTGCAATGTTATCCTTTAGAGAGATTATGGAGTTACATAGGTTTACCATTGAGCATAATATTTGATAAGGATACAAAAATTTAGGTCATTTCGGAAAACCGTATGGAAAAAGATAAGGACTTGACTGAATATAAGCTTTCCATATCACCCACAGATTGAAAAACAAATAGAAGTGGTGAACAAAATTTTAGGAAATTTAGAGTACATCTTGGTTGGAGATAAGTCAAACAGTAATATATTTTGTTAGCGCAAACATAGTTTTCCTACAATGATTATGTTAACAAAGGCACATGGAAGAATCCATTTCAAATTATTTATGGAATAATTCCAAAGGGATTCACTAAAATACATGAGGCACTAGATAACATGAGAGTAGAAGTGAAAGATCGTGTGGAGTACATAAACGCAGTTGCATAAATATATGTACAAAAATAGGAAGTAAAGTAATTCTCGTTATAAGGACCAAACAAATGAGAGGTGCAGAACTAAGTAATTTGAGATAAGAGATCGATTTTTAGTGCATTTACATAAATAAATATTCCCATAAAGAACATATAACAAAATCCAGTTGAAAAATATTGGGCCATGTAAAATTTCATGAAAAATGGTCTCGAATGCCTATGAGATTGAACTACCAGAGGGATTGGATATCTCAATGATATTCAATGTTGTTGATTTAGATGAATACCGTGAAGGAGAAAAAAGTATAGAAAATGATCTAGAGTGTGTGAAACAAATCATGAATGGTGGCATGTGATGAGTGTGAGAGGCGAATGACTAGAGAAAACATATACCATAAAAAGGAAGAGAAGAGGTCGATTATATATTGGACTCAAGGACATTGAAGAAAATATGTGGAAAATAATATAAATAATACTTGGTGAAATGGAGAAATCACATAGTAGAATATGTGACATGGATAAGTTCAAAAAACCTTGGACAAATCAGCCATACTCTTGAGGACCCTAACATGTAAGACAAAACTCACTTTCTTTCAACTTACGGTTTTCGATGGAGGATTATCATGGGAGTATTAAATATATTGCATAACTTTTGGAATTTTTGCTAATTTTGGATGCAACCAAGGCTAATGAGAGAAAAAGAAAATAAAAATGAGGCACATCGCAATATAATGGTGATTACACAAAAATTTGAAAAAGTTTTGTGCATTAGCTAGTAAGTACATAGTGCACATGAGATTGGAAGATAAGTGCACATGATATTTCACAGGGTTTTGGAGAGGAACACAATTTTTTTGAAAGGGAGCAAGTAGTGTTGAGGGTAGGATGATCGCAATAGGGGCATGTGACAGAAATACCCAAAAATTACATGTCGAAGTGATAAAGGGAATAAATGAGGAGTGCCAACTACTGAAGAAAGATGACAAATCATTTGACAAGAATCTCAAGAAATACTTATCCTCAACTACCATGTTGGATATGACATGGGAAATGGAGTAATTGGAAGGCATGGTATCTCGTGAATGAGAGAGTATAAAGGAAAGGATAGTACATCATTTAAGTAAAATTTTGACCCAAATAATACTTCTAATACTTTGGAGAGGATTTGAGCTAAAGTAAGAGAGAAATCATGCAAGTAGTCCTTGAACACACACACCACCTTAGTCCTAGCTCAATGAGCTTAGCTCCTTTACCGTAACATTATATTAGAGGGATTAATTACTATAGATTTCATTATGGCCATAAGTTCAATAGAGGACTATTTTGTTTATGTGTATTTTGATAAGTAGCTAGGGTGCCAACCGAGTTGTTTATAGTCAAATATCCTTTAAAACATCTTCTTTTGTTGTTACATTAGTCCTAGGAGTCCTAGCATAAACCTTGGTGCTTGAACATCGGCCACTTGAGGAAGAAGGTATTTCTTATTCAACCTAAGAAGTACTCTTCTCTATGGATTTTAATTTAATCAACTTCCTATGAAACCATCCTATGGTCATTGTGATTATAGGAACATTCAAATCATCAATATTATCCCTCTCCTTTTGTCAATAAGAGGAAGAGGGGCATGTTGAATAATATTTTCATATTCGGTTCATACAAATAATTTTCATCATATATCATGCCTTTATGGATTTGTTTAATATTTTAGGCTTGGATCAAGTTGAGATACATTCTCATGAATTCTCTTTGCATGACTTGAAACTCGTTATCTCAATACTCCCATAAATCCTCACGGGTGGGCACATGACAATAAATTGAAGGGAGTTTGAGATTTTTGTTAATGAAATTCTTATTTTCAAAAGAAGTCCTCTTGTGATATGGATGCATATTGAAATGAGAAATGGTCATTTAAAATTTTTGGGCATCTATTCGGATTCACACAAGTAATGCCCCGAGTAATAGGAAAATTGATGTCATGTACATTTCTATCCTTACACACTCTATGAATCACATCTAGTTGCCTACATATCTCATTAAGAATGAGCTCATCATTACAGAATATGGGAAGCTTGTAAGGAGTGCCTTCAAAGATTGTGTGAGGTCCAAGGGGTTATAAATATTAACCAAGTTAGATATTAATTAAATAAAAAAAAATTAAATATCATGCAAAACATTACAAATATTGAAATAAAATAAAATGTAAAAGAGAGAATATAATTAATTTGAAACCCCTAAGGGTGAAAAATCAAGGTGAAATATTTTCCATTAATAAGAAAACCATAGTCAAGTACATTCTCCTTTCTATACTTCTCTCCTCCCATGAATTCACAAGTACATGAAATTCACACAATGTGATATGATATATCACCTAACCCTGCAGATCAATATAACCATAATAAACGGGTATGACTTCTCGCAAAACACCCTAATTAAAAAAATAATCAATTTATTAAAATCAATTAACCTATAAACATATAATTTATATTAAATAAATTAAAATATATAATATTCTAATTTATTTAATTATAGACTATAGTTTATAACTAGAACACTTAATATCGATGTTCTACCCTCCCCTTAATATTAAGTGGGGATCATATGCCAAAGTTACATGTTTATACAACAGGATTTACAATCCTTAAACCATAGTTAAGGTTTAGGATAGCATATCACTTTTGAAGGATTTATACACCTTCATCATGTTAAACTTACCTTTTGGTACAAAAGGAATTGCAATCCTTAAATCGAAGTTATGATTTAGGCTAGGCATTACTTGTAGACTACATCTCACAGTTTATCATGGAAAAATATATATCAGCAACTCTATTAGCCTTTTATAAAATAAGGACCTCCTTTACAATAGATAAAATATTTGGACTACACAGTAAACTTAGAGTTATAAGTTTACTAAGATCATAAAAGATATTTTACAATGCTTTAAATTGGATCGAAGTATAGATGATATGGAGGTAACACTTTGTGGGCCAGTAGGAGGTGGAATTTCCATGCACACACCTCAATGGAAACTTTGAAAGGTTTATTATTGCATGAAAATTACATAAATTTACAACAGAAAATGGATTCGTAAACATATTTGTAACTTGATCTTCATTCAGCAAGATCTTGGAGATCTATATCACCACATAGCACCTTCTCTCGGATGAAATGCATATGAATATCTATATGATTCATTCTCTGATGCTGAAATGGATTATTAGCAAGAGCAATACAACTCTTACTATCACAGAAGAGGATTAATTCCTTTAACTTCTATGTGAATCTCTTCCAACAATCGTTTTAGCCACATGGCTTCTTTCGTTGCTTCCATTGCACTTATATATTTTACCTCAGTAGAAGAGATGGAGATTGTTGGTTGCTTCTTGCTGCTCCAAGTAATGGCACTTGTACCAAACTTGAACACATATCCAGTTGTATATTTTCTATTTATCACATCATCAACATGGTCAGAATCATAATGTTCATATAAACATGCATTATCATTATAAGCATAATATAAATCATTATAAATTCATTTTTAACCATATATAAATCTTACATTAATAGGTTAAAAATAATTTGTATATAAACTTAAATGACAATATGTTTAAAAATAACCATGCCATATTACCAATATATTGAATTTTTGAAAAAATAATTTCAACATTTCAATATTAAAAATATTAGATGCAATCAATATTAGACATCTCCAATACAAACACAAAGGCATCCCCAAGTGTCATTTGATATGAATATAATACTATTTTGAGTAATCACATACTAAATTAGATTTTAGAAATGTGTTATCTGGTTTAAGCCTTTTAAATTAATGATAAGACCGATTTTTAACTAAGGCTTTAAATTTAGATAACACATATTATTTGTTTTTAATAAAGAATGGCCAAATCATGCAAGAATAATCAATAATGAAAGTAACAACATACACTAAACCATTTAGGGAAGGAATTTTTAAAGGTCCTCTAACATTACCGTGGACAAGTTCTAAAGGTTCTAAGGAGTTTGCTTCATGATGACTAAGGAATGTATTTTTTATTGTTTACCACGTAAACACCCTTCAAAAATTTTCCCGAGCATGAGAAATAGGTTGTAGACCAATAAAATATTATCTTTGAGACATGTCATACATGCTCTTAAATTTATTATGACCTAATCTTTCATGCCACAACTGAACATCATTCCTATTTTGAGTAGAAAAACATGAAGCAGATGCAAAACCTTTTAAAAACATATAATCCATTCTTTTGTATACATTCAGCTATAGTAATGTATAACTCATTTTTATATTCCATTTATAAAATTACACTATAATTATTTTGAGTTAGTTGTGAACAAGAAAGCAAATTCATTTTCAATTTAGGAACATAAAAAACATCATTTATAAAACCATTAAAACATTTTCTTTTCCTTGACCCTGAACATTGAGAATGGAATGATCACCTAGATAGATTTGATCATTATATTCTTTGATATCAGTTAGAATATCATATTTATACGACATGTGCCTAGATGCACCACTATCTAATATCCATTTGTTTTCTTTGGTAGTGATTAATGTAGCTTACAAGGCAACTACATTAGATTTTTATTATTCTCTTGATTCTTGTTTTGATTTTGATTTGGTTTATTTCCTTTTATTTTTGAAATTTGGCTTGTTTTTGTTTACCCTACAATATTCCTTTTTGTGTCCAAATTTCCCACAATTGTGACATTTCCCATCAAAATTGACTTTTAAATTCCCGATTTATTTTCTTTACTAGGGGGTGTAAAGTTTGATTTTTTATTCTTGTTAAATCTAGAAGGATTGTTCTTAGATTTTGTGTGAGAAATACATGTGTGGAATCTCCTTTGAATCAATATTTTGCATGACCTGCTCTTCCCGGGTTAGTAGAGCACCCAGAGTAGAGAGGTTAGGGATGTCTTGTTCATTTGATATTTAAAATTTATAATGGAGATGAAATTTCTAAATCTCTCATGGATGTTCATTTGGATAATAAAATACAATAGTTTATCCTGAATCAAGCTACTATTACATCCATCTAATTGAGATTTAATGTCTTTAATTTTTGCTAAAAATTAACTACTTTTTCATCTCCTTCATAGGAATTGTCATTAACTCAAGAATCAATTTTATAATATTTGACAAACGCATATCTTCATGCATTAATTCTAACAGTGTCCAAGCTTCACTCGGAATTTCCTAGTTTTCAATATGAAGTAGGAAGTCATCTTGTATGCTTCGCAATATAATGGGCATTGATTCTTACACCTTATGTTGGTATGTGGATACATTATTTGTTGTCACATGTATGTCGGTTAGTGCCTTTTTTGTACCATTTACGACAATCGAGAGCTTACATGCCATGAATTTTGCCTTCATTCTGATTTTCCATATGTTGTAATTTGACCTGTTCAACATTTATGTTTTTTCAATGGTAAATTGATTAGAACCCCTTTTTTAAGTTTTGAAAAAAATCAAGTGAAGAGAAAATTCAGGTTTATGACGACAATTAATCGTTTTAGAGCTTTATTCTTCACTTTTCAAGAAAATAGGTTCTTATAAAGAAAGAATTGAAAAATATTTTGTAGGAAGTCCCCTATCATTTTTCAAGTGAATATGCGAGTTGAATTTCAGTGTTTTTGACCTCTTCCACGCTGAAATTGACCTGACAAATTTTTTTGCAAAGAATATATTAACTTGACGATAAAATTCACTAATTTTATTGAAATGTAAATTTTTTTAGTTTAACAACATATTTAACTTGTTGTCAAATAGTTTCCTATTTAAAAATACAATTTTAAAAAAGTATAGAAGTTTTTACATTCCACAAAATCAATATTCACTAATTTTATTTTATTTTTTAAAGTACAATAGTTTAAATATTTTTTATGATTAGATGAATAAAAATTTGTTTAATGGAGACTAGGTTCGAGCTCACAACCGAGCTAGTTGAGATTGAAAGGCGAGTTACAAGGTAAGTTATGAGTGAGGTCATATGGACCAAATTCTATGTTTCCACCAAGATCAATGCATAATGGAGTGGCGAGTTCAATATCTAGCTTAGCTAGCTCCTCAAAAACTAATGCCAATACATATATGACAAGTCATACCACCAACTCACATGTATTTTCCATGTCAAGTCAATCAAACAAAACAATGCCAAGTGTGGCCCAAGACAAAACTTTGTATTTCTTGTCATATCTTTTAAATCCTACACATCTCCAATGTGGGAGAAAACTTTAATCCAAACCGAGATGGAGGTCAAGCGGTCATGCAAGGGGAAAGGTTAAGCGGCCACGAGTCAAATTCAAGGGTGGCCCATGTGGAAATGGGATAGGTAGTTAGGTTTTGTTTTTTTTTACTCTAGGGAACCCATATGATCGACCAAACCATGTGGATCGCTAAGAAAGGAGGGGGCATTAGTATGCTAAAGACATAACATAGGTTAGAGTATTATAACCAACCATTTTTAATGTATAGGTTAGGATATATGGCTATAAGATTAAAATCACTTAAATTAAGAGGGTTAGTACTAGCAATTGTACGTGAAATGTACAATGTGAACGCGAAAGGGATATAGTGAAAAAGCAATGTTAGATGACGAGGAACAAAGGAAGAGGAAAAGGTGTGTAGAAAATGGTGTTTGAGGGTGGAGAAGCTCATTGCAATGAACTAAAAAATAAATATTAACATTTTATTTTCTTTCAAGTTTCAACAGGCATTGGGGTTTTACTACACCTCACATGAAAAATTGAAACATAAGGTCTCATTAAACAAATTTCAGAAACTGTCGACCGCACTAAAGGAAATTTTATTGTACTTGAATGGGCATTTCACTTTTCTTTCCTGAGGAAAGCCAAGCATCCAAAATTACACAAAGAACCATAGCTAGATCCATTAGTTTCAAAGATATAGAAAAAATGCATTTGGATCCAAAAGAAAAACAGAAATTACTTTCAAATCCATTAGCTTCAAAGGAAGGAAGATAGAAACAATTCATAAGGGTCCATTAATTTTGAAGGCAGTGATTAACAAATAGTGAGAAATCAATTGCAGTTCCATGGATTCTGAAACAACACCATTGAGATCAAAACAATTCTATTGAATGGGTTTAGAAATGGATTCTCAAACAACAATTCAATGAGATCAGATAGGATTAAAGACGAAGAAACTTAATTCAAATTGCAAAAAGTTAATAGAATCTACCATACAACACGGAATATTGCATATTGTGCAATGGTCGATGAAAAATATGGTGTTGATTCTACCCTTGCATCGTCTATTATTCAACACCTTTTTAGCTATTGTTGGTTTTACACTCCATTGATACAAAAAAAAAAAATCAAGCCACAATAGATTTCAAATACCAGATTTGTAGTTTCAACGCATCATAGGAAAACAGAGAAAGTACGATCAAGCCATAACAGATTTTAAATACCAAATTTGCAATTTCAACGCAACATGCGAAAAGAGAGAAAGTACCTTCAATTTTTGCTTTTAATTTAGCAGACAATAGAAAAAATACTCTATCAAATAATTATTGAAAAGATGCTCAATTAAATATTTTGACCAAGATAATCTATTAATTATTTTGACTATTTTAAAATATCGTTTAAATACCAGTGTTAAATGCCTATGTTTGAAAGGGTTATATTTGAACATAATGTTAAGTGCCTTGTTTTTGAAAAGTTTTCTTCCTCTTATTGATGTGTGGTTGAATAATGTTTTTTAAATTCATATTATGTATCATGTATTGGACCTTCAAAACACTCCAAAATTTGATGGTTTTAAAACCTTCACTTCTCATTTTACGACCAATTTAAATTAGAATTATCCACAACCTTTTCCACCACCTTGAGCTTTAAGAAAATAATCCAAGGCTAATTTCTCAAAACATTCCATAAAAAATTGTCCTACAACAAGAAATCAATCTATGACGATAAAAATAATCCCATAACAATCGATTCTGTTTGCTCACAAATTAATTACAAATTCACTAAACAAGGTAGACCTCAAATACCATTCCACAAAGCTCTTGCTTTCATCATCTTTCATTTCGTTAAAAACTTCCAAATGCATGTATATGATTTTTGCCTACGAGGAGAACATCAAGGCTCACAAAAGAGATAATCTTTCATGAAATAAAAAGGAATGGCCCTCTTATGTTTTAGGTACAAAACAATGGGCATAGTGTATTACAAAGGGCACAAAACTTAAAATTAAGGTATAAGTGTAGGTACAAAACCTTAGATTCTTTATCTTTATTTTTTGGGGTGACAATTATTTAGCCTACAAGATAACATTGCTCTATCTTATGTATCCATATGTATGTCATCCAAACTATCATGTCAACAAGTCCCCTTTTTTATAAATAGATTATATTTATCACATAATAAACACAATTGTTTAAGTTGTTTATTAACTTGTGACAAAAAATACGATCAAAGCCGCAACCTTTTATTTGTGATGCAATGCTTTACTAATTGGTATGCTTCAAAATGTTTGCAACTACTAAAAATTCATTAATATTTACAAACAAATAAAATATGTGCAGGTGGAGAGATTGATATACAAGATGCAATCGTATGGCACGCATGTGGAGGCTTGGTAAGATGGTGTTATCCTATAGACTGATTAGTCACACGGGGTTGCTTTGGAATGATTTTGAATCTTTCGTTGTGAGTTGTAGTTGTGGGATTAAATGCTACCATGTCCTCATACGTACATCTAGATTCTAAGTGGAGGATTATACTAATTACATTATAAATGCTTATGGTGAACAAGAAACTGCAAATTATCTAAAATTTACGTTAGATTTTTTTGCATTGTGTATAAATTTTTACTTAATATAGTGAAAGTACAACTGTCGTTAAATATGACAGGGATCGGTAGACTACTTGGCCTTCAAAACGCATAAAAATGCACACATCCATACACCAAACTTATACTGTGACAAGGAAATCACTTTAATATCTCTAGAAAATCTTGTTTTCTAACATACCAGTCTTTACCAAATTCCCATCTTTGGGTAACAAACATTTATTCTTATTTTGAATTAATCATGACAAACTTCACAGCTTGACCCTTTCCATAAACAACAAACAACAATGTTTTTGGTCCTGATTTTATCATATTTCAGATCCCAAAGTTGGTTAATGAAACAATCACTCTTACAGGCCATCAAAGTGTGTCTTATAAAAAATATTGTGACTCTTACATGTATAAAAAAATGCCTATAAGAGAAATGTAGTGTCGTTTTATTGCCAATTCCCTCCAATACATCCCCACAATTAGTTTTTAGGTGACAAAGCTAATCAATCACCCATTGTCCTTACTACTTCATTACACCCTTCCATTCAAATATGTCATGTAGTATTAATTGTGACAGATTAAGATGCAACCAAGATTATGTATTTAATTTTATTCAACTTGATGCAGGTTCAAAATTTATTAACTGTGGTTATGGTAGTGCCATACTGGTTTTGTAAGGTTTCTTTAATTCAAATTTGATACGCTGTATCAAGAGACAATAATGTATAATATTTCATTTACAAAACTAAAATTAAGTACTTAGAGGGTTTAATCGGTTGAATTCGAAACTATTTTCAATATCAAATAGAATAAAAAAAAGAGAACCATTCTTGATTTCAATTACATGAGTCAGATAATATAGAAATACAAAGACTCGCAAAAAGACATCACAAAATTTTACACTCGATTTGTTGCTCATTGATTTCCTTACAATCTATCATTACAAAAATTCAAAGAATGGAGCTCTAGAACATATACTGGGCACTGACATCAGGAGTAGGACCCACGATATATCCATTAACTTAGAGGGCCTCAGATATGCCAGATATGGAATACACCGCATACTCGCCTTCATCCTTTTTCACAAGAAACGGTTCCCATACACGCTGATAATGAAGATGACATTGTGTCTCTGCTCGATTCATTTTCAAGTGTAATTAATATCATTACGTATCCTCAAAGTACATTCTCTATTGCAATATACAACTACCCAAAATTGATTTCGAAGGTGACATTCTTGCACAACTTTGGCTTATTCACAACTATCACATAAATTTCTTCCATATTTATAGTCCTCTTATCTTGTAAGGTCCTCCAAGTTGGGTGGTAAGGACATTTTCCTACTAAATGGATAAGATGATTATTAATTTATATGAATTTTACCCTCTACCTAATATTATTTAAGCTCAACACAAAATACAACACACCAATCCTATCATAATGATTATAATAAAGAAAATCAGTTGTGAAAAAATATTGGCTTCGACCAAACATAAATCAAAAGATGAGTAAAGAGTATAGTTCTTGAGTGCAATAAGTAGTACAATATGATAAAATACTCCAGGTTGAAAGAAACTGCTTGATTACATCTCAACCCTGTCAGTGCCCTGGTATATAAGCAAAATAAATTACTCAGCTCAAAAGGCATGCCCGCAAATAGTTCTATATGCATATAATTTCTCATGGGGGAATGGATGATCAAGAAACACCAAGTTTACTTCATATGAGATACCTCGATAATTTGTAATGAGATATATCCCCGTCTCGTGACACCAAAGTTCCAAACTGCTTCAAATTTAGAGCTCCAATTGAGGTTTTTCTTAGATCTAAAGTCATTATCAGTGTTTTGTACAATTGAAGTTGTGCTATATTTTTTGTACATTAAATTTGGTTATCCAAGCTTTCACCTGAAAAATCCTAGTGCTTTGTATTGAA
Organism: Taxus wallichiana var. yunnanensis; assembly: GCA_018340775.1. Taxonomy (NCBI): domain Eukaryota; kingdom Viridiplantae; phylum Streptophyta; class Pinopsida; order Cupressales; family Taxaceae; genus Taxus; species Taxus wallichiana. The sequence goes on along the minus strand of CM031235.1, from coordinate 441,937,866 downwards.
GGACTCCTTCAATGAATGACGGAAATTAAATCATTCATAAGCCAACTTTGTGTCAAAGTTGCTTAGGCATATGGTAAAGGCCTGGAAAGCAGACAAAAGATAGTGGTAGTCCATAGTTAATATGTCTTTTCCATTCTTCCCAAACTGAAGCATGACTTTTCTGGTCAGCCTGCATTATGGTCTATGAAGGATCTACAGTTGTAACAAGTTGAAAGATTTTCATAGATGCCACTATGACACGATGAAATTAAGGCACCAATATTGTAACTACTCATGCCATCTTAGGACCTTATTTTTCAAGACAAGTGGTCCATCCTTGCTCTTGAACACTGATTGTAACCTCTGATAAGCTCAAGTTGTTGAAATCCACAAGGGGTTCCTTCAAGTGGGAATAAAATGATAATACAACCAAAAAATAATACAATTGAGGAAAATATCAAATACACATCAATAATATGCAATTACAAAAGAAAGACTAATTATACAACAATCACCATTTTGAAATGCTTATGCTCATTACCACAACCACAACCTCACCCAATATTTAGTATGCACTTAAATTCCTATTTTAAGAGACACGAGAAAAGATTGCAGTTCAAACCTGGTAGATGAAATATTGGCAATGGTCATCCGTTAAAGGCTGAGAAGACTTAATAATATGATGCAAATCTGTATCCATGAGCTCAAACACAAGATAAACATCATTGAAACTAAACCTCTTTGAAGGCTTCATGATATCCTTCACAACAATGATATTCTCATGCCTAATCGTGAAGCAGCCTAATCTCCCTAAGAGTCCTCTATGCATCATTCCTATTCTCGAAAACGTTGATAATCTTCTTAATTACACTCTTCTTGTTGGTCTCTGTATTGTGTGTAGAGAAAACAATCCCATATGGACCCTTTCCAATTGGCTTTATTGGTACATATTTGGTCTCAATATCGAATAAATTCTGCCATATAGAGTAATAATGATTCCCATCTGCTACAATCCCCTTGGGGGAATCCACTTTACTCACCATTCTTGTAATTTCTCTCAACCTTTCTCTCAAATAGCAGAAATTTTCTCTAGAAATATTATATCAAGATAATGAAACAAAACTTGGGGAAACTATTTTATATAAAAAAATCAACTGTGTATTCACCACACCATCTCGCAATCGCATCTGCATCCACATTTGCATTCATCCACCATCACATCATGTTTTACATTAATCACGCTTTCTTCTTGGATTGACTGCTTAGGGTTTCGTCGCTCATTTTTCTTATACCGCCTCCCCAACAATGTTCCAAGGCCAATGAGGTTTCGAAAGCCCCCATATATGTGCAAAGCCTACAAAAAAACATCCAAACGGCCATCAAGACGTCAAATTTAACACATTTGCGAGTAAACGTCCGAAGGGTCTTTCCCATAGGGGGAATGCCTTCGACATAATAATATTTTAAAAGAAAAATAACTTATTAAAATATGTGCTTCTTTGGAAAAATAAATTTTCGAGGATATATTATAGTTTAGATTTTAAAATATTTATTATACTTCCAAAAAAAATCGCTTTAAGGGTTATATCCTTGATCAATAGGAAAAATTGAAACCTTATATTCGTGGAGGGTTGTCTCCATCTTGGGAGACATTTCTTTTACCCTTGGGAATAATACTTTTCCATGTACATTTGAACCATACAAAACACAATAAATTAATTCTTTCAAACTTATTCAACCAAATAAACTTTACTTGTGAATGGAGAGTGGGCCTGGAAAACAAATTTCTATCGAGTAATACACAATATTTTTCGAGAGAAAATTTGAGAGAGAATGTGTCACTAGAAATGAAGGGGGTATTTATTTTCAACCACCTAACCATTATAACCTTTGATAATTTATTAAATTAAACATTTTTAAATCACTTTGGTTCCATGTGAGGTCCGAGGGGTTAAAATTATTAACTAAGTCAAATATTAAGTAGATAAACTAACTTACTTATTATACAAAACATTACAAATATTGCAATAAAATAAAATGCAACATAGAGACCATAATGAATATGGAAAAGCGTGAAGGGTGAACAACCACGGTGAAATATGTTTCCATTAATGAGAAACTCGGTCTAGTGTATTCTCCTTTCATCACTTCTCTTCTCCGTGAATTCAAAGACATTAAATTCACACAATGTGATCTGATATATCACCTGACCCCGTGGGTCAATATAAACATAATAAATAGGTGTGACTTTTTGTGAAATACCGATTAAATAATCATCATTTTATTAAAATTAATTAACCTATAAACATATAGTTTATATTAAATATATGATATTTTAATTTATTTAATTATAGACTATAGTTTATAACTACAACACTTAATATTAGATGTCCTAACATCTTGTTATCATGAGGTATGTGAACTTTTGAAATTGGATGAAAAACTCCCATATATTTTGATCAACTCTTAACTTCTTTGTAGATTATTTTTTTAGTCTCCTTCCAACACCCTCACAATCAACATGTAAAAGGCATCATTGACACTCTAAAAATGGATTTTTATACTCTCACATGTGATTTGGGTGTAACACTTGTAGATATGCTTAGATGGATCTTGCCTCACATAAATATCAATCCATATCCTATAGGTGGAAATGACATACATCAAGTATGAAGTCATGTCGATGGCTTAGCATTGTTTAGTTGAGTGAGTTGTTTTTATAGGGTCTCACTCATGAGTTCTCCTCAATCGATTGCCTCTTTTTTACTCAAATTGTGTTGATGTAAAAATGCATCCAATTATGGAATTCTTTGGTAGTAGGAACTCCTATGAATCTAGATAGTAGATTGATTATATATGAGATTTTTCTAGAATATCGACATAAACAAGCTCTTAATAAGCTTGAAGGACCTTTCTTTTTTTTTTTTATCCATGACTTGGATATCATGGTCAAATTTGATTCATGTATAAATTTATTATTTTAACATTCTCCAAAGGCCTAATTCTAAGAGGAGTGTTGATGTGAAAAGCATTTAATTGAGTAACTACATGTACATGGGGATATTTCAATAATTTGGTATCTATAAAAGTATTGAGCACATGCCAAAATTGTGTTTGGACATTGAAGTGAGTTTGGGAATTTTGTTGCATGAGCCGGACCACAATTGAAGATACATCCGTCTAACAGAGATTTTTTTCATCTTACATTCAATCCTAGAACTCCATAAAATCCATTTGTTTCACATCATTGTCACAATTTTTAGGAATATTAGTTTCTAATGAAAACAAATACTCATGTTCCATGTATTGAAACTTCATGGCAGAAAATAAGAAATTTAAATTTGTAATTTATATGGAAGAGAGATAATTGTGAGAGAGAATTGGGAACTAATGGGTAAATTAAGACCAAATTAAGACAAATGGTGAATAAATCAAAGAATTTATGATAATTCCCATAAAGCTGGTGAAAATGAAGCACTAAAAAGGTGGTTTCAACGGAAGGTTTGCATTTACAAGGCTCAAAAGTGGATTGCTTATGGAGGGGGAAATAATGGCTAGGGTATGTGAGAATGACATGGTAAGAGAAGGAACCCTGGGTAGAGAAAAGACTTAGTTTTTATAGTGCCCGAAATCCTATGTCACCAAAATCCATTACCCGTGGAACACATTTTAAAATTTGTCACGATTTTGGTTCTATGTATCATTACAAGAATATATTGTCTTGAAAAACACAAGAGGTGAGGGAGGTGGATGACTAGGGAGAGGAGCCAATCATGGTGCATTACCCAGTAGTGGTGAGGGTAGTTGACATATTTGCTGTCAGCTTTTGCACAGTAAAATATTAATAATGGAATGAATACTATCCTATAAATGTACAAAGTATCCTCAAAACTGATGTGTCTGTCACTTTTCATGTACAGCCATGAATCTGTCAACAATAGAATAGTCAGTATGGCTTTTAAACATAAAATAACATATATTATACTTCAAAAATTGCCAAATTTAAAGTCAACATGTATTTAATACAAGGATATATAATTGTATTTCATCCCTATACAAAATTGATATCACATCATCATATCAATTTGATGTCAATTTTCACATAATTTAAGTTCCCAGTTTACTGTGTAAAAGGTCTTGTCATTCACACACTTTAGGCCAGGTTCTCACAAGCAGAAGTCCAAAGTGCACCATTTTCAGATACAAGTTGTCTTTTAAGCATTAACTTTGTCACCATTTTCCATCCCAGCTACTCCCATAAATTATGTACCTGCATATTTTCAACAAATGTGAGGCTCAAGAAACAAACATTGAATTGAAATGAGCAATCAAATCAAATTGAACTTCAAATATGAGTATTGAAATAAAATATCATAAATCTTGATCCACCCCTATCAGTTTCACCCAATCAAAAACAAGCACAAGGATCAACCAATTTTACCCAATCAAAAAAAAGCACAGGGATCACTCAACTACAACACTTTTCATATCTCCTATAAATCTAGTTCCTCAACTGCTCTGAAATTTTATTCAGTTAGAGCTATTTTGCTAGTGCATGACAATTACAGTTCCAAGCTGCCATAATCAACTGTTATTCCACATCATAGTGCCACATACAGTAAGTTCTTAACTCTGTTCTTATATTGATGCACATTCATTTAATTTTTATTTTTTTATTGTCAATCTCCATATGGGAGGGGAGCCTGTAAAAAACCTGATGATCCCAAAAATCTGTCAAAAGAAGCGCTTGAGAATTCTCTACAGCCCAATCTACTTTGCAAACTAATTCATGTAAGATGTATATTAACAAGTAATTCCAGTCTAAATTAATGAAAACTGTATTTCACATTTATAAGTAAAAGTATGTATCCCCTTGCTGGTGCATACTTTATGCTGCCTTTTCATGTAGACGTATATTAACAAGTTATTCCAGTCTAAATTAATTAAATCTGTATTTCATATTTACGAGTAGATGTATGTTCCCCTTGCTGGTGCATACTTTATGCTGCCTTTTCATGTAAGATGTATATTAATAAGTAATTCCAGACTAAATACATGAAATCTGTATTTCATATTTACAAGAAGCTGTATGTTCTGTAGACGTATATTTACAAGAAATTCCAGGCTAAATTACGGAAAGGCTCTATGGCAGGGGAGGCAGTCATGGTGCACCCACACTTTGGCGGATTATAGTGGACATTAAAAAAAACATTGTAATCACAAAAATCCGTCAAAAGAAGCGCGCGAGAATTCTCTACAGCCCCATCTCCTTTGCCAACACATTTGACACGCAGATCACCGTACACATGAACTGGAGTGTGAGGTGTCTCAAATTCCAGTGTTAGTAGAACCCCCCACAGTTTACTGTATTCGCTGCCACTTATCACTAAAACAATCACTGTTTCCGAGGACAGCGAAATCCACACATAGGTATATGGTAGTAATAAACAACCACTAATTTTCATGTAGATGTTTATTAACAAGTAATTCCAGACTAAATTAATGAAACCTGTATTTCATATTTACAAGTAGCCGTGTGTGTTCTGTAGACGTATATTTACAAGAAATTCCAGGCTGAATTACGGAAAGGCTCTGTATTTGCAAATAGATATATAAGAAATATACATCTACTTGTAAAGATACATCTACAGAATACACATCTGAATCTAAATATACATCTACAGAATATACAACGACAAAAAAAGGCAGCATAAATAATACAGTTACGTGAAAATGAAGCATTAAATATACAACTACATGAAAAGGCAGCATAAAATATGCATCTAACATGTAATTTTTTGTAAGTATATATATACATATTTCTTCAATTTATCCTGGAATTACTTGTAAATATAAATCTACATGTACACATACATCTGCAGGTTTCATTACTTTAGACTGGAATTACTTGTTGATATACATCTTACATGAATTAGTTTGCAAAGTAGATTGGGCTGTAGAGAATTACTTGGGCAGCATAAAGTATACAGTTTCAATAATTTAGCTCAGAATTACTTGTGAATATTCATCTACCTTTGATTTTTGAAGTATCCATTGCTCAGAACATAGGCACTCATATCAAATGGCTGCACTTGAGAATTACGTTTGTTGATTCAATATGCTGAATATCTCATTGTTGTAAGTTACATCGGTTTGGTGAATTTAACTATATTAGCAGGTTTTTATTGACATCATGAGGAGAAGGCAGCTTCCAAAAAGAGTAAGACCTGCATGTGCCAAAATTAGGGGAGCAAGATTTCCGCCAAGTGAAGAACGTGAAGAAGAGGCTATCAATACCCCACCTCAAGATGCCAATGACACACCACATGAAGAAGTAAATGTCCAAGCAATAAGAGTGAGCCCTTCAACACAAAATGTGTCAAAGCCAAGATCTGATTGGAACAAGTCTGATATGAATAATGCCATGAAAGATGTTGAAGATTATGGATACTCTACATGCGTTGCTGCAAAAAAATGGGGTATACCAGCAACCACCCTTACTTCTTGGCTAATGGGCATTACCACCACTAAAAGAAAGGGTCCACCAACAATTCTAACAGAAGAAGAAGAGATGGAGATAGTGAGTTGGTGTCATGAAATGGCTGACATGGGACATGGGTTAGAAATTATACAACTTAAGACATGTGTGGCACAAATCTGCGAAACAAGGTCTAACCCATTCACGGATGGTTTTCCGGGTAAGTCATGGTGGGCAGGTTTTAAAAAAAGACACCCGGATCTAACATTAAGGACAGCTGAAGGCCTTGATAAGGATCGAGCAGTGTGTTTGAGGCCATCAATTGTCAGTTCCTTCTACATTAATTTGTCTAAAGCTTATGAGGCCAACCCATATGGACCAAACCGAATATGGAATTGTGATGAAACTGGATTACAAGCAGGGAGGAACTGCGGTATGAGAGTGCTTGCTAAAAGGGGTAGTAGGAGTGTGCCATATATCATCCCAAAAAGCAGAGAATGGATTACCATTTTGTGTTGTGTAAATGCTGCTGGACAAAGTATTCCAGGATTCTATCTTTTTAAGGGGAAGAGCCATTTAGAAAATTATATTGCAGGTTGTGAGCCTGGAGCTTGCATGGCAACACAATCACATGCATGGATGACAAAAGATTTATTCATGAACTGGTTACATCACTTTGCATCATCTATACCTGGTGGAGTGTCTCCTACCAATAGGCATTTACTAATTTTTGATGGCCATGGTTCACATGTTGCTTTGGGGACAATTCAAGAAGCCAGGAGTTTGGGGATTGATTTATTAACATTGCCTGCACACACCTCTCATAAATTACAGCCATTGGATGTGAGTGTCTTTGCTCCATTCAAAACATACTTCAAGGAGGAGAGACGCAAATGGATAGTTGCAAACCATGGGATAGATGTGAAAAGGGCTGAATTAGCAGAGTTAGGGAGCAAAGCATTCAGAATGGCTCTTACACCTAGCAACATTAAATCAGGATTCAAAAGAACAGGGATATGGCCTCTTAATCCCAATGCCTTGGATGAAGACATGGCACCAAGCAGAACATTTGACACATCTTTTCAAGATGATGCTGGTGCAGCAGAAAATATGCTTCATCTATCTAGGGTTGATTTAGAGGAAAGTGAAGATGCTCAGATGGTGCCTAACACACAATTGGAGAAAGAATCAGAACCTCAGCAGATGGAGATAAATATAAATGAATGTGTTGCTCAACAATTGGAAACTCCAAACAGAATTAATCAAATCGATGAATCACTATCTTTGCCCACAGAAGAAAGCCCTCCCGATTGGATGAAAGAAGCAGCTCTTAATCTTGGTGTCAACTTGAACTTCAATAATGAAGAGGTCAGCCTCTCTTTACCCTCTCAACCAGCAGTACTTCATGACTCAGATTTGGTGCACTACTATGTTGGCAGTCAACCTGAAGATAATGATGCAGATTCACAGTTAGAGGTAGCAGGGGTATTAGGGGCAGATTCGAACCAAACTTGTGAGGCAAACCAAGGACAGAAAACTCTTGGTAGATTCTTGAAACTCCCTGTGGAAAAGGTTAGAGAATCATCAAGGTCAAATAGTGCTTCTGGTATAAGATTGAGTAGGGAATCTCTACTAATTACCGCAGATCAGTACATGGAGCTTCTGGTTGAGAAAGAGAACAGAAAAAAAGAAATAGATGAATTAAAGCAAAGAAAAAAGGAACAAATCCAAGAGAAGAAGGCTGAACGAATTGTTGAAAGGGAGAGGAAGGAGCAGGAAAAGATTGAAAAAGAATATAGAAGGAAAACAAAGGAGCACCAAAAGTTGATTCAAAGGCAGGAAAGGGAACAGAGAAAGGAACAGGAAAGGATTCAAAGGGATCAAGAGATAAAGGAGAAGGAGTTTGAGAAGGCAAGAAGAGAGTTAGAAAGGAAAAGGAGATTGAGCAGTCCAATTAATCCTTTTCCTGATCAACACCCAATGCTAAGAGAATTAATGGGCATACATTGCCCTTTATCAGTTTCAACACATAATACTGCAGTCGGAGTGAATGCTTCTCCAAGTTCTGATCCATTTCCAACTACGCCTGCGAGGGATGTCAACATTGGGAGGCAATTGCAAAGTAACACCCCAGCTTCAACCTCAACTGCAGATTCAACGCCGCCCTTCCTCGGATTTTGGAAATAATATTTTCGAAAGTTAATATTTAATTTTGAGGGCTGAATTTTTGATGTGTGGAATTGGCCTTTCGATTTAAAAAGTACAATATAGTAGTAGTAGTTATATGGCCCAAGTATATTGTATGGCCATGTTTTTGTAATGGACAATGGAATGTTTACTGAATGAATATATATGTCTTCCAAGTTATGTGATAACCTTTTTGAAAGATTTAAACTCCTATTGTTTCTGAAAATTACACTGAGTAACATTCAATGGTAAATGTCATTAAAGTAACACACAGAAGCCAATAACACAATCTACAAGTAGAAAAGAGAAATACGCAATAGTTTCTATCACTGCCTCAATGAGGGTAAAAACCTCACCTACTGGAAGCATATGGACTGTAGATATTCAAAGAGAATCAAACAATTGCCAAACTAAAAAATGTGTTGATAACAACAAGCATATGCACTTCCATTATCAGTCACTCCAACAAGCATAACAACACCAGTGCAAGACAAGTACAAATTATATTATCAGATTTTAATATGTAAAATCACCAAATTATACGAATCAGTTACTAATAATAGGGGTTGCCATGTCCTTTGACAAATCAGCCTCTTCGACTTTCTTGTAACATTCGAAGGCTTTTATCAACTATGATTGAAATATATTCATTTATAAATCCTATCCGATTATAAATCGATCTCATACTAGTGTAGTTTGAATCAATCAACTCCATTTCATTTATTGCTCAAGGAGCCTAACCCCTTGATTACCTTTAAATATGAACAATTTTCCAATCTTCACATTAAAACGACTAAGGAGGGTTACCATAAAAGAAGTAAATGGCTAAGAACAGAACAGTGTACAGAACGAAACCTCTTTTGAAGCATCCACGGCAAGATTCAAATGACTATTTCTAGTTTTGAAGGAAGCAAAGTTAAAATATCACTTCAAGTAGATATTATTGCTGAAGAAAGAAAACAGAAGTACACTCAGAAGTATGACTAGCTCCCAACACAGAGGTGGTCAGTGTAAACACCCACACACAAAAATCTCAGGCCGAAACATTAGGCAGCTTTGTTGTTAAACTTACCATATCCCTATGCGTGGATTTCACAGTTGTCGAAAACAGCGAAGGAGATGGGGCTGTAGAGAATTCTCACGCGCTTCTTTTGACAGATTTTTGTGATTACTGGTTTTTTTAAATGTTCAGTTTAGTGTCCCAAAGTTTGGGTGCACCGGGACTGGATCCCCTCTCATACAGTAAGACACTAACCTTATTCTCTGGGCAATAAACAGAAATCCAAAAAAATTGAGTATAGCAGACTAGGATAGCTGAGTTACAATGTAGAGGAGATAAAATGTAATGTCTTTAAAAGAATGGAAGCGTCCGTGTACATAGCTACAAGAATGGAAACGTGAGAGCAAAAATCACACTTTGAGCACGCTCAGTTGAGCACAATCGAATGCTACAATGATACAATGATACAATACTCACGCGCTTATTTTGACATATTTTATATAAATTCAACAAGTAAAAAGATTCAACTCTCACGCACTTCTTTTGACACATTTTTTGGATCACCCAGCTTTTTTTAATGTTCAGTATATTGTAATTTTCAGAAACAATAGGAGTTTAAGTCTTTGCAAGAAGGAATCACATAACTAGGAAGACATATAACACAATCTACCAGTACAGAAGAAGTATTAGTAATTGTTTCTATCACTGCCTCAGTGAGGGTAAAAACCTCACCTATTAGAACCGAATGGACTGTTAATATTCGAAGAGAATCAAACAATTTCCAAGCTCATTTGATGTGTTGATAAACACATTTGAAGGAATGCTCTGCATCTGCGTGGATCATTCTCCGTCAATCGAACAAGCTCCTCCCCACCACTGCAAGACGCGTACAGAAAATACTGTCAGTTTTCAATATGTAAAACCACCAAAGTAAATACTTCACTTTAAAACGACTAAGGAGGGTTTGTCTAAAAGAAGTAAATGACTAAGAACAGAACATTGTACAGAACGAAACCTGTCTTGAAGCATCCACGGCAAGATTAAAGATGGCAGATCAGAAGGATTATAACTGAAACACTGAGTTATTGCTGAAGAAAGAAGTCGCAAGTATGAGTAGCTCCCAACGCCGTAACCGTAAGCATGAACACGTGAAGTCGCAAGAAGAAAATTATCACGCCACAACCGTAAACATTCCCCTCCTGGTCCGATGGCTTCCACTGTTTTGTTGCATTCTTTGCTGGTTCGAGCGGTATACAGTCTACCACTGGAGGCGGTTTGGGAGTAGGTGGCGCCATGAAGCACAAGCATTGAATCCGCGCGGTGCACGTCTTGATGTCGTTTGCTTCCCTGACACGGCGCCTTAACCATTTATTACGACCATATCCCTATGCGTGGATTTCGCTGTCCTCAATATACAGTGAGTTAATGTGCCTTAAGTGGCATCGAATATAGTAACCGGTGGGGGTTTACATTCACCAGATTTGGTCAAGCGCGCAAAAATGAGTTTTTTGGACACCTCACACTCCAGCTCATGCGTACGGAGATCTACGTGTCTGTTGAGTTGGCAAAGGCGATGGTTGTGTAGAGAATTTTCGCGCGCTTCTTTTGACGGATTTTTGTGATTCATCTGTTTTTTTTCTGTTGCAAATACACCGCCAAAGTTAGGGTGCACCGTGACTGGCTCCCCTCCCATATATTAGCACTTCATCTTTCAAAATGGCATGGCCAACTAGAGAGATTTAATAATTGAGGTTATATTAATAAATATAGTTATAGTTATGGTAATAGTTATTGCGTTGACTTAAGAGCATTGGCATGATTACGAGACTATATTTTGTTGATAAAAAATGAGTGGTTAGATCATAGCGAGATTGGCAATTTGGCACATTATGCATAGTTAAATAGATGAGATCAATTGGTGGTTCCCTTCCATTCCATTTCCATATGGATATACTTGGGACATTTATAAAGGAATTTCTAGACATATAAATGTGGCCCGTGGGCACCAATAATTTAGGGCCCTTCGACGCTCAACTAATAATGGAATTTCTTGACATATAATGTGGGAAGCAGAAGCTACAACAATATTAATTGAACTTGATTCAACATATCTATCTTTTATTATCATGTTCGGTCACTTTACCGGTCATACCTAGTCATATGTGATGAGATCAAATGAAAGGGTTGGGTCATTAATGAATGGTGAAAACTAATTAGTAAATTCAATGTCATGTACCATCAACTCAGGTTAAATGTATAATTACATTGAAGGCATTCTTTTACAGTGAATGTGGGGTAGCTACTACTATAGTCTTTCATAGACAATCAAATGGCCCACTATATCCTATTGCATGTGTATTGGGTAGATGGAATTCACTTGGAAAGGTGGATATTGGATACATGTCTTTGGAAAAATAAAATTAATTAGCTTGGAGACTTGTTTGTATCATATTGATAAATAACCCACATTAGAGCCGCATTAGAGATTTACAACAAGGTAAGTCTGTCCACCAAAGCACAATGATAGTGGATTTGTGTCTAATGTTATAATCGACCAAATTCGTGGGAGAAATGAAGCCTCGTGGACTATAATGATTACTAGTATGTAAAATATGGTTCTATTAAAATAGTCATGCAAGCTTTTAAGAAAGTTCCATTGGTGGGGTTAATTCCCAATGCCAAAACCTTTGCTAGTATATTCGTAGGGCACTCCATGGAAAATAAGAGGTTTACAACGGTATGGACATTCTCGAAGCATAGTGGAAAAAGAGTTCTTCGGGTGTCATGTTAAAAATATGTGCAAACATATGGAAGCATGCATAAGGCCTTTTAACTATTTGAAAAAAATTTGGAAAGAAATGTGGTCATATGCAATGTGATGTTTGCAAGGAAAATGGTGTTCTTGATAGGTCTATAAGGCCTTGCAGGGAAATACTTGTCTAAAATGATTTATATGTAAGTTCTTGGAGTAGTGTTTATGTGTACACATGTTTTTCCTCCGAGTCTTTGTACATGTCCCATATGTTCTAATGTATCTTACATATGTTTTATTAATAATATTTAGAATTATTGAATTTTTGTTACCCTTACGGATAATCATTTGTATCAATTATTAATATCTAAGTTTGGAATGTCACAATTTAAAAAAAAAATACTTCATGCTTAGTTAGAGGAGGATTTCCTTGACATTAGATGTAGTGTCGTGGATGATGACGACTTACGTATGATGAACTTGAGAGGAATGTTGAGAGAGAATTCTAGCATGGACAACATCGTTATAATGACCCCAATAGCCCCACACATGTCTACCTTGTAAGTGAAGACCGTGTCAAGAGATATTACGTAAAGTCCTGAGTTCATATTGTGGATCGTGCACAATGACGCCACGTCTCGTGCATGCTTAATCTCATGTACACCTTCCATTGATCATTCCCCCTTGTGGCATCCGGTTTCCTTCGTGAAATAACAGATGCCACAAACATAATTATTTTTTCTACAATCCTCCCTCCATCCCCTTTTGTAGTTCCCCTAGTCTACTTGTATTGTTTCCCCTTCATTGGTTCAACTTTAACTTCTTTTATTCCTCCCTTTCAACATCTCCATTGTGCCACTGAGCGTGATTGCTAGTACTATGATAAATTCTTATAATTCTAGTAAATATGTGATATGGTTTATCAATGAATGTGTAATATGAAATGAATGAATATTATATGTGGAAGATGTTGGTTTGGTTTTTACTATTTCGTTCTCCATGGTGGTTTTGAAAAGATGGGGTATAGATTGATTAACATCACACAATTGATTGGACCATCGATTGATGAACATCAACACTAATACCCTAGTATTGTTCATCTTTATCTAAGAAAGTGGCATTTTTCCCTCCCAAATGGAGCATGGAATCTACCATCAATCGAGGGATCCCTCTTGTTTGTGATAGGTGATAGTAAATTATAACATGATCTATCCATTCAAAAATTGGACAATGAATCAACTCGATGAAAGATAAACAATAGAATGTAAATTAAAAACAGTCATACATATTGTTCTTGTTCCCATCCCCGATCCCATTGCCACTCCTTCCCATTGTGCACTCCACTTCTTCATTCCTTCACTTCCAAAACCACCTCCACTTCCAAGATTGATAAATGTTGAAAGTGATCAAGCTCATAAATAATTATCCATATGGAACTATATATGTGATAACAATCATCAATTGTATCACATATTATTCATAAAATGTAAACATCTATAATGTATATGATGGAAATGGTTTCGTTCTCGAATGAAAAGAGGGCCTTACCTTATCTACCATAAGAAAGATGTATTTTTGCTAACTATACTATTTATATGTTATGTTCAAGTACCCTTAGGAGGGGGATAACTATAGTTCAATTCCACCCTCATGATACTTACTATATATAGCCTCAACCAATGGCTGCAATCAATGAAAGGTGGTTAAAGTAATCATAAGAGTGAAGAACAATCATCCCATAACATGAATTCCCTCAATATCCTCAATACTAACCCAAACACTAGGGGAAGATGCAATCGATCAAGTGCATGCATAAATGACTTGACCTAACCTTCCTTAGTAGACAAGCTCCCAAAAATACCTCAACCACAATCCCCAACCTTGGGACAAGTCATTAAGTGTATTAAGGAACTTTCGGAAGAACAATGGAAAACTATAGAAACTATAGATAGTTGCATTGATGCTCGAGTGCTTATGATTAAATTCTATATGCTTTCCCTACCATAGTCATGTTAAACACTACCACTAGGTATATTAATTTTCCTAAAGGACAATAGATGACTGGTGAATTTAACTAACATCGCACACATGCATAAATGAGTATGATGTTGAAGCGGGGTGAATTGAATCACCTTATTTCTAATGTAGTAAGCATTGGCCATGTTTTCTCAACTTAATGTGTACCCGTCAATATGTAATTGTTATGTATAAAAAGTGATGATGGATTGAATACATTCAACCATATTATGATTTATGTCAAACATAAATATTGGTAGAGGCATAAGCATTTTCAATTCAAAATTTATCAATATCATACCATTTTAACCTCATACGTATTTGGGTCGCCTCTTATAACATATACTTCATCATGCATACATTTTATGAGAGCATGTGTTATACATGATAGAAATGAGATTTCTTCGTTATGAGAGGGAACTCACCATTGTGCACATACATATGTTGTAACGAACCATTACACCAAAACCTCAAGGCATTAGTGACTCCACACACTAGAATTATAACATCCCACCACACTCCGTAAAGACGTACCCCAGGCTAGATTTGTGCCCGTATAATGGGAACACACCCAACCCTATACAAGCCCCGGAAAACACTACAATGTTGGCATACCCATGTCGGGTTTCGAACCTAGGTGGTCATTCTGATACCGAATGTAACAAATGTTGTTACACCAAAATCTCAAGGTGTTAGTGAATCTTCACACCAAAATATGTTGTGTAATGAAATTACTTAGATGGATATGAATATTGCTAGCAATAGAACACAAAGAACATCCAATTGTAGAGAAATGATCACAATATGCAAGTATAATAGCTTAGCCACTTCGAGGGGGAAACCTCCAAACCACACAATAAGACTCAAGTGTTCAATATGATGATCAACTACTACCTACTAACTTCTATATATATTATTCCTATGTTATGGCCATCACCAAGGCCAATCCACTAATGATAATATAACACATATGAAAGAGATGTGTTATGATAAGAAGTTATGATAGCCACAATTCGGCCATACACATCCAATGTAAGATATAGGATTAAGGGTGTAACATGCTCCTTCCCTTTGAAAAAACATTGTCCCTAATGTTGAGAATCTATGGATGTTTTCGTAGGAATGTTACATCCTCCCATGTTATTTCTTCATTATCTAGATTCTTCCACTTGATCAAATACTCAATGATGACCCTTATCCTCAATCGTTTAGTGCATATCTGAAGGATGCATTATGGATCCAATATGATTCTTCTCTCCTCATCGAGCTCAGGTAACACTATTTGGGTTGATACCTTATGTCCAATTACCTTCTTCAAGAAAAAAATAAGGAAGATTGGATTTATTCTAGTGGTCAGAAGGAGTTCAGGTTTGGATGTTACGTTACCAATCTTTTGCAACACTTGATAAGGGCCATAATTCTTAGGTGAAAGAGTGTTATCCTTCTTCTATTGTTTTAAATACATTTTCTTATATGATTGTAAATGCGCAAAACCCAATCACTGACTTCAAAATGTCTTTCACTACAATGTTGATTTGTCTCGTTGTTTCATGTAATTTGTGCCATGGCCAAGTTCTCCCTAAGATTAGAAAGTACCTTTTATTGGTGTTGAATGTGCTCTTTAATTGCCCAAACCCTTGGTTCGCCTATCAAATATGAGGTGATAGATGGTGGATGGTAGCTATATAATGCCAATAAATGAGGCATTTTAGATGACGTATGAAAGGAAGTGTTATACCACCATTCGCAAGTGATAACCATTGGACCCATCTCACTTGTTTATCCGAGGTAAAACAACGAAGATATCCCTCCAAGATTGCTTACCACCTCATTTTTCGATGATAAGAAGAGCTACGAGCTATTTGAGTCCTTAAACATGAGAATGAATCAGTCCAAAAATTACTTGTAAATATAGAGTCTCAATCACTTACAATAATCTTTGGTGTACCATGTAGCTTATGAACTGTATCCATAAAGGTTGTTGTTATTGTACTTGCAACAAATGGGTGTGATAGTTTATAAACATGGGCATATTTGGTGATTCTATCCACCACAACCATGATTACATTTTTCCCTTATAATTTAGGCAATCTTGTGATGAAGTCCATGAAAACCTCTTCCCACCTCTAGCTAGGAATATATAGAGGTTGTAAAAGACTTGGTGACTTAATTGTTTCACCCTTATTTTATTGGCAAACCATGCATTCTACCAAAAATTTTGGGCATCCCCTTTTATCCCTTCCCAGAATAAATCTTTCTTGATTCGATGAAAAATATATAAGAAGCAAAAATTCCCCTATTGGAGAAGCATGCAACTCAAAAAAAAAAACCCTATTTTTAAGGATTGAGTTATTGCGTAGTTATAATCTATCTCCGTACCAAAAATCATCTCCTTTTAATACAATTTTTTTTAACATTTTTGGATATGTTGGAGATTTTGAATGATATTTTGTGTACCTGGGTCATTTATTCATTTAGACCTTGCCTCCTCTACCCAGTCTTCTGTAATACAAATATGGCACACAATAATGCCTCAGTTGTCTCATCCTTCCAAGATAGAGCATTGACGACTACATTATCCTTCCCTTTCTTGTAGATTATATCAAAATCATACCCCCAACATATTTTAGACCCATTTATGTTGTTCCTTAGATGATAGATGTTGTTCAATAAATTATTTCAAACTAGCATGGACTTTCTTTACTTTGAAATGTATCCCCATTAGATATGGTCTCCATTGCTTCACTGCATGAAGTATGACAAGTATGTCCTTCTCATAAACTAGTTTTGATATATTATTACCTTTGAATTGGTGGATCTAAAGGCAATGGGATGGATGACCCTCTTACATGAGTACTACCCACATACCATACCCTGAAGCATCACATTCAACAATGAATGTGTTGGAAGAATATAAGGTGGCCAAAATTGGAGTGGTGCACATGGCCTCCTTCAACTTCTCAAATGCAATGGTAGCTTCCTCATTCCAATGGAAATATTCCTTCAATAAATTTGTGAGTGGTGCTAATACGTTGTCATAATTCCTTACAAATCTATGATAATAACTTGTAAGCCCCAAAAAACCTCGGAGATTCTTTATGGTTTTGGGAACCTTCCACTCAAGCATGGTTTTTATCTTGTTAGGATCCACTTTAACACCATCAAACGAGATGATGTGACCTAAATATTCAAACTCCTTAGCTCAAATAGAACACCTTATTTACATGATGCAAGTGTTCCTCCTATGTTTTACTATAGATTAATATATCATCAAAGAACACTAAAACAATCTTCCACATAAATCTCTTAAATATAGAATTCATCAAAATTTGAAATGTAGAGGGTGCATGTGTGATTCCAAAAATCATTACAAAGAGTTCATAATGGCCTTCATGTGTTTTGAAGGTTATTTTATGAACATCCTCATCTATGATTCTAAACTTATGATGTTTGGAATGAAGATCAAGTTTTGGATAGTAAACAACACCATGCAAATCATCTAGCAAACCATTAATTACAGGAATATGAAACTTATATTTGACTGTGTACTTATTGATTTCCCTGTAATTAGGATGCATGAGCCAATTTTCATCTTTTTTGCAACATCACTATTAGAGAAGAGTAAGCACTCTAATTATGATGAATAATTCATGTTTTTAACATCTCTTGTATTATCTTCTCAATCTCACTTTTTTGCACATATGGGTACCTATAAGGTCTAATGTTGGGTGGTTGACTCCTGGTACTAGTTGGATGGCATGGTCATGGTCTCTTTTTGGAGGTAAACCTTTTGGCATATCTCAAACACAATTGAGTGCTCATTTATAACTACTTGCATATTTGATGGTATAATTGCATTTGAATGATGTGCTTCTAATGAAAATAGTTGTGCCATGAACCCCTCTACACCTTTTTAAAGCAATTTTTGCATCTGGTGAGAGCTTGCCAATTGTGGGGACTTTTCTCTTAATCTTTTAGTTCAAAATTCCTCCCTTCTAATTGAAAATGCATGAACAACTCTTGTAAGTTCATCTCAAAGGTTCCCAAGGTGGTATAAATGCTTTTGAATGATGTGCTTCCAATGAAAATAGTTGTGTCACGAACCCCTTTACACCTTTTTAAAAGAAATTTTTGCATTTGGTGAGAGCTCACCAACTATGGGGACTTTTCTATTAACCCTTTTAGTTCAAAATTCCTCCCTTCTTATTGAAAATACATGAACACCTCTTGGAAGTTCAACTTAAAGGTTCCCAAGGTGGTAATCCATTGAACTCCTAACAAAATGTCTGCTCCTCCCATGGAAATGGCATACATAAGGCTAGTTAGCAAGTAAGCTCCCATGATGAGTTTAATGTTATGGTATTTTCCGAACAACTAAAGTGCCCCCATCGCTGATCATTACTTGACATTATGGAGCTAGATAAACAAAGCAGTTCAAAGCACACTTCCAACTTATGATTGATGAATTTATGAGTACTTCATGTGTCAATCAACATTGTTGCCCTCTATTTTTAAGAATCCAACCACTTTAAGGGTTTGCGGAGAGCCAAAACCGAAATCGCATGACGTGATATTTTTAGTTGGGGATCTCCTAACTCCTCCTCTATCTCAACAATGACCTCTACTTCTTCATCTTCTTGTTTCTCTTTTTCTTTATTAGGCCCTTCAAAATAGAACAAATTTTTAACACATTTATGTCTTGGTCCTTATTTGTTGTCACAATTAAATCATAACCCTTTTGCTCTCTTTTCTTCAATTTGTTGAGGTATCAACCTAATTGGCCGAGGGAATGATGGTGTCGATGCTACAATCTACGATATTAGTGAAAATTTACCTCTCGGTGGAAAGAAATTTTTCCTCTACCCTACGTGTAATGATAATGGAATCATAAACCTTATGAGGATTAAACATACACACCTCATTTTCAATGCATTCCCATTGACCCCCAAGAAATAAGTCATTCAGGTTCTCTTCACTAATATTCTCCACTTGCGAGGATAGGTTTTGAGTTGATGAACATAATCCTTTCTTGATCTTGTTTGTATTAATTCTCGACACACTCGTACTATAGTGCAATTGCAACTCTTCGGTAAAAATTGTCCATGTGACATTAAGACCACTCTTTTACCTTTGAGCACATAAAGACAAATTAGTCAAGTTCAAGATACACAGATGGCATGGTAACCTTTTATCGAGATGGGATTCAACGAAGATCAAATAAATTCTACATTTGGTTAATCTAGTTAAGTGAATCATTTCCATCAAACTTACGCATTTCCACTTTTGGCATCATGTTTTGGGCTGCAGAGTATTTGGATTTGGATTGGTTTGGCTAGTAAATCCACCCTAGCTAGTTTGTCCATTATTTTGACATGAAGATCCACCTTGGTTGATTTGAGGCTGATGATGAACCTTTAGATTTGTATTGAGTTTTTGCATGATATCATCCAACCATTGATTGATATTTTCCACATCTTCTTTCAGGCCATTTCAAATTGTAGGCTTTGCAGATCATACTCAAGTTGGCTTACCTTATGATCCATTGTGGTACACCCTGGTACTGAGGATATTGTAGTTACCTCTTCTAACTCCCAATCCTCAACTACTACCTCCTCCATATCTGGGTTTTTACCCGGAGTGATGGTATTCTTTTTGTTTCTTATGGAAGGCCATGTCATTTTAGGAATTAAAAAGCTGAATTTTAGGGTTTGGTATTTTGAGAATAATTTGGCCAAATATGAAAAATCTCAAAGAATAAACTCAAACTAATTTTTTATCCTCTTTCCGAAAATGTAAAGAACTTGGAAAATTTCCACAATTTGCATCCTATAGAGCGAATTTATGAAAACCCTAAAATTGATATAACTTTTGCAAAACAAGTCAAAAAATCTTGAAATTTGGAGAGGATCTTACTTGACTTATTTTGCAACACAAAAAAATCAATTGCAAAAGAAATCACTCTTGATTTGGAGATATATCTAAATCTTCACAAGTAGGGTTTTGACGTAATTATGGTTGAGACCCTGATACCACTTATAATGAAATTACTTAGATCTGAATATCAACAACAATATAACACAAATAACATCCAATTGTAGAGAAACAATCACAATATGTAAGTATAATAGTTTAGCCACTTCGAGGGGGAAACCTCCAAACCACACAATAAGACTCAAGTGCTCAAAATGATGATCAACTACTACCTATTAACTTCTATATATACTATTCCTATGTTATGGTCATCACCAAGGTCTGTGTATTAATGATAATATAACACATGAAAGAGATACATCATGATGAGAAGTTATGACAACCAAAAGTCGAACATACACATCCAATGTAAGATATATGATTAAGGGTCTAGGATATGTATGAATGGCCTCTCTTTTGTAACCATTCATAACCAAGGGGAGACCAACCTCTGTGAAGTTAGGAAGCAAACAACATAGCATAGATATGACCATGACTCATATCCCTATCAATCAAGGATTTAACCCTACCCCTTCACCCATGGCCCTCCATTACCTTAACTCTTAGATGATGAGGAATTTTAGACACTCCTCGACAAAGGAGAGTAAAGACTATGTGTAAAAGACAACCAAGAGGAGGACATTACTAATGCTAATATCTCATAATATCTTCAATTTGTTTAGATTTATGCCACTTTGGTAGCCTATTATTACTATATATACCCCTCTAGATTTTAAATACACCAAGAATAATATATAAGGCTCGTTCTTGCACCCTTTTTTCTAATAGATAAAATAGTATTATTTGTTTATTCCCACCGAAGTGCAACCACCTTACTTACTACCATTATTTACTCATAATGTTTCAAGTTACACTTGCTTTATACCAATTAGCAACCCATAGTTATTATGGATACCCCTTTTAGCAACAAATAATACACACACAATGGCTTTCCTGTAGGCATGCTTTTCGGAAAAGTGTCACATAGTGGCTTATTCTTGTCAAAAAAATTATATTTGAAATTGAATATGTATAATTGTATTCAATATATATTATACCAACTACCATATAAGTGTAAAGTGTGTTGTAGGGAATGAGATTTGTTTATGTGAAATATGTTTACGTAAGGATTTTTTTAATATAAAATATTATTATATTTAGTTTCATTCAATAAATGTTATACTAGCAATTTCTCCAAGGTAGCAAACCACAAAGTGGGGTGTGTGTTTTTTTAACAATGAAATATTTATATTAAAATAATAATAATAATATATAGTATTATTATATAGGGAGAAAGTGTCCATCACCATTATGATTGTTATGGATTGCTCATGAATAAGATTTATTGACCCAATTTTATTTTACCATATTTAGAAATTTATATGATCAAAAACGGTTTAGTTCATAAGCACTTAACATTGGTATGAGACTAGTCAATTACTATGATATTAGGATATTTATGTGTTTAAAAATTGTTGGTATGAGACTAATTAATTACTATGACCTATTAGCTTATTTGTGTTTGCATATTATAAAATTTTGATGTGATAAATGAAATATTTAAAATAAAGATAAAGATGGTTGATTTGATTGATCCAACATATAACAAGTGTCATATAGTGGTCTAATCCTACCGAAGATATTGCACTTATTAAAAAAGTTTAATTATATTCAATAGTTGTTATGTTGGCAATTTCCATAAAGTGTAAAGTTTGCCTTAAATGTGTTTTTATGTGAAGTATTTTTTTGTAAGGATTTTATTTTATTTTTGAATATAAAGTATTATTATATTTATTTGTATTTATTATATGCTATACTAGCAATTTCCCAAGGGTGCAAATTAAAGAGTAAGGATTTTTTCAAAAAATAAAATATGAAGTATTTTGAATAAAATTTTTTATTAATGCATAAATTTGTGATTATGGAATGGGAGGCTCAAATCAAGTACATGCAAATATATGAAATTCAACTTTGGTTAATCCAATCAAACTAAACTTTAAGTGAGTACTTACTATTGAAATTGCACATTATATTAATAAAAATATAAGATAGTTACATTAGTCGTGTACTTACACATTTGCTATGTACAAAATAAAACTAATTGACTACATGCTAGTGATATAGTGGTCATAAGATAAGGTATGTTCCACTTTGTGATTGCCATTACTTTCACTAACCAATAGATTTGTAACTATAAGAAAATATGAGGCAAAAAAATATGTACTTATGTACACCGATAAATATACCACTACATTTTTCACTAAACAAAAATATCCCAATTATTGTTTAGAAGCATCTTTTGAAAATAAATATAGTCAATTATTTTGTTTAGTTTGTAGACAATATTTGTGTGTTTATTTATTGTTAATATGAAATTAAATAAATCGCAATGGTATTATTGTATTTGTGTATCTATTAATTATTGGTATAAGTCTAGTTAATTATTATGATATTGATTTATTTATAATTTCATAATATGAAACTTCGACATGATAAAAGAAATATTTATAATAAAGATAAACATGTTGGTTGGTGTGATTGATATAGTCGTAAAGGTTTGTAATGCTACTAGTCATGTCGTAGCATGAAGAAAAGTTGATTGAATAGCAATAAAATAGATAATTTGAATAAAAAGATTTAATTGCATAGCAAATACAATTTAGAACTTTCTAGGATGTAACAATATAATTGTAGCCTCAAAGATGATATTATATGAAAATAGTTGTAACAAGGGGCATTGGATTGTTTTACACACATGACATATAATCTAAGGTATATAAAAATAGGGGTGGCAAGGGGGCATTAATTTGTTTTACACCCATGACATATAATCTACATTATTAGAGGCGGTCTTATGTAAAATAAGTTAATTGAAATTTTAAAAAAGAAAAAATATTGATAGCATAACTTAATAGTAAGATTAAATTGTTTAGTAACATCACAATTAGTAATATAGGTTGATGTGTCATTCGGAGTTGTTTATTTTTTTAAATATATGTCATGTTATATTAAAGTGTTCAATAATTCAATGTCGTATGTCACATCATAATTATTAATATAGATTGAGGTATCTTGTGATGGTATTAAATAGCTTAGCAATTAAATACATTAGATGAAATCACAAATATTTATATAGGTTGAGGTAGTATTTGGTGGTTCTTTTTATTTTTAATATAGATTAATGTCATGTCATACTAAATTGTTTAGTACTTCAATGTTTTATGTCACATCATAATTATATAATGTAGATCGATGTGTCATTTGATGATATTTTATTTTATTTTAAAATATGATGTCATGTTGTGATTAATTGTTTAGAAATTATATGTTGTATGTCACTCCATAATTATTAAAATATGTGTGTCTTTTGATAGTATTAATGGGTGAACCAAAAATATTTAAAACTAACATTGAAAGTAGTGAATGATTAATATATCTAATTGAATAGAATGTTCGTAATAAAGCCTAAATGAATACTCCACTCGTTAATCAATTGGGAAGAAAAATACTTTTCAAAGTGTTTTTGGATAATGAATATGTGAGTCTAAGATTTAAGACAAGAAATTCAACGTACAAAAAAATAATACCGATAAAAAAATGATGTGAGACTTGTAAATTCTTGTAGTGTTAATTTATTTGAGTTCATATTATAAAGTTTTGAATGACAAATATTAATAAAGATAAAGATGGTTTTTATAATGGATCTAACATATATAATAATAAAGATAAAGATGTATGGGACTAGTTAATGACTATGGTATTAATTAATTTATATGTTTATGTTATAAAGTTTTAGCATAATAAATGGAATATTCCACAATAACACCTTCAAGGAATATTCCATTATCTTCTAATGTCAAACCTTGGAATTTTTAAAATATATAAAAATACTAGCATATAATTGGTTAAAAACCTGAAATTATTGCATCCACCGGATGTTTTATATACTTGCCTTCGATAGGAACAATAAAGTGTAGTTATCATCTTATCCGCAACTTATGCAAATTTGAGCACCATTATACGCCCTTGATCACTCAACACTAAATAGTGAGAGACTACACAATAAAAGTCAGAGAAGCTCTCAACCAATGGGATTCAACTAAGCTAACACGATTGTGCTCCAACCAAAGAAATTAAGCTTGGCAAAGTGCTACCTTATAGTAGAGGATGGGAGTGACCCTATAAATAGGCCCCACCCCACTAATAGGATGAAGGATGCTATACATAGTTAGGAGGTGGGATTTGGCACTTCCTTGCACAACAACAAACATGAAAGCCATGGGAGTCTACTAACCCATCGCCAACTACATACAACCATAGTTATCACTTGACTAATGGCCTATATCTAGAGGGGTGAGGCAAAGGGTTGCTATATATAGTTATAGTTGCCGCAATCCCTTGATGATAGTTCATATTGATTTATGTGTTAAACCGACTATAAAGGGAAATTCAAGGAGGGCAACTATCTATAGTTGGGCCCATATCCAGTATATATAGAAGGGATAAGAGGAAAGAGGGGGAAGGAGGGTTTTAACAAGAGTATCTATATGTTTATCCTCTAGCACAAGGGTGGGGAAGGAGGGTGAGTGGGGCGAGGGTCACAAGGATATTATCTATAGGTGTCACTCGATTCATATATCAAGGGCAACTAGGCTATATATAGTTAGTATTCGACAATCATTTGGCCCTTATCGAAATGGGGAGGACAAGGAGCAGGAGGGGCCATTTTATACATAATTCTCAACTATTTATATTGATCCTCCAATAGTAGAGGAGTCACCAACCGAGGAGGGTAATTACTTATGGTCACCTTCCCTAGATATATAATGTATAGGGGAGGCGAGGAGAGGAATAGGAGAAGAGAGGACACCAATGGGAGCTATATATAGTAGGCTATTATTATGCTAGAAAGGTTGAGAAAAATCCCCTACCCCAACTAGCATGCACTCCTTGACAAAGAAGGCAAAGACTATTAATGAAAGAGGGACAAAAAGCTTGACAAACCTGGAGAGACCCTCGACACTACATGAAAAACCTTGATATAGGAGGAAACTATATGGATAAAGGTGGACTTTGGTTGTTAAGGGTAGGGCACCAACGAGAGCTATATATGTAATAGGATATATACTATGCTCAAGAGGGCAAAAGGAAACATGAACAATTAGAGATTGTCGATGAGGATCACCCCTTACCCACTCCTAATGACTAGACCATCTATGTTTAGTTATATCATGCGTATAATCGTAATCTAGTCACATATATATGTCATATCATGTATATAACCAGACATAACCACGATTGAGGCATTTACGTAGCAATTAGTCATATCACATATACAATCCCACTTGATTGCTAATGACTAACAAAATGGCTAGCAACTATGCCTTGAAAATACCAACTTTTGCTACCTCACCTAGTTCTTGACTTACTTTGCCATGCATGGAATTATTCAGTTAACAAACTAGTTAACTTTTTGGATTATCAACAGATGAGCTCAATTCTTTAAACATCCAACATTATCTTTAAATGGAAAGATCCATTGAAGTGAAACAAATATCAATTCATCAAATGTTGGCAACCCATTGATTCACTAGATAAATAGATATCGAGAAACCATTGGTTCACTAGATACTAAGACCAGTGGATACCAAGTATGGTTCATGCAATCCAAGGAAACAATGTAGTGCTTCACTAGAGGATAGTTTGACCCAATGGCATATTCTAACTGGGTCCACCAAGCCAACAATGGTCACTTGTTTGCACACTCGCTTCTCCCTTTACTAAGAGGGCTTACACACTCGTGCCTCACCACGCTTGAAGCACTACACAACCCTATATGCATGCAAGTCGGAGACTAGTAGATT
The DNA here is from genome assembly GCA_018340775.1 of Taxus wallichiana var. yunnanensis. Lineage (NCBI taxonomy): Eukaryota > Viridiplantae > Streptophyta > Pinopsida > Cupressales > Taxaceae > Taxus > Taxus wallichiana. The sequence continues at coordinate 441,911,620 of CM031235.1, read as the reverse complement.
AGAAAGGGGCCCATCTTGATATACAATCGGGATAATGTACAGTGATAGGGGCCCTCTTCCTATCGGTCGAGTGCTCTTCCCCAACCAAGTTATATAAAGAGTAGAGTATGTTGTCACATGCCAACTATACTCTACATAATTTCCCTTTCTCTTCCCCATCTAATAGTGGTTGCACTAAACTAAAACATTGGCGACTATGGCCAATGGGCTCTAATGATATTCCTTTGCATAGCTAGTACCCATAGGCTAGCTCGTCCATAGATGACAACCGAGTAAATGATAATACTATATTGTGCTAGCATAGATTATGAGGAGAGCCGCATTTACAAGGGTAGTGACTAAACCCCCTCCCAATCTATTGAAGCCCAATGAAGGGAATTTACCTCTTACCCACGCGGAAAAGGATATCCCCCTTCCTTCGAGGTTTAAGCATCACTACCCACGCCCCATTCTTAAGAATACTAGGTAACGCAAATACCTCATGATGTCTTCAATTCACACTCTTTATTCCATGTTAGAGGTTATAATCCCTACAATGGCATGAAATCTTACCTTTGAACACACATTCTAACATAATCACAATAACGGAGTCCATCTCTTACACCCAAAGCATACACCAATTAACACTTATATATGATAATGTCTTCAATTTGCGCTCTTTGTGACACTTTAGCAATTAGGACCTACAAAATGACACAAAACCATAGCTTTAGCCATACAATTCTGCATTATAAAGAACATTCTTTGTCTTATACCCCAAAACACAAACCACAATAAGAATCATCATACCCCGATGGAAGAGGGGAAGCACCACCAACTTTGGGGCCTTTAGGCACTCCCCTATGCCTCTACTCCCTCTACTCATAAAGCAAGGATAGGGAGGCCATATAGATAAACGCATGCCCACATCCCATACCTATGGAGGAGGAGAGAGGGATTCTAGGGAGGGCACCGACAAGAGCTTTATATAGTAGGTCATATACTATACTAGGGAGGCCAATGGCATTTATGCCCTTTTTCACATACACAATGTGTCGTTGGCCCAAAGAGAACCCTCCTAACAACCAACATGTGCATAAACAACCCTCGTTTTAGTACAACTTGAGTGGGCCAAAGGTGCAGACAAGTGTCCCCTATAAAGGTTGCATGTTTGAATATGGTGGAAGTAGGGTTGTTCACCTTGTTGAACAATATATAAGGTTAATGGAAAAACAATCCCTTCGTGGGCTTCTACAATGGGGTGTCATACACCAAACTGTTGTGTCACTTGACAGTGACATAAATCACTAACTTTATCTATCACAACACACAATAAAATCACATAAGATCTGTTCAATTCTGGTAGGGACAGGGTTGTACACCTTGTTGAACAATATATAAGGTTAATGGAAAAGCAATCCTTTTATGGGCTACTACAATGGGGTATCATACACCAAACTGGTGTGTCACTAGACAGTGACATAAAACAAATATTACCTTTATCTATCACAATGCAAAGAATAAAACCACATAAGATATAATGCAACAAACATACAATAAAGAAACCAATCTTTGACCTCGTAAATGTACCCATACCACCTTTCCAGGCCTGTCTTCAAGAAGACAACAATGTGAAATCAGTAGCAACAACAGCTACGAAGAAAAGTGCCTTTGGGGAGAGTATACACAACCATTTTGTCAAAAAAATGTTTTGATTCACACCTTGATTTCACTCTCAATTCTTTCTTCTTTACATAAATAAAGTTGTTAATTTTTAAGCTTGTGACTCCCATATCTCCAATTTTTGTCTTGATTCACCCCTTTGTTTTCACTCTCAAATCTTGCTCCTCTACATAAAATTGTTAAATTTTATGCTTGTGAACCCTCTACAATGGACAATACTGACATATTTGACATAAGCAATACAAATATGCTCTAAAAGGTAAGGTAATCACACAATTCTTACATAAAACCTTATTTGTATAGATTAAAGGTTGTAATGCTAGTAGAATATGTCTTTTGATCAATGCTCAACATCAGAGCTACAATGTCCTTTAAAACCTCAAATCTTAAATGCAATCAAATTCCCCAATATAATCTTGCAACTATGGGTACAGCAGTTGCATGGAACAGATGCTTGTAGCAAATAAGATGCGATGAGGACCGATATTGATTTGGCAAAAATACAAGGTCAAGTTTTCATATCTGTAAGTTTAGTTCTTATGGAATTTAATATTCCCTTTGGGTAAACTTCTATATTCTACATTTTATTTCAATGTTTTGTAATGATTGTGCAAGTTACATGGATGATTTACAAATGACTATAGTTACCACAGATGACATCACATGTAGCAATACAAAGAAATGTACATAAGTATGATAAGTTTACCTTGCACCAGAATACTTTCAATATTCATGGCCTAAACGATGCAACACCAAAAGAAAATTAACATGAGAACTAACCAAACACAATTTACAGATCTAGAAAGTGTTGTCAACAGAGATGTTTTGATGTGGCAATCCTGCTTAACTCTCCACCTCTGACATGCAAAACTGAAGAATGTTAACTGAACAAACATGTCATGAGACCCAGAAAAGGAAAAGAGGTTGCTTCACACAAACACGATGCAACAAATATATGGTACTTACCGAACATAAACTATTCTGGTATATATGCTAATTGTACCTACTAGCAATTGGATTTCGAAAAGGACGCTGCACATATAACATTCACTGGAATAATATATCTAATGCCAATACTTGAAATGAAACGAGTACATAAAAAAGCCAATTTAGGGCTGTTCCATCTCCACATACTGTCATTTACTTATTTCCATTTGTGTAAAATGATTGATAAAGAAACTCCGGAGATAAAATGATTTTGAAGACACCAAAAGACTTGCTTGCTAGATTTGAAGCAAGTGAAGATGGGCCTTACAAGACAAAATTGTAAGAATGCATTAAAAGCCTCTAATAATGTAACATTATTCTGTCAATTGCCATTTGAGTTCATTACACGCCTTACATAATTCACGATTCTTGAAATTCATAGAAAAGAGAGGAATGCTTCCCCTCTAACCCATCCCTTGTGCACCTGTTGCTGCCTGTCAGATTGTTACACGGGCTTCCACCTATTATCAGATCAAAACCTCCAACTGAATTGATCATTTCATCAAGTCTTTCTTCAGTCAAGTTCTGAACATCATCCACCTCAATCAATTTACCTTTTGCTCTGTTTTGTCCCACCAGCTTCTGAGGATAAGCCTGTTTTCTTTGCAAATTTCTGCAGATATAACATAGTTGAGGGGTATACCCAAACGGTGCAAAGCAACCTCTGCACCCCCAATTCCAGAAAACAGAGAAAGGACATTGATCCCCTTTGGATAAAGAGGTTTCAATACCGAAAGATGGTATCCAACTGTCTGTATCTGAAAAGCATTTCCAAGGGATCGTACGCGCTCTGTCCTAGAAGCGCCACGTGTGTGGCCTTCATCAAATCCTAGCACAAGCTCCATTTCATGAGGCTCCAGTGGAGCCAACTGATCTGGACCAACCCATAGCAAGTTCCATTTTTACATTGTAAAAGTACTAGAGCCTGATCTCTAATGGAGGGTTTCCCATGAGAGTGCTTAACCATAGCCCTGAGTCTATCACATAAAGGAACACTTGCTGACACAGTGTTTATGCAGTTAAGCTTTGTTCTATAATCCCATGACGGCCAATACTTCTTTGTCTCAGGAAATGCTTCTTCAATTGTCACAGGTGGTGCAGGTAAAATCTGAAAACGATTCTCAATGGGAAGGTTATGCACGTAACCTCGCTTTCTACTTGAAACTGAAAAGTACTTCGAATCCACAAACTCAGGCTCAATATCATAAAGAAATCGAGATATGGTAGCCCAAACACCCTTTGGCGTACTATACACATTTTCGAAGTAAAAGTATGGAGGGCCTTTCACAAACTCTTTAAGCTTTCTCAATTGACCCACAGGGTATTCAGGATTTCCAAATCCAACCAATCCTCTAACACGGCGTCGTACAGGAACATTCATATCTACATTTTCAACAGACATGCCTCTTGAAGACATACTTTCTTTGAGCTTTATCTTCTTAAATAGTTTCGTGTGATGCGTTTCATGGTAATCTGCTTCTAAGTTCTTTCGTTTATGAAATTCGATTGTCTGCACATTCTTTAGGCTTTCTTTCAATCCCTGAAACAATTAAACCATGCTCAGCATGACTTCACAAAGTGATAGAAGCAGTTCATAATTGGTAACATCTATTCATGCAATCAGTCCCATGATAATCATACAATAAATTTGCTCCATAGAATCGAAATAATGTCCATTATATTCCATACATAATCTCAGATTGCCACTTGTCCTTCATTTCCCGCATAGTTAAAAAAATGTGAAGAATAAATATAATATAAACTCATAATTCTGCATGTATGTGCATGTTCATTTTCTTCCTCTTGTTTCATTCAAATACAACTTTCTACAGATTTTTCAATCATAAAGAGTTTTAAATCCATATCCTTCTTTTTTCATTAATAGTTTAACCCACAAGTACGTGTTTGTTCTATATGTTTGTTTCCTATTAATAATAGAGTGTTCTTTTATTTCCAATGTTGCACCAGCACGTTCCGCCTCCCCCACCCCTCACTGAACCCATACCTGTACATGGGGTAATGGATACACCAGTACATCCTAGGTGCATCCCGGACATATCCAGGAAATACCCAGATGAACCCGGGGTGTACCAGCCACGTTTCGGCACTGCAGTTACAAAATAAATTTTTTCTCTGTCGACTCAATCAATACAAATCTAAAAACACATTAATTAATAAAAAAATCAAACCCTAAATTCCTTAAAAACCTGTAAAAAGGCACCCAAGCATTGCCAAAACACAAACAATTCATTGTTTATTTTTGCAAGTGTGAGAGCAAAATGCCAAAGGCGAATTAAGGAGGCAGCCATTGCAAGGAGGATTTGTTTAAGGGAAACTATTGCAAGGAGGATGGGAAAGGAGGCTGCCATTTCTTGCAAGGACGAAGCTATACTTGAAAGTGGAGCAAATGGGAGTGGCATGCAAGAATTTGATTTTGAGGAAAATATTCATATTCATAATCGAAGTAGTACTGCCAAAGAAAAACCCAAACGAAAACTCGCCTGGAAAACTCGCCACTTGGGCTTAACGAATTTTGGTGAGTATTAGCCACGAATATTTGGTGAGTACTCGCCAAAACTCGGCGAGTCCGAGCCAATAACTCGCCCACGCGGACTGTACACGCAAACACATCCAGCACACTCAAAAAACGTGGTTTTTTTCCCTTTATAAGGCCCTAACACTTCATTTTCATTCACACAACCATTTGAGCTTGCATTGCATGTGTTGAACGGATTTTTGAGCGAATTCGAAGAGGAAATTTGGAGAATTGCATTTGGAGGTAAAAAAAAATTTAATTCTTTCAAGTTTTTGCAAATTTGGTATATATTATTTAAGTTTTATATATTCATATTGTAATTTTAAATACATGTAATGTAAAAGCGAATGCTTTTAATTTTTAATAGTCATTTGCAGCCGGAGGTATGGTTTTTTTACGCAAATTCGTTCTAAATTATTTAAATTTTATATATGCGTATTGTAATCGATTCATCGAATATGTTTTGTAATTTTAAATGTGTTCAATGTGATTGCGAATCATTTTAAATTTTTAATACTCATTTGCAACCATAGGTATGTTATTTTTATTAAATTACGGTGAAATATGGTTATTCAGACACGTTTTTTATTTAATTAAGCTTACGTTTTTTAATTTTTTAAATGTGCATTGTGTTGCAGATTAGAGCTTAACAATGGCATCAGGCTCGGCATCTAGGTCAGCATCACTAGCAGGAACCGTTCCTACGAATGCCCGTACCCTCACTTGGAAGTATGGTGTACGTGGAGCAGTTCAAGGAACAATTGTTTGCAATTTTTGTGGCAAAACATTTTCTGGAGGCATCAATCATCTGAAGTATCACCTTGCATGTATTGTTTGTTGGGACGTTGTGGTTTGCCCCAATGTTACGGAAGAGGCAAAGCGAGAGATGAAAGCAGAGCTGGCAGAGCTAGAGGAGAAGAAACTAGAGAGGGAAAGGGTGCATGCAGCCATAACACAAGTTGTTAGACCTAGGGCTGCAATGACAGAGGATTCAGAGGATGATGCGGCAACAATTGTGGGCTCTACTCGTGGTCCACGCATACGAACCGAAGAAGAGGCACATCTTCATCGAGTTCGAGCAAAGGCATACATAGTTTTTTTGTGCCAAGGAACATACCTGGAGCACAACCTTCATTGCAAGGTACAACCTAGAACAAGGATATGCACGAGGAAGCGGATAAAGCATGTGTGAATTTCTGGTACTACAACAACCTTCCATTCAATGTGGCAAAGAGCCATATTGGGAGTACTTGGTGACAACATTGACAATTGCAAGGAAAGGGTACAAAGCACCCTCTCCAAAAGATTTGAGTGGAAAATTGCTCAGGGTGCAGTTGCACATGCCACTACAATTCTAGAAGATCAAAAGAAACAATGGCACAAATACGGATGCACCATTCTTTCAAATGGGTGGATGGATGCAAGGAACCACACTCTCATTGATTTTTTAGCGGCTTCAAATGGTGACATAGTGTTTTTGAAGTCTATTGATGCCTCTAACATAGTAAAAAATGCAGAGAATTTGAGTGTTATGTTGGAGACAATTGTATTAGAGGTGGGTATACAGAATGTTGTGCAAGTTGTCACAGACAATGCAGCAGCATATGTGGCGGTTGGGAGACTACTACAGGAGATGCATCCATCACTCTTTTCGACTCCTTGTGCAGCTCATAGACTTGACCTTCTTTTGGAGGACAGGCAAAATTGATTAGGTGAGACCGGTTGGAGAAATGCAAGAAACATAACAAAGTACATATATAATCATCCTTGGGTTCTGAGTTTGATGAGCGAACACACAAAGGGGAAAAAGATTGTTCGAGCCGGTGTCACAAGGTTTGCAACTAACTTCTTGATGTTGCAAAGTATTTCTAGTTTGTTGACATCGTTAAAGCAAATGTTTGTGAGTCAAGCATGGCTAGACTCACAATATTCAAAGAAATTTGATGGAGAGAGGATTGTAAAGATAGTTTTTGATGATATATTTACAAAGAGAGCTATAGAGATCATCAAGGTAATTTCAAACTTCGATTTATATTTCAAGTTGATTCCTTTATTTTAATTTGTTAAATTATAAATATATTGTTATTTACTTTTTACTTTATTTGTAAGTTTGTAACCTTACATTTTAATTTGTGTGTAGGTGTCAGAGCCATTGGTGAGGGTTTTGCGTTTGGTTGATGGGGAGCAAAACCCTATGGGGTACATTTATGAGGCCATGGATAGGGCCAAAGAGTCTATCCAAAACTATTATAGGGGGGATATCGCCAGATATGGTCCCTTTTGGGAGATTATTGATCGGAGGTGGAACAATCAACTCCACCAACCTATTCATGCAACGGGTACTACCTCAACCCCAAGTATTTCTTCTCCGACGGCTTCACAAATGTGAATGGAGAGGTTATGGAGGGCCTTTCAACATGTATTGAGAGGATGATACCAGATGTTGAGACGAGGGACCTCATTATTTTAGAGCTGCAAAATTACAAGCATGCTAGGGGGAGGCTCTTTTTTAGGGTTAGCTATCCGAGGGAGAACCACACAGACACCAGGTAATAAAAATTAGAATGTTTACTAAGTTACTTATTAGTTACAAATTTGATTTTATTAATTACTTATAAACTTTTGATTATCTTGTTTGTAGGTTCTTGGTGGGAGGATTGGGGAGGAAATGCCCCGATCTTCAAAAGCTAGCCCTTAGAATTCTATCTCAACCTTGTAGCGCTTCTGGATGTGAACGCAACTAGAGTTTGTTTGAGGCCATTCACACGAAGAAGTGCAACAAGTTGACTCAAAAACGGCTCAACGACTTGGTTTTTGTGCAATATAATCTCGACTTCGCACAAGAAAAGTGGAGGCCACATCGGAGGATCTTATTGATTTGGATGAGATAGATCCATACAAATGAGTGGACTGGGCAAGAAAAGGAAATTCTTGCGTTCACAGAGGATGAGATTGCTTCTTTTGAGAGGGAAGCTATGGAGGGAGAAGCACTAGTAGGAGATATTGGATTGGATGACATCTTTGGAGGTGATCTCCAACATGCAGCAGAGGAGCCACCACCATCTACTACTAGGTTGGAGCCAGAGTCGCAACCTTCTAGGAGCGAGGAGATGCAGCCAAGTGTGGGGACTAGTAGAGGCACTAGACCCTCTCCCCAATATTTCTCTAGAGTGGGGAAGAGGAAAATGTAACTTATTGTATATTGTAACTTGCATAGATATGAAATTTATGATGATATTTTTCAATGACAATCATCATAAATTCATAGCACTTATTAGCCGGCTGTTGTATTTGCATGATGATGCGATTTTGTATTGTATTTGTATTCAAATCTAATAGAAAACACTTCCCAACATTTTATGAACTCATTTGATACATTTTGTAGCTATATTTTGCTTAAAATTTATGTTTTTGAAAGAAATTTTAGTATTTTTTAAGTTCTTAAGACAGCTCTTGACACAACATGGTGCTTGGACTTAACCCTACAACTGTATTCATATATATAGTAGGGTTGTTTCTGATAAGCTCTTTGAACATCAAATTTGAAATTATATTCCAGATCAGCCTTTTGAAAAATATATTGGCTGTATGGTTTTGTTTAGGACATCAACTGCCCAGTTATTTCAAATATTCCGGATAAAATTAAATATGGGAATGCTTACACCCTACCTACATTGGAATCAAAATTTAAGATCGGGCCTCACAAATATCTTTGCCTCACATTATGGCATTATATAAAGACATTACTTAGAATCCTCTCATAAATTTTATTCGTAGCATTTGTCAAACTGCATGCATGGAGACTCAAGAAAACAATACCAATCAGTATACCACAGATAACCAGACAAACTAATTTTGAACAATAACTCTCTTATAATAAATTTTCCTTGTACTAAGGTAAAGCCTGGTGGTGGATCCGGGCCTTCGCTTCTTCAGATGTTACTATGCCAAAATTACACGAATTGATTATGGTTAAGGCAATAAATATGTGACCATACATTGTAATTCTGGGAAACAAAATCGAATAACTGGAGAACTTGGGGCATACAATACCTGGACTACAACAAACTAAGTTGGAATGTTCCGCGCTGGAAGACTTATAATTATGATAACAGTTGCAAGGATAAAAATATGTTTTACCATTTCTTTGACAGAAATCCTATGTTGCCAGGAAACGGGTATCGGTACGTGTATGGGTCCAAAACATGGAAACGCCAATTTTCAAAAAAACTTGGGTTAGAAACGTTACAGAAATGTCCCTACAATATATATATATATAGTACTCATTTTCAAAATTTTAGTCCATGGACCATAAGAGATAAAGCACTCAAAATATTTTGTATTCATTGAAGTTCTAAAGATTCATCATTCAACATGGTTACAATTTCAATGTTTCATATATACATGATTATAATCTAGATTCTAGAATATATCATCTAGATTTTCTTCATAATCATCTGTCATGCATCCATGTTTCAAAAATTATAGTTGTAACCTGCTTCATTGTATTCATTTGATTGAGGATTCCAATGGAAAATTCTATTCTAAGGAGCAGTAATATACTGAGTCAAAACCTGCTTTCTAGCCTGGCATTTCTTGGTTTCTGCTAGATTCTTCCTACTTTCTTTGGATTACTATTCTGACCCAAACTATCTTTAGGCTTGTTTAATGTGCCTCCTTGTTAGTATAGTTTTAATGTTATAAGACTTTACAACTGAGCACACTGTAACTTATTCCTGGGTTTGGAAAATTCTCTGAGCAGAAATATAGGCTATATTTGAAAAGATTAAGTGGAGTAACACAACAGCAAACTGGAATAAACTCTTCCTTATAATATATAAGCTGCGAAACATCCCGAAAACGTCCTGGAAACGTCCGGAAATGCGGGAGTTTTTGGAAATGCCCCGGCATTTCCGGGACATTTCTTACCTGTTTCCGTGCGGAAACATTTCCGGCTGGAGACGGGGGTGGGGGGGTGGGGGTGTTTCCTGAAAACATAGCCGAGAAAACGGAAAAATGATAGCAATGCACACAATTTGGACAGATTATCTGGTTATTTCTTTAAATCACTAATAAGAAATATTTCAGAATGCTTTTTAGCTGATTTTGAACTTGAAACTGTTATTTTTGTAACCTTGGGGATGGCATATCTTTTTGTGCCAATCTCTGTTGTTAAACTCTACCTATGCACCAAATGATTATATACAGACTAGGAAGCTGTTAAAATAAAAGGTGTTTAATTTTGAACATATTAGGTGGGTGAATAAGTTAAACGAAGGAATATACAACAGATAAGATAGGAGAAACTCCACCTATGTGCCAAATGATTGTATAGAAATGCTAGATCTGTTAAAATAAATCAGTTTTAGTTTCGACGATATCATGTGGATGATATCATGTGGATGAGACATGATTTGAATACAAAAGCAAAAATGAAAATAAAAAAAGGAGAAACTCCACCTATGCGGCAAATATCACATAGAAATGCTAGAGCTACTAAAAAAATGGTATTTAATTTTGAGGAAATTCTGTGGATGATTATAGGTCATTTCAATACAATGAGAAATATAAAAGATAAGAAAGGATAACCTGTTTTCCACAAAGTGTGCTGAGAATCCTGTAGATTATATCGATCCATGACGCCCTCTCCAAAGAATAAATTATTTTAATGTCCTCAAATGACCAAAGTAGTTCAATACTACACAAGCACATCCAATTACAATAGCAGGAACTGCAGAAGGAACTTCAATATCCAAAAGAAACTAATGGCTAAAGCATAACAACAAATGATTCTGATAGGAGGGGGACCCAAAACAGGTATACCCTAAATATGTCAAAAAAGACATCCATATTTTATAAATCACTATATAAATGGAGGCCAATAATAGAGGCCATTGCTGGCCCCAATCTGCATATGAGTGCCAAGTTGAGCGAGGGCTAACACAAGATCTGATGATCTCCATAGGAGAATGGCCTGCACTGAGTTCACTGACAGCGAAATAATGATTAGTCAAGCTTGAATTTCTATGCCAAAGAGTAGCAGGCCCACCTCCAATAGTTTGAAAACAAGAGAATGGCAGTACCTCGTAGCTGCTCACTGAGGAGGAAACAGTTTCCATCAATTTATCCCCATTCGTGTGGGCAACTACAACATCCAAATGGCTCTCATTTGGAATGGGCTGATAGGAGGCAATTAAACTAACAATCCATAGTGTTCCCTGCAAAATCCGTTTTGTAGGAAAGTGACCACTTCTTGTCCTTGAAGGTAAAGTGCCAAGAATCTTTGGTCGAGATATCAGAAAAAGGTAGAAAATGACATTCCTAATTCAGATCTCAGAGTAGATAGGAACACCTGAAAACAAAGTGTTCAGTCTCCACCTCTTGAAGAGAACAATGCTGATGGACCCCATATCTTTGCGAATAAGGTGATTGGTTTTGATCTATAACTGGGTAGAACAAACCCTCACATAAACAAGAGGAATTGAAGGAGTCCTTGAGATGGTTGGGAAGGATGATAGTGCCATCAACAATCTGCAAGAATTGCTCAGAAAGCCATCTTACGCTTGAGAAGCTGTCGGGGAAAGATAGAAGTGAAGTGACCTGAACATAATGTTGATATAGCCTTCCTAGATACTTTATTAATCGATCCCTTTTCAAGAAGGTTGTGAGATGTATATGGAGTGTATTTGGAGGGAGGAATTCTAACAAGAAAGAATGAAAAATACTTGCAGTAATATTCAGAAGTATCAAAGAATTTTGTTAGGATGGGTTATAGAAAAGTGATACCTAATGATATTGATTTGAGACCCATCTGTTATAAACAGATTAAAAACTACCAATAAATGAGTTTTACAGCAGCATCATGCAGTTTCTGAATCTGGAGATTTTCTAGCTCCAAGGAGCCATAACAATATGCAATAAGATATAAAACCAAATGCGACATGAAAGCCCTCCAACAAGGCCAAAGTATGAAAGTTCACAGATTCAAAACACCCATCATACCATTTATATAAAAGCACATATCAGACCTATGGTTAGTATAATAGCTGTAACTGCTACCTACAGGGCTATCATTTCTACCACAAAAGACATAACTATGAGACTGTAAAAAGAAGAGGCAGGTGTAAATCCACAAGCTTTGCAGAAAAGACTGCCACAGTCTCTCCTCACTTCTTTCAGACATCCATCCATTGGCATCTATCTACTCATAAGAAAACTGCAAGCCATGAGTTTCATGCTCAATCTGGCCACTCAAGGACTGCTGTCAGCGTTTTTTGTAAGGCAAAGCACTATTTTGGATGCGTGCTAACTGCAAGAGCCATCCAGTTGGCAATCTTTGCCATCAATTCCTTTCTACTGTACAGCCTTCACAGTCGTCACATTTTCTACTATAATTGATTCAGGAGAATGTGGCACATTGATAACCACACGTTATAACAGCAGTACTCCAAATTACATGCTGTCTTCACCACTAGTTCTGTCATCATCCTAGGAATGCATGGTCAAACCAAGAAGCCTGTGACAATACGTCATACCCAATGCCTCATAACTCTAATAGATTCAATTTTGTTCAATGCACATGGACAGCAGTATCTGCAGAAAATCACATAACATGAAATATGGACTGGTGGAAGGCAAACAGTCATATTTCTTGTAATTGCCCGGCCATGTCTTTATCTTCCTCACTTGTATGTTAATGTATCATAGCCATTCATCAAATACTTGGCCAGTTAGTTGGTTGATGGATTCAACATCTCGGATCATTCTGACTTGCATAATAGTCTTATGTCACAGTTCTAGTTTGGTGCTTTATTGTTCTTGTATTCTCTTTGATTTAACATTGATTATTGTTGCTGTACCCTACCATTCATAAATCATTTCTGCACATAGCACATTCCTCTCAGCACAAATTAATTTCCCTGATCATCCATTCTCTTTATTATATAAACACCTCTAACAAAAAAAAACATATTTGTCCCCATTTTTACCCGCAACCCACTAGATTACATTTTAATCTCATAGTATAAATACTATCAATATATTTTATCTTCAAACTTTATTTATAAAATGTCATTCATCTACTTAATTGCTTTACAAAATAAGAGTTTTTCCTCTTAAAATATTTCTATTAACCTTATCATTAACAAGCAACAATTCCTTTGAATCAACACTACCCACAGTTTACATCAATTAAGCCCTTTAATAATATATATAGAAACCTTAAGTTGGCCTACGATTCCTCACTGAATCTCATTTCAGGACAATGGAGAGGTACCTCCCACGGAACATCCGACAAAAAGCTTCTACATTGTTAATCCAGAAGAGCTTTGGTAATGTATCAATCAGTTATCAGTCACCATCTTTAGGATCGTGACACTACCAATGTGTCTCTTGTGACATGTTCATGTCTGAACCGTAGTAAAAGGGATCTCAATAGTTTGGTTTCCAAGACCATGATTCCAATTGGGTAATTTGCACGCCTATTGCCTTCCTTCGATATGGTCACCGTTTATCAAGCTCCATCTCTAGAATCAAACCCTAATTCTCCGTCACCCGTCACCACCATGGTAGGCCTCTATCCTACCATCGAAAGTTGATAGGGCAGAAATTTGAATGAAGCATCGTTAGCACAGAGACCGGATAGAGAAAGGTTTTCTAATTTGGTGACCACCTACCCCATTGCTATCTAGACTGTGATTCCAATCCGATTTTCTATAATTTTCTTCTGGTTCTTTTGTTTGCATTGGAGAGTTTCTTCTAGCACTTTGCCAGTTATACGGGATGGCAGTTCTTAACAACTGACCTCAGAACCAAGAGTCTCTTGTAACATGTTCAAGTGTGTTCTCTAATAAAGGGGATGCCAATAGTAATGTTACTAAGGATAATGAAATTACTTAGATCTGAATATCAGCAGCAATATAACACCAAAGAACACCAAAATATAGAGAAATGATCACAATATGTAAGTAGAATGACTTAGCCACTTCGAGGGGCAACCTCCAAACCATACAATAAGACTCAAGTGCTCAATGTGATGATCTTTTACTAGCTACTAACTCCTGTATACCCTAATATGCCATGCAAGGCACCAAGGCCGACCTATAGAGCATATGAAAGCATAAATGAATGTGATATGACATGATAAGAGATTATGTTAGCCACAAGTCGGCCATCCATATCTGATATATGACCTAGGGTTAAGGGTGTAGCATGCCCCTCCCCTTCAAAGCAACATTTTCCCCAATGTTGGTAATCTCTAGATGTTGCCGGAATGCTTCATCTTCCCATGTTGCATCTTCAATGTCCAAATTCTTCCACTTGATCAAATACTCGGTGATGACCCTTGTCCTCAACTTCTTAGTGCAGTGTCTGTAGGATTCCTTCAAGCTCCAAGATGATGCATCCCTCTTCATCAAGCTCTGGTAACACTAATTGAGAAGACACCTTCTGCCCAATGACCTTCTTCAAGCAAGAAACATGGAAAATTGGATGTATTTTAGTTGACTAAGGAAGCTCCAGTTTATATGCCACACTACCAATTTTTTGCAACACTTGATAAGGGCCATAGTATTTGGGTGAAAGCTTGTTATCTTTTTTCTGTTGTTTCAAAGATAGTTGTTTATATGGCTGCAATCATACAAAAACAAAGTCTCCAACTTCAAAGCTTCTCACTACGGTGTTGATCAGTTTGTTGCTTCATGCGGTTTTGTGTCATTACCAAATTCTCTTTAAGGCTAGAGAGCACCTCTTGTTGGTGTTGAATGTGCTCTTCAATTGCTCTTACTTTAGGCTGGACCCTCAAGTTGGAGGTGAGGGATGGTGGATGGTAATTGTACAATGCCAAAAATGGGGACATTTTGGATGAGGTATGAAATGAATTGTTATACCACCATTCTGCAAGTGGTAGCCATTGAACCCATCTCTCCTACTTATCTGAAGTAAAGCATCGTAGATACCCCTCCAAATATTTGTTTACTACCTCATTTTGTCCATCAGATTGGGGATGATATGATGAACTACAAGCCAAACATAAGAATAAATCCATCCAAAAATTGCTAGTAAAGATAGGATCATGATCACTTACTATAATCTTGGGTGTTCCATGTAGCTTTTGAATTGTATCCATAAAAGATATGGCAACTATACTCATTGTAAAGGGATGTGACAAGGCAAAAAAATGAGCATATTTGGTGTGTCTATCCACAACCATCATAAATACACTTTTCCTTTCAGATTTTGGCAATCTGTGATGAAATCCATAGAAACATCATCCACCACTCTTTGGGAATAGATAGAGGTTGCAAAAGGCCTGACAACTTCATAGTTTCTCCCTTGTTACACTAGCACACCAAGCATTCTACCACAAATTTATATACATCCCCTTTCACCTTTCCTAGAAGAAATATTGCTTGATCCTATGATAAGTTTTCAAGAACCCATAATGGCCCCCATTGGAGAAAAATGGATCTCTCGAGAGAACCTGATTTTTAAGGGTGGAGTTTTTGCATTAGTACAATTGATCCTTGTACCACGATGCATCCCCCTTTTATACATTTTTTCTGAAATGCTCAGATCTTGTTGGAGATTTGAATGAGTGTGTGGGTGTATGTGTCATTATGTCATTCTAATCTTGCTTGATCAACCCAATTTTCTTGTAATATGGACATGGCATATAACAATGCTTCTATGGACTCATCTCTCCTAGATAGTGCATCAACTACCACATTTTCTTTTCCTTTCTTATAAATGATCTCAAATTCATATCCCAACATCTTAGTGACCCATTTTTGTTGTTCTTCAAATGATAGTCATTTCTCTAAGAAGTATTTCAAACTATCATGATTTTTCTTCACCTTGAAGTGACGACCCATGAGATACGGTCTCCACTATTTGATTGCATGAAGAATAACCATCATTTTCTTCTCATAAGTTGGTTTTGATAGGTTCTTACCTTTGAGTTGACAACTCTCAAATGTGATGGGGTGGCCCTTTCTCTTGCATGAGTATTGCACCTATGCCACACCTGAAGCATCACATTCAACAATGAAATTTTTGGAGAAATCTAGGGTAGCTAGAATTGGAGTGGTACACATGGCCTTCTTCGAGTGTCTCAAATGCCTAGGTTGTTTCCTCATTCCAATGAAAAGAATCCTTTAATAATGTTGTGAGTGCTGATGCAATTCTACCATAATTCCTCACAAATCTGCGATAGTAACTTTTAAGCCTTAAGAAGCCCCGAGGTTTTTAAAGGTTTTAGGAATTTTCAATCCACCATGGCCTAAATCTTATGAGGATCCACTTTTACACCTTCATGAGAAATGATATGACCCAAGTATTCTACCTCCATGACTCCAAAAGCACACTTGGAGGGCTTGGCATAAAGGTGTTGTTCAAGAGTGTTCAAAACCTTATTGACGTGATGTAAGTGTTCCTCCGGTTCTGTTGTAGATTGATATATCATCAACAAATGTCAAGACAAACTTTCACAGAAATGGCTGAAAGATTGAATTCATCAAACTTTGGAAGGCGTAGGGTGCATTTGTAAGGCCAAAAGGCATTACTAGAAATTCATAGTGGCCCTCATGTGTCCTAAATGTTGTTTTATGAATATCTTCATCACGAATTCTGATTTGATGATATCCGATCAAAGATCTAATTTTGTAAAATAAACAACACCATGCAACTCATCTAACAAATCCTCAATGAGAAATAGGAAACTTATCTTTCACTATGTATTTGTTGAGCTCCCTATAGTTTGGACACATGCGCCAACCTTCATCCTTCTTTTATACCATCACCATTAGAAAAGAGTAAGCATTCGACTATGGTGAATAATACCTGCTTCCAAGCATCTCTTGTACCATCTTTTCAATCTCACTCTTTTGTAGATAAGGTATAATATTGGGTGGTTGGCTTCCAAGTACTAGTTGAATAGTATGATCATGATCTCTTTTGGGGGTAAACCTTTCGGCATATCCCCAAAAACAACTAAGTGCTCATTAATAATTGCTTGTAGATTTGATGGTATAGGACCTTTTGATGGTTGAGCTTCTAGTGAAAATAGTTGTGCCACAAACCCATTTGCACCCTTCTTAAGCATTTTTTGCATTTGATGAGAACTTACCAATTGTGGAGCTTTTGCCTTCATCCCACATAGCTCAAAAGTCCTCCCTTCAAAATGGAACCTCATGAACAAATCCTGGAAGTTCATCTCAACAGTTCCCAAGGTAGTAAGCCATTAAATACCTAACACAATGTTTTCTCCCCCATTGAAATGGAATACATGGGGCCCTCTAGCAATTAATCTCCCAACGATAACTTAATCTCCTATGGATAACTTAATCTTATGGCACTTTCTGAACAACTAACTTTACCTCCATCTGCAACCATGACTTGAAAATTTGGGGCTAGATAAACGAAGCAATTTAAGCATAAGGCCAACTTATGATTGATGAAGTTGTGAGTACTTCCAGAGTCAATTAGTATTGTCACCCTTTGTTTCTTCACGAACCCAACAACCTTGAGGGTTTGTGGGGTGTTAATTCCTGAAATTTTATGGCATGAGAGGGTTGAAATTCTCCAGCCTCCATCTCAGTGACTTCTTCCTCTTCAGCAATTGCTTCCTCCTCATCTTCTTCCTCATTAATTACCTCAATGTAGAATAATTTCTTCTCAGGGCATTTATGTCCTTTGCTCCACTTGCTATCACAATTGTAACATAGACTTTTTGCTCACTTCTCTTTGATTTTGTTGAGGATTCAATCGTGCTAGTTAGGGAAATTATGGTATTGTAATCATGCGTTCTTTGTGAGTAGTGAGACCTTTTAGTTTTACCATATCTATTTCCTCCACATGATGAGAAACTATCATGGATTTTAATATAGAACCCAAATTAAGAAGGCAAACATCAAATTGGATGTTATCCTTGAGACCACCCAAGAAGAGATCATTTAGATCTTCTGAGATGTCATTCACTCTTAAGGGTGGATTTTGAGCTGTTGGATATAATCCTTGATCCGATGTAATGTCCCCTTCTCGGCCGCTTAGTCCTCTTCAAAGACTTTGAGCCCATTTTGTAGTGCCCACCAGTTTCACTCCATTGCATGACGATTGACTCTAAGT
This sequence comes from Taxus wallichiana var. yunnanensis, assembly GCA_018340775.1. Taxonomy (NCBI): domain Eukaryota; kingdom Viridiplantae; phylum Streptophyta; class Pinopsida; order Cupressales; family Taxaceae; genus Taxus; species Taxus wallichiana. The sequence continues at coordinate 441,893,313 of CM031235.1, read as the reverse complement.
TATATTCATGTTTGAGACATTTAAATGGATATTATAGTGATTATTTATGATTTTGTTGTCATATTATCACGTGTTGTCGACTTGTTCTTGGTAGGATGATATATGAGACTCATGGTGCTGACCTACCACCTTAATCATTACCGTTTGGTTTGGATAGTTGTTGTAATGGTTAATTGTTTTATTTTGTCGTCTCTTTATTTGATTATGCTAACCTGATTTGGCTGGTTGTGGTGTTTGGTCGTGAGGCCAATTCAAGGGTGGTATTATCATCATCTAATCTTGATGTGCTGATAATGGATCTTGATGGATTTGTAGAATAACTTGTAGCTTGTATGAGACTGGTGATACATACCATGGTTGATTTTTGTAATTTCTAACACCTTGTATAATAGATGAATGGGATTGTAATTAGTTGGTTAGTTGCTTATGACTGATTTGAGTGTTTGAAATCTATGGGAATATTTCATTTATCATATTTTATCGAGCAAGTATGATGTTTGCAAGTGAGTGTACAGGCGATAGGTTTAAGCCACAGGAGAACGTAGGACTCGGTGGTTGCACCTCTAATTTGCACAATAAGTCGGTTGGGCTAAGCGTATCTTCCCCTTATTGTTTAGTCGTGTTTTTCTCGTGTTGTTGCTCTAGGATGAATTTATGAAATTCATTAGTTGGGCTTATGTATTTGCCATTTGGTTGGCCGCTCTTGGATTTCTTACGTTCATTTCATGAACTTGGTTTTATCTATTTTAATTGCATGCTTATTATCACTTTTATGGGTTAAGTTGTGTCTACTTGATTAGGGATTAATTAGTTTGGTTTTGTTTTGATTTAGAGAGTTTTGGGTCACCTAGTCAAGGACTAGGTTGGCCCCACAACCTCTCTTAATGAGCCACTTTGCCCAAATCTCGAATTTGGGCAAAAGTGTAAGTTTGGAGGAGTGTTTTGGAAAGTTGGGGTTCTTTCTTTCATGAAAATGAACCCCATAGATATGGTCTATGGGTAGGGGGACTCTTCCCATGGCCTAAAAGGATTTTCCCCTCCAAATTGACCCCTCTTTGTCCCCATCAACCATTATGGTTTTGATTTCGAGGGCCTTTTTGGTTTTGGAGTTGCATTTTTAATTGGCTTGTGTCTTTTGAGGGATCCTCCTCTGTTTATGTTTTTTGTCTCAGTTTTGATGGGGACTTTTGGTTGGGGAAGGGATGGGTGACACATGTCACCCTCCCATTGGTAGATGGCTTTGGGCCCTTTTCTTACTTAACCCTCCATTTTGGAGAGAAGAGAATTTTTGGGAGGGTTCTTCGATTTGGATTTTCACTTGGAAATGATGGGAGCTTGAACAGGGAAGTGCAATCTTGGCTGGAAGGGGCTTGCCATTTGGAATTTAGATGTTTTTCTTGTGAGGTAAGTCTCACAACCTTTTTTTTTTATCTAGCATGGAAGCTATGTATGTTCTCTTGATTGTGCTCCAAATGTTGAATGAATGTGTAGAAAAGTTTTGGTTATTGTTAGTTTTCCTTGGTCTCCATTTTCTTTCCTTTTTGGGTGGTAAGGGAGGATAGGGTCTTTGGAAGATAGAAGGAGCCATGGTGGCTTGTGGGTAAATAGTAGAGAGATAATACTTATTTGGCATATGGTTACTTGGATCCTTTCTACCCCCTCCTTTCTTCTTGAGAAGTATGGAGTCTCTCATGTGTGTGGAAATGGTTTCAAATCTTGTTTGCTTGAGTGTTTTTCTACCTCACCCTTTTGTGCATTTTGGAGGCATGCTTCCTCTCTCTCCAAGGGGTTGGAGGGAGGCAAGCATGCTCTCCTTATGGGGAAGTGGCATGTAATGATGTTTGTAGGTTGGGTGGACAACCAAGCCACCTCTATTGTGTTTGGAGACTTTTGATGGAGGTGGAGCATGATACTAGAGTCTTGTTTGGAGTTCTTTATGAGTTTGGAGACATGGTGTATTCAATCAAAATTTTGGCATGTTGTTCCCATTTTAGGGAGGCTTTTCCTCTTGCATTTTAGAGAGAGTTGAGTTTCCTTGTAAGTTGTAAGTTGAGAAGCATTGTGGGAATGGGTTGTATAGTATTGTAAACCCTATGGTCATATCTTGATCTCACATGTTCTAAAAGGAAGAAATTATGTGTATGTATAAGAAAAAGGGAATTCTTATGTCTACTTATTTTGTAATCTTCTGATGGAACAGATTTAGTCTGTAAGATTTTGTGATGTGAGGATTCTCCTTTTATCTAGGTTCTTCATGTGTTCAAACTTGAAATCAATCTCTTGAACTTATATAAACATATTTCCTTTGTAAGCAACTGGAATAATAGATGTTATGTATCCAACATACCATTTCTAAATTGTATATATTGCTTGGGAAATGAAGAAGAAAAGAATTATGAGGTTCTTGTTGTTTGGGAATTCCACAATGAAACAAGATATGTAATATCACATTCGAATGAGAGGATTTACGTATTGTGGCAAAGAGAAAGTCCTTTAATTTATTTTTGTTTTACAAAGGCAATCTTGTTGTTAAAGGAGAAACATTGTTTATGGTTTGAACCTTGAGTTTATTGGAATACTTATCAAACTTTGGTTTGACTATCAAAATAAATAAGAAATGTTTATGTTGGAGTTGCCAAAACCTGAACTCACATATGCTTAGTTTACTGCTAAAAAAATAGAGAGAGGATTTCGATTATAAATTTCTAATTTGATATATAGGTTATCAACTTACCCATTGTTCAACCATTCATTACTTCGAGAAGACATTTCATCTCCCTTTCAAGATTGAATTTGAGAGTTTCTTTTTAAATGTATGGTTACAATTCTCATAATTTTCTATAGATACCATAGAGGTTTTAAAAATAATAATATTGGGGCTGTAGAATATTTATATCCCTATTCCCTTGCATCTGTTTTATTATGCTTTTATTAAAAATATACATTTATATATAATATAAAGCCCCAAAAAAATCATTGCCTTTTGTTTATCCAAGGAAGATAAAACCATCCGCATTTTATGAATAAAGCTCCTTTGATAACAAAGTATTATATATATATATATATATATATATATATATATATATATATATATATATATATATATATATATATATATATAGTGTTTTATATGGAAAAAAATTTATAAAATAAACAAAAAAGACTCAAATACATTTTAAATAGTGGAAGACCGGAAAGGGGGAGGGCACAGCCTGGCCGCACCCTCAAATTTTTGCTAAATTTTGGGCATTGCCCCACCCAAACCCTTTCCTCTCACCTTGTTTCCTTGGCCACAACCTCCCTACCGCCTGCCCCTTGCACAAATATCGTGGCCACCATGATATGGTTGTTGTCTCATACATACTCCTAACCCCTTTTGCGTGGCCACCCACATTCAGGCCTCAAATCGCTAAGATATATATAGAAAGCAATATGCAGGAAAATCTTCTCCATTAACACAAAAAAATCTAGTTTGCTAAGAATAAAATCATCAAATAAAATCTTTGCATCCTCAATGGAGCTCAAAGAAACCTGCAACAAGGACAAGAAGGAAACAATAAATGGTAGAAAGCCCTCCATTACAACTCCATTCTCCTCCTTGCTGACTCCCCAAACCTACAAAAAATACAAAATAAGGAATTGGAAGAGAAAAGATAAGATTATAAAGTGAAGTTAGGGCTTCTTTTCAACCCTAGGAGATCTATGGTTGTGAGCCCTTTGATCCAAGGCCTCATAGAAAACCTAAGATGGGCCACTTGTCAAGTGGACCCACATTAAGTTGACTTTCTCCTTAAATTTGTATGTGGGTTGTTTTATTATCCCTCTCTTTTAAATGGAAGCTTTTATTTATTTTGTTAGTGACTTTAATGTTGTAGTTTGGTAATATGTGTCTTATATTCCTTTGTATAGTCAATTATATTATTAGGGTCTCATTAAGGAAATGAGACCTTGATGAGAGAAATTAGACCTGCTATGGATTAAAAGAAACCTCTTGATTAGGATAACCCCTTGGCAGGGAGGATTTTAGCCCTTGTGGACTCGAAATTACTCTTAAGTACTTGAAAAATATTTAGATTTAAATTATTACATGTGTGGGTAATTAAGGCCCTATGTTTCAAAAAAATAGTTCTAACGAAATAGAACATTACATTTTAACATCCAAGGTCAATTTGGTGGCACACTTGGCTAAATGCAAGGCGTTAATTAAGTTGATCCTATTCTTTGTTCCCGTGGGATCTAGCCTTACCCCTTAGTCAAAATTAACAACTCTGGCCAACGATTAATTACTATCCCTGTTTTGTTTTCACGAGATCACTTATAAGGAAATACATGACTGAAAACCTAGGTGGCTCTAATCATGAAAAAAATAGTGTGGTCTGTCTTCTTAATATCGTAACTAAGATTATAAGACCCCAAGTTTGTTAACGTGAGTGATCTTTCCTTACGCAAATGGAACTAAGATTTTTTCTTATCATCCGTTAATTGTTTTACAAGTTAGAACGTAATGTTTCGATCATCCATTTCTTAAGGTAATGTTGTAAACAATAAATTAAAAAAAAATGCCCCAAGGTTTGCAGGTCAGCAGGGTTACAAGATGGCTTAATTGGGTTTGAACTTTATGGGCATGACACATTCCACTTCCCGTGGACAAGAAGGAGATGAGCAAGGGGAGTAAATGTCATGATTTTCAATTGTTTTCATGAGCAATGCATTCTTATTTAGTAAGTTTCTAAGTATAATCAGGTCAGATGGGTTAAGAAGAAAGACAAATGGAAAATAGAAGAGAAAAGCATCCATTATAAGGTTGGTCTTCTTTAGAGGCATCTTAATTGATCTTTGGCACCACAAGTTATAAAAAGGGGTCGCTTGGCTTGGAGAGGGTTATGCATACTTTTGGAATTATTTCTCTTGGAGTTGGAAGCTTGTTTGCTTTCTCTCTCATCCATTGAGGATAAAAACCCTCTTGGAGAACACGTTGAGAACCTAAGATACCGATACGGCGGGGCGGGAGCGGCAGTGCACGACGCTGGGCAGGCACGGGGGATATGCCACCCAGGGAGCGGGCGAGTGCACGGCAGATACCTTGCGAGATACGACCGGGTATGGCTGCAACCATACCCAGACGTATCGAGGGGGTACCTGTCATACCCTGCTTGCTCCCACGACGTATCCCACCCTAAATACACTTTTTTGTTTTTTGTTAACATGTTTTTAAAGCTATATAATAATAAAAATATAATATTTTTTTAATTTAAACCCTAAAAGTTAACTACAAACAATAAAACAAAAGTAAAACACAAAAACAAAACATAAAGCAAAGAAACTTACCTCTCCTTCCTCATTTCATCTTTGGCTCTCTAAAATTTCATTTTGCTTGTCTAGGGTTTGATACTTCAACAAAAAGCATTGCAAGTATTTTCCTAAGCTTGTAGGAGTGTGAGGAGCTGCAAAGGAGGAGGATTTGTGGTTTATTAAGTGAAGGTAAGGTTTTATTTAATTTCTAAGTTTGTTTCTCTTTTTTTTGTTATTTAATCTTTCACACACTTCATTTTTTTGCTTATGTTCATTATTTTTTTTTCCCAATTGAAATTTTTATTTTTAAACCGTTTTTTCTATTTAATTTTTGAAATTTTCAATACATGCCATTGTTTTCTTTGCTTATGTTGTTGGTTTTGAACCTTGTAGGTACTTCTACAATGGCAACAAGTTCCACTTCTTCTGGGCAATCTTTGGTCAAGGAATTTGACCCAAATTCGCCATTATGGAGGCATGTAACAATACTTGAACAACTTCCAAGTGGTGGTTGTTTTGTTTGGAAATGCAACGATTGTGAATCAAGTATTCAAAGGCTCTTACAATCGGGTGAAAAGCCACTTGTGTGCGATAACGGGTAACGGTATAAGAATATGCAAGGGGAAGAATAATGTTGGGGTGCCAAAAGCACAAGTTTTGGCATATATCAAAGAGCAAGAAGATGCAGAGGCAACTTTGGCTATGAAAGCGGGTCATCCATTGGCCAAAAGAGGAAGTTCATCTCGATCAGTGAGGCCTCTTGTTGCCCCATCAAGTAGTGGATCCCCAATTGTGGCCATGCCACATCCATTTGTGGCTCCTACCTCCATGGATGATGAGGATGCACCCCTTTCACAAAAGAAAAGTAAGACAAAAGGGCCATTGGAAAAGGCCTTTCAAAATGAGAGCAGGGAAATTGCAAATGAACACATTGCAAGATGTGTGTATGCAAATGGACTTTCATTTAATGTTGTGAGGTCACCTTATTGGCATGAGATGGTGAAAGCCATCAATGAGGCCCCAAAAGAGTACAAATCACCAGGCTATGAGAAAATTTGCACCATCCTATTGGCTAAACAAAAAAATATGTGGAAACCTCCTTGCAACCAATTATAGACTCATTGGCCAAAACAGGTGTGGCCATCGTTTCTAATGGATGGAAAGATGCAAGAAACCGCCCTTTGATCAATGTGGTTGCAGTATGCCCTAAAGGGGCAATGTTTTTGAAAGCGGTTGATTGTGAGGGGCAAGTGAAGAATGCTTAATTCATTGCCAACATTCTCTTCGAATCCATTGAGGCGATGGGGCCTCGAAATGTTGTCCAAGTCATAATGGACAACGCCAAGAATTGCAAAGTTGCGGGGATGTTAGTTGAGGCAAGGTATGGGCATATTTTTTGGACACCATGTGTCGTGCATTCACTAAATTTAATGCTAAAAAAGATGGCCAGCAAAATAGAGTGGATCCAACAAGTGTATGCAGAGGCTGAAGAGATCCAAATGTTTGTCACCAACCATCACCGTCATGAAGGCATTGTTAGATCATTCTCGTAATTAGAGTTGTTGAAGGTAAGGGAAGCCACCTTTCTTTTTTCTTTAATTTAAAATTTAAATATAAGTTTTTTATTTTTAAAATATAGTATAATTAGTATTCAAAAAAATTCAATTTTCTTTTTAATTTTTGTTTCTCATTCTTATTATATTAGGTTGTTGAGACTCGGTTTGCATCACACACAATCGTCTTGAGACAACTTGTGAAGGTGCGACAGGCACTCATGAGGATGGTAACCTCCAACCTTTGGGCTGTATGGAGGCAATCAAACACTGAACGGGCTCAAAAAGTGAAGAGCATGATTTTAGATGACACTTGGTGGGATCGAGTGGAATATTTGTTGAGTTTTACTGAGCCCATTATGAGCATGATCCGCTTTACTGACATGGATCAGCCATGTCTAGGAGAGATATATGATGGTATCGACTCAATGATTGAGAAGATAAAAGCCGTCATAAATGCAAAAGAACAAGATCTTGAGGAAACATTTTTCAAAGAAGTGCAATCAATCCTCATTGAGTGGTGGAACAAAATGACCACCCCGCTACATCTACTTGCTTTTGCATTGACTCCTAGATTCTACAGCACAGAGATCCTTTCCTTGCCAGGGAGGGTAGCACCATACAGGGATGTGGAAGTCAGTGAGGGATATATGGCGGCATTGTCTAGGCTCTTCCCTAATCCTGAGGCCCAAGACATGGTTATGATAGAGTTTGGCAATTTCATAGCAGAAACAGGTCATAGCCTTCTCGCTCTTCGGAGAAAATACAAGATGGATGCTCATATGTGGTGGTACCTCCATGGTCATGCATTGGTTTACTTGCAGCCTCTTGCAATCAAGGTCTTGACATAGGTAAAAAAATTATTCTCTTTCCTTTTTTTGTTGTAACTTTTAGTTTTTTAAAATTTAAGTTTGAGTGTTTAAGTTTGAACTTTGCATTGCCTCAATAGGGTTGCGAAGTTCATCTTCCTTCGAGTATGACTAGAGTACATATAGCTTCATCCACTCACAGAAGCGCAACAAGTTGGGGGCTAAAAAGGCTAAAGATTTGGTATACATACATTCCAACTTGCGCCTTTTATCCCACAAGCTTGATCAAAGGACAAGGAAGGGTCAACAAAACATTGGGATATTGATCCAGAGATAGTTGACTTGGATGCTTCCATTTCCCACCTGCCATTAGATGATGAGGAGAGTTATTTGGCACCATGAGACCCACATGCACAAGAGAGTACAGCCGGGCCATGGCCCTAGTGGGAGTGGTTCAAGTCCATGATGCGGCTGATGTTGAACCACCTAATGATGATGATGCAGTTGATGTTGATCCTCTTGATGAAGAGGAATATGATGAATATTGAAAGATAGTTTGAACTTTGATCATGACTGATTTGGTGTAATAGATTGAATTTAATATATCATGACATTCACATTGTGTTCGATTTAAGTGTTTAACTTTTAAGCTTTTAAGTTTCTAAGTTTTATCGGTATCCTAGCTTGTTTGTTGTGGTTATTCACTTATTTAGCTTATAACTTATAAGGTATCTACTTGTCTTTTATATGCATAATATGTGGTTAATAACTTAATTCCTATTTAGAATGCTGAAATTTATATTTTTTTAATTTTTATATATTTTTGTCTTCGTATTTGGGGCCAAAAAGAATTTTGTCGTATTTGCGTATCAGATACTCCGTACCCGCTCCCGTATCCAAAACGTATCGGCTACTTAGTTTAGAACGAAACCTCTCAATAGTGAGTTGGTTTGAGGACGAAACCCCTCAAGCTTGCAACAAGATGGTCTCATAAGGAGATATTTTCAGATTTGAAGGCATTTCCAACCCTCTCCTAGGGTGGCGATTTTCCCCTCACTTGGCATTGGGGGTCTTCTAGGGCAAGGCAGCATCAAACTCAGCCATCATTGTGTTTCTCATATTTTTAGCAGCTGGAATCTACATTTGGACTTCATTTTTGGGCTTGGATTCTTTAATTTTCAGCCATCTTTGTAAGGGTTTACACTATTGTTGTTATATTTAAATGAATAAACTTCAGCTGGGGTTTGAAAAGTTATTTCTTGGTTTATACTTGTTCTATAATATTTTTAAGTTGACCTACATGTTTTGGATGGTGTGAATGATGCATTTTTTTAGAGATTGTATTTTCCTTGTTATAAAAATCAGATTGTTGTGCTTTGCTATCATAAATTTTTAGTTGGTTGTCATAATTTTCAGTTTACTATCTATCAGGGTTTGTTCAATTACCCTTTGTTTTAGTTAGAGCCCGAAAATGGATATTACAGTGGTATCAAAGCATCAATCTTCCCAACCTGAGGGTATTCATGCAAGATGGCGACAAAGGGTACATCTACTATCAAAGGAGAGAGAAGAAGAAATCAAATCAGTTGTTTGAAGAGCCTAACATGGCCAACCAGGGTTCCGAAGAGGCCAAGATCGATAGACTCATTGAATGATAAGAAAGGTTGGCGGATATGATGGATTTGCTAGCCCTAACCCTACCAAAACTTCATGATCCGAGGCTTCACAATGGCAAGGGCAGCTCATCAGGGGTTCATAATGCAACACAACCCCAAGGATCGATTTGTGGATCAGCTACTAAGCCTAATTTCCTCCCAAGGGAAGAATCCATTTCAAAGGTGGATATACAGCACTCGGCGGGGCACAATATTGCGGCCAGCTATGAAGAATATAGAGCTCTTCCGAATGAGATTTTTGATGTTATTTCGCTTTCCGAATTCATGAGTGTATATAACAAGCGAGAAACAAACTTATGCCATTGAAGTTAAGATACATGATGCAAATGTACTCGTGAGCGAATGTATATGACAGTTTGTAATTCCTCCATGAAGGTGTAACTGTTGGAAATAGTGGGAGTGTTGGGTGAAATGTTTATTCTCAATAAAGATAAGTAATTTTACCGAAAGGTTTTCCCACTTATATCTTGTGTCTTGTGTTCATTTACTTTCATGTTTATGTATGCAATCTAATATCTAATTCATTATGTGATGTAATCTATCATAATTTGTTGTTCAAACATAAACTATAATCTTCGGCAATTTATTTTGGTGGATAATTAAATTTGTGCTATTATTTATCTCGTGTTTCCTAACAACAAGCTATAAAAAGGGGTCGTTTGGCTTGGAGAAGGTTATGCATACTTTTGGAATTATTTCTCTTGGATTTGGGAGCTTGTTTGTTTTCTCTCTCATCCATTGAGGATGAAAACCCTCTTGGAGAACCTATTGAGAACGAAAACTCTCAATAGTGAGCTGGTTTGAGGATGAAACCCTTCAAGCTTGCAACAAGGTGGTCTCATAAGGAGTTATTTTCAGATTTGAAGGCATTTCCAACCCTCTCCTAGGGTGGCGACTTACCCTAAGGTGGAATTGGGGATCTTATAGGGCACACGAGAATCAAACTTTGCCATTATTGTGTTTCTCATATTTTAAATAGTTTGAATCTACATTTGGACTTCATTTTTAGGCTTGGAATCCTTCATTTTCAGCCATCTTTGTAAGGGTTTACACTAATGTTATTCTATTTAAATAAATAAACTCTAGCTGGGTTTGAACACTTATTTCTTGGTTTATACTTGTTCTAAAATATTTTTAAGTTTCCCTACATGTTTTGGATGGTGTGAATGATGCATGTTTGAAGAGATATTGCATTTTCCTTGTTAAAAATCAGACTATTGTACCTTGTTGTCATAAATTTTCAGTTGGCCGTCATAATTTTCACTTTACTATCATTGAGGTTTGTGCAATTTCCCTTTGTTTTGAGCTTAGATCCCGAAAAGGGCCATTACATTTTGTCTTTCATAGTTTGGCTATCTGGCTAAAATAGTTCTCTGTAACACTATTATTGTAGTGTGTCTGGAGCTCATCAATGAACATAGACCAAGTAATAGGGAGACCCTTCTTTTTTCTTTTGCTCGCACATCCATCTATACCAAATGAATTGATCTAGTTCCAGATACGAGGATGGCATTATAACCTTTTGTCCACACGGGACTTGCTAGAAATTAAAAAAATCTCCATTTGGTTGATCCAGGTGATTGGATCATTCCCATTGAACTTGTGCATTTCTACTTTTGGAATCATGTTCCACCACTGGCTAACAAGTCCACTAGGTTGTGCAGAGGATCCCCCTTGGTTGGTGTGATTTAAATTTGAGTGTGCATTGCTTGAGGAACCCGCATGACTTGAATGGGAATTCATGTCAATCTTCATGCTTGAGATAGTGAACAGCAACTCTTTCATTGATTCAAACTTTGCCTTCATTTCATCCTTCATTTCTTGAAGCTCTTGGTTGAGATCATCCTTATTCACCATGTTATTCACCTTGTCCTGAAGTTGGTTGACCATTTCTGATACCACAAAAGTTGAAGATTAAAAATCCATATCTTCCTTATTTGGAGTCATTCCTAGAGTGGCTTGACCCTTCCCTTGGCCTCTAGTTGATCTCCCTATCATGATGTAGGGTTTGGGTCTTGGGGTATAAGGATTAGGGTAGGAATTTAGGGTTTCGTATGGTTATTGGATGAATAAAGAGAAACATAGAGAACAAGCCCTAACTAATTTTTGGCTAGCCATCCAAAAATATAAGAAACATAAAAATTCCAAAAATATAGCAGTACAAAGCGAATTTATGAAAAAACATAAAATGGATATCACTTGTGCGTAAGAAGCCAAAAAAACTTGAAATTTGGAGAGAATCTTACTCAATTGATTTTGCCACTTCAATTAAAAATTTGTACAGAAATTCACCACCACTTTTGAAATATAGCCATATCTTAAAAAATTAGAGTTAAGACCTAATTTTTACCCAAATCGAAACTCGATACCACTTGTAATGAAATTACTTAGATCGATTTGAATATTAGCAACAATATAACACCAAAATATAGAGAAATTATCACAATATGCAAGTAGAATGACTTAAAGCCCTCGCCTTGGTAGGAGAGGGAGGGCCTTTAGGCACTCCCCTAGTGGGAGGGGAAGCCACTTGAGGGGCAAACCTCCAAGCCATACAATAAGATTCAAGTGCTTGATATGATGATCGTCTACTAGCTACTAACTCCTATATATATCCTAGTATTCTATGCAATGTACCAAGGCCGACCTACTAAGCATAAGAAAGTACAAATGAATGTGATATGACATGATAATAGATTATGTTAGCCACAAGTCGGCCATCCATATCTAATATATAATCTAGGGTTGAGGGCATAGCACTAAGAATGTGATTCTAATTTGAAGCTCTATAGTAAGATTTTCCAATCTCGGTGACCACTTAAGATCCCATTGTTGCAAGACTATGACTCACAATTTCCTTTTAAGTTCTTTTACTTGCGGTGGGATGTTTCTTCTAAGTACTTCACAAGTTATATGTTCTTTCTACGAGGCCTTTGAATCTTCCTCGCAGTCTAGCTCCTCTCTTCGTCCCTCCCTCCCTCCCTTTGTCCCTCTCTCCCACTCCAGAGTGGGGAAGACTTCACTCATGCGTGCGGTCAAAAGCAAGTGGAATTATCCGAGCTGCAGCTTTTCCATGTATGACCCAATTGCGAGTTCGTGATGGAGTGTGCTAGATCTTATCATCCTTCATCAGATCGATCAAGACGTGATGCTTCGGAAAAACAATAATTCATTTGGACGCAGAGTTCATCAATTATTGTTTGAAGATTCCAAGATTTAAAGGTGGTGACTTCTATTAGCATTCGAGTGTGCCGACAGAAAGTGGGAGAAGCATAGAGTGATTGTGTGAGCATCATGAATAATGTACATGAAGAAGCCTAGATCTCCTTCAAAGTTCCCGAGAACTCTTCCACGGTCCAATTTGGTGCAGGAGGTAGATGATGTCGTCAAATTGCTATGCAGGATGAATGGCAAAGCAAATGCCTACACTTTCCGTACATGGATGTATGCTTTCATCAAGACCATTGAAATCAACAAGGTTGATTCCATAATCAATTGGTCGGAAATTATTAGCAACAACATCGGTGAGCAACTCCGGAACGTGAAGCGTACTTTCAGCTTCAAGATGACTTCATACTTAGTGTATGCTGCAGCTTCACAAGGCGTCTTTTCCAAGCTGGATAGATGTGGTGTTCTTTCCAAGGACCCCATTTTCGAGTGCTACCCGCAGCTTACTGCACCTACATGCGAGAAAGACTTCAAAGTGATCAACGATGACTTCTTCTACGATTTCATCTGCAGGCTAGACAAAGACTTGAAGGCCAACAGGGTAAGCAAGGAAGCGTGGGAAGTCGTGGTCAAGATTGGAAGTCTATTCATTCAATTTGCATATTTCACATACCTCGGGGTTACGGGCTTTTCGGAGAACCAATAAAGATGCCTGTGTATCCGAATGATAGATTGATCGCCATGGAACCGATCGTGCAACTTGTGGAGTTACACGACCTTCACCAAAGCGGCACAAGTCTATGGGCTTCTTCCCAATCACTGTGGGATATTACACCGCATTAGCATTCACAGAGCTCGAGGGATGGAAGCGCAAATGTTAACCGAGTATGAGCAAGAGTTCTTTCTCGCACGGCTGAACTTCGATCCATTCGAGTAGCTAGAAGACAATCTCCCAAAGAAGATGCACATGTGCCTTCATTAGAAGATTTACGGATGAAGTGCAAAAGTGAGTACGAGGTTAGAAAGAAAGATTTCAGCAGGCTATCAGAAAGCAAGTGTTCGACTTTGGACTAGCGCGGATACCTGCGGATCTTAAAGATGATGGGAATGTGGTACTTGACACTTACCATCAAATGGGAGGAGATAAAGCCATACTGCAGAATAACATAGGAGGCTGCAACACAATTGAAGAAAGGTCGAGAGCTGTGTTGGTGAATACTTCAAATCCAGTTCTTTGTGAAGGGATATTGCCTTGATGAAGCATTGATGAATCAAGTCACGGGCAACTTCGCAGGAGATTCCCTCAAGCGAAAGCACGGAGGAGAAAGCAGCAGGAAAGTCGAGAAGTTGAAAGTGCATAGAAGATCTCAATCCAAGGAGAGGATCACTTCTACGACCATGACTTTAACTCCGGTTTCTCCAGTACCCAATGCTTCACCAACTATTGCACCGCAGCAGCAGGATGCTTCCATGCCTCCACTGAATCCAGCGACATTCATCTTCTCCCCTCAGCCACTTCATTCAGCGCCTGTTCCAGAGGATACGTTGAAGCTACAGATGGCGGAATTTGAAAGGGCTTTGTCCTTGGATGACTCAAAAGATGGCAGCCATAACATTGTGGCACTTTCTGATAGAGAGGATGCAGAGCGGGAGATGGTAGTGCACTCAGCGACTTCTCACTCTCGAGAAGTAATTTCTCGGAATGGTTAGCTTTGCAGTTTGTTCCAGAAGCGAGAATGGAGATGAACTTAGAGGAGCACGACTTGCAGCTACTCCAAAATTTGAGCAGAAGAGACAAAGGCCTAAAGTTGCTAAAGCAACTTCTAGGTTGATCATCGAGAATTCGGGAGAGAAGTTTGCTGAGATATCAATTCCGGCAGAAGGAAAGATAGAGGAGGAGCTCACGGCAGAAGATGTGACAGTGACCAAATTACCACTCGGTCAAGCCACCACTTAAGGATTGAAGCAGGACACGCAGACATTGATAGATGTTTTATTCCTTAGGCTTGACAGTGAGAAGGCGGAGAAGGAAGAGTTGCGAAGCAAGTATCTCAATTATGTGAGATCATAGCCAAGGTTGCTAAACCTTCCATTCAGCCCATTTCGAACAAGTGAGCGATCATCTTATGCAAGAAATGGAAGACGCAAGCAATCAAGTAAAGGCTATTGATTTAATGGAAGGATTTGATTATTAAATCTGCTTCTTTTGACCACTTAAGATCCCATTGTTGCAAGACTATGACTCACAATTTCCTTTTAAGTTCTTTTACTTGCGGTGGGATGTTTCTTCTAGTACTTCACAAGTTATATGTTCTTTTCTACGAGGCCTTTGAATCTTCCTCGCAGTAGTCTAGCTCCCTCCCTTCGTCCCTCCCTCCCACTGTCCCTCTCTCCCACTCCATCTCCTTCCTCTCGGCTCCCACCCTCTCCCCTCCTGCTCCCTCTCCCTCCCACTCCATCTCCTTCATATGTTAGGGATATCACTATAAGTTGTCCAAAATTCTCAATTACTAAAACACAAAACCTATCTTCACTACCTAAATTTCCTAGAAAACTGGTATAGATAAATAAAGGAAATAATGTTATAAATTTATATTAATTATAATGGATGAACTTAGAATGATAAAGAGACCTAACAAGAAGGCGTTTAATATATATCACATCCATTCAGTAAGTAGTCAATAAATATAGTTAAATATCCTTGCCTTGGTTTGTTTGATCACTATTCTCCAGCATTCACCTACTTTCTTGTTACGGTTTTCTGCTTGGGTCATTGGCACTAAAAATTTTGGATTAAGCTTATGCATAGCAAATGTGAAAAAAAAGTTAGTGTGCTGGGTTTGCCTTTATTATTTCCTGTGGAGTTGCTGACTCCTTGCTTGCTTTTATCTCTACATGCATATCTCTTACAGAGAAAATTTTCTTATAAAGCTAGTTCATGGGGAGGATTGCTCTTTCGCACTTGGTTATAACTTGCATATTGCATAGCATATAGCAGCGCTAGTTTAGTTTGAGTTATACCGCAGATCTAATCACTTTCCGCAGCCCTAACAGTTTGTTCTCTGGGTTTGATAAGTGCATTTATGGATTCGGTGTTGCCTTATCCTCATTTTTAGTCCAAAAGCTGGTATAAATGATTATCTTTGTGTACATGAAGCGGACATGACTTCTGGCATAAATGTTACAGCTGGCATGACTTCTTCTATTTTTTTTTTCTTCTATTTTCTATGTTCCCGGATGAAATTGTAAAACTTCTAAGTTATTGGTTTTGCAACTATTACTTGAAGTCATGTGGAACCATTCTGTTAGCTAAGTGATACATGTGTCACTTAAGGAGAAGATAGTTGAGGATGATTGTCAAATGTCATCATTACTTGTTTATGTTTCAGTTCAGTTTAAGTTTTCCATTTGTACTTTCCCTCCTACATTCTATAAGTAGGAGAAGAACCTTCGGGTTAATGATCGATCAGAATTTGTAAGCAGCAATCCTGAGTTCTAGACTTTGTGTTGAACTCGAAAGCAACTTGGAGCAAAGGAATACAAAGGAGCAGGTTTAGGAGAACTTTGTGTCACGGTGTCTTGTGTTTCTTGCTTTGAATCTTAGATCTCTTGATAAACTTTGTGTTATTTTAGATCTAGATCTAGAGCTGCCTTTGTTTTATAGTCGTGTGTTCATATCTATTAAGTTTCTTCTATGTGCATGTAATTAGCTCTACTATCTACTAATTGGGATGCACATCTTCCCCATTTCTTCTCTGTATTTCCTTTACTTCTTTCTTCTATAACTTTCCTTTCTTAAACAGTTGCTTACTTGCTGCAGAACTTCTTAGTTATGGTTCATGAACTAAGTGGTTAAAGTAAAACCCCTGATAGATAATAACACATTTTTATTGACAAATCGACACGGGGAGCCTCACCGGTTAAATGAGGGAGATTTATCTCATGATCGCCTAGGTTTGAAGCTATGCAGAAAATCTAGCCAACACAATCTCAATTCTACAAAATGGAATGTACAAATGCTACATATATATAAATTTTAAGCATAATTGCCAACCTTCAGCAACCGGGAAAACTTAATATTGAAATTGGGTGTCTTTATGCTTTCCAAAGCACTCCATGGAAGTCAAAAAGTAAGAACCATCACATGAAGTGAAAATTGTGTTCAACAAAGGACAATTGACACCTCTATCCTATCTGCAAATACAGAAAAACAACCAAACATTGACCAAGTCTTCTAATGGTTTCCAATTTTTGTGTTCCCCCTATTTCTAAGTTTCTCATGCAAAGGTGCTTTGAAATCTTGTCAAGCGGACATAATAGCTTCAAATGTTTTTTCACGGTAAGAAAAATGTGCAGCATTAAGCAAATTCATTTTCCTTACTAAAATTCTAAGCTTCTACGCTCTTCTCTTTTCCCACTTGTATTTGTACCAGTGCAATTTGGATACTGGGACAGGGATGGTCTGTGTTCCCAAATTCTCTTGGTAAGGGACCCTACTCGTGTTCGTCTTACATGACAAACCTAGGGTGTTCTCCATTCACAAACATTGATTGAAAACAGAAACTCAAAAGGATTTTCAATATTAAAATAATGTCTTACAAAATAAAATAACAATAAAATGTTTCTAATGGGCAAGTCATTGACTGGATATAAATGTTTCGCACTGTTCCATCAAGAAGTACAGAATCGTTTCATTAATTATGAGTCAAGCTCTGAAGTATAACATACCTACCATCATGGGATATTTTGCAAGTAATCCTGATTCCTCCCTTTCAAAGTAATCAAATAGTCTAAGGTGTTTACATTTCTTCCTTGTCATATTCTTGTGTCAGCAGATTTGACTGTGTATATCTGTCTGTCTGTGGATGTGTGAGCGTGTGGATGTGTGAGTGTGTGTGTGTGAGAGAGAGAGAGAGAGGAAGAATAAAAGAACTAATGCTCATATAAGAACAAAATCTATTAGAAGTCATAAGTACAAAAACAATGTTACCAACATAAGTAAATCCAACAATAATAGAGAGAGAAAGAGACCTTATTCTTTAATGTACGGCCATTACATGGATCTTCCAAATCTCCGTCACTTGTAGCCTGACTGTGCCGAACAGCATCTATTGAATCGATCAATATATCAATTGGAGCATCTACACCTACAAGCTCAACCACAAAAAAAACACCTCAAGGTAAAGTTTATGCACAAGAATAGACAATTAATGTTAATAATGTCAAAAACCAAAATCATTGCAAACAATTACTGACACTACAATTAATTTACATGAATAAACACAAAAAGGGTGCTAGTATTAAATTTTATTTTATTTTATTTTTAACGTGTTTCTTTTGTCTATTTTTTCATCTTTGTGCTCTATCACTGATGTAAAATATAAATCCAAAGGCTGTAATCTTTCATACAGTTTTATCACAACCTCCAATTCAGTGATCTTTCTTCCTTTCTGATTAATAATGTTTCTATAAAAAAATTGTATCAAACAAGAGGCGAACCATTGCATGGAAAGATTCCAAAAAAATCAGCACAAACCATAGCTTACTACCAGAAGTGGAGGATAAACAACAAAACCATCAACAATACTCTCAATCAGTATGGTTTAGCCACTCTATCCCGATCTAGGTGTCTTACGCTTCTTCTTCCTTGTTACCTTATCTTCACGAAATCTTTCAAAAATCTCCATAATCTATACTTATTCTGAAATTAATGTTACTGTTGCCAAAATGAGCACCATGGTTCATTTTAGGCAACTGCTTACAAATTCTAAACTTGAAGGCTTTTGATCATGATTATTCATGCATTTTGGGCACCCTGAAGTCTTAAAGCTTGTCAAAATAAATCTCACACTTGCTCTCTGAGTTCACACAGACAAATCCAAGCAGCACTTCGTAAAAATCATGAGTTTTGGCCTCAAGATGAGCAAAAGGCATTCAAATCACTTGATCCCTTAAGGTAATAGCCCGTCAAACTTAATGCAGCTACACAGAAACACACGACAGCCTACGGTGTACAAAATTCAAACAATTATCCTCTTTTAAAGTTCTTCAGCCCGAGTGCCCAAGAGTTGTATTTTCACCTCAAAGTCTTGTGATTCCAAGGGTTTCACAAAGGCAAATAAGGATAAGTTCCCAGGGATCTAAGAACTCAAGCGCACCAAGGAACCCGAGATCCCAAAGCCACATGGCACAATTCACGGAGGTCAAAGGTCAAAGGGTTGAACACGAGATCCTGAAACCGTGTGGCACAAAGTTGAGCCCCAAAACTCACAAAATCAGCTAAGGCCCCGAAACCAATCACGGATCACTTAGGTTCCCAAATGCTTCACAAAGTAGAACCAAAGGGGCAACCCGAGATCCCGAGTTCCGAGAGAGGTTGATACGTGGCTAGGGAGACAGCTAACAGAAATAAGCCTAAGATACCCAAGAACCCAAGAAAACCAAGAGTCCGAGAGAGAGGTCAACACGTGGCACTAGTGACATGTGGCAAAGCTTGGTGATCCGCTACAATATACATGGTGTGGGATTAAATTTGACAACCTCATCTAATGCAAATTAAAACTGGGGACGTCGCCATGGCACAAACACAAGTATGATTACTTGGTTGTATCTTTCGACTCGAGCTCTATTAGACATGAGACCGGTGCCATAGAAGCGTAATTCATAAGGTTTCACTTAAAGCTTGATTTCAGAGGAAACGGTTGAGAAATTTGGGAGATTTTAGTAACAGTATTTGGGGTGGTCCAACTTGTTTTCCCGGTCTAAAAATTCCCAAATCAGTTACAAATGCTTTAGGAGCGATCTTGTCTCCTTCTGGAAGATGCTTTTGAGTTGTTATGACCTTCAGGACCCACCAAAATGCAAAGGAGAGAGTTATACTAACTGTTGATCAAGAACGAACCATTTTCATGCTGCTCCAAAATGCAATCACAGTTTTATTAGATAAATGGCAGCTCAATTTCTCAATCTTCCTCCTGATCTCATGGGAATTCGTAGATGTTTGGTTGAGGGATCATCTAACAACAAATATTTGAATGATGCTTGCAGGTCAAAGCATTTTTATTGTTACAAATCGTCATGAAACCTGGAATATGTTTTCAGAGGCAGTTTTGGGCGAATTCTCAGATGAAGCATCTTCCTTAGCATCTTTAGGAGCTTCATGATCCTTTTGGAGAAGGGAAGTATGAAGAATGGGATATTCTTCAAAATACTTTTCATTCCTTTCTCCTCTTCTCCCTTCTCTCTTCCTTTTGCTACATATGTACATTCAGGCACAATTGTACAAGGATCCTCTCCCGAGTGTAAATTCACTCTACCCAAATGGTGGCTGAACATTCTCAGTTGCAGACCTCTGATTTGAGTTGTGTAATGCGTCCAGTGCCTTCCCCATGAGTGTAATAGATTGTGCATATCTCAAGCAATAAACATCATGTTATTGTGGCTCTTTTTCTGCTCTCTAGCTTGTGTAATTGTGTCCTTGCAAAGCTCTATCTCGGTGTCAATTATGCAGGGAATTAGAGTTTCATAAAATGTAGAGTTGAATGTGGCTTGTTTCTAACCTCTTAGCATTGCATTTGTCCTCTTATTTTCATCTCAGGGAGAGAGTCCCTTTCTATTTGGTGCGTCACCATCTTTTTGTTTATTTCATGTTTTCCTTCTCCCCTTTACCCCGACAATTTAGTAGTTTGGCCTTAGTTAGTGATAGCATTAGGATAGTTAGGAAGTAACACCTGCCCTCTCCGGAGGATTGTCCCAAGGAGCCAAGGTTCCACACCTTGGGGACATTCCCATTGTTGCTGTTGAGATACTAAAAGTCCCTCAACTTCATAGATCTTTCACTAGTGCACAACCTCAGTGACAACAGTTCCCAATACCTTGAACGTCTTCTTTAATTGACAACTCATCATAGCTTGCAATTGCCTCCATAGAAATAGACAAAATTTCAATTTTGCCAAGATTTATTTAATCATTTGTGGTCGATAAAAATACTATCACCCCACCTACTTCTAGAGTATTTGTCCCTCAAAATCTAAGGGTTGGCCTTTAAGATGGTAAGAACTAATCCATCTTAAGTGACTACACCAACTATTAAGGTGGAGAGTGATCTTTTACTTGCATCCATTCCCATGTGCTAAAGAATCAAATTCTAAGAGTATGTAAATCTTATTAATGCATATATTCCCACATAATGATCAAGCTCTGAAAAAGCTTTGCTCAACAAATTGGCAGCTCCACAGAAAGCATCTACTCACACCTCCACATAAATTTGTGCACAATCCGCAACAGATCCAAACGTATGACTCGATAAACTATGTTCTGCAATTCTGAACCAATGCCAACCTGCAACCTTCATATCCTGTTCTGCATATCTTGAAAATGTCAAAACTGCAGAATGTGTATACCCCTCAAGAATTAGTCAACACCAACATTTGCAAACTCCCACGCCAATTACTGGACACCAATCAAATGGTCTTCTGGTGCTAATAACAAAATACAATTACCACCTAGTGTATGTGCCAAGTGGCATATCTTGTATAGTATTTGACACTACCATACTACCATTGACTTTGTCCACCAACAAGGTAACTGGAGAACAACCATTTTTCAACTTTGACCAATGATATTTTGAATGTTTCAGCTGAATTTCTAGAGGTGTAAAATTCTGACGAATGATTTACTTTGAATGTGAAATATACATAGTATATTGACTCGTGATTAAATTATCTATTATTGAAATCTTGACCAACAGTGGTTATGGTTTTTGGCCAACAGTCATCTGGATAGGGGCAGGTTTTGGCAGCATAATGGGTACTTGGGTGTGCTTTGAATCTAAGTCACAAGGTTCTCGTTTGTGTTCGCATTCGACAAGGATAAAATTAAAAACAAGTTCGCCAGCCAATAAAAATTAGAAAAAAATTGCAATTAAATTCAAAGAATATAAAGATGCAATTGTTATTATTTTTATTTTTAAAATAAAAAATAAATGGACAAGAATGTCAAAATAGATAAATATTACTAAATAGCTTCAAAAACTATTTTAAGAATGTCAAAACATATAAATCATGATAAGTTTATAAACACTTAGTTACTAGTTCGTTTTGGGTGCAAATTCAAGTGCTATGAAATGGGTTTCGTAATGTTTTTGTGCCCTAGGTATGGATTTGGTCTTGGCCAAATTTTCAAGCGAATTGAACTCATACCAAGAGAAGGGGTTAAAACTAACTGCTTAAATTTTAAAATAGAACATTGAAGACATGTGAAATCACAATAGTAAATTACAAATTAATAACCTAAATTTAAAATATTTGCGATCACATCACCCATTTAATCTAGACTCGCACGGATACAGTGCAGTGTACAGTACGCTTTTGGGTATATATATATATATATATTTATATATATATATATATATATATATATATATTTAAGGAAGCATTTGCATACTTATTGAAATTTAATTCTCATACATTGCATACTTATTGAAATTTAATACTCATAGAGTCATACAACTTAAAATCATTCATAGAACACGAAAACAAAATTGAAATTTCCAATACTTTGAGAATTGAGACTTGAGTTTGTATTGATTCATAATGACATAATGTTCAAGTGATCAAATTATATGCCGCCAAGTGGCAGTGCTGCCTTAGATACCTATCCATTTATCATGTTTAAGATCCATGGAAACTAAAAAATTACAATGCAGAAACATTATAGGCCCCATTAATCTACACTCCTACAATAGAGATGTGATATAGGCTAAACAACCTAAGAAATCAGGTTGGCAAACAGTAGAGAAGCTTTGAGCCACAGTGGCTGCACACTATAAAATAACTTCTACTAACACTCCTCTTAGGCAAACATTAAAAAGCCTCCAAAGGAGTACACTCATGCTATTTAAATGAAACCATACATACAGCCCAGTGTAACAGGAAGACTACAAATTGCAGTTCTCAATGAAATCACGATACCATCAACAATGGATACCTTCCAAAAAATTGTGGATTTGTCTAAAATTTCTATGCTACTCCTAGTACTGGTAAAAGATTAAGCAGAGACCTATTGATAAGTATTAAAATACAAGCACCAAAAAGGCAAATATGTCATGTACAAAGTTCAACAGAGAAAATGAACAGAGTTTCCCTTCACTGGAAGCTTTCACACAGATGCTGTGTACACCGGAATGACAGACACATGTTTTAAAGTTTTTATGAGTTTCGGTTTAGAAAAGACGTTTTTTTGGACGGGTACGTCCGAAACGTACCCACAGGCACAGGGTACAACCGGGTACAGTAAACCATACCCTGTGCCTGTGGGTACGTTTCCGGACGTACCCACAGCGTACCAACCCCGTACCAGTACCTGGTACGTTTCCAGGCTGGTACGGGGACCTCCAGGGCGTTTCCGTGCAGAAGTCTAGCATTTAATTAAAAAGTTACAACTAAATATATTTATAAAATCAATTTTTTATTTAATAAAAAAGTTATCAATATCAAAAACTTATTAATTTATTATTTGTAATACCAAATATTTATATTCTATATATAAAGATGTTTATAAAAATTATTAACTATTAAAAATGAAAAATCAAATCAAATCAAATTGAATTGCTATTGAAAAATACTTATTAATTTATAACCTAAATAGTAAAACATAATATTGAAGAACATAGAGCCTAAACTAAAAGCACGGGTACGTTGGTGTCAGGCTGCAAAAGTGGATCACAGACTCCAATGGAAAAGTCGAGACAAGACGGTAGAAGTTTTAATGTTTGTCACACCTGTGTATGACAGGAAGCTGCAGACTCTTCGTGATGCCCTAGACAGAAACATGGGAAGGTAATGGTGATGCCCTATACAACAAGCCCTGGACAGCAGACTTTTTGTGGCACTTGCGAACTCCACAGACAGTATATTCCGTTGCCTGCAATTTGAAAGTTGAAACCCTAAACTAGAAACCCACGAATGCCAAATCCTCCCGCAATTTTATCAGTTAGTTTTCTACGTTTTTAAAGGGTTTTCAAAAAATCAAACTGTACGAATTTTATGGTCAAATTTCAATGATTTTTATCTAATGTTATGAAAACCACCGATTTTGAATTTCTTCAATAAAATAGGGTGAATCTTGTGACTTAGCTTTGAATAATTATTAGCTTCAAGTGCAGTAGATATTCTGTTGGGCAATCTTATATTCACTTAGTAATTGTGAGTTTATTTTGGAACCAATGATAATTCTTTGATCATATATATTTGGAAATATGAAGTAAGGGAAAACATCTCAATTGGGAAATGAATTGCTGTCATTGCTTTAAATTGCTATTAGTTTATTGAAGTTATTTACTGCTGCAAGTCTGTGTATGCTGAAGCTATCTCATACCTGGTCAGAAGACAGTTTAGACCTGATTTATGTAATCAGCAAGCCTGGAATTATTTGTCTCATTGGACTTTTTCTTCTTTCTAGAACATATTATAAATTTGAATTTGATGCCCGCAAGTAGCCATCTACATTCTACAAATCACAAAAGCATATGATTTGAGAAACATATATATTATAAGAGAGAGAGACATTCAAATTCCCTTGTCACATGTGTGTGTATAAGATCAGAGGTGATAATTACTTTCATTTAGCTTGATGTGAACTGTATATGGTACAATCTGTCATTGGTGCTGTCCTCCCACCGTCAATTGGTTTGTACTTCATCTCTATCAACTATGGAAAGTGTAACATCAGAAAATCCAACATCCATAGATATAAGTTATGATGGACAGACCAGGTGACTGTAAATATGGAAACAGTGGCCCATAGCTTATCCATGTCTGTGATGATAAGGACCCTGTATTGAAGGTCCTATGTAATGTCCCAACCCCAGGATCAATGGGAAATATGCAAATCAACAATTCTTCAATGCACCAATCAACTAAATGTAGCCAACTCAATCAAAAACTACTTGTACCAGTTGAGTAGATGACTCAATAAACCCAAAGATAGGGGTTTAATGGCCTCTAGCTCACACAATTACTTCCAAACAGATCTTAAAAACCTGATCACTTGTTATTGAGCTTCAAACAAAGAGTAACACAACTATCACAAATACTTGTAATCCTCCCCAAAGATCTTTCTACAATTTCCAAACAACCATCTACTGTTTGCCTAGATCAACCACAAGTGGATCGCTGCCAAAAGACTTCAATTGATCCTACATCACATACTATCAATCTGCTGGGCACATGGAGCTCGAATATACATTAATAACATTCCATATTTATTTCCAAATAAATAGTTAGCTCTCAGGAAAGAACAACAAACTGTCACACACCCAGGATCAGTCCCAAACATGCCCAGGCTGGTCGCTGTAAATAAGAGACTAAAAATCATGCACAAATATAGTGGATCCACTTCAACTATTACCCCAAATCAGTCCCCATACAAAGTAGAAGAAGTCGCTGGCCAAGAGTGACTCAATCATGCATTTAAATAATTAATACTTACTCCAACTGGGTCGCTGCCATGAAAGAAAGAACAGCAGTATATTTTATTCCAAAATCAGACCATACACATCCAATTGTAGTTGCTGGAGTTATCAAAATAGTAGCAATCAATTTGTAGTATATATATAACTCCACTTTTGCCTCAAACACTCAATATGCACACCAAAGGAAGTCGCAGATTTTAGAGAAGGCTACAGCAACTTAAATCCAATCAGAACCAACCCAAAATATACCAATATTTTGCGCCAAACTTGTCTTACAAGTAACCGCTTGAGCAAGGACACTAAACATGCATGGATCTTGGACGATTCACTTAGAAAGTCATCCAAATCAGTGCACACACATAACAGAGGGAATCGCTGTCATATTGGACATGAAAATATGCTAAATGCTGGTCGCACCATACTCAGAATTGCATACAAAACAGTTCTCAAATATTATGAAGGAATTGCTGGGCAGTTAGCACTTCAAGCATGCATAAAAGTATTCAAACCACTTCCCCAGGTAGTCGCAGCAGTTTAGGAAGTAAGATCACACACCTTTGCATTTAAATCGATCCCCAAACACATCATAAGCAAGTCGCTACAATATAGGAGCTGAATAATATCATATATAACCAAGGAGAACCACTCAAACAAAGCACACAAGTAAATCGATTTGCCAAGGATATAATAAGTTCTTCAAATGATGCCAAAAGAAACCAGCAACAAGTAGATTTGCAAGCACAAGAGAAAATACTTCAATTGATCAAAACCAGCTCACTAACTTCCCACGCAAGAGAGAGAGAGAAAGCATTAATGGGCATGCATCCCAACTCCAAGCATGGAGTATCAAATAAATCTCATCATAACATAAGTCTCATAATGATCCTAGCTCTCCTTTTATAAACAAGGAGGCACAAAATTCGAAATCCCTAGGAGAGGGAAATCATTAAATAAAAATAGTTTTATCCTCCCTAGGTGTGGCGTCCCCTTTTTAAGGGTGATTTTAACAATAAAAGCCACCTAAATATTTATTTAATTAATTCCCCATTTAATTTTGCATTTTGGGAATTAAATTAAATAATCTACATAATTAAATAATTATTGCTTTATAATGTCAAATGATAAAAATCACTCTCTAGGCAATAATATTTAATTATTTAATATAATTTTTCCTTGCAACATCCCAAAGCCCACAAGGAAAGATAGGCTAAGGGTCTTCAAAAATGGGGACATTACATCATAACATTCTAAATATTCATGGGCCATATGAATGTATTCACGTAGACATATAGAGACCTTAAGGGTGTCCCAACAAAGGTGGGTGCATCGGCATCCCATTTGTACCGAAGCTTAGTCTGTAGAAAGAGAATGTTCCAAATGAATTTAAAGCACATAAAGAACGACGAGATCAAGATCAAACAAATGCTAAAGTCAAAGTCAGCTCTCAAATGAATTAGTATCCCCCATTGTAGTCATCCTGAAGAGATGAACCACATCTACATATGCAAAGACTTCAGAAATTTGAAGGTGGGCAATGATCAAGGACCTTTTCCATATCTCCTTTGCTAACCCTCTTCTAAAGTAGGTAACCAGACATGATATATATTCATGTCTATACGTGTTCAAGAGATGGATATAACCATATCAGCATTGGGGAGGAAGAAAGACCCAAGATGACGGTCATAGTCAAGAATGGCATATATGCCTACAACAGATACCATTAAGACTATGTAATATCCCAAATACATTCCAGCAAATAGCCTTGTACATCTTTCAATAAATGATGCTGAGACCAATTTGAGACCTATGTTGACAATTAACCTAAAGCAAAGGAAATCAGTCAAAAATCTGGACCAAAACCATAAATGCTTGAAGGTATGGAGAAGGTAGTCCATGATAGCATCAACGAACCTATAATAGATAGGCATCTCTTGATGCTCATTGTGGTCCTCTTGTTAGCACTGACACTTGAACTCGATAAATTGGGATTCCAGCCAGCTTTTTCATATAGAACAATTCACAAATGAAGAGGTCTCAGACTGTGTTAGATACAACACCTCAAACAGGGGCAGCATCCATGCATGCGTATTTTTGCATCATTAAAACCATTTATAATCTCAAGATAACATGAAATTCAATTAAATAACTCAAAGTTATGTGAATCTAATGATAGAGAACTTCGTGGCTGCTACAAAATGGCATGATTCGTAGTATATTCCTGATGATAGAGAACTAGCAAACTATGCACAAATAATATCTGGACTCCTAGTACTCAAAGGCAGCTATTAGGGATGTGCTAAAGCGTCATTGATGATGTCTTATACCACATTGCTGTTCTGGTCCTTAAATGTGTGAGTTCGGGTCTGCAATAATCTTCTTGTCCAATGCAATTCTCAAGAAGCAAAATCCACATAAAATGACAATTAAGGCTTAAGATGATAAATGCAATTCCCCGAGGTCTGACACAGCCTTCCAAATGCTAGAACACTTTGTTGATATCGTCCTTCATAAGTCCTTGTTTCCAATTAGTAATTGATCAATCTAGCTAGCATGGTTCTCTAGTAGAGGGTTTCAAGGAAATTTGTGGTGAAATGGGAGTTGTTTCCTAATAATATCATGTTTTCCCTATTTTTTCTTGAACAAGTTGGTCTTATGATTATCTTTACAATAAAAGTGTGACTACATAAAGATGCTTCCGAATGTCTTTTTGTGCTTAATCTTATTTTCACATATGTGAATATGATGTGTCATATATTGTTGGTAAGCTCTCGCATACAGTATGAAGTTAGTACTATTATTCATGATTTTGCCTTGAGTTCCCTCTTTTCTTTAGATTTTATAAATAGATTTGTAATTCATTTTGGGGCCAAAAGGTGGCTTATTGGATTTCTCTAGTCATTCCATAACATTCAACAGCATGCTTGCAAGTGCTAAAGTAAGGGTCATTTATATTTGTATTAGAATTAGGCTGACAGTGATAGACAATGACACAGATGATTTCTCTGTCCCAGGCATGGTCAGAGATGTTTGATGGGACTAAAATCCAGTCTTTCTCACATTCATCAGCCCATGCTTTTTTGGGGTTCATACTCCCCCCACATGGCTATTTGTTTTGGTACCTTAACCATATGGATTGGGACTTAACTGCTTTGGGTTTAACCCTCATTTATTTTCAGTACTTTTGCTCTTTTTATTCTGGTAGTCTTTGATCCTACGTTGCCAGGATACGGATATAGATACGATACGCGGATACGTCAATTTTTAAAAACCCTTGGATACGTCCGTACATATATATTAAAAAATTAAAATACATATATATGTACATCTACTCATTTTAATCATTTTTTAGTCCATAAAAAACTGAAATAGTAATACAAAACTTGAATCAATGTTCAAGAATCAAAACATTCAATATACTTAAGACTTTGCATTTTTATTGATCATGTGGTTGCCATACATTTGATATACGAATATCATGACAACATGAATACGAACAAAACTTGAAATTTGAAAAATATACTAGGATCCATGTTCAAATTTTCAAAACATACAATATACTTAAGATTTTACCATAGTTACTAGGAGATGGGTACCTGCATGTGCAGTACGTGGAGACGGTATGGGTACTGTACGACATTTTTAGAAAAGTGGGAGGAGACGGCAATAAATATATGAAATAACTAGATAAATACTATTGTACATTATTAATTTATTTGGATTCAGAATGCACTGAAATTTAAAAATAACTATACTTTTTGAAGTAAGGAAATCAAATGTCGACAAAAGATGAGTAATTCTATTGATATTTGATCTCACATATTGTGGGAAGAGTACATTACTTGAAAAAATGCAAACAATCCCTGCGTGTGTGTGTGTTCGCGCGTGTGTGTTTTGTGTGTGTGTGTGTGGGTGGGGGAGACGGGAGGAGACGTTAACAAAGGTTCCCACATACTGGGAGACTTCTTCGTATGCGTCTAGTACCAGTATGTGTCCCAAGTGGTGGCGGACGCGTCTCCGCAAACAGTGGATTTTACATTTCATTGTTCATGTGGCTGCCATACATATGATATAGGAATACAAACAAATCTAGACTATATCATCTAGATTTTCCTCAAAATCAAGTTCTTGTGTGCCACTTACACTAGCTCCATTGTCATTAACTCCACTCTCTCCTCCTTGCGAACTCCCTTGAACGTCATCTTCGCCATCAAATAATGAAAGTTGAGGAAGCGTGGCTGCGGAGGCATCCAAGTCTGTGATCTCTGGAATAAGATCCCAAAGTTTGTGAGGCCCTCTAGCATAGTCCTCGAAGACTTGTGTGACAAGAAGCGCAAATTGGAGTGCACATATACCAAATCCTCAACTTTTTTAGATGCCAACTTGTTTTTATACATTGAGTGGATAAAGCTATAAGTACTCCAATTCCGCTCTACAGAAGAATTACTAGCCACCTATTACAACAAAGTTAGAAAATTGAAATTCAAAGACAAATTAGTAACATACTAAGAATGTGTGAAAAATAAATTAAAATTTAAATAATCCTAAATAAAATTTAAAATATTCGAAATGATTATAAATTTTAAAATTTATAAATGTTATACCTGTGAAAGAACTTTTATAGCAATAGGACGTAAGTACTTGGCATCATGGCCATGTACACGCCACCATGTGGTTGGAGTCAAGCTGCTCTTGTCGAAAAGAGCCTCAATCGATCCCATGTTGCCTTCTGAACCAGTAAACATGCCCATTTCACTTCTGACCACATTGGCTATAGATGGATCAAGAAAATTCTTCTGAATGCTGCCCTGGTTCCATTTCCAACTTCGGAGTCAGAGAATGGTGCTTGCACATTAGTAGCCCAAGTACATAAGAGCTATAGTACTTTGGGGTCAGTGCATAAGCAAGGAGATGTAATGAGGTGGTCATTTTATTCCACCTCTTCATGACCACACTCTTGACCTCACTGTAGAAGGTCTCTTCTGGATCTTGCTCTTTTTTGTATTATATCTCTGATACGCTCAAGCATAGAATCTATGCCATCATATATCTCTCCCAAGCATGCTTCATCAGTATCTACATATCGGATCATGGAGAGAATGGGCTCTGTAAAACTCAACAAGTACTCAACCTTGGCCCACCAATCCTCATCAAGGACCCATGATTTTACCCTTGTAGCTTTCTCTAGTATTGACTACCTCCACACTAACCAAACATTGTTGATCACCATACTACTTAAAGCCTCTCTCACCTTCACAAGTCGTCTCAAAACGAGCGTGTGAGAGGCAAATCTAGTTTTTGCAACCTTCAACAACTCTAACCTTGAGAATTTCTGAAAATGGCTTGTGACATATGATGGTTTGTGATAAACATTTGAATGTCATTTGCCTCAGAATAAATTTGCTCAATCCATGGGATTTTCCCAATCTTTTGGAGCATCAAATTAAGGGAGTGGACAGCACAAGGGGTCCAAAAAATGTGCTCATATCTACCCTCTATGATCATTCCTACGTTGCTTTACAATTTTTAGCATTGTCCGTGATGACTTGGACAACATTATGGGGGCCCACCGACTCAATTGCCTCTATTAAAATGTCAGCAATAAATTGTGCATCCTTGACTTCCCCTTCACAGTCAATGGCTTTAAGGAACATTGCCCCTTTAGGGCATACTGCAACAACATTTATGAGGGGTCTATTTCTAGCATCTTTCCATCCATCTGAAATGATGGAAACCCCTGTTTCCTTCCATGAGTCTCTGATTGGCTGCAAAGTCTTGTGAATGTGTTCCACTTCCTTTCCCAAGAGTGTGGTTCAAACTTTTTGTAACCTGGGGATTTGTACCTTTGTGAAGCTTCATTGATACCCTTCACCATTTGATGCCAATATGGAGATCTCAATACATTAAAAGGTATCCAACATGCATAAATGCATCGAGCAACAACCTCATCAGCAATTTCCCTCTTTTCAATATTAAATGCTTTCTCCAATGCTCATTTTGGCCTTTTTCATGAGCTCTCTGGACTCTCTTCATCAAAAGGGGAATCATGTGGTTGACTTTGAGTTTGAATGAAAGGATGAGAAGTAGGTCTAGGTGTGGGTGGTAGTGATGAAGGCCTTCTTTGCAAAGGAATTATTCTAGTTCTATTTCTTTCAGCTTGTTTATCACCTCCTCTTGCTCTCTTAGGTACTCTGTCATTTTTTCATTTGTTATTTTTGGGCACCTCTTTATCCCCACACCTCCAACACCAATCAAATGGATTTTCACTCGGCTATATGAGGATTTGTACTTGGCAACCATGACATATCCAAACCCGACACCCACCACCAACAATGTTGTCTACCACTGTCACATGTCTCCAAAGAGGGGAATTAGGATCATGTCTCATAGGAACTGATGTGTTTTCAGCTTGGCCTTGCACTCCACCCGAAGCAGAACTTGATGCCATCCTAATTTGTTTTTGATCACCAAGATCGCCATAAAGGCGCGAGGTGAGAGCATACACAGGTTTAGGATGTTTAAAAAATTAAAAAACAATTTGCCTTAACATAAATAAATTACTAATTAGTTATGTCATCCTAATCTGTTTTTGATCACCAAGATCGCCATAAAGGCGCGAGGTGAGAGTATACACAGATTTAGGAAGCTAAAAAAATAAAAAAACAAATACATTAACATTGAACAATGCATTTAAAATTAAAAAAAATTTTTTACCAATTATTAAATTAAATAACCCTAAACTATGCCATCCTAATATGTTTTTGATCACCAAGATCGCCATAAAGGCGCAAGGTGAGAGCATACACAGATTTAGGATGTGTTTAAACTATAAACATTAAAAAAATGTAACATAATAAATAAAGAAATAAATAATCGTAAAAATATAAAACAAAAGGATGAATTAAAAAAATTAAAATACGGTATACCTATAGTGTAGAATCGTAGATCCTGGTTGCCTCTAAACAAAATTACAAATGCTACCTCTTCCTCTCAAGTCTACTCTTCTAGTTTTGATTCTTGAATGAACAATAAATTTAAAACAATCTCTTCCTCTCAAGTCTCAACAATGGCTTCTTCTCCTTCTCCTCCTTGCAATGGTGGACTCCAAACAAAAGAAGCAATGGCTGCCCCTCCTTCAAATCTTTGCCTCCTCTAAGCTCTTTGCAAAACCTCCTTCCAATCTTTGCCTCCACTAAGCTCTTCACAACTCTTCTTTGGCTCTTTGCTCATACACTTGCAAAAAGACAATGAAATTGTTTGTGTGATTTCAAATGAGAGGGGTGGGTGCTTTTTATAACTTTTTGTGGGGGTGAGGGTGTATTATTTTATGCTTTTAGTGTTTAGGGTTCGGTTTTAGGAAATAGAAGTCAAAAAAAAATTTAAAAAATGAAATAAAATTTTAAAAAGACGTGTTTTACTGCAGGATACATACGAGATACGCCAAGATACGTCACGGCTATGTCTGTACATATCCGTGACGTATCCTGACATATCGTAGTATGTATCCGTTTCCGACACGTATCGGGGGATTCGATAGGGGCACAGGCGTATCCATCCACATCCTAGCTTTGATCCTAGAGTCGTTTTACCCAAGCACTTTCTATTGTAATTGGATGTATTGAGTCTCATTAACTACCTTTTGGTCATTATGGGCATTAATATGATATAATTTTATTTTTGTATGCTATGATTAAATGTGTTTGTTTATGTTGGAAATTGTGTAATGTTTAGTCACGATCAATACTAGTTGGGTGATTGGCAAATGGTTTGTACTGCCGACACATCTCTTTAGAGAACATGGGCACTTATTGGATACACTAGGAGTTGCTCAAGGAGCTGTCATGTGTGTATATTATTGTTGGCTAGATTTTACTCGCATAGCACAAAACCTGGCAGTCATGAGATAAATCTCCTTCATTTACCGGTGAGGCTCCGTGTCGATTTGTCAATTAAAGTATGCTAATATCTAAATAGGGTTTTACTTTAACTACTCGGTTCATGAACCATAAGCTGACAATTACAGTAACAAGTAAGAAATTTGTTTAAAAAAGGAAAAATTTATAGAAGGGAAAGGGAATTATATAAACACGAGAGAAGAAATGGAGAAGATGTGCATCCCAATCAATAGATAGCAGAATTGTTTGCATGCACATGGAAAAAACCAATAGATATAAACACAATTCTAAGCAAAGGTAGCTCTAGATCTAGATCTTGAATAACACAAAGTTTACTAAAAGATCTAAGATAAAAAGCAAGAAACACAATACACCGTGACACAAAGTTCTCCGGAAATTTGCTCCTGTATATTCCTTTGCTTCAAGTGGCTCTCAAGGGTTCAAAGACAAAGTCTAGAACACAAGTCATTGTTTACAAATTTTAATCATTAACCAGAAGGTTCTTCTCCTATTTATAGAATGTAGGAGGAAAATTACAAATGGGAAATCTAACTGAACTGAAACACAAACGACAAGTAAAGATGACATTTGGCAATCATTCTCCACTAACTTCTCTTTAAGTGACACATGTATCACTTAACTAATAGAATTGTTCCACATGACTTTAAGTAATGGTTTCAAAACCAATAACTTAAAAGTCTTACAATTTCATCTGGGAACTTGAAAAATAGAAGAATTCAAGCCAGCTGTAACATTTATGTCTTCTTTTTGTTCTGATATCGGATATACTTGTCGAACATGTGATTCAGCATCTTCCCATCTGTTTTAGCCACTGCTTCCTTCTCTGTCCTAAACTGCAAAGCAATCCTTCATTCAACACTTTGATGCATGCTTCCACATCTTCCAAGCTCGGCCCAAACCTCGCAATATCCGCTGCAGTGCCACCAGTCTGCTAATAGAATTCATCGTGAAAGGCTTAGTAGCTTTATCAATTCTCTTTTGTACCATCAGAAGAGACCCTTCCAGGGAATTAGGTACTTTGCTAGGAACGATCCGCACGTATGAAGTAACATTCCCGACCACTTTCTCCTCAGTGAAAGAAATGATACTGTCTGGTAAGGATGATGTCCTACTCTCAAGTGCCTGCATCCTCTTCAGCAAAACTCTGCAGATCTCCAAACGGAAAGATACTGCAAACTCCAGTTGCTTCCCCTTCTCAACTGATCCATCCGGTACAATCTGCTCTGCAACCAATACATCTCCCGGCAGCTTGTTGATTTCGGCCAAAGTACTCAAGTTACTCTCAGCAACTATGTTCATATCTACTATGCTCGTCACCAGTTGCTTCAGCTGATTTGTTGCATCATCCATAACCTTCAGGCGGGCTGACACCTCTCCAAGTTGTACAGAAGCTTGATGAATAATCAGGTTCTTCCATTCGTCAATAGCTTTCACTTGATTGCTTGCATCTTCCATCTCCTACATAAGATGATCACTCACCTACTCTGAAATGGGTTGAATGGAAGGTTTAGCAACCTTGGCTATGATCTCGCACAACTGAGATACCTATTTTTAAAGCTCGTCTTTCTCCGCCTTTTCCTGTCTCAAGCCTAAGGAATAGAGCATCTATCAATGTCTGCGTATCCTGCTTCAATCCTTCTGTAGTGGCTTGACCGAGGGGTACCCAGTTCTTGTCATCACATCTTCTCGCCGTGAGCTCATCCTCCTTCCCTTACGCCTGAATTGACATCTCAAAGCAAACTTCCGCCCGACTCTTCGATGATCAACCTTGAAGTTATCTTAGCAACTTTAAGCCTTCTATCTTTTCCGCCCAGACTCTAAAGTAGCTACAAGTCGTGTTCTTCCAAGTTCATCTCCACTCTCGCTTCTAGAACCAACTGCGAAGCCAACCATTCTGAGAAGTTACTTCTCAGAGAATGAGAAGTCGCTGAGTGCACTACTATCTCCCGCTCTGTTTCCTCTCCATCAGAAAGCGCTATAGTGTTATGGCTGCCATCTTTTGAATCATCCAAGGACAAAACTCTTTCGAACTCCGCCATCTACTGACTTTAACGCCTCTCTTAGGGAACAGGTGATGAACAGAGTGGCCGAGGAGAGAAGATGAATGTCACGGATTCATACGAGGCATGGAAGTGTCCTTTGCGGTGCTGCACGCATTGATGAAGTATTGGGTACTAGAGAAACCGGAGCTAAAGTCATGGCCATGGAAGTGATCTTCTCCTTTGATTGAGATCTTCTATGCACCTTCAACTTCTCGGACCTTCTGCTGCTTTCTCCTGCGTGCTTCCTCTTTAGGGAATCTCTGTATTTGAAGTCACTCGTGATTTGATTCATCAATGCTTCATCAAGGCAATATCCCTTCACAAGAAACAGTTTGAAGTATTCACCAAAATAGCGCTGAGACCTTTCTTGATCGTGTTGCGGCCTCCCACGTTATCTTGTAGTACGGCTCTATCTCCTCCCATTTCATGGTAAGTGTCAAGTAAAACATTCCCATCATCTTTAAGATCCGCAGGTATCCGCGCTAGTCCAAAGTCGAACACTTGCCGTCTTTGATAGCTGCTTGAAATCCTTCTTTCTAACCTCGTACTCACTTTTGCACTTCATCCAAAAATCCTCCAATGAAGGCACGTGTGCGTACTCCTGGGAGATCGTCTTCCCGGCTACTCCAAATGGATCGAAGTTCAGCCGTGCCGTGAAGAACTCTTGCTCATACTCGGATAACATCTGCGTCTCCATCCCTCGAGCTCTATGAATGCTCTGGCAGCTATAATGTCCGACAGTGATCGGGAAGAAGCCCGTAGACTTGTGCCGTTTCGACTGAAGGTCGTGTATCTCCACAAGTTGCCTGCTCAGCTCCATGGCGATCAATCTATCATTCGGATATCTGGGCATCTTTATTGGTTCTCCAGAAAAGCCCGTAACCCTGAGGTATGTGAAATCTGCAAAACCGAATGAATAGGCGCGATCTAGATACGGCTTCCCATGCTTCTTTGCTTACCTTGTTGGCCTTCAAGTCCTTGTCTAGCCTGCAAATGAAATCATAGAAGAATCCATCATTGACCACTTTGAAATCTTTCTCGCACGCAGGTACAGTAAGTTGTGGGTAGCACTCGAAAATGGGGTCCTTAGAAAGAACGCCACATCTATCCAGCTTGGAGAAGATGCCTTGTGAAGCTGCAACGTACACCAAGTAGGAAGTCATTTTGAAGCTGAAAGTACGCTTCATGTTCTGGAGTTGCTCACCAATGTCGTTGCTAATAATTTCCGACCAATTGATTATGGAGTCAACCTTGTTGACTTCAATAGTCCTAATGAAAGCATACATCCATGTACAGAAAGTGTAAGCATTTGCCTCGTCATTAACCCTACATAACAATTTGACAATATCATCGACCTCCTGCACCAAATTGGACCGCGGAAGAGTTCTTGGGAACTTAGAAGGAGATCTAGGCTTCTTCATGTATTTGTTGTTCATTATGTTCACGCAATCAACTCTATGCTTATCCCACCTGCTACCGGCATCCTGAAGGCTAATGGAAGTCACCACCTTGCGCACCGGAATCTTCAAACAATAATTGATGAACTCTGCGTCCAACCAATTATTGTTTTCCCGTAGCATCTCGCACTGATCTGGATGAAGGATGGTAAGATCTAGCGCACTCCATAACAAACTCTGGCAACTGGGTTGTGTATGGAAAGGCTGCAGCTCGAATAATTCCACTGCTTTTAACCGCACGCATGAGTGAAGTCTTTCCTGCTCTAGATCTATCAATCAATTCGGAAAGAGGTTCGGACCTAGATCTGTGTCTCTTATGTTAACAGGTTTGTAAGTGATGCATGACTCCGTTGTGCTTTCTTTTTCATCCCTCTTTGCCATGGCTTTGTCTATCTTTGTCTGAATAATTATTTTTCTTCTTACTTGGCTGGATTTCTTCAAAACTGGTGCAGATCTGGATAATTCTTCAGATTCGGAGGATATATTCAATGTATTGGACATTGATTAGAGCTCCTTTTCTTTTGTAAAGCACCTGTAATGAATTCCTGTAATTAATTCAGACAAAAATGGCCACCGGAGCATGAATAGTGAATTTTAATCATAAAACTCTGCACTTTTCAAACCCTGCCCCAAAAATTGATGTTTTATTTGTATGCAAAGAGAGCATGAATTTTTTCAACTTCACCTGAGCACCTGTATCACTTATGCAAACAATTATGCAAACACAAATCAACCTCCTTCAATGCATGTGCCAAAATTGAAAGCTTTTAGGCTTAATTTCACCTTTCTCTGAGCAAAAATCCTCTTCAAATGGGGCGCACTTTTCCTCCAGGCTACACTTCTTTACTTGTGAATTAAATAATTCATCCTTATGGCAGCCCATGCTTATATAACCCTCATAATTCTATAATTAATAATTTCCCTTCCTATTCCTAGCAATTAATTAATTAAAAATCATGCTCTTCTCTTTAACTGGTGTGCTAAAATAGCATGTTTAAGGACAGCCATCCAATAAATTAAATTAATTCAATTTAATCATCCACTCTTCACTTCACTTAAGCTTCACAGTGTGCTTTGACCATAGCCACTGAAAATAGAATTTAATTTAATCATTTAATGCTTTAAAAAGCATTATATCCTTCCCAAAAGGGGCGCACTTTTCTTCATGAAGGGGGCAGCCTTTAAATAAATTAGATTTAATTAATTTAATCAATCTATTTTCATCTCTTTTACTCCCCTTTGCTTTGTTGACTTTTCTCCATGTTTAGGCGCCAAAATTAGAAGAAGAAATAATTAATTTAATCCACTTAAAGGCTGCCATGTTCTCCCTAAAGGGGGCGCACTTTTTAGCATAATAGAATTCTATTTTTAAGAATTTATGACAATGGGATTCTTTACCCTGCAAGGCAGCCCCGGAAATCCCATGATCCACTTAAGTGATTTGACTTTGACAATGGGATTATTTACCCTGCAAGGCAGGCAATAAAATCCCATGATTTCACTTAAGTCACTTTTCTTTTATTTCACCATGGGAATTTTTACCCTACAAGGCAGGTAATAAATTCCCGCCTTTGCCTCTAATTTTCCCACTGCAGCTTAAGTGACTTTTCTATCATGGGAAAAAGTACCCTGCAAGGCAGGCAATAAAATCCCACCTACCTGCTGCTTCTATTTTTCCCATGATCCACTTAAATCCTTTGTTTTCCAAAAATGCGCCCAACCCCGCAGGGGCTTTTTAGTGCACGACTTCGCCTTTTCCCAGTGAACCGGACCTCCGATGGCGACTTCCTTCTGGCACAATGTGCGTATGTGATCTCTGAATACTCTAGGCCAAGAATCGGGCTAACCCGGCAAAGGAATTGATCTAGAGAAATTTCACGGAAAACGAAACGGGAAAACACAAAAACACGAAAAATTGTCAAAAGTCACAAATAAAGCCCAAAACTTATTTTTAGTTAAAACCCTTATGGTATATAGGAATAATGATATGTTCGATCACAACAGGGTTAAAACGGAGTGCAAATTGCCTCAAACGGGGCTCAAAATAATTAAATACAAATTTCCCATGAGAAAAATCCCAACGACAGAATATAACAATTTTGGGCATCTGGGTATTTGGCGAAAAAGGCTAATATGGCTCTTTGGGAATATCTTGATGCAATACAAGAACTTTCAAGCAATAAAAACACAAAACGACCCATTATTTTAAAAGTACAAAAAAATTCGGATAGGGTACTCATAGATTTCGGATGAAACTGCAGGGGATACCAATTATTCTTGTTTTTCATGATTGATGTACGTTGGATAATGTATTATTAAACATAAGTGTTCCATCTGTTTTAAGTTGTTCTACATATTCTCTTGCATTGTTATATTTTTGTATTACAAATATTTGATTTATCATTCCATACTAATTTTTTGGTGTCATTGCCCATGCACCACAGTTGGGTAAGGTGCACTCCAAAAGACCAATCCAATTTAGAGAAGAACTGGAGGACGGTCAAGAAAATTCAGCTGTATAAGATTCAACTAAGAATGAGAAGACCACACGACAAGATATCTAGGCATACTTTGTCAAGAAGAACAAGAAGGATATGAAGAATATTGTTGACGTGGAGGCAATGAAGAGAAGAGAGTGGTTGATGACCACATCTTTCAAAAAGGGAACATGACAAAAGAATCCTTGGGAAGGAAGATAGTAGGGCAGAGAGCCTAAAAGAGAGATTGAATTCTAAGAAGTAGATTTCTGAAATTAATGGTTTGAAGATCTGTCAAGCAGGAAGTCGGAGTTGTAGGGGTCCATCTTGCAGTCAATAATAATGGATATGGGTTTTGAGAAAACTGGAGCAAAGGGAAAGCACATTCAAGGCTCACTGAAGAGGAGGAGATCCAAGTGCAAAGATTGTTTGATGTTAGGTAGAAGTGGGTGATAATGCATGTTGTGGTGGTCATGCGGGGACTCTGACATGGGACCATGCAATAATACTCTACAAGAAGAGGAAGATCATGTAATGTAAGGATTTCCAAGAAGAAGGCAAGAGTGATTCGATTGTCATCATACCAAGAGGAAGGAAAAATATCGAGATTGCAAGAGTTGATTGTGGAAAAGAGAGTTGGGGAAGGCAGGGCTGTTCCACAATCAGAGAATGATAGCTAGGCACGTATCAAACAAGTCAAACAACTATGATGGAAAATGAGAGAATTGCAGGTTAGCATTTATACAATAATGAGTAACATATTCTCTCAAATTTTAGTATACATACCATTCAAATTTAGCAGCATAAGAAAACAAGATCGCTCTCTAAAAGAGGACATAAGAAAACGGACGTTTATCCTGGGAATGACTTCCACAAACATAGACAGAAATGGAAGTAGCTGCATGTAAGCAAGCATGCAAGTGAGCACACAAGCATGCAATACAAAAGAAAATAAGTTATTCAACTTGGGAGAAGTATATAAACAATGTGGATCTTGACCTGATTATTGTCATGTAAATTGAAGGTAGGGTCACAAGTGAAACACAACAACCTATTCCAAATGTCATCATGATGTGAAAACTAGTTGATTTGAAAGACAGACAAAGATCAAATTGTCTTCTTGGTGGAGACAAAAGACAAGGAGCAAGTCGTCCTACAACAATCTGAATTACAAATGACCAAGTTGTCACTACCACCACGTTTGATGATAGTTTACTTTTGTGCAGTATTAAGTCCAAATTCATGACAAACCAGAGATGAAACTTCCCAAGGCGCAAGCATAATTGAATTCTGTTGACTTACATGTTAGGAAAGTTGAGTGTTTTGAAAAACACGATGCCTACATATCTTTTGGAAAGAAACAAGAAGTCAGGTGAAGCGTTAGGACTTGGACAACAGAAATACATTGTCAAGGTTAATATTTAGTCCAATGTTTTCAGAATTATGCAACTCAGTCTGACTTCACAAATTTCAGAAAAGTGATTGGCCAGGAAAACTTTGCTACACGCATATGGTACCATCAACAATACCAGGGCCCAGCCAGAGAATGTTGGTAGGAAACCTTCATTTGTTCTGAAACAAACTAAAGGGTGACTGGCAGGGAGCCTTCGCAAATACCAGAGCCCTGCCGAGGAGTGATTGCCATTGAACTTTTCTAGTACCAATGCTCCACCAAAGAGTGACTTATAGGGAACCTTTGCTTGTAACAAAGCACTGCCACAAGCCCTTCAAAGAGTGACTTGTACAAAACCTTAGCTTGTACTATTGACCCATCGGAGAGTGATTGGCAGGAACATTGACTAGAGAGTAGTTGGTCAAGATCCATTTCCAGTAGCAATGCTTCGACAAAGATTCATTGGTGGGGATTCTTCATTAGAGTGATTGGTGGGAATGCTTCGCCACGAGGGTGTTCCAAGATGTTACCTGTTGGGGATATTGTCCCTTCTACTGAAGACAAGGTTCAATACAGATACAGAAGATAGTCGCAAAGATGAAACTTATAAAAAGGGGTTGGACACGCCATTCTTTCACCACACTTCAAATGCACTCTTCAAAGACAGTGCAAGTTTGAATCCGAGGCAAGGGTCTCAGTTGGGAAAGAAGGAAGTTCAAAGACCAGAAAATTGGCAACATCAATGTGTGGTAAAAAACTAGCATGTGGATTTGACCTATACAAATCCTTGTAGGTTTCAGCAAAAAAATCAATGCATGGTTCTAAGTAGAATTTAAAGAGAGTGGCACAATGAATGAGGAAAAAGAAAAAATGTTATCATTTGGTGCCAATTTTATGTTATACACCATTGAAGGCGCACAAAGTTGTATAGACTGCATGTGATATAGACAGCACAGGTTATTGTACATACCTGCAACAGTGTCATACAAGTAGGCAGCCATACAAATTGGTAAGGGGCCATAAAGTGGTCAAATTGGACATATGGTTTCAATGACAAAAAGAGTTGGTTGACATTGGACATTTAATCAACGGGATCTTTACAGTGAAAGTGTTAGTCGGCATAGGAGGATTATTCATGAGTGGTCCATGCACAGGTGGACGAGGTCAAGGTAGAAATAGACAGAAAAAGACAGTTCAAAATTTAGAGGCGGGTGAAAAATAGTTAAATTTGAGGCATTTATCCCCCTCGTCCTTGACCATAATGAAGAGGTTAGTATTTAT
Organism: Taxus wallichiana var. yunnanensis; assembly: GCA_018340775.1. NCBI lineage: Eukaryota > Viridiplantae > Streptophyta > Pinopsida > Cupressales > Taxaceae > Taxus > Taxus wallichiana. The sequence goes on along the minus strand of CM031235.1, from coordinate 441,851,780 downwards.
GCCCGCCTCCTTGGATAATAATGGGCAGAACTTCTCTAGACCGTTAGGAAGAGGGCCTTTAAACATTCAACCGATCAGTTAAGGGCATTTAGGGCCTGAATTGCAGGAGAGAGTTGATAGACACTCACGTGGTGTAAGGTCATTTATGTGCTATGTGGTGCGCATAAGCGCCACTCTCCTTAACAATCAAAGTCCTTCACATTTGCTAGTGTTAGGTTAGAGTTTGAAAAATATTTCTTCAAAAACTTCAAGTTTGAAGTTGAATATGGTGTGACTTGCAAAGAAGAAGTAATAGAAAAAAACTGAGGCATTGTTCTGAACCCTGCCATTGAACCGATGAACCACATATTCATACAGCAGCAAACACATTGGGAATCTTTTGCCAATTACCCTCCACATAGTTGTTGAGGGTTGCCATGGATGCCAACAAGTTTAGAGAATCATTTATGTTTGTATTAGAGTTAATTGGATATTATGTAGCAAGTCTATGTTATGAATAAATGTGTTAATTCATAGTTCTAGCCGTGTAATGTCCATGGGAGTAATTTTCATTTTTTGTTACTAATGATAACTACCAATTGGGTGGTTGGAAAATGGTTTGAATAACTGACATGTCTCTTGGGCCAAACTTGGTACTTAAAGAACAGGCTAGAAGTTGGTAAGGGAGCTCTCATGTTTTTATATTCTCCTGGCATTCTTGCTGTCCACGACTGATGTACATTGCACATTACATGAATAACGATAAATATTACATCTATTTCTTGTAAATTGTTGTTTGTATAGTCTTGCACTTCAGTATTTCTATGAATAAAGAGAAACGTTACATCTATTTCTTGTTATTTGTTCATTGTAAATTCTTGCACTTTTATATTTCTGTACAACTGATTGGTCTATTATTGCATACTACAGTGCATGATATCTAATTTTGTCAAGGTTCTTGGGCTGCCATCTCTCACCCCTTGGTAACTTCATCGTCCTAAGCAAGTTCATTTTTTTTAAGTTCTAAATGTAAGAGGCATCTTTTACCATCCATATTAATGAGATAATGGGATCTTTGCTTTGTTGTAATTTAAATGTCAATGTAAATTGGAAAGATGCTTGTAGTTTCTTATCACTCATTTTATGGAGTTCGCAATGAGATTCATTTTGACCTATCAAGGAACCTTTGCTTTGTCACATACACTATTGGTTTGCATGTGTATTGTGAATGGTTTATATTATATTCACAATAATTTGTGTATCTTATTTAGAAAGGAAGAATATCAAGCCTTATTCTTAAGTAATCTGTCATGTATATAAGGTAATACTATTTTCATGATCATCTGAATTTCAGTTTTATGTCTCTTATTTTCCTTTGCTGTTTCTCACAATCTTAGCGAATGGAATTCCCTGATAGTACTTTTTAGAAGTTGTGCTAAAAATTCTGATTGCTATCTGTTATGGTTTGTGATTTCATTATCGATTAGTCTGAGCCTTCTACAGTATCTATTTCTACAGGAGAGACATATTTACAAATTTTTATTCTAAAGTTTTTGTCAATGAGCGACATAGTAAATAACTCTTTGTGCATTAGTCATTGTCCACAATTCTTGACTTTTTTGTTAAAATTAGCTTCAACTGTTGAAATGAGGAAAAATAGGTTTTTGGTTTTTTATTTCAAAATATGCATTTTCTCTCCATGTATGCATGCAGTTGTGGAGGTGGACCAAGATTACACCTTAGAACAAGGTTGCATAATCCAGTAGTTGTTTCCATATTTCACTCCAAATACGAAACTGATTTCCTTTGGTAGTCCTTAGTTCAGGTTCGTGTTTAACATGTATAGAAGTAACTTTATGATTGGATTTTTTGGTTATGGTCATGAATCACCCAAGGCCATTATCAACAGTTTTCAGTGCTTTCTCTCACCACAAACATGGGGGTGTATTGGAAATCCTTACCCATTCAAGGGTTGACATTTGGACGTAGGATAATCAAGAAGCAATGGTTGTGTGGTTAATTAATATTTCCATCAAAATAGGTCCTTCAAGCGACTTCTAGCAGTCCACTTTTCTTACAAATAACGACTGAAAATTGAAATCTCCCTCCACTCTGTCCCTCTGACATTTATGCATTTCTTGTTTTTGAAAACTAAAGTTATTATTTTTTTAAAAATCTATTTTTCAAATTTAATTACACTTTTTTTCAAAATTTATCCAATGGCCAACATGAACTTGAACTCAAACCTTGTGTCCCCAATTACATGATCAAAAAAGCATAACAATTTTTATTGTTGTATTGCGACAAGGAGTGCACTAGGGGCGCTGCCCGTCAACTCTGTTGGGGGCTGCCACACTCAAACCCCAACACCCCACCCTGTTCTTCAATACATTTGAGAGCGCCTTATTATTTGTAAGATGCACTCTGTACTTGGAGGCACTTGTTCTGACATTTGTCGAAGACCGGAGGGTGAGGTCCGGTCTAATAGGCAATCAGACCCCTCATAAATAAAAACTCTTTCTTGCTTTTGTTTTTGCCTTTTGCAATGGCTTCCTTTCTAACACTACACAATGAGAACATAAAACTGAAGAAGTAAAATGCCTTTCTGCGCTCCCTCGTGTTCAGCAAGGAGTCCCTCATTTACTCCCTATAGAACAAACTTGCAAATTCGCAACATCAATCTAATACATTTGACTTAAATTCTGTGCTCTTAGTCCACACTGCCATCTTTGCTCCTGCACCTATTGCCCTTGTTTTGTCAATATATGAACTTGTTTATGATGCTCATATTGTTGCACCTTTTGTTTATGTGCATACTACCCCTATTGCCGCACATTCTACTCATCCCTCTCCAATTCCACCTACTTATATACACGGATCTTTTAAGAAGCATACTGCTACCTTTGGTTCTCGCATACTTCGTTCATGGTTTATCTTGGTGGAGGAATCGGCAGACAATACTCCGTTCCACGATGTATTGTTTCTCCTATCCATCCTTCACTAGGATACTCGTCGCGACATTGTTTATGAAGCAGGTATTTCATCTTCAAAACCACTTGATGATATTGCTACAACTCAAGTTTACTCCACTCTTTGTGAGGGTATTGAGCAACACATGAGTTCTTATGCACCTTAACTCAAGCCTAGGAACCCTAAGATTACAACTGTTAGGCATGATCAATTTGGCACACATTCAAATCTTTCATCACATGCACTAGTTGTGCACACAACACCCAATCATATGTAGTCTTCTTCTACCATTTGTATTCATATCAGATGGATCTCTAATCACTTATGGCGGCATCATTAGCATTTTTGGTAGGGGATTACTAGTGTGGCACCTCCACTATTCATCTTTTGTGTCCGCTCACTTTGTTCCACCTACGTTTTGATGCTCTTTAGTTGGTTGAGTTCTTCTTTTGGAAGTTGTTTTTAGGAGCGATTCTCTTGTTATTGATGACGTCTTCTAGAGATTCACAGCATTTTATAGTTTCTTTCCTCACTTGGTGGGTTTGTTACTTTATGGGATCATTTTGTAGTTGTGCTCGATCTACGAGAGACATGAAGGGTTTCGTTGTTAAACCACAATCTACCCTCATTCATGTGAGCTCTATTTTGAGCTCTTTTTTCTCTACTTCAATTGCATGACTCTCCCATCACCACCAAGGCCATCTTCTTGAGAGATCTTTTATCTGTATCTTCAGCACCTTTTGACAGTTATTTTTGTAAGAAGCAATTTTGTTTCTTTCAATGTCATCGTATCTGTGTTTGAGTAGTAAGTTTTGTCCACTCATACAGATTTGTGGCGTCACTCCACCCAATCAACAGTATGGGGGTGCAGTGCAGATCCTGTTTCTTCGGGTGTTGTGTTCTTTGCTAACCCTTGGGATACATCTACTTCTGGCAGTTGATCAAATTAAGTTTGGTGAACTCTTGCACTATCAGCACCATTGGCAGTCTCCTTGAATGGAGTTATTCTGGTGAAATATAGTGTCAGTGTTTTTAAGTGATCGAGTAGCAGATCCATACCACTAGTGCAAAATTGAGTTTAAGTGACTTTTTGTCTATCAAACATCTACTTCTGCATTGTGTTTAAGTCTTGAGACGTGTTTCTTGGGATGCTTTGCAGCATATGTTAACTCTCTTCACTTTCATTGTTGTTACACGTCTTTTTACGTAATCTTGCACTGACATATGTTACCCACGGTGACTCTCTTTTACCATTTTTTATCAGTGTTTGTTCTGAGTGAGCCTCATATTGAGCACCAATTCTTGCAGGACTTAGTGGTTACAACGACTCAACATCCATGTATTCCAGCATATGGATTCGCAACCATAGGAACACCTAGTATTACATTGTGTATTTGTACAAAGGTACCTAATTAAACCTAGTTGTCGAGATCCATTGGTCTCTTTGTTTTTCTCTTCTCTCTCTCCCCAATTCTGCACTTGAGGCAGGGTGTTGGTGTGTTTGTGTTCACACTAGGCTGGTTGTAAAGGTTTTTTCCTAACCAGTTTGGTTTTAGCCGTTCACACTCACATAAGGGGTAAGATTGATTTAGGAAATTGGTTATTACATTGTTGAGTGGCGACCTCAATGTCCACATAAAAATTGAAACAATGCACTTATTTAGGTGATCCTCTTATTTTCTAATTTTTCACAACAATCAAGTAGTTGTTGTGAAACAAAATTTCATGTTATTTATACTTGGACTCCTGTGTATTTTTAATCATGTGAATATGAAAGAGAGATTTCTTTGTGTGCATAAGCTCTCTCTTTATGTGCATGAAATTGTTGTGGTAATAACATGCAGATGAGATCCTGGTTGAGAAGATTTCTCTTCTCCGATAGGGGTATGAAAAGGATTTAATATACATATACCTCAGTAAATTCAAGATTCACCATTAAATCCTTTCTTGTCTCCTCCATGCAAATGACCTTGATCGCAGGTTCATGGTAGAGAGGATAAATAGGAAATTGTTTGATGTTCTTTTAGGAGGGCACAGCAAGTCACTAGCTGCACCTTAGGAAGTTTGGACTCCATTCATCTCACCTATTTAATACTTGTAGGCAAGTTTTCAAAAGAAATGTGAGCCGAGCTTTAGTGCTAAAGAAAAAGGATAGGAGACTTTAGAGGAACCTACCGTAGCAGTGAAGACCTGTTATTTTGCACCCCTACAATTGGAAATGGTTCTTTATTTAATTAGGGATCCAACATAGCCTGCTCACCTTAAAAGCAAGGGAACCACAAGAGCTTCAATCGGAAACTATTGCATCCAAATTAACAAACACATAGAGGCACTAATTTAGGACACCTCCAAACAAGACACATTCAATCCTACCACACAACTTTGGACATTTGGCAATAAATAACAAAATAATAATGAGGGTTGGTTGACATCTCAGTTTCATACTGTAAAGATGAAATCCTCATTAAAACTGAATAGACAACCCTCCTGTACTAGGCATTTAGTGCCTAAATAGCTCCCTTAACAAGGCAGTTCAACTCCCATTCAAGTCACTAAACATAAACACGAAGAATTTTTAGGTACATAGAACCTGTTATACTGCATATTAGGGAGCATTTGTTCCATCGTGGATGAGAAAGAATGTAATGATAATTAATGGAATGATGTGCACCTGTTTATACAACCTTTATTGATGAGAAAGAATGTAATGATAATTTATGGAATGATGCGCACCTATTTATACAACCTTTTAGTGCAATAAATTCTTTACAGATGGCTACAGATGGGGTCTATGTTGGCCTACCCCATGGGTCTAAGTTGGCCCATCTATACATGTGATAAATGACATTTCACTTCCTTTAATCAGCTCTGTGGCTTGGGCCGACACATGAGGCTTTGTCACCACTCTATAATCTAAATCAATTCTAGTAGCTGCAACTTTCTGCAAATATCGTTTCAAGCACAACAAAAAGATCTAAATACTGGATAATACAAGGGAATCCAAGACAGTAATTAGGAATATCATTTCATTTCATACATTGAGAAGTCCTCGTGAAATTCTAGAAACTTCAAAATCACATACCTGTACAGGCCATAAACTCAAACATTGAACAAACAAGTTCATTTTAGTTCCGCGCATATCAACTTTGCTATAAGGGGAAAACCATAAAGCTGCATGTAAATCATTTTTTATGAAAACAATTTTTGCATGATACCAATCTTCCAACTACCTTTCGTAAAGACAGAAGAGAAATCATGAAGCTATTCATAAATTGGTCGAATTTAGGTCATTATTACTTAGGCTATTATTGCACTTTCTTCTTCACTAGCACTCGGAGGAGGATTTGTTCTTGTTCGAGAAACAGAAGCTTCACATTTTAGGCTCTTATGCAAATGCATTTGATATTGAATAGTAAAGACAAACCTTAAAAGCATTCTTGATTCAATAACTCAATTCATCATATGCTTCAATCAAATTATTAGTTGGTAGATTACATACCATATCTTTCAATGGCTGAAGACACTTCCTCTACGGTGTACCCCATTTCCAATAAGCAGCCTCGGATATTGGTTTCCTGGGAAATTTTGAAGAAATAAATCAAACCATAGGTAGATATTATAGGAAATGAATCCATACTATAACTTTCCTAGCTAGGAAATTGCTTCTAAGAATGGCTATAAGACCAAACATGTAGAAAAGAAAATGCGGAAATTAAAGAAATTCAGCTGCATCTGTGAAAGTAAATGCAGCAATTAAGGCAATTCAGCTGCAAAGACCCCTCTCTCTCTCTCTCTCTCTCTCTCTCTCTCTCTCTCTCACACACACACACACACACACACACACACAAAAGAAAAAGAATATTAAAGCCAAGGATGCTAAGTATAATGCCTTCCCCTCTCCCTCACTACCAGCCTCTCTCTCTACCTCTACAAATGGATACCTGTTCACACAAACAGACACAGATACATATGTAACTATGTTGAAGGATTCAAACTTTAAATCCTCAGTAGCATGATCTGACAAACCTGAAATGGGATTTATGAATCAATGGATATGGGTTCATAGATCCATACACCAAATATAGCAGTCATCTACCCTGTTGCACATTGCAAATCCGGATAATCGAACCCAATGACCTGTAAGAGCCAAGTTTTGCATGAGAACTGCCCCCGCACCCTTCCCCGAACCCCAATGATCCGTGAGAGCCAAGTTTTGTACGAGATTGACCTGTGAGAGCCAAGTTTGGTGTATGGATTTATGAATCAATGGATATGGATTCATAGATCCATACACCAAGTATAGCAGTCATCTACCCTGCTGCACATTGCAAATCCCCATAATCGAACCCAATGACCTGTGAGAGCCAAGTTTTGTACGAGATTATCTTTGCATCGCCCATCCCCCACTCCTCCACCCGTCCCACTCCTCCCCCCCGCCCGCCCCTACCCCTCCCGATAACATGCAAATAAAATCATAAAATGTTGTTCTCATATAAAGCACTGAAAAAGACACTAACACAGGCAGAATCAATCTAACACTTCAAAATTCAAATCCCCAGTTGCATGATCTGACAAGCATGAATTGGTCTTTATGAATCAATAGATATGGATCCATGGACCCATACACCAACTATAGCACTCATCTACCCTGTTGCACATTGCAAATCCCCATAATCTAACTCAATGACCTGTGAGAGACAGGTTTATCCCCCAAAAATATAAAGATAACATGTAATTAAAAACTTAAATGTTGTGCTCATATAAAGTATTGAAAACAGACACTAGCAAAGGCAGACTCAATCTAACACTTCAAACTCTACCCCAAAACAACATAGAGTTTCAACGAAGTGGGTTACAAATAATTTTATACTGCAGATAACTAAGGACAGAAGTGAACAAAGTAAATATAGGAGAGACAATATTTGTAAGGAATTTTAGATTTTTTTCACTGTCCACTTTCATCAAGTTCTGATGACTCATAATTCTAAATTTTCCTTATTTATTTAAGTTTCCACATTGCATGTACAACCCTTTACCCTCCTTAGGATATGATGTGAAAGAGAAGGAGAATCTCAGCCAACCAACATCAAGCGCAAGATGTAGAAATAATGCGTTGTGCGCAGAAATAATGTTCAAAAATATTATACCATGAATGAAGAGTATATGGAATATAGATGGTTGCTCCATTCAAACAGATATTTGGACAAATGTTTGAATTATCCACTCTTGACAATAAGTGTATCTTCAACAGCAGGATCTCACATTTGTAATGTTGTTGATCACATAAAAAGATATTGAAAATCCAACCCTAGGAGACCATTAACAAATTTATCCCATCTAGGGTTGTGCCAGTTAACGTAGACGTTTACCTAATTTGTGAAGTTGCATGGTGATTGGCACAAAAGCAGGATCAGGATATCCTTGGGACCGACTTTTTGTGCATGAACTAACAATGCTTTAAGCACAATGTGACATTTTATTGGATTTCCAACATTTTATTGTATTTCCAACATGATATGGACCGGAAGAAAAAATTGTATGCTCCAATGCAATGTCACAATTCACAAGAATAATCATGAACATGCAAAATATAGCCACAAAGGGCTGTCAATTCTTTCTTTGCTTTACACGTCATTCTTCTTCAGCCTACATTTGTCGTGATCAAGGTTTGCACACATGAATACTATTATTTTCATGTGTGCATCATGAAAAAGATCTTCCTTAACTGCTATGGAGGTGAGACATTTTTTAAGTCATGACCACTGCAAAGAAAGTATATGGTTATAGAAGCAAGATCTCTCACATCCAAAACTAGTATACTCAAATTATTTGTGGACATGGTGGATTTGGCACAAAGGTAACCTTGTACAATAGGCATGCTAAGGATCTTCAAAACTAATGGATGCTTCCAAGAAAAATGCAACAATTTGCATTTGTTTACAGCATTTTAGTCTTAAAGGGGTTGACCAATCTAATTTGAAATGAACTGGAGTGGTTGTGACTTTATATAATTATTTGAAATAAACCAGTTGGACTAAAGATGATTAGAAACCCAAGTTACATTGATAATATCCCTAAAATGTGATCTTACAAAGATGAGACGTATAGAGAAGATGTTTTCAGAACTATTCCCAATAGAAAAATGATACATGTGAGATCAAAACATGAAGCCTTTACTATGTTGCTCCTGCATACATGCCCTACAGATGATTGAAAGTTGATACAAATCAGTATTTGCAAAGCATCTGGACCAAGAATATGAATGATGATAAGCAGATATTTCATGGAAATTATGCACTAGAGGTTTCTGATGGTGAAAGAACATACGCATATTGATGCACATGCTATGATTTTCAAATTCATAAATCACATACGCATTTCCTAGTCCAGTTTCTTGTCATGTAATTTGAATGATTCAATCATATAATAATAATGTTGTTTTTTTCCGCCTGTCAACAGTCACGTTTTATTATTTCCCTTTTACAATCTTGGCTATATTGCAATTAACTTCATACATATTAGTATCTTCAACATATTTTGACTTAAATTGAATATTATAATTGCCATCATCCTTATCTTATTATTGTCATGTACATGGATAAATGCATATAAAAGTATTCATATATACACATACAACAAAAAGACGATTGTTAGGCTTAAATACAAAGAATGATTTTCTGCAATCCCATGCAAACAGGGGTGAAGACATATCAAACATACACCCAAATTGGATAGCGAATCCATATCAAGGGGCCCTAGAATCTTAACAAATATTTAGAGAACACATGAGTTGGAACATCACAAAAGCAGAAATAGAATTCATCAGGAAGGCAAACATAAAAAAACTGTCAAGCACTTCAAAACATGGGAATTAAACAACAATAACTGTCATCTCTTACCATGGACATAGCGAAAATTAAAAATTTAAAGGGAGGAAGCGAACAAAGAGGAATGGATATTGCCAAATATGCAAGAGAGTTGTACCTATACACATTATACGATACACTTAAAGTCCTCCAAAAGAGAAAGGGGAGCATGTCTTTACAAAAGATAAAACCCAAGGCACATGCTAAGGTAAACACATTCTTGTATAGCATTAATTGGAGATAACCAGAGATATTGCTGGTATTTGATGACCATTCAATTTGTGTAATGCTAAGTTGCAGGGAAATTCAAAAGTGGTGCAGGAGTGCAAGGTGATCACTTCAGACGAGCTTGGAACAGCTGAGCCCCCAATCCTGCATAAGGCAGATATAAAAGTTCTGAAACAATTTTAACAATTTGAGAGAGCTTTTGGGCCACACCCCATATCGAATAGGGATCGCCATATAATCAAGAGTGGTGATGGTGCAGAATGGGCCCTGTCTAGACTCCCCTCAGATTTATCTATGTAGGGCCCATATAGGCACCGCAACCCACCCCCCCCCTCTATATACATGGGGGCACTATATAGATATGGGGGAGTTCTAGATTTGCACTAATATTTGTAAATGAGGCGATGGGAGTCCATTCCTTGGAAATGGCTAATGGATAATCACAATTTTGCAAGGTTTGGTAGGGGACTACAGGGCGCAGCACAAAAATAAAATATTCAAAAATATGCAAAATATTTTTATATTCTAAGAACTGAAATTCAAATAACCTATTCATAATAAATAAGAACACTACAGAAATGCCCAAATCAGCAATTTCCAATTAGCAGTGATTAAGAAATGAATACATGATACACGAGAATCATCACTAACTGACTAATCTCACTATCAAAGAGAAAATTACATATTGGATATTACAACCTCAAGAGTCATAGACAAAATTATACACACGATTATATGTGAGTCTTGACTCACAATCATGTTGAACAAAGAATGGGCTCAAATCACTCAATCTCTGCAGAGAAGCTAATTCATAAATGTTGAGGCGTCCAGGGCACTTGAAGCATTTGAATCTGTAGCTCAAAACTGATGTGTTCCACCTTGTCCATTGAGAAACCTCTCTCTCCCATGGCTTTATCTTTTGTAACTTATCTAAGGTTTACCGGGGTTCGCACCCTATAGTTAGGCTTTTATTTCATTTCTTTAGTGTCCGTTACTTTCGCAGATTTTGGAGTTCTTATAGCATTCCTACTTGCTATTGTGACTTTTTGTATGTTAAAGTCCCATTGACCTGCTTTAGAGACTCGTGAACATTCATATGGTTTTATTTTTTCTTTCTTTCTGTAGTTGCTGACCAGCTAAATCCAATTTTGTTTGTGCAGAAATAGCCTCCTCCTAAAGTTGCTCAACATCCTATGCTAGATTTTCCGAGAAATTGAAATAGAAATGGGTCCAAAACACAGAAATGCTGATTTTCAAAACCACTTGGGTACGAAACGGCACGGAAATGTCTGCCCAATATATTAATAAATATATAAATATATATAAAATTTTAAAAACGCATGATACTCTTAAAAATATAGCATTCATCAAAGTTCAAAAAATTCAGCATGCTTAAAATCTCACATATACATGATTATAATCTAGATTTTAGAATAAAGCATCTACATTTTCCTTGGAATCAGCAGCTTCGTGAAAGCTTGTGGAAACTGAAAATCAGCAATGGAATGAGAGTGTGTTTTGTAATGGGCCAAAGGTGTGTTTATATAGCTTTTAGGAAGTGTGTTTAGCAAGTTTAGGGTATGCATTTTAGGGTTTTGACTTTTTTACTATATTTTATTCTTTTGAAATTTCTGGCTACCTGTGCCACTTGAAAAGAGATGCAAATCACCCAAGTTCGTATTGGAAACAGTAAAAAGGGCTCTCCATAATGGAAGCATTTCTAGTTTCGTTTCTGTACCGAAAATGTATGGATGCAAGTACAGGGCGGGTGTAATATCCCTTTCCAAACTGAAACTGAAAAAGAAGGAAATGGCGCAGACTCAAATCAAAGCAAACTGAAATTTATAACAGCCAACTGAATTTTTGGACAGCAGGGTACAGCAGTCTGTAATCTTATGACACCCCTTCCAAAATTACAATAATTCACCAGCAATAGCATTTTACACCATCCAAGGCATGTAGGTAACTTTTGTAAATATTTTACAACAAGTACATGCCAAGAAATGAGTTTTTAAACCCCCAACTGGAGTATATTTAATTAAATTTGCAACAATAGCGAATCCACTTACAAAAATGGCTAGAAGTTGAGATTCCAAGGCCCAAAATTCAATCCATCAAATGCAACCAGTGTTGGTATGTGAAGTCAGCATTGAGTGAGCAGGTAGCGACCAAGCTAGCAGGTTGGCAGGTTGACCCGAGCATACGAAGTCTCTTTGAATCACATGCGTTCGGGCGCAACCGGAAGGGGTCATGAGGGGCTGGCTGTAGCCCCCTACCACAGTCGAAAGTTGTTCCAGCTAGGCCATTAGGTCAAGCCAGAAAAATTTGGCTTTCATACAACACTTTTTGGGGAGTCCGTACAATATGGTACGCGGTTTGTACTACATGCAGTTTTGTACTACGAGTTCTTTCTATAAAAGGAACCCATGAATAGTAAAGTTGTACGATTGTACAGGATTGTAATCATTAGAGCTAGTGCATGGTGACTGCCATTGATGTAACAGCGGATTTATTCCTAAGTAATAAAATATTGAGAGACCTTTGCCCATGGTTTTTTTCCTGGTACATTACCAGGTTTTCCACGTAATATTTGTGTATGTGTTTTAGATCTGTTTATTTCTTATTGCTTTCATTGTGATTGTTTCTCTCTACACTGTTTATTTTTCTAACAATTGGTATCAGAGCAAGGTTAGTGCAGAAGGGGTTTGTTCTTGTGAGAAGTGAAGAATGACAAGAGGCATAGTTACTAGATACGAGGTCCAAAAATTTGATGGTTCTAATTTCGCTTTGTGGAAGCTAAAGGTTCAAGCCTTGTTGGTGAAGGATGGATGCACCCTAGCTCTCAAAGGGGCAACATCAAAACCTGCAACCATGAATCAGGCGGATTGGGACAAGAAGGATGCCCTAGCCAAGGCCACAATTCAGTTATCACTGGCAGATTCAGTTTTGTTTAATGTTTCAGAGGAGACAACGGCACAAGGCTTGTGGAATAAGCTCAAAAAGTTGTACAAGACCAAGTCTTTGGCAAACAAGATTCTCTTACGACGGCAGCTATATAATCTGAGGATGCAGGACAGTTCATTAGTCGTGGATCATCTCAATGATTTCAACACACTAATTAGCAAGTTGGCTTTAGTGGAGGTGAAAATTGATGAAGAAGACAAGGCGGCCATTCTACTATGCTCTCTACCTAAATCTTGGGATCAGCTAGTCATGGTGCTTAGTAACTCAGCACCGCAAGGGAAATTAGTTTTTGAAGATGTGGTGGCCACAGCAATTTCAGAAGAATCAAGGCGGAAGACATCTCAAGGGACTTCTTCCAATGAAGCCCTAATAGCAAGGGGCGGATCTACGGAAAAGGGAAAGCTGAGCATGTGGACGAACTAGGTCGAAATCCAAGGGGCGGAAAAGAGTTAAGTGTTGGAACTGTGGAAAAACGGGACATGTCAAAAAGGATTGTCGGTTGAAGGCAAACAAGGAGACTTCCAACCCACAACCATCCAAGGCAAATACAAAGAAGAGTTGAAGCATCATTGGAAGATGGAGAGGTATTGTCTGCTAATATGAGAGGTCAGTTACATGATATTTGGCTTATTGATTCAGGAGCCTCTTTTCACATGACTCCTCACAGGGACTAGTTTTCTTCTTATCGGTCATGTGATATAGTTTTCTTCTTATCCGTGCATGGTTATTGGGGGAAAAGTCAGAATCTAAATGTTTAATGGGGCGGTGAGGATTGTTCAAGCATGTAAGACATGTACTAGGCTTGAAGAAAAACATTTTGTCGCTTGGAGTATTTGATAAACATGGTTATTGGTTTAGTGGAGAGAAGGGTTGTCTCAAGGTAACAAAGGGAGCGCTAGTAGTGCTAAAGGGAGAAAAGGTGGGCAATCTCTACAGATTGGTCGGAGAAACTTGTATTGGAGAGGCTGCAATGGCATCGGATGCGGAATTGGGGTCAATGACAACTTGGCATCAACGGCTAGGCCATATGAGCGAGCATGGTCTCAAGGTACTACTAGATAGAAACCTTCTCCCAGGTGCAAAATCTTTAGATCTGAATTTTTGATATGGCGCATTTTTCCAAAAGCACTACCAGAAGTAAAGAACTCCTTGATTTAATTCATTCAAATACTTGGCAAGCACCTGTTGCATCTATTGGGGGTTTGTCATATTTTGTTTCATTTATAGATGATTGTTCCCATAAGGTGTGGATTTATCTTTTAAAGAAGAAATCAAAAGTTTTTTCTTGTTTCAAGAAGTTTAAAGCTCTAGTAGAAAACCAAAAGAGTAAAACAATAAAATGTCTTAGAACTGACAATGAGGGGAATTTTGTTCAAAGGAGTTTAATGGATTTTGTAGTGAGCATGGCATAGCAAGACAATTGACGGTTCCTAGAACACCACAACAAAATGGTGTTGTTGAAAGGATGAACCATACAATCATGGAGTGAGCTAGATGTATGTTGAGCACTGTTGGTTTGGAGCAGAAATTTTGGGGTGAGGCTGTTAATACAGCCTGTTTTTATCAATAGGTCACCTACTACAACTCTAGATCTTAAAATTCTTGAAGTGTGGACAAGGAAACCGTTGATTATTCCTTTCTTCGTGTTTTTGGTTCGATGCTTATGTTCACATTCCTAAAGAAAAGAGGAATAAGTTGGATGTAATGTCTGTAAAATGTATTTTTCTTGGCTATGCAGATGGTACAAAGGGGTACAGTTGTGGGATGCTGCTGCCCACAAGCTAGTGATTAGCCGAGATGTCAAATTTAATGAAATATCAGTGCAAAGAAGTAAAGAACAACAAAGTTCAAAATTTGTTCCAGTAGAGGTGGAAACATATGATGCTGATATGGAGGTGCAGAATGAAAATCAGCAAGATAACGATCAAGATCAGGTATATGATGAGGATGAACGAAACCAGATGAGCCACAGGGTGACACATCACACTTTGTGAGGAGATCCACTAGAGTGACCAGACCACCGGAAAGGTACTCTCCTAGTTGTAATTCAGCTTATGCATTAGTTACTGATGTTGGTGAGCCTAGCTCATATCAAGAGGCTTGCAAAGCTGAAGATGCAAGCAAATGGAGAGCTGCCATGGAGGAAGAGATGGAAGCTCTACATAAAAATAAGATGTGGGAGCTTGTGCCATTGCCTAAGGGGCGAAAAGCTATAGGGAACAAGTGGGTCTTCAAACTGAAAAAAAAGACAAATGATAACATGGAGCGGTATAAAGCTCGGTTGGTGGCCAAGGGGTATGCGCAGAAATCTGGTATTGATTTTGATGAAAAAATTTCACTGTTGTACGGCTTAGTACAATTAGAGTTGTTTTGGCTCTTGTTGCTAGTCTTGATTTAGAGTTAGAACAGTTAGATGTTAAAACAACCTTCTTGCACGGTGATCTTTCTGAGGAAATTTATATGCAACAACCAGAAGGTTTTGAGGAAAGAGGAAAGAGAATCTTGTTTGTAGGTTGAACAAATCATTGTATGGTTTGAAACAGGCGCCAAGGTGTTGGTACAAACAATTTGATTCCTTCATGATGAGCTTGGGTTTTAGTAGATGTGAGGCTGATCATTGTGCCTACTTTCAAAGGTATGAAGATGGCAGTTTCATTATTTTGCTTTTGTATGTTGATGATATGTTGGTAGCAGGTCCCAACATGCACAGAATCATCAAATTGAAAGCTCAGCTTGCTAGGGAGTTTGAAGTGAAGGACTTAGGAGGTGCAAATCAGATTCTTGGGATGAGGATACATAGAGACAGAAAGAATAGGAAGCTTTGGCTGTCACAAAAGACTTATGTGGAAAAGGTTCTGCAGCGCTTCAATATGCAAAATGCATAGCCCAGTTAGTACCCCATTTCCTGTTCATATTAAATTGTCTTGAGATCGGCAGTGCCCTAGCACCAAAGTAGAGAAGACTTAGATGTCTCATGTACCATACTCATCAACAGTAGGAAGTCTTATGTTCACCATGGTGTGCACCAGACCAGACATTGCACAAGCAGTGGGAGTAGTCAATCGTTACATGGCGAATCCTAGATATGATCATTGGACGGTTGTGAAGTGGATTCTTAGATATTTGAGAGGCACTTCTGCTGTTGCTCTTTGCTTTAGTGGGAGTAGTCTTCAGGTAAATAGTTTTGTCTTTGTGATACCGGAAACACGGGCGAGTGCATTTAAAGTGTAGAAATGTTTCGCACACCGGTGATATATAAAGCGTGAAAACGTTTGAAACGGCACAGCGCGTTTCGAAACATTTTCACGTTTCTGCGCCTATCACTTCAAAAAAACGGAAATACGTTTTAAAAAGTAAAAAAACTTTGCATTAAATGCGGCGAAACCCTAATACGGCTGCATACCTTGCTAAACACACTTCCTAAAAGCTATATAATGACCTCTTGGGTCCATTCTAAATCACACTCTCATTTTTCTCTTGCTAAATACGAGTTTTCATTAAACTAGCATTTAGTATTGTGAAGAACAAAGAGACATCAAGGAGACTTCAAGGAGGAATTTGAATCAGATTTGGAATGTGGGATTGACTTCAAGGAGGAAAAACCAGGTATTTTTCAATTTTTATTTTTATTTTGCTAAAGAAAATGTTAATGTGATCAATGATCACGAATGATGTGTGCATTATGCACACATCATTCGTGATCATTGATCATGATGTCAATATGTAGGTTTAATTTAGTAATTTTAAAACTCTATGCTTAAAAAAAAATGTAACATTTTCTTTGCGTTTTAAAATAAAAAACATATATTCTTTTTTTAAATTATAAATATCATCCAAACTCTGTGTATGCTCTCACCTCGCACCTATACGGTGACCTTGGTGATCAAAAACAGAATAGGATGTGTAGGGTTTTTAAATTTAATTCTTTTTTGTTTTTTTAAAAAAGTTTATTTTGTTTTTTTAAATTAAAAAATCCGAACTCTGTGTATGCTCTCACCTCGCGCCTGAACGGTGACCTTGGTGATCAAAAGCAGAATAGGATGTGTAGGGATTTTTAATTTAATTCTTTTTTGTTTTTTAAAAAAAGTTTATTTTGTTTTTTTAAATTAAAAAATCCGAACTCTGTGTATGCTCTCACCTCGCGCCTAAACGGTGAACTTGGTGATCAAAAGCAGAATAGGATATGTAGGGTGTGGTTCTATTTAATAATTTATTGTTATCTAAGTTTATGTTTTTATTTTTCAATGAAGGTTTGATTCAATGGCATCTAGTTCAGCTTCAGTGGGAGGGCATGGGGAAGGGGAAGAAAGCCAAAGTGGGGGTGTGGATCCTAGAGCTCCTCTTTGGAGACATGTGCAAATTGTGGAGAACCTTGTTGGCGGTGGCTCTCGAGTTTGGGTATGCAATCATTGCAATATACAATACAAATCCTCTTATACCCGACTCAAAGCTCATTTAATGGGGAAATCAGGAACGGGGATTAGAAAATGTGGCAAGGTTGAACATAAACATATATTGGCATATATGAAAGAGCAAGAGGACGCTGATATGGAATCTTCAAGAGCTAGATTTAAAACAGCTCCTTTCACGCAAAATAGGGGTTCACAAAACCACCCAACCCATCAAACCATCATTTTATCCAAGTTGCGGTTGAAACTCCAACAAATGGGAGAGTATTTGTCTTGAAAGAGAATTTCCAAAGGCCCATTAGAGCAAGCATTTGCAAATGAGAAAAGGGATGTTGTTGATGAGTTGGTTGCTCGATGCATTTATGCATGTGGGCTGCCCTTCAATGTGTTGCGCTCACCTTATTGGCAACAAATGGTGAGAGGTATTAATGATGCACCGAAAGGGTATAAAAGCCCTAGTTATGAGAAGGTCAGAACCACATTGTTGGCGAAAGAAGTGGCCCATGTACATACTTCTTTGTAGCCAATTAGGGACTCATGGAAGGACTCAGGGGTATCTATCATTTCAGATGAATGGAAAGATGCCCGAAATAGACCCCTAATCAACATTGTTGCAATGTGCCCTAAAGGGGCAATGTTCTTAAGGGCTGTTGATTGTGAGGGTGAAGTGAAAGATGCTCAATTTATTGCTAATATTTTGATTGAGGCTATTGAGTCAGTGGGCCCTGCAAGTGTTGTCCAAGTCATCACGGACAATGCCAAAAATTGTAGAGCAGAGGGCTAATTGTTGAGGGGAGATATGAGCACATTTTTTGGACACTTTGTGCAGTACACTCCTTGAATTTGATGTGCGAGAAGATTGGAAAATACCATGGATTGAGGAAGTTTATACGAGAGGCAAATGAGATCCAAATGTTTATCACAAATCATCATATGTCATTTGTGCTATCTTTAGGAGGTTCTCGACATTAGAGTTTTGAAGGTAACCAAACAATTTCCTAGTTTCTAATTTTTATTTGCTAACTTTTTATGAAATATCAAATTATCAATTGAATTCCTTTTAATTTATTTTTTTTTAATTAACTTGCTTTAATTTATTTTAATAGGTTGCTGAAACAAGATTTGCCTCTCACACGCTCGTCTTGAGACGACTTGTGAAGGTAAAGCAAGCCTTAAAGCTTATGGTGATTGATGATGTTTGGTCGTGTGGAGGCAATCAAACACAGAAAGAGCCATCAAAATAAAATCAGTGATACTTGATGATATTTGGTGGGCAAAGGTTGCATACTTGCTTAGTTTTACTGAGCCTATTTTATCTATGATTAGATATGCAGACACGGATAATGCTTGCATAGGGGAGATCTATGATGGCATTGACTCTATGCTTGAAAAAATTAGAGACATCATACAACAAAAAGAGCAGGATCCTGAAGAAAAATTCTACAGTGAAGTTAAGAACGTGATCATGAGAAGGTGGAATAAAATGACCACCCCATTGCATCTCCTAGCCTATGCCCTGAATCCCAAATTTTATAGCAGTGAAATACTTGCACTACCTAGTAGGCAAAAACCATATGATGACCATGAAGTTGCAAGTGGAGCTAAGGCAGCATTCTGGAGGCTTTTTCCTGATCCAAATGTAACTAGTACGGTCCGTTGTGAAATGACGCTCTTTGTCTCTTCATCTAATAGTAGCATGGGTGAAATAGATGCAGCACTTGACAGGTACAAGATGACCCCATGCATGTGGTGGTGTGCACATGGCCATGATGCCAAGTGG
The DNA here is from genome assembly GCA_018340775.1 of Taxus wallichiana var. yunnanensis. Taxonomy (NCBI): domain Eukaryota; kingdom Viridiplantae; phylum Streptophyta; class Pinopsida; order Cupressales; family Taxaceae; genus Taxus; species Taxus wallichiana. The sequence continues at coordinate 441,832,584 of CM031235.1, read as the reverse complement.
CTGCGACCTGTTGCCATTAAAATCCTTTCACAGGTATCAAATATTAAAATGAAATCAAAAGTTTGTTTATTAATTAAAAATGTATGTTCTTACTTCTTAGTAAATTAATATTATAGTATTACTAATTGAAAATTTCTAACTTCTTTTTTGTAACAGGTGGCTAGCAATTCCTCAGCAGAACGGAATTGGAGTACATATTCCTTCATCCACTCAGCCAAACGGAACAAGTTAGCATCCAAGAAGGCCGAGGATTTAGTGTATGTGCATTCCAATTTGTGCATTCTATCACACAAGAGTGAAGCCTATGTTAGAGTCCCAACAAACTTTGGGATATTGATCCTGAGACTAGCGACTTTGATGCTTCTGCTGCAACTCTTAGCCAACTTTCACTGCTTGGTATTGATGAAGAAGAATCGGGATCTTTTGCAGAAGGGAGGGAGAGTGGAGCTAGTGGGAGTGGAGATGTCGGTGCTAGTGGTGTTCATGGAGATGATTATGACTATGAGGAAATCTAGATGATATATTCTAGAATCTAGATTATTATTATGTATATGTGAATCATTGAAATTGTAACCATGTTGAATGATGACTCTTTAGAACTTAGAAGTTCAAATTTCAATGAATTCAAAATATTTTGAGTGCTTTATCAATTATCTCTTATGGTCTACAATTATAAAATGAGTACTATGCATATATATATATATATATATATATATATATATATATATATATATTTTTTATTTTTTAATAATATATTGTACGGACGTTTCCGTCGACATTTCGTATCCAAGGTTTTTTGAAAATTGTTGTTTCCGCATTTCGTACCCGTTTCCATTTCCGTTTCCGTTTCCTGGCAACATAGGTTTTGTGGATGCAGATTTTGGTGGTGACAAAGATAGGAGAAAGTCTACTACAGGTTTTGTTTTCTCCTTAGCAAGAAGTGCAATTAGTTAGGTCTTTAAGCTTCACTCAGTGGTAGCTTTGTCCACTACTGAAGCTGAATATATGGCAGCTACACAAGCTTGTAAGGAGGGTATTTGGCTTCATAGGCTTTTGGGTGAGTTGCAGGTCAAGCAGGATAAAATGGTGTTGCATTGTGACACACTTAGCACGGAACCCAACATACCATGCCAGAACGAAGCATATAGATGTGCAATATCACTTTGTACGTGATGTGGTGGAAGGACAGATCTCTTTAGCCAAGATACACACAAATATAAACCCAAGAGATATGTTGACGAAACCCATTGGAAGAGAGAAGTTCATTTGGTGCAGAACTTCTCTTGGCTTGCTTATTAATTGATTGGCAACATGAGGCATTGGTTTTTCAGGAGTAATTCGCAGGGAAGAAATCTGACTTCAAGTGGGAGATTGTTGGTATGTGAAGTCAGCATTGAGTGAGCAGTAGCGACCAAGTTGGCAGGTTGGCAAGTTGACCCGAGCGCACAAAATCTCTTTCAATCACATGCGTCGAGTGTGAACAAAGGCCTAAATGTCAGCGGTCACAAGGGGTCTAACTATAGCCCCTACCACAACCAAAGGCTGCTCTGAAGCAAGGCCGTTAGGTTGAACCCAAAAAAACCGGCGTTCATTCAACACATTTTAAGGGAATCTATATAATACAAGATGTGGTTAGTACTACACGTAGTTTGTACTAAACGCGATTTTGTACTACGAGTTCTTTCTATAAAAGGAGCCCATGAATAGTAAAGTTGTAATCATTAGAGCTAGTGCGTGGTGACTACCATTGATGTAACATCCGGTTTATTCTTGAGTAATAAAATACCGAGAGACCTTTGCCCATGGTTTTTTCCTAGTACATTATTAGGTTTTCCACGTAATATTTATGTATTTGTTTTAGATTTGTTTATTATTATTTCTTTCACTATGATTGTTTCCCTCTACATTGCTTATTTTTCTAACAACTTGACCTCATAAATTATGAACAATCCAAATATCAACAAAGAATGAAGTGTCGTGCACTAGATATCACCAAAATCATCCACTATGCAAGTCGCCACCCTAGGAGAGAGTTTACAATAAGCTGGAAATGACGAATTTCCAAATAAAATCTAAGTATAGCTTAAGTATGACCTCCGTATAAGATCATCAATGAAGAAATGAGGGGTTTCGTCCACAAATCAAGTGCAAAGAGGGTTTTCATCCTCAATTGCAAGAGAGCAATTTCATGCTCCAACTCAAAGAAAATGAATTCCAAAGTAAGTGTCCCCTTTTCCAAGCCAAACAACCCCTTTATATAGCTAAAGGTGGCGCCAAAATCAAAAGGATGATCCCCCAAAGAGGACCAACCTCCTTGTAGAAATATAAGTTTCTTTTTATTTTTTCAAGTTGGTATTTGCACTTTTTGAACCAACTTAACTTTTCTAAGTCATAATTAGAAAGTTGCTTGAAAATAATATAAAGCTACAAAAGCAACTGACAATCATGACATTAAATACTTCCCTTGCTCTTTCCCTTTAAGCCAACCTGGAAGTGGAATGGGCCCAAGGTCTTCAAAATGAACTAGCCTAGAGAAGGGGACATTACAGTCCTCCCCTCCCAAAATTGCTTGCCCTCAAGCAATTGCAAACTTCATTGTCCGGAAAATTCAGCACCCTTCTTTGTAGCTTCCTTGTCTTGATATGTCATCCAATGGGCGAGGACTTGGTTTCCTTGATAAAGCATCCACTACCACATTATTTTTCCCTTTGACATATTCAATGTCAAAGTCATATGCTTGTATTTTGCTCACCCACTTTTGTTGTGGTCATTCAAATCTTTTTGATGAAGAAAGAACCTCAAACTATTATGATCAGTTTTGACCACAAACCAAGTATTGCGAATTTGGCCAATGCATGCATAATGGCCAACATTTCTTTGTCATAGATGGGGAAATTCAACTCATGCTCCTTTAGTTTCCAGCTCTCAAAAGCAATAGGATGCTTATTTTGCATCAAAACAACCCCCACACCTTTTCTAGATGCATCACATTCAAGCACAAAAGGAATAGAAAAATCCAGAACAGCAAGTACTGGGCATGAACTCATTACCCTTTTGAGCTTCTCAAAGGTTAGTTGGGTTGAATCCGACCAGCAAAAAGCTCCTTTCTTTGTCAAATCAGTCAAGGGGGCAGCAAGTTGTGAGTATCCCTTGACAAATCTTTGGCGTAGCTACAAAGACCAAGGAACCCTCTCAATTGTGTCAATGAGGTAGGAGGCCAATCCAATATGGCTTGGACCTTTGTTGATCCACATGGACTCCTTGGGCATTGATGACATGTCCAAGATACAAAATTTTACTCAAACCGAACTCACACTTGGATTTCTTTGCAAAGAGAGCTTGTTGTTCCAAAATTTCCAGCACCATATCCAAGTGTCTTAAATGCTCCTCCCATGTTTTATTGTATATCAAGATGTCATCAAAGAACACTAGAACAAACTTCCTCAAGTACTTACCAAAAACATGATTCATGCACGATTGGAAAGTAGTGGGGCATTGGTTAACCCAAAAGGCATAACAAGAAACTCGAAATGCCCAAAGTGACACCTAAAGGTTGTCTTGTGAACATCCTCATCTCTTACCCGGATTTGATGATAACCGGATCTCAAGTCAATCTTGGAAAAGAAAACCACTCCATGCAATTCATCAATCAACTCATCAATTCTAGGAATGGGGTACCTATTCTTGATTGTCTTCTTGTTCAACAACCTATAATCAATACACATCCTCAAAGTTCCATCCTTCTTCTTCACAAGAACCACTAAAGAAGCAAAAGGGCTAGAACTAGGCCTAATGAATCCCATTTCCAACAACTCTTTGATTGTCCTTTCAATTTCTTCCTTGAAAGCTCTCGGGTGGCGATAAGGAGTTGTTATTACAGTGTCCAGTGCCCGGTTCTAACTCAATAACATGTTGGAAACCTCTATCCGGTGGCAGCCCATGAGGTATATCATCAAAAACCTTAGCATGCCTATCAATGATGGGCTGAATATCTGCATGATAGGACTGTTGAATTGAAAAAGAAGATGTAGATCTTACCAAGCAATGTGCTGCCCATGCAATCTGCCCTCTTGAAAGATCTTTCCATGCTCTTTTCGACACAACTTGAGGAGCTCCATTCTTCATGCCTTGTAGCACCACTTCCTTGTTATCCACCTTGAATTTCAGCTCCATGGTTTGATAATTTTGGGTAAATTCACCCAAAGAATGTAGCCATTGTATCCCAAGTACCAAATCCATCTCACCAATTCCAATGATATAAAAATCATCCTTCACTTGGTGTCTTCCTAAGGTGATATTGAGTTGCGGGATTTTCCTTGTGCATGGAAGGGAGTAGCCATCCGCAACAAGATAACATTGAAGCCTTTGAAGTCTTCCACCTTCAATCCCATCCTTGCAACCAAGCTCTCATCAATGAAATTATGAGTAGCTCCATTATCAATCAATATTGTGACTTTTTGCCCTTGTAGGTCTCCTCTCACCGGAATGGATGATATCTAGGAGCACCGACTAAAGTGGCAAGAGTGTTGTCCAAGTTTTTCGAGTCCTCTTCCGAATCATGATTTTGTGTTGCCTCTTTAACTTCCACTTCCTCTTGTTCTTCACAATCTAAAAAATACCTCAATATAATGCACATAATTCTTACCTAGGCAACAATGGCTAGGAAACCATGAATCCTGGCAAGAGAGGCACAAGTTTTTTCTTCTTAGTTCATTCTGTGACTCCCCTTCTTTGCCTGTTTTGGACAGCTCCTTTTGTATGATTGGTGCTCACTAAAAAGGCCTCTTTGGCTGGTCCAAAGATGTTGTTTTGGGCTGCCCGAAGGTCCTTTTGGCTGTCCACTATTCAAAGATGTCCTTGGCTGCCCGCTGATCAATGTTGTCCTTGGGGCAGCACCTTCTAAGTCCAAATATTTTTTTATTGCCTCTTGAAGAGACAAGGGATTGAATGCTCTTACCAAACCCTTGAGTGGTTCAGCCAACCCCTCAATGAACAAGACAATGAGTCTCCCCTTTGTCACATCCGAGAATCATCACAAAAAGTCTCTGAAATTCAGCGACATAATCTTCTACCGTGTCGTGTTGTCTCAATTGTGCTAGCTCCCAAAAGTGAACCTCCAAATCAATCCTATCAAATCTCTCAATGATCCTCCTACAAAACTCATCATATGAGTGGATGAGATTGTGCCCTTGTGTGATCAATCCATGGTACTACCATGTTGAGTATTTTGTCATTGATGTCAAAGGTACAACATTAGTGTTGATGGAAATATTGAGGTTTGAATATTTGTTTAATATTCAACATTACAACATTAGTGTTTGTAAAATATTTATCCATGTCAAAATTAGTGTGATGTCAAAATTTGAATATTTTAATATTCAACATCACCAAGGAATCTTATGACACATGGCGGGATGTGTAAGAGATTTTATGACGCGTAAGAGATTCTATGGCAGCTTATGACGCGTAAGAGATTCTATGACGTGTAAAATATTTTATGACAGTTTATGACGCAAAAAGATTCTATGATGCGTAAGAGGAGTTACTCTTACATGTGTAAGAGAATATTGCTATTTGGAGCAAATTGGCCCATGGTATGGGCACATGGTTTTAGGGAAACCACAAGTGGTTTTTCCTCTCCTTTCTATATAAGCAAGTGTTGTGTGCACATTTTGTGTAGAGCGAGAAAGAGAGCATTTTGCATGAGTGTGATATGTATGTGAGCTGATATTATAAATCTCTTAAGTGAGTATGAGTATGTGAGAGAGAGAATATAGAAGGAGAAATTATCATTGATTTGTATTGCAGATTTTCTGGAGTGGGTGCTTCGGATTGGGGATTGGTGTCTCCAGAAGTTGGTGCTTCGAATCAGAGATTGCATAGTCAGTGGTGTTTGCATTCAAGGGCTGAATTGGTGTTCGGCTTGGAGATTGGTGTCTTTTGTGAGTGGGTGCTCACACTTTGTAAACACTATTTTTTGGCTGGATTTGGACAGTAGATCCAAGCAGTCTCTTTTGGTGGATGTAGCCCACACTAGGTGAACCACGGTATATCTGGTGTTATGTGCATTTGATTTTTGTGTGTGCTCTCATTTTACTTTCAGATTTGAATATCTTGTTAAGTGTGAAAAAGAAAATTAATAAGTTGGAGAAAAAAATTTATTGTCGAATACTGATTCACCCCCCCTCTCAATATTCCCGTGCTTCTAACACACCACTCGTGTGCAATTCCTTCAAGATGAAGGGTTGCAAACTTGATCGCTTCTTCTTCCATCATAGGCCTCAACGATAGATAAGTATCCAACTTTTGTATCCATGCACGGGTTGTCCCCTTGTTGGAACCATCAAATGTGGAGAGTGTCACTTTCCCCAAGGCATGTTGAAGATCCTTTTGTGGTGCTTGAGATCTAGGCTTGGGCCTTGATCTACCCTTGCTCACTCCTATGAACTCCGCAAGTGAAATGGCATCATGAATCTCATTTGGAAGAGCCCTATACTCCTCATAGTTGGCTGCAATGTTGTGACCCATTGAATGTCATGTTTCAACCTTCGGAATGACTTCTTCTCTTGGGAGGAAGGTAGGTTGAAAAGGCCTAGCAGCAAATCCAAAATTTGACCCTTGGGGCTGCCTCATATTGTGAACCCCTGACGAACTGCCCTCACCATTGTGATGTCTTGGCCCATGAAGATTTTGCAAGGTTAGGGCTAGCAAATCCATAGTATCTGCCAACCTCTCTTGCCCTTTGATAAGTCTATCAAACTTGGCCTCTTCAGAACCTTTGTTGGCCATGTTAGGCCCTTCAAGTGGTTGATCTGAATTCTTCTTTCCTTTGATAGCAAATGTATTCTTTGTCACCTTCTTGCATGAATACCCTTCAGGCTGGCAAGATCTTTGCTTTGATACCATTGTAATGTCCCTTTCCAGGATGAAACTGAAAAAGAAGGGAAATGGCACAAACCCAAATCAAAGCAAACTGAAATTTATAACAGTCAACTGAATTTTTGGACAGCAAGGTACAGCAGTCTGTAATCTTATGACAGCAAGAGGAAAATTGCAATAATTCACCACCAAAACCACTTTTACACCATCCAAAGCATGTAGGGAACTTTTATAAATATTTTAGAACAAGTACAAGCCAAGAAATGAGTTTTTAAACCCCCAACTAGAGTATATTTAATTAAATTTGCAACAGCAGCGAATCCACTTACAAAAATGGCCAGAAGTTGAGATTCCAAGGCCCAAAATTCAATCCATCAAATGCAACCAGCCTCAAAAATTATGAACAATCCAAATATCAACAAAGAATGAAGTGTCGTGCACTAGATATCACCAAACTCATCCACTATGCAAGTCGCTACCCTAGGAGAGGGTTTACAATAAGCTGGAAATGGCGAATTTCCAAAGAAAATCTAAGTGTAGCTCAAGTATGACCTCCATATGAGATCACCAATGAAGAAATGAGGGGTTTCGTCCTCAAATCAAGTGCAAAGAGGGTTTTTGTCCTCAATTGCAAGAGAGAGAAAGCAATTTTGTGCTCCAACTCAAAGAAAATGAATTCCAAAGTGTCCCCTTTTCCAAGCCAAGTGACCCCTTATATAGCTAAAGGTGGCACCAAAATCAAAAGGATGATCCCCCCAAAGAGGACCGACCTCCTTGTAGAAATATAAGTTTTTTTATTTTTCAAGTTGGTATTTGCACTTTTTCAAACCAACTTGACTTTTCTAAGTCATAATTAGAAAGTTGCTTGAAAATAATATAAAGCTACAAAAGCAACTAACAATCATGACATTAAATACTTCCCTTGCTCTTTCCCTTTAAGCCCACGGGAAGTGGAATGGGCCCAAGGTCTTCAAAATGAACTAGCCCGGAGAAGGGGACATTCCCAGCAGGCGGGCGGGCGGAGTGTTTCAAACGTAGATCCTAGAATCTACGTCCCTATGTGTTCCTCACTCAAAGTCAAGGGCTACCGTAAAGTCAAACAAGCTTCTATGTCAGTAAGGGAGGAAATCATGTTCTTCTTAGCAAAAGTGGATGAAGTTATACATAGCTAAGTCTATCCCACAGACGGAGGACCTTGCAACATGCAATAAAATTGGCACACCAACTATTGAATCTCTAATGCCATATCATCAGACAATGCCCACCATCCAATGAGACATATAACAAAATATATCTTGTAAAAATCAAAAAAATATTGACAAGATATGTGTGCCTCCTCGCTCTGCTCAACTCGAAATAATATTACAGACTCTTCCTTAGCATACTTCTTCATCGGTAGGGTTCCTTCCTCTATCTTGACCGCGGACCTTGGAAACCCTAGGTTGACCTACCGCCCTCTAGATATGCCACCCTAGTGCTCATTGTAGCCCCTTTAAGTCTACCCTTGTATGTCAGTACATGTGTGTTTCCTACTCGTTACCTCAATACCCTTATTAAACGGATGATTTCGCTGTCCAAGATATTGAGACACATCTTTGGCCCGCATACACTTTTCACTTCGTTTCTTTTGCAAGAATGGGTACAGGTGGGACCGAATGTTGGGAGGGACACTTCCAAGAAGAAGTTGTATACAATGGTCCTCTAGGCGTTGTGGGGGTCATTCGATTGGCTTTGCAAAGACTATAGCATGCTTATCCAAAAATTCTTGTAAATCGTCAAGGTTTCTAGAGGTTGGGGATGGACTGATTTGAATGGAACATAACTGAGTGATGACCCCAAGAGAGCTTTTCTTTAAGGAGCATCTCCATCTGATGTGAACTAATAATGTTGGTAGACCCGGGGTGAGCCCTTTTAAGGTGTGTTTCGGTTGTTATTGTAGAACGACAACTAAAGTTTAGAGAAATTCCACAAGATTGGTCCAAGGGTAGCCACTAAGCGCCAAAAACCACATCACAGCCACCCAAGGGTAGGACAAACATGTCTCGATAGGAGATTACAGCCGCTATTATAATCCAAATGTTACAACATTTTCCTTTACAAGGCAATGTCCCACCATTAGCAATCATAACTTCAAAGTTAGAGCATTGATATACAAAGCGGTTTGCTTGTTTGGTAAGCTAAGGGTCAATAAAATTATGTGCACTACCTCTAACGATTTCATAGATTGAGGGGGAGTGACTACCGCTAAGGCATGTAGAGAGATTTCTGGTTGGAAATCCTGAAAAGTAGGCTCTTCTACACCTTTCTTCTTATTGGGATTCTTAAGCATCTTCCCGGTCTTCGGCGTTTGCATGGGTGATATAACATCTAGTAGATACAATTTTTGTTCCATACATCTATGCCCCTTGATGAACTTGTCATCACAATTATAGATAACCCTTTTTGCCTTCCAACCTATATTTCAGCCTTTGTGAGACATTTAATGGGGAGGTCTATTTTGGGGTGGAGCTGAAAAATTACGTTGGGGGCTGGTATGTCTAAAAGGAGTTAGATTTGGAAGGCAACGGTGTGCAGTGAATTTGTCTTCTACTATTTTCGCCAAACCCAGAGTGTCCATCATGGTGGCGGATTTGAACATTTTGACTTTGACACGGATGGCATCCTTAAGACCATTGACAAGACAACTCATGAAAAAGGCATTAAATAGGCCTGCAGCGTGATTAGACAAATTTTCAAACTATGTTGAGTATTCGTAAGGCGTTGCCTCCGCTTGACGGAGTTTGGTGAAAGCTCTGTAAAATCATCATATGCACTAGCATACCTATCTTATAGAAATCTATGTAAAATATGTCGAGAGGTATAGTATATTGTAATTAATATTATATTATAATTTATTATGATAAATATATTATTATATTATCATTATTTAATCAAAACAATGTCACCCATATGTATCATTTCTTATGTAATTAGTGCAATAAGTAAAATTAGATTTGTATTTCTTTTTATTTTCAAAAGGTGAGTGGGCCCTAGTTTTTACTTCAAGTAAAATTACATTTGTATTTGTTTTTATTTTGTAAGTGGGCCTTAGTTTTTATTTCAAGTAAAATTAAATTTGTATTTGTTTTTATTTTGTGAGTGGGCCTTAGTTTTTATTTCAAGTAAAATTACATTTGTATTTTTTTTTCTTATGTAGTTATTTAAGTGCAACAAGTAAAATTACATTTGTATTTGTTTTTATTTTCAAAAGGTGAGTGGGCCCTAGTTTTTATTTCACGGGCACAACATCAAACTCTTCACTCCATATATACAATTGTAGATGCCTCTCGGCATAACTAGGTCGAATCAATTCAACAATTGTTTGTCAAAGGTTTTCCCAGTAGGTTCTCCATTGTTTTTAGTGTACCACTCGATACCATGAATGGCCTCTTTCTCCAAGTGGAAGGAGGCAATACAGAATTTGTTGACTTCATATGTATTATGGAAGCTAAAGTACTATTCTAGCCTATAAAGCCAACTAGTAGGATCTGTGCCATCAAAATTGGGAAATTTTAATTTGGAGCCATGTGGCAAGTGACCAAATAAAAACTACCCTTAGACATTCTATTATCAATTATGTTAGAAAGTCGGTCATGTTAAAGATTTAGCCCTTGTAACCTTTGTGACGGACAGTCGAGAGTTGGAAATCCAAATTGAAAAATTTCTATCCCATGTCGTGTGTTCTTGAACGGGTTGTGACAACCATGAAGGGGGTGTCGGGGTCCAGAACGCTTTTGGAGTTACATGTACAACAAGCAACTCGACGAATGATTGTAATGATAAGTATCCCAAGAGCAAAAATTGCTTTCCGATGGCAAGTAAAAAATCAGCCCCTAAAAATAGCAATTTGTATGGGAAATTTTATCAAAGAAAATAAGTCTATGGCAAAATGATCACCACGGTGAGAAAGCAGACAATGGGGTTAGTGGCCAACAAGAAAATTTTGGTTTTTTACTCTTTCCAAATGTTTGTCCAACGATTCCCTCATGGCATTTTGTTGAGACTGTTATAATTCACCAAATTTGTAACTACTATGGACGACCCCTATAATTTGTACCTTTGTTTTGTACTCTACAAAAACCGACTACAAACTGTAAGGTTGTGTTGGTGGGATCCTTGGTGGTGGTTTTCGCCAAATCCAAGCATTATGGTTACATAGGTAGAAATTATAAGGTTGTTATTGGGTGTGTCCGGAATTGTGGGCCCACATTCAAACTTATCATGTTCATAAATAGTGTTGCCACTATTTCGGGGTGATTATTATAGAGGACATCATACTCGCAGCCCACTATCCCGTCCCCAAGGTTGGTTGTAACTTTCGGGGCTAACAACTTACCGGTGCACGTAAATAACAAACAACCGATGGCTTCCTATGGTTAGGTTTGAAACACTAGGGGTCTTTCAATATACCCAAAAGTATGTGGAAGCTCAACTCCGTACACAATGTTGTTTAATGGCTTGCGTATTGGTGTAGTGCCCCTCACTCCACGGATCGGAGTAAACTCATTACCACTTTTCCTAGATCATCAACTTTCTATGAGTTTTAGAACCACTATAACACAATTTACACCCTAAAAAGAAAAAAATGAACAAAATAAAACTAAAGGGATTGTTGCCACTTTTGTTACCACTTTTGATCACCAAGGTCCAACTAAGGGCGAGGTGAGAGCATACAATGGACAATTGTAAAAACCCTATCTCGATAATGTTGCAAAGCAAAATAAGCCCCTGGAAAGAGCTCTGATACCAAACGTGACAATCCTCCCTACAACAAATTAGGCCAACAACAAAATATCAAGAATACTATATTGTGAAATGAACAAAAATTGCAATGAAAGATTGAAATCACATTACAAGATCGTAAGCCACTTTGAGGGGGCAACCTCCTTTGAGTGAGCTTGATACAATATAGTTTGTCGATATTTTTCATTAACCTATGCATCATATTTATACTAGTTCTACTCAAGATAACTACTACTTCCTCGCATGTGGGATTATTCCTAATAGCTCAAGGGACGACTTACAAAGCATATGTGTCCATAGCATTTATTATAACAAGATTATAAAGAGAAAGGTAGGACGAAGGGTCCTAACACAAACCTCTTGAAAAAAAAACTCTAGGACCTTTAAGTGCTCTCTCAAATAATGTGTTATTTTTGTGATGAGGAAAAAACCATCTCGCATATAAAAGAAGCTTTACCACATACCTAGCTAAGTGAGTATCCCTCCACCAATTTTGTTTATCCCCCTCTAGTTTGTCTATGTATAGCCCAAACAATGTGGGGGATAATGGACTACCTTGTTCGACACTTAAGCCGCTTCCAAAGCATTCTAACATTCCTTGTTCTGATTTTCACTCAAACTTGCTAATAAAGTCTATGTACCACTACTCTATATTCATCTAGAACTCCAAGATGTGGGGGATAATGGACTACGTTGTTCAACACTTATTCCGCTTCCAAAGCATTCTAACATTCCTTGTTCGATTTTCGCTCAAACTTGCTCATAAAGTCTATGTACCACTACTCTATATTCATCTAGAACTCCAAGATGTTACATCCTACTCCGCAGTTTGCTTTAAGAACCAATTTAAAATGCTTTCTTGAAGTCAATAATGCAACAAAAACATCTTCCCCATTTATATCCCACACATTTTCCAACCAAAAGCCTAAGGGTGACAAAGTGAACAATTATGGAGTGTTTAAACCTAAAACTTGTCTCTGTCATTTCTTTCTATTGCCCTCTTTTTCAGCCCCGTTGCTGGTTTTGCACTCTACCACACTCCCAAATAATTTTCCAAGAAGAGGGTTAATCATGATAGCATGGTAGGTTGACAGATTATTGATATCTTCACTTTTATAAAGAGGGATAACAGCATTGGTTGTCTAATCTACCAGAAACCTTCCGATTGACACCATTGAATATGTTTTTGATATATGGCACGAGAACTACCAAACCCCATTTTAAAAATTATGCTTGCAGCCTCGCTGTGTCTTTTACATTCCCCCTACCAGCCTATTTATACCTTCTTTAATGTCCCTAGTAGAAAAGAGTTCAGTTCTTGTGTTAAATATACGGGGGATATCTTCATGTTGATCTCACTCATAAAGTACTTTTGCATATTCTAACCATTGGGTATATGCTATGTCACAAGGTATGCCGAATTTCATGGAAAATGTTCGAACTTCGCTGAACTTTATCCTTATCGAACATTTACTTGAATCTTATCCATTACTTGGGAAGTTTTTGACATGATGTTGTACTATTTTATGTGTGTGTGTGCGTGTGTGCGTGTGTGTGTGTGTGTGCGCACGTGTGTGTATGTGTGTGCATGTCTACCAAGTGAAAGTAAAGAAGAGAAAGTTCTCTCTATTTTGTTCCTATGACATATTTATAAAAAAATTAGAAAATTTAAAAGATTAAAAAAATCTTTTGTTCGAACTTGAAGGTTTTTGGCAAACTTGAACCGAGCTTTATCTTCGCCAAACATGAACTTGAATTTGAACATTGTGACTTAGGGTGTATGTGATATTGTTCTCTAATTGTTTTCTATTATTCTGTAATTCTGTCCAAAAGCTTTACAACGGTGTTTCCCAAAAGAAATCAGCTGTTTCCTCCTTGTGTTCATATAACTTTCCTTTTCAGGGCATATCAATTTTAATAGGCTTTCTTATTTGCCTTATCCATCCCAAGTTTCCTCAAATTTCTCTTCTCAACTTTGCAATCTTAATCGTACCACGGAGTTGTTGGAAAGCGACTTTTATTTCCCCACTTATGTCTAGATATTTTGCATGCACTTAGAGATTTTTCAATTATCGGTATCAATGTATTGTTGTTTATTGGGCAGCTGGCATACTTGGAATTGTCTAGAAATATTGGCTTAACACAAAAAACAATAAATATTCTGCAACATTTCTCCCTTCAATTTTAATTTTGAACATCTCATTAACCACAAGGTCTTGGAACTGATAGCTAATGCTAGTGTTTTTGTAGATTTCAAATTCTTCGCACCATTAACTGTTTACCTTTCAACTTTCTCCATTTTACGACTGTTTGGACACAGTGAATGGGTTGCCAATGGAAGGGTTTCACAATTTGTGGCCTGTAATGATGGAGAAGCGTATAATGGTTTCCCTATTTTTATGATCATTTTAAGAAATCAATGGCCCCTGGTGTCAACAACTTGCTTTAGCTCCACCATGCCCTCCTGCTCTCATTAAATATGCAAGTAAACAAAGCATACTGTTAAATTAATGATTTTGAACTTCATAGTGTTGGGGATGTAATTTGGACCACATTACTGGCATTGTTTACAGGCAGGACATGTCATAAACCAATACTCAGGAAACCTCTATGCATCAGCATTACATCCTGTCACACATATATCATGATCTGAAAACATATTATAATATGCTAATGATCAAAAAGATATTTCTTAAATAACAAGAGCAGCACAACTGATGACACAACCCATCATTATCCTTTGCTTTGTAGAAGGATTCAAAAATACTCAACAGAATGTACAATGGTATTCTGTGAATCCCCAAATGACTTGGACTTCATATTTATTGCTTGTCGTACTGTCTTATTTGGGAGATCCGAGAACATGTTCCTTCACATACACCAAGGTTAGGAACCCTTTTTCCCACCAACCATGCACTTATGTGCAAATACCAAAATAACATAATCAAAAATTAAGGGTTTGACATATATTTATAATTTTGAATTTATTTGCATGGATTAATTCCCTTAACAAGCTGGCTATCAGACATTATATTATTCATTCAATGTTGATTATATGTACGAGTCAGCTATTCCAGGGTCATAACAAGCTCGTCTTTTACAAGATGGATAATCAATAGAAAAGAAGCAATTTGAACTTAAACTACACTTTATATGCAATACCTCATCAAATTGTGCAAAATCTTCATCCTTATCTGTGATCTCGCTGTCTTTCTCTGTCACCTCACTATCTGAGCTGTCTGATGCTGTGAATAAATACTCATTGTGTGAACTTGATTTCTTCAGTAACTGCAAACATCAACTCATAATGTAAAACAAGATTTAAATCTTATTTATTTTTTGATAGTAGTTGGGAAAGGAATGGAAAGAAGTGTTGCACGAACTACCTCATAGGTCAAGATGGATTCAAAATTGCAGCCTCGTCCTCAGTTCCTAGACCAACAAAACAAGCACTTAGGTAATAAATCAAAGAACAGAATTAAGGATTTCACCATTATAAATCTGAATCCGATGTCATTATTTACAAAAAGTAAAAACATGCTTAAAGTGTACTCATACCACGTTCTTTAATAGCTTTGTCTACTATTTTAGAAGAAAATCCCATAAGCATAAAATCGCTCCTGATCGAGGATGATGACGACTCGCATGAGCTTCCCTACAAGTCAAAGGACATATGACACGAACAGAATTATTAACATTTTTCAGCAAATAAAATTTTCACATTCTTTAAGACTCTTCAAAAATAAAATAAAGGTAAAACCATCGAATCACATCATACCAAAAATTGTTGGATATTTCATATTTCAGTGCATCATATTAATATTAGAATATTTTATAAGAAACTCATCATAGAGATAGGAGTGAGATGTCGAGTTTAGGGATCGAGTGTTAGTTAGTGCTAAGGTTTGACTCCTCACTAATAGGAGATCACCTATCTAATGTAAGCTATTCATTATTCAATAATTTAACTAAGTTTTCTGTGTCGTACGTTATTATTTGTATTTTCCTGTATATTTTTTATTTGTTCCATACCAAAGATAAACATTTTGTATCAGAGCAGGAGAGCCAAAGCCGGTGAGAGGTCCCTGTGGAAGATGATTTTTTTATGAGTTTCAAAGGGGCAGCTTCAGAGTTAGATTTTGTTGCCCCATTTAATATAAATCTTTTATGACATAGTTTAGTTTAGATTTGTTTTGTTGTGTGCTTAGATTTTAGAATTAGCAAAGCCAAAAGAAACTTGAGACTGAAGAGTTATCTTTTGCTGTGAGAAGATTGAGTTTTGTGACTGTTCCGCTGGATTGTCAAAAAAATAAAAATAAAAAATTTCCGTATAGTAGTTTCTTGGCAGTCAAAGCCTTCTTCTCAGCTATTTCTCCCTGATCTGCCTGAAGCATATAAATATATAATAAAAACTCAGATACCAGGTAACACCAACCAGGGCAGCAAACCTGTATACCAACAAACCAGGTACTGGTACGTGCCTGAAACACTTCTGAAATGCCGAAACAGTCCGGTACCGGGACGTTTCGAACAGTTTCAGTGGTACTTATTTTTAAACGCAAAAAATAAAAAGACAAACACTATATACTTCTGTTTCAGCAGTAATTGAGGAAAATCTTGATGATATATTCCAGAATCTAAATTATAATAAAAATACTAGATACTTCTGTTTCGACAGTACTTGAGAAAAATCTAGATAATATATTCTAGAATCTAGATTATAATTATGTACATATGAAAATTTAAGCATGTTGAATGTTTTGAACTTTCATGAATACAAAGTATTTTAAGTGTTTTATCTTTTATGGACTAAAAATGAGTAATATGCATTTTTAATATATATTTATATTTTTTTATAATATATCATACTAATTTTTCCATGCTGATTCATACCCCAGAGTTTTTTGAAAATTGGTGTTTCCACATTTCAAACCCATACCCGTTTCTTGGCAACCTAGATTAAAAACAAGGCATAGGCTCAATATAAGGAACGTGGGTATAGTATAAAAGGCGTTCAGATTTGTACAAGGCATCTGGAGGCTGTGGAAGCTTGACAGAAAGGAAGCATGGCATGCAAAAAGTGTGGGACTGCTGTAGGAGGCTGTACATCACGAAATAAGATAAATAGTGGTGTCTGAGTAGAAAGCAGAACATAAAAATGCCCAATCATAAATGTTGAATGCAGTTTACATGCCTCTCAAATGAATAAGAGCAGCTGAAAGGAGTTTAAGGTTCTTATGTATTGTATGTGGGCACACCTAAAAGGCATCTGCAGTCCCATGGAATTTGAAAGCATGCATTTTTAGAGAGGATGTTCCAATAAAAGGAAAGCCTATGTGAAAGGCGTCAATTAAAATGAGCTCGGCTAAAAGGCATTAGATATGCAATTTTGAAGCCTAAACAAATTCACATCAGCAAAGGATTAAAAAATAAATAAAAACAAGGGGCTCAGACAAAAGGAGAACAGCGAGTGTTAAGAAGCCCATACCCAGATAACAGCAGCAAGAAATATATACATATACATTTAGAAGAGTGGTGTGAAAGAAGATCCAATTAGTAGTATTGGAAAAACGATTAAGTAGCTTTGTGTATTTTAATTTTAATTTTAATTTCGTTTTGAGGTTCGTTTTAGATAGTAAATTAGAGTTTCATTAATTTATTGTTCAGTCTATGTGTCAATGATTGACCTCTTAGTCAACAAATTGGTCGTTTAATTTAGTATATATTCTCTTAAGACAAGATTTTGTGTGATATGTCAATAGGTTAAATAGAGTCCTAGGTCTATGTTTTTAATGTAACTCTGTGGTCCTAGTCTTTTACAATCTTGTGTGTCATATTTTAAATTGTAAAATGTCAAATTTTCTCTTTATAATAGACACAGTATCGGGCAATCCCAATGTCCAACTAATGTATTAGTCCTATGGGGGTATATATTCATTAAAACAACATGCAATTGAGCTTCAAGATCCATCTAGATAAGTGAGTCAAGTTTGTTGGAGGATGGAGGCAATGGAGTTAGGACGCCCATCAAAGACCTCAAGTTTGCCACAAACAAAAGGGTTGCACAATGCAATAGTGGCCCAACCAAACTCCGCCAAACAGACTAATGCCAAGATTGGTGACTACTAGTAGTGGGTGTCAGTTATGTTCGTGATCAAGAGACAGCAATCAAGGACAGAGGCTGCAAACGCAACAGAAAGGACCCAGTCCTAAATTTTCATTTTCTTGTATGTGTGGTGTGTGGTTGCAAATAGATGTATCTATAAACAAATGTATAGAAGAGCAATTGTCTACTATGTATCTTTCTTGAGTACTTCTCAGTGATGTGTTGGTGAGTAGCTCAGCACTCACTGGAAGTGAAAGCGTGAACAATTGTGTTTGCATTAGTAGGTTATATACTAGAAGTATTTGATTTGTCGGTGAGAAGCCTAGCACTCACTGAAATTGAAAGCATGAATAGTTGTGTTCATGTATGTAGGTGATCATAAGTAGCAGAAGACATACCTATATGTGTTGACGTACATGTTTGTTTTCAATTTGTGTGGTGTGGTTGCTTTCCCTATGTCCGCACTAAGAGGGGAATGTTGGATATCCATAGTTTAGTGTGTCATATTAATATTAGAATATTTTATGTGCTGTATGTATGAGTTGTTATGAGATGACTCATCACAGAGATAGGAATGACATAGAGATTTTAGAGATTGAGTATTAGTGGTAAGGTTTGACTCATTAATAGGAGATACCTATTAACATGTGTGTGTAAGCTCTTCATTATTGAATAATTTAACTAAGATTTTTGTGTATCGTGCATTATCACTTATATTTTCCTGAATATTTTTTATTTGTTTCATACCAAAAACTAATAAAAATTGGATGCTAACCAACATCATTAACTTAAAAGCACGTATAATTTTTGGGAAAAAAATGTGCATATGCTAATTTGATAAGTCAAAATGAAGTTTATATTTTTATGCTATGCTGCCAGGATACGGATACCAACACAGTCACGGGTTTGATACGCGGATACGTCAATTTTAAAAAACCCTTGGATACGATACGTCTTGGATACATCCGTACATATTATATTACATTTTATATATATATATATATAGTTCATATACACTCATTTTTTAGTCCATAAGAAATACAAAACATTAAAAATATAGTACAATCAATGTTCAAAACATTCAATATACTTAAGATTTTACATTTTCTATGATATATGAATATTATATTCCTTTGTGTTTCATCCATTTCCTTTGAGATTAATTTTTGTGTTGCAATGGTGGCCATAAAGGACCTATTTAATTAGGTTGACTCTAACCTACCAATGATAACTAAAGAGGTCAGTCCAATGGTTGGTCCTTGCATTCATATTATCCAAAATCACCTTCTAATCATTTTCATCTGCACCATGCATGCAACCTAGGGATTATCCCAGAAAATCATAGCTTTGAGGGTATGCAACCTAGTAATTGTGGTTTTAGGTTTCCTTTTTCCCCCTTTTTAAACTGTTTATAATTATTATTATAGGCTCGACGGATATGGCTTAGGATGACTGGGTAGCCATATCTAGGTGTATCAGATACGCACCAGGTAAGGGCTCATATATGGATATCCAGCTGCTCTGTTAATAACATGAGTCATAGTTAAAAACTGACTGAATCGCATATGCACGGGAAATACTAAGGAAATGAAAAGAAGTGATCAAATATTCCCGAGGGTTAGATTATAGAGTATTAAATTGTAGATCCTCTCATTGAAACAAGAGAGTTGCACCAAGCCAACTCAATAAAGGTTCATACTGCAACCTAACCTTGGGGCACATAATGATTTTCGCATTTCATTGCTCAAAGAATGTGCAGAAAAGATCTACAATATAAACCTATCCAAATCTTAACCAATAGAAATATTATGGACCCCAACGAAGCAGCAGCATAGAAACCAAGTTAAAATTAAAAAAAAATATATATATACATATATATATAATCCTTTTGCCATCCAAACCTGTGGGTTCGTCGTGGATAGGTCTGGTACATCCCGGGTACATCGAAACGCACCGGACGTACCCAAGGCGTATCCACAACGAATTTGTACCTGTACCAGATACGTATCAGGCAGGGTACAGGGGGGGGGACGAACCCTAGTAACATAGTTTTTATGACATCAAATGGTAAAAGGCAGAATAGAATGTAAAGTGACTACCTTATAACTCGAAAGGAAGTCCAGTATCATTGCCTCATCATGTGTTCCTAAAACAGAAAAATAGCGAGAGATGTAGGGAAAAGTCAAAGATAACAGCACAAATATTCTTCTATTATATAACAGAAAGAAGTTCACCATTCACATAGAATATACTTGAGGTGTAGGCATACCACATTCTTCCAATGCCGTGTCCACTAAAGTAGACGAAAAACCCATGTTCACAAAGTGCCTTTTAATTAAGCACCACTCTGATTCAGATGAGCATTCCTGTAAATCAAACTGATGTTACATGACATAAACTGCCAGAATATTATTATCTACAGTATTTATTTTTTTCATTTCTTTAGTTACTTAATAGAAAAAGTAAATTTGAACACTCCAATATACTAACCCCTAAAATCTGACAGATGAGCAAAATCAACAATTTCATAGACCATATAATTGTATTAAAGTTTAAAGAAACACTCAGAGAGCAAAATCATAAACTCACTAACTTGATTATTCCTTATGTACTCCAGTATCGCATTCTCATTTGATGAACCTAGAGAAATATAAAGAGAGCCAATAACATGAGAGCTTACACCAAATAAGCTTCAATATGATCTCAGAGAAAATTATAGCTTAAAAATAAACCAAAAAGTAGCCATACCAACTTCATGAATTGCTTCATCGACAACTAAAGCACTGTACCCCATACCAATAAAGTGATTTCTTATTGGTGTCCATGAAGAACTTGACGAGCTTGCCTGAAAGATACAGAACAGTATAAGGGAACGATAATCTTTAAATTCCATTTTCATCCTCTGATTTTCTTAAGAGCACAGGAGTTGGGTTATGTGATCTTTGCATCCTACAAAAACCTTTGAATTAAAGAAAGACCAAATACGAACTGCAGAAGGGTTATCTATTTTTTCATCAATACTGCAATCTCAAGGAAACCTATTTTGGATCTTTGAAATATACCTTCCATGTTTTTTGTTTGATATAAACATTGTAGAAACACAATCAATAATTTTAACCTTCTATTTGATTGGAAGAAAGATATTTCCTTTCTATTCAAAAAAAAAAAGATACAAAAAAATTGACCAACAGCCTGGCCTTTGTTTAATATATCTGAAAAATGGGCTTTAGACTCGAGATTTTGTTAACTAACAAGTTATAAAAGGGCCCGTGTTCAGCATTTTCTTTCATGCAGGACTTTTTAAATGCACACAGAATCAATTTCAAAGAATAAGAAACTAAAAATCATTGAGATAAATGGAACATATGGCATATTAAAATTGATGGACTGTACCATTTTGATATTTTAATTTGACATTTTGTTACTGAATTATCTGCCTCAAAATTTGAACTTATCGACCCACTTCTCCAGCACTTCTCAAATAAATGATTTTTTTTTTTTTTTTATTGTTACATTCATTTCTGCCGCACTTGAGCATTGTTTGCTTTTGCAGGCTACAACGGCATGTAGACTCTTAGATCTAGACTTTCCTCTATAAAAGTATGTTTATCCAGATGCATACATTCTATTGTGTTAATTCTCCATTTGAAAGCATTTCCTTTTTCTATTTTTCTCTGAGCAGCACTGCTTCTACAGGCTGCATCCTTCAGGACTTTTCACACCATAAAGTGTGATCCTTTATTGCTCAGGATGCCTAATGAAAGGTTATTATTACCTATAGCAGGCAAAGGCTTGTCTTGTATGTATTATTTTCTTGTATAAACCAGGCAAGATATTAAGTGATCTTCACTCTTGTAAATGTGCCCTAGCTTGCCCTTGTGGAGATATAAGAACATGCATAGATTTAAGGGTTGTTGAAACAGCAATAACTACATATGACTCCAGGATGAACAGTCTTCGTGTAAGATAACTGTTTCTTGAGCAGCGCCACTCAAAATCATGGATTTCTTGGATGGTATGCCCACTCCAAAATTCCAAATGATATCAATGGGTACCATTATCGTGAGGCTTATACATAAATGACGTAACACACGTCAGGTCTGCTGATCAGTGGTAGCATTCCGCATCTCATCCAAGCAAGGCAAGCAATTATTTATAATTGAACCCCAGTATTTTTCAAAACATAATAACCATGGAGCAAGAGCTTAGCGCATACCTGACTTCCCAAGCCATCCAAAAAATTAATAAAATCCAACAAACATGACATTTTTAAAGAGCCCTCAATCAGGTAGAAGCAGAGAACTGTATGGCCCTCGATCAGGTAGAAACAGTTTCGCATTGCTTGGAATGTGAGAAAGAAAGAACCAATCGCCCTAGATACAAAAATCATCCTACTTATGATTGCAAATAGATCTGTTCTCCAATTCTGGCAATTGCACCAGGCAAAAGTAGAGTAGAGCAAACGCACCAGATGCAACTGCAGTTGATGTCCCAAAAATGTATCAAGCTCTGCGATTTCCAAATCATCATTTGAAATAAACCGACAACCTCTCCAGATTCCCTTCAGAACTATTGTCGCAAGAATGAAGTATGCCCATTGCAAATAAAATATATGAAAGGAAACAAACCATTTTAAATAACTACATTGCCCAGTACATACCTTCCACGCAACATCTCTA
This sequence comes from Taxus wallichiana var. yunnanensis, assembly GCA_018340775.1. NCBI lineage: Eukaryota > Viridiplantae > Streptophyta > Pinopsida > Cupressales > Taxaceae > Taxus > Taxus wallichiana. Next base: position 441,810,138 of record CM031235.1, on the reverse strand, counting down.
ATCCAATCTACAGCCACAACCATAACTTGGATTATAATATATAAAAGCCCCAGAACATCAATCTCCTTCTCCAGAGTACTAATGTCCCAAGAGACAACTAGTAGATCTTTTCTGGCAGGCGGTTTGCTCCAAAGATAATTCTTAAGGATCCTCAAAAGTTTGTGATGATTGGAGTCACTAGGGAACAGAGAAGAAATATCTTAGGCAAGACTAGCTGCCAGAAAGTTTGAAATGATTGAGTTTACTGGCCAAGAAATCTCCTGCTATACCAGATTTGGTGCTTGTCTAACATTTTACTATAACAACCCAATACCATATCTATAGTACAGACATTAATACTTAAGTGGATACCTATATATAGCTAACTCAGAACTGGGTCAGGATTCAGGGTTGATATATAGAAACTCTCATTACATATAAATAGTTCAGAGTATATTGAGTAACTAATAACACGCATAAGAATGAAACTGATCATTTGTTTCTTTTTCATTAGTTGGGATTCTGAAGAGGAATTCCTCGACTGCCTCTTTGATTATAATTCATTTCTTTCAACATCTGTAAATCAAGGAAGAGCAATAGAAGAGAGATATTCTATTTGCATAAAACACTAGAGAGCTAACTAACTGCTTCATTTGAAAAGGGCATGTTTATAGAAGATCATAATCCATTTTTGTATCATTGAAACTAATAAGAAAGTATCTTATGGTAGATAAACATTGCATAGATGGGTACAAGTCTCAAAGACAAGGATACTTATAGGAGATAATAGGAACTACAGGTAAATGGAAAGCAACTACATATTATTAATGTAATGAAAGTTTACATTAAATCAATGTTCAATATTACAATCTTATATTCTTTCAATCTTAAATAAGCTTTCCTCGTGAACCAACTATCCAACTGGCACAACTAACCTCCTACCCATTCAACTACTCACATTACTAGCTTATCAATAATTTACTACTGAATTTTAACTTGGGGGTGTCTCACATATGAGATGTGTGCCCCGTACAACAACTAATAAATTTAACTATAAACTTTGGATCAACCCCACCTTGATCCGAAGGGGACCAAAAATGATTTATAGCAACATGACTATGAAGTCATCAAACAATACCTGCCGCAACCTGCCACTTGGCCCTTTGTACATCGAGGACTGATCAACTAGTGTTGACACCACGTCTACTACTCTGCAGCCTGACCTCTAGTGCCCTATGCCTACTATAGTATCCTAAATTTGGACCAATGGCACTTGGCAATAATCATTTGGCATTTGTCCCAACCCATTCCCATTTATCCAATTAATTGACTTATTTTTTACACACATCTTGCTCAATTTAGTACTTCATAGCCACTAGGTCACATTTGTTGCTCAACTTTTACTCGTCAGGAACCTTCATGACATACACAGAACACATCCTCAAACTTCTGGCCAACTTTCTTCACTTTCAAATCAAGCCCTAAACCAAGCTGAAGAAGAATCACCCAACAAGGGTAGAAACGGCTAATGTTTCTGCCATAAACCAACGTTTTCTCCATAAACACTCCTAATGGTCAATTTTTCAAATGCACAAGTTTTCCAAGTTGACCTAGGGTCAATTGAGCAGGAAAACCTTTCACACAAGTCAAATATAAAAGCACAATCACTCTACCCATTACAAGGGCCTCATCTCTTACATCTTTGGCTATCTAGGGTTCACAACAAAGCACCCAAGAAAAGGACTATCATTGCAACATCACTCGTTGAAGCATACAGCAAGCTACCAAGTCTGAATACATCTTACGTGTCTGCTGCCCTAGATCACTAGCACATGCTACAACATATACCAAAGAGCATTGCCAGATTGTTGGAGGCCTAATTAGGGTCTTGCCAAAACACCCTTTCTTGCACATTTGCACACACTCATTCACCTAGTAGAAGTATGTGAGGCTTGATTCTCTTTAGAGTATTGATACATAGTGCAGAACCCATCACACCAGTAGGGGTAGGGTGGGGTCAGTCCACCGAATCGGACTTAGCCTTTTTCAGGTCTTCAAAAGAGCTAAGGTTTTCACAAAGAAGAGGTCATATTCGGCTACAGAAGTGCAATCTCAAACATCCAAACACATCAAAACCCTAAGACAGAGCTTTCAGTTGCCAAAATTCAAATTCATATTAGAATAGCAGAGGTCAGAATTGGCCACGAAGGGCAAAAATGCCCAGACATTTTTGCTTTATTCAAGTGGACCTACCCCACACTCAATTTCACTCTTATTTTACAGGCAACTTAAAGACACTGCACAGCCCAATTTTGCATTTACATTCCTCTTATCAACATCCAGATCTTGTGCAATTGTGCAATCATTTTAACCCTAACTTGTACTTTCAATTATCAGCTTTCTAGAGCTTGTTTATATCAAAATATGATCATTACATGTTTCTAGAGTTTTTGTATTTACTCTATATTTTATTCCTAGATCATATTTACATATTGCATATATCTTAATTAAATTAAAACACTGGTTTTAATATTATATTTTGGTGAACCCACTTATTTAATTTTACATGCAATCTACCTTTTGGAGCATAATCACATATTTTGTTATGCCATCTAAGCAATCTACATCTACAACCCCAACACACCATAGTGCTTGATTATGTGGAACTCAAATAGATCATATACAAATACTCTTATCTCGCCGTCCTAAGAAGATGGCCCATCTCCCCAAAGCTATTGTGTCCTCCCCATCGAGGTTACTCCTAGCGGTGACATAATTCATGTTCATAGTGATTCTACACATATTACAGAAAATATCTGACCATGAAGGTGACCAATATGAGGTTAATGCCAATCAAGCACCTATAATCCAACATAATCTACTCACAATCGAAATTGATACATTCACTTAAGTCCTCAAGGATAAGCCACAACACCTCGATAATATCCTCACATATTTACAAGCATCTCACAAACAACAAAGTGCACAAAGGACCAAAGTAGGGGAAACTCAAGTGGAAACCTCAAGCAATACGAATCCACCTTCTACCAGATCTCCTCTCCTTTTAGGTGTTACTACTCAAGCATTTAATCAAGCCTTACCCACACATGTTCCAGTTATGGGACATCACACATCGTCCCCAAGCTACTATACCTACAAGAAACATGGCTTCCACAGTTGGACCTAGTGGATTGCATATGGCTCAAGCTCCTATTCCTAATGTCTATCTCCAACAACTTCAAGACATGCAAGCACAAATAGCTCTCCTATCGCAAAACCGATCACAAATCACCACGACCTCCATTAGGTGACTCAACAACCCATTAGCCCCCGAGGTTCTCAATTATCCATTACCGCTTGGCTTTGCTCCACTGAAATTATCATTCTAAGATGGGAAGACCAATCCGTAGCAGCGCCTTCGCACCTTCATGGCCTCTTGTATGGACTATATAAACAATGATACCTTACTCACAAAGTTCTGTTCGCGCAGCCTCAAAGAATATGCACTTGATTGGTTTTGTAGACTCCCTCCGGGTAGAGGGCATACTAGCTATAGCTGATAGACTGCTTAATCATTTCTCAATCAATATTGGACAACACCAATCTTTTGCACAAATCACTCAAATCAAACAACAATCTCACAAAATGGTTGTGGATTATGTATTACGATATTAGACCTTGCTTTCCCCAGGGCCTAAACACATCGATGAAAACAAATTGATTGAAGTATTCATTGCTACTCTTATTTCTAGGCTCTAAGGAATAGCTATGTTTCTTAATTGTACATACTTCATTGCTACTCTTATTTCTAGGCTCCAAGGAAAAGCTATGTTTCTTAATTGTACATACTTTGAGGACCTATGTCAAACAATGAACGTATATGAGACTATGCTGAGGCATCAAATATGTTGACTTATATGACTACACCTTCATCAAATTATAATAAATTCCAACCAAAACCCTCATGCAAAGGAAAGCCAACGGACAAGGAATTTGAAATTGTGAATGTCACACAATCAGCTCCTAAAACAACGATACAACTATTTGCCATAGCTTTCTCGCAATATTTTACGTAAACTCCTCAAGTGCAATCTCATTCAACTCCACCTATTATTATTGACATGACAAAACAACGAACAAAGTTTGATGAAAGGGTGTCTTGTGATTATCACCAATGTCATGGACATGCTACAAATAGATGTTTCAGATTACACAAACAGATTCAAAAGCTCATTGTTAACAAGACTATTTCTCTATAAGACTTAGAACCACCCGCTAAACAACGGTAGTTCGACCCAATGCACAAATGAGGTTGTTCTTTGATCCATTACTTGAATCATGTAGAAACCAACAAAGTAGATGAAGTACATATGGTTTATCATAAAGTATCCCCTCCACCAACCTATGTGGTTGATGCCCATTCAATTGATAGTATCATTGGTGTCACTCAAAGTGTATCACTAGTAACACCACCTATTACCTTTTCTCGATTCATTGATTCCTTGGATGAGGAGGAAGCATCTACACCTATAGTCATTCGCACGCGCATTGATTCAAAAACAATTCAAAGTGTTATGAAAGACACCAGATCCAAACAAAACCTTTGTGTGATGGCACTTCTTACATCTCTTGGCTATACTATGCAAGACCTCATGGATACAACGAAGGCGATTCAAGACTTCGATGGTGGTGACAAAACTCACTTGGGGGCATAGTTTTATCGGTATAGGTTGGACCTAAGAGGATGGCCACTTGATTCATTGTATTCTCTTCTAACAAAAATTTCAGCAAACTACTCAGATGTTCATGGATCTGTGAGATGCGCATTGTTCCATTCACATTACATATATGCTTTAAGTATGTATATAACAACATGGTGGTGACTATTCCAAGTATATCATCGATACCCTATTCGATCTATCCCAACATCGACTCCAATTCCTATTGCACAGACATTTCTCATACTGAGATAACCTTTGCAGACTAGTACATCGAGCTTCGATCGTATTCCTAGACATATCCCACAACATTAAGTGATAGAGCATCAACACGAGCACATTGACTCCCACGTCTCCTTAGATGCGTCTTGTGTAATCTAGTCGCACGTGAGTCATAGTAGTTAGGCAACAGTTGTGTGGATCGACCCTTGAGGGACACCAATGCACTCTCATTTACACGGAGAGCCTACAGTTACTACTTCTTGGGACACGAGCATAGATTCACATTAAACCATCAAGGATGATAGTGATGAGTATCATACTACACACGATTATACATTAGGCTCTGGGGTACACCACCCATTGACAAGCACTACTTTGCAAACTTTGTGTCCTAGTAGAAGAGCATTGGTAGCCTCTTAGGACTATCCACATAACACCTTACACGCACACTCTTAAAATAATCATTTCTCCTAGTTCTAGACTAGGTAGTTATTCAATGATACATCATATATCACGTGTCAATGTGATTGTTGAGGGAACAATACTTACTCAAGACCCCACCTTGTCTTTTTCACCATTTATAGCCTAAGCCCTAGGGCCATTAGTGCCAATTCCTTTGAGTATCTAGTCTCTATTTCAAAAATACAAAAACAATACAATATTACAAATATACAATATTTGGACCTACATGTGACATGTTTGATCATTATATAGATTTAAGCCTTATGATCATTCGGATTTAACACTCTACTTTACCTTCAGCTCCCTGCACTTCATAAAACAAGTCAAGCAATTACAACACATGGACATTACACACCTTACAACTCCTGCAGCCCTAGCACCTTGGGGGCATGTCTATGTCGGGGTATCTTTCACATCGAGCCTACTTTAATCATATCTTTAACACATAACGGCTTTCGACAACATTTTTATCTCGGGGATGTCTACCACATGGGGGCATACCTACATTGAGGGCATCTACACAACTAAGCTTATAACGATCATATTTTTATACATAATTCCATTACAAACACAACACTAATTTGCCTATCTTACATTGCCTTATTCCTTACTATATGTGTTATATCATGTTTTATCCAATGATCATATAGTTTGCTTAGGCATTGACTTAACCATGTTTCGTGTCTACTTACATTTATCACTTATTGTTCGTGTTGTTTTTATGCATACTTGCTACACTAGTTCACTACTATTGGCCCTAGGCTCTTGTTTTGGCTATTTGACACCATTGCTTATACAATTCATTTTCATGTATGATTTTATCTGCTCTATGTTTTTGTGTATTGTGTGACTTGACTACTCTAGGCACTACTTGCATACCTTGCGATATTGACAAATTTGATTGCTCTATGCACTTGTGTGTTACATACTCGATTACTTTGTTGTATTGCCAGCACCGATTGCTCTAGGCACTTGTTTGATTGTATGCTTTGATTACTATGCAATATTGTTTGCTCCGGCTCCTCTAGGCACTTGTATGAGTTACGGCATTATGTCCGCTTTGTTTGCTTCATGCACTTGTATACTCTATGTTGAGTTCGCTTTGTACACTTGTATACTCTATGTTTTGTTTGCTTTGTACACTTGTATGCTCTATGCTGTGTGCGTTCTGTACACTTGTATGCTCTATGATTTGTGCACTTGTGTGTTCAATGCTTGGTTTGCTAATATACTATTGTTGTCAATGCATGATCTTGCATTGCTTGTTGGCTTTATGATCGTTCCTCGGTACCTATCACCCCTCTTATTTTGTGGACACATTGCTTCTATATCTTTAGATTGGAAAGAATCTCCTACGATATATTGTTTATCTTGTTTGAGTTATTGTTGTTAGACACACATTGTTTGTTATATAATTTGCTTACGACATCCATTGCTTATGACATGCATTGCTTTTAACACACATTGTATATATTATAAATTATTTAGAATACATAGATTATTGGCATACTTGTTTAGCACACATTGCTTGATTACATTTTTGGCTTTAAGCCCAAAAAATGATTTACATTGCAATTTATTGCTTGATCACAACATATTGCTTCTTACGCATTGGCTTTTACAGCACATTGATGGATAAATCATTGTTTATTGCACATCGCTCATAGCACTTTGATTGTTAAATTCCTAGCTCTAGGTCCATTGCTTATTGCACTTCTACGATTATATCATTGATTCTTACATACTAGCTCTAGGTACATTGCTTGTAACATTGTTACGATTGTATTATCGCTTCATGCTTGTTTTATATCACTTCGTATTTCACACTTGCCCTAGGCACAATGGCTGAATAAATACTTGTTTTTGCACATGCGAGCTAACTACACTACTAACACCTTTGGTCAAGTCGGTCGCATATTGTTAGTTATGTCTCTTTATGATGGGCTTGTGATGCCATGTTGTGTCATGTCATAGGTGTCACTATGGATATATTAGACATTGAGTCGTGTGTTGTTGTCATATTACTCTTCCTATCACCGTTATACTCTCTTCTTTGAATTACTAGAACATTCTCATCATATATATCATACAAACACTACTCCTTATTACCATGTTAGTTGATACACTAGATATGAATTCTATCATTAATGTTTTGCTTATATGCTCTATACGACTAACGCTTCCTCTTTTGAGTTAAGTGATCTTTTGCATCATTCTTCACCTCAAAAGGGGGCCATATTGTGGAGTTTTTCTAACAAAGTTATGCAGATCACAAATACAATGCTTCAATTCACATCGTATGATGAATTCACACAATTATTTTGAACATATTGCAAAGCTTTCAATAGGCCAAATTATGACACGTGTATGACATTATGGCTTATATATCAAGATCACAAACAAAATGGCTCAACAGAGGCTCAAATGCACACAAGTTTGCTCCATGGAAAGCTCAACCGCACACCGATTGGCTTTCGACAAGCTCAACTACACATAAGTTGGATCTCATAGCAAGCTCCATTGCTACGGTGACTCTCATAACAAGCTCAATAGCTATAGTGGTTTATGGCAAGTTCAAATGCCATAATTTCTTACATATGACATTTACATTCCTTACATTTGACACGGGGGCATACAAGTGTACACGTTTCATGCTTTAATTTCAATTTATGTTATTTTATTGATTTTATAAACATATTTATTGGGCATTAATACATATTTTTGGATGTGGCATGCGTGCTCACATGTCCGGTAAAAGAAGGGAACACACATTCTAATCTTGCGCATACCATGTCCTTTTAAGAAGTTTGTGTTCACTGAGTTAATTTTATTTTAATCCAAAAAAAATTAATTACTAGATTAAAATGGGGGTAAATGTAGTACCTTAAATTTGGACCAATAGCACTTGGCAATAATCGTTTGGCATTATCCCATCGCATTCCCATTTGTACAATTAATTAACTTATTCCTAAGAGCATCTCAATTAGTTTAGTACTCCATAGCCACTTGGTCACATTCGTTGCTCAACTTTTACTCATCAAGAACCTTCATGATGTATCCAGAGCATCCTAAGACTTATTGCCAACTTTCTCCACTCTCAAATCAAGTCATAAACCAAGTTGGGGCAGAACCAGCCACCAAGCGCTGAAACAACCGATGTTTTTGCCCTATTCAAACATTTTTCCCTAAACACTCGTAACAGTCAATATTTTCAAATGCACAACTTTTCTAGGTCAGCTTAGGGTCAACTACGGCAGAAAACCTTTCACACAAATCAGATATAAAAGCACAATCACTCTACCCATTAGAAGGGTCTCATTTCTTACATCTTTGGCTATCTAGGGAATCACAACAAAGCACCCAAGCAGACTATCATTGCAATATCTCTCCTTGAAGCACATGAGCAAGCTACTAAGTGTGAATACATCTTACATCAGTTACTATAGATCATTATCACAAGCTACAACATGCAGCGAAGGCCATTGCCATCTTGCCAAAGGCTTTATTATGTCTTGTCAAAGACATTATTTTTTCCACATTCGCACATATTCACCGGGTGGGAGAACTATGTGAAGTTTGATCCCTCTTCAGAGTATTGGTACATTGTACAGCATTCACCACTGGAGGTGGGGTGAGGTCAGTCCAGCTCAATTGAACTAACCCCTTTTCAGGTCTTCATGAGAGCTAGGGTTTGCACAAAGAAAAAGTCACATTCAATTATAGAAGTGCAATCATAAACATCTGAATACATATCAAAAACCCTAAGACACATACCTGTTAGGTGCCAAAATTCAAATTCAGATTAGAACAAAGGTCAAATTTGGTCAAAGAGGGCAGAAACACCGGACATTTTTTTCTATTCAGGCAAACCCGCCTTGCACTTTGTTTCACTCTTCCAGATTTTACAGGCAGCTTAACAACACTTCGCACGGCGCATTTTTGCATTCACATTCCTCGTATCAGCATCCAAATCTTGTGCCACGGTGGTGCAATCATTCTAACTCTAGCTTGTATTTTCAATTATCGAATTTCTAGAGCATGTTTACATCCAAATATGATCATTACATTTAGGATCTAATCTACATATATACTATACTTTTGTATTTCTGATTCCTAGATCATATTTACACAGTATATATCTTGAATAGATTAAAACCCTAGTTTTCATATTACACCCACTGCTTCTCCAAAGACTAACCTAACATGAAGATGAGCATCATCCTGGACATACTCATCTTTTCTAATCATACATACCTATACTACATTATGAGCATCAGCCTAGGAATATTCAAACACGTCAATGTTTGTCTCAATTATAATTAGCTCCAGCAAAAAGTTATGGGATTACATCCTTTTTCATCACACAAAAAGTTCCTGTTTTCAAATGCACCATACAAATAGGGTGCTGTATGCAATAAAAAATGTACCCATTTTTACATTAAAAACCTTTATTCCCCCACTTTTTAAAACTTTTTCTCCAAAAATTATATGGAGAGACTCCAAAACAAAATGATCCTTCTAATGAAATCAGAATGTTTCAAAATTAACAGAACAATTTATGAAAAGCAAACTTTCCAAAAAATAGCTCGTGCATTGGATATAACACTAACAATTATGGAATTTTTAAAACTTTATATTGCACTTAGTGGGAATGGACCACTTGACCTCCAATGGGCTCAATGTCTTACAACCCACTTCTTTTTCCAACTTCTCTTAGCAACAGTTCAATAATTAATGTTTTAGGATTGAATATGGCTTCACTTTCCATGCATGGCCCTTGAAATTCACACTCTAAAGCAAAGTAGGCAATGAGGTTTGAACATGTGATCTTAGACTGTTTAAAGCCTTCACTCATCTACGGACCTTAGTGAGATAAAAAAACTCCAAGATTTTACTTAACCTAACAATGATTTTGTTTAGGTCCCAAAAATTATAGAAAAAGGAAATGCTTGTACCTAGCAAAGTAAATAGCACGCCCAATAAGTTGAAAATGCTAAAGGTAAATAATGCATGCCATGTGTTTCAACAAATGAACACACTGGAATAAAGTTTGTAGACTTAAAACTTTAACAAAAGTCAACGCCTTGTTTACAATGCCATATTAACATTACCTCATCATGCTTGTTCAATAAAAACAACAGCATAAACTTGTATTTGCAGTCATAAGTCACGCCTTTTTGCAGCAATAACACACTCAGCAAACCATTTTGTCACCTCAAGGCAGCCATAAACAAATATTAAGACCCTCCAAACAAAAACAAAATATCAGATTTAAAAATACATGGCAGCATTTTGTCAGGCAAATTTCAATGCACTCCCTCGGGGATTTCTGATTTCCAGCCCCTTTCTTCAGGCAAAGTTCCTCCACAATTTCCAACATTCAATAAAAACAACAGCATAAACTTGTACTTGCAACCATAAGTCACGCCCTTTTGCCGCAATAACACACTCAGGAAACCATTTTGTCACCCCATGGCAGCCATAAACAAATATTAAGACCCTCCCGACAAAAACAAAAATCAGATTTTTAAAGTACATGGCAGCATTTTGTCAGGCAGATTTCAATGCACTCCCTCAGGGATTTCTGATTTCCACCCCCCTTTCTTCAGGCAAAGTTCATCCACAATTTCCAACACCTCCCTCTGGCAACAAGTTCAAACTCCTCTAAGAATTTTCTCGGCAAAGAAATCAATTAATCATGCCCCAAGCTTCTGGTAAAATTTTGATAATGTCGTGCAGCCCCTCGCGCCTCAGGTAGTCCAAAAATAACAATCCAACAATTGATATTGAACCTTCAGGAAATTAAAAATTAAGAAAAATACCTCACTCACGCAACTTCTTCAGAAAACTAAAAGAAACAACTTCATCTTCTTTGCAGATCTTTCATGGCTTCCTCAAGGATCCATTGCCATCGAGCTTTGATACCACTAGTAGGAAATCATGTATTATTAAAAGAAATCTTACAATAACTCAATGTTCGATATTACAGTATTATATTCTTACATACTTAAATAAGCTTTCCTCATGAGCCAACTTCCCAACAGGTACAACTAACCTCCTACTTGTACAACTACTCACATAACTAAGCATTAATCAACCATCTAATTATAACTTAGGGGTGTGTCACATATGAGATGCATGCCCTGTACAAGTAATAAATATCATTATAAATTTTGGTTCCTAAACCAAACAGGAAACATCTTTACAAGTTGTAGTACCTAATATTTGGTCTAAGTACTAGGCAATACGGCATTTAGCACTTATTCCGACATTTATGCCATTTATACATACAATGACCAATTTATAGCACTTTTTGCTCTATCCCGCATCCTAATTCCACTAGATGATAGCTGTTTTCCTTCTCAACTCCTCATGAATAATTGGACATGCTATTGAACATATGTACAAACCTCTACTTGTCTTGGACCGAATTCATTTCACACCTTGGACAAGTTTGTATGTCCAAGAAAAGTTTGGCCACAAACCTATGCGACTTCCATGAATATGTTCCTTGCACTTCTATGAATATGTTCCTCGCACTTCTAACAATCACTTTTTCAAAAGGATAACTTAGCTTAGTCGGCCTAGGTGGCACTTTTGGGTCGGTCGAGTGAGAAATGATACAAATGATCACATTACACATGCACCCTAACTCATTAGGGGCATCTAGGGATCCTCTACTCTCTCACTCTAAGAAGGTCAAGAGAAAACATTGAATCACTCACTTCCTTAAACCACGCATCACAACAAGTCATTGAATCTGAAGTCATCCATATTGCTGCCCTAGATCAACCAAGAGCCAAATCTAAAGTACAAGTGTGTGTTGCCAAGTGTGAGAGTCGAATCAAGGGCTCCATCTTTATTGTTTATTCTATATCACATACGTCTCATCATAGGTTCAAGAGTGCTACGTGTGATTTGATCCCTCTTTGGAGTAGTGATATGTAGTACGCCGCACATCACATCGGTCCAAGGTGTGGTGAGGAAGCTAGCCCAATCATTGCTAACAACTTTTTAGGTCTCAAATACAAGGGCTAGGGTTTGAAGACGAGAAGTTATATCTCAATACAAAACATGCATCACACAAGTTCGGATGAATAAATCAGATTTCCAAACACAAACGAACAAAATTGCACCGGTTAGATTAGGTGTGCATCACCAAAAAATAGGTTTGTAGCCTCTAAGACAGGTTTCGAGTGGCGAAAGTGTCCCGCTTCCAATGAACCTTACTACACTAAGTTTCAAATTGCGATATTTTCTAAGAAGCTTAACGACACCCTAATTTTCTTTTGTACACATTTTGAGCAATTTGTGACACAATATGTCCGCAAAATCTAGTTTCTTTCTCTAACCTTAATTGTATTATATCAATTCATAATTGGCAAAATTGTTGGCGTGAATAAGAGTAACATAATTTAGGATTGTTTCCTTAGTTCTAAATCATCACTCTGTATAATTAAATTTTGACTAGACCCTAATTTCTCACTACATTTTGGTGAACCCACTTATATATTGAATCGCACAACCTAGGGTTTCGATTACGAATCTAATTTTTCCTGATGTTAAGGCCCTTCCCTTTATCCAATTAAAGGGTTACCTTAGGGTTGAGTTATTGCATTGGAATTTCCTAATTTATTATGTTTTTCAAATCCTAAATCACCTATGGATGATATAATAGATTATTTTCATGCTAGAAAAAGGACCTGCTACAGGATACTAATGAATTAGAATATAAGGATAATAATGAATTGTACAATGAATCGGACTCTTCGCTTGGTAGTCTGCATAGCTCTTTTCCCCCTCTCCTAGGGTTACTCGTAGTATGGCACGAATAGAAGCTGGCACCATCCTCCCTTATATGGTAGGGTTCCCCCTCATTTAAATGACACCTTGAACCATGTTACATCCACTAGATCCTCTCCTAAGCTTGTTGGATCTCTAGATGAGCCTTCATCTGTTATTATTCCTATGAGAAAAATCACTCTTTAAAGTGCTTTGTTGATGAGCCTAAAACCCAAGTCACTCACATGGATTTGCAATTAAATGAACTTTATAAACATGTGGAAAATAAGCAAAACCAATAGATAACAATGTTATGTATTGTGCGGCTAATCGTTCATGTGCGCCTATCAATTCAAAACCCCACGGAAAAATCTCCTTATTCCACTATCGGTACACCCACATATCAACCAAGTGTCATATTACAAAAGTTTCTAAGAGGGGTTGAACACATTACCCCTATTTATTATCCTCCTATATACCGAATAAAACAACATGGTAAACCAATTTGTGATTATCATCGAATCAATAGACAATACATATGAATGTTGGGCTTTGCATAACAGGATTGAGGGACTTATTCATTATTGCCCCATTTCAATAAATCAATTTGGTACAAAGTTACATTGTATAAAGACATGGGTACCAAAGCAAAGAGAACATATTGAGCAAACACCCCCACCAATAAAACCACCCATAAATCATGTGAAGAAAAATGAGCAGTCAAAAGTACATTTTATAGAGCATCCCAATGAAGGCACATTTAAGGAACATATATCCAAAGAGGCTCTGAAGCAAGAGAAGGTATTTCTTGACCAAGTAGATGTACCAAAAGAAATCTCTCAAGTATTGAATAAGTGACCCGTAGTGGAATCCATGTTGATAAGAGCTATTATAGGAGAACGAATATCAACAAAAGATAATAGTGACAAAGAGCACGCTTGTAACACATACAACATAGACATTTTTTACCAACTAGGACATGATGAGGATGAATTTCAACACATTATATGATGCGGGGTCATTAGGGCATATCATGTTGCCCACAACACTTGGACTTGAGGCTATTGACACAACATTCATTGTTATACCTACAACTAAGATATTCAACACAATATCGGGCAACAACAGCTTATGCCAAATGGAAGAAATAGTGGACAAAAATAATGAATACCTCACATTTAAGTACAATGTCAATATTGAGAGATTGAACATATAAGAAAGACGACATTCCCATTATCAAGGAGGTAACATCAAAAGAGCAAAGCAAAAGAGGAAAATAGTCAATCTACACAAACTTGAAAATAGAGCAAGTTTCAACAATTGATCACAAGCAAGCAACCACAACTACTACGACACAATAATCAATGGTCCAATGGGGGCAATTCTACAATGGTACACCTCTACATCAAAGTGTTACATATAGTGGGCAAAACATATATGTATCATCCACTAAAAGTTTTCAATCTACACATATTTTAGGAATACTAAGCATATGTCGATGCATGCAAGAACACGAGTGCAACGAAATCATTGGATAGTGTTCTAATCTATTTATGTGCTTCAATGTTCTATCATTCAGACTGTGTAATATCTTTTATTGCCTTAGCCTCATCTATAATTGATTCTACCCTTAAAGCAATTATGTAGCATTCAATACCAACTATTCAAGATCACCCTTTACCAACATCTCCTATTCGAATTCAGCCTCTATTACCTAGCCATGTGCGACGACGGTGGTTTTACAATAGCCTTGCAAGCATGACCCATACAGACACCAATGCACTCTCACGAAACATAGCACGAGGCCACAGGTTACTACAACTACTTGTGACCAAGGATTGCATATACACAATCTCTTAGCACTAATAACTCTAGTTACCATACCACATGTGATTACTTCTCAAATTCTAATAGCAATTTAGGAATACCTAGTGTGCATCGATGCAACCGAAATCACTGGATAGTGTTCCAATCTATTTATGCGCTTCAATGTTATACCATTCAGATCTACCTAATATATCCTAATGCCTTAAGCCTCAATTTCGACAAATAATTGATTCTAACCCTAAACCAATTATGAGGCATTCGATACCCAACTAGTCAAGATCACCCTTTACCACCATCTCCTACTCAAATTCAGCCTTTGTTACTTGGTCATGCGCGATGCGCAATGGTTATATAGCAGCCTTGGGAGCGTGACCCATACGAGACATCAATGCACTCTCCCGACACACAACGGAGGCCACAAGTTACTAGGACTACTAGTGACCCATGGCTTGCATATACACATTATCCAAACACCAATGACTCGGTTACAAACTTGGCCACCTCCCCATGAGATGGATAGCTAGCGAGATAGAAGTGTAAATGTACATGTGAAATAAATTTGGGTTTTATGAACCCCGATAGTTCACATCACGTTGACTCTATTGTTTGGTACACATGGTCGTATCTCTGTCAGAGCCCATAAAGGGTCTTCAAGCAGCTAGATTTGGCCATGATCTCCTCTTGGCCATACTCCTTTGCCAATTGTTTTCAATTATCGGTTGAAGCATTTTCGAATGTTCTTTTCGACCACTGTCAATATAGTTCCGTATTGAATGGATTTTTGATGCCCCAAAATCTAGAAAACACAATTTTTCTCAACATTGTGTTGCTCCAAAGATGGGCCCACCTTAGCTCATATCAAGCAAGTTTGGAACTTAGACCTGCATCCGAGAAGACACTCGGGTTGGATTGACTAGTGGATAGCCACCATTTACTTAGCTTGCTCTATAATGTCCCCTTTTAGAATTAATTAATTTTGGATACTCGAAGCCTATTCTTATTATTTTCCATAGGCTAAGAGGAAATTAAAGAGGGAAATAAATTAATTTAAGTGGTCCAAGGGTACTTTTATATTTTAATTGGAAAAAGGACACTTAAATTATATTTTTAATCCAAAAAAAAAAGAAATAGAATAAAATAATAATAGAATGATGAACTTCTATTATGGGGCACTAAAGATAAAATAATAATTAAATAAAGCATTCTATTATGGGGCGCAAAGATAGAATGGGTTGCATGAGCATCAAGATCCTATTTTTAGGATGGAGAGAGGATAAAGCAATTTTATATTGTTTATTCCTATTTTTAGGATGGAGCACCAACATGGGAGAGAGGATAAAGCAATTTTATATTGTTTATTCCTATTTTTAGGAGGGGCGCCAACTTTGGAGAAGGCCTTAAAAGTTATAAAGGCAGATTTGGGGTTTATTATTACATTCATCTTGGAAATTTATCAACTACTTCATTGTCTGCAAGTAGCTTTTGCTTCTGCATCAGCAATAGAGGAAGAAAAACCCTCATTTGCATACAGATCTGAGGACAGAATCCCTCATATCTAAGCTTGGCAATTCCATTCAGGGGTTGCAGTGGTCATTCAGGTACAAGTGTTCATCTAGTTCAGCTAGGGCATCATATTCAGGGCTGTTTTAGCATCCAAAACAGCAAGTACAACTAGGACGTCCCCCTCTGAAAATGAATTTCAGTACTGGCGCCATATTTGGAAGCAATTTTCAGTCAAAGCAGTTTGCATGTTCTTATCTTTTGTGAGAAAAATTGTATTCAGACATTCTAGTGTTTTTATTAAAGCTGATTTGAAATAAATAAATAAAGTCTGTATTTTCCTACATATTGCGGTTGCTGTTTTTATTTTAAAAATCAGATTATTGCAGCTGTCATAGAAGTTAGTATTTCATACTGCTGCCCTAGGGTTTCATGCAAATATCCAGATTTATCTAAAGTTATTTGACAAGGATATTACAGCTCCATTCCTTCGCACTTATGGTAGGCAACTTACTTGCATTCAAAAGTGGTCTTATTCCGCCACCACTACAAAGCTAAGGTACTCATTGGCCACCTTAGATCAAATCCATTTTCCTAAGCCGTTGCAATGGCAAGTGGCAGACCTCAAACAATGCCTCCGAATTGTTGATGTATACAATGCTCACAAGGCACAAATTAACGCCAAAGGTTGCACTTTGGTTATGTTGGTGACAAAGTTTGAAGGAATTCTTCCCTATGCTTAAAGCCAAGCACTCCTTTCAGCAGATCAAATCCATTCAAGAGGCTAACCATCGGCTCATGCAGAGGTTCCCGAAATGGTTCAAGCTTTTGTTAGCCATTACCAACAAGTTTTCAAGTCTCGGGATTCCTCCCATGAGCGACAACAAGACCTTCTTCAATGCTTGTCGGTGGTTCCTACCAAACTATCCCAAGCGCAGCAAATTGCTTGTGATAGGATCTTGACCATTAACAACTTATATGAAACGGTCACATTGATGGCCAATGGCAGAGCCCCTAGTTGTGACGGCCTGCCATGTGAGTTTTATAATGTTCTAATCTTCTATGGGATACAATGAGAGAAGATATCTAGCAAGTGTATTTGGAAGCCTTCACAATCCCTTGGCTAGACAATCAATAAGGGGCACATCAAGTTCATCCTAAAGATGGGAGACCCAAAACTTATAAAACAATAGGCAGCTTATCACTTTGCTCAATGTTTCTTACAAGATTATAAGTAAATCCCTTGCTCCACATGTCCACCATATTCTACCTTAAATTGTTAGTCCAAAACAAACCAAAATCATTAAAAGCAAATACACCTTGACAACATAATAGTTGTCTAGAAAGACATGGATTGGGCTCGCCACTCCAAGTAGCAAACCATGTTCATCAAGATTGATTCTAAGAATGCATATGACCAAATTGAATGGCCATTCATCCCAACTATGTTAAAATCCTTAGGGTTTGGCCCTCATTTCATCTAGTATGTTCAAATGCTCTCTATAGATGCCTCAGCTTATCTCTCAATCAATGGAGTTTGTTCGGCACAGTTTGGTTTATACCAATCAAGTTGGCGAGGTTGCCTTTTAGCTCCCGCACTCTATGTGATTGCTACTTAGGACTTTGGCTATTTGTTGGCGAATGATAAACACCGAGGGCTTGTCAAAGGCATCTCGTTATCTTCATCATAACCTAAACATCTTGTCAATGGTCATTTTGCAGACGATTCTTTTCTTACTCTCACTAAATAAGAAAACAATATCAAAAATGCTATACAAAGTGGCTTAATACTTATTCCCTTTATTATGGCTCAAGCATACAATGGAGAAAAACCCAATGTTATAAGCAATCTTTCCTACCCCCGCCGCCTTAGGTAAATATGAATGGAAATGGATCCAACATGGAGAAGTGCTTCACTTCCTATGATCCCATTTGCTTTCAGCCTCCGCTTCCCTTCTCTCGGGAAACTGTAATTGATCGTGTGGAGAAAAGCTTGCTTCTTTGGATCACTAAGCCCCTCTTTCTTGCCAAGACATTTCAAATCTATTTGAAATTCTTGTAGCCACTCATTTTTACTATTCTTTTGTTGGGTGCCTTTGTAGGCTTCTTACAAAATGCTTGAGAAGCTTCTTAGGACTTTCTTTGGATTAGTTACGAACATGAAAATATTTTCACATGGTGGCTTTGGAGTTTCGTTCTCTTTTGACGAGGCAGGGATTGAGCTTTCAAACATTTGCTGCCAAGGCACCGCTTTATGTCCTAAATGGATTGTCCAAGCCAAAGTGCTAGTCAAGAAGCTTGGAAAATCATTCTCATAAAATTGCATTGCTAAAGGAGCTCCACAAGGCCGAAAAACTTAAAAGGGGCTCTGGCTTCCACAATTTGGTCATCCCCAAAGCTCTTTTTAAGTTGTTGGTTCGTTTATTACTAAAAGCATTTGGAAAGTCCGGGAAAATCTCAAGCCTTGGCTCAAATGTAATGGTGATGGCTTTCGGGCGAGCTTTCAATTAATCACCTCTCTAGTAGTTACCCATTATCAATTTTCATGATGTTCCCTTGCCCGAGGTCCCATGGATTCATTATCTCAAGCGTTTCAAACAGGGGATTCACGAGTGCTTAATATTTTCTACAACCAAACCAGAAAGCTTCTTTTCTAGTTTGAAGCCAAGACCAAATTTTGTCTAGCCAACGATGATCAAGAATCTTTCAAAGAGATTATTGAGGCAATCCCCAAGAAAATGCTTCACAAAATTGGAGTCATCTCCTCTCAACCCCGGTGGAAAGACTAGAAATGGTATTCACAGACGCCTTACCAAAATTAGTCACCAAACAAGGGCTATGAGCTTTTGTTTCCTAGAATAGCTACTGATCGACAAGCTTAATGCTTGATGGTGTTTACATTCAACTCTATCAATGGAGCCGAAGAATTAACACGAGTTTGGAATGTCATTCTAGCAACCTAACTTGCTCACTTTGCATGGTGTCTTCTTTACTAGGGTCCTTGTCGTATGCATTTAGAAGTCCTTTAACTCGAGTGTCCTTTATGTGGACACTCGAAACCCTAGGCACTTCTTTTGGTTTTGTCAAAAGGGCCCAATTAGCCCTGGAATTGGATACACAATTTTTGAAATCTTTTTGGCTAGAACCCTTCATTTAGAAGAATATCCTCTTAGGAGATTGGTCGATCCTCCCTCTTGCCTTCACCCAAATTTGGCATAGAAAAATTCATCTCTTTATATGGAAAGAAAGAAATGTAGTTGTATTTGCTTATTTTGTTATTGATTATAGTTTTCCAACCTATAACAAAGCTATGATTGTTTTTAATGTACTTTTGCAAATTCAAGTGCAAGAACAAATGGTGGCTCTTGAAATTGCCCATCTACAAACCCTTTTGAATCATTGGGACAAACACTCCTTGTACGGTTTCTTGTGTTCCTCGCTCTTTGCCATACAAGGATGACACCTTTGTGAGGGGAAGATGTTGCCATAGGAGTCACTCTCGCCATCGTTCTCAAAATCATGTTGGGTGGTCTACAATGCATTGCCAATCTCTCGCCACTTTCATAACGGGGTGGTCGGGGATCTCAACTACTCACCAAGATAGTAGGGCTTCTTACCCACCTCCTCAATAAGACAAGTGGACTCTTGCCCGGTCTAACATAATTCCCAACTAGGTCTCACCATTTTGCCCTCCATGGGAGTCACTCTCACCGTTGTTCTCAAAATCATGTTGGGTGGTCTACACCGCGTTGCCAATCTCTCGCCACTTTCATAACGGGGTGGTCGGGAGCTCAACTGCTCACCAAGATAGTAGGGCTTCTTACCCACCTCCTCAATAAGACAAGTGGACTCTGCCAGCCTAACATAATTCCCAACCGGCTCTCACCATTTTGCCCCCATGCGATCATTCACAAGTGCAGGAAATTACAAAGATGTTTGGCATTGAAAATGCGATCACTACAAATTGGGAACCCACCGATGGGGAAGGACCTCCCAAATACCGGTTGGGGACGACTAGATGACCATGGTCCTCCTCTAGCCAACCTCTTTATTGCAGCTGCTTAATGTTATTGACTAATTTTCATATACCTTTTTTAGTCTTGTTTTTAGACTTTGTTTCTCGGTCATTTAGGACTAGTATGACTCATGGCATGCTTTCATACCACTTAATTTTTTTGTAAATAGTCTGTACTATTTTAATTTGGAGTAGTGTAGATTTATTTCATCCAGAAATATATTCATGAAAACATAAAAATATTCAAATATACTAAATATATAAAACCAGGGCCTATATGTGACTTGCTTTGTTATTGCATAGACTTAGACATTGATGTTATCGTGCTTTAGCACTTTACATATCTACTTCTCTATACACTTGTTTTTAATGGTGTACATGAGCTAGCTACATAATGCCCTTTTCCATGGACAAATACACATATGCTTTGTGACTTACTAAATCCTAAATCTAAGGGCAACCTTCTGCGCTAGGGGCATCTTACACAAAGTTGTTTTAGGTTATATCTTTTGCACTCTTGTCCATTGGTAATACAAAAGCATTTACTAGATGTCTTGAGCTGACTTATACATCATGACATGTGTTTACTCTAGATATCGTATTGTACTTCACTAGATGACTACATTGTTTGTTTCTAAGTATTAACTTTGCATGCTCCACGCTTACTTGTTGCTGATTATGATGGGTTTTTATATTGGTTTATTACGTATTCTTGCATTCTTCTATGTTTGTCTGATTACTGTAGGACATGGTATCTTGTGTATACTTCGTGTTTACCCTATGATTTTTGTTTACTCTATGCCATGCTTACTGTCTCATGTGATTGCTCTATGCTTATTCTATGGCATGATTGCACTATGCTTACTGTATGGTGTACCTACTCTATATTATTTGACACATGCTTGATCTATACTATATAGTACTTATATGCTCTAGGCTCAATGATCTATGCATAAGACAATTGTTTGCTACATGTTTCCTGATTCTATTCTTCCCACATGATTTTTACTAACATCAGTGTCAATCAAGTCGTGATGTCATGTCAGTCGTGTTGTCAAATGTCTTGTGACAGGTCTGTCATGTCATGTCGTGAGTCCCAAAGGATCCTTTGGTGTCAAGTCATGTGTATGCTAGCATACTTCTCTGATTTTCACTGTTACACTTTAGCTACTGATTTGTACAGATTTCTAACAATGTTCACAATATGCTTACTCTTGAGATGACACATCATGTTTGTTCTCTAATGATCATATCCTATGCACATTGATTTATGCAACCATGTTTAGTACACATGTTTTATATGGTTTATCTCTATATGTTTTTACACATGATATAGCTGACCACTTTTCTCTTTTGAGTTGAGTGACACAGAGAGGCATTCCTCCCCTCGAAGGGGGTATATTGTGGGCTTGTTCAAAAGTTCACACGGATTTCACAAGAGAGACACATATTCAAATATGATTGATGGCATTTCACACAATTCAAATTGAAGTTATTCAATTTACACTTGAGTTTCAGCAATCTTATTTTCACTAGCATACTTCTCTTATTCTCACTGTTGCACTTTGGCTACGGATTTGAACATATTTCTAACAATGCTCAAAATATGCGTACTCTCTAGATGACACATATCATGTTTGTTCTCCGATGATCATATCCTATGCACATTGATTTATGCAACCATGTCTGGTACACATGTTTTATACGGTTTATCTCTATATGTTTTTACACATGATACCGCTGACCAATTTTCTCTTTTGAGTTGAGTGACACACAAAGGCATTTCTCCCCTCAAACGGGGGCATATTGTGGGCTTGTTCAGAAGTTCACATGGATTTCAAAAAAGAGACAGCTTCAAACATGATTGATGGTATTTCACACAGTTTCAATCAAAGTTATTCAAGTTATTCAATGTACACCTGAGTTGGCCTAATGGTGAAGAACTTGTGCTCTTGAAAGAGAGGTCACAAGTTCAAATCTTGCAAGGGGTAGGGTATGTACGCCTTGTATTTGAAGCATAATTAGGTGCCTCCTGCATATTGGGAGTACGAAGTAGTCCCATATGCTATAAGCCGCCTGCAGACCCAAAAACAGGCCGCTTGACATTGTGGACTATAAAACCAATTATTACTATTATTTATTATTATACACACAGAGTTGACAAATCGACCTCAACAGCCCAAAAGTTGGTCTTTTATAACACTGCATGCTATTGGAAAGGCTAGATTGAGCTACAAGCAAGGCAAGATTATATTCCTAAAGGGGGTAATGCTATCAGAAAGGCTAGATTGAGTTACAAGTAAGGAAAGATTATATTCCCAAAAGGGATAATGCTACCGACAAGGCTGGACTGCACTACAAGCAAGGAAAGATTGTATTTTCAAAATGTTTTATGCTAACAACAAGGCTAAATTATGTTGTGGCCAAGGCAATATGGTCCGCAAAAATTAACAAAATGTTTCATGCTACCAGTAAGGCTAGATTATGCTATAGGCAAGGCAAGATGGTTCACAAAATTCAATAAAATGATTCATGCTACCGGCAAGGCAAGATTATTAACAAGATGACAGCACTCACTTTGCATGGGGGCAAGCCCCATGACACCTTTCACATTCAACAAATTGGGGGCATGATTTGGCATGACCAATCAAGTGCAGCCGTTCTTGTGCACATTTTACTTTATTTCAAATACGAGTTTCAAATTCAATTTACAAATTTAAATACATCATTATCAAACATTGATCTATGTGGTTTTTCCATGTGATCACATGTTTCATGTGGGTTGGCACAAGCATTCAAGAGTTTACACCACCATCCTATGATCGAGATGTGAGGTTTGCATTTTCTTTTAATCAAGCATTTGTCAGTACTAGATTAAATGGGGGCAATTACCTAGAAATTGGTACGAGCACCTGGCAATATGGCATTAGGCACTTATTCTGACATTTATCCCGTTTATACATAAAATGACCAATATAAGGCACCCACGTGCTTTATCCCACATCCTAGTCCCACTAGACAACAGCTATTCTCTTTCTCAACTCCTCGAGAATCATCACACGTCCTACTGAACATTTGTGCAGACCTGTACTTTTTTTAGATTAAATTCCTTTCACACCTTGGACAAGTTCGTAGGTCCATAACAGGTTCAGTCATAAACATGTCCCTTGTACTTCTAACGGTCACTTTTTTAAAAGGGTAACTTTGCTTATTAGTTGAACTAGGTGGTACTTTTGTGTCAGTTGAGCACGAAATCATACGAATTGTCACCTATATATACACATACACCCTAACCCATTAGGGCATCTACGGATCCTCTACCCTCTCATTCTAAGAAGGTCAAGAACAAACACTGAATCGCTCAATTCCTTAGAGCGCCCATCACAACAACAAGCTACTAAAATCTAAAGTCATCTATATTGCTACCCTAGATCAACCTTGAGCCAAATTTGAAGTATAAGTGTGTGTTGCCAAGTGTTAGAGCCAAATCAAAGGCTCATTCTTTATTGTTTATTCTATATCACATGCGAGTCATCATAGATTGGAGAGAATTACATGCAGTTCAATCCCTCTTCCAGTAGCAATATGTGGCGCAGCACTCATCACATCAACAAGGATGTGGTGAGGCAGTCCAACCTAATCGTTGTCAACCCCTTTTAGGTCTCAAGCACAAGGGGAAGGGTTTCAACGCAAGGAGATGTCATATCTCAGTACAACATGAATCACACAAGTCCAGACCAATAAATCAGATTTCCAAACATAGGCGAACAGAATTGTAACTGCCAGATTAGGTGTGCATCCCTAGAGGACAGGTTCATAGCCCCTGAGACAGTTTTGGAGCTGAAGGTGTCCTGCTTCCAATGAACCTGTATTGCACTGAGTTCAAGATTGAGATATTTTCTCAACAGTTTGATGACACCCTAAGCTGCTTTTGTACATATTTTGAGCACTGTGTGACAGTCTATCTGCATAATTTGGTTCTTTTCTCTAACCATAAACCTAATTGTACTTTATCAATTCATAATTGGCAAAACTATTGGCAAAAATGAGAGTAGCATAATTTAGGACTGTTAGGATTGTTTGCCTTAGTTATGAATTATCATTATCACATGGTATAATTAAATTAGGACTTCCAACCCTAATTTCTTATTATAGGGTCAAGGAAAACTCTTGACGTCTTTTGACACCTCGTTCGATGTCCTTATGTAGCAAAAGCAGAAAAAGGCTACAAACTAGAAGTAAATGAAATACTCTAGTCTATAAAAGATCAAAAGAAACCACCAAAGCCCTTTCTCACTTGTTCAAACAAAGAAATTAGTAAACAAATTGGGAGTACACAACATAAAAATTGGAAGAATGCAAACATGGCATTATGATTAGCTTTTATAAAAAAGAGACTCGATAATTTCTACAAAAATTGCACGTTTTGCCAACATTTGGAAGAAAACTTATCAGACAACAAATGACAGTTAAAAGGTAAAGCCTCGTTTAATTTATGATTCAATATCGACATTTGGAAGGAAAATTATCACACAACAAAGGATAGCTGAAAGCTACAACCTTGGTTAATTTATGATTCAATATCAATGAAGATTAAAAATAAATATTTACAACTTTCAAATTTATATTTGTAATCTTGCTTTTGAAAAGGACAAGCACTCCACTCATACACGTACCCACGTCTCCAAGTGAATATGCTTCGTGTATATTTCAGAACACACAATATAATAGACTCATTAAATGAATTGACAGCAATTGTGTGGAACAATATGCATAGGCATTCCTTCAAAAATGCCAACTTTAAACTAGAGCAAGATATGAATAGTAATGAATCTTACTTTGTTTCAACACACAATAGCCATAGGATACACTTTCTCGCATGCGGCACTTCCGCCAAACTTCCGCCAGACTTCCAAAAGGCACCAGCTTTTTTATGACAAAACTCGACTTTTGACACGTGACACTTTAGACAAAATGGATTTTTTTGAGGCGGACATGTTGAATACAATTTTTAAGGTTTCTGGCAATGTGAAAATTTTGGGTTAAACAGTGTTTGATGCCGATTAATAGATGCTAGATCCATGAAGGTACCAACATGGAAGTTGGATCAACAGTGTGGCTGGCACCACTAAAGGCAGACTTTGGTGCAGTAGGCATTAGCATGGATGTTGTGCAAAAGCTGAGTGGTTGGTGCCAAAGTTGGATTAAGCATATATGTAGATATTGGTGCATGAGGTGGCACAAGGGTTGGCCCCACGAACAGGAATTTGGCACAAATGAAGAACTTGGCACAGAAGATGTGTCTGGTGCCACTTGGGACTTTCTTACTCATTTATCACCCCTTAAGCAACAATAGTCCCCATTGTGTTGGTTGTAGCAAGCAATGAAACTTCTTCAGAATCTGCTCCTTTGTAAACAAATCAAACCTACGCTAGCAACTGATAGGCTTTGACAATATGGAAAAGAATATGATCCACTCATACTCAACCAAAACCATGCAATGCCATTTAAGTTTTTAGGTTGCTCAACCTACTGGATGGATTGGTTTAGTATAGATGAAAAATAACATCAAAGTAACTTGACACTATGACTGGAGTTAGAAGATGAAAATCGAAAGCAATTGTCTCCAGCCTGCTTCGTGGAGATGTGGCCCATATTGTGGCGATCTAAGTTTAGGTTGTAGATTGGAGAATATTTCCTTCTGAATATAAAGCCAAACATTATTACCAATAATAAATTGATAAGGGCAGCAGCATTCGATCATGCGCTGCTTATCCTGGATAGTGATATGCTCAAGCATGTCATGAACTTCTTGATTATTTTGGATCTACTCTAGGATTTAGCAGCATTAAGCATTTCCTTCACTGCTGAAACATAGAGCGCTTGTAGCAGCACGAGAAAAACTACACTGATTGGCACAGAAGATCAAGACAGGCCTAAACAGGATTGCTACTGGAAGAGATGTGTTGTGCTCTAAGGCAGGCTATCATCTCAAATGTTAAAGTGTGTGTTGTTGTACATGCCTAGAACATGCAAAATGGTACTATCAACAACTTTGTTCTGGAAATCGGTCTAAGGATGGAAAAACAGACATGATGAGCTTTGCATCAATGGAGTAGACTATATTCCAGAATGTACTAAGGAAATGAAAATCACTCTTAAATATGATGATTGCAAGATGTCCATAATGAGTTGAGACGCATGCAAACAAAACATTTTGGCTGTGTCCAGCATAAAGATAAAGCACAAATATCTTTACAAACTGATCAACCACCACAAAGTCATAACAAATAATGATGTCTAGTAGTTTGGCAAACTGAAAAGGAAGTCCATGGAAACTAATTGTTATAGTCATTGCAAAACAGGAAACCCCATATGTAAATATTGCTTCCTGTTTGGTGGCTTGGCAATGGCACATGTTATACAGGCAGTAATGTATCGGGTGTTAGCCATATGCACAATTTTGTCAAAATCAACACAAAATACATATGGGCCCATTGATTCGACACTTTATATATTCATTATTGTAAAATACCACACACTGACTAAAGTTGATTTCACTGTTTGTCAAATCTCACAAGAGTTGTTCATTTTAGCCAGTGTTGATCCAGAGGCTCAAGAGAAGTTTCATTTGAAATGTGCATAGTTATTCATAAAAACTATTGTGTTATGTTGAAGTCCCCCTCACTACAATAGTTTAGCAAGTACCATTTTAAAATTTTCCTGTAAGTTTGTCCCTTTTAGTGTCTTCACTAGGCCCTTGTGTTCCAACTTCCAAGGTGATACCATGTCAAGCATAAGTCTCAAATTGAGTTATTATCTGGAAATGTTAGTCTCGTAAAATGAATCAGAGATACTGAGTTGATTATTGAAGAGAGGAAAGGAGCTAGTTTCAAGCCTGACACTATCATCTACAATTCAATGTTAAGCATGTACACCCAACAGGACATTCAAAGAAAACAATTTAAGTGTATCAACAAATGCAAGCAGCTGAATCTGATCCCGATACTAAAAACTTTTTTATCTCTATGTACAGTAAGCAATCCAGGATATAGAAGAAAAAGATAACGCATTGTGTTCACTGAATTGTTAATGAGCTGGGTTCACATTAGGTAGTCGTTCTAATTATTTCCTACCTAGTTATTTTATGTGTTCACACTTGTAAGCTCATTCTAGGGAGTTTTACGAAGTGAAAAGCATATTTAACTCGGTCAAATCATTTTTTATATTGTTAGTTTATTTTATGTACATGATTATTTTTACAAACTACTTGAGATTTGATTCTCATAGTTTGGTTTTTTACTTGATATGTAGGGATTAACTTATTCCCTATTGTTGGGTTTCCGAATTATTTTTTAGTTACGGAATCTTCTTTGTACAGCCTATTTAATAGGCACTCATATACATTGAAATTGAATGAAGAGTTTTGCTGATTAATATTATTGTTTGTTGCATTTATCTTTCCTGAGTTTGTCTGAGCTTTGCTCTTGCAGATTTATTGCTGTAGTCCCTGCTAAGATCCTACAGGTTGCTCCCATATGCTATCAGAGATCCTAGCTAGACACCCTTGTGCTGTACATACATGTTGAAGCAAAATTTTGCAGTAGGTTGCACCTGTTTTGGTGGCAGAAGAAGCAAAATCTGTGTGCTCGGGCTAGGTTTGGCCTGAGATCCTCAACGGTTCAGTTGGTTTCTCTCACAAGCTCAGCTTGGCCTTATCGCTCCTTAGTGCATTTTTGGAGTTTTGCTTGGCCCTCTTTGGCAGTAGCTTGATTGCACATCTTATCGACTCGGGCTTGATCCTCTCTTGCCCTGTCAGAGTGCTAGGGATTGTTGTTTTTGGCTGTGAAATGTCACGGCTCTGTTTGACAGGGTTCAACCTCCCAGTTTTCCCAGGGTTCTGACTTGGTAGCTCCTGACTCAGGTTTTGTGGCAAGCTCCCAACCGATTCAACCTTCACCTCTCTTTTGTGAGCAGCTCACAAGCCCCTCAGGTCGCTCGGTGTTGGTTTTTTCTGTTGATTTGCATGGTAAATTCCATCAAGCCCTCAAGCTCTGACCTTGACACCTGCAACTAGTCAGCTCAGAGGCTCTCTCTGTGTAGCATCTACTTTACCCAGCAGCACTTCTTCAAACAAAATTCAAGCAAGCATATCAAACCCTAAAACTCGCAGCCAATTTGTTTTCCACCTTGAACATGCCCAATCACTCAGCTGCCAACTCGCCAGAACATGGAAGCGACTTATTACAAGTCCCTAAGAATAAGTTTTTGCCATATGTAACAAAGCACTGAGTTGATCAGCTGGTTACTTGACATTTGCGAAGTCCTTGGTCTCCAAATGGTCTCGGGTTTGAGTTCAAGAAGGGTTATTCTTTTTTGAAGGTCGACGCAATTTTGGTAAGTCTATAAGAAACAAATTTTACATATGATTTTTGAAAATCTTGTAGCTTGGTTCGTAATTGTGTTGGTATAAGGCATTTCGACACAAGAGGTTGTTGGGTCAAGCCTTCCCAAGCGCCTTGAAAATTTTTAAAAAGCAAATTCGATTTTTGAAAGGGTTAAAACCATTTTATTTCCAATATCCATTTGAAGCACTTTGTAGTGCGACTGGGGTGGACTGTTTTGGTAAGGCGTTGAGGTTGCAATAAGTCAGGGTTCAAACCCCACGAACTTTTTGCAAGAAATTGTTTTTTGAGAAGATAGAAAATTTATCAAGGGGAAATTTTTATTTTTATTTTACCGAGAATTTTTAAAAACGCATTTTTGTGAAAAAGCCAATTTGCAAAGATATAAATATTTTGCAAGAAGGATTTGATAAGGAGAAGATTCCAAAATTGTTCAAAAGGGGGTTTTCTTTTTCTATGCAGTGATGTCCAGATCCTCTTTTCTTCTTCTTTTGTTCCCTGCACTGGATCCCAGATAGTTTGAGCCAATGAACTCCACCAATTATGATGCCGGGAAGCTGAAAATGCAGCAGCTACTATAGTCCAGAGGCTTGTGGAGAGTCTTTCAAAAAATTGTACCTGCATTTACCTCAGAGAAAGACGAGTTTGCTTACACATGCAAGCAAGACGAAACTCTCTGCCTTATCACCCTGAACATGTCAGACCATCTACAGTTCCACATCACAAATGCAAAACTCCAAAAGAGGTATGGGAGACTTTTGAGAAGTTGTTCAATAAAATCAATGAATTCAAAATGTTGCAATCAGATGTTGAATTAACTTCATGTTCTCCTTCCAATTCTCCCTCAATTGAGGAGTTTCTGACAAAATTCAAATCACTTAAAACTCAGTCAAAAGATGGCGGTAAAGAAAAGAAGGATGATGAGTGTATTTTTCTGATTTTGTCTGAATTGAAAGGTCCTTATAGTATATTTGCTTCTACTTTTTACTCTACTATGGATGCCCTAGGAGATCAATTTCAAATGTCGCCCTTTGAGCTATTTTGTGAAAAGTTGTCTCATGAACAATCAAAATTAATGTCACTTGGTGCCTTATAAAGCTCTAGTCATGCTTTGGTGGCTAAAACTTCTAAGGGTAAATGGAAGCTGAAACAGAACCCGGGAACTTCTAATAAACTTGCAGAATCCAATATGCCTTCTAAAACCACTACTGTGTCTTCTAAACCTTCCAGTCCTGGAAAACCCAAAAAGTCTTTCAGGAAGAAGGTATATGATCCATGTCCATACCGTAGCAAAATCAATCATGATAAATCCAGATGTTTTATGAGAATTGAAGCATTAGAAGCAACTTTGAAACAACACAAGATTGTTGTACCCATAGTTCGCATACTCGTATTATATAAATATTCTGTAAACCCAAAAAAATGACGCAGCAAAAACTCGGCAAGACTCGCGAATATTCGGGAATATTTGGCAACTTAAAAATACACAAATTTCTATAAAAACATAAATTTTATGCAAAATATAGCTACAGTGATACAGTGAACTATAAGATTTGAATACAGTGATACAGTGCAATATAAATTTTATGCAAAATAAGATTTGAATCTAATGTCAAGTGAACTTGGAGACTGGAGTCACCCATTTGAATTCAAATATATCAATTGCTTACCTGTTGTGACCAGATTGTTGTAGAACCTTATTTCCGTTGAAACATCAACCTTTACTGTATCACTTGCACCAGTCAAAGCTCTCAGCAACCAAAAACAAAATCACTGTTGAACAATGACAGATTATGGGGCTAACCGATAAGTTTAGCACTACTCACAGTTCTCATCCTCTCCAACCGAATATTTGTACTTCAAATATGTAAGCAAAGTGCAAGGCTGAACATTGATTTTAACTGTCATGAGACTCTCTCATGTTGCCAATTTATACTTATCTGACTATCGAGGAGCTCATCTGATTCCAGCTTTCCTTCAAAAAAGGGACAACCTATAGATTTTGCTATCAGCCTGTCATGAGTCAAATAATCAAAATTCCCTTTCCTTAACACACCTTGATGCACCTGTGAAGAATCATGTTCATTGTTGTCGTCTTGCACAACCTTAGAATATTTGTTGCCTTAAAAATTGTGGTTGCCTTAATAACAACCAAAAACAAAATCACTGTTGTCTTAAAAAGAGAAATTGCAGTGTTTTTCCAACATTTTTTCCACGTATTCTACGTATTTTGCGTCTACCCGCGTCAGGCGAATACTGGGCTCAAACTTGCGAATATTGGCAAATATTCGCGAATATTCTCGGCAAATATTCACCAAGTCCCGAGTGGCAAGTTTTAACTGCAAATATTCATTTTTGCAGGTTTTTGGCGAGTACTCGCTAAGTTTTCCAACTATGGTTGTACCAAATCCTCCATCTTCTTCTAACATAGGGGAAGGGAAAGATTTTTGCTAGACAAGTTCTCCTTTGTTAGATAGATGGATATTTGACTAATGCTTCTCATCATCTGACTCATTCTTGTGGTTTGTTGAGTTCACTTTCCAATATTATGACTTCCCAAATTGTGATGGGCAACTCTTTGTTAGTTGAAGTTTTGGGCTCCGGCACTGTTAATATGCAAGATGGGTGCATCTAAAATGATTTGCATGGTTTTTGTATTGACCATGGTATTCTGCATCAGTATACAGTTCCTTACACCCCTTAGCAAAATGGAGTAGCTAAGCAAAAAAAAATAGAACACTGAAGGAAACAGAAAACTACATGATTCAATCCAAGGACTTAGCACCTAAGCTTTGGGCAGTAGTAGCAAATTATATCCAGAACAAAATCCCACACAAGAAAATGCATAGTCAGACTCCTGAAGAAGCACGGTCAAGTGAAATGCCTCATGTATCTGCATTTCATGTCTTCAAAAGCAAAGCATGGGTCTTTATTCCTAATGACAAGCAGACAGCTATGGATAAGAAAAGCCAAGAACTTATATTTGTTAGTCACTGTGAGCATGTGAAGGCCTACCACCTCTTTGATCCAATTACCCATGATGTATTGCTCTGACGAGATGTTTATGTTATTGACACAGATACTCCCTTAGCACCAATATTCTTCTCCTCTTCCATCTTTTGCATCTAACAGAGAGGGCTTGTTTCTTGATTCTGATGTTGAGCCTGTTGTGAATCCTACTCCGCCTTCTCCTCCTTAGTAGCCCATGCCTAAGCGGGCACGATCTACAATGTATGCAGCTGGTGATTTGGCTGGTGATCCCGATGATCCTCATTGCACTAGAGCTGAGGCTTCTGGTGCTCTTACTTGTGCTCAGATATCTGGTGTGGCTCTTGTGAGCCAAGCAAATTCTGCTTATCCGATGTTATTTTTTGAAGCGACAGGTAAACTAGAGTGGGAAGCTGCTATGCAAGAAGAATATTCTTCACTCATGAAGAATAACATGTGGGAGTTAGTGCCTCTTCCTAAGGGAAGAAAACTTGTGCGTTGTAAATGGGTCTATAAGACCAAATATGCAGTTGATGGTTCTGTAGATAAGTACAAGGCTCATCTTGTAGCTAAGGGATTCTCACAAGTCGAAGGGGTGGATTGTTCAAAGACTTTTCTCTAGTTGCAAAGATGGATTATGTGTGCCTTCTCTCCTTCGCTACATCACACCAATGGCCAGTCTAACAAATGGATGTGACGGGTGTTTTCTTCCATGGTGATCTCCACGAGGAGATTGACATAGAGCAACCATTGGGCTTC
The DNA here is from genome assembly GCA_018340775.1 of Taxus wallichiana var. yunnanensis. Taxonomy (NCBI): domain Eukaryota; kingdom Viridiplantae; phylum Streptophyta; class Pinopsida; order Cupressales; family Taxaceae; genus Taxus; species Taxus wallichiana. The sequence continues at coordinate 441,777,481 of CM031235.1, read as the reverse complement.
ATGCAGGATTCTTCACTTGTTTGTTGACTCGATAATTCTCTATATGGACTCAAACATGATCCTCGAGCTTGGTACAAGGAGATGGGCAATTTTTGCTAAGTGTTGGCTTTCATGATTTCATCATTGTGAGTGTGATCATAATGTTTATGTCATGAAGGATGGTGAGGATATGCTGATCTTTGTTTTGTATGTTGATGATCTCATCCTTGCAGGTAGTTCAAATTCTTTGGTTTAGAGCAAAAGTTGAATGAATGCTTTGACATGACAGATTTGGGCCTATTGCACTACTTTCATGGCCTCTAGGTTCATAAATCTCCTGAAGGTATTTCCATTGGGCAATAGAAGTATGCCATAGATCTGCTTCATTGCTTCCGCATGGCTACCTGCAAGCCAGCTCCATACCATTTTAGTAAGGTATTGAGTTGACTACTGATTGCAAATCTAAGTTGGATGATACTACTCTGTATAGATAGGTGGTGGGCAGTCTTCTGTATCTGACCCATACTCGTCCCCATATCACTTTTGATGTGAATCTTGGTTTTCAGTTTTCTCATGAGAGTCATTGGCTAGCAGCAAAGCGTATTCTACACTATATTTGAGGCACATTGAACTTTGGCATTCAGTACACACCATAGGGATCTTCTGACATTGAGGGATTCACAAATTCGAATTGGGGAGGGTCCTAATACCCATCAATCTACTTCTAGTTTCTTTTTTCACCATGGCTCAAGCCCAGTTGCATGGGCATGCAAGAAGTGGATTGCAGTTTCATTGCCTTCAACTGAGGCCAAATATCAAGGTACTATTAAGGCCCGACAGGAGGCACTATGGCTTTGACAGTTACTTGGTGAGTTCGGATTTCCACATAAGGCTCCCACTTTGATTAGGTGTGATAATTAGAATTATTGAAATTGCACACAACCCTGTAGAACATCAGCGAACCAAACATATCAAGATTCACATGCACTTCATTCAACAGTTGATTCGGGATGGAGTTGTCCGTTTGGAGTTCATAGCTACAGCTAAGGAGGTTGTTGATATCTTCACCAATCCCTTGGCTTCTCCTCATTACCTTCAGTTGCGAGCATTGCTTGGGTTGAAGGAAGTTTTTCTTGGGGAAAGTCCTTCCCTCCTTTTTTTCATGTTTGTATTTGAGTACCTTATCAGGACTAGTAGTCGGGACACATTTTAGTTTGTTTGTCACTCCCTAGCCCTCGCTTAAGAGAGGGTGGTAGAGTGTTGAGTTCACATTAGGTAGTCATTCTAGTTATTTCCTACCTAATTATTTTACATGTTCACACTTGTAAGCTTATTCTAGGGAGTTTTACCGAGTGAAAAGCATATTAAACTCGATTAAATCATTTTTATATGGTTGTTAGTTTGTTTTACGTACATGGTTATTTTTACAAACTACTTAGAGATTTGATTCTCGTAGTTTGGTTTTTTCCATGATTTGTGGGGATCAACTTATTCCCTATTATTGGGTTTCAGCTATGTTGCTAGGATACGCCCAGCCCCTCCACGAATCCCCCCTGATACATATCAGATACGGATACGTGCTGATACGGATACGGATACGGATACATACAGAAACCTCCCGGATACGTCACGGATACGTGGGCACGTATCCGTGACATATCCGGGAGGTTTCCATACGTATCCCTCACCAAAAACATCTTTTTAAAGTTTTAATTCATTTTTGACTTTTCTATTCCCTAAAACCGAACCCTAAAAACTAAATGAATAAAATAATACACCCTCACTCCCACAAAAAGTTATGAAAATTTGAACATGGATCCTAGTATATTTTTCAAATTTCAAGTTTTGTTCGTATTCATGTTGACATGATATTTGTATATCATATGTATGGCAGCCACATGATCAATAAAAATGCAAAGTCTTAAGTATATTAAATGTTTTGAGAATTGATTCAAGTTTTGTATTACTATTTCAGTTTTTTATGGACTAAAAAATGAGTAAAATGAGTAGATGTACATAATATATATATATATATTTTAATTTTTTAATATATATGTATGAACGTATCCAAGACGTATCGTAACCAAGGGTTTTTTAAAATTGACGTATCCACGTATCGTACCCATACCGATACTCATACCCATATCCTGGCAACGTAGGGTTTCGGTACTATTTTTTTGTTATGCAATCTTCTTTGGACAGCCTATTTAATAGGCACTAGCGTCCGTTGAAATTGAATGAAGAGTTTTGCATATTAAAATTATTGTTTGCTGTATTTATCTTTCCGTGAGTCTGTCTGAGCTCTTCTCTTGCAGGTTTATTGCTTTAGTCCCTACTAAGATCCCACAGGTTACTATCATTGAAATCGCTGAGCAGCATGAATTGTCTGTAACAAATGAACAAGGACAGAAAGCGCGTGAATGGTTGATAAATGGATAGAGTGGATGTGGTAGCATAGGTATTGTTAGGGTCTGTTGCAATGCCCAGCATTTTATATCCACAGTAACAGCACAGCTGCAGACTGAAAGGAAATTCAAAAAGTGCAAGTTCCATAGATTTTATCTTCCAAGGGTAAATCAGTAAAAACAAAAATTTCACAAATCGATCTGTGAGAGCTCTTCCATTTAACAGAGCGCAAAGGTTCCAAATCCCTTACAACATTTTTTCTCCCTGCTTCGATATCATATGGACGTGATTTCTCTTGTAATGATGATAAAGAAAAAGCAAAGGTGCCAGGAGGCAAGTACAGGTATGGATATGGGTACGGATATGTGGAGATGAGTACGGATATTGGAACACCGTTTTCATATAAATAGGAGTCGGGTGCGGGAGACAACAATATATAAATGTATCACAAAATTAGAAAAATATATATTAAGCATACATAAAATCAAAATGCACTATTTCCCCTTGACATGTTGAATAGAACAATTTGTGTTAAAAATGATTTAAAATAATTAAAATTTTAAATTTAAGATATTTTTATAATTTACCATTATTGGAATAAATATTAAAAAATAAACAAATTAAACACTATGTTCCACCAAGTTTCCGGGGATGGGGACAGCAGGGGACAGGGGGCGTGTTTCAGGACGGATTTTTTTAGGCCTTTTTTTAGGGACGGCTATTAAAAAATAAGGGAAAATTTAAAAAATATAGGAAATTTCAAATATTCATATGATAACATTGCTAAAGCATTCATCACACACATTATAGAACCTTAATACATAAAATTAGAGTTGAATTGAGATTTCACATAAGATTTAACCTTAAAAATATAGGAAATTTCAAATATTCATATGATAAGTATAACACATTGATAAACTTAAACTTAAAGCATTCAATTTGTCTGATGTACCTTGTTTATGCTTTTTGGTTTGCCGCCATTTTTACCAATATGTATTTTTTATTTGTTTTTAAGAATGTCTCTGCACCTATGCAAATCATATTCCTTTTGAAATGCTCGCTACAGGGTCTAATGCAGCATTCTTATCGAAATTCCCACTGTAAAGTTGCCACTTAAAAATAGTGTTGACATTGTACTGAGTTTTTTCTGTGTTATGAAACTCTCTTAGAGCCTTTGGGTCCAAAAACAGTGCTCAAATTGGCAACTTTTTCCGCTTTTCATGTCAGAATATATTGCAGTAGCTGAATCTGGCTTGAATCGATAGAAATTTTAAAAAAAATTAATACCATGTGTTTTGTTCAATAAATTATCTTTAGAATTTGAAATTTATAAACTAAAAACTGTTGAATAGGTGTGTTCATTGTGAACAGTAAACATTCTATTGAATTCTGGTTTACTATATTAAATAGTTTCTCTTTTGCTAATTCAAATAAAGATCTTGTTTGAGGAAAGTGACGACTATTCAAAATATTAGTCTGAGGAAACAAAACCGGCTAGAACTAAATATCATTACAGATGTAATGCAAAACTATACTTAACCGAGCCTATACTGACCCTGAGATATATGCAAGGATCTATGGACAGTTTTAAAACGGATGAAGTGGATCTAGAGAATAGAAGCTACGAGATGAACTAAATGAGCTTCTTTTTTGTTTTGATGTTTGTTTTAGGTTTAGGGCATTTAGAAATGAAAGTGGGGGTCCTTGTGGGCCCCACATTGCTTTAATTTTTATTAAAATTGTGTTTTATTAAAAAAAAAAATTTGAGGTTGTTGGACGCAAGGGACGACAAGGGACGCCCGGACATCTAAAACGGATGAAGTGGATCTAGAGAATAGAAGCTACGAGATGAACTAAATGAGCTTCTTTTTTGTTTTGATGTTTGTTTTAGGTTTAGGGCATTTAGAAATGAAAGTGGGGGTCCTTGTGGGCCCCACATTGCTTTAATTTTTATTAAATTTGTGTTTTAAAAAAAAAAAAAAAAAAATTTGAGGTTGTTGACGCCGAGGGACGACAGGGATGTCCGGACATACCAGGATGTCGGGACGTCCTGTCGTCCCCGAAATATCCCTTATGGGATACTACTTAAAAATGCACAAAATATTGAAAATTTGCAGCCAAATAAAATACTAATTTTTGCAGATTTTTACAATAAGGACAGCGGACTAAAGAAAATTAAAATATCCACTCGAATTACTTTAAAATTTAAAGAGGGCTTGCTAATATTATGAAGGACATAATAAAACTGTTTTTTGGAATTTTACACAAATTAAAATGCTGCCAGAAAAAGCACAGCGTGCCCTAGACAGCTGGAAAACTTCAGAGGTTCGTAACTCTCCAAATACAAGAGCAAAAATTAAGAGTCTTTGGAAATAACATTAACAGGTATAGGAAATGACATTTCAACCTTCAGATCTAAAGGAGACCAACTGAAAAACCCTCCAAATAAGGCTGCAAGTCGCCTTGCTTGGAAAGGGGTTGGAAACTGATGGAGGCGCCTTCAAAGTGATGCTAAGCCCAGCCCAAATGGCTGCCGTAAGTCTGATCTGGAAGCCCTCTGATTATCCTCCCCAAATGCCCCCAAAAATCCTCAAAACCCTTCCTCTAAACCCTCTGATAATATCTCGGTAACACAGCCCTGAAAGCGGCTCCAAAAATGACAGACTAGGGTAGATCTCTCACTATCGAAGAATGCCCTGCTAGCTAGGGACGGGTCTCTCACCACCGAAGCTAGGGTCCCTATGGGATTTGACTCGACAAGCACTAGATGCACAAACAACAGTTGCACGTGAAGGGTTAATAAAATGTATGCCAAGAAGTTCCTTTCCTTACTCTCCCGCTCCTTATATACTTCTCCTCGGCAAACAAACCCCAATAACCCTAGGCGCATTTCATTCCATGGAGGGGCCAATAAAATAAAAGTAACTAAAGTTACTTTTTCCCTTTTAAGTCCCCATGGTCAAAAAGTGACCCCCAAACGCAAAACGTGGATATTAGAACCACATGGACCGTAATATCCCTTCCCATAGCTCCAAAGTGTCCACAGCACCCTTGGGTATGACCATGGTTTGGACTCAACCTCGGCCCTTAGGCCTTGGGCGTTGGAAAAGGGGACATTACAGTCCCTTGTTGTTTCTTGCATATATTTTCAAGTCCCCAGGACGTTTCCAAAATTTCTAGACTTTGGGGACAGCGGGGACGTTTCCTACCCGTCCCCGAGGTTCAAACGCCCCAAGGGACGCATCCCGTGGAACATAGATTAAACATTTAAATGATCAGATAAATTATAATACAGATGTAAAATGGTAACTAGAAGTCTAGAATCATAATTTTGTAAAATGAAAAGTAAATCTAATAAAAAAATTAAATAAAGTTAACATTTAAAATTACAAAATAAATAATTAAAAAAAACATAACTTTTTGTAAGCTATTTTTAATTGTAACATTTAAGTTTTTGTTAGCTATGTAAATTAAAAATTCATAACAGTTTAAGAGTTGAACTCAAAACCAAAATTCGATGATCAACCAATAAAATTAATTTCTTTTTTAGTTTTTAGGGCCAAATACCCTACTTTGGCATCCAAGTCACAGCACTTGGATGCCAAAGTAGGGCATTCAGTCCTATACAACATTTTGTGACTCAAACTGTAGAATTGCAAACAATACATTCTATAAAACAATACAGCTGAAAGGTGTCATCTGACCGGTATTCTGTTGACTTGTGATCTGCAATTCGAGATCTAGCAAGTTTGAAAGGCATGAATGGATATAAATGGTGTGAATGATTGTAAATCTTAGCCCGATGGTATATTGATCCCTCTGCAATTGTTTATAGGAAAAATGACATGTTTTTAAGGTTTACATAACAAAGACTAGGATTTTATGTGAAGAGACATCATTATTTTCAGCGAGAGATGCCAGGTGACGTTGAAAATTTCCAAGAGAGGTCTCCGAGTATGGGAGACGTCTTCATACCTGTCTCCCATAACAGAGACACATGCCCCATACCGGAGATGCATACCAGTTGATAAGGGGCACGTCTACTTGCAACTGTGAGAAAAAGTAATAATAGCTTTAAAGTATGGCCAACATTAATGACGGAGATGCATGGGACGAGACGACCCTGTGCCATTTGCAGAGTTCACGTGGCAGAAACGAAACACAAAGGTTTCTTCTATGGCTCAAGCCTTTGCGGGCAGTATTTTCTCTCTATGGACCTACGAGACTCTCTCATGGAGCTTTACTAACTTTGGTGTTTTTCCTAAGGACATAACCTAAACTGGTTTCCTTGTTTGACTCGGCTCTAATGGCCTATAACAACTTGGTCGCGCCCAACTGGCTCCTTGTGCTTCACTTGCACATTACACAACCTTCTCAGCAGCCCTCAACAAATTGGCTACTAACTAGCTAAACCCAAAATGGTGAAATCAACCTTTGTTATATAGTTGCGCGTTCCCGCTTCTCTCTCCTTCTTTGAATTTTCCCTTTTCTCTTCTAGATGCCTCTAGATCTTTCAACTCATATTCGAATTTGAATTTGAGCTTCTTTAATACTCGATCTAGCTCATCTAGATGTTACCTCGCTTGTGCCACGCCGATCTGGTCATTGGGCTCAACTAACTGTTGACCTTAGTCAAACACCTTTTGACACCTTTTGTCTTATTTGCCAACTACCAATTTTGTCACGCACTCCTTGTTTGTAATCCTTTACCACACCTCTTCTATGTTTTATCGTGCACTGCCTCTCGGCTTTTGGACCTCCTTCAAAACATCCATGTGCCTTCTTAGCAATCCAAGCTATTGTGCAATCCCTTCCTTTAATCTCTTGCACCTTTTGCGCAGTCCTTACCATTTTGCATAACTCCTTTGCAATCTTTACGCGCCTCCAGGCAATTAGGTTTGGGCCAGAATTCTTCTACACTACCAAACTTCCTACATGCACCACTACACATTATTCTTTCGTGCCTTGCTTCCTTCTCCCCAAAACCTCACATGCCCTACTTTATTCCATGCTTCACCAAGCCTTTCACGCACTATTACATGCCCTCTTCTACTACCAACTCTACGTACTGCACTCTTCCTCCTTAGCCATTATGCAAAGTCCTTGCGCACTTCCGCTTGATCGCCACTTGACTCTTTTGCGCATCCTCTCTCCATTCCATGCTCTCTTCAACCTCGCGCGCATGCAGACTTAGCCAAAACTATGCAGAATTGCTCTGAACCTAGGATGCTCATTCATCAATCAATGGGTCAAACGACTGGGATAACATGACAGCTAGTGTACATTTGTTTTAAGTTGTGTTACCAGGAAACGCCCCTAAAGGTCCGTAACTACATATGTACCAAAAATAGGTACAGGTACCAAAACATGGGGAAACGGATCTGAAATGACGTACAGAGCAGCATACGTATCGGAAATGGCTCTACAATTTTCGGTGCTACATGCATTTTAAAAATGTGAACTAAAAAAACTAACCTTAATCTACCTACCCTAATTTGCTAAAGACACTTTATAAAAGCTATATAAGCAAACCTTTGGTCCATTACCACACTCTCATTTGCTTGCTGAATTTCAGTTTTTGCAAACATTGTCTTTCATTACAAAGAGCAAGGAAGAATCAAAAAGCAGGTTCAACGACAAAGTTGGGAGCTGTTAGCATCATTCATGGAGCTGATTTTGAGGAAAATCTAGATAATATATTCTAGAATCTAGATCATAATCATGTAATATGATTTTTTAAGAATGTTGAATGTTTTGAACTTTCATGAATACAAAACATTTTAAGTATTTTTTCTTTAATGGATTAGCAATGAGTATTATGCATTATATATATATATATATATATATATATATATTTATTATATATATATATATATATATATATAGTATGAATGTTTCCATGCCATTTCGTACCAAGGGTTTTTTTAAATTGGTGTTTCTAACGTTTCGAACCCATATCCATTTTTGTTTTTGTTTCCTGGCAACCTCAGTTTTAGGCTGTCGTGAGTGTAAAGATTCACAGCAGTATCAATTTGTAGAGACCAAGCCATTAAAATATCCATTCTACTTTCAATTCGTCCAACTGTACATTGCATATATGTCTGGATATCAAGGAAGAAGCCTGTGAAACTGCTGTTAAAATTATAGGGAGAAATGCTGTCAGGAAGCATAGAAATTGTTGGACAGAATTCATCATTCAAATGTGCTCTCATGGTCTGAAATCATTGCTAAATGAGCACAAAATCAGTCTGCTGAAAAATCCTTTATGACACTTAGAAAAATGCAGTTTTGTAGATTTAGACCATTTCTGTTATTACGAACATAGAAAATGTACTTGTGGGGATTATTTATGAGCTAAGAGAAATAAGCTATAAACACAGCCTTGCAAAATAACAAGGTGTTGTGAGAGGAGCACTTCATTGTAGCGCTGTAGCCAGGTTTATCTACCAGATTGTAAGCAAGGTGACTATGAGGGCAGTTTTGGTTAGATTGCATATACCAAGATGCAAAGTATGGTAGACTTGCAGTAGAAAACATGAATCCCAAAGCAAATCAACACAATCTCATTTCTTGATATGTATTTTCTAATGGATAAACTATTGTTTGATAACAGCCAATCCAGAATTTGGTTCTAAATTCTAATTACAAAGATGGATGTTCCAGAGTTCAAATGTGATCATGATGTTGTTGATTATAGAGCAGAAATGTCAAAAACAAAGAGATCAGAAATGTCAAAAACAAAAAGAGCAGATGATAGTGGAGAACAAGATGGGACTGATGAATAGTCGAGGAAATCACTTGTTCCTGAGAGAACAATATTCAGTCCTATTCAATTTGCCTTCTTATGGAAAAGAGCATTGTGAAGTGAGGAACATTGTGTCTAGTTTATGAAATGGTTCGATTTGTGTATACGGATGTCAAAACTTCGACCCTTAATACATTCTATTTTATTGATATTGAAAATCCAGGAGAGAGAGACCTATTAGGATATACTAGGATTATATATTGGTCACTATTACTAACACTCGTTTATCTCATCAAGTATGTCTTCAGGTTTATAAGAGCAGATGACCACAGAGGAGGAGGTGCATTTACCCTGTATCCATAGTTATGTGAGCATGTCAGTGTTGGTCAAAATGCTGCCCAGAAAGTCCAATGCTTTGCGTCAGATTCTAATTTGGATTTTTAGTGAACGAAATCGTTTGAGGAATGCCAACTCCAAGATAAAGGATCTGCTTGAGAAGAGTGCTATGGCACAGATAGTTCTTCTTATTGTTCTACTTCTCATGTTTGGCACCTGCATGGTAATTGGTAATGGATAACTGACTCCTGCAATTTCAGTGTCATCGGCTGTGCAAGGAATTCGAGCACAGAGCTCTATATTGATCCAAAGTGTAATTTGTGGATGTGCCTGTGAGGCATTGGAACTCTTTTGTCAAATGCTAAAGGAAAATACTACCCCAGATTCCATTACCATTGCTAGTGTGATCTCACCTTGTGCTCATTTGGAGGCTCTTGACAGCAGCAGGTGGAATCGTGACTGCATAAGTAGAAATAAACGTAAGTTGGATGTGTTTCTGACAAGCTCTCTCATATACATGTATGCCGGGTGTGGTTACTTAAAAGTAACACAGCAACTTTTCAAATTCTTGAATAATATTTGGTGTGATGTAATGTTGTAATAGCTGATTATGGACTACATGCGCATGGCACGGTCCATACATTTTATGCTGGAGACAAATCACATTCTCAATGAGATGAAATAGTTGATATGTTGGAGATATTATTATCAGCAAGGCAGAAGAATAAATGGACTTTTAATAACCTATTTTTGAGTTGAGTTTGTGGACCCCGCCTCAGCTTTAACTGAAATTTTGAAGAGATTGTAAGAGAAAAAATTATTTTACCAAGTAGGGTGTTAAAAGGTTAGTTATAAAGGTAGTTTACACTCGTGTAATGTAATGTTCCCCTCTCAAAATTAATTAATTCCATATACCTGAAGCTTATTTTTATTATTTTCAGTAGGCTAAAAGGAAATTAAAAGAGGAAAATAAATTAGTTTAAGTGGTCCAAGGACATTTTTATATTTTATTTGGAAAAGGAATTATATTTAAATAGCTGAAATAGAATAAAATAATAATAGAAGCATGTACTTCTATTATTAGGCGCCAAAGTCAAAGTTTCTAATTAAATAAAGCATTCTATAATGGGGGCGCCAAGTATAGAATGGGCTGCATGAGGAACAGATCCTATTTTTAGGATAGGAGGTGGATAAAGTATTTTTAATGTGTTTAATCCTATTATTAGGATGGGGCGCCAACTTGAGGGGAATAAAGTAATTATTTTAATTGTTTTTGGGAGCATGCATGTAAACCAAAAGGGGGCACCCACTTTGGAAGAAGGAAGGGAAGTTATAAAGGCAGATTTGGGGATCATTGGAAGGACATCTTGGAAATTCATCAATTATTTTCTTTGTCTGCAAGTAGCTTCGCTTTTGCTTCCATAATAGAGGACGAAAACCCTCCTTTACACACAAATTTGAGGACGAAATCCCTCACTTCTCAGCTGGGCAATTCCATTTCAAGGGTTGCAGTGACAATTCAAGGTGCAAGTGTTCCACAGTTCAACTCCAAACAATTGTATTAAGACACTAGTATTTTTATTGTAGTTGGTTCGTATTCAATAAATAAAAGACTGATTTTTATGCATTATGGTTCGTTGTTTTTATATAAAAATCAGATTATCGTTGTTGTTATAAAAGTTAGATTTTAATATTGCTGCCCTAGGGTTTAACAAAAATATCTAGATTTGTTAGAAATTATTTTCAAGGATATTACAATGGTATCAGAGCGAATTTCCTCCTAGACCTGTGGAAGGATTAAAAAAACAGGGGGAATAAATTAAAAAAAAAAAGAATAGAAAAAAATTGCAACTTTGAACTTCATGCAAGTTAGTGACAGAGAAGTCAGTACCAAGCAAAGGGAGAAGAAGAAAGCTACAGTAACAGCCAAAAGTCATGGAAAACTGGGACCCAGAAGATGCACATTTTATACAGCTTGTTCAAGGACAGGACAAGTTAGCTAATATGATGGGTCAGTTGATCCAAGTTATGCAGGGCACGAATGTGCAAAGGACTCCAAATGGTGAGGGAAGCTCTTTCAGGGGTCAAACAATAACCAACACACTCAGAGGACGGTCACTGGTTCTATTGCTAGGCCTTTCCAGCCTAACTTCCTTCATAGGGAGGAAGCAGTTCCAGAGGTGGAAACTCAACCATCTATAGCAGATGATATTGTTGCTAGCTATGCAGAATACAGGTACTTCCAAGTGAGATTAGAGAGGCTATATCGCTCAATAATTTCATCAATTTGAAGAAAAATAGGAGTGGACCAAGAGTTGATCCGAGACCACAAGCTACTCAGAGAGACTTAGCAAAGAGCACTAGGAAGTTGTCACCCCCTATTTTTACGGCTCTAACAAGAGTATCGTTTGTGTATGGATGCAAAATTTGGATACCTTCACATCACTCGGACCAATGATGGAAGCAAAAGCCATCAAATTCGCAACCCTTCATCCGAAAGGTATAGCACGTGAGTGGTGACCATGGGCTAATCACACAAGGACACAACCTCATTCGCTCACATGTCGATTTCAAAGGATGATTGATAGAGAGATTTGACAAAGTGGATCCAAAAATTCATTTCCGGGAGCTAGCTCAACTCAAACAACTACATTCGGTAAATGACTATGTGGTTGAATATCTTAAGCTTTCTATGATGGTACCGGATGTAAGGAGAGAAGATTAGTTGTCTTGTTCATGGAAGGTTTGGTCGAATCTCTTAGGAGTTTAGTAAAAGATTTCAGCACTACCTCTCTACAAGGAGCCATCAAAAAGGCTTTGGATTCGGAAATAGCAGCCCCTAAAGGGAGATATCAGCCTATAGGACAGCCTACGGCACAGCCAAAACCAACACCTTATGAGCAACAAAAAAGCCATTTCAGCTGAGTGGTTTTCAACAAAAGGAGTTGCCTAAAACCAACAAAGAGATAGAAACAAGAAATGAACTTAGAAGGAAGAAATTGTGTTTCACTTGCAGAGATCCGTGGGGACCAGGTCACAGATGTCTTCCCAAGGGACAGGTACATTACATAGAGGTAATATCAGATGATGAAGGGGAAGAAGAGAAACTGAAGTGGACAAAGAAAAGGAAGAACCAATGGCTGAAAATAAAGGTGAAGAAAAGACTCTAAATGGTACTTTTGCTACGCTTTCAGGGGCTCCCAGGTATCATCCTTTCGAGTACATGGAGTACTACATGGGCATGGGTAACTATTTTAATTGATAGTGGGGCAACCCACAACTTTATTGATGAGAGTTTAGTAGCTCAGAGAGGTTTGAAAACAGAGGAATTCCAAGGTTTTAATGTTACTATAGCATATGGCTTTACTATTCCATGCACTACAAGGGTGAAGGGGTTGGAAATTACTCTTGGAAAGCACAAGGTTTGTGATGATTTCTACATGGTGGGCATAGGAGAAACCAATGTGGTTTGGGGGTGCAATGGTTGCATTCACTTGGAGAAATCACACAGAACTACCAAACTATGGAGTTGAAATTCAAAACCAAGGGAGGAGAGGTTGTACTTCATGGTATGGCCAATGGAGCACCTAGGGTTATCACAACAAAGCGGATGGAAAGAGCTTTTCGTAAGGGGCAAATAGCATGGGCAGCCCATTGTTTGGTAAGTATTTCCACTTCTAGTATTGATGATAGATCTTATCATGTGGACATACAATCTATTTTGGACAAGCATAGTACAATATTCAGTGATCTACCTTCAGGATTGCCACCGGATAGGGGATTCCAACACATCATAGAGTTGGAAACAAGTTCTAAACCTGTTATGATTACTCCTTACCACCATCCTAGAGTTTACAAAGAGGAAATTGAGAAGACAATCAAAGAGCTCTTGAAGATGGGGCATATCAGGCCTAGTTCTAGCCCTTTTGCTTCTTCTATTGTTTTGGTGAAGAAGGATGGGACAATGAGGATGTGCATTGATTACCGTGCTTTGAATAAGAAGACTATCAAAAACAGGTACCCAATACCCAGGATCGATGAACTAATAGATGAGTTACATAGAGTGTGCATTTTTCCAAAATTGATTTGAGATCCGGTTATCACCAAATCAAGGTAAAGGATGATGTGCACAAAACAATTTTTCGTTGTCATTTTGGGCATTTTGAATTCTTCATAATGCCTTTCGGTTTAACTAATGCTCCGGCTACTTTTCAATCATGCATGAGCCATGTTTTTAGTCAGCACTTGAGAAAAATTGTTTTAGTATTCTTAGACGACATTTTGGTGTGCAAAGTAACACATGAGAAGAGCACCTAAAACACTTGGATACAGTGCTGGAAATTTTGGAACAGCAAGCTCTTTTTGCAAAAGAATCCAAGTGTGAATTTGGAATGACTGAAATTTTGTACTTGGGACATGTCATTAGTGCCCAAGGAGTACAGGTTGATCAAGAGAAGATCCAAGCAATATTGGATTGGCCTCCACCCACCACTTTGACACAATTGAGGGGATTCTTTGGTCTTTGCAGTTACTACAAGCAGTTTGTGAGAGGGTTTTCACAACTTGTTGTCCCATTGACTGATTTGACAAAGAAAGGAGCTTTCAACTAGTCTAAAACAGCCCAAACAACCTTTGATAAACTCAAAGAGGTAATGAGCTCTTGACCAGATCTTGGTTGTTCGGATTTTTCTATTCTTTTTGTGTTAGAATGTGATGCATCAGGTGAAGGAATAGGGGCTGTTTTGATGCAAAAGGGGCATCCCGTAGCCTTTGAGAGCCAAAACTTAATGAAGCGAGCATGGATTCTATATTTATGACAAAGAGATGTTGGCCATCATGCATGCATTGGCAAAATTCAGACAACATTTGGTTTGTGGTAGGTTTATGGTCAAAATTAATCACAATGGTTTGAAGTTCTTTCTTGGCGAAGGACTTGAATGACAGACAACAAAAGTGGGTGAGTAAGCTCCAAGCTTATAATTTTGACATAGAGTATGTTAAAGGAAAGAATAATGTTGTAGCAAATGTTTTATCTAGAAAACCTTTTCTATGTTCTATATCTGAAATCTCTGCTGATTGGAAAGCTTTAATAATTGCGGAGTATGTAAAGAATGGTTACACTAATGAGATCCTTGAGGGCAAAATACAAGATAGCAAGTACAAGGTGGTTGATGATCTTATCCTCTACAAGAATAGAATCTATTTGGTACCTGAATCCAAGGTAAAAAGCAAAATCTTAAGGGTTGTCCATGATACACCATTGGCTGGTCATCCAAGGTATTTTAAGACCTACAAGCAAATCAGAGACAAATTCTCTTGGAAGGGACTCAAGGAAGAGGTCCTCCAATACATCAAAGAGTGTATTGTGTGCCAACAAAACAAGGCAGAGCATTCTTTTCCAGCAGGTTTGTTGCAGCCCTTACCTATTCCGAACCAAAAATGGGAAAGTATATCAATGGATTTCATCACAGGTCTTCCCAATGTTCAGGGTAAGAATTGTATTTTTGCAGTGGTTGATAGACTCACTAAATATGCTCACTTCTTTGTTATTCCTAGCGAATTTAAGGCTCCACAGGTTGCTGATTTATTTTTCAGAGAGGTATTTAGGCTACATGGATTGCCTAAAAATATTGTGAGTGACAGAGATAGCAGGTTCCTTAGTTTGTTTTGGCAGGAGCTCTTCCGCTTGACAGGAACAAAGTTAACTCCAAGTACCAGCTATCATCCACAGACAAATGGGCAAACAGAGATTGTGAACAAGTGGATTGAGGGATATTTATGGAATTATGTGGCAGGACAACAGTCAGCTTGGGTCAAATGGCTTTATATGGGAGAGCATTGCTACAATACCACTCATCACATGTCCATAGGTATGACACCCTTCAAAGCTTTGTATGGTTATGATGCTCTTTCCTTTGTGGATTTGGTATTTGCAGATAGTAGAGTGTCGAGGCAAAAGACTTGGTTGCATAGAGCCAAGATATATTGGAAATGCTCAAAAAGAATATACAATATGCACAAAACCAAAGGCAATTTTATGCGGATCAACACCACATAGAGAGGATTTTTGAGGTTGGTGACATGGTTTCCTGAGATTGCAGCCCCATAGACTATCTTCTCTGAAGAAGAGTGGAGCTGAAAAGCTCAAACCCCGTTTCTATGGACCATACAAGATCAAGCAGAGGATAGGAGAGGTTGCCTATGAGTCGGATTTACCAAAGTAGAGTAAGATACATAATGTTTTCCATGTCTCATTGTAGACACAAAATCACGCACTTGGGTACAAGTTTAGGTCCTAAAGCATACTAATGTATACATAATTCCTAAGCAAGAAAACTAGTGGTTGACAACTCTCTTTGGCCTCTTTTCTTTATTTCTTATTGTCCCTTTGGTCTTATGCACTCTACAACATTCTATCGTAACTTTCTGTTTTATCTTTTATGGTCTCAAACACTGGAGCCCGGTTGGGACACCAGCCTAGGCACACACTGTCCCTCCTAGGCGTTCCTGACCCTTTCTTACCTTTACTCGCTCTTTTTAGGTCTCATTTATATTTTGGGCATCTTTTTTACTAATGGGTCGGTCTTCCGGTTGTTAATTACAAAATTCAAACAAGGGAATCATATATATATATTTAGTTACTTCTCAAAAATCGGGACCAAGCACTAAGCATTACAGACTATCACCTAAGCTTGCATCCAAAGGCACAAAGAGCGCTTCAAAGGCATCCATCTAGCACTCACTCAAGGGACAAGGGATACATCACTTTTGCATACATAGCATAGGAGGGGAAGTCTATTATATTCCATCCCACACATTTGCATCTAGAGAATTCTAGATCTAGCCCATTATCTAGTGTAACTTGCACAAGGGCATCCTAGGGCATCATTACACACACTTTCACACAGAGAGCTACATGGGGTCCGAGATGTAGTGTAGTGCTCGGCAATAAGTTCACTCTTCGGGTGACCATTGGGGTCAGTCCAACTCCACATTTTGCATCTTCTTTATTAGATTTGATGTGGTTTGTGGACATGTGCAGTAGACATTCTATTTTCGGAGTTACAGGTACCTTCAAACGATCAAGGAGTGAATATCAAACGACAGATAGGAACCAACCTGTGAAACCCTTGCGACACACGAAGAAACCAGATCTCGAGCATTTGCATGGCCACTAGTGCCCAAATCTAATCGCTAACGCCAGCGCCTCGCCCGCGAGCGCCCTGTCTTGCATCGTTCCCGAGTTCTAAAATTTCCAGAGAGCATTTACAACGCTGATTACAGCTGTTTGTTTCAACCTATCTTACACCGCCCAAAACACTTCCAGATTGCTCAGAACCAGCTAAGTCTTCTTATCTCCCTCTCTTGCTTAGGGTTTTACATCATACATGCTTGTTTGCTTGTGTTTTGTCAGTATATTAGCATTTGTACATTACAATAGTTACTCAGTAACTAGATTTAATTTTGTTTTTACTAAATCATTCGATGAACCCACTCGCTCAAACCCAATCTTCCTTCTAGGCATTCTTTCGATTTTTATTCTATGGTGAAACCTATGAACCATTTACCAATGAAGACCTTCATGATCTCCAGGCCCATATTGTTGAACATCCTCAAGACTTAGATCTCTTGTTATTCGTTGCTCATGAGGAAGCCACTAACCTAGCTGAGCTCAACCCTCCTACCTCTAATAATGTTTCCATTCCTATTGCAACACAACCTCCTAATTCTACCCTTCCACCTACCTCCATTGTTCTGTTTCTATTCCTACTCCTACCAATCATTTCACCCCACCTCTTACTTCTCACACACAAAGAAATCTCCTCTTTAGGCACTCATGGCTTCTAGCTTTCTATATCGGGACCTACAAGCTACTTTATGTTCCTCACCATCTCGATTCCTCCTTACTCCTTCATACCCCTTTTGCGCCCGCCATTTATGCCTATCCACTTGCTCCCAATTTCATTCAACCTAAGTTGCCCACCTTCAATGGTCTGTGGTGACCCTCAAGAGCATCTTCGCTCCTTTCATGTGGCATACCTTGACTATACGGATAACCATACATTACTAAGCTATTTCCTAGAAGTTTGCAAGATTACGCCATGTGTTGGTTCTATGATCTACTGTTCATTCGGTAACTTCTTTTACATACTTAGTCGATGCTTTCCTTGCTCACTTTTCTATCAATATCGGCACCAAGATATCTTATGCACAACTTGCTCAAATCAAACAAGGATCTAATGAGTGTCTAGTTGACTATGTTTTACGTTATAAGAACAACCTTGCTAAGATGACCAATGTACTACTCGCTGATTCTGAATTGCAAGATCTTTTTATTCAAAGTCTCTTACCTCCACTACAAGAGAGTGTTATCTTTGAGACCTCTCCTCTTTTGATCAATTATGCCATACACTCAAATTACGCAAAGGCAAACTTTTATCTATGGGAAAATTGAAATACTATGATAATGTTTCATCCTCATTCTCTAATCGGTTTCAAGCTAAATCTACTTTCAAGCCATCTCCTAAGCCCACCGAAGTAAAGGCCATTAAAGTTGTTGTTTACACCAAACAAGCTTCAATTGCAACCTCCAAAGCGTACCTTTACCAAATTACCCTACACGCCTCGATTTCTATTGCCACAACTTATCAAAAGCAATCTTATTACTCTTCCACCGCCACTCAATCTCAATCCCTCTCGCCCCGTGGCCGCAACTATGATGAAAACACACAATGTGATTATCACCAATGCATTGGGCACTCTACTAATCGTTTCTTTAAACTCAAACATCTTATTCAAGATCTCATTGATAATAATGCAATCGAGCTCCCTGAGCCATCTACTTCTAAGTCTGGTCAATGATAATAAAAAGCTAAAAATCTTTAATGACCCTTTACCAAAGCATGACAAGCAAACTACCGATTCTTCTTTCAACCATACATATCACGTTGTGCCTCCTCCTTCATCGACGGCTCTTGATTTCCTTGTTATTGTTTATGCACCACCATCGGTCATCACCTTCTCGGATCATGATTATCACGCTCCATTCTCTTTTGATTCATTACATATCAATGTTTTTATTAGCTCCTACACCGTCAACAATAATATGATCTATCCATCGTCTCCTACCAATGTATGCTCCGTGGCACTCCTAGCTATCAAATTTCCAATATCTAGTATCACATTTCCAGTTCCTAATTCTTTTGGCTATGTCAAGCTTCCCATTACAGTTGGGCCCCTTACCATGCTTGTACCATTCGTTGTTGCATCTTCAATCAAAGGCTATGACATGCTCTTAGGTCTCTCTTGGCTCTCGTGTCGCCCAAGCCATCCCTTCCATGAATCATTTGTGTCTCAAGTTCATCCATAATAAACAAGTTGTTACTATCAAAGGCGTTCCACCATGCACACCATTGCCTCGGCCCACTCTTGTTGATATTTATACACCAATCATGACATCTAGGCCCATGCCTCTCAAGTCTATAACAAACTCTACACCTAGTTCTCCCATTCGCACATGACCTACGACCTTGTTATCCTCATCGGTCATTAGCCCACCTCGTCGGCCTAAGTCCCCCCTATTCCGGGGCAGCCCCTTCACATAGATATTCACCACCTTCTTCACCACATAGGTCTCCTTCACATGCACATAATTACTCTCTTACACCACCGATCTTAGAGCATTGTCACATGCCTTTGTCTCTCAAGTATCGGGTGGAGGGCCCTCACCCTTACTATCGTCGGATAGCTTCTATCCCTTTCACACTTGGGGGGCATCGTGCTTTCTTCCCCCCTTCTAACACTATCGGTTATCTCTACTATCTACTACTACACTTACACGCTTTGTGCTTCATGTCAAAATATTTCTCAGCACTCTTACACCCCTTGATACCCTCATTGTATCGTCCTTACCCTATGATGCACTCTAGTTCCACGGTTCATACTAGACTGACTAAGGGTCTCATCCTAAAATGAACCTCACATCCACTACACTTTACACTATGTGCTTCATGATACATCTTTCTAGCATCTATTCTCACACAACACATTTCCCGATGACGCACTCTTGTTCTATGGTTCATTCTTGACTATTGAGGGGCTTTTATAAATGAACCTCATTTCATACACATCACCTGTTGGGGGCACGCTGCTCCTATCATCTTCACATCTTGCATACCATACCATCACACTCATACAACATTTACATATCTTGGTTGTATTTATTCTTGCTAGCTTATTCTACTTACATGTTGCACTTTGCTTACTATGTTAGTCGGATACTTAATATGTCATTATCTTTATCATATACACATGCGCATTCACTTGGTCTCTAGATGTGAATGCAGATCTCTAACAGACTCCTTGCACGGTGCATGATGCTCGACACTGAATCTCTTTTAGGCCCACTAAGGCTCCTAGGGGCATCTACTTTTGTTATCTTCCTACTTCATCTATCACGGGTTCTTTACAATCTTTACTTTCTCTTCGCACTATTAGTCTACCTTTCGCTGATTTATACATGCTTTGACATACTATTTATCTTTATAACATGCTAACGGGAGCTTCATGTGTAGCATTTGCCTTCAGAGATATACAACCATGACTATTTATCACTACTTGTTTTCCATTGCTTTTTATTGCTTGATTTTGTTTGCGGGTTATGCCCTATGTCTTGTATGATCATTGTATATTTTTGGATGCTTTGGCCTTGATTGTCTTGTGACATTGTGAGCGATGTCCCATGTTTGAAACCACTTTTCGCGGTTCATCTTGTCTTACTACTTGTTTGTTACATTGTCTTCTTCTTGCATGCTAGCTTTTATACTAACACTTGTTAATAGCCTTTTTGTTTACATGTGCCTTGGTTTCTACCATGCACATCCCCTACCCCTGCAGGTATCCATTTTAGATTAGCATTAGGTCCTCTCCTGTAGGCCACATTCTCCTTCTATCGTCGCATGCACCCCAAACGAGGGGGGGCATCTATTGGGTGAATAAATCACCCCTAAAGCAGCTCGGAGCTACTATACACGATCTGCATAATACAGAATCAGCATAGGCACACAAGTCCACAAAACGGTCCAAAAGACTTGGACCTCACACATAGAGCGAACACTAGCGCCCAAGATCGCATAACAATAGCACACTGACGCTTGTGTCCTTCCCTGGGCGCTAATGTCCTGGGGGAAAAAACAATCAAATTCTCAATATGGCACATTCCACATGCAGTTTTTAGAGAAGTTGTATGGTAGCATGCACCGTCCTCTAAACACATAATGCATTCTATCTCCTACAATGGAACAATGGAATAAATCAAGACATACCATTTGCAAAGTGGTGCTTATGAGGCCGAGTCATAGATGGAGAGTAAAGCTAGACCTCTCTCCCCAACACTCGCTCTTGGCGTGAGATTGCCCAAAAACTCGTACTCGGCGTTAGATGGCCAAAAAACTCACTCTTGGCGTGAGATCGCCCAAAAAACTTGCTCTCAACGTGAGATCGCCCAAAAACCTCACCTTCAGCATTCAAAATCGGCAATCTCCAAGCAACAGGACACTTTTCTATCTTTTACTCTCTTACATATCAAGTGCGCACTTTCCTTTTACACACTTTTACAAGAGACTTATACACATGCTTCTCTCGATCTATCATATACAAAATTTCAATACTTTCTTGCTCTTCTTTTGTAAGTCGGTCCTATATAAAAAGCACTCGCATCTCAATAACACACACTACAATGCATTCACTTCACCCCTAAGGTCTATTTTCCCTTCCTAGTCTCCACACTTCACTTTGCGATCACTTCACGCTACACTTGTCCATTGTGCACGCTATCAACAACGCTCTACAAGATCATAAGGTAACGTCTTCTATCTACTTTGTGTTATTGAGTATTCACTCAACAACATAAAGTGGAGGCAAATGTAGACACAAAATCATGCACTTGGGTACATTTCTAGGTCCTAAAGCATACTAATGTATACATGATTCCTAAGCAAGAAAACTAGTGGTTGACAACTATCTTTGGCCTCTTTTTTTTTTTTTACTATCTCTTTGGTCTTACACACCCTACAAAAGCCCGATGGAACTTTACTAATTTATCTTTTATGGCCTCGATACACTGGTGCCCGGTTGGACACCAGCGCCCAAGCACTCCTGTCCCTCCTGGGCGCTCCTAACCCTTTCTTACCTTTACTCGCTCTTTTTGGGTCTCTTTTATCTTTTGGGCATCTTTTTTCACTTATGGGTCGGCCTTCCAATTGTCAATTACAAAATTCAAACAAGGGAATCATATATATACTTAGTTACTTCTCAAAAATCAGACCAAGCACTAAGCATTACATATTATCACCTAAGCTTGCATCCAAAGGCACAAAGAGCACTTCAAAGGAATCCATCTAGCACTCACTCAAGGGACAAGGGTTGCATCACTTCTGCATACACAACATAGGGAGGGAAGTCTATTCTATTCCATCCCACACATTTGCATCTGGAGCATTCTAGATCTAGCTCGCTATCTAGTGCAACTTGCACAAGGGCATCCTAGGGCATCATTACACACACTTTCACACATAACTACATGGGGTCTGAGATGTATTGCACCGCTTAGCAAGTAAGTTCACTTTTCAGTGACTATCGGGGTCAATCCGACTCCACATTTTGCATCTTCTTTATTGGATTTGATCTCGGTCTCGTGGACATGTGCAGTAGATATTTTGTTTTGCGGAGTTACAAGGTGTACCTATGGCGATCAAGGAGTGAATATCAAGCGACAAACAGAACCAATCTGAAACCTCATGCGACACAAAATAAATCAAATATCGAGCATTTCAGACATGCCACCAAAGGCTCAGATCTCGTCGCCAGCACCAGCGCCCCTGTCTTGCATCGTTCCCGAGTTCCAAAATTTCCAGAGAGCATTAACGACTTGTTCACATACTGTTTCACTATCTTACCCGCCCAAATCACTTCGAGATTGCTCGGGAACCAGCTAAGTCTTCTTATTTCCCTCTCTTACTTAGGGTTTTACATCATACATGCTTGTTTGCTCGTGTCTTGATGTATATTAGCAATTGTACATCATTTAGTACAGTAGTTACTCTGCAATTAGATTTAATTATGTTTTTATTAAATCACTCATGCCTAAAAAGGCTTTGGGACAGCATAATGTTTCTTCTATTGAATTGCCTCTTTTGGATGATGAAGGCAAACTTGTTTTGGTTCCTGAAGTAATTTTGGATTTCAGGGAAAAGAAATTAAGGAACAAGGTTATCACTAAGTATCGGTACGTTGGAAGGATTCACCGCAGAATATGTTACAAGGGAGGGTGCTGAAATTCTTAAGCATTCCACTGCAATTGCTTCGAGGGCAAGCAATTCCGGGAAGGGCAGATGTAATGTCCCCTTTTCAAAATTAATTAATTCAGATAATACACGAAACTGTTTTTATTATTTTCCGTAGGCTAAAGGGAAATTAAAAGAGGAAAATAAATTAGTTTAAGTGGTCCAAGGATATTTTTATATTTTATTTGGAAAAGGGGCACTTAAATTATATTTAAAAAGTTGAAATAGAATAAAATAATAATAGAAGCAAATAATAATAGAAGCATATACTTCTATTATTAGGCACCAAAGTCAAAGTTTCTAATTAAATCAAGCATTCTATAATGGGGCGCCATGTATAGAATGGATTGCATGAGGAACATATCCTATTTTTAGGATAGGAGGTGGATAAAGTATTTTTAGTGTGTTTAATCCTATTATTAGGATGGGGTAACAACTTGAGGGGAATAAAGTAATTATTTTAATTGTTTTTAGGAGCACGCATGTAAACCGGAAGGGGGCACCCACTTTGGAAGAAGGAAGGGAAGTTATAAAGGCAGATTTGGGGATCATTGGAAGGACATCTTGGAAATTCATCAATTATTTTCTTTGTCTGCAAGTTGTTTTTGCTTGTACTTCCGCTTCCATAATAGAGGACGTAAAACCCTCATTTACACATAGATTTGAGGACGGAATTCCTCACTTCTCGGCTAGGCGATTCCATTTCAGGGGTTGCAATGACAATTTAGGGTGCACATGTTCCGCCACTTCAGCTCCAAACAATTGTATTAAGACACTGGTATTTTTTATTGTAGCAAGTTCGTATTCAATATATAAAAGACTGATTTGTATGCATTATGTTTTGCAGTTTTTATATAAAAAAACAGATTATCGCTGTTGTTATTAAAGTTAGATTTTTAATACTGCTGCCCTAGGGTTTAACAAAAATATCCAGATTTGTTAGAAATTATTTTCAAGGATATTACATGTAACTACCAAATGATCGAATACATAGGATGAAGATGGGGTTTTTCTGTGTATGAAGAGATTAGAGTTGAATACAGGACAGCTTTAGAGGTTACCCGGAAAAAATTAGAGCCTTTCTGAAAAATTTTAAACAATTGTACTTTCTTCAAGTTCGAAGCATCCTTGGATAGAATGTTTTTTTATTGGTCACTCATATAAATGAAAATCTCGTGCTAAACAAGTCATCAGCTGGTTTGATTTAGTTCTTGTTATTCTAAATTGAATAATATCATTTCTTCATCATTTTTCTTGCACATTTACTGGAACTCAGTCATTTGCTTCAAAGAAGTATGCCATGTATTTTACTTGGACATGTCTATCATTGTTACCAAGTTTGTAAATCTGAATCTGTTCAAGAGGGTAAAAAAAATCCGAAAATCTAGCATTCTTGAAAAAGTTTGGAAAACTCCAGTCCAAAAGATATACATATTAATAATTATATATAGACATAATCTATAAATATGCAAAATTGGCAAAAACAATTAGAAAAATATAGAATGTATATAGAATTTTAATACATTTAATATTAAATAATATATAAGGTTGCTGGGTGTCTTTTTCACCCCAAAAAATTAAAATTATTATTTTGAAAAGAAAAGGGCCAACCTGGACCAAATTTATCCAGGTCAGCTGAAAAATCCGGATCCAGCCGGATTTGGTTACTATGATGTCTATTGTGTTTACACGACGAAATATCATAATGTGAAATTACAGATCCAACATGTTTTTGCAGTGCGTTCAATGTATATTTTCACATTTTTAACTCAATTACCTTTGTGTAGCTAGTGAATAAAAGAAAGGCTAACCTAAAATCGAGGAGAAAATTCAGTTCCACACGCTGTCACTGAGCCATTATCCCTTGAGAAATTCCAGTGTTAACAGTGGGTAATCTCAGTGGGAATATTAGCTTTAGTGGTACTTCAATCTGGTGAATCTTATGAAACCCAAAGTGGCCTATTAATTTACAAGAGTGAGCTTCCCAAATCAACTTTTGGTAGGAATTGCCTAGAGTTTCTGAACAGGTGCCGCAAAAATTCATCCCCCCTCTCCAGCTGCAGTTTGGCCAAAACATTCCAGGTTCCAGTTCCAAGGGCGAGATTCAAATTATTCCTGTATGTTTAATCGAAAAGTTTCATATAACCACCCACGTTGTAGGAATAGGAGTGGTAGTTCCATCCATGGGACCACAATTGAAGAGATGATTTAAGCAGCTGTTAAAGAGAGGGCCTGAAAGTTTGCTGTACACCCTTAAGATGTTTTAGTGCCAAGTTGCAGCCTACATGCAGTCAATAGTTTTTATAATTTTCTTTCAAACTTTTTAATACTTGTATTCCTAAAACACCTCTAGAGTTTTCCAGCAACACCCGTTTAAGAAAATTCAGGAAGTCCATGGGACCATTTCCCTGGAAAAGCTCCTCCGCTTTCTCCCTAGCACCTGCTGAAAAATTAAGCACCTCCACAAGACCACTGGGTAAGTGCAATTTAGGGTAAAAGAAATTCCGTTTACAATTCTGAAGAAGTAGAAAGCTTTCCTATAATATTTAGTTTTTCTTTTCGGAATTGCTGTTTTGGTTTTTTAATTTCCCATGTCACAAGTCTACCTTCTAGACTGTAAAAATATTTAAATGTCAAAAAGGATGAGCTTGAGTAGAAGAAATATCAGGCTCATGTTCAAATCCAAGAGACATGATAAAAGCATTGAAATTCAGAAAAATGGTGCATCCTACTGGACAAGGTCAAAGTAAACTCTTAGCCATCGAGCCTTGCTGGTTAAGGGCTCACTCATGGGTCTCCTTCACCTACTTAAGTCCTAGTGCTTAAACCTAAAGACTCTACACGGTCAATCAAATGCCTATAGGCCCTGCCCCAATTTCCTGGACCCTCCTCCCTCTTGACCTATCAGTTCAGTGCTACGTTAGCCAAACAATCGGGGAGGGAGAATTTACCTGAGTAGGCCTAATGGTGAAGGCAAGTGTCCAATACAAAAGGGGGCACTGATTACATATCAGAGGGCTTGGAAGGGAGCTTAAAAAACTAACTTCACTTAATAACCAAAATAATAATTAAGAAGAAACAGAGTAAAATTGACTACTTGTAGAGTTTTGTTAAAAACTAAATTCAAAATGTTTCTTTGGAATTTTCATTAGGTTTCTATTGTAGATGGTCCAGCGAATTAAATTACCTTTGATACTTCTTGAGAAAAAATATGTAGTCTAGAGGCGTTATTCAGCTGAAAATGGTTTAGATCCAAATTTCACGCTTCTTTTAGCGCAAATCTCCTACTACATTCGTATTTTATGCTCGCACAAGTCTACAATCCAAATTTATTATTACCTGTTTCTTTTTGGAAAAGATAACCTGAACAGACGTAAAAAGCAATCAAACTCACCTCGCTGCAAATGTAGTTATGCTTCCCTCTTTCTTCTGTAACACATGCCGACAGCCCCGGAGGAGACGGCATTTTCTCCTCTTCATCGCTGTCCTCGTAATCTACAAGGCTTGCCTGCCAAAAGAGCAAAAACACAAGTAAAGAGAGAAGCAACGCGCAGACAAATAATAACATATGAAAAGAAGAGTATTACCTACCATAGAAAATCCAGAAAGCTGTGAACATACAATGTAGTACAAAAATCTTTATAATAATTCCTTCCTCCAGACTCCGAGCTGAAAACTTGTAACTACCAAGAATTTAGCCTGCAAAAACTTAAAAATAAAAAAAAAAAAAAAGACCCTGGCGTACTTGCATTCTGCGCTAGGTAGTTAGCCCGCTTAGAAGGCTGTCCAGCTCGTTCACATTTACTTTTAGATGCCCAGAAAATGGTACGAAGAACCTGAACCCGTGACCCCATGAATGGTATTCTTGCTTTTAATAAGTGGATGTAATTAAAATCATTTCATTTCTTTTTTATGTAACGAGAGAGAAGTGAGAACGATATCAGCAATATACAGAACACGCATGACATTGTACCTAATCTCCTTTGTATTTTACTCCTTCCTTGCTGCCATGTTTTTCAGTGATTTTTGTCTTGAAATTATCTATCACCACGTGGTATGTTTTTTTATTTCTCTCTATTTTTTAATCAAATCGAAACACTAAATCTCAATGTAGTCATTTTTATTCTTAAAAATAATTAAATATATTTCATATTATAAATTTAAAAACTTTTAAATATAATTATTATTAATTAGAATATTAATTATGTTGATAGGTATTTTACAATGACAATAAAAATAAGATTTAATAGTGTAATTGTACAATTTTTGTTATCTTGATAGACATTCTAAAATCAAAGGCACCCCTAATAAAATACAAGACAATAATTATTAAAATGTAAAATTAATGTCAAAAATAATTAATAAACACACAAATAAGTAATATTGTAACAATAATAAAAAAACATTAATATATTAATGTCTTAACAATTAATTAATTTATACCAACAATAAAAATACAAATGCACTAGTATGCCTTAACAATTAACTAATCTTGTACCGACAATAAAACACAAACTAATACTATAGTAATTAACTAATCACATGCCAATAAAATATTTACTAAACACAAAATCACATTAATACCATAGCAATCGAATAATCTTGTATCGATAATAAAACACAAACAAACTAATATTATAATAATTAACTAATCACATACCAATAAAATATTTACTAAACACAAAATCACATTAATACCATAACAATCAACTAATCTCATATCAATACCTAACGAACACATAATAACACTAATATTGTAGCAATTCTCTAGTCTAAATTTCAATGTAAATGGTATATATTTGATTAGCCATTCCATGATGAAAAGTAGTATAAAGTTTTACATTTCGCATGACAAAGTAAAATGAGTGCACACATCATCAAAGTAAAAATGTTTTTAAGAATAAGTTGTAGACACCTCAAAATCACATGCTTCTTTCCAAGCTTGTCAACTTTCTCGCTAATCGAATTAATTTGCTACCCTCAAATGGGAATTAATTCATCCAAATTGTTTAACCTCCCTCAAGTGTTATTTTTAGCATGTGCATTCAACCACCTGTAACCACTTACAACCTCTATAAAAAGACAAGCTTGTCCCTTTACAAATCCTCTTGGATTGAAGGAAGAAAACTCTATTATTTTGCCCTCCAATATCTACATATTGGAAGCTTTCCCAAAGCCATAAATCTGCTCGTAGCATTGTCAATCCCACATTTTGGAGATCAAATCAAGAGCACCCATAATTTGAATTCTTACAAGGTTCTACAAGTTTAAACGCTTCTACAATCTTACTTGAGGTTTTAAGGGAAAGCTTTGAAGAAAGGTATAATGTGTATTTGTTTATCTTTCAACTTCTATTGATATTTTCACTTTGCTCACATTTATGGCATGATCTGTGGGACTCCTCACATTTCATTCATCTATTTTTCATATTTTATTATCTTTTAGTGAAGATTTGAATCTTTACTAATATTTGTGTAAATCTAGTTTTATTTGGCTCACTTTTATGTTTGTTGTTTGGTGTGTTTTGGTGTTTGTCTTTGTTATTTTTCATTGTTGTGCTAGTGTTTTTACATCTTGGGAGAATCAAAAGGGGAAATCAACATTAAAAATCAAAGAAAAATTAACCCTCATAAAGTAGGTGTTTTGTCACTTCATATAGAAATAGTTTTAGTTATTGATAGATTTAGCAATTTTTGCTAAAGATAAAGGATTGTTAAATTTGGCTCTGCAGCATGAGCTCATACGCCCCTACCGACCTCTCCACATCACCTATCAAGCTATCTCTGTCTCCCTAAGCTACCCTCTTAACTCCTCTCAATTCTCCCTACCCAGCTCGACTCGGTGCAGATCCATGTTCCTCTACTCATTCACACCCTACCAAGTTATCCCGACTTTGTCTCCCATCTAACTCTTCCTTTTTCACTACACTACCTCGGCCTCCTTTTAACCCGATAGCTCCTACATATCTCAAAGACCACACTTCATTTCCCATCTTAGACACATCTATGTCGAGTTACATATCCGCCAAGCCAAACTACATTTACCTCGAGTTACGCCGCATTCCGCCTCCACACGCCAATCTTGATCCATACGAGCTTTAACTAAGCACAACCCAACCCAGATCCACGCATCTCAAGCTCAATTTGTCCTCAAACTCCCTATGTTGTTCAAATCCCAACTCCCCTATGTACCCGCCTCCAACCATCCCTATGACCACTATCGATGAGTTACATTATCGGTCGAGCTCATGTTGTCAAACCCCCTACCGACCCCTGTTCAAAATTCTCCTTACCAAGTTGACTTTAATCCATTTGAGCTCGATCTTACTATTCGCGTCCAACCCAACACACCCTCACAATCAGCTTCCACAATGTTGCGCCGAACTCCCTGCCGCATTTACCCCTCCATGCAAAACTTACAACCCGACTTGACCAACTCAGTCGAGCCAAGCCCGAGACTTTCTGCACAATTGTCCCTTTGCAAACTTAGCATTTTAAGATTTCTTCCCTTTTTAAAAGAATTTAAATTAGGTCAAACCTTCACTTAATTTTGACTTTAGTCCATTTATTTTATTCTAACTATTCATTTTTCTTTGCTTAATTAATTAATTAGTTCTTTTAAATTAATTAGGATTTATTCACCAATTAGGTCCTAGTTTAATTCATTTTTATCAAATTAAATTAGAATAGGCTAATTGTGACACTTCCAATACAGGGTTATTGGACGTTTTTGTTCCATTAATTTATTTTTGGAGGATTTTTGTAAATGTAATTAGCACTTTTGGAAGGCTTTTTATTACGTTTGAAAAACATTTTTTGTGAAACTAATCGTAACAACTTCACTCGTATGCTCTTCTCTCATGCTTTTACAAGAGACCTTGAGAATCAGAAACATGATTTTGTTGTTTTTCTTTGTTTTCTCTTTCCTACGTCAGGGAAAAAATTC
This sequence comes from Taxus wallichiana var. yunnanensis, assembly GCA_018340775.1. Lineage (NCBI taxonomy): Eukaryota > Viridiplantae > Streptophyta > Pinopsida > Cupressales > Taxaceae > Taxus > Taxus wallichiana. The sequence goes on along the minus strand of CM031235.1, from coordinate 441,747,727 downwards.
CAATAACTTCTTTGCAGGACCATTCTTACAAGTATTGTTCTTAAAACTACTATTTACAGGTTGTCGTTGGTCATTGATTCAAGCAAACCCCTTTATCACCTTTTTATATCTTTTATAAAACTCTTTTAATTAAATTTTCGGAGACAAGATTATTCCCCAATATTGTTGTAACTGTGGGAAGTGAATGGCCAGGGGTCGAAAATCATTGTGAGGAGTACCACAGAACCCCAAAGTAGTCGGTGCCTTAAGTGAACTGGATGACGAAACGATAGCCCCCATCCAACTGAATTATATGCCTTTTATGAGAGATTGGAGTCAAATATATCCATAGTGACCATCCCAACTTGATCTTTTGAGTAGAGTAAAATCTAGATTATTGTATCGAGGGGTAAAGTAAAGTTATAATAACTAGCAATAATACCTCACTCGCTCGGATAGACTTGTGACATTTAGGGAGAGAAATTTATTCTAAGAAGCCACACCTTGACCAATCCAATCTAAGTTAGAGGCCCACCTTCCATAAACATCATTTTCATCTATTTTTCTTTTATACGTGCTAGTGAGTTCACATTTCACATTCATATTATACACTCCTCATTTTCGTCTCTTTTCAAATCTTCCAAATACTCCTTATTTGGATTCATTTTTGTATCTTTTCAAATCTTCCAAATAATCCTTATTTGGACTCATTTTTTCTCTTTTCAAATCTTCTAAATCTCCTTCATTTGGATCTTTCACTATCTCTTTTAAATTTTCAAAATCTCCTTTATTTGGATCTTTCGCCTACTCTTTTCAAATCCTTAAAATACCCTTTATTTGGACCCATATTCTCCTCTTTTCAAATTTGTCAAATTCCTACATTTGGGTTTTTCATCTCAAAATTCATTTTATCTTACCTTAGTCTTAAATATTTAGATCATTTCATGTAGTCACTTTTTTAACCCTTAATTCCGGGAGCATTGGCATATCACCCGGCTAAATCGGGTGCTCACTCAAAGCACACGAAGGCGTCAGGCCCTCTTTTATGTGAGCTTTGTCAAGAATGTTACCATGTATGGTGGAGTAGTACACAATAATAAATGCATACGTCCTATAACAAGGATAAAGAACTAGACCCAAACATATATGAACCATATTATGACTATTAACATCAAAAATAACATGTAGGAATCAGATCTAAACCATGAACACAATAATGAACACAAATATTGGGATCCATAAGCATTGATATTCAGAACAACCACTATTGTATTAATCCACCATTATTACAGTAGCCAAATACATCATAAGAATCATAATCGAACAGATACATCAATATAACAACATTCTAACCCTACAATGACTCTGCTCAAGAAGTTATAACAACATTCTCTCTCTCTCTCTCTCTCTTTCATGCAAATCCATACATATCATGGAGAGGGGTGGGGACTTTTCCTCCACCACCTATTCATCACTCAAGAGTAGGTCACATGCCAAATGTCATCATGCTCTACCATACTCAAGTACCCTAAAGCATGCAAGCTTTCTCCTAATGACAACTAAACTATAACTAACTCTACTTTACAACTCTTAAGCCTAACATGATGATCATATCCTAAAGTAGGATTTTCTTGGGTTGCAAGTCTCCATGATTTATCCTTATCCATAATCAAGCATGGCTACATCTCCACGTGTTCTTCATTGCAACTCTAATTGTGGCCCAAAATGCGGCTAAGTCCCAAGCCTATTCTTCATGGGATTGAACCTTCGCGCTCTTCCTAAAGTTACTTTTGCGTGAGCCTTTACGCCTTGTTGTCACGTGACAAAACCATTCGTGCCTCGGTACTTAGTATTTTTAAGGGCTCAACATTACCCCACACTACTTTGATTTCCACCCTTGGTAATTCTTCTCGCTTTACATATGAAATTCCATTGATACAAAGATCGACTAAGGCAAAATGTTGTATTTTGTAACAATCTAAATTTGTTAACTGGAGGAGTTCAGGGAACTCCACGTCTATCTCCCCTTTTAACTTCTTCCATGCCTCTAGTTTGGCCATTCTTTTTCTACATTGCCTCCACTATGTTGGGTACCTATTCTGGTGTAATTTCTTCAACTTTCCCTTTATCTCTTCAATGACCACCACCACTCTGCCTGCACAAGCTCCTCAAACTCATCCATACGTTCGTGATAGAATCTCAAAGCTCACGAATTTGAAATTCCAGCTTCTCGTGCTTGGTCTTTATCTTATCCTTTTGCGTTGTGGTGTCGATTATCAGCTAGGCACGCTCAATATTATTTTTCAGGACCCTCTCTTGTAAGGCCTTTAGGATGACCTCTTCATTTGTGACTCGTGCATCAATAACAGGCTCACATTTTTGACAATTATGAAGCCCCTATCTGCTAATATGTTTTCCTCCTTGAGTTGGGTGAGCAAGTCCTCCAACTCAGTAATCCGGGCTTCAACAACAATCTTGTTGTTTTCCTTCTCCCTCGCGAGCTCCTCTGTTGTGGGTCCCATGCCATCCTTGATGTTGACCAAAGCAACATCCCCACCAAGTCTTCTAAATATTCCATCTCATCGTTATAATCAGTCTTGGCTTAGATCACTAGTGTCGAGCATTGTTCTGATATTTTCTTAACCAAGGCTCCAACTCAATCATACACTTCTTTTGTCTCGCACTTTGTTCACCCTTCAAACTATGGTGGAGTCTTTCCATTTCCTTTTCCTTCCTTTTGATCCGTATGCGAAGGTCCGAAAGCAATCACCCGCATCTAAGCTCCGCCTCATGACTTTTGAGGACATCTTTGCAGCGCGCGTTGCACACCTGCTCATCTATAAGGTGGTTTGGATCCACCACTTTATAAGTTGCCCATTTCTTGTTCTTCAAATAGATAGTCTCGATCACATGATCGTTGACCTCGAACTTAGGATTCTCTACATGATAGTGCATATTCCAACTTATCATTTTCTTAGTCCTCATTACGCCCCCATCCTAGTCTAAGAGATCCCAATCATGTAACTTCTATGGGGCAACAGTGCTCTGGAACCATGCGTGTAAAACCTTCGTAGGACTATCCACGAAGTCCATATGAGGGGACCTAGGTGTCCACCTCTTCCTCTCCACCTTACGCTTTGTGTGTTGCTTCCTTAGGGTGCTTGATCCTGCAGAAAACCTTTTATCCTCCTTAATAACAAAGGAGTCTCCTTTATTCTTCTCTTCTAGTTCGATAAGTTGGATAGGTGAATTTTCTCTCACAGTAACTCTTCATAGGTTCCTCCGATGTAGGCATCTTTACCCTTACATGTGCATCATTTACGCCTTGGCCTTCTCCTTCGCCCTCCTCTTCTCCTGTTCCTCGAGCTCTGCCTTGAGTTCCTCTCTCAATGCAGTGTGATCATCTTCGAGCCTGTCTCTGTCACAGATTGGAGACATCATGTACCTTAAAAATTTTCTACTCCAACTCTTCTTCTTCAAGCTATTTAAATTTTACATGCTCTAGTTGTGAAGCCTCAACGATTCCCCTGTTGTGTAGTACCTATGCCCCCATTCTTGCTCCCGGCGTAAATAATACCTCCTTTTCTTGGAAGTTTCTAATTTCCCCTCACTTCCTTTTTCTTCTTCCTCTCCTTCTTCTACCTAGACCACTCTCATAAGTACGATTGATGCTTCTCGTGGCCTTGAAAAGGTGGAATCTATAACCTCCACTTTAACTCCCCCTTGCATCTTTAGGCACTGCCACGAACACTCGATGGATGAATCTCTTGATAGTGATATTAATCCATGGCTATAGATCTATGAAGTCTTACTCCAAGATTTTGACATACACCGACCTCGCATCATACTTGTAGGACTGGCACAAAGAAGGGTCCACTTTTTCAACATCGGGTCAACTTCTACCCGTCTTTTAGCCAATTGATAGCACACTTCATATATTTCGCAATGAATGTGAATGAAAGTTTGCACCACGGCCCCATTTCTCCATTGGCCATTTTAATATTTCGCCTAGTTGAAGTGTTGCATAATGGCAAACTTCACTTGGTCCCTTACAACTATCGACAACTCATGCGGAATACGTCACTTGTTCTCGAAGGCCTTCATGCAGATCTCTTGTATCATTTGTTCATTTGGGTCTTGTAGGCATTCGTGATGGAGCCATCACAAGTGAACAACGAAAGTTACACTACAAGAGATGAGTGCTCTAGTGGGTAAACTCTGCATCCCCATCCGGTCCATCGAGGATGCCAATTTCCCAAAATATGATTAACAGTAGGATGGACCCCCACGTGATCTTTGTTCCAACTTCATTTTGCACCCACACTTCCTGAATGATACTCTTCACAATGAAATGTGTGAAGTTATAGTGCACTCATTTTGATACTTTGTACACAATGTACAAGTATCTTCTGTTTGTCTTTTTCCATTATTTCGATGTGCCCAATTTACATCCGATAAATTAGGCAACAAACCTTAATGCCGATCATTTGTATCTTCAATGACCTGAGCCCTTCCCCTTATCATACTTTAATTGCTTCACCAATTCTTCAATTTTCACATTGGGACATAGGTTGAGTGTTATATCCTCGCCAAAGATGTTTCACGGGCTTGTTACTATCCTTATCAACTAGCCTGTAATTCTCATTCTTCTCCCCACAAAGTAGATAAAGTCCTCATGAACCCGTAACATTAACCACCGGAAGAGAGGGGCAGTTTAGCAAAGAAGGGCAGCTCCCATAGCTACAAAACTCCAGTTTTAAGTAACTCTTGATGCACCGAGTTGTCAACCCTAGGGTTTCTGAGCTTGTCTAACCCTAGGACATCTTTACCCAAATCCGTCACATCAACTTTTCGTGTTCTTTTGTTCTATAGTTGAACTCGCTAAATTTTCACCTATATAGCTTTGAACTCCACTTCTCTACTTTGATCACACCTAGGTGGTACTGCATTTCGAGTATATCTCTATAGGTTCCTCCTTCTCCACCAATGGTCTCTTGGTTTGTGGCTTCCTTGGTGCCATTTTTCGTTCCTTCACTCTATACCCTAGGTGTTCAACTTCTCCTTATCTACCCGAGCTCTCCAACTTCGATAGCTTCACTCTTACACAACCCCTTATTGCCTCACTATTTACTCCACTTGTTAGTTTACAAGGTCTCATCATAGTTTAGAAAATGCTACTAGTTCATAAAAGTACTTCACTTCTTTATCACACCCTCGTCACACTTTAATCACTCGGGAGCACAAAAATTCAAAGGCAAGGTAGTTAAAATGACTACCCTCACCCCTTATTTATACTTTTCCATGACCTCAACGTCCTTTCGACCCACGTGTCTTAAAGTTACTTTTTAACGAAGTACTTTTTCCACTTAAGTAGACTTCTGCGATCCCACCTCACGCATTACGCTCATAACCTTCGGCGCGCTAACACTACTTCACCGCCACTGAACCTCCTCTCTGTGTGCCTCACTGCACCGAAGTACTTAACCTCTATGCCATCTACTAAGTAATTTCCCATGTCACCGCCTACCTCACGTTATAATGTGCACTTACTATAGGCCTCAACGACATTTCATCTCTATGCCCAGGATTCTCGAGGCACTGACAAAGATCATAAGCCTTGGCATATTCTTTGCAATCCTCGTACAATGTTTCCCACCACAAGCCAACCATCAGAATCTTGCACACAGTGGCTCACCCTACATAGTGTCCTCCAATAATCCCTCCATGAGCTTCCTCCATAATACCCACGTGCTCATGTTTGAGTACACACCAACACAAAGTATCATCCCGGCCAAGTTTGTATAGATCTCTACTAATCAACATGTAAGGTGCGACACAAATGGCAAGTTGTTTTTTTCTATACTCTTCATTCTATCAAGTGCCACACATGTTCATAAAAATACAACAATATCCTTTAAATCGAGGGCACGCGTTGTAATCGAACAACCATGTGCATCAAACATTGTGTCTTCAATGCTCTATGCATCCTCACCTAAATTAATTATTGAAAGATGGTCAGGTCCTGAATTACTCTTTCCTGGCTTTACTACAATGAAAAGTCAAACTCCTAAAATAACAAGATCCAATGGCATATGTGCCCCTACAAAACATGCTTGTTTACTAAATACTTAAGTGCCATGTGATCTGTGTAAAAGATAAACAAAGTATCCAACAAGTACTACCTAAACTTATGCAAAGTGCATAAATCATAGATAATGCTTCACGCTCCGTTGTTGTGTAATTCTCGCTAAGCTAAAGTTAAATTTTTGCTTGCAAAACACAAAGGGTGATCAACAATGCCTTCTCCAAGATATGCTAGAACTGCTCCAATTATCATCCTTGATGCATCCACATTTACATCAAAGGGCTTGTCCCAAGAGGGAAAGCATAAAATGGGCATCGTATTAAGCTTCTCCTTCAACGTATCAAAAGCCATGTGTTACACCTCATCCCAAGAAAATTTCCCCTTATGCATCAACAATTATTTTAAAGCGCGTCAATCCTGGCATAGCCTTTGAAGAAATTTTTGTACTAACCCATATGCCCAAAAAACCACGCACTACACTTTTATTGGTAGGCTCCTCCAAACCCAAAATAACAACTTTGGCAAGATCCACCAATAAACCTTCCTTACAAATAATATGACCTAGCAATGTGCCAAAAGGAGTAGCAAAGACACATTTCTTAATGTTTAGAGAGATACTTAACTATTTGCACCTCTCAAACATCAATCTCAAGTTGTCACAATGATCTTTCACCAATCCATACATTGTCCAATCATCCAAGTAGACTTGTAGAAACTTATGAATAAAGTCTTGAAATGCTTGCACCACAATGCGTGAAAATACAATAGGTGCATTCTTAAGTCCAAAGGGCATAACCATGTAAGAAAAAATTCCCCATTCAATGGTGAAAGTAGTCTTCTCTTGGTCTTCTTTTTACCCTTACCGGTGATACCCGAGAATCCATCTATAAAAGAGTAGATTTCGCGCCTTGCTACACCTTCCAAGATTTCCTCAGTAAAAGGCGTCGAAAAGGATCTATAACACATGCAACATTCAAATCTCTGTAGTCCGCATAGATCCTTATCCTCCCATCTTTCTTGATACTAATCACCATTGGGTTAACCCATTCAAACTCTTCAATGGCTTCAATGATCCTAGATTCTAACATTTTATCAATCTCTTCTTTCACCTTCACGTGCATATTAGGATTCATCTTATAAGGCATTTTCCTAATCGGGCGTGCACCTTCCTTCAACTTAATCTACATCTCTCCCAATGAGTGATGAACCCCTTTCAATTCATGGTATTTGCATGGGAACAAATCCTGGAAGTCATGCAATGATCAATTATCTTTAAAACCTCTTGGTCTGTCCAGTAATCACCAATGATTGCTTCTTTCGGTTCTTCTTATGTGTCAATGTTGACCTTCTTTGTCTTCAAATACTCATGGTCAGCACACACCTTCTCATCTACACTATCCAATACTTCGTGCGTACCCTCTATATGATCAACATCTAGGTTCTCTATTTCCTTATCATCTATCAAGTACACCATTTTTCCTTTCTCTTTTCGAAGTAGGTACACTCAAACTATACTTCATCTGTTTCTTCTTCTTCAAATCGTGCCTCCAAATCAACTTTCCCTAACAAATCTAGATTGAGGTCCTCAACTTTGGCACTATCTCCCAGAGTAAGGCGTTTGACCACCTACAAATCTTCATTCACTGGTGGTTTAGAAGATAGATACTCAAAAGTTTGAATAACACCTACCGTCAACTCCTGCCAATTTCCTGTCTAACGATGTAACTCTGAATAGACATACCATGTGCCCGCACAACCTTGTAAGGTGGAATAGAACTTATGCACCTAGATTGAAGGGGGCAAGGCTTCCGAGCCTTCTATCTAGGCTCTCTCATATTGCCGAATGTGGTACGAGGTGGATTCCTTCCCATGATAGTCACATATCTTTGAAGGTGCATTGTTCAAGAAATCTAATAGAGAACGTGATTCTTACTTCACGTCACTCTATAAGATTATCCTCGATGAGTCATCCACCAACGCGTTGTTGTTCCACACAAGGTATAAATTGGCATATTCTTCCGTTCTACTTCATATGTCTCATTGGACTTCCATAGCGTGTAAAAATACATCAGGATTACCTTCTCCAGTGTAATTTGGTAATTGTTTTCCTCCCAGACACCTAACCAAGCGTGCCTTAACAACTCGAGTCACAGTGCCCTTCAATTCTCTCCCAACCAACTCATAAGTTCCATGTGCCCAATTATCACATGCAATGATATTCATATCACTCATGGATTGAGCATCATCCCACTAAATGACCCCTTATCTTGATGAGGTCTCTAATGGTGCATGCATCAATTTTATTCATGTCCTCTTCACCCAAAGGCTCTACATAAGATGCAGACTTCCCATATGTTAGTGGAATAATTACGCGCTCCTCCTTGTTCTCAAAATTGATGTATCCTTTGTTGAAGTGTAAATCAACATTATTCGCATAACACCAAGGGTGTCAAGTAATGTTGGAAAACTATCTGCCTCGGTAAGCGCTAAGACTTAAAACTCCCCAGTGAACTTGGCCCCTTGAATGGTTAGGGAAGTATTCCTTAAAACTTCGATGGGCATAGCTTTAGTTCTATTCGCCATGTACAACACATTTGAAGATGGCTACAATGGTGGTCCCGATTCCATACATCCAAACTAATAACATTAACCTTTGCAGACTGTGTCAATTAGTATGTTGCTCAATAACCATCCATCAACTACCACATTCAAAGTGATTTCCTTGTCGTAATCAAGACTATGAGGGGATAAATTAACATGTAAGATTTGCCTCTCGTGCCCACTTCCAGTGCATGGTATCTTTTTCTCAACCACTCTCCTAATAGGGAATGATATTTTCCTGATGCAACATCTTACATACCTCTTTGACATCATCAACATCCTTCTGAGGGATCTTAATATTCTTCTCCTAATCTAACTTCCGTGACTGCTCTTTCAAGCATTGAATCTCTCCTTGCAAACTCCTAATAACCTCCACAGTTTCTGGTTGCAATACTTCTTCTCTTATAATGAGAGGCCTCTACTTCGGTATTTCTCTAGTGCGCGCAACTTCAAAGCATGTGTAGTTACTAATATAAGTTCCAACTCAGGATTAGGTGCTACCTTAGGCATGAACAAGGCTCAATGTGATGAGGCTAGAATATGTCTCATTAATGTACAATAAATGATCTTATTTTACTCTCCTTTTTATCAAGATTGATTACATTTTGTGACTTTTGTTTGATCTAATATAAGTTAGGATGTAATTGTCCATCTTTTTTGATTATAGTTCTAACTTCTAAAACCGTGTAATTCCTAACTAAGTGCTTTGGAAGTTCAATTTTGTAATAAAACAGGTCACAATCAGTCGAAAGAACAAAGTATGAAGTGGTCGGCATGTTTTTGAAAGCATTGGTTTCAATACGGCTTAGTTCTAAAACTTTCAGACTTAGTTCTGGAACTCCATCACTTAGTTCGGAATTTTCAGACTTAGTTCCAAAACTCCTGCATGTAGCTTTGGAATCCTCACAGTTAGATCTAAAATGATTTCCTTTAGTTCGGAACTTCTCTAAAGTTTCAGAACCGATGAGAATTTATTTATTCCAACAACATCCGGTGATTTATCAATCAATGATCCTTTCAATCAGGAGCAGATTGGAAGATTTCGATTCTTCATATTCATAGATCTAGGGATAACTATCATACATCAAGTACATCTAGCCATGATCCAATTCAACATCTATTTTGGGCATGATTCGGTTCTATCTGAATCAGTAGGAAAGCTATGGTTGTAAATACACATGTGGAAGAAGTATATATATGCAGACTGTAGATATATATATATATACATAAAAATACAAAGAGATAAGAAGAGACAATATGTTTTTGTAATGCAGAACATTTTATCAATAAAATAGCCATTCCTGTTTTGAGAGTATATTAAGTTGTCAAATCTTGTTTCAAGGTGGAGCAAGGGCCCACTCTTCCAAGAACCAGGATCTTCGTTTTATTGGTATTTATATTTCTAGAGCAAATAGTATAGATCTATTAATTTTGTAAATGCTTTTGATTACTCAAGTTGAAATCTGTTATATACTTGTTCTGCGCAGTGTTCTAGATTAGATTCTTCTTTCTTTGTAATCAACTTTCAACATTCTCAAATTGTGTGTTTATTTCCAAAGCAAGTGTGTTTATTTCTGTAATGTGTGTTTACTTACAACAATCTATTATATTTTGCAAATGTGTGTTTATTTCCAACAATCTATTTCTACAGAGAGTGTTTACTTCCAAAGCAAGTTCTCATAGTTTGATTTCAATAAGGTTTTAGCCAAGGAATCCTCAAGACATTGAGAAAATCCCCCAGAAAATATAAAAAGAAAATAAATACCTACCGTCAATTACTAGATCACTAAGATTTCTTGTTGCATATAGCTTCAAACACCACCCTGGTTTGAATATGACATCAACAAAGAGTTGATTAAATGAAGGGAATAACGACACCCATCATTTTTGGCACCATTTTCGGGGATCCAATAGTTAGAATTATCTAATTAGGTGTCAACAAGAGAAACCATCATACATCTAGTAATTGCAGGATCTTCCCTATGTCATCATAAAATTTATGAGTAGACCAAGAGACTCAAGGGTCGATTCCTCCCAAAAATATTTGAACAAGAATCATCATCAAATAAGGAAGTTGATCAAGAATTAGAAGCACCATTGTCCCTGTTAGGCACAAAGCAGAATTGCCACCTTTGGAATTATTAGATCAATCACTGAAGGAAGTATAACCTTTAGAAAAAGATCATATTCCAAGACCCGTTTAGAGAAAGTTTTGATTCACAATTGAGTAGTCAACCTCCTACTCTTGACTTTTCACCTTCCCCAAAACAAATCACATACCATATTGATTGGGGAAAAAGTCTAGAGGTACTACAGAAATGGCACAAGAAGCAGAAAGAGAACCTAATAGGACCTTCACTTATCTAATTCAATTGGATGATGATGATACACCTATGAAAAATATTTCACCTGCACATTTACCCACGGTTAGAGGGATGTCATCTAAAGACCCTGACTTATTTCTGTTTGAATTTAAAGTACTGTGTCAAACTTATGATTACAAAACAGATAATCAGAAACTCAAGTTGTTTCCATCCACCCCGAAGGATGTAACAATGAGGTCGTTTATAGGATTACCATCTAATTTTATTACCACTTAGGCATAAATGGAAGTTGCCTTCCTAGACAAGTATCAAGATTAATGTAGAGGGAGGAATAGGAAGGAAGAATTTTTCAAAATCAAGTAGGAGGATGAGAATATGGAAGATTATTTAGACATATTCCTTTTTGTGAGAAAAAGATGTGGATTTGTATTACAAGAAGAGTTAAGAAAAACCATTTTTCTGAAAGGTCTGGATGATGAATCAAGAGAGGAACTTGATCTGATAGGAGGTGGAAATATTGATCAAATAAGAATGAATGATATTAAAGACATTTGTAGAAGCTATTCACGAACAAGGGGTGGACCTAGAAAAGGAAAAATAGTTAAAAATTTAAACCCATATATGAACAAATTGATGGATGAATTGGCAAATTTCAAAACAGACATTTTAGTTTAGTTAACTTCCACCATGGATGGATTGCAAGCTAAAGCAAATGCTAAAACTGAACCATTAGCTACGTATTGTCGTACATGCATGAAGAAGCATACAATAATAGATTGTCCCTAGATAAGACATAAATGTGTCTTATTTGTGAATCTAGGGACCATGAGAGTGATGTTTGTTCTCTTCTTCCATTTATTAAAAATTAGCTTAAACAAAGTAGCATTCCATCCACATCAGAAGAAGTAAATTTTGTCCAAAGACAACCTAGCCAAGGGCGTTCATGCCCAAGTCGGTTCCTAACCCCTAGATGATGCCATGGGCAGCTTAGACAATGCCACAAAATTGGGGACAACCACCTTGGGCACCTCAACCAACATGGAATCCTCAGGATTGGTCAAGTCAATCTTGGTATGCCCAAGGACACCAACAACCATGGTTTGGTCAAGGAAACCCAGAATGTTTGGTCATAACCTAGGTGGAGCCCTAATAATTATGTTCAAGGGAGGACATATCCCAATCAGAATCAACAAGCCATAATGGGTTCCCTAGCACAAAATTCACAAAATGAAAATGTGGTCCAAACCCAAATACCAACACAACCAGTAGCAAACCCAAGAAACAAACAAACAACTCTTGTCTACAGAACGAAACAGAAAAATCAGTTGATCTGAATGCCATGGATTGTAAGGATATTCAAACTAGATATGGCAAAGTAATCAACAGTCCACTTGTTATAATCATTGAGAGATGAGAAGAAATTGAAACCCCTAGTACGGTTGTTCCCAAGAAGGATGAAAAAGAAAAGGATAAGGAGCTAGATAACAACTCTACTGAGACTCCATTTCAGAGAGATTTAAGGAAGCCATAGAAACTAAGGAATTTGAGTTGGTACAGGAACTAAGGAGATTGAATATTGAAATACCATTATTACAAGCAATTAAGGACATTCCAAAATTGAAAAAATAATCAAAATGCTATGTTTAAAAAGACTAGGAAGGAAGAAGCAGTACCCTAAGACTATTAAGGTAGATGGGAAACTTGCTAATTTATTAGCAGGAAAACTTTTGCTTCCCAATTACGGAGATCCTAGAAGTCCTATTATTTTTGTCTCTATAAGGAATAAAGATATACATCATGTTTTGGTTGATTTGGGAGTGACTATAAATGTGATGACAATGGACACTTTGAAAACATTACCATTAACATATATACAACCTACTAACACCATATTACAGATGGCAGATCAGTTTGTAGCAAAACCAGAAGGAGTTATTGAAGATGCGGCAGTTATGGTGGAGTCATAGGAATATCGAGTTGATTTCCTTATATTGCAGCCAAAAGGTAAGACACTTGGTTATCCAATTATTTTGGATCAGACCATGGTTAGCTACAGTTGTTGCTTTAATTGATTATAGATCAGGTGATATGACTATCTCAAATGGTAAGAATTCTAAGAAAATCTCCTTATATCCTTTTGCACGACCTTCTATTGATTATCAAGAACAATTGTGGGTTGATACTCTAAATACTAATAAGCAAAACATGTCTTCTTTGGCCATGATCACGTTACAGGATCACGTGCGTGAGGTAGAAGATATGATTAGTGTTGGACCCCTGGAATATTGACCAAGTATGAAGATGCGTAGGCACGCAAGGTCCTAGTTATGGAATGGCGCGCAAGGTAAAAACGTGCAAGAGAAGGGTCTAAGGAAGCCCGTAGCACGCATGATGCGCTAAGGGATAGAGACTTAGTCATTTTGGACGTCAGTGGAACACGTGAAAAGCATGACCCGATTGCACGTGGATAAGATGCCAGCCTGGTGACAAGTTGGCCCAGGAAGGAGCATGCCTGCGGTAGAATCTTCTAGAAGAACATCATGGGATAAAGTGGAAAGTTGAGGCTCAGAGAAACATGCTTGCATGGAGGACCACATTTGGACACTTGGCATCGGATCCGAGGGCGCTGGAGGGCGAGTTGGCGAGCCCAGAAAGCTATAAATACAAGCACTGTAGAGACAGAAGGAGTTCGATAGAGAGTGGCGAGCTGTAGAAATGCTTTGTGAGGACTCTGTCAAGTAGATAGTTGTATTCGGGAGAGGGTGCATTAGGCTTGGGGTTGTAAATTTTATTTTGGGTAGCCTAGTTACATAAGTCCCGGTAATGCATGATTGCGGTTTGCTTCTTTTTGCTACCCTCTATAATGGTCCCATAAATGTAATAAGGTTGCCTATTACAATATATACATGAATATCAATGATTCTGATGCATACTTCTCTCTTATGAGTTCTCTTTCCTTTCATGCTAAGTATGGATGCTTGTATGTTTCTTTTTGTCATAATACATGTTATGGATTCTATTAAGTACTCAGTCTGAAATGACTGCAAGGATCTAGAGGCTATTTTGAGCCCTATGGTTCTTGTATGTCCTAACTTCCTTCTTGAAATCTCTTACACAAATCATAGATGATGTTTCCCACTAAACTCACATAAAAGAGAGACTCGGTACCTGCGCGTGCCTCAGGTGAGCACCCAAATTTCACTGGGTGATAGGCCGATGCACATGGGGTTCCTTTCTTTTGTGATAGGAGTAAAAATGACTACATCTTGGTTCCATTTCGGGACCTCTTTTTGAAGTTGTAGTGGGATTTAACATACATCATGATTTGTGTAATGAGTAATGATAGAGCGGTTAATGTTGGAAAGTGTTGAATCATGGTTCAAGAGCACGGAGGATGAATTTGCTTAGAGATTCAACATTGGACCTGAGTTTAATGCACGTAGATGGGTAGAAGAGAATCTCTACCATGATCTGTATGAATTTTTTTTTTCTGTTGCTTCCCTATGGAACTGTATGAATGGCTCTTAGCCTATGCATCTAGATCAATTTGGCATCATAGATCACATGTGTGGACCCAAGAAGAATACTAAAGGATGTAAGATGTAGATCGACGTGGACCCATCTTTGTGGATCATTGGTGAAAGGAGTATTGGCTAGCTACACTCTGGAGTACGCCATTTCCACATATTCCTATCTGGAGGTTGCTGAGTTTGAGTTTCTGTGGGAGCCCAGAGGATCGTTTCTATGTGTTGTCCCTTTGGATATGAAGATCTTGATGATTACCATGAGTTTAGAGGCATTCCCTAATGGTCGATTAAACCATTTCGAGGATTGGGTGAGGAAGCTAGGGTGGAGGAAGATGGCAGATGTTGCAGTGGAAAAGAAAGGGAGGAGAGACGACTTAAGTATGGTGAAGTGCGTGAAAGGGAGATTGCTAGACGACGCGAGGTTACAGGTGTGATGGATGTATGGTGGCAGACATTATGGGAAGGATTTAAGGTTCACGTAGAGGATGTGAAACCTGAGTAGTCTATGTGACCTCATCTTGGCAAGTGCGTGAGAGAAACTCCTTCGGCTTCTTATGAGAGTTCACACGCAGAAAAAGAACCGTTAGCGTGCATTTGAGCCCACCTAGTGATCGGACCCTGGCACTTGGTTTTCTAGATCACGGGGATAATATTGCTAATCCACTTGGCTACATTGGAGGTGATCGTTGAGGTATAATTTCTCGTTTGGTACTTCTATGGCTGCAAAACCAACCCCAAGTGTTAGGAATTTTCAAGAAAGGTATAGACACACAAGCATTTGGTCTCGCTTCGGGAGTGGCGTGGGGTATACTATTGGTAGTGGGGCATTATCATAGAGGCGTGGGCTCGTAGCTCGGTGGAACTGTGGGAACCCTAGGCACGACCACTTCAAGACACAGTGAACTGGTGGATCTCGGTGGTTCGGGACCAGTAGGCCTGGTAGATCCGGTGGTTCGGGACACAGTGGACCTAGTGGATCGTGGTGGAGGAAACACGAGGTAAAAACCAAGGATTTGGCAGAGGAGGATTTGGGCCCTAACCACCCCCACAAGTTTTCTTTGAAATGTCTCTACATTTGCTCGATTATAGAGGTATTGAGGATCTTTGCGGAACATGTTTACAAGTGTGAAGCTGCTGCATGGTGCGCAAAGGGTATCGAGAACCCCAAAATGGAAGGCTAGTCGATTCGTAACCACATTGTAAGGCGCGCACATAGCTAGTATAGGAAGTATGACCCTCATCAAAGCGGTGGTGGACTATACTACCTTAAAGAATACATTCTTAGCAGAGTTCCACATTCTCAAGTTTGAGCATAAGACCATCAAGTGCTTTGAAGGAGATTCAACAAGGAATGGCAAAGAGTGTGTGGGAGTATGATGCGCACTTTAAAACTCTCTTGTCTAAATTATCATATGACATTCACCCTTCACAACATGCTTAGTGGTTTGTTGGAGGGTTGATCACCCCTTTTAGAAGGGCCTTATCTCATAAAACTTTTACGGTCCCACGCGAGGCTTTGGAAGTTGCCTGCGCACCAAAGCTATTGGTAGTGTTGATACTGGTGTTAGCCCATTCTTAGAGGCTCAGATTGTTGCTATGGCCAAGTAGTTGGAAAAATTGTCTGCGAACTCAGCCCATGAGACTCACAGTGGTTTGTGGTGCACATATTGTGAAATAGAGGGGCATGTTAAGGATAATTTCCCGGAGGATAGTACGTCTTTGTGGTGGTTGATTGTGAAATTTTTCATGAGGACCATGATGTGAGTAGGTGCCCCTTGTTACAGTGCGCAACGGAAAAATGTATCTTATTCTGCAAGATTTACACTTCTTTAACCCATGATACTAAGGACCGTAGGCTCATTGATCGATCCATGAGGTCATTGACCATGGGGTGTGCCAAACCAGTGTTATCGGTAGTTCCAAGGGTGATGATTGCCGTTATGAGGAACGTGCAAATGGAGGTGCACGCGAAGAGGTTTTCGAGGAGGATTCTATGGTTGTAGTAATTGCGAAGGAGGAAGAAGTGAGTTCCGTGCAGAACTGTTTCATTTGTGGATCTACGAGATCATTACAAACATGAATGCCCGAGACTTGTTGCAATGCTCTCTTGGTGCGGGAAGAAGCATAAGTATGAGGAGTGCATGTAATTTTTTGAGCATATGAATTAGCAACACCGAAAGGAAAGGGGCACCTGCAATGGTCGGTATTAAGAAAGCGAGATATACAAAGTGGATGCCTCGGGTAACAGGGGATGCGGAGTTTGGAGCTTGTCTTGGTAACAACAAGGGTAGAAGCTGCGCATGCAAGAGAGATACCAAGATAGAAGAACCCGGTGGGGCCAAGGGAGGAGGTCGTTCATGGAAAGTTTATAGACCCAATGCATTAGAAGGATATATATCAGACACCATGGATGTCATTCAAGGCTTACAAGGTTAAATCTAGTATCTAAAGGAGCAATCCAGGAGGGAGGAACAAGGAAGGAGAGTCGAGGCACCAAAGGATGACCTGGATGAGGTCAAGGAGGTGTGTAGAATGCTAAGGCAGGAGAATATCATTCCCTTGCTAGGATCATGGTTGAGGGAGAAGGTACCACGTGTTGGAGGAGAGCGGGAGAGGCAGGTCTTACATGTGAACCTTCCCCCTCGCAGCCTTGACTATGACAAGGAGATCACATTGAATGCGATTGTAGATGGATGGCTCCTCAAGTAATATCCTCATTGACACAAAGCGGAGGTTAATGTTCTAACTTTGGATGTATGGCATCGAGATGGGAAGACTGCATTATAGCCATCTTTGAATGTGTTATATATGGTAAACAAGACTAAGGCAATGCCCATCGATATCTTAAAGGATGTAGCTATCACTATCCAGGGAGCCAAGTTTACTGGGGAATTTGAATTCTTGGCACTCGCAAGGCGGACAATTTCCCAACACTACTTGGGCGCCCTTGGTATTACAAGAACAATGCGGACCTTGATTCAACAAAGGGTACATCAACTTGGAGAACAAGGAGGAATGGGTTATTATACCCCTGGCTGATTGGAAGTTGACACCTTATATTGAACCATTGGGGGAAGAAGTTCTAGACATGATATATGTGTGCTCAATCAGAGACCCAAAGATGATACACCCTTCTAACGGGGTTATCTAGTTTGAAGATGCTCAGTTAGTGAGTGATACCACCAGTCTGGCATGTGACAATTGGGTGCATGGGACTTATGAATTGATGGGATGACAGTTGAGAGGGTCGGTGACCAAGGTAACAAAGGTGCACGGTTCGGTGCCTTGGAGGAAAAGAATTGCCCAAGTATGCAGGAGGAGCCTTCCCTGAGATCTTTTGGCAGGAGGTGGAATCTTAGTGGAAGAATGAGAAGGAATGGAGAGGGATGTTAAGTTATGTCCTACTCGACACAGCGGCTTGGTGGTGGGCTACACATTAGGAGAGCCTTTTAGAGTGGCGCGAGGTAAGAATTGCTCTTTTTGTCAGATTTTCTAGGAGTAATGTGATGACCACCATTAAGGACTACCATGGGAAGGAGCCCGCCTCTTTCCATATCTAGGAGTGTGAATGGGTCTAGAGAGAAGGTGCGGAAGCTTTTCCACCATCCCTATGGGTGCACAAGTTGTATTCTACACTGCAGGGTTACGCGCACGCATGGTATATTCATTCGGAGACACGTTGCCAAAGGAATTGGCAAGAGCTCGTGGCTGACCTTATTTAAACCTTTGAGTATCGGAGTACCAAACCATCAATTGATAAGGCTTTGCAGGTTATCAAGCACCTTACCATGGGGGATAGTGCCAGGATGGAAGATATGTTGTTGGAATTACTAGGTGAACCAGGATCGGGGGCGCACTTTGAAGAATAAGTAGAGGAAATAGAAGAGTTATAGCTTGAGCGTGCGTGTTTGGAATAAGAAAAAGGAAAGTTGGTGTATGTGATCGATGGAGAGGAATCGAGAGATCTTGGATGTTAAGCATTGCAGTAGGGACATGTGAGGTAGTGGACAATGTTGATACTCTCATGCGCCTATCATGAGCCCTTAAAGAGAAAGAAGGTTAACATCGGTTCGGGAGAAGAACCTAAGGAAGATAGTATTGGAGACTACCTGGTCGGAGAAGGAAGTATCTAAGCTCATTGATTTCTTGTGTAAATTTGAGGATTTATTCTTGCATGGGTATCATGAACTCAAAGGCATTCACCATTCCTTGGGGGAGATGAAGAAAAAACTGAAGGAAGGTGCGTGCCCGGTTAGGAAAAGGCCCTACCAGATGAATCCCAATTTGTGTGTGAAGGTTAAGGAGGAGATAGAAAAATGATAGCTTCTAGGATCATTGAGGCAGTGGAAGAATCGGAGTGGATAATTCCAATGGTAATTAACATCAAGAAGGATAGGCGGATTAGGATCTGCGTGGATTATAGGGAACTGAACGCAGTTTGTGTCATTGATCCCTTTTGACCCCCTTCACTAAAGAAATTTTGGAAGGACTCACTAGGCGTGAAATCTATTCTTTACGGATGGATTTTTAGGATACCACCAAGTCTGGATTGCAAAGGAGGACCAGGAGAAGACAACTTTCACCATCGAGTGGGGAAGTTTTGCATACACAGTCATGCCCTTTGGGTTGAAGAATGTGCCTACTACTATTTTTTTCGCGCATAGTGGTGAAAGCATTCGAGGACTTCATCCATAAGTTTCTTCAGTTTATTTGGATGATTAGACAATGTATGGTTTGGTTAAAGACCATTGTGATAATTTAAGGTTAATGTTTGAGAGGTGTAGGCGGTTGAGGATTTCCCTCAACATTAGAAAATGTGTGTTAGCTACACCCTTTGGAACTTTATTGGGGCATATCATATGTAAGGAGGGCTTGCTGGTAGATCCCACTAAAGTTACAATTATTGTGGGGTTAGGGGAGCCTACTAGCTAGAGCGCAATGCGTGGATTCCTTGGGCATACAGGATATTACAGGAAATTCATCAAAGGGTATGCCAAGATTTCCGTGCCTTTAGAGGAGCTGCTTAGACATAAAAGTGCCTTCCATTGGGGGAGACGCAACAAAGGGCATTTGATACATTAAAAGATAGGCTTGTCACCGCACCTATATTATGTTTTCCCTCTTGGGACAAGCCCTTTCATGTCCATGTAGATGCCTTAGGGACCACCATTGGAGCAAAGTGCTTGCACCAGTGAAGGGATTGTTGATCATCCTTTGTGTTTCGCAAGCAGGAAGTTGACACTAGCAGAGCAGAATTATATCACAACTGAGCGCGAGGCATTGTCGATGATCTACGCACTTTTCAAGTTTAGGCAGTATATGCGGGCAACATCCTTTGTGTTTTACACCGACCACATGGCATTAAAGTATTTGGTGAACAAGCCTATTCTACAAGGGCACATATGTCGGTGGGTGTTTTTGTTTCAAGAATTTTAATTCACCGTTGTAGTGAAGCCTAGGAAAATCAATTATGGGCCTGATCATCTGTCAAGAATTGACTCGAGGGGAGGACACACAAAGTATTGAGGAAACAATACCAGACGCACAACTATTTAGGTTGCGGCGTGTGCCCTCAGATTTGGAAGAGATTACAGTATTTCTAAAGGAAGGTGTGGCGCCAAAAGGAATGAAAACATTAGATAAGAAGTAGTTGGCTATACGCACCGTGCCCTACATGTTAATCAGTGGAGACTTATACAAGTTAGGACGTGATGAAGTTTTGCGCAGATGTGTATTAGAGCATGAGCACTTGGCCATCATGGAGGAAGCACATGGAGGAAATGTGGGTGGACATTATGCAGGTGATGCCACTGTGCGTAAGATATTAATGGCAGGTTTGTGGTGGGAAACCTTGACAAGGATTGTAGAGACTATTGTAAAGTGTGTGACCACTTTGTTAGCGCATTCACAAACCGGGAAGGAGAGATGAAATGCCTTTACACCTTATCCCCACAGACAGAGCCTTTTTAAAAGTGGGCAATAAACTTTGTAGGACCTATTGCACCGGCGACGCGTAGGACTCAGGTCACATTATGTCATCACTTGCATGATTATCGACAAGATGGTCGAGGGCACTCGACTAAAGATTTACAAAGCAACAAGGTTCTTATGGGAAAACATTATCTCAAGGTATGGATGCCCGTTGAGTTTGACCAGCGATAGGGGTACACATTTCTTGAATGAGGCTGTGAGGATCCTGTTATCAGAATTCATGGTGGCTCATCACAAGACTACGCCCTATCACCCACAAGAAAATGGAATCTGCTAAAGCATTCAACAAAATCTCGAGTCATCCCTAACCAAAATTTGTGATGTCGGATGACAAATTTGGGATGACAAAGTATCAACAAGATATTGGGCTTATAGGACAACATATAAAAGGCTAAACAAAGCCACACCTTTTCAATTGGTGTTTGGCATGGAAGCTATTTTATTGGTTGAATTTATGTTGCCTTATCTCGTGAATAGTGCGTGTAGGAGGGTTAGCCAATGAACAAGCACCAGAAGAAAGGATTGATGAGTTAATGAAGCTGGATGAGAGACGATCACTCGCTAGGTGGAGCCAAACAACAGAAAAAGCAAAGCAGAAGGCTTGGCATGATCACCACATTAGAAACAAGATGTTTGAGGTTGGGTAGATGGTTTTACTATATGATTCTAAGTTTCTGCGCCACCCTGAAAAGTTAAAATTCCATTGGTTGGGTCCTTACACAATCTCGTACATCCTTGATTCGGGCACGTGCCAGTTACAAGCGCTAGATGGAACGAAGTTGCCTGGACACTTCAATGGGAGTAGGCTGAAGCCCTACTATAAATAAGTTTCTCGGTGTTTGTAAATAAGGTAGTTTTTTTAGTTAATTTAGAATTTCCTTTATGATTTTCCCTTTCTTATGTTTCCCTTTTGCATTGTTATTTTGTTTTGCGCCTTGGGCGCCGGTAACCTTATTGCTATTTTAGAGAATTTGTGAGTGCATAGAGGACCGCACATCATTTTAAGTGTGGGGTGGAGTAATGTGAAGGAGCACATGGTTAGAGTGCAAGGAAGCGTATGTTAAAAAGCCCTATTGAATGACTCGGTTGAAAGAGGTGTGCAGAGAGAAAAGAGGGAAGAAGGATGGTTGGTGCTAGGATAAAACTACTTGTAGATCCCATGTACTAAGGAGAAAGTGCATTTAAGCAACATGAGGTAGGCGAGAGAAAAAATCAGGATAGAAGAAGTGCCTTCGGTGGGTTTTACACGTGTAAGATTCTCTGTCGGGTTGGATTAGTTGCGCGCTAGAAGGTTGGAGGAGTTTTCATGTAGGTTGGGTGCGTGATTGAAAGTGCTGAAGATAGGCTTTGTTTGAAAAATCTGCATTAAATGGAAAAATTACGGTGGTAGGTGAAGTAACATTTAATGTTTAAAAAGAGAAAATCTATAAGTAAAGGGTCGAGGCACTTTCATTTTCACTTTGCGAATAGAGAAAGAAGTAAGTTTTACAAACTAGGGTTTCCAGATTCGATCGTGTGAAGAAAGATCTATGAGATTGAAGCGTGAGTAGCCAGTTTGAATTTGTAAACTAGAAGGAAGGGGTTACATGGGCGTGAGAAAAGTTGTGAGGAGGCGCCGTCTTGTGGAAGTTTTATCCCAGTTAGGGTTTGACAAACTAGGGCACGGGTTGAAGAGATTTTTCATCATGGGTTTGAGATCTAAGGCTGGAAGAAGTGGAAGAGCAGAGTAACAAGGAGGGAGTGAAGTGATAGGAGGACCTCGACAATGGCACCCAAGAGAGGAAAGGGCAAGGGTAAGGCCAAGCAAAGTAAGAACTTGGCATGAACACATATGAAGAGTGGTATGCGCAGAGATGCAATACCGGATGGGGTAATGATGGGTAAGGAGTGGGAATCCCACCCAGGAATGTGCTTGTAAGTGACTATAACCATCAAATGAACATGATCAAGAAGGAAATGGCACTAAATTTAGTGTACCCCATGAGTAAATGGACACCAGATGGCTTGCCCATCTATGATGATGATGTTAAGGTCAAGATGGAGAAGGCAGGGTTGTTACAACTCTATGAGTTGCCCTATTTTGGAAAACCAGAATGCCTTAACCAATGGCTAATGTCACGAGTAAATGAAGATTAATTATATTTTATAGGGCGTAAGATGCGCATTACTCCCCAACTCATCTCTCAGTTCACAGGCCTCATATGTGAAGGAAACAACTTGGAGGATGACCTGAGTGACAAGGAGGTAATTCAGGAAACCATCAATGAATATGCCTACAAGAAGGGTCGAGGTACTACAACATCTTAGACATCAAGGACCTAGTGATGAAGATGGCCGCACATCTGGTAACAAAGCTGAATGGCCAGGAGAGATGGACCCAGGTCAATAAGCCTTGGTTACATATTCGCGGAGAAAATTACATAAGGCACCATTTATAACTTGTCTATATACATTGCTGCAGAGGAAACTGTTAGTTACACGAAGGAGGGGGACAAAATCCTCTTCGGTAACGTCTTACTAACCATCATATTTTTAGAGATTGGAATGTTTGACGCATAAGAAAAATTTGTATGGGAGTACCCTGCCGAGGATCCTTCACCCGCGAAGAGATTTGAGAAGTATGCCTGTGACACAATGACAACACCCCACAAGGCACGACTGGAGAAGTGGTATACACGCCCGAGGAATGTGTTCAAGGTAGAGTGTAGGATTCTTGAACAACTCCTAATGATCCTTTGAAGGGGAAGTTTAATTAAAAGTATCCAACATTTCTACATGGGAAGGTTCAAGATGGTAGATGAATCATGGAGCCCATGGTGCAGACTTCCTTCACATTCACACTCAATACTTCCAAGTGGGAGTAAATAGATTCAAAGAATCCAAGAAGTGAAGTCGGGCCCAGGTAGTCTAGATTGGGAGCACAGAGAGATGCGGAAAAGGTTGAACTACCCCGGTGGTAAGCGCGTGTACGTGGAAAGGTATGTGTTACATGAGGTCCAGATGATAAGGCCGATGATGCTACCCATTACAGGAGGATCCATGACGCGCATATACCTCATATAAGGCCCAAGTTTGAGAAGGGCACATACCTGGAGAACGATGTATCCACACCTAAAGATCCCATGGGTAGGAAGAAGCCTGTGCCCAAGAAGGGGGGAAGAGAAGAAGAAGAAGCACCAAGTGTGCAGGCTACTCAGACATTGAGCATGCTGACAATGAGCGTCAATCCCAGTACTTACACATGGAGAAAGAAGTCCCCGTGAAGGAGAAGACACTAGAAGTGGAGGCACCTAGGAAACCCCTCACCAAGGAAAAGTCACCTAAGGAAGAGGAAGAGGCCGAATCCCCTGTCAAGGAGCCACCTCTCAGGAAAAAGCAGAGGATGGAAGAGGAAGCTGACTTGGAGGAGACTGATAGCTTGGAGAAGTACATGGGTAGAAGAGAGGATGAGAGTGAAGAAGATGACAACAAGGAGGATGAGCCTAAAAGAGACCAAGAGTCACATGTTTTCAATGTGTACGACTCAGGAGAAGAGAGTGGAGAAGAGAAATAGGAGTTCGTGTTCACGCGACGCAAGGGCACACAGGATGAAGAATATCGTCGGGACATGGGAAAGAGTGAGGAGGTTTGTGCGGAAAAGTAGGAAGCCATAAGCTTCACAAAGGAGTAGATCACTATGGTAAAGAGAGAGAAAGAGGCAAAGAAAATGCTCAAGGCCTTAGTAGACCAAGAGTTGGAGCTGTAACGCGACATAGTGTTGGAGGAAGGAAAAGAGGAAAACATTGAGAAGGATCATAACAACATGGGAGGAGGTCCCGCTCTAATGGTAAGTTTTCCCAATGACGCACGGTCAGTAGGAGGACCCTTGATACAGAACAAAGATAAGTGATGGGATATGTTAACGACTCAAGGAAGGTACTACGCGTGCGGTTCAAGAGCACTATACCCACAGAAAGGATTTTAGCCATGGGGTCATTTGAAAAGGAGGGCACGTACCCTAGAATGAAGAAGATGCTCTCTTGGGTGTTTGAATCCCACATCGACGAGCCAGACTTTGAAGTCTGCCAAGAAGCAATCATCACAGTACCAGAGTCTAAGGGAGCCAATCCCTTGGTAAATGCCCATGAACTCTCGGATGAGCAGGTCTATAATGCACTCAACAAGGTCACAGTCGAGAAAGAGGCTAGGCTCTTTGCGCGCAATGATAGAATAAGAGTGCTAGAAGAAAAGCTAGGGAAGAAAGAAGAGGATCTGACAGAGAAGGCCAAGAGCTTGAAGCAAGAAGAAAGCGATCGGCGACACTGAGTGAGGCACAAGCTAAAGGATGAGAAGACAAAGGTGTGGGAAGTATATAAGAATGTTGAGTCTATCAAGAGAGCCATCATTTTAAAGCACCTAGACCTAGCGCCACCCACACAGAAGTATGCATCTATTCTAGAATGCTTAGAAGATCTAACGCACTTCCTCACCATGGAGAGGTGACCTTTGGCCCTGAAGTCTCGAGAGGAAGTGGCTACGTGCTTTAAGGAAGAGGACAAGTTGAAGGTGGTAGTACTCATTCTGAGTATAGCCAGGTGCTCGCAGAGGTTAAAGTCGCTACCCAATTGACTGAGGCCGCATATGATACTTACACAGATAGGGATAAGTTAGTAAGCACCTTGGTCACTGCACTCGAAGCGGAGCTAAAGGAGTTCTAAGAAAAGAAAAAAGGAAACATGGAATAGAGGGACAAGGTTCTTACTAAAGTGGAAAGAAAATCTAAGGAAATTGAAACATTAAGGAGTTCAATCAAGGCCCAGCTGAAAGAACTATACCTTCAAATTACCAGGAGGATGGACACGCTCAAAGACCTAGGCAAGGAGATGGAGAAGATCGTTGACACTTTAGGTGCCCAGGGAATTGGTCTAAGTTTTGATGAGGTGAGCATCCTAATTGGCGACCTCGTCAGAAGGCACAAAGTGAGGTCGACGTATGGAACAAGCTGGAGGCAGACTTGCGGAAGGATTTTCCTAACTTGTTGAGTTGATGCCCCCTCATTCTTCCTTCTTCCCCAATTCTTTCTTTCCTTTATTCTTTTGAAAAATGTAAGACTACACCTTGGTTCCTTAAGGCAACATACATCTTGTTTAACTGGAGTGTTTTGCGGATAGAGAATAGGCGTAGTGTGGGGTGATGTTATACCCTTGGAACGTTGACCAAGTATGAAGGAGCGCAGGCACGCAAGGTCCCAGTTATGGAATGATGTACAAGGAAAAAGTGCACAAGAGAAGGGTCTAAGGAAGCTCGTAGCATGTGTGACATGTGAAGGGATTGAGACTTAGTCATTTTGGATGTCTGGAGTGGAACACGTGAAAAGCATGACCCGATTGTGCGCGGATAAGATGCCAGCTTAGCGACAGGTTGTCCCAGGAAGGAGCATGTCTGCGATAGAATCTTATAGAAGAACATCATGGGATAAAGTGGAAAGCTCGGGCTTGGAGAAGCATGCTCACATGGAGGACCACATTCAGACACTTGGCACTGGATCTGAGGGCACTAGAAGGTGAGTTGGTAGTCTAGGAAAGCTATAAATACAAGCACCTGTAGAGATAGAAGGAGATCGATAGAGAGTGGGCAGAGCTCTGTAGAAATGCTATGAGGACTCTGTCAAGTGGATAGTTGTATTTGGGAGAGGGTACATTAGGCTTGGGGTTGTAAATTTTCTTTTGGGTAGCTTAGTTACATAAGTCCAGTACAATGCATGACTACGGTCTTCTTCTCTGCGACCCTCTGTAATGGTCCCATAGATGTAATAAGGTTGCCTGTTATAATATATACATGAATATCAATGATTCTAATGCATACTTCTCTCTTATGAGTTCTCTTTCCTTTCATGCTAAGTATGGATGCTTGTATGTTTCTTTCTGTCATAATACACGTTATGGATTCTGTTAAGTACTCTGTCTGAAATGACTGCAAGGATCTAGAGGCCATTATGAGCCCTATGGTTCTTATATGTCCTAACTTCCCTTCTGAAATCTCTTAAACAAATCATATATGATGTTTCCCACTAAACTCACATAAAAGAGAGACTCGATACCCCGCGTGCCTCGAGTGAGTGCCTAACTTTCCCTAGGTGATAGGCCTGACACGCACGGGGTTCCTTTCTTTTGTGATAGGAGTAAAAATGACTACAATTAGACAACCATTGAATGAACACCGATTGTCCTTGGAGCAATCGGGAATAGTTCTGGAACCTACAACATTAGTTCCGAACCTATAGACTCTGTCCTAGAATCATCATATTTAGTTCTGGAACCATCACATTTAGTTTCGAGAACCATAGCAACAACAATTCCCTGTGACTATACATAATTTCACTCTGGAGGAATGAGATTTCTCTTGGGGGAGGAAGAATTGGTAGCTTTAGTTTCTAAGATATCAGAAATGGTGAAGAATATCGCAAAGCAACAAAGGATGACGAGGAGTTTAACCTATAAAAAGATAAGTATGATAGCCCTGCTTACTGTACTTTTTCCAATGTTCTATCTCAAGGAACTTTTGGAGATGTTGCTACATATCATATGTTATTGCCACATGCATGTCCACTAAATACCTTAGTGGAACCCTTTCAATAAATCATTTCATCACACGTTGGAACCAAACATGTGGAGATTGAGTTAGGTAAGATTTTGAACATAAACAGATGGTTGAAAAATGATGAAGAAGCTAAATTGTTTGATGTTCTGAAAAATCATACTAGAGCTTTTGCTTGGGACTACAAAGATATGAAAGGAATCCATCTAATTATTTTCACATATCACATCTATATTGAAAACATTAGACCAGTTAGGCAACCTCAAAGAAGGATTAATCCAGCCTTGAGAGATATAGTCAAACAAGAAATTGAAAAACTATTGCAAGTAGGTTTTATCTACCCTATCTCAGATAGTCAGTGGGTGTCTCCTCTTGTAATTGTTCCTAAAAAGAATAGAAAATGGAGAATTTGTGTTGACTATAGGGAACTAAACAAAGCCACACTAAGAGATTATTTTCCCCTACCATTCATAGATCAAGTCCTAGACAACCTTACAGGTAAGAAATACTTTTCCTTCCTGGATGGATTTAGTGGATATAATCAAATCAGAGTTATTGTTGAGGATCAGGACAAAACTACCTTTACATGTCCATGGGGTACCTTTTCCTACAAGGTATTACCATTTGGATTATGTAATGCTCCGACAAATTTCCAAAGAGTTGTATTAGCAATTTTTGTAGACCTAACAAATGACTATGTAGAGGTATACATGGATGATTTCACTGTACATGGAGACACATTTGATGATGCTTTGAGGAATTTAGACAGAGTATTAACAAGATGTGAGCAACACCATCTATCTCTTAGTCATGAGAAGTGTTTGATGATGGTTAATGAGGGGATTGTATTGGGACACCACATTTCAAAAAGAGGAATTCAGGTTGACCAAAACAAAATCAGAATTATTTCAAACTTACCTATTCCTCAAACCCCCACAAATATCAAGTCATTTTTAGGGCATGCTGGATACTATATGTCTTTATCAAATATTTTAGTAAAATTGCTACCCCCATGTTTAATTTGCTTACCAAGGCCCATGAATTTCTTTGGGATGAGAGATGTCAACATGCTTTTGAGGAAATCAAAGAAAAATTAATCACTGCCCCAATATTAAGATGACCTAATTGGGAAAAACATTTTCACATTCAAGTAGATGCCTCAAATAACTCCATTGGTGCAATTTTGGGACAGAAAGATGAAGAAGGAAAGATGTATGCTATTTATTACCTCAATAAAAATCTTACTCCCACTGAAAGAAATTACACTACCACTGAAAAAGAATTTCTTGTTGTGATCTATGCAATTAATAAATTCAGACATTATATCATAGGGTATAAAATATTTGTACATACAAATCACTCAACAATTAGGTACTTAATGAACAAACTAGTGGTTGGAGGTAGGGTAATTAGATGGTTATTACTTTTACAAGAATTTGATATTACCATAGTAGATAATCCAGGGAAATCTAATGTGGTAGCTGATTTCTTGTCAAGACTGACCACTACAGGGGAGCAAGATACAATTAAGTACAACTTTCTAGATAAAAATTGTTTGCTATTTTAGCTGATACACCATGGTTTGCTGATATGGCAAATTTTCTTATAACAGAGAAGTATCCTCCTTTCATTAAGAAATAAATAAAAAAATTGATCAAAATCAGTGCACAATATAAATGGTTAAATGGAATGTTGTTTAAATGTGGTCCTAATTTGGTTTTACGCAGGTGTGTGAGAGAAGATGAAATCTTTGACATACTGAGGGCATGTCATGATGAACCAAGTGGAGGACACTTTTTAGTGAAAAGAACAGCTCACAAGATACTTGGCACTAGCTATTATTGGCCATCTCTATACAAGGATGTGAAGAGATATATCAAGTGGTGTGATCCTGTCAAAGGATGGGACAACCAAATTTTACCAATGAAATGCCTCTGTAACCTCAAGTGGTGATTGAACCATTTGAAATATGGGGGTTGGATTTTGTTGGTCCCTTTAGTCCTCCTTCACAAGGAAAGGAGTACATTCTTGTGTGTATTGATTATGTGAAAAAGTGGGCAGAAGTGCAGGCTTTAACAAATGCCACTGAAGAAGCAATTGCTAATTTCCTTTGGCACAAAATTATGGTAAAGTTTGGCACACCAAGAAGTATAGTTTCAGATCAGGGGCCACAATTCATGTCTAATATGATCCAAGCCTTCACAATGCATTATTAGATCAATCATAGGAAGTCATCTCCCTATCACCCACAAGAAAATGGACAAGATGAAGTAACAAATAGAGAATTGGAAAACATCCTTACCAAAACAGTTGAATCAGGTAGAAGAGATTGGGCAAAGAGACTACCTGAAGTTGTCTAGGCCTACAATACAACTTGGAAAACTACAACAGGATTTTCACCATATGAGTTAGTCTATGGTAAAAATCCCTTGTTACCTATTAATTTGAAACTGCAAACATTGAGGACAACAACTAAAATAGGTATTGAGTTGGATGTAGCACAAAAGGAAAGAATTCTTCAACTCAATGAGTTGGATGAGTTAAGGATGGAAGCACTTCAACAGACAGAAATAATCCAAGATCAAAGAAAGCAATGACATGACACACATATCAAGAAGAGGCAATTCAAGGTAGGATATTGGGCATTATTGTTTGATTCTAAGTACCAACAATTCAAGGGTAAATTGAGAACCAGATGGTTGGGACCCTATCATATTGAGAAAATCTTTGATAATGGTTCTATTCAATTACTTCCCATTGATGGCAGCAAAATGACACTTTTGGTCAATGGACATAGGCTAAAAATTTATAGGAAGCCTCCTACTAAGGATGAATTCTTGAGGTAGATTGAAGTAGACAAATAATTTGATCATATGGAAGAACCCAGTTCTTCCAAAATGATCAAATAATTAGATGGATAAATCCAGAATAAAGGGAAGAGAATGAAAACTAGTAAATGGCATTCTCTTTTCCCCCAAAATAAAAATAAAAATAATAAAAATAATAATAAAAGGGAAGGAATGAAAACCAGTAAATGGTGTTCTCTTCCCAAAAAAATTATTTCTCAGAGATCAACTGAAAACCAACAATGGCGGTTGATCTCCTCAAATAAATGGCTAATCCAAAATAAAAGGAATTTCCTTGAAATTCTAGTTGTCTTTTCTAACTTTTTTTTTTCACTTTTAGGAATGATGAGTCATCATGATGGAGGGATCACATCATCAAAGATGGTAATTATGTCTTTAACTTATTAAAGGTTAGATTAAAAGTTTGCATGTGTGATTGGATTTGATTTAAAAGTGGTATGATGAGTCATCTATTGTACATTATGATTAAAAGAGAGTAATCATGAGGGTGATGTCGAGTGGAGCAAAAGTGGTGGCATGTTTATAATGATCTATCATTTGTGCGGAGTAAACAAAGTGAAGAAGCAGTTGTAGAAGAAAAAAAACTTCAAGGAGGAAGTAAAAGAATTAAAATTGCATTCCGTAGCCAAGCACGTAGTTCCACATCTATACCCATCTGTTTACTACTAAGAAAAGAGTTTTGTAGCCAATCCGGGTAGAGCAATAATTTGAAGAAGAATGAATCTAAATCACCTGCTTTACCATGGGGATTAAAAAGAAGTCGAAACCTAAGGATGATACCCAACTTCTTGCAGATGAAGAAGTGGCTAGATATATTTGAACAGGTAGGATGGTTGGAATTCCTGAAAAAGTTCTCGAAGTATAACAATGAATTGGTAAGATAATTCGTTATAAATTTAGAAAAATCCAAAACAAAGGTTAGAAATATTGTAATTCCTTTTTCTATGAATACAATAAGTAATGTATCTGGTGTTCCAATTATGCATGTCCCAAATCCTGTCAAGGGGACTTTAAAAGAATTAGTTGAAACCCTACTATAAGAGGGAGAAATAGAACCCCAATATATTTACAACACTAAGAAAATAATAAAAGGGGTTAGAAGGGCCAGCTTGCCTAAGCCATTTGATAAAGTGGCATTTTAAATAGTCAAGTATTTAACTTGTGATGGTCATTTGGGTCAAGAGGGAAGAGAAGTTCTAAAAATGCTCATACATCTTAGATATGGAGCTACAAAACCAGAATACATAGTAAACCTTTCAGGGTTTCTTTTTGACTCCATTCATACAATGGCCCAGAGGTATTCTTGGGGTGTTGGAACAATCTAACATCGTGAGTTACTTCATTTGGTGTGCAAACACCATTTTATTGTAAAGAAAAATAGAGAAGAAATATGGGAGAAATTTCTTAACAAGTTTAAGCAAAACCTTGATATTATCAGGAGAGTACTATCAAATCCTTTTTCTCCTACAACTAATTTGGAAATTGGTGCCCCTATAGAGAAAAATAAAGAAATAGGTGGTGAGACCATTCCAAAAAGGAGAAGATATGAAAGAAGAATTAAAGCTGCAAAACCTACTGGACCTTTAAAAGAAACTCCTTCCTCTGCAATAGCTACAAGAGAGCTAATATCTGTCTCTGACAGTGACAGTTCACCTAGGAAAGAGCAAGAAGTGAAAATTAGAAGAAGCTCTAGGAGGAAACCTATTTCTGAACATACTGAAGCTCCTCAAAGAAGAAGAATTCATAAGAGGTCTAGAGAAATTCCAAAGGAAATGAAAGAACATGACAAGTTGGAAAAAGAAGTTATTGATATTTTGGGCAGCATGGCCATGACTCCTCCTGGACCAAGCCAAACTGAGATGGAAAAAGAAGATGAGAGATTTGAGGAAATTTGTTTTCAAGAGTTGGGTGAACCAACAACATTATCACATGAAGAAGAAGAGTTGGCATTGTGGAGACAGAAAGGGAATTTCCTTTAGTAGAAGAGGAATGCTTAACCCCAAAGAACTTTCAAAGAAATAAGAGAAACATCAAGTTAGACAGGCTTTGTTCTTGTCTAGAGAAGAAATCATTATCAAAGAAAAGGATGAGGAATTGAACTTCCTCAAACTCAAGTTGGAACAGAGAGAGATGCTCATTGGGGAACTAACAACTCAACTTATAGACAAGACTGAGGAATTAACAAGAGTTAAACAAAGATATGATGGAGAAAGAGGAAGAATGTAAAATTTCTAGAAGACAGAGTACTATGTCAATAGTCTCTGCACAGATTGAATTAACTTATTGGCCACTCAAGCAGTTATGGGATGATACTTGCAGGGAACTCAGTGAAATCAAAACATCCAATGAGGATTTGAGAAGTAAGATGGAAGACGAAAAGAAAGCAAGAAAGGAATGGGAAGAAATTTTTACAAAGAAGAGGGAGACAAGTTTAAAAATCTTGCAAAAATACAAATGGTTTGCATAATGAGTGAAAAATTACTTGCATGCAGGAGACCTTCTCCTACATATAGTGTGTTTCTAGAAGAACAATTCATTTGGCGCACTGTCAATAATTGCATGTGGCCTTCCACATGAAATAAAAGATGAATCTAAGTTCATGACAGCCTATTCTTCAGCCAGTGCAGAGCAGAAGAATCTTCTCTGTGAATTCTATCTCTGCAATCTTATGCTAGAAAAGAACACAGGCTTCATGATCAATTTGTATGTGGGAGAAAGACAACTTAATGCATTTGTTTATGTTCTTCAAAATCAGATTGCATGGAAGGAAAGGGATTCTGAGCATCTATTGAAAGCTAGCTCATTTGGTCTCTACATGAGGACTCATTATGGTAAACCATCTACTTTCGTTAAACATTTTAGAACCCATGCCTTTGATAAACGGTTCAAGACACATTATCTTGCCAGTTTACAAAGAAGTATTGATGCCTTTACTTTTTATGAAGTGGAAAATTTTGAGGATATTTATGATGGATGTTTGAAAATATGGGAGCTTCTTACAGTTTCCTTGAGGAGAAGGGAAGTAACATCTCTCACAAATTTGATCTATAGTCTGGAAAGAGTAAAAGCTTTGCACAGTAATCCCTCATATCAATGAAAAGCACAGGGGCATATGGATGGGAATTTGAACAAGGCCCCCCTTCTTCTCACTCCCATGTCCCCATGGAAAAATAGAGAACCTCAAGATCCCACTCAATTTGAGGAATGGAAGAGGAAAGTAGAATCAAGATCAGGGTATAGTGTTTCTGAACTAAAACACTGGGATATTCAGTTTCAGCCATTTGACCTGAGTAGTCAATTGGAGTGCAGAATACACAATCCAAGGTTTGAAGAGTAAAGTTTGTAAGAGGACTTACAAACAAGTAAGTACGGGGAAATGATGAGGCCAAAATATGTCTCGTTAATGTACAATAAATGATCTTATTTTACTCTCCTTTTTATCAAGATTGATTGCATTTTGTGACTTTTGTTTGATCTAATATAAGTTAGGATGTAATTTTCCATCTTTTGTTGATTGTAGTTCTAACATTTAAAAACTCTGTAATTCCTAACTAAGTGCTTTGAAAGTTTAGTTTTTTTAATAAAACAGGTCACAATCAAGTCGAAATAACAAAGTATGAAGCGGTCGACATGTTTTTGAAAGCATTGGTTTCAATACGGATTAGTTTCGGAACTCCATCACTTAGTTCTGGAACTTTCAGAATTAGTTCCAAAACTCCTTCATGTAGCTCTGGAATCCTCACATTTAGATTTGGAATGATTTCCTTTAGTTTTGAAACTTCTCTAAAGTTTAGAACCGATGAGAATTTATTTATTCCAATAACATCGGTGATTTATCAATCAATGATCCTTTCAATCAGAAGATTGGAAGATTTCCAATTCTTCATATTCGTAGATCCAGGGATAACTATCATATAGTAGTATGTCCAGCCATGATCCAATTCAACATCTATTTTGGGCACGATTTAGTTCTATCTAAATTGGTAGGATAGTTATGGCTGTAAATACACTGTGGAAGAAGTATATATATGCATACTTGTAGATACACACACACACACACACACACACACACATACATAAAAATACAAAGATATTAGAAGAGATAGTATGTTTTTGTAATGTAGAACATTTTATCAATAAAATAGCCATTCTGTTTTGAGAGTATATTAAGTTGTCAAATCTTGTTTCAAGGTGGAGCAAGGGCCCACTCTTCCAAGAACCAGGATCTTCGTTTTATTAGTATTTATATTTCCAGAGAAAATACTATAGATCTATTAATTCCGTGAATGCTTTTGATTACTCAAGTTGAAATCTATTGTATGCTTGTTCCTGCAGTGTTCTAGATTAGATTCTTCTTTCTTTGCAATCAACTTTCAACATTCTCAAATTGTGTGTTTATTTCCAAAGCAAGTGTGTTCATTTCTATAACATGTGTTTACTTACAACAATCTATTCTATTTTACAAATGTGTGTTTATTTCCAACAATCTATTTCTACAGAGAGTGTTTACTTCCAACAAGTTCTCATAGTTTGATTTCAATAAGGTTTTAGCCAAGGAATCCTCAAGACATTGAGAAAATTCCCTAGAAAATATAAAAAGAAAACAAATACCTACCATCAATTACTAGATCACTAAGATTTCTTATTACATATAGCTTCAGACACCACCCCTAGTTTGAATATGACATCAACAAAGAGTTGATTAAATGAAGGGAATAATGACACCCATCACAACGTGCTTCACACTAACCATTCTTGTGCCCTTGTCCTGCTTCTTATGATTTTGGCTCATGTGATCATAAAAATCAGGGCACTCCTCATACTTATGTTTCTTTCTACACCATGAGTATTGCAATAAATCCGGGCATTTGCGCTTGTAGTGATCCGTAGATCCACAATTGAAACAAGTTTCACAGGGGAAGTCACTCCTTTCTCCATCACGACCACTACGGCCTTTGAATCCTCCATGAACAAATATTCCCCTTCCTCCTCCATCTTCGCGCCCTTCATACGATGCCACTCATTTTTAGAACTGTTTGCAACGTTGGTTTGATGCACACCAATATCAATTACATCATGAATATGGTCTATCAATTGACAATCCTTCATATCATGAGTAGTAGATGTACAAATCTTACAATAACAAGACACATTCTTACGGAGCATGCATTGTAACAATGGAATCTACTTAGATCATGATCCCTGTGATAGATTTCACAATCTAACGACATTACGTGCACCGAATTTCAAGGGAAACTATCCTTAGTGTGTCCTTCTACTTTATAATTTTTACACCAAAGTCCGTTACGAGTCTCATGTCTATAATTCATAGATAATTTTTGAAGTTGCTTTGCCATGGAAGTAATATGTGCCTCCGAAAGGGACTTACCCCTATATCAATGCTTTTAGCGGCTTCGGTGTGTAGAGTAGCCTCCAAGGCCTTTCACGGATTTGTGAAAGTCTTATGTGAAAGCGCTCATATGAAAGGTGTTATCAAGCCTCCAATGAACCACTGAGCATGCTTTGAGATGGATGGATATCATAAGATAAATTCAATAAGAGAGTCTTAAAGCATACATCATACTCCCGCACACTCTCTGTCATACCCTATTGAATCTCCTTGAGTGCATTGATGCTCTTTTTCTCAAATTCAGGAATATGAAATTCCGCTAAGAAGGAATCACACAACGCATTATAATCCACCGCCATATGATGTGGGTCATACTTTCGGTACCAATTATGCGTACACCCCCGTAACGTATTTGCAAACCGGCTTGCCTTGCCTTCGGTGGTAGTGATCCCCTTAGCACGCCATAGAAATTCACACTTGTGTGTATACTCTACAACATCCTCAACACCTTTATAATTAGGTAAATGAAGAGACATCTCATAAAATACGTGTTGATGGGGTTGTGGTTCTTGCCACTAGATCCAAAACCTTGATTCCTTCTTGTGTTTCCTCCTCCACCAGATCCACTAGATCCACTAAGTCTTGATCCTCCATATCCACTAGATCCTCCTTTTTTAGTAGGTACATGGCTTGAAGTAGTGCTACTCTATGTTCCCACCGTTGTGCTAAACTAAGCTCCAATAGTCTATGAAGTTAAACTACTTCTAGACGTGATACCCACGTTCTCTGCATGCCCACACCTTATCCAAATGATGCACCTAACAGGATACCACCAAACACAAGAAATGTCTAAGCGTCCATAGATGAATTTAATGAAAATTATATCTACATGATGTTGTTCGCTTACCAAAACCAACACCAACTGGACTAGCAATACTTGTCTCAGAATTGGAAAACTAAGCGTAAGGGTTAGGTCACCAGGTGGGTTCAAATGCGTGCCTATGGTCCATCTCCTTTCTTCATCTGATGAGCTCTCATCGAAGCCAAGGGGTTCTTCTTCCACACTTTCCAAGATGGGGTAGCACAAACTGCACAAGTTCCATTACCTCCACACGAACCTCAAATCCTTCTTGCAACATCTTCCTCCATACATCCATCACTCCTGCAATCTCACGTTGTTTCACCAATTCCCTCTCTCACACTTAATTATACTTGAGCCATCTTTCCTCTCTCTCTGATTCTGTAGTAGGATCCACCATTTCTTACCACACCTGCTTCCATGCCCTGCGCCCCTCAGGCATTTTTCTAGCCATAGAAATGCTTCTAAACTTAGAGTGATGATCAAGATCTTAATGGCTAATGGTAAAGCACGCAAGAAATATCCTCTTGGTTCTCACAAGAACTTGAACTCAACAACCTTTGGGAAAGAATAAGTAGAAACCACGTACTCCAACATATAGCTAGTCAACACACCACTCCACCAATGATCAACAACACGAGTCCAGATCATATCAACATCATGTAGCCACTGATAATCTTCTTGGGTCCAAACACGAGGTCGATAATACCAACTCTTCCTTGATGCATACACCGACAACCATTCATATAGTCAGATCTTTGGAAAAAACAAGAGAAATTATCATAGAGCTCATGATACAAATGCTCCTCTACACATATACATGCATCAAACTCAGATCCAATGCCGAATCTATGTGCAAACTCATCCTCTGTGTTCTTAAGCCAAGTCTCCATGCTGGCAAAGGTCAAGTGTTCTACCATCACACACCATCCTTGCAACAACTTCAAAAGAGGTCTCGACAATGGAACAAAGATGTAGTCACTTTTCTTAACCCTTAATTCCCAAGCGCACTGGCATATCACCCAGCCTAAACTAGGCACTCACTTGAAGCGCGAAGGTGCCAAGCTCCTCTTTATGCGAGATTTATCAAGAATGTTACCATGAATGGTGGATTAGTGCATAATCATAAACACATACATCCTATAACAAGGATAAAGAACTAGAACCAAGCATAGATGAACCATATTATGACTATGAACATAAAAAACAACATGTAGGAATAAGATCTAAACCATGAACACAAATATTGGGATCCATAAGCACTGATATTCAAAACAACCACCATTGTATTAATACACCATTGTTACAATAGCCAAATACATCATAAGAATCATAATCAGACCGATACATCAACAAAATAACATTCTAACCCTACAATGACTCTACTCAAGAAGTTCCAACAACATTCTCTCGCATCTCTCTCTCTCTCTCTTTTCGTGCAAATACATACATATATCTTTGTAGAGGAGTGATGACTTTTGTTGCACAACCTATTCACCACTTAAGAGTAGGCCGCATGCCAAATGTCATCATGATCCGCTATACTCAAGTACCCTAAAGCATGCAAGCTCTCTCCTAATGACAACTAAACTATAACTAACTCTACTTTACAGCTCTTAAGCCTAACATGATGATCATATCATATAGTAGGCTTTTCTTGGGCTGTAAGTCTCCATGCTTTAGCCTTATCCATAATCAAGCATGGCCACATCTCCACGTGTTTTCATTACAACTCTAAGCGTGGCTGAAAATGTGGCTAAGTCCTAAGCCTTTCTGCCCGGCGTGAACCTCCACGCTCTTCCCGATGTTAATTTTACATGAGCCTTTGGCCTTGCTATCACACAACAAAACCCTTCGTGCCTCAGGTACTTAGTATTTTTAGGGGCTCAATATTTCTCCAAAGTTTAAGTATATATTTTTCATCTAATTTAAGCCTTGAGTTGTGGATAGCCACGTTCTCACTTGAGTACCTTCATTCACAATCTATGTCTATATATCTTGATACCCTACTTTATCACGATCAAGTGTCATCAAAAGATCTTATCATTCTATTATCCTCCTACATCTTTTAGTTTAACATAGAAATTGTTAAACTCAAAGCACTCACCCATCTTACGTCTACAAATATAACATTCACTTTGTTAAAGTTTAGGCATCATTATTTCTCCACTCCTTATTTCAACATTTACATTATTGATATTTGAGTACTATCCTTCCATTGTTTAGTTTATTCTCTTATAATACTCTCTTTGTTAATATTCGAGCACATTTATCATGTTTTTAAGTCTCTCCTTTCTTAAGACTCATTTTTTAAGTGTCACACACATCACTTGTGTTCCAAACCTCTTCCCTCTTAACAATCATTTTGTTAAGAGTCGAGCACATCAATCGTGTTTCCAAGTCTTATCTTCTAACATTAATTTTGTTAAGAGTAGAGGACATAAATCCTTTAGCCTCTTCCATCTTAACACTCATTTTGTTAAGGGTCGAGCATTCAAACCTTTTCCCCTCTTCCATCTTAGCATTCACTTTGCTAAGGGATGTGTTATTAAATTTTTCTTCATCTCCAATCTCTTCCATCTTAGCATTCACGTTGTTAAGGGTCAAGAAATCTATCACAACTTAATTTTTCTCCCATTTTTTCAAAAATGGTGGATTCACACAAGACATTACATGAAAAATTATTAGAACAATTTACTGAGATGACAAGACAACTCTCCCATATGGCTTCCCAATTTAGTGAGCAATCAACCAAACAACCAATCATACAACATAACGAAGACACTACTCTGTGCAAAGTCAAATTTCAGTTTACACCCCTCGAAGAAAGTCTCTCTAGTGTCTTTGAAATATCCCTTGTGGGATACCACTAAAAATGCACAAAATATTGAAAATTTACAGCCAAATAAAATAATAATTTTTGTCAATTTTTATAGTTAGGGTAATGAACTAAAGAAACTTAATATCTCCCAAGATATCCACCCGAATTACTTGAAAATTTAAAGAGAGCTTGCTATTATTATAAAGGACATAAGAAAACTATTTTTGGAATTTTACAGAAATTAAAATGCTGCTAGAAAATTACAGCGTGCCCTAGACAGCTGGAACTCTTCTAAAATTCGTAACTCTCCAAATACAAGAGAAAAAATTATGAGACTTTGGAAATAACATTAACAAATATAGGAAATGATATTTCAACCTTCAGATCTGAAAATGGCCAACTGGAAACCCTCCAAATAAAGGTTGCAAGTCACCTAGCTTGGAAAAGGGTTGGAAATTGATGAAGATGCCTTCAAAGTGATGCTAAGCCCTGCCCAAATGGCTGCCATAAATCTGATATGAAAGCCCTCGATTATCTTCCCCAAATGCCCCCAAAACCCTCAAAATCCTTCCTCTAAAACCTCTGATAATATCTCTATAACACAACCTAGAAAGCGGCTCCAAAATGACAAGCTAGGGTAGATCTCTCACTACTAAAGAATGCCCTGCTAGCTAGGGATGGATCTCTCACCACCGAAGCTAGGGTTCTTGTGGGATTTCACTCCACAAGCTGTAGATTTGCAAACAACAGTTGCACGTGAAGGAAAATAAAATGTATGCAAAAGTCCTTTTCCTTTCTCCCCAGCTCCTTATATACTTCTCCAAGGCAAAAGAGCCCCAATAAACCCTAGACGCATTTCATTCCATGGAAGGGCCAATAAAATAAAAGTAACTAAAGTTAATTTTTCCCTTTTAAGTCGTCATGGTCCAAAAGTGACCCCCAAATGCAAAACTTGAATATTAGTACCATGTGGCCCCTTCCCAATAGCTCCCAACATCCACAACCCTTGGGTATGACCAAGGCTTGGACTTGACTTGGCCCTTAGGCCTTTAGCGTAGGAAAGGGGACATTACGTCTTTCATCAATTAAAGAAAGGCTAAGATGATAAAATATCTAGTTAAAAAAACCCTTTGTTGAAGGGGAACCTAAGAAATCTTGGTACAAACCCAATACATACTACGAATTTCATCACATTGATGGTCATCAAACAAAAAAATGCATTTGATTTCAGCATTATGTTCAAGACTTAATTTATGAAGGAGTCATTTATATAGAGATCGATAACAAAGTTATCAAAACCGAAGACACATCAACTACCAAAAATTCTAATAAAGAGTCAAACATTGTCCCAAATCCTTTACATGATAATCTTGAATGAGATCAAGATGAAAAATGTCAAATATATTTAAACCAAAACTAGTCAATCTCTCCTCTAGATGTTCTTCTGTTAGTTCAATCAAAAATTGAACACATTTCGGACAACAAGCTACCAATATCAAATGAGAACTTGAGCTTACATCAAGAATCCTTTCCAATCCTTGATGAAAACAAAGACTCTAAACAAGAGGGTCCATCATCAAACACCATTGATCTTGATTCTATCCTTTCAATGCTCACTCATATGCCCGATATCTCTAGTCTTATTGTAGAAACACAACAACAACAAGTTTGGTCACTTGTAAATAATGTAGTCTTCCATGTCCATAATACCTCAAACGATCAATCTAGAATTTAATAATGTTTCACAATAATCATCCGATGTAGAGTCTTCTTGTGTTTTACATAACATTATTAAACAATCAATGACAATTACTACGTGTCAAGACATCCACATGTGTACACTCTACGAGATGTGTATACCTAGGAATATTCTCACACAACCATTTCAAGCTTTAATTGTAAATCTGTCATCAAATGAATTAATCTAATGCCTAAAAGGATAAACATTGAATATTTTATCTTTATGGATGATAAGAAGCCTCAAATACACACATAGGGACCAATCCTTCTTTCCTTGTATCTTTCCATCATATTCTCTGCATTGACAAATCTACTCGCATGACATAGGTTTTTTGATTTCAATGAAAATTTCTCCAATCACTCTATTGACTTAGACCTCATCCACCAAGTATCTTACTTTAGGACTTATAAATTATTTCAATTCCCTCCATTGAATTAGATCTCATCTACCTAAGTCTCGTAAACCAAGATTCATCAAATCTTTTGATTCACTCTCTGTTGACTTAGACATCATCCACCAAATTCTAGT
Organism: Taxus wallichiana var. yunnanensis; assembly: GCA_018340775.1. NCBI lineage: Eukaryota > Viridiplantae > Streptophyta > Pinopsida > Cupressales > Taxaceae > Taxus > Taxus wallichiana. Next base: position 441,706,478 of record CM031235.1, on the reverse strand, counting down.
AACTCGGGACTACTTCAATATATTATTCATCGAAAATATTTTGATCCCCTCCATTGACTTAGATCTTATCTACCCAAGTCTCATACATCAGGACTCATCGAATCTTTTGATTCACTCCATTGACTTGGACCTCATCCACCCAAGTCTCGTAATAGGACTCCTCAAATATTTTGACCCACTTCATTGATTTGGACCTTCTTCGCTCAAGTCTCATACAACAGGACTCATCAAATATTTTGATTCCCTCCTTTGACTTAGACCTCATCCACCCAAGTCTCGTAAATCAGGACTCCTCGAATCTTAGGATTCTCTCCTTTGACTTGGATCTCATTTGCCCAAGTCTTGTAAATTAGGACTAGTTTAATCAACCATTCATAAAAAATATTTTGATATCCTCCATTGACTTGGATCTTGTTTTCCCAAGTATTTTACTTCAGGACCAATCACAATTCATAAACATGGACCTCTCTCCCGATGAGTCTATTGCAGGCCCTCATCTGCCAAAATTTAGAAAAATCAAAAAGCGTAAAAAGAGAATAAAATCCATATCAAATTCCTTCTTAAAAAAAATTTGAAAATCAAAAGTGGAAATGTAAGAACTTCTTGTGTGAGTAGTTTTAGTCATTTCATCCATTGGCATATATCTTAATCATAACATTATCATATATTCGCATTCTTCACCTCTAAGACACATGTTAATCTTATTCCTATTGGGCATTTTGTGTGTCATCCTTTTTATGGTTTATACCATTTCAAATCTTTTTACCTATGGTTTTTCTTTAAGATTGTTGATGGTAAATCCCGCTTTTAAACAATATCTCACTAACATAAATCACTAACTTATTTACCCGATCCTTTTTTTGCGCCATCTCGGTCTATGACATTGTACCCTTGTGTCCTACTAGTCATACAAGGATGAGATTTGTGGGAAAAATGTTCCTTCCCAACAAACACCATATCAACATACGAGGTAAAATCAATCTAAAACAAAAACATATATCAATCATTACACCTTTCATCCTTCACAATATTTGGTGACAAGCCCATACTTCTTACTAGTAGTATGAGACTAGGAAAGGAGGAGGGTATCCTTATTCTCATATGTTTTGCCTTTAGTGTTTAACCCTTGCCTCTTACCTTTGGTGGTATGGGGAAAGGTGTAGGGTTTCAATTCAACAAATTCAATTTTTTTGAACAAAATAAAGACTTGAGAAAATATGAATTAAAAGTTCTTAATCAAAAAATCCCAAAAAGTTATCCATGTTAAGAGAGACAAGAATTCCTTCAACCAGATCTTGTCAATCAGTAGACCATCAATGGATCTAAGTCTAGTCAAAACCTATAAAGTGAAATCATCTTGGAATTGGTCAAGTAATCTTGATTGGAGATGAGTTACATTTTCCCACATGGATCATTGTTACACCTTGTGTCTTGGCATCCATCATCTTCATTTTTATATCACTATTCTCCTCATTCTCACATCCTTCTTGGCTCTCGGTGATGATCCCTCACATCTTCCTAGTTGTGTGGAGTCACGAGTGGAGTGAGACATCATATCACTATATCATCTACATTATGCCAATAGAATGAAATGCTTACAATTGTTTGAACCTGAGTTTGGATGGTGCACCATGTACTGAGTCAAAATCCAAAAACATTCAAATATGTTTACAAATCCAAAAAACATCCAAATATGTTAAGAAATAAAAAACATTGAAATATGTTCAAAAACCAAAAAATAGTATGAAACTATAGACACAAAATCACGCACTTGGGTACATTTCTAGGTCCTAAAAGCATGTTAGCATTTACATGATTCCTAAACAAGAAAACTAGTGATTGACAACTATCTTTGGCCTTTTTTCTTTATCTCTTGTTTTCTCTTTGGTCTTGCACACCCTACAACCCCTGTTGGAACTTTACTTATTTATCTTTCATGGCTTCAGACACCAACACCCAACCAAGATAGTAGTACCCAAGTGCTCCTGCACCTCATGGGTTCTCCTAACCCTTTCTTACCTTACTCTTTTTGGGTATCTTTTATATTTTGGGCATATTTTTCACTTATGGGTTGGCGTTCAGTTTTCAATTATGAAATTCAAACAAGGGAATTATATAAATACATTGTTATGTTTTCAAATATAAAGGACCAAACACTAAACATTACTATCATCACCTAAGCTTGTATTCCAAAGGCACGTACTTCAAAGGCATCCATCTAGCATCCATTCAAGGGACAAGGGCTATATACTTCTACATACACAACATAGGAAGGGGAAATCTATTCTATTCCATCTACACATACTATTACATCGCTACATTCTAGATACAACCCACTATGAAGTACAACTTGCACAAGGGCCTCATAAGGCATCATTTCTACACACACACACATAATAACTACATGGAGTATGAGATGTAGTACATCACTTATTCGTAAGTTCACTCTCGGGGCAACCATTGGGGTCAATCGACTCCCCATTTTGCATTTTATTTTTAGGTTTGATGTGGTTTGTGGGCATGTACATGTGAACTTATCTTTTGCACGTTACAAGTACCTTCGATGATCCATGAGTGAATATCGAGTGATCAATAGGGAAGAACTATGAATCCCTTACGACACAACAAAACCAGATCTTGAGCATTTGACACGGTCATGAGTACCCCAATCCAGTCACACCAATGCCTAAGCACCCCTGTTCGAAATTATTCCTAAACTCCAGAATTTATAGTGAGCAATTCGAAGTTGTTTGCATCATGTTGAACACTTTACCCTTCCCAGATCACTTCCGTTCAATAAAAAATCAACTAAGTCCTTTTATGTCCATCTCTTGCTAGGCTTTCATATTTTACATGCTTGCTTACTTGCATCTTTACTATATATTCACATTTTTACATAATTATTTATAGTAGTTACTTTGTAATCATATTTAATTAATTCAAATTAAATTAAATCATTTAGTGAACCCAACGTGAAGATTGACTCCATGAACTTGAAATGCTTGATTGTCATCACGTGCAAGCTCCGAACATCTCTGTGTCTATCAAGTGCGCATTGCACAAGCTTATAATAGAAATATCCACCCACGTGAATTCAATATTCATGATATGATTTAAAAAATAATCAAAAGAATAAAAATTGAGGCTGATCTAAAAGGGAAATTCAAACCTTATTGGCTTGATCCCTATGTCATCATTGACAAACTTAGGGGTGACATCTATCGTTTTGCCACTCTCCTTGGTAAGCCACTTAAGAACTCACTTAATGTGATGCATCTTAAATGCTATTATGCATAAATGTATTCATTACCATATGACACACTCTAGTTCCACAGTTCATACTACAAATCGCTAAGGATCAAATTCTGAAATGAACTTCACATCCATTACACATTTCGCGCTCAATGCTTCATGATAAATCTTTCCAACATCTATTTTCACATTGCACATTACCCAATGACACACTATTGTTCTATGGTTCATTATCGATTTGTTGAGGGTTACTTTAAATGAACCTCATCTCATACACATTCGCAGGGGGAATGCTGCTCCTATCATCTTCACAATTTGCATACCATTCCATCACACTCATTATTTGCATTTACATATCTTGGTTACATTTTCTCTTTCTATCTTATTCTATCCACATGTTATACTTTGTTTTCCATGATAGATGGATTCTTAGTATGTCATCATATTTATATATATATACACATGCACATTCACTTGGTATTTTGTGGTGAATGCAATATCTTATAGGTTTTTACACATTGCAATGATGCTTAGAACTCGCACCTATTACTAGCCGCACCAAGGCTCATGGGGGCATCTACTTTCTCTACAATCACATACTACATAAGTTTTATTGCTACATTTTCACTACTTCTCATTACAGTTACTTTACTTTTCACTGCTACATACACACTCTTGACATACTATTTATCTTTCTAACATGCTAACGGGTGCTTCATGTGTAACATTTTCCTTGTAGGACTATATACAACCATGACTATTTGTCACATTTTTTTATTGATTGTTTTCTATTGTATGCTACTATTTGTGGGCTATGCCCCATGTCTTGTATGATCATTGTATACTTTTAGCCGCTTTGACCCTGATTGTCTTATGACATTATGAGCAATGTCCCATGTTTGAAACCCACTTTTTGTGGTCTATCTTATATGCACGTTTGCTTGTTACATTGTATTCTCTTGCATGCTAGATTTTACCACTAACATATATTTCTAGACTACTTTTTATGCATGTCCCTTAGTTTCTACCATGCACATCCCCTACCCCTTGCAAGTATCCATTTCAAAACAACATCCAATCCTCTTCTTTGGGCTACATTCTCCTACTATTGCGCGCATGCAATCCAAATGAGGGGGGAATACATTGGGTGAACAAATGACCCCTAAAGTAGCTCGAGCTACAATTCGGATATGCACAAAGATACGAAACAACACGGGAACACAAAATGGTCTAGAAACTAACTTGGACCTTAAACACAGTACAAACACTAACACCTAGACTTAGACATTAATGCCAGGGCGTTACTGACCTCTCTTGAGTGCTAATGTCTTAGGGGAAGATACACGATCTTATCTGATCAACATAGTTTACAAAAGTCTTGAGCATTATTTACGAGTTATAAACACATACCTTCGATTTACAAAAAGCATTTTATCTCCTTGATTGGTACAATCAGAACTAATCAACACAAATCAGACAATCATAAATAAATCAAGATGTACCATATATAGTGGTGCTTATTGGGAAGAGTCGTGGAAGGAGAGTAAAACTAGACCTCTCTCCCTAACACTCACTCTTTGCATGAGATCATCACCCAAAAACTCACACTTGGTGTGAGATCACAAAAAACTCATACTTGGCATGAGATCACCCAAAAACTCACACTTGGCATGAGATCACCCAAAACTCACTCTTGGCATGAGATTTCCAAAAACCTCACCTTCAACATTCAAATCAACAACTCTAAGCAATAAGACACTTTTCTATCCTTTACTCTCTTACATATTAGGTGCACACTTTCCTTTTTACACACTTTTACACTCTTTACATACTTATACACATGTTTCTCTGATCTATCATATACATGACTTTGACTACCCTTCTGCTCTTCTTTTACAGCCCTGTCCTTAATACGTAACAAGAAACAACCTACAATAGTAAATACAAGCATAACAATAGGTATAAGCAATGCATATGCTTCACCCCTAGGGTCACTTTCCTTTCCTAGTCTCCACACTTCACCTTGTAGTTAATCCAGCTTCATGTGTCCACTCAACATGCTATTCACCACTCTTTCTATAGGATCATAAGGAACACATCTTCGATCTAATTTATGTTATCGAGTATTCACTCAAAAACATAAAGTGGGGAAAATGTAGACACAAAATTATGCATTTGGGTACATTTCTAGGTCCTAAAAGCATGCTAGCATTTACATGATTCATAAGCAAGAAAACTAGTGATTGACAACTATCTTTGGCATATTTTTCTGTCTATTATTTTCTCTTTGGTCTTGTACACCCTATAGCCCAGTCAAAACTTTACTTATTTATCTTTCATGGCTTTAGACACTAATGCCTAGCCAGGACAATAACACCTAGGCGCTCTTGTCCCTCTTGAGCGCCCATGACCCTTTCTTAATTTAATCTCTCTTTTTGGGTATCTTTTATCTTTTGGGCATCTTTTTCACTTATGGGTTAGCCTTCCAATTTTCAATTATGAAATTCAAACAAGGGAATCATATAAATATATAGTTATGTTTTCAAAATAAAGGACCAAGCACTAAGCATTACTATCATCACCTAAGCTTGCATTCCAAAGGCACTAAAGTACTTAAAAGGCATCCATCTAACATCCATTCAAGGGAAAAGAGATGCATACTTCTGCATACACAACATAGGAAAGGGAAGTCTATTCTATTCCATCCACACATACTATTACATTGCTACATTCTAGCTATAGTCCTGCTATCAAGTGTAACTTACACAAGGGCATCCTAAGGCATCATTTCTATACACATACACACAAGAAATACATGGAGTCTGAGATGTAGTGTAACACTCTGTTGTAAGTTCACTCCCAAGGTGACCGTTGGGGTCAGTCTGACTCCCCATTCTACATTTTCCTTTTAAGGTTTTATGTGGTTTATGGGCATGTATAGGTGAACATCTCTTTTGTAGGTTACAGGTACCTTGACGATATGGGAACGAATATCAAGTGATCAACAGGGAATAATTGTGAAGCCCTTGCAACACAACATAAAATATCTCCGAAGCATTTACACAATCCACGAGCATCCATATCTAATCATCATTGCCCACATGCCCCTATCTTACTACGAGCTCCCCTATCCGACATTATTCCTAAACTTTATAATTTATCTTGAGTAGTTGCGACATTGTTTGCATTCTTTTCAACACTTTACCCTACCAAGATCATTTCCTATTCACTCGGAAATCAACTAAGTCCTTCTATCTCCCTCTCTTTCTTAAGGTTTCATATTTTACATGCTTATTTACTTGCGTCCCACTCGTATATTAACATTTGTACATCATTATTTACAATAGTTATTATGCAATCATATTTAATAAATTCAAATTAAATTAAATCAAAAATTGGCAAAGAGCAAAACATTCAGAAAATGTTTGACAAAATCTCAACAATTGAATAAAATGACATCACTCGATGACAATCCTATCGATTGTTCTAGATCATCTTTCGATAATCATTTTTTCTTGCCCGGTTTGTATATCTATGCTTGAGGCAATCAATAACCCTTTCGCAATATAAATTTTCTTGGGGCACACTTGGATTTCAATTTTAATCCAATATAGATCACACTTTAATGGGATTTGATAAGAGTATTTTTGGAGTATCTAAGATCACTCCACTCTTCGACCCAATCTAATTCTCTCGTGTTCAGGATGTCGCTTGGGGGTATTCATCTCTATCCGATTATTCTATGTGGAACACATTAGGAGTGTCATTAGACATCATTATTGTAAATTGTGAGTTACTGTTGTAATTTGTCAACATTGTGATGATGTTTTTACTTCTGTTAGTTTGTTATTTTATTGTTTTTTTATAGACCAATTGCAGGAAAGTTATTAACATCTAAGTTCACATATAACTTTAGTGTAGTCAATTTTTGTTCATATTAAGTTTTGTTGACATGTTTGTTTTATGTCTTTGGATCACTTGCACGTTTTTGTTATCCTCATGGTTAATTAAATAAGCCATGGTGTGTCTTCCTTTATGATTTGTAAATAGGGTTGTTTACATTTCTTTGTATTTGTGTTAATTGCATATACGCCACTCTCTTCATTAAAAATTATATATATATAAATATATATATATATATATATATATATATATTTCAAAAAAATCAAAAAAATTATAAAACTCAAACAAACATTCAAATCATCACATAAATTCTACAATTGGAAAACACATGAAAATATTTCAACAATTCAAGACAATCTTGATAAAATCAAACTTTTAACTACTACCCTAGTGATCATTCCAATCTTACGACTATCACACTACATTCTTCCCTTTGCATGTTAATAACTCTACTTGGGGCAAGACAAATCATTTTTTTTTCCTTCGTGATATAAGTTTACTTAGGGTAATTTTGGCTCTCATTTTACCTCTATTACAGTTCATAAGGTTATTGCTTAGGGCCAATGATCCTTTTCAACTCTCAGATTAATTTTCAATGCCGATCGAACAAGAGTTACATTAGGAGTATCTAAGATTAATTTGATCTTGAGTCTAATCCTATCCCAATGCATTTCATAAGTTTAGTGCTCAGGGGTATTTACATCTACTTAATCATCATTGTGGCACGTATTAGGGCGTAGTTAGTTGTATTCTTTTTGAACTTGTGTTACATTGTTGATATTTTCTATTTGGACCAATTACACATATTTTGTTATCATCTTGGCTTCTTTCTGACCTTGGTGTAGACTTTTACGGTGTGCATTGGGTTTGTTTTGATTTTTATCTTTTCTTTGTTGTGTATGTGTGTTTGTTTACACCCATCTAGGTTACACATCATGATTCTTTCATAATCATGTGGTGAAAACTCTATTGTGCAACAAAAAAATAAGGTTTCTCTGAATTTCACTCTCTAAATGATGCTCATGCTATAAGCATGATCCTTACCATCCTTGTTCAAATTCCTTGTTTTCTTCCTATCAAATGGTTGTCCACCGCTTTGTTGCATTACCCATTTTCTTGAGGGACCATTCCCTTACCATCCTACTCATTAGGGCATCTAAATTCTTCACCGTGGAAAATCCAAACATCTACCATCTTTTCCTATCATTTGCTCATTGATCTACATACATCTACTATCTTCAAAATGTTATTTCTTCATAATAACACGTTAAAGAGGGGAAAATGTAGCCACTTCAAAAACCACATGCTTCTTTCCAAGCCTGTCTTGTTTCACATCCCGTTTTAGAATTGATTAATCAAATTACTTAATTCATACACATTTTATTACCGTTTGGAATTGATTAAATTAATTCCATACACACCTTAGCTAACTTAATTAACATTTATCAAATAAATAGTTAATTAATTGTCTCACATGTTATAGCTAATTAAATTAGTTGTTTAATTGGAAAATACACATATTTTCCTAGTCAACTGCCACTTGCACTCCACTTGGATTCCACTTCCTATTCTATTCAATTCCACTTCAAAATCCTAGAAAGGTGGAAGCAATAAAATTGTACGCACAACCACCTTCTTGGATTTAACTTTTGCTAATTGAATTAATTTACTACCCTCAAATGGGAATTAATTCATTTGAATTATTTAACCTCCATCAAGTGTTATTTTTAGCATGTGCATTCAACCACTTGTAACCACTTCCAACCACTACTTAGCCTCTATAAAAGAAAGGCTTATCCCTTTATAATTCATCTTGGATTGAAGTAAGAAAAATATGTTATTTTACCCTCCAATATCTGCATATTGGAAGCTTTACCAAAGCCATAAATCTTCTTGTAGCATTTTCACTCCTACGTTTTAGAGATCAAATCAAGAGCATTGCCATTTTATGTGATTTCATGGGTTGTAGCAATCATTGTAGGCCTATTCATAGTCATAGAGCCTGTGGTTTGGTATGGAAGTATGAGTTTTAAAGCTAATCAATCATGGTGAAGAATGGTAGAAGATTTGTGATAATACATGTGAGGTTTATGATGAGTTTTCGATTAGTTTTCAGAGATTTGGTGGTGTTTCATGGTCCTTATGAAACAATCAAATGAGGACAAGGCAAGATAACACATGTAGGTTATTGTGGTTGGAGAGTTCTACACTTAACTAAGATAGATGGTGAGTATGAGTAGTTATAGAATGTTTTCATGATGTTTAATGAAACATTTCATGATAAAATCTTGAAAGAATTGCAAGATATGAAGTTTTTGCTAAAATTGGGTTTTCAGAGTGTGATTTGAGGTAAAAGTTGACATTCGATGCTCATTGTGAATTGTATGCTCTGCATGGTACCTAGATATTTTGGGGGATGTTTTTTCATGTAATTGATAAGGTTTATCAAAAATAATGAGGTGGTTTGATCATGTAGTTTTTATGAATGATCGTTAAGAAGATAAGTTGCTTTGAAACCCTAGCTAAAAGTGACCTGGATGAAATTGAGTGTACCGAGTTTATTTTGATTTTTCAAAATTTATGATTGGAAATTGTAGAGGACTCCTCAAGATTTCTAGAAAGGTAAGATAAATCTTGTGACTATATGTGGGTTCCTTTAAAAAATATTGTTTATGAAGATGTTTAGTTTGAGGCAAAGTTTCCCAAAGAAGGTATACAATAAATTGACATTTTTTTATCCTAAGAGATTATATATATGTATATGATAGTTTTAGTTTATGGTTTAGGTCCTAAATGACAAACTGCTTCGTATTTATGAGGACTATGTTTTGGGGCAATTTGGAGCAGTGTGTGTTAAATGTGGATTTGTAGGAGCTGTAGGAAGAGTTAAGACTTGGTTCGAGTTTTGTTGTGATCCTGGTTCAAATAAATTTCTGATGATATACCAAACTTGATTTTTTGATAAGGGATGAGAAATTTATGACCTAATCTTTGAAGGTCAAATATGGAGGATGCCTAGTTAAACATGGTATTGAGTAGCTTCATGAGGTTGGTGATTGTTATGAGTTTATTCATGTTTGTTGAATCTTTCTCGAGTGATTATAAACCATTTATAAGAGTTTACCATTATTTTTTTAATATTAGAAGTTACTTTTGAGGTGATGGAGTAAGATGACCTCAAGACTAGTTCTTAAGTCCTAGAAGCCTAAATGAGAAGTTATAGAGATGGACCTGGTTGAAGGCCTTCCACTTAGAGTTGGAAGGAAATGTAAGATGTTATGGAAATTATATTTAGATTTATTTATAATGGTATATGATTTTTCTCTTGATGAGGTGTTTTGATAGGTCAACCAACTCAGTTTGTGAAGAAGAAGGTTGTTTATTTTTAGGACATGATTGCTTTGGCTAGAAGATGGAGGTAGAAGATGAATGTGATGGTTTATTTGATGCTTGATATCTATTGGAGAGTTAATAGGGATTAATTTCATCCCTAGTAAAGGAATTTATAGGTCTTTAAAGTGACATCAAGGGTACAAACCATTTTGGAGTTTCGAATACCGCTTTCTAGGTAGCTTAGTTTGGTGAAGAGGAAAGTAAGTGTGGTTTGTATGGATGAATGTTTAAAGATATATAAAAAGTATGGAAGTGATCTACAGGTTAGTGGAATTCCAATTAGTGGTTATATTCCATTGTTTAGATGTTCTTGGCTGATTTTGAGGCCCATAGGTGAAGACTGGTTCCTCGAAATAACTATTTTGAGAAGGATATGAGCCTTCTTGATAAAGTTATGAAGATTTTTATTTGTTCAAGATAATTTACTACCATGGATATGTTTTTATGTCATATTTGACATGTGTGAGGAATTTGGAAGCTTGAATAATCATGGTGATGAGGTTTGTAGTCTTTGATGAATCAAGTGATGGGGTTTTGAGCCATTTTGGCTTGTTTGGATGTCTTGGTGCATGGCCGACCTATATGGGTCCATTTTATGAATGTTTATGAGTGCATTGTTAATATTTTAGAGTTTTTTTGTCTATATAATTGATCTATATTGACCTATTATGTGTTTATGAGTTGAGAAGCATATAAAAGTGCTTGTTTGGTTCATTTTTGAACTAGTTTAACAAGGAGGAAAATGAAACCTAGGTGAGAGAGTGCAAGTGAATTATGGGCATCAAGAAAAAGATTAAGAAGTATTTAAATTTCTTAAGAATGTTAGAAAGCATGTGTGTAAGGTTTTTAAGCTAGATCAGGTCATGAAACTCCAAGATTGAGTGAGTTAGAAGAATGAGGGTTTGAAGAGGTTTTGAAGAAGTGTGAGTCAAATTTTTGATCTCCATCAATTGTGACAAAAATAATATTATGATATATTCAAATACAAGTGGTTGAGTTGGTTCTTAATCATCTTAGGGGGTTGTAGCCTCCTTGTGGAGTGGGTGCTTCACTAAATTAGGGGTTGGTGCTCCTTGTAGGGTTGGTGCTCTACTAAACTAGGGGTTGGTGCTCCTTATGAAGTTGATGCTTCACTAAATCTCTTTTCTTTGTGTAATATAAGAATATTTTTAGTGGTTTTTCTTCCCTTGAGGGTTTCCCACTTAAATTTGGTGTTCTTGTGTACTCTCTTTCTCTTGCTCTTGTGTATGGTTGATTCAATGCTTAAGTAAACACATATATGGTTAATGTTTAATTGAATGGTTGTATGAATGATGAATGAAAATGGAATAAAGTTTTAGTGGACTAGTTCACCCCCCCTCTTAGTCCCTTGTGATTCAAACAATTGGTATCAGAGCAAGCTCCTTGTGAAGCAATTCTAACAACTTGGAAGAGATCCTAGAAGGAAAATATGGATAAACAAAAAAGGAAAGAAAATCATGAGTTGAGAGATATGGCCAAGAAGGATGAAGAAACCATTAAGAGTCTCAAAATTTAGTCAGAGAAGGCTATTTCAGATATGAACTCAAGGGAAGAGGAATGTCACAGATTGAAAGACAATCCCTGTGATGTTTGTATGCATGGTCAAGTTGATCTCAAAGAGGTGGTGATGGATCTACAAGGAGATTTAAAATTTCATAGAAAAGATAACATGGTAAAATCTGTGAAATACATAACATGATGTTATTTGATCCTCAAGAGATGAATTTGAAGAGTTTCTAGATGAAGCCTAGAATTTGATGTTGGGAAAGACATAACTTTGAAGGTATCAAGTTGACAAGAAGCTTGAATACAATTGAGGATTGGTAGAAAAGCATGAAGGATTTCAGATCAGGGTACAATGCACTATTAGGGTGGTGCATAAATCTTATATAGTGATAAGACATGCTTATAAATATTTCAATTTTATGACTTGGTGTAGGAACATAGTGCATAAGTCTAAGATTAGGTTCTTGAGGTTTGTAGATGCTCTCTAGGTGTGAAGGATAAGTTTACATGATATGAAATGAGCTATCATGTCTTGAAGATAAACTAAAATGTTTTAAGGTTATTTAACTATTATAGAAACTATATTAAGATTAAAGATACATCATCAAGAGTATCAAAGGTCAGATTTGAGTATTAAGGTGTTATGATCAATGGAAATTGGGCATATACTTCAAAGATAAGAAAAAGTTTTAGGGTACCTAAGTAAAAATGATATGTTATTTAAGGGTATGTCATGATGTTCTCAAGATCGAGAAAGAGATTGTAAATGAGGAGGTTAATTTTTTCCCCAAGGAGTTGGTCCTTAGCTAAAACCAAGTATTTAGGGTTCACAAGTAATCTCAAGTTATGCATAGTAATATTAGAGTATCAAAACATGAAAAACTCATATAAGGTCATCATGAGATAAGGTATAACTATGTTTTTTGAGTTCATTGTTAAATGACAACAATATTGCAAGATTGTAGGTATGTTGAATGTTCTAGATGTTGGATTAATGACTCTTGAATCATGGTTGAGTTTGACTTGATTGTGCACACTATTCTCGGTACTCCTTGACAAAGCCTAATTAGAGGTTGGAAATATCAAGATATTAGGTCTACATGAGCTCAAAAGTGTGATAAGACAAGGTTGATTGCATGACTGTCTATGAGTCTACTCTTTCATATGGAGGTTCATGTCTAGAAAATAAAAATAAGGTTTTCGAGCCATAAAGAAGTGTTTAACATCTTTGTTTCGGGATTACCGTGTACTCGTATGGAGGCTATATGTATCAAGAACCCCCTTAAGATAAGGACATGTAGTCTAGTGTTTCAAAGCAAGGTAAGAAGCCCTAATAAGGTAAGAAAGACCATGGGATCTATAAATATTCTCAAAAGGTGAAAGGTATGCTTGGAGTAATATTTTCTTGAGTTTCTTAAGGAAAAATATGGATTTGGTCAAGAAACATGAGGTTTTTATATAGTGTCTTGTGTTGAAGGGGAGCTTGTAGGCTCACGAATCTTAGGAGGAGAAGTTAAGTTGGTCTACATGGTTTTGTATGTTGACCTTTTTAAGTTGCTACACTGTTGTAAAAGTGAGAATATGAAGCTACAAGCTTCAGGATCTTACTAAAGTAGGCAGAGTCCATTTTTACTCTTAGTAAGTAATGAAAGTGTCTAGGAGGCTTGTAATGCATAGGGGTTAATAAATTCAATAATAGTGGCTTGTGGAGTAGTTCATATGTTCAAGAAGGGTGTAACAACATGTAATAAAGGATGAAGACACTAAAATGTTATTTTAGGACCGAGTCAATGTGGTGAGTCACTCTACATGACAAATGAGCAAGGTAAGTATTCAAATTTTTGCATCTATAACTAGAGGAGGATGGTACAAATCCAGGGGATTCATATGAAGTTGTATAATAGTGTGTTTGGGCTTTTAGAGCATTGAGAAAGTTGACATTTTTGGACTGAGAATGAGCTTTAGGGACATTGGCACTAAAGGTGTTTTTGCTAACTTTGGAGATAGAATATCTTATTTTTAGCATGCTAAAGACCCAAAAGAAGGCATAGATAATGAATGAAGATAAATAATGGAGAGTATACATTTAGGGGGAGCCATTTTTATGCTCATTACATGTCCATTGGATCATTTATTGTCGCTGATGAAGGCAAGGAAAAATAAGTACAATCCAAGGGGGAGCTCGTCAAGCAAGTAAGTTGTCTTATGCATTTTTGTCATTATGAATTGTATTTTCTCATGTCTTATCATCTTTGTATCCTTTTTCATATATTTTAAAGGGGAAGAAGCATCGAAACATGGAAAATAGGTCTAGTAGGTGTGTTTGGTCTTATTGGTTGCCATCAATGACAAAGGGGGAGATTGTTGGCCATTGTGTCTTAGTGTTATCATTGATGTCAAATAAATTGATGGAAAAGGGTGTCATGAGGTCATATGAGTCTCCATGAGGTGTTAGTCAAAGGTAAAACATGAAGGTTGATTGGTAGTGTCATGTTTGGTGATGTTCTATGAGGTCTTGGAGCGAGACATAATCATAGTTTGAGCTCTCACAAGCTGGTTGAAGTTTGTCATAGGTCAAACAAGGTTAGTATGATGTGTAAAGAGTGTGTAAGAGTCTACATATGGTCTCTAAGGCCATTTCATGTGATGTCATGGTTTGTAGCAGTCATTATAGTCCTATTCCTAGTCCTGGAGCTTGTGGTTTGGTATGGAAGTATGAGTTTTGGATCTAATCAGTCATGGTGAATCATGGTAGCATCATTATGATAGTATACATGAGATATATGATGAGTTTTAGATCATTTCTCAAAGGTTTGGTGGTGTTTCATGGTCCTTGGGAAGTAAATAGGTGAAGACATGACAATATAACATAGGTAAGTCAAAATGGTTAGAGAGTTCCAAAATTATTTGAGTTAGATGGTGAGTATGAGAAGTTAGAGGATGATGTCATGATGTTTAATGACAAGTTTCAGGACAAAATGATGAAGGAATCACAATATAATATATTTTTTTCTAAAATTGGGTTTTCAAGAGTGGTTTTGAGGTAAAAGTTGACCTTCTGATGCTCGTTATGAATTGTATGCTTTGCGTGGGACCCAAATATTTTGGGGTATATTTTTCCATGGAACTAAGAAGGTTTAGAAAAAATAATGAGGCACTTTGATAGTTTGGTTTTTATGAATGATCGTTAAGAAGATAAGTTGTTTTGAAACCCTAGCTAAACCCTAACTAAAAGTGAATTAGATGAAATTGAGTGTAATTGAGCATGTTTTTATTTCATTTTCAAAGAAAAGTGATGATAGGAGGCTATAGAGGAATCCTCCATATTTCTAGGAAAAGTAAGATAGAGCTTGTGACTATATGTAGGCCCCATTCAAAAATGCTTGTTTTCAAAGATATTCAGTTTGAGGAAAAGTTTCCAAAATAAGGTATGAAATAAATTGACTTTTTTTTTAAGGATGGGATTATTTATATATTTCCATGATATTTTAAAGTCATGGTTGAGGTCCTAAATTGAAAAGTGTGCCCTATTTATGAGGACTAGTTTTGGGGCAATTTGGAGCAATCTGTGCTAAAAGTGGGTTTGCAGGAGCTATAGGTGGAGTTAAGACTTGGTTAAATTACTTTTTGATTATAGTTTTAAGATATTTACAATGATATATCAAAATTTAGTTTGTGATAAGGGATGAGAAATTTATGACTTGATCTTTTAAGGTCAAATTTGAAGGATGCCTAGTTAAGGATGGTCTTGAGTAGCTTCACGAGGTTGGTGATTGTTATGAGTTTCTTTATGCTTGTTGAAGGTTTATAAGTTATTAGAATTTTTTTTTGATGGTTTCCCATGATTTTTTTAATCTTGGAAATGACTTTGGAGGTGATGGATCAAGATGACCTCAAGATTAGTTCTTGAGTCCTATAAGCCTAAATGAGCAGTTGCAGAGATGGACCTAGTTGAAACGCTTCCACTTGGATTTGGAAGGAAATGTAATATTTTTTTGATATTATATTCATAGGTATCTCTAATGGTATATGTTTTGTCTCTTGATGAGGTGATTTGATAGGTCAACCAACTCAATTTGTGAAGAAGAAGGTTGCTATGTTTTAGGACAAGATTTCTCTGGCTATAAGATGGAGGTAGAAGATTCTTGTGATGGATTATTTGATGATTTATATAAATTGGAGAGTGAATAGGGATGAAGTGTTTCCATATTTAAGTAATGTAGAGGTATTGAAAGTGATAGAAAGGGTGCAAACTAGTTGAGTTTCCAAGATTGCTTTCCAAGTAGTTTAGTTTGGTGAAGAGAAAAGTAAGTGTGATTTGCATGGATGAATATTTCAAGTGATATAACAAGAATGGATGTGATTTAAAGGTTTTTGGATTTCTAATGAGTGTATACATTATATATTTGAGATGTTATTGGGTGATCTTGAGGCCCATAGGTGAAGACCGGTTGTTGGAAATAATTATTTTGAGAAGGATATGAGCCTTCTTGATAGAGTTATGAATAATTTGATTGGTTAAAGCTAATGTATAACCATGGATGATGTTTTTATGTCATATTTGACATGTGTGAGTAATTTTGAAGCTTTAATAATCATGGTGATGAGGTTTGTGGTCTTTGATGAATCAGGTGATGGGGTTTTGAGCCATTTTTGCTTGTTTGGATGTCTTGGTGCATGACCGACCTATATGGGTCCATTTTATGAATGTGTTTGAGTATGTTTTTATATTTTTGAGTTATTTTGGTAGAGATAATTGATATAGACTGACATATTATTTAATTATGATTTGAGAAGCATATAAAAGTGCTTGTTTGGTTCATTTTTGAACTACTTGAGCAAGGAGGGAAAATGTGACCTAGGTGAGATAATGTAAGTGAGTTATGGGTATCAAGATAGATATGAAGAAGTGTGAAAATGTTTGAAGAAGGTTATAAATCATGTGTGAAATAGTTTGAAGCTAAATCAGTTCATGAAACTTCAATAGTGAGTGAGTTATAAGAATGAGGGTTTGAAGAGGTTTTGAAGAAGTGTGAGTTGAATTTGTGATATCCATCAGTTGTGGATACAACAATATTAAGATATATTTAACTACATGTGGTTGAGTTGGTACTTGATAATATTAGGGGTTTTAGCCTCCTTGTGGAGTGGGTGCTTGACTAAATTATGGGTCGGTGCTCTACTAAATAAGGGGTTGGTGCTCGGTGTGAAGTTGATGATTCACCGAATCTCTTTTCTTTGTGTATTATAAGCATTGTTTCAACGGCTTTTCTTACCCTTGAGGGGTTTCCACTTAAATTTTGTCTTATTGTGTACTCTTGCTTTTGATCTTATGTATGGTTGATTCAATGCTTAAGTAGACACATATATGGATAATTTTTAATTAAATGGATGTATGCATGATTATGAATGATGAATGAAAATTAAATAAAGTTTTAGTGGACTGATTTCCCCCTCTCAGTCCCTTATTCTTCCAACATGTATAGTATACATACATTTGACATAGGTCCATGTCTTTTATTGTGAGCATCGTGGGATCCTTGCATGGTCCTTTATCAATGGCCTTGTCTATCACTTTAATCATTTGTTGGAGGACATGCATTTAATAGTTCCTTCCTTCCTATAAAAGGCATGTCCCTTCCTTTTAGTCTTAATTATGTCCTTCACTACATTAAAGAGAGATAATAAATCTTGTTGCACCTCATTGGAAATATTTTTAGGGACAATGACCTTACCTTGAGTTTCCAATGCCTCGCTTTCTTGCTTGAACTCCTTGGATAATTTACACTATAAGATTTATCTGATATACTAATGAAATATACTAGATCTTCTTAATACTCCACCACTTGGTATCCCTTTATTTTTCTATTTTTGGTGAGAGAAAATAAATCTTCTGAAGTCTCAAGTCAGATAAGGGCTTGGTTTGTGAAAATGCTTTTCCTAGTTACCTTCCTTAGCATGCCTGTTTTGGGATTAAATTCAATTTTAATTTGGGGCTCTTCTTGAGTTGTCCAGTCTAGATGTTCCCCCTAGGTTATCCATGTTTACTCAATCTGATTTTTTTCTAGTTCTTGTGGAGGTGTGTTGGTAGAGGTTTCTTTTCCCTCTCTCATTTGAATCTGCTCCACTTCCTGGTGGGTTATTCATTTGTTTCCTTGGTTGTTTCTTCCTCTTTTGAGGAATATATCTCATATGATACCAATGAAGGACATTAGTTCTATTTAGGGACTAATTCTTGAACCTAAGTAGTGATTTTATAAATAGGATAAGTAGTGGGAGGCATTTCAAGGTGTTTGACTTGTTGTTGCACACATGTAGGTACTCTTATTGAGAATTCCCTTTGATCATTCCTTTTGGTGGGGGAATTACTTGTATGATCTTCATGTTTTTATATCAAAGTGTCATCTTCTTGGGATATCCACACCTATTCATTCACATCAACCTCGTGGCCATATGTTACATCCAATTTCCCTCTAAGATATTCCAAATGCTTGGAAACTCTTTTTCTTGGATCATATTTACTTGAGGGATGTTCTGGAAGATTGAATGAGTAGTTATGAGAAACAACAAATTTAATATTAGGCTACCTTTTAAATTTCATGTTTCCAACCATCAAAGGTAGTAAATGACGGGTCCTTGAATTCTTTTCCTTGAATTTGTTAGCAATGTAATTGCTGATTTAAAAAGTAATTTCTTGCTTTACTAGTTTGTTGGGCACATAATATGACACTTACGGTGGTGGAGTTAAGAGTCCTTCAATTATAATAACTATATATTAATGGTAAAAGAAATCATCCCCATTTATTGAATAAATTTTATAACTTTTGTAGAAATCACGGGCATGGGCTTCTCCATCACCATCCCGTAAAATTTTGTGTAGGAGTTGCAGATATAGTCATTGTGAGCACTTAACTGTGGGCATATGGGTTAGAATAGGTCTCATTCACCTCTCAAGTGATCTTGAGATCCTAAGGAGGAAAAATTAAAAACACACTAGGATCCCACATACTGGATTCATGAAATAAGATTGCATAAAGGAATTATTATTTGATATGTAGGAATCCCTTTGTGAAATCAAATTAATAGATATAATATGAACTAAGGTAGGTATTTTATCATTATCAATTGTTATTGATAACAAAGGGACATGAGAAACATCTAATTTTGTTGTGTAGGGGTTTCCATATAGGTAATTCATCAATGCCATCCCACTGAATCTCATCGAATATTTAGATAATGATGTTATTCAAACTTTCGTATCCATATTTTTAATTGGGTATTTTCCCCAATTTTGTAAAATTATTCTTTTTCGGCATGTATCCATCTAGGATTCAATGGTAGTGGAATTGTAGACCATATCAACTTCAAGTATCTTATAATAAAATTTGAAAGCATAACCAAAAATACAAGCCACCCTATTTTACTCATCTTTTGAAATTAAAACTCCATACTTTTCCTTAGTAGGTGTGAATATGGGAGAAAGTAAGTCAAGACATGGAAATATCTTTGGTTTAACTACTATTCAATGTACCCTATCTTTCTTTAATTCTTTAATATATGTAACCCTTTGAATTTGTTCCACCAACATTCCTTCTTTGTCTATAACATCTACAAAAGTTCTCTCCTTTTAGCCATTGAGAAGATTACAAAGTAATAGGGAAACTTTTTGTCAAGTGAGGTGGGATCCAAAACTGCGTCTCTTACTATTATTTGATCTATGTAGGTGTATAAGAAGGTATCTATGTTTGATTTCCCTATATTATTTGCCATTGTTTTATAAATTAGTTATGTAATCTCTATAAATTTAACATTTTGACAATTTAGTTCTCTGTAAATGACCTTGGTTCATGCACCGCTTTAATTGAGTAATATTTTAGTTTGATTTGGTGTTCCTATATTAATGGAACATAATATATGATTGATGTTTTTCTATCTTGGGAATGATATTTTTAAAATTTTATCCTTTTAAATGTGGATGATACACTGTACACATTCAAATTTAATCTTAACCATCAAATTTAATTAGAAAATCAATTTATGGGTGCCACATGTACGTTGTGCAATAAACAACACTTAATACTATGATTAGTTCGTCATTCTTTAGTGACTCGAGGTTTCGCTAAATTTTTATTGTCTCGCATCTATGAAGTGAAAGCCCTTGTAAATATGAACTTTGAGGTGCGAGATTTGGATTTTGATCTCTCATATTTTCAAGTCGTGAGTTTTGAAATCTCACATTTGCAAACCGCAAGGTCTGAACTCTCACATTGATGAAGTACAACTTTTGAAAGTTCACATTTATGAGGTACATGCTTTGATCTCTATTGAGTATAAGGAAAATTCAAACTCAAAGTTAGATAAAAATTCCTTAATGGTGAAGAAAAAATCCTCACAAGTATGAAGTGTGAGTAATTAATATTTGGAACCGCAAGGAAAAATTCAAGTAAGAATGCCAAAAAAACTAAAAGTGCAGTCATAAGACAAATTCAAGTTTGAGAAATCGAACATGAGAAATTTAAGCTTTCTAAAGTGAGAGGAAAACTTTGAAGTGCAAGGACCAAAAAAAAAAGTGTGAGTACTAAACAACTTCAAAATGTGAGTACTAAGCAAGGGATTAGGCAAAACAAGGAACACGTCTAAAGATACAAGGTAACTACCTAAGTATTACCATTTATTTTAAAGAAAAGTGGGTCCCTATTTTTAAAGGAAACTATTTAAAAATGGGGGTGTTAAGAAGTAACATAATGCTTTTAGTTTCTACTCATAAAGGTTGGAAAATACATCAAATGTATGTAAAGAGTGCATTCCTAAATGGAGTGATTAAAGAAGAAGTGTATGTGGGCAGCCACAAGGTTTTGAGGTAAAGGGTAAATAATTTACATGTTGAATTTATGGGCTCAAGAAAGATCCAAGAGCTTGGTACTAAAGAATTGATAATTGGTTTTTGGCACAAGGATTTTTAAGAAATAAAAATGAGCCAACTCTTTACATAAAAGCATTCAGTTTTAATGTTTTATATGTTTTTCTCTATGTAGATGATTTGATCTTCACATGTAGCTCTATGGAGATGTTGTATAGCTTCAAGGAAGCTATAAAATTAGAATTTGAGATTTTTGATCTTGGAATTATGAAGTAGTTTCTTGGTATGGAGGTCCATTAAAATAAAAATGAAGTATTTATTTTTCAAGAAAAGTATGTCCAAGATATGTTGTTGAAGTTCAACCTCCAAGATTCTAAGGCTACGAATACTCCAATTGCAAGTGGAGAAAACTAATGAGAGAGGATGATAGCAAATTAGATTATGAGAATATTTTTAGAAGGATGGTGGAGGTTTGGTGTATCTCACTATGACTAGAATTGATATCACTTATGGGGTTTTGCTAGATTTTAGATACATGGGCATTCCTTCACTCAAAAACATTCAAGTCATGAAAAGAATTGTTAGATATGTGAAAGGGACTTACGATCATGGTATTCACTTCAAACTATAAATTTTACTATACCTTGTTGGATACACATATTTAGATTTGGGATGTTCTCTTGATGACATGAAGTCTACTTCAAGTTATTGCTTCACATTATAAAGTGATTTGATTTATTGGTTTTCAAAGAAATAAGATTTTGTTGCATTATCCTCTACTAAAATTGAATATACAACCCTTATATCAACTTGCACATAAGGAATGCTATTGAGGATACTCTTATTTGATTTCAAAGAGGATTAAACCGAGAATGCATAGATATTTTGTGATAACATTGGGGCGATACAATTGTCCAAAATCTAATTTTCCATGCTAGAACCAAACACATTAAGCTCAAGCATCACATTATCAAAGAATTGGTCAATGATAAATGGTTTGTCATTAAATACGTGAGAAAAAAGGATAAAATTGTTGGTATGCTCACCAAGATATTTTTTAATAACACACATTAAGGACTCAAGAAAATGATTGGAATTTCTACCATTTGCATAAAAAGGGGGAGTGTTGTCAATAATGCCAATTTGGCACTTAAATTTTAGCTAAATTTATATAATTTCTATTTTGAGAAATCCTCTAAAATGGAATTTTAGGATGTTTTAGGAATTATTTATTTCAATCATGTATTTTTTTATTAAAGTAGGACTAAATAGTTTATTTTCAGTGATGTCCTAAAAAATAGTTGAAAAGGATAAAAATAGATGATTAACTATTAGTTTTTGGATAAGTACAAATTCTTGTGTAGTCATCCCCAAAGAGGTGGGAAACAATTTCTAAGTTAAGGTAGATGCAAATGTGCTAATTTTATGACAATCCCTATATTTTAGGGACCTGGGGAGCATTCTTTAGAGAGAGTTAAATAAGGTGTGTTTAATCCTTAATTAAATTTTAGGTTAATTTAATTAGGTTTTAGATTAGATTAGAGTTGATTACATATCTTTCAAATATGTTATAAAAGAAATGATAATTGAAATTTGTACCTCAGATTAGATAGAAATAATTAAAATACACTAATCAACCTAATATACAATTGAAATCTCAAAACATATGTATAAAGGTACTTACGGTTACAAATGAATTTTGGATAGATATGCGATTTTACAATAATGATCTTGGGTGATGTAAACTTGAATAACCCTCACAAAAAGGATGGAATTGTGAATCAACCTAGGGTAGGACCATATCATATGGGCTTGACCCTATTGTATAGTATTAGACCTACTCGAATTGGCTTCGTAACTTTTTGTGATACTTTCATTCCTTATTTTTCTATCATTATCGAACCCTAATTGTTGCACATGCATCAATCTCTTTGAATGGATTAATCATCATCTCAAAACCTAGTCATAGATTAAGAGTCCCTGTAAAATAAAAGTTAGAAGGGTTGTGGGCAGCCCCATGCACCATCAATGTTTGTAATACTCCAAAGAGGCCTCAAACCATACGTCGTTCTCCACCTAACATGTGATATCTAGATAGATCAATCGATTTGGCATTTTCTTTAACCATACTTGATTTGACTTGGCTCTTGATAAAATACTTGGAGAGAGGATGTTTAAGAGCTTTTGGACAAGAGATACAACAACCTTGACCTAGTTTGTAGCTTCAAAATTGATGTGGGTGTTTCCCTAATGACTTTAGATGTGCTATTGTGAGATTTAGGGAGCTTTGGATACCTTTTGCAAGTGTATGAAGTGAGTTCTCTAGTGTATTACCTTAAGAATTATAGGTTTTTAAATGAGGTAGTGTTTAATTTATTATATAGTGTTATGTAGATGATTAATCTAAGAAAGGTTGACCTAGATGAAGTATAAGACCTAATAAATGATATCAATTTGAAAGAAGAGTTGGATAACATGTTGATCCAAGATTGTACAAATGGATTAGGACTAGATATAAATTCCCCACCAAAAGTATGATTCTGACTAGGAGTAGGAAATACGCCAATTGAAAATTGGAGTTGGTAAATTGGTATCTTTATGTTGATTTTATACATTGTATTCTCATAATACATCAACATGCCAAAGTGTGTAAAGATAAACAAGTTACATTGTGGAGTTACATTAGATAGTGTGAAATATATGGGGAATTCCAAGTGGAGTTACATTGATTTGAAAATCATGCATGCGGGCTGCACTGACTGCTAAAAGCCGATACAAAGCTCCATGGAAACCGAAGACAGTAGTAATGTGATTGATGACAGGGAGCGGGCTATTCCCACATGTGATTTTCCATAGACTCAGATCAGCAGACACGCAGCCGTTCATGGGAAAAGCAATGGCTCTCATTTCCAATATTGTGTGGATTACAATAGCAAGAAGCGGACGGGTTCCAGCGCTCACAAGAATTTGGGAATTTGTTGCAAACAGTTAAGCACAGAGAAGATGGGGGGACCCCCTTGCCAAATTGAGCCTAGTGCGGACCCGGACTGGAAGGATAATATTGAGCTATGGAGCATACTCAGCAAGGGTGGCATCACCAACTTCATGGAGAAGGTTCAGGGGCATGATCAAAGCATCTCTGTGCGTTTTGTGAAGGAATGGAAGGAGCGGACTATTGAATATGGGGGGCAGAAGATCTTGGTCAATGAAGAACTTATTGCTGAAGCGACCGGCCTTAGTTTGGAGGGCTACCGTTTCTTTAACAAAAGGGTCGACAGAGATGTTGAAGAGAGGAGATTTGTGGAGGGATCTGAGAAGTTGATCTATGTTACAGCGGGCCTGCTTGTTAGCTCAATCCCTCCGCCTTATGATGAGGTTACTCGCATGATGATACGGTTCATCTCCTTGGAAGGAAGGTTTGTCACTGTTCCTGCTAAGCATCTTATCTTTCTTAACCACTTCCGTAGGAATCGCTTGGTTTGTTTTCCCCATTACTTGCTAAACTCTCTTGAGCGCTCCATTTTGGAGTTTCAGAAGCATACCCGGTGGTTCCTTTACACCAAGGGCTTATTTTGCTACTTCATAAATGCTGTCTTCTTAAGTATCCTGGTCTCCCATCCTCTCCTAGCTCGGTTCCCCTCTGCCGGGTTCTCTGCACTGCCACCCTATTTATCCATTCTCCGCCGCCGCCACCTTGTTTTTTCACCCCTACCGGCCGTCCAAGCTTCTTCTTCCATTCCCCCTACTGCTGCTCCCACCCCCACTTCGCCTCCACCTCGAACAGACCGGTTACCAGGGCTTCTAGAAAGCTTAACCTTGAGACTCTTGCTGTGGAGAAGGGGCCTCATGAAATTGAAATTACACATGACCTTCTGAATATTAGTAGTGCAAGTCCCCGGGATGTGCATATGGAAAGCTCTTCAAAAAGGCTGGATGCCTTAGAGGCTGATATGAAACTGCTGAAGGATGAGGTTAAGAACTTGGCTAAACAGAAAGGCAAGAGGAAAAAGGAGGAGGAGGTGGATATTGATAGCAGCCAGATTGATGATATCTACAAGAAGCTGAACTCCTTAGACTCCCGTTTAGGGAAGGCCAAAACTCGACATGATTACAACATGGCCATCTTTAGGGTGATTGAGGAGTTCATTGAGCAACATGTCAAAAGTGTCTCCAACCTCAGCGGTGTTCCGCAACACTTTGGGGTAATGATAAGGAAAGCAAAAGGACCATTGAGCAGCTGGATAATACTGACGCTGCCCACATGACAACTTTGGGTATGTTCCACTCCTGGAAGAATATCAAGACCAGCATTGAAAAAGCTGCCAAAAAGTAGTTGTAGATGCTTTAGCTGTTCTTGTATGTTTTTATGCTATTTTTTTGCGGTCTCTCTACTACTTTTTTGTAGTATTTTTGCTGTTTTGTCTCGTTTGGGTAGCTATTTTTGGCTACTTTGAGCTTCATTGTCACATTTGGATTCTGATCCTTTTCTCTCTGGTTCTCATTCCTATTCTGGCTCCTAGGCCATCTTTTGTACTCAAGCGTATAGTCCCTTTCAAAAAACTATTTGCCAATAATAAAAAAAAAGATAAACAAGTTAAACAATGGACCTAAAAATTTGTGAAGTAGGAATGAAGCAATATTTATCATAATAAGAGTGTATTACCAAATCAAGGGTTTCTAGAGTGAAAATTACCAAATTTGAGTGTCTACAAGTGCCCGCATTTTAGTAAGAAATTGAAATTTTTCATGCTTAAAGGAAAGTGTATCTAAGTGATTTATCAAATATAGAAATTTGTAAAACCCTATAAGGCTATTTCAAAGTCACATGCAGTAGATAAAACAATAAAGTACATAATATGAAATAAGAAATAAACAAGATAAATGTAAAACCCTAAATGCAAGAGGGAGGAAAGAAGACTTAGCTAATTCTAAATAAATCCCTTAGTGTATAGAGCTAGAAAATTGATGGAACATGAGTGTAGACTGCCGCAATAGAACCCAAAAATTGTAGTTCAAGTGTTGAAATTTGCTTTGGACCATGGCACTGGATCGGTTCTGGGCTGCCAGCACTAGAGACCCTCTCTAGGCACTTGTGACTACTTAAAATATCGAAACTAGTTTTTGTACCATCGCAAGATTGTCGCTAACCTTCATTGTTGATTGCTTATGTGTCACACTATGCCCACATAATTCACCTTGTAACCTACAAAGAGAAAGATATCCTGCAAAACCCCAAAACACATCAAATCCTAAAAAATAAAAGATGCAAATGGGAAGTTGGACTAACCGGAAGTTACCCAACCGAGTAAACTTACAAACTGGGTATTGCACTACATTTCGCAGACACCATGTAGTTCTCGTTTGTGTGTGTGTGCAAAAATCATGTCCTAGGAGGCTCTTGTGTAAGATGAACTTGGTAGAAATAATAACTATATGTAACAATGTAAGTAGATGTGTGGATGGAAAAATGAACTTCCCCTCCTATGAGTGTATGCAGAAAATGTATTCCCTTGTCCCTTGAATGAAGCTAGATGGATGCTTTAATGCTCTTAAAATACCTTTAGATGCAACCTTAGGTGATGGCAGTAAATTCTTAGAGCTTGGTCCTTTATTATGGTCACATAAATTTTTATTTATATGATTCCCTTGTTTGCTTTTCATAATTAAACACTAAAAGGATGACCTATAAGAAAATAAGATGCCCAATAGATAGAAGATGCCCAAAGGAGGCAAACAAGATAGAAAGAGGTTAGGGGAACCCAGAGGGGACAAGGGTGGTTGGACGGTGACATCTTGGATGGGCACCGGTGTCTAGACACAAAAAGATGAAGTACTGAGAAAGTCAGATTGGGTAGTAAGGTGTGTAAGACCAAGAAGGAAAATAGAAAGAAAACAAAGAGGGCAAAGATAGTGGTTAATTAGTACTTTTCTCACTTTGAAATCATATGAATGAAAGTATGTGATTAGGACCTAGAAATGTACCCAAGTGCGTGATTTTGTGTCTACACTAAGTGTGTAAACACACTTTGCTTTTGCTGGAATGATTGTTTTGTAGTAGCGTTGTTGTGCTTGGTGTTAACATGCTCCATGATGAAATATACAACACATAACATAGTCAATGCCAGTGATAAATAATTGACCGTAGCTCAAATAAAACATGTAGCATAAAATATTTATATTTTCATATATGTGAAGTATAAAGATGTAAATGAGGAAAGAATACACCTATTTTCTCACATTTTTCTTTTCTTGTAGATTTGTATTACTAGAACTTTATTGAAGGGTTAGGAGTGATCAATCCCCAATCATTTCCACGGATAAACTAGAGTATTAGGTGCATGCAACTCAAGATGGAAATATGTAAGAGAGAGAAGAAGAAAGATGTACAAATGCACCCCCTGCGAAGGAAGAAGACCATGCCCCAAACTTATTCAGAAATTTGATATCTTCCCCTTTAATTTTGATAGGAGAGGAAATCATACCCACAAAGCCCTTAGTTACTTTGCTACCTTCCATAACCCCATGGATCACATAGTTATAGATGGATCTAGACCTAATTTTGCAAATAAGGACATACAATACAAAAGAGAATAAATTCCCCAAAATATTTGCATATGATGAACGATCGAGTATGAAATGAATAAACACTAAAATATGCTAAAAATGTGTTCATAATGCTAAAGTAGGAAGGATAGCCATTGACCCAAGATTCATAAAATTGATATTGAAGCTAAGTGTTGGTGTGAAGAAGGAATGTGAACTTTCATGGCCCATGTATTGATCTGAACTAAGTATTCTGGATTTGAAAAATTGTAGAAAACCTGTATACATAGGTGAAAATCTAAAAAATGTTGAAAAACTTGTTGGAATTTCCCCCAACTAGAATGTGTGTGGGTTTAAGATCATACCACATGGTTATGACCAAAGTGTATGGTTTTTACCCTATGCCGATATTGCAAAATTGTGCATCAATGTATTTCCAGGTTCTTATACCTTGTCTATACCTACATATGCCCCTAAAATTATGTTTGTATCTGCTAAAAGTGTATAATAAACCCACATAGATGCCCCCTCTTTTCCGGGTTTGTGAGAAAATGATTTTGAGCATGTGGATAAAATAAAGAGGTGTGTAGTTCGAATAAGATGTCTAAGAAGTTGTGTAAAGTGTGAAGATGTGGCCACCATAGAGAACTCGTACTTGTAAAAGGAAAGGTGTTTACACATGTTGGTAGCCATGAAGTACAATACAAACAATGCTAGTGACAATAAATAATAGTATAAACTAAATCAACCAAGAGGAACAATGCGTGTAATAGAAAACAATAATAACATCAATGCATCCAATGGAAAACAATGACATGCAAAAACATTAAAAGGATTAGGTCTTACAAACATGGGACACCCATGGTGTTGCAAGACAATCAAGGCCTGTAGGCCTATAAGATAGAGAAAGCAATTGAAAACAAGATAGGCATCACACCACAAACATGGGACACCCATGGTGTCATAAGAAAATTAAGGCACACATGCCACAAAAAAAGAAAACAAAAAAGTAGTAACATATACACACAAGGAAGTATGCATGAAACAAGAATGTCAAAACATGATAATATGATGTAATATACAACATGGAAAAAATATGTGAAACAATATATGTCAATGTTGAATAAGACACACGTCTTAGTCATATTAGTTTGAAAATAAGAAATTACACAATGTATATAACTAAGCCCTGAATGAGGAAGTGGAAAAGGTACTATAGTAGATCAATAGCATCTAAAAAATGTGGGGGAATTTTCTCCTAATGATGATCATGTAAGGAAGCAAGAGTTCTACCATAATCATGTATCAATCTATATGTCATGAATCCAACTCAATATACCCAGTGAATGCATATGTGTAAATAAATAGAGCATGCCATATATCAAACTAAAGTGTCAAATAACATGTGTATTATAAAGTTATAATAATGCAAGTAAGATGCACAAGTCCTAAATTATTTTTACAAATGTTTGAATGTTTTTGTATTATTTTAATGCATATATATGTACAAAGGATGAATAATAAGATATATATCACATGATAACTTCTGAGTAGGTGAAGAAACTACCACCGAAGATGGAGATGTGGGTCGTGGCTATGATGAAAATGCTAGTGAGACTATTATAGTAACATATTCCAAAGAATATTTAGTAGATGTAACAATAACATGTACACAATGGTGTCGATGCAATGGACTTGAGGAATGAGTGTGTCAACCACTAGGAGGGTATTTAGATGTTATGCAGTAGGATGCGCACTAGAGGATTGATGTAGGATTCAAGGAGAGTGAGAAATGTGAGAAAAAGTGCAAGGGATTGAAATCATATGAGGAGGCCTAGATTTATGAGATGTATAATGTGTAATTGAAGGCCTATTGGGAGACCTAAGAGGACCAACATCACGAGAGGAAGTGTGTGAAGCAATTGGCCTAGGAGAATCTACAAAATTAACAATATAGTGTAAGAGTACTAGCCTATGGAGTAATGTAGAAGTGTTAGGGATATGATAGATATTGTGTACAACCAAAGATCTATCCATACAAGGAATAATAAGAGGAAGCGTAGAAGGGGAACTTGGCATGCTAGGAAGAGAATCCTCAAAGGGAATATCTCTTATGGTGATAACGTGTTAATTGTGAATGAACTTAACATATTGATGTATAACCAAGGGAATGGTACTAAGAGCATGTAATCAAAGGATACCTATCAATAGGGCACCCAAATTAAGAGTAGAAGAAACCAAGAATGAAACCGATGTAGTAATAGGGCCAACTGTGATGGGTAGAGTGGATTTATGGTAGCAATAATTTGTAACAAGTGCAAGATTATGCATAGAAATGGCCAAAGATTGAAGTAATGTGAGAGAAAAATCATTTTCCTTATTGTGTGGATCAACTAGAAACCCCTATATGGGCATTCAATTAAAATAAATAGAAATGAACATAGTATTTGTAATAAGTGTAGTTTTGATATCGAGTCATCAAAAGTAATGATCGAAGCAGAAGATTATATATGATTAACTATGCTAATAATTACATCTAAGGGTGATCATAAGAGGGTGGTGGAGGCACTACATGTTAAGCATTATGTACATCCATTGGATCATTGAATATTTTCATCTTAGATTTATTTTTGTTGGCTTTGAATATTTAGTGGACTCATCCCATTCAATAGCTTGAGAATTAATAAAATATTGAATAACACGATGAAGCTTTAAGAATATGTTTGTAAAGTTCCTGACACACTGATGATAATAAGAATGAACATTGACACTGAACTTTTTACCTTGAGGTCTACTCATATAAACATCGAATAGTAGATGGAGAGATATCAGGTTGTACTCAAGTAATATGTTCAATACAATGTGAGGAGGACTTGACAAGTGAGTAAATTGATGACGCACGAGCTGTAATTATAGCTTAACATCCTATTGTGAAATGAAATTAACAATGTGTTTAGGAGCATATTTGACCTCATTAGGTATTCTTTTAAATATAGGTTTTCTTGAAAACTTAGTACTATATATGAAAGGATAGATAACAACGTACTTGAGTTTTTTCATATGTAACAATTTAGCATCACACTCTTTCAAGGGGTAGTTTAAATGGTTGAAATATGTAATCTTTTCAATGATAAAAGAATCTTGTAAAGGGGGTAATAAAACTAGTGTGAATAGGTATTTTAATTTGTGATCAACTAAGGTATTGTTCATCTTGGTGAGTAGAGTCTTATACCACAACACATATGAATTGAGAGACTCAAGTAGGCCCTTGTTGTATTGAAGCTAATTTTTCATAAGAAATTTTGTTCTTAATAGTCCTAGAAAATTATTCCAAAAATAAATTGGCTAAAGTAGTGAAAACAGACAAAAATTGAATGGGGAGAGTGTAAAACCACTCTCATGATAATTCTTTAAGACTTTGAGGGAAAATATTGGTAAGAAATATGCCATTAGAATCATAATCGAAGCAAGAAACATGGAATGAGAAAAAATATTATCTGGATCCCCTTTACCATGATAGATATTAAATTTAGTAGAAATAAAACAAAGAAGTAATGAATAAGAAACCAATTTGGGTACAAGTAGATTGTGAAGTAACTGTGTGGAGTCCATAGCATTATAGGATGTGGATGCACCTAATTATAACCGTAATATTTTTGCTTGTAAAGTATGACTAAGGGATTCAATATCTTGCATGCTAGAAGAAGATACATGTGAACCATCACGAGTATATATGGGATGCATATTAATAATTTCAGTTAAGGAATAGGAAAACATATTTAGAATTGATAGATGAGGTGCACCCAAAGGGGTAGGCACCATTGGTGTGGGAACAAGAGATGTCGGTAAAGATAAAGAAGGTTGGGGTTTCCCAATAAGGGAATTTTCACTAGAATTTTGATCATGATCCAAATTAGTAGAAAGAATAACATTAATGATAAGCTCTATGTGGTGAGGATTTTGATGAAGTTCATAAAAATTAGACACAAGTTATACTTGATCAGGATTTAAAATTTTATCATCATCATGGATAAAGTCATTAAAATTCTCATTATGAGTTTTGAGATCATGCAATGGGACCTCATTAGCTTGGTTAAGGATGGAAGGATTTCTAGAAATATGCATTGGAGATGAGGCCATGGAATTACAATGCTTGTGAATTGGAGGAAAAAACTCAATGTGTTCAATGGGTTGATTAGAAATCCAAACACTACGTCGAAAGGGAATATGAGTAAAGTATGTGAACATTGAAATACCATAAACCAATGAAGAAGGAACAAAAAAGTTACCCTTACAACATCTAAGGTTGGAAAATCAGTAGAAACATAAGGAATAGATCCTATATTAGGTGAAGGGTTCAGTCAAACTTAGGTTCACCAAAATGTTTGACTCTTAATTACATTTTAGGTTAATTTAATTAGTTTTAAAATTAGATTAGAGTTGATTATAAATATTTCCAAGATGTTACTATAGAAATGATAATTTAGATTTACAACTCAGATCAGATAGAAAGAATTAACATACACCAATCAACCTACCATGTAATTGAAATCTCAAAAGATGACATTTATCTAATTACATATAACTTTTGGAAAGATATGGGACTATACACTAGTGAAACTAGGCGATCTAAACTTGAATAACCCTTGCAAAAGAGGCTAGTATTGTGGATCAACTTCGTGACACCATACCAAATTGCCAGGACCATACCGTATGGTCTTGACCCTACTATACGGTATTAGAAATTCTCTAAATTAGCTTATGTAAATTTTTATGATGATTGCCTTATTGGATTTTTATGTCACTATCAAAACCTAGTCGCACATGGAATGAGGATCTCTAAATTAAATGATCTTCATCTCAAACCATATCCATGGATGAAGAGTCCTATAAAACAAACATTAGAAGGGTTTTGGGAACCCCCGTGCACCAATTATGTTGGTCCTTCTTCAAAGAGGCCTTAAACCACACATCATTATCCACCTAACATGTGATATCTAGATAGATCAATCAGATTTGGAATTTTCTTTAAACATACTTTCTTTGACTTGCATCTTTCTAAAGTAATTAGAAAGACGATGTCTTAGATATTTTGGATGAGAGATATCCCTTCCTTGATCTAGTTTATAGATTCATCACTTCCCTAATGACTTCATATGTGCTATTGTGATATTTAGGGAACTTTAGATGCCTTTTTAAGTGTATGAAGTGAGTGCTCTAGTGCATTGCCTTAAAATTTTTAGGGTTTTAACTTAGGTGGTGTTTACTTTCTTATATATGGTTTTACAAATGATTTATTTAAGATAGGTCAACCTAGATGAAGTATAAGACCTAACAAAAGATTTCAAATTTGAAAGCAAAGTTAGAGGACATGTTAGTACAAGACCATACATATGGGCTAGGACTAAATATAAATTCCTAACCAAATTGTACAATCCTCGACTAAGAGTGGGAAATATGCCAAATGCAGTTTGGAGTAGTAAATTGATGTCTTTCTATTGATTTTGTGCATTATATTCTTAGAATGTGTCAACATGTCAGTGTGGAAGGATAAACAAGCTAAAAAATGGACACGATAAAGTGTTATGTGGGAATGGATAAGTTGTATATATCATGACAAGAGTGCATAGATAAATAAAGGGTTTTAAAGTGTAAATTACCAAATTTGAGTGTCTACACTTTGAGTGCATGCCTAAATTGCATAATTCTCATATGGGAAAATCTTATTGCATGTTGAATTTTTTCCATGGATTGCATGAGTTTATTTTTGAGTTAAATAGAAGTCAAAAAGTATTTTAGGAGTATTTTAATATTATTAGTGGTTCTATTTTGAATTTAATTTTCCTTACAAAGTTGAGTAATAAGTGAAAAATTTAGCCTTTTGTGTGAATAAAAGCATGTCCCAAAACATGGCACTATAGAACTTCATTTGTGCAAGTGTTTATGTTAAGTAAACTTAGTTTATTGTAGTAATTTATGCATTACATTTACCTTAGGTAAATATGATTTGTTATATTGTTGTATTGTTATATGGTTTTATAACCATATTTGTCATATTATATTCATAGGTTTAATTGTTACATAGTTGTAACAATCATATTTTTGTGATTCCCAGATGTATTTTGGAAGCTATTGTAATCGGTATATTTTAGCATAGTTACCTCTACATGTTTGTCAAGTATATGGCGTACAATACCTATAATTATTACAGTACCTATTTATTGTAATATGATTTTATTGCATATCAATAAACTTATGAGGCTTCCATCCCTCTTCTAGATTTGGTATTAGAGTAGGTTGGAGCCCCTGTGAACAAAAAAGGTGTGCAGAGAGAGAGTGCGCAGAAGAGATAGATGATCTTGGAGAAGAATTTGTTGCATTTAGAGAGCACGTGCACCCTCCCGTAACTCCCGAGCCCCATCTTTGCATCCCCACAACCTCATGTTTAGCTCCAAGTGTTTGGAAAGAATTTTTTTGCATTGGTGTATCCTGCACTGAGGAAAATTTTCTTCATGGATCCATTTTTATTAAAAAAGAATTAGAATCGAAATAAAAAAACCTATAATTTTTCCCCACTAGGGGTTTTGTCACTAAATTTAGTGACATTGTTAGCCACAGCTAACACTAACAAAGGCACCAAATCTAGAGGTATTTGTGCCATATTTGATCTACTCATACTAAGTTGACTCATTCCACTACCGATATGTGCAAAACATTAGGCGAGCTGGTTGTTGTATCCTCCCAGATCGAGCTATCCATCGAGGTGATTTTTAAGCGGTGAGTCCAACTTTGGCGGGTTGTGTTGGCTAAGATCTACTTTACATTCAATGAGAATATGTCACCATCATCTACCGAGTTATTTGAGCTGAGGTTGAGGAGCACTCCACAAAATAAACAACATACACAAAGTGATTTGTGTGAATTCAACTAGGCCTTATAAGGTCGAGTGAGCTCTGCCCCGCCTCCGAGCAAACACATTGGGATGTTTTTGACTTCTAACAATGACTCGAGCCAATCAACCCCTACCAATGAGCCAAAAGCGTGAGATAAACACCTCCTCCGAGTAAAGGTGAGCTAAATCCTTATAAAGGCCGAGTCTCATTGTTTTAGATCGAGCTAGAGTCGGACCCCCGTGTCAAACACGAGCAATTCCAACCGAGACAAAGCTCCTGCAAAATCAAGGTCAAGCTGTTTACACACAATGAAGATAAAATAACAAATACAAAACATCAAGGATCCTGTCAAAATCTCAAGATCTCGTAATATAAAAATTCAATTCGCACGGTGGTGGCGGCCAACAAAATACAAAAGGTTGCGATGACGATAAAAAAGCAAACAAAAAGTAAATTTTTGCACACAAAAGCATAAGGAGGAGGTAGGTCCAGTTTCTCAGAAGGCCTAATCCACCCACTACAAGAGACAACCACATGGATAATGTAAGAACTTTCCGCATCAACATTTTTCAAAGGTTAGCCATTTTTTAGTTAAGTTTAAATATATGTTGCTTCATTTTATAATCCAAACGCGTATACCGCTTTGTTGGATAAGGGAAAGGTTTTTGGGACATGGGGTTATGGGTTCAACCCCCCCAAAAAATATAAACTTCTAAACCATTTGATATTTTTCGAGTTTTCCAAATTTAGTGGCAAAAATAGCAGGGAAAACCTTCACTAAACTGCTAAATTGCAACCAAACCCCACTTTAAAATTAGCGAGAAAAACCCTACTTTTAGGGAATTTTTTTTTCCTAATTTAGTTAAGCAATGATTTTGAGCATTTTTTGTAAAGGGGTGGGCATCCAAAAACTGCATTTTATGCTATTTGTTTTTGCGGTTTTTCATACTGAGATCCATTTTAAGCTCTAGAGGCCACTAAGGCCTTGCAAAATTTTTTTTTTGCCCGTCATTCAATTTTTTTGCATATTGGATGTAATTGTATATTTTCAGTGTATTTTTAGTGGATTGTACTAATTTTTAGGTTACCATATTCAACCAAAAACATTGTAACTAATAAAAATGGCGAGTTTTGTAAACAAAATAAGTGAAATTTTGGTTCTGTAACACTCACGAGATATTCATCTCTTTCATAGGGTTCGGTATATACAGTGGCTCTGGGAAGCACTTATAGGTAAATCCATCACAACTACTACTATATTTAATCCCTAATATAGCTGTGTTGTCGTGTAAATGTGCAATGAGTAAATTGGAAGTTTCCAAGCACGACAACTATACCCCTATGCCAAAATTTTTATGTTTTATCATTCATAAGAAACCCTGGATCTGTTCAGTCAGTCCAAATGAATTCCTAACCAATGTCATGATATTATCCTAGGTGATTTAGGAAATTCCATTCATTCCCCCTAGGTGATTTTAGGAGTTCATTGAAAATGTTATCTTTTGGCAGTATAGGGAAGGGCTATCGTTGGCCTTCCCGGGATTGGACCAACCCCCTGGAGCAGAGCAGAAGGGCCAAATTCAACACGAAGGTGAATGTAAGACCTTATAACATCATGGAAATGATTTTGGAAGGCTTTGGGAAGTTCTGAAAGACTTGGAGTAGTCTGAGTGAAAACAGGGTTCACAAGCCTAGGCAGTACATAGGCCTAAAATAGTTGTTGAGCTTCAAATGAAGATTCCGGGAGCTCCGGATGGAGTTGGAAGTAAAAAAAACATCTTCAGAAATAGGATTCCAAGACCTAAATGATGGTGAAATAATATTTTTCACAACACCTTGGCGCATATGATTGGAAGATAATTTTTCTCAGGTACAAATGGAGTCCCAAATCAAAACTTCAATTTTTCAGGAATCATATGATTGAATCAAGACATGAGACCCACATCATTGGATTCAAAATTACATTTCTAGTTAGGATCATATAAAGTTTCACTAATAAATTCCACCGGAAGCTCAAGTTATCTTCATTCCAAGTTACCCTCTCAAAGGTAGTGTAGTAATTACATACTACATCAATAAACTAGTAGTAAGCAACAAGATTATCATATGGTTGTTCCTTCTACAAGAGTTTGATGTCACAATATTGGATAATCCTGGTAAGGACAACATTGTAGCAGATTTCCTTTCTAGAATGGAGACTGATAATGAAGAATATGTAGTTGATGACTCTTTCCTTGATGAGAATTTATTTTTTATCTCCACAAAAACTCCTTGGTATGTAGACATAGCCAACTATCTGGTTTTAGGTAAAACACCTCCACACTACCTATACTCTGAAAATAAATACATAGTTGAGAAGAGTGTGCATTTTTCTTGGATAGATGGATTTCTATTTCACACAGGGCAAGATAATTTCATGAGAAGATGCATTAATTATGAGGAAATATATGATGTTCTTAGAGTCTACCACAGTGAGCCTTTTAGAGGAAAATTTTCTATAAAAAGAACAACATAGAAAATATTAACAACTAGTTATTATTGGAAAACATTATGTAAGGATGCAACACTTTACACTAGAAGGTGTGATAGATGTAAAAGAATGGGTAAGCCTACCAAATTAGATGAGATGTCATTACATCCTTATTTAGTCTTGCATCCATTTGACAAATGGGGCTTAGACTTCATTGGTCCTATAGATCCTAAATCCCAACAGAAGGAATACATCTTGGTGTGCACAAATTACCTCACTAAATGGATAGAGGTAAAATCACTACCAAGTCAGAAGAGTGAGAAAGTATCCAAGTTTCTCTATGATCACATCTTCACTAGGTATGGAGTGCCAAGAGAAATTGTTACTAATCAAGGTACACACTTTACTACTAAAGTTATTTTTGATCTAGCTAAAGAGTATCAAATCACATGTATAAATTCTACCCCATACCACCCCCAATCTAATGGCCAAGTTGAGGTGACAAATAGGGAGATAGAAGTTATCTTGAAAAAAACCATTGCACTCCACAGAAATATTGGTCAGAAAGGCTTCCAGAGGCAGTATGGGCATTCAACACAATGTCGAAGACAACAACTGGCTTCACTCCATTTGAGCTTTTGTATGGTAAAATAGTTGTTCTCCCTATTGAATTTGAAAAATGCACTTAATACTACACTAGAGATATGAATAAACTTGTCTAAAGCTCAAAGGTAGAGGATTCTCCAACTCAATGAGTTGGATGAAATGAGGAGATAGGTTGTGCACAATATAAAGGTGGTGAGAAGCGAGAGGATCAAATATTATGACAGGATCATCAAGATAAGGCAATTTCAAGAAGGTGATTGGGCCCTCTATTTTTACTCAAAATACAAGGACCACATGGTTAAACTCATAACAAGGTGGATAGGTCTATATGAGACTAATAAAATCTTTTCCAATGGAGCTCTAAAACTCGCAACTATAGATCTTGTAAGGTTCAAGCTATTGGTCAATGGTCACATGTTGATATTGTATAAGAATCCAACTGATAGAAGCACCTTCATGCAAAATTTTAGAGGAGGGAAAAACAAGATGAAGATGAGAACATCAAAGTTAAGATCAGAAGTTGGATCAATCTTCTAAAAATTCATAGGATTGAGATATTTTAATGGCCTTGGTATATTCATCTTGTTGAATACTCCAGGGTGAATAAAATTATTATGATCATCCCTCTTGGTGAACAACAACACTAAACTAACATTTTATTTTCTTAGTGTTTCTATTTTGTAGGATTTGATGTATATGTTACAAGAGTTTATAATCTCGACACATAGAGATAATGCAAAGATTGGATGTTCCACTTACAAAAGCAATGT
Organism: Taxus wallichiana var. yunnanensis; assembly: GCA_018340775.1. Lineage (NCBI taxonomy): Eukaryota > Viridiplantae > Streptophyta > Pinopsida > Cupressales > Taxaceae > Taxus > Taxus wallichiana. The sequence continues at coordinate 441,668,261 of CM031235.1, read as the reverse complement.
AGAAAATCTCTATTTTTTTCATGTTTGTCAAGGCTCATGATTCCATGAAGTAAATAAGGAATATCTGCATTTCTGAGTGATGATCGAGATAACTAGCACCCTAATAGTTCAGTATTCCCTATCTAGGAATTATCTTATTTAAGTAAGCAACATCCAATACAATGTTGCATATGTTTGCATCATTACAACACTATTTGTAACATCATAAAAAAATCAGCATGCAACAAAGGTGCAATTACCACGATGCATGTGTAATCATCATCCTAAATATACCTTGAGATAAGTGCACTCATACCACTTTATTAAAGTATCATTAGTATGATTATTTTTAATTAGTATTTATGTCATGCCATAATGTATTTAATTGTAATTATGCACCTCCACCTTTAATCTGTGATTTTTCATTCCACATCATCCCACTCTGTCATACCACTTTAATTCACATGCTTCATGTAATCAAATCAATTAATTTCATATTCCTTTTGTTTTTCTGCATGCAATTCGGTCTTGAAATCTAAAACAAAAACTCCAACAAATACCCCACAATTCAATTTTTTCATCATTCCTCTAAAAATGTGTGATTATAGTACCATAGCTAAGCAAGCTCCATAATTGAAAATGGTGGGAGATTTAATCCACCATGAGTCAACTAAACATTCCCAAATCCGTAACCAGCCATAAATCTTGTAATATTTTCATAATAAAGTGGATGGATGGACTACATTAGAAAATTCTAGGGTTTTAATGAATCTATGGTTAAAGAATTTTCTGCCACATTTAAAGATGGAGAATCTATAGTCAAGGGCTTAACAGTGAATGTGAATGTGAATGATGATATTTTGGCCACAGTTATTGGGATTTCCATAGAAGGAAAGCCCTTCCCTGAGAAAGACAATCTAGATCTAGCTAGATGAGAATTTGCTGATGATGATGATGCCTTCATAAATGATCACCAAGGTACATATAGAACCTCTCTCAAACCACTCTGGGCTGAAATTTCCAACTATATTATCAAGTATTTCACTTGCAAGGGTAGATATTCTAGACTAAATACAATCCACTTAAAATTACTTAATCATCTGAAGAATGATAGGCATGTTAATGTACCTAATTTCTTAAATGATATCTTGAAAAATATGAGTAAAGAATCATAGAGAGGGAGGTCAGCACTTTCACACCATTATCTTGTTACCCTAGTTATCAAACACACATTAGAGAGAGAACATCCTAAATTGAAATGGGAGGATTTTTCAAAGGAAAAACATATTGATGAATTATTGGGGCATAGGAAGAAGAGAAGAATAAGTACCGAGTTCTTCCACTCATGTATTTGAACCCATAGCTTCCACTTCTCAGCCCACAAGAAACCCTTGTTTATGAAAATCCACCATCTTCTGAACCAAACCCTCAGCCAATATCACCTGAGATAATTTTCATTGTTAAAACCCTACTTGTATTTTTCTTCTCTGAATCATCCACCTCAAAGGGTAAGATAAAATATTCCAAGCCCACTCCTACATCTTCCAAATCCACTCCTACACCACTTAGGTGCTCTTATAGACTAAAAACTAAAAGGCCAAGAATCTCCAAGACAAAAATCCCCAAACCATATCACTTGAAAATTATATAGAAGCTGTAAAGGAGAATATTGAGGTCACGTCAATGGACATAAAGTAATAGGGTCCTATGGATCCCGTGCATGGTATAGAAGATAATAAGGGAGAAGAAGGCGGTAGAGAAACCATACAGAGTACCCCGAGAAGTACATGGAAGAACATGCAGAGGTAGTTCATGTTGGGGTGAGTCATGAAGAGCATAAATAAGTTGAACAAGGAATTGAGGAAACAGATCATGTAGCACTAAATGATGAGGAAAAGATAGAAGAATAAATTGATCAAATAGTACTTAAAACACAAAATGATGAAGGAGAAATTGGGGAAGATATGCCTCAAGTTATTGAACACATTGTCCATGGAATTGAGGAAGAGTAGATGTCTATGGAAACTGAGACATTACATGAGCACATACCTATAATTTTTGATGTAGTAATTGAGAAAGTGTTGTAAAATACACCACCATTTTTGCCACATGTTAGCATGTAACAGTCAATTAGACAAGATCTTATCAAACTAGTTTACAGGAATATGGCAACACAAAAACTCTGTTGGATTACTAGGTCTATTAGTTTGAAACCTATGTCAATAGGTTACAAGGAAAATGAGAGAGAGAAAAGGAAGAACTTATCTTCTAGCACTAGCAAGACATGGAGGAAAAAGACAGGGAAATGAAGGAAAAATATAAAGAGATTGAAAGGCTAAAGAAGAAGTAGGATGAGACACTTAAAGTGGCCTATGAGATAATCAGACACATGCCTCCTTCCAATGTCTATGCCATTTTCTTAAAATAAAATATTTTGCAGCTCAAGATTACCTATATTAACTTTGATATTCCATTTGATATTGGTTCAGCTAGGACCTTCTTTAAAATATATCTAAAAATTCCTCATGAAATTTAGCTCTGTTGTGTGAATTATACATGTACAATTATGCCCTTGAGTATGATAGGGATTGGATCCCAATACTCTACATTGGAGATGTTCCAATTAGAGAACTTTTCTCTTATTTTAACAATGAATTAGATAGGGAGAAACAGATGGAAGAGTACATGCACTTGGAAAAAGTACATCCATTTATGATCAGGGTAGAAGCTAACAACACAAAGGAAATTATTGAATAATATGGAAAGTATATGAAGAACAAGACAATCGAAACAGTGGTATGGAAAACGTAGAAATAATTTCATGAGGAAATTAAGGACAACATTATATACACTGCAAGAGAGATAGTTTATGCCTGCGGCAGGATGTGCTCGTAAGAGTTATCCCTTGAGATGCAAAAGAAATAAATGCACTCTTATCATAACATCATTCCAAAGTCTTGAGAAGATTGAACACATATATTGATGTTTCTATTACATGTGCCAAAACTTGGTTTCCAATTGGCTATCACCCACCAATCTTCCACTTTCCTATACCACATTGGTTTGGTAATCATCCCGTAGATGTAGTACAAGACAGAGTCATGAATAGATATAGGATGAATGGAGGATACTTATACATAAAGCTTGAAGGAGTGGCTAATATAGCTGATTTCAGACACTTATGTAGCACCATTTAGGAGGAACCTAAGAAACCTGAAGAACCTCAAAAACTTGAAGCACCTAAGTAACCTAAATGAGGACATTCAAGGAGTTAAGTATGGGGGTGTGATGAGTTGTTTAATTTCCTTTCTAAACAAATCATCTTTTGTATTCTGTTGAGCCATTTGTAGCCCTACACTTGTATTTCTCTGTGATATTGCTCATACATTTCATTATAACATGAACTTATGGCATGAATATTAATTATTATAGTTATTACTAGTTTAATTTATTTTTGGTATTGTGAGTACACATTTATTCTCTTGATTGCAATAAGATGTTTGAATGATTACTTGTATGATGCCAACTTTGTTTACAAGAAACTTATTATATGCAAAGTAACTCACATGTAGCCAAAGGATCCATATGCAGTAACCCATCTGTAGCCATAGGAATCATCTACGCCTAAGGGATCGTGCACAGAACTCGCATGTAGATAAAGGAATTGTCTACAACAAAGCGTCTAGAACCAAAAGAGGTAACACACATGTAAGAATTCATGATCCTGAGAATCTCATGAAGCGTGGACATCACACTTGAGTTTTCACGTGTCGATGGAAGAAGTAATTACAATTAAAACATGAGAACTAGGAGATGACTCAACTCCAACATCTGATTATGCATTGCAACTTAATAAGGAACTAATTGATTAAATTCATGATTTAGGAACTGGTTGATCAAACTGATCGGTTATTTAAGTTATGTGATTGACATGTAATCACTTGTTGATTACCTTTTTTGCATGCATCCGGTCTCGGATTTTTGGTTAATATATTTTACTTGATCTAATTCAAACTCCTAGTAGAAATCTATTTTCTTCACACTTTTGTTGTAATGAGATATATAAAAAGGAAATATTAATGTTGTAAGGGGGATCAATCAATAGATAGAGGAATTTTTGTATTTCCAATTGTAATCTTCATTTCAATGTAATAAATTTTTTGATTTTTGTTCATTAGCTATAGGCACGTGCCTTATGAGGTATTTGCACCCAAGGCAAGGCCCACTTACAGTTTGTTATTCCTCTCCTTTATTTGTTGTTTTGATTTATTGCATGATTATATTAGCAACAATTCATTCCTTTATATGTATCTTTGCTTTCACATGCTTTTCCTTAGTTATAGTATTTACTTCAATCTGAATTTAATTTTTAAAGCATTTTATTTCTAGAATTGTAGTGACAAAGTAATTTACCTTCATACCTCTTGAATATTTGTAATTGTGTATACAACATCTTTGAAATTATTTAAAGTCTATATCCCTTGGTTAGATAATTAAATGATTTTAGATTAATGAATAGAATATTAATGATTACAAAGTTAATTTTCTCTAACAACTCATTGTATGGTGATAGTGAAGTTTATGTTATCGAACTCAACTAATATTGGATATCACTGAAGTTTTAGATAACTCAAGTAATCAATCTCCTTGCATAGTGGAAGTTGCCACAAAATAAGGACTTAGAATCGCCATTTTACTCATGTTTAACTTGAATGATCTGAATGGCTTAGGAATTCTTTGCCACCGCAATAGCCCAAGCCTAAATGGGATTGATGTAGACTAGGAACTCCATAAATTGTGTAAATCCCATGTTGAATAGGTTAATTATATGCTCTATCAGGTCTTACAATCCTCTGTGTGAGTCATGTGCTCCTCGGTGTGAGTCTTATGCTTTGTTGTGTGAGTCATGTGTTAGGCTTATGTGATTCTTCCACTAGGATTATGATAGTCCTACACTAGGCTTATGAAAATTCTTTCCATTCACACTTGTTAGCTTAAATAACAATTTATATTCATCAACCCAAGGAATTATATAAAATATAAAATTTAACCAATATTTATGCACAAATCTTCTCTTAAAGCACCCAAAAGTATTATTTACAATAATGATAATATCGGTTTAATACTAAGTGATAATAACAAAAATGGGGATTGGAATGGGGATTTTGAGGGCTCATCACTCCCCGATTCATGGATTAGTAGGTCCTCCTGTTATAAATTCATCCATTCCTATTTAAGGATTCCACAATCTTAGTGCATTTGTACTCAAATTAGTAAAAGTAGTTCATGTTTCCATTTCTAGGTTGTGGTTTCACTTGAACTCAATTACTATCTCCTTCCATTTATTGTAGCTTACAATTTGTTGGTCTTGGTCATTACTCCACCGAGGCACTAGTACTAATATCGAGGTGTCCTAAAACACATACCTACCTAATTTTCCTCAATGTCCAACATAATTCTACATATTTATGTGACCCTTCCGAATTACCACCAGAGGTTGGTGGGATACAATACCTCATTTTTATGATTTTTAGGATCAAGTCCCATCTCTAGAGGTAGAAAAATAATTCCATGTCTAAATTTGGTAAAGCATATGCCCTTAAAAATGACACATGTAGAAATGATTTGTTTATACCATTCCACAAGTGAAGACATTGTATTTGAGCCATATATCATTGTAAAAAATTTCATTGGATGGAAGATCATGTCTCATTAGAAGACCTGAATTGGTATCCTCTTTTATATAATACCCTTTTTGGTCCCTCCAATTTGTCTGGTTCTAGAGTGTGGAGATAAATTACCTTAACTGCACCTCTCCTACCTACAGATTTATTGGGATCTCTACATTTTTAGGAAATATAAATTTTTGGACATAAATACACATAACTGATTTCACCTAGTTATATTTGATGTTGTATATGTGGCCATGAACTACCTATCAATTTCCAATTCTAATAATTCACTAGAGCACACCTTATAAATTTTTCATTTGGAAAATTATTCTTTCAAACATAGGGCATAAAAGTTTGAAGGTGCCTTGTAAGCAAGTGTCTTCTCATATAAATGTCATATTAGTTCCATTTTATCATTCGGGACATTTTTGTCTTACTTCACTTTTTTTCCGTCCCCCACTTTCCGTAACTCATAACAATGATTCATCCATTTGACCATGTCTTTCAATACCATAATTTTAGGAAACACTAAATTTATTTGAGATAATTTCCTTGTGGTAGTTATGATTTCTTTCTCCTCTTTTTCAACCTTTAGGGATGAAATTTCTATAGTCATATTGGTAGCAGCAGTGTGTTGAATTTCTTAAATGATCTTGTATTTTACCTCTAACTATTGTTGGAATTGTTGAACTGTAAATCTTTCTCGGTCCTCAACTAGGAAATGTATTCATCCTTATCAAGCCTCAATTGGGAAATGTATTCATCTTTTTGTTGTAGAACAAGTTACAAATTTTGTAGCATATATTTTGTATGCTACTACTCAAATTCAATTTTAGAGAGGGCCAAAACTTGAGGGGTAAGAGATTCTTCATCAAATAGTGAGCTAGGATCACCTTCAATCATAGGCATTTTTCCTTTATTAGAAAATTGGGGGTCTTCAACAATGGGCATTAGCTCAATAATATGTTCTTCCAAAACAAGGTTTGAAGAAGGTGGAGATACATATGGGGAATCTTGAGGTATGGGTTTTAGTTCCCTAATTGTTTTTTTACTTCTTATTCTTCCATTGAGGGACATCCTAAACTTGTTGTTCAAGTACTTGTTTGAGAAGAACTCAATTTATTCTGGGTCTTGCCTCAATCATAGGCTCCATTTCGGGGTTTTTATTTAGTATGAGTTTCAACTTATAGAGCATATTTCTTCCGGAACTTGAGCCATTTCTTCAACCCATTACATTTTTAGTGAAGTGATGTTTACAAATTAGATGAATTAACCCCTAAAACTTCAAATATTTATCCCCCAATGGAAATTTTGTGGAAGAGGAAATAGAGGCATGCAAGAAATGGGGAAGGTCAATTTTATTTTTCTCCTTGACCTCTTTGTGGTACAAGTGTATGATAATTATTAGCACATGGCCAAGAATGATTTTGTATTGGCCCTCACAGGTGAAATACTTTATAACCCATTTTGCAACAAAGCTCTAGGGTTCTAGAAAACTGGATCCTTTTATACCTTTCATTTTTCCAACATAATCAAAAACCAATTCTAATTTCTTATTTTTACCCACAAAAAAATATTAAATATATATTAATAAGGAGCTCTAAAATTCACTAATTTCCCTGTCTGAAGAATGCCAGAAATTTCACTAATGATTGAGGAAATGAACAAAAATTTCACACATGAATATTCCTTGTTGAGTTTTCTAGAAAACTCCTTAGTCATTGTTAGATCTGAAGTATTTGTACATGGGCATGAAATCCACTCCTCCATCCTTTTAAAAAACAACGATGGACTTGGTGTGTGCTACCAAATCCATAGAATTTGTTGATTCATGACAAACCTTGATACCCATTATGGTGTAGGAATAGAAGTTACAAAGGTGCAGAAATGAAAATGCTAAGGGTGTAAGAATGGAACTTGTAAGGCATAATTATCGAGGTCTAAATGGCTAGGGAAAGTAGTGAAGTTGGTGGATTAGTGAAGTTGGTGGATTTGATAAGGATGTAATTACATTACTATGATCATATAGAATTTATAGAACGTGCAAGCGGTAATTAGGAAGTGTAGGAAGTGTGTGAGAGATAATTAGGAAGTTTAGGGAGAGTGTGTGAGAGGTAATGGGAAGTATGTGAACATCATCTTGAATAGACTAATAATCAACACTGCCATTATTTTAAATTTTAGTAGCTTGAAAAGGAGTGTTGGCACATACATGTTCACTTATCACTTGTCACACATTCCATCAATATTATATGTTCTACTTTATTTTCTAGTAAAATTATTTATGGCATGATTCCGAGGTGACCTTCATGACTTGTTTTCACCCACCTTTGTTTTATTTTAACATAAATTATTTTTTGGAAGGAATGGTTTCCATTTATAGTTTCCAACCACTCCTTCATAGGAAGATGGTCATCATTTCTATTTTTCAACCATCCGCTTTTACTAACATTTTTTGTGAATCAATCTAACCCTATATTAACTTGGACAAGGAAACCTAGTCCAAGCAATTCAAAGCTAAATTAGCTTGCAATATATTTTTGAATTCTTCTTGGGACATTAGTTTCTGGTATAAACAAATTTTATGACCATTAACCATCATCACTCTCCTTTCACTATCAATTATAACATTCTAGAAAATGTCATTATTGTATACTTCTTCTATTTGATATGGTCCCATCCATCTACTTTGTATTTTCCCCTTACAATCCTTGTATTTTGAGTCAAATAACAGAGCCCACTCTCCTCATTAAAACTTCCTATTGGGCCTCTAAAATATCAACTAAGCGCACTAAGGCACGTAGGCCCGCAAGGCATGAGATTGAAGGATGAGCTCACAAGAAGAAGGTGTGTAAGGCCTAGTAGAAGAAGGGCACGCAAGATAAGGCGTGTGTGGACAGAGCCCAGGTTTTAGTACTTAGCCATTTTTGGCATGAAAAGCGGGACCTGAACATGCATGTGAAGTGAATAAGGTGTTAGCCTGATAGCATGGGGCCCACATAAGGAATATGCTTAGCGATGGAGGTGCACATGGGAGACCATCATGTAAGAACATGCAGAGCCCATGTTGGAGGAGCAGTGCACTTAGGAGACCATCATGGAAAAATGTGGAGGGCCCATACCGAAGGAATATGTTCCCTAGATAGCCCATATGGACACTTGGCAACATATTTGAGGCTACGAAGGAGGTGTTGGCACTTCAGGATGCCTATATATACAAGTTCACATAGAAGAGAGAAAGAGATAATGGATGGAAGAAGGATCGGAGGATCAAGAGAGTAATGTATTAAGGGGATGGGTTATGATTTTTTCTTTGTATGGATAAAGGACGTGATCCCTATTGTGATTTATGACTCGGTCGAATCAAGATGTGGTAGTCTAAATGGATCCATTTATTGTAATGAGTATGAATGCAATGAGGATACAAACATAAATGAGCATCAATATAGTTGATTCAATCCATATCCATATTGTTTCATTTTTGTTCATGAATGTTATGTAATGGATGTAAGCTCTTATGTATTTCCTTTTCTACTGTAATCTATCCGTTGTTTGCAAGAACTTTTTGTTTAGAATGAACACAATTATCTAGGGGCCACTCTAAGTCCTATGATGATTATATGTCTCATTGTCACCAAGTATTCATTAAGTTCCTAGTCTAGATGATGGCTTCCCACTTAACTCACATAAAAGAGAGACTCAACACCCATGATTTCCTCGGGTGAGCACCCAATTCCCATTGGGTGATAATTCGGTGTGCATGGGATTCCTTGTTATTCTAGTGGGTGTTAAAATGAGTACATCTTGGTTGCATTTCAGGACCTCTATTCAAAGTTGTAGTGGGAAATGGCATACATCTTGATCTGTATAATGAGTAATGATAGAGTAGTTAACTTTGGAAAGTGTTGAATCATGGTTCAAGAGCATAGAGGATGAGTTTTCTCAGAGATTCATCACTGGGTCTGAATTTGATGCACGTAGATGGGTAGAAGAGAACCTCTACCATGAGTTATATGAAACATTTTTCTGTTTCTTCCCAGTATAGCTATATGAATGGCTCTCAGAATATGTGTCTAGATCAAGATGGTATTATAGATCACACATGTGGACCCAAGAAGAATACCAGAGACTGCAAGATTTAGATATGATGTGGACCCGTGCTATAGACCATTGGTGGAAAGGTGTGTTGGCTAGCTACACTCTAGAGTGCGCTATTTTGACATACTCTTGTCTAGAAGTTATTGATTTTGAGTTTTTATGGGAGCCCAGAGGATCATTTCTATGTGTTATCCCATTGGCAATGAAGATTTTGATTATTACCTTAGGGTTAGAGGCATTTCCAATGGTCGACTAAACCATCCTGAGTGTTGGGCGGGGAAACTAGGGTTGGGGATGATGGTAGATTTTGTGGCGGAAAAGGAAAGGGAGGAGAGACGACTCAGGTATAGTGAAGCGCGTGAAAGGGATATTGCTAGATGACACAAGGTTGTAGGTGTGATGGATATATGGAGGCAGACGTTGCGGGAAGGATTTGAGGTTCACGTAGAGGATGTGGAACCTGAGCAGTCTATGTAACCTCATCTTGGCAAGCGTGTAAGAGAGACCCCTTTGGCTTCTAATGAGATTTCATCATGCGGAGAGAGAAGATTTTTTGGCACATATCTAAACCCACCTAGTGACCAAACCCTAGTGCTTGGCTTTCCAGACCAAGGGGAGAATATTGTTAGCGTAGTTGGTATCAGTGGGAGTGACCGATCTACACCTAGGAGATATAATTTCTCATTTGGGACTTCTATGGATATAGATATTCTAGTTTTTGGAAGGATTTTTAGACAAAGAGCAAGTGCACAACCTTTAGTATCACATCTAGGAGTAGTGCAGGGCACACTATTAGTAGCGGGCCATCATCACAGACCGTCAGCGTGTAGTTTAGTAGGACTATGGGGACCCTTGGCATGACTACTACAGGACTTGGTGGATCTGGTGGATCAGGAGGAGTGGGACCTAGTGGATTTAGTGGATCTGGTGGATCAAGAGGAATAAGACCTGGTGGACCTAGTGGATCTGGTGGATCTGTTGGATCTGGAGGCACTAGACCCACCGGGCCCGGTGGATCCGATGGTAGAGGAAACACCTGGAGGAAACCAAGGCTCTGGCTCAGGAGGACAAGGACCCCAACAACCCCCTCAGGTTTTCTTTGAGATGTTGTTACATTTTCCAAATTATAGAGGCATTGAAGATGATGTAGATCATGTTCACAAATGTGAGTTACTATGGCGTGTGAAATGGATAACTAGCCCAAAGTGGAAGGCAAGTCAGTTTGTAATGACGTTGTAAAAGCGTGCACATGGCTGGTACAGAAAGTATGAACCTCATCAAATAGTGGTGGATTGTACTACTTTAAATAATTCCTTCCTAGCAAAATTTCACATTCCCTAGTTTGAACAAAAGAGCATCAATGCCTTGAAGGAGATTTAAAAAGGAATGTCGAGAGAGTGTGCGGGAGTATAATGTGTGGTATAAAACTCTCCTATCAAAATTTTCATATGAAATTCACCCTTCATAGCATGCTCAATGGTTTTTTGGAGGGTTGATAACACCTTTCAGAATATCTTTATCTCATTAAACTTTCACAGATCTGTGCAAAGTGTTGGAGGCCGCTCTACTTGCCAAGCCGTTTAGAAGTGTTGATACGATGTTAGCCCATTTTTGGAGGCCCAAATCACTGCTATGGCTAAGCAACTAGAGAAGTTTTCTCCGAACTCAAAGCACATGAGACTTGTAATGGGTTATGGTGTATAGATTGTGAAGTAGAGGGGCATTTCAAGGATAATTTCCCTAGAGGATAGTATGTGCCATAGTAGTAGATTGTGATATTTTCATGGGGACCATGATGCAAGTAGATGTCCCCTGTTATAGTGCATGGTGTGGAAGAATGTGTCCTACTCTTTGTAAGATTTGTACCTCTATAACCCATGATACTAAGGATTGCAGAATCATTCACCAGATCCATGAGGCCATTGATCATGGGGTGCACCAGACCAGCATTGTCAGTAGTTCTAAAGGTGATGATTGATGTTATGAGGAGCACACAGATGAAGGAACACATGGAAGAGGATTTCGTGGAGGATTCTATGCTCATGGTAACCACGGAGGAGGAAGAACCGAGTTCCCACATGGAACCTGTTCAATTGTGGGTCTACAAACCACTACAAGTGTGAGTGCCTGGACTTTTACAAGGTGCTCATGGTGTGGAAAGAAGCACAAGTATGAGAAGTTCCCTGAGCTGTTTGAGCATATGAGCTAGCAACACTAGAAAGATAAGGGTTATGTAATGGTAAGTATCAAGAAGGAAGAGACCTAGTGGATGCCACGAGTAGCACGCGATGTAGGCTTAGAACCTGTTTTGGTAACCACAAGAGTAGAGGCAACGCACGCAAAGGAAATGCCAAGGCAAAAGAACCTGGTTTCAAGGGAAGAATTGGTACATAGAAGGTACCCAGACCCTATGCATCAAAAATAGGTATATCAAGACACCATGGACGTGATTTAGAGTTTATAAGGAGAAATCCAATGTCTAAAGGAGCAATCCAGGAGAGAAGAGAAAATAAGGAGGGTCAAGGTGCCAAAAGATGACATGGATGAGGTCAAGGAGGTATGTAGGATGCTAAGGCAAGAGAATATTATTCCCTTGCTAGGAGCGTGGTTGAGAGAGAAGGTACCACGCGGGGGAGAAGAGCACAAGAGGAAAGTCTTGCATGCAAACCTTCCCTCTCACAGCCTTGAATATGATAAGGAGATCACCTTAAATTTGGTCATGGATGGATGGCTCCTTAGTAATATTCTCATTGACATGGGTGCAAAGGTCAATATTCTCACTTTGGATGCTTGGCATTAAATGGGAAATCCTGCATTATAGCCATCTTCAAATGTGATGTATATGGCAAAAAAAACAAAGGTAATGCCCATTGGTGTCCTAAAAGATGCATATATCACCATTCAAGGAGCCAAGTTTACTGGGGAATTCGAACTCTTAGCACTTGTTAAGGCAAAAATTTCCCAAGACTACTTGAGCACCCATGGTATTATAAGAACAATGCAGACCTTCGATTAAACAAGGGGTACATCAACTTTGAAATTGAGGAGGAATGTGTCATCATACCCCTAGTTGATGGGAATTCAACACCCTATACTAAACCTTTGTGAGAAGAGGTCTTGGATAGGATATATGTGCACTCAATCAGGGATCCAGAGATAATCCATCCTACCAATGGAGTTATCCAATTTGAAGATGCTCAATCGGTGAGTGACACCACTAGTATAGCATGTGATAATTGGGCGCATGGAACCTATGAGTTAATCAGATGGCACTTGAGAGGATCGGTGACAAAGGTGAAAAAGGTGCGCATTATCTAGCACCTAGGAGGAAAGGAGCTACCTAAGTACTCAGGAGGAGCCTTCCCTAAGATCTTTTTGTAGAAGATGGAAGCTCAATGGAAGGAGGAAAAGGAACAAAGAGGGATGTTAAGTTACGTTCTATTAGGAAATTCTCGCATACTTTGGTGGGAAACACATCGGGATAACCTTCTGGAGTGGCATGAGGTGGGAATTTCCCTCTTTTTTTGGTTCTCTAGAAGCAATGTGCCCACCACCATCAAATATTACCATGGTAGTGATCCCACCTCTTTCAACATCCAAGCCTATGAGAGATCATGTAAAGAAGGCGTGGAAGCTTTGCCACCATCCCTCTGGATCCACAAACTATATTCTACACTATAGGGTTACGCGTGTGCATGGTACATCCACTCTGAGACACACTGCCAAATAGGGAATTGGCAAGAACTAGTGGCTAATCTCATCCAAACATTTGAGTATCGAAGCACCAAACCATCGGTTGATAAGGCATTGCAGGAGGTCAAGCACCTTACGATGGGGGATAGTGCCAAAGATAGAGGATAGGCTTGTAGAATTGCTAGGAGAGCCATGTTTGGGTGGAAAATTTGGTGAAGATGAATCTGATGAGGTACAGTTGGAGCACGTGTGCACAGTAAAAGAAAAAGGCAAGATGGTCTATGTCATAGATGGTGAAGAGATGGAAAATTTGGAGGTTAACCACTCTCTAGGCTCACGTGAAGTAATGGATAGTGCTGATGAGATGGCCTATGCCTATCATGAGCCTTTAAAGACAAAGAAGGTTAATATTGGGTCAGAGGTGGAACCCAAGGAAGCTATCATTGGAGATTATTGGTCAAAGAAGGAAGTCTCTAAGATCATTGATCTTTTACGTGAGTTTGATGATTTATTCCCGCGTGGGTATCATGAGCTCAAAGGAATTCACCACTCCTAGGGGGAAATGAGAATTAAGCTAAAGGAAGGTATGTGCTCGGTCAGAAGAGATCGTGATCTAGAATGAATCCTAATCTGTGCGTAAAGGTCAAGGAGGAAATAGACAAGATGATAGAGTCGGGAATCATAGAAGTAGTGGAGGAGTCGAATGGATAAGTCGATGGTGATCATTATCAAAAAGGATGGGAGGATAAGGATATGTGTTTATTATAGGGATTTGAATTTTGTATGGACCATTGATCCTTTTCTAATCCCATTTAATGAAGAGATCCTAGAAGGATTGGCAGGGCGTGAAGTCTACTCTTTCACGGATGGGTTCTCAAGCTATCACCAGGTGATGATTGCAAAGGAAGACTAGAGAAAGACAAATTTTACCACCAAGTGGGGAAGTTTTGCCTATATAGTCATGCCTTCTGGATTGAATAATGTGCTCGATGTGTTCTCACGCATCAGAGTGCGAGCTTTCCAGACTTCATCCATAATTTTCTCCAAGTATACCTTGATGATTAGGGGATGTGTATGGACTAGTCAAGGACCATTGTGACAACTTGTGGTTGATGTTTGAGAGATGTTGGAAGTTGAGGATATCCCTCAACATAAATAAGTGTGTATTCACTACCCCATTTGGGACCCTGTTAGGGCACATCATATGCAAAGAAGGCTTGTTGGTGGATCTTGCCAAAATGGCGTGATTGTGGGATTAGGGGAGCCAACTAGCCAAAGTATAGTGCATAGATTTCTTGGACACGCTAGCTAATATCGAAGTTCTTCAAGGGGTATGCCAAGATCACCATGCCTTTAGAAAGAGTTGCTTAGGCATGAAAGTACCTTTCACGGGGAGAAGTGCAGAAGGTGTTTGACACATCAAGGATAGGCTTGTCATCGTGCCTATATTACGTTTTCCCTGTTAGGACTAGATCTTCCATGTTTATGTTGATGCCTCTAGAATGGCCATCGGGGCAGTGCTTACACCCTGGTGAAGGAATTATTGATCACCCCTATGATTTGTAAGTAGGAATTTGACACCAGTAGAACAGAATTATACTACAACCAAGCGCGATGCATTGTCTATGATCTACGTGCTTCATAAGTTCATGTAGTATCTACTGGGAACTCCCTTTATCTTCTACACTGATCACATGGCATTAAAATATTTGGTGAAGAAGCCCGTCCTACATGGGTGCATATGTCGGTGGGTCTTTGTTATTCCAAGAATTTGAGTTCACCGTAGTGGTCAAACTAGGTAAGAGTAATTCGAACTTGACCATTTGTCTAGGATTGATTCAGAGAGGACATGTAGAGCATTGAAGATACCATGCCAGATGCATGGTTGTTTAGGTTATGGTGTGCACCCTAAGACTTGGAGGATATTATTGTGTTCCTTAAGACGGGTATGGCACTAGAAGGAATGAAGTCATTAGAGATAAAGTAGCTAGCCATATGCGTCGTGCCCTACATGTTGATCAGTGGGGACA
The DNA here is from genome assembly GCA_018340775.1 of Taxus wallichiana var. yunnanensis. Taxonomy (NCBI): domain Eukaryota; kingdom Viridiplantae; phylum Streptophyta; class Pinopsida; order Cupressales; family Taxaceae; genus Taxus; species Taxus wallichiana. Next base: position 441,652,789 of record CM031235.1, on the reverse strand, counting down.
TATACAAACTAGGGCATGATGAAGTGTTGCACATGTGTGTACTAGAGCATGAGTGCCTTGTTGTCATAGAGGAAGCACATGAAGGAAGTGCAGTGGGCATTATGCAAGTGACGCCACCGTGCGTAAAATATTAATGACAGGATTGTGGTGGGAGACCATGTATTAGGATGAAAAGGATTATTGTAAATCATGTGACCATTTTCGTCGCATTCATAAGCCAAGATGGAAAGATGAGATGCCTTTTCACCTTATCCCTAGCACTAAGAATTTTGAGAAATGGGTAATAGACTTTATAGGCCCTATTGCACTAGCAGTAGCACAGAGGACTGGATCACGCTATGTGATCACTTACATGTACTATTTGACAAGGAGGGCGAAGTAGCCCCAACAAGAGATTGTACAATAGCTACAACTATTGGACCCCTAGAATATTGGCCAAGTATGAAGGTGCATAGGCACGTAGGGTCCTAGTTATGAAAAGGTGAACAATGCAAAAGTGCACAAGAGAAAGGTTTAGGGAAGCACATAGCATGCATGACATGCGAAAGGAGGCTTGGGACTTAGTCAATTTGAGCACCCAATGCGGTAGAACATGTGAAAATCATGATCAGTTATGCATGGATAAGATGTCATGCCTGGCGATAGGCTGGCCCAAGAAAGAGCATGCCTTGGATGGAATATTCTAGAAGAACATCATGAGATAAAGTGGAAAGCCCAGACTAGAGAAGCATGCTCGCATGGACCACATTCAACACTTGGCACCAGATTTGAGGACGCTGGAAGGTGAGTTGGTAGTGTAGGAGAATTATAAATACAAGTGCATGTGGAGTAAAATATATAGAAGTACGAGGTATAGCGGGTTAGAGAGTGAGCGGAGCTCTGTAAAATTACTGTGAGTGGATATTTGTATTCAGGAAAGAATGTATTAAACATGGAGTTGGAATAATTTTTTTTTGTTAGCTTAGTTACATACGTCCAGTGATATGCATGACTATGGTCTACTCTTTGTGACACTCTATAATGAATCAATGAATATAATGAGGTTACCTGTTATAAATAGACATGGATATCAATGGTTTTAATGCATATTTCTCTCATATGAGTTCTCTTTCCTTTCATGCTATGTATGAATGCTTGTATAATTCTTTCTATCATAATGCATGTTCTAGATTCTATTAAAGTACTCAGTCTAAGGTGACTGCAAGGATCTAGAGGCCATTCTGAGCCCTATGGTCCTTGTATGTTTCAACCTCCCTCATAAAAACTCTTACACTAATCATAAATTATGCTTCCCACTAAACTCACATAAAAGAGAGACTTGGTACCCGCGTGTACCTCGGATGAGTGCTCAGCTTTACTGTTGGGTGATAGGCCGACGCACATGGGGTTCCTTCCTTTTATGATGGGAGTAAAAATGACTACATCTTGGTTCCATTTTCATGACCTCTTTTCAAAGTTTTAGTCGGATATAGCATACATCATGATCTGTGTAGTGAGGAATGACAGAGCGGTTAACATTGGAAAATGTTGAATCGTGGTTCATGAGCACGGAGGATGAATTTTCTTAGAGATTCAACACTGGACCTGAGGTTAATGCACGTAGATAGGTAGAAGATAACCTCTACCATGATGTGTATGAGACCTTCTTCTATTGCTTCCCAGTAGAACTATATGAATGGCTTTCAACCTATGCGTCTAGATCAAGTTGGTGTTATGGATCACATGTATGGACCGAAGAATACTACCAAAGGTTACAGGATGCAGATCTGATGTGGAACCATGTTGTAGATCATTGGTAGAGAGGAGTACTAACTAGTTACACTCTGGAGTACATCTTTCCAATGTATTCTTGTCCGGAGGTTGATAAGTTTGAATTTCTATGGGAACCTAGAGGAATGTTTTTATGGGCTATTCCTCTAGCTATGAAGATATTGATGGTTACCATGAGTTTAGAGGTTTTCTTAATGGCCAGCTAAACCATCCTGAGTGATGGGTAAGGGAGCTTGGGTAGAGGAAGATGGTAGATATCACAACAGAAAAGGAGAGGGAAGAGAGACGGATCAAGTATAGTGAAGTGTGTGAAAGGGAGATTACTAGACGATGTGAGGTTGCTAGTGTGATGGATCTATGGAGACAGATATTGCGGGAAGGAGTTGAGGTTCATGCGATGACATTGAATCTAAGTAGCCTGTGCTACCGCATCTTGGCCAGCAAGTGAGGGAGATCCCTTCGGCTTCTGGTGAGATTTCTTCGCACAGAGAAAGGAGATTCATTGGTGCATATCTGAACCCACCCAGTGATCGATCCCTGGCACTTGGTTTTCCTGAACCAGGAAGAAGTGTTATTGACCTAGTTGATATCGGTGGAAGAGACAGATCCACACCTAGGAGATATAATATTACAGTCCCTTCTTCCATGGCTACACATATTCTATTATTTAGAGGATTCTTTGGATAAGGAGAAAGTGTACAAGCTTTCATTCTCGCATCAGGGAGTGGCGCGAGACACAATAGTGGGAGCGGAGCACTATCACAAACCATCGACACACAAAAGTTAGTGGGACCTGGGGGTACTTGCACAACTCCTACATGACCTATTGGACCTAGTGGTTGGAGGCACGGTGGACCAGTGGACCCGGTGGTTCAGTGGTAGAGGAAACATTGGAGGGAACCAAGGCTCTGGCTCGGGAGGACAGGGACCCCAGCCACCACCTCAAGTATTCTTTGAAATTTCTCTACATTTACCATATTACAAGGGCATTGAGGATGTTGTGGAACATGTTCACAAGTGTGAACTGGTATGGCACACGAAGGGTATCACAACCCCAAAATGGAAGGCTAGTCAGTTTTTAAAACCACATTATAAGGGTGTGCGCATAGTTGGTATAGGAGTATGACCCTCATCAAATGGTGGTGGAATATACTACCTTAAAGAATGAATTCTTGGTAGAGTTCCACATTCTTGAGTTCAAGTAGAAGAGCATCGCTTTGAAGGATATTCAAGAAGAAATGGCAGAGAGTGTGGGAGTATGATGTGCGCTTTAAAATCTCCTGTCTAAATTATCATATGATATTCATCCTTCTCAAAGCATGCACAAAGTGGTTTGATGGAGGATTGATCACCCCTTTTAGAAGGGCCTTGTATCTTAAAACTTTTTTACAGACCCGCAAAGCATTGGAAGTTACCTTCGCATGCCGAAGCTATTATTAGTAGTATTAATACTGGTGTTAGCCCATTCTTGAAGGCTCAAATTTTTGTTATGGAAAAGAAGTTGGAAAAATTATCTCGTGAACTCAACCCATGAAAATTGCAGTTGTTTATGGTGCATAGATTTTGAAATAGAGGGACACGTTAAGGATAATTTCCCCTAGAGGATGGTACATGCTATGACAATGGATTGTGAAATTTGTCATGGGGACCATGATGCAAGTAGATGTCCCTTGTTGCAGCGCACGATCAGGAAGAATGTATCTTGTTATTGCAAAATTTACACCTCTACAACCCATGATACTAAGGACTATAGGCTCATTGATCAGATCCATGAGGCCATTGATCATGGGGTGTGCCAAACCAACATGTCAGTGGTTCCAAGGATAATGATCACCATTATGAGGAGTGCACAGAAGGAGGCACGCGTGGAAGAGGTTTTCGAGGAGGATTTTTGTCGAGGTAACCATGGAGGAGGGAGAAGTGAGTTCCCGCATGGAACCTATTTCAACTATGGATCTAGAACATTATAAGCATGAGTGCCTGATCTATGCAAAGTGCTCATGGTGTGGAAAGAAGCATAAGTATGAGGAGTGCCCAAAATTATTTGACCACATGAATCAGAAGCACCAAAAGGACAAGGGTGTTGCAATGGTCAATATTAAGAAGGAAGACATACAAGTGGATGCCCTGTAACATGGGATGAAGGTTTAGAGCCTATCTTAGTAACAACAAGGGCGAAGCTACGCGCATGAGAGAGGTACCAAGATAGAAAACCCGGTTTCAAGAAAGGAGGTCATTCATTTAAAGTACCCTGGACCCGCGCATCAAAAGGAGATATATCAAGACACCATGGATGTTATTTGAAGCTTACAAGGGGAGATCTAGTGTCTAAAGGAGCAATCCAGGAGGGAGGAACAAGGAAGGAGAGTTGAGGTGCAAAAGGATGACCTGGATGAGGTCAAGGAAGTGTGTAAAATGTTAAAGTAGGAGAATATCATTCCCTTGCTATGATCCCTGGTTGAGAGAGAGAAGGTACCATGCGCCAAAGAAGAGTACAAGAGATAGGTCTTGCACGTGAACCTTCCCTCACAACCTTGATTATGACAAAGAGATTACGTTGAATGTAGTTATAGATGGATGGCTCCTCAACAATATCCTAATTGACACAAAGTACATAAAGGTTAATGTTCGACTTTGGATGTATGGCATCGATGGGAAGACCTGACATTACAGCCATCTTCAAATTTTCTATATATGGAAAAAAGACTAAGGAAATTCCCATCGGTGTCTTGAAGGATGCAACTATTACTATCCAGGAAGACAAGTTTACTGGGGACTTCAAAGTCTTGGCGCTCATCAAGGTAGATAATTTCCTAGCACTACTTAGGTGTCCTTGGTGTTACAAAACAATGCAGACCTTTAGTTCAACAAAGGGTACATCAGCTTCGAGAACAAGGAGGAATGGGTCATTATACCCCTGGTTGATGGGAATTTGACACCCTATATTGAACCATTGGGAGAAGAAGTTCTAGACAAGATTTATGTGTACTCAATCAGAGACCCTGAGATGATACACCCTACTAACAGGGTTATCTAGTTTGAAGATGCTCAGTTAGTAAGTGATACCACTAGTATGGCATGTGACAATTGGGTGCATGGAACTTATGAATTAATGGGACGGCAGTTGAGAGGGTCGGTGACCAAGGTAACAAAGGCGTGCATGGTTAGGTGCCTTAGAGGAAAAGAACTACCCAAGTATTCAGGAGGAGCCTTCCCTGAGATCTTTTTGCATGAGGTAGAAGCTCAGTGGAGGGATGAGAAGGAATGGAGGGAGATGTTAAGTTATGTCTTACTCTAACAGCAGCTCGATGGTGGGCCACACATTAGAGAGCCTTTTATAATGGCGTGAAGTAAGAATTTCTCTCTCTCGTCGATTCTCCAGGAGAAATGTACCCACCATCATCAAGGAGTACCATGGGAAGGAGCCCACCTCTTTCCATATCCATAAGTGTGAATGGGTCTAGAGATAAGGCGTGGAAGATTTTCCACCATCCCTATGGGTGCACAAGTTATATTCTACACTACAGGGTTGCGCATATGCATGGTACATTCATTTAGAGACACACCGCCAGACAAGGAATTGGCAAGAGCTCGCGGCTGACCTTATTCAAACCTTTGAATATCAGAGTACAAATCCATTAGTTGATAAGGCCTTGTAGGGTATCAAGCACCTTACCATGGGGGATAGTGTTGGAATTACTAGGTGAACCAAGATTGGAGGTGTGTTTTAAAGAAGAAGAGGAAGCAGAAGAGTTACAACTTGAGCATGTATGTTTGGAAAAAGAGAAGGGAAAGTTGGTATATGTGATTGATGGAGAGGAATTGGAAAGCTTAGATGTTAGCCTCTATGTAGGGATGCACGAGGTAGTGGACAAGTGCAAATACTCGCGTGCATGTCTTCCATGATCCTTTAAAGATGAAAAAGATAACATTGGTTTAGAAGAAGAACCTAAGGAAGCTATTATTGGGGATTACTAGACAGAGAAGGATCGAAGATCATTGATTTGTTACATGAATTTGAGGATTTATTCCCGTGTGGGTATCATGAGCTCAAATGCGTTCACCATTCCTTGGGGAAGATGAAGATAAAACTAAAGGACGGTGCATGCCAAGTTAGGAAAATGCCCTACCGGATGAATCCCAACTTGCACGTGAAGGTCAACGAGGAGATAGAAAAATTGATAGCTTTTGGGATCATTGAGGTAGTGGAATAATTAGAGTGGATAAATCCAATGGTAATTAGCATCAAGAAGGATGGGTAAATTATAATTTGTGTGGATTATAGGGAATTAAATGCAGTTTGTGTCATTGATCCATTTCTGACTCCCTTCGCTGAATAAATTTTGGAAGGAGTTCATTGGGCGCGAAATCTATTCCTTTACGGATGGATTTTCAGGATACCACCAAGTCTGGATTGCAAAGGAAGACCAGGAGAAGACAACTTTTACCACCGAGTGGGGAATTTTTACATATACAATCATGCCCTTTGGGTTGAAGAATGCACCAGTTGTCTTTTCGCACATAGTGGTGTAAGCATTCCAGGACTTCATCCATAAGTTTCTTTAGGTCTATTTGGATGACTAGATAGTATATGGTCTGGTTAAAGACCATTGTGACAATTTGAGGTTAATGTTTGAGAGGTGTAGGCAGTTGAGGATATCCCTCAACATTAAGAAGTGTGTGTTTGCTACACCTTTTGGGAATTTATTGGGGCATATCATATGTAAGGAGGGCTTACTAGTAGATCCCATTAAGGTTACAGTTATTGTGGGGTTAAGGGAGCCTACTAGCCAGAGTGTAGTGTATGGATTCCTTAGGCATGCGGGCTATCACAGAAAATTCATTATGGGATATGCCAAGTTGGTTGTGCTGTTAGAGGATCTTCTTAGACATAAAAGTGCCTTCCATTGGGGAGAGGTGTAGTAGAGGGAGTTTGATACATTAAAAGATAGGCTTATTACCGCACCTATTTTATGGTTTCCCTCTTGGGACAAGCCCTTTCATGTTCATGTAGATGCCTCAGGGACCACCATTGGAGCAAGTGTTTACACAACCAGGTGAAGGGATTGTTGATCATCCTCTCTATTTTGCAAGTAGGAAGTTGACACTAGTAGAGTAGAATTATACCACAACCGAGCGTGAGGCATTTTCAATGATCTACGCGCTCTTCAAGTTTAGACAAGATATGTCCAAAACTTACTATGAGGAATTTTCAATTGGTGTTTGACGTGGAAGCTATTTTTCCAGTTGAATTTATGTTGTCTTCTCTACAAATAACACGCGTAGGAAGGTTAGCGGATGAACAAGCATTGAAAGAAAGGATTGATGAGTTAATGAAACTGGATGAGAGATGATCACTCGCCCGATGGAGCCAAATAGTGGAAAAGGAAAAGAAAAAGGCTTGGCATGATCACCATATTAGAAACAAGAAGTTTGAGGTTGGGTAGATGGTGTTATTATATGATTCTAAGTTTCTGTGCCATCTTAGGAAGTTGAAAGTCCATTGGTTGGGTCCTTACACAATCTTGTACATCCTTGATTTGGGTGCATGCCAATTACAAGCATTGGATGGGACAAAGTTTCTTGGACACTTCAATGGGAGTAGGCTAAAGCCCTACTATAAATAAGTCTTCTTGGTGTGTGTAAATAAGGTAGTTTTGCCAGTTAGTTTAGAAGTTTCCTTTATGCATTTTCCCTTTCTTGTGTTTCCCTTTCACGTTGTTGTTTTGTTTTGCACCTTGGGCACTGGTAACCTTATTGCTATTTTTTGAGAATTTGTAAGTGCAGAGGACCACGCATCACTTTAAGTGTGGGGTGGAGAAAAGTGAAGAAGCGCATGATTAAAGTACCAATGAAGTTGTGTTGAAAATCCTTGTTGAGTAGCTGGGTTGAAAGAGGTATATAAAGAGGAAGATGGAAGAATGGTTGGTGCTAGGATAAAGCTACTTATAGATCCCACAGAGGAGAAAGTGCATTTAAAGAAACACAAGGTAGGTGAGAGCAAGTATTAGGACAGAAGAAGTTCCTTCGGTGCAGGTTACGCACGCGCAAGAGTCTCCTATCAAGTGGGATTCGTTGCACAGACGCCATAAGGTTGGAGGAGTTTTTGCGTAGGTTGGGTGCATAAGTGAAGGCATTGAAGATGGGATTTGTTCGAAAAATCCATTAATGAACAAAGTATAGTGGTAGGTGAATTAGCATTTAATGTTCAGAAAAGAGAAAAACCATAAGTAAAGGGTCGGGGCACTCTCATTTTTACTTTGCGAAATAGAAAATTTTGAGATAGAAGTGAGTTCCATAAACTAGGGCTTTCAAATTCGATCAAGTGAAGGAAGATCTATGAGATTGAAGCAACCAGTTTGAGTTTACAAACCGAAGGGGTTACATGGGCATGGAAAGAGTGAAGAGGCATTGTCTTGTGAAGATTTTCATCCCAGTTAGGGTTTGAAAAACTAGGGCATGGGTTCAAAAGGATTGTATCATAGATTTAAGATCAGAGGATTGGAAGAAGTAAGACAGAGTAACAAGGAGAGAATAGGAGTGATAAAAATACCTCAACCATGACACCCAAGAAAGGAAAGGGCAAAGCCAAGGCTAAACAACTAGAACCCAAGGTAGACACAAATGAAGAATGGTATGTAGAGATGCAATACCTAGATGGGGTGATGATGGGGAAGGAATGGGAATCCCACTTAAGAAGTGTACCTGTTAGTGACTATAATCACCACACAAACACAATAGAAAAAGAAATGGCATTAGAATTAGTACACCCCACCAACAAACGAACACCTAAGGGTTTGCCTATATACGATGATGACATTAAGGTTAAAATGGAGAAGGCAGGGCTGTTGTAACTCTATGAGTTGCCTTATTTTGGAAAGCCAGAGTGCCTATACCAGTGGTTGATGTCACGGGTGCACAAAGATTACTTCCACTTTGCAAGGTGTAAGATGTGCGTGACTCCCAGCTGATCTCACAATTTACAGGCCTCATATTTGAGGGAGATAGCTTGGAAGATGACCTGGTGACATGGAGGCTATTCAGAGACCATCACCGAGTATGCTTGCAAGAAAGGGTCGTGGTACTATAACATTTTAGACATCAAGGACCCCATAATGAAAATGGCCACCCATTTGGTGACTAAGCTGAATGGCCAGGAGAGGTGGACGTAGGTCAACAAACCTTGGCTACATGTCTATAGGAAGATTACAGAGGGAACCATATACAACCTATCCACATACATTGCGGAGGAAATTGTCAGTTACATGCAAAGGAAGGGGACATGATCCTCTTCGGAAACATCTTGCTCACCATTGTATTCACAGAGATTGGGGTGCCTGACACACTGGAAAAATTTGTATGGGAGTACCCCGCCGAGGATCCTTCACCCACGAAGAGGTTCGAAAAGTATGCCTGCAACACAATGACAACACCCCACAAGGTGAGGCTGAGAAAATGTTACACGCACTTGAGGAACATGTTTGGGGAAGAGTGGAGAATCCCTGAACAACTCCCAGTGGCCACCGAGGGGGAAGCCAAATTCATAGTTTATCAACACTACTACCTGGGTAGATTCAAGCTGATAGACGAATCATGGAGCCCTTGGTGCAAGCTTCCCTTCATGTTCACTGCTCAAGTACTTCCAAGTGGGGGTGAAAAGATTTAAGGAGTCAAAGAAGCTAAGGCTGGAGCTGGGTAGTTTAGACCAAGAACATAGGGAGATGAGGAAGAAGTTGAATTACCCGGTGGCAAGCACGCGTACGTGGAAAAGTACATGTCACACGAGATTCAAATGACAAGGCTGATGATGCTACCCATCGTTGGAGGATCAGCGACGTGCGTGTACTTGCACATAAGGCCAAAGTTTGAGAAGGGTGTATATCTAGAGAATGAAGTCTCCATACCTGAAGACCCCTTGGGGAAGAAGAAGCCAACATCTAAGAAAAGAGGGAGAGGAGAAGAAGAAGCACCAATTGTGCAGACTGCTCAGACAAGTGAGCATGCCATCCACGAGCGCTAAGCCAAGCACTTACATATAGAGAAATAAGTCTTTGGTGAAGGAGAAGACACTGAGAGGTAGAGGTGCCTAGGCAACCCATCTCCAAGGAAGAATCACCTGAGGAAGAAGATAAGGCCAAATCCCTTGATCAGGAACCACCTCTCAAGAAAAAGTAGAGGGTGGATAAGGAAGCTGACTCAGAGGTGACCGACAACTTGGAAAAATACTTGGGAGAAAGAGAAGATGAGAGTGAGGGAGATGACAGAAAGGAAGAAGAGGTAGGGAAAGACTAGGAGCCACATGTCTTTAGTGTCTACAACTCGGAAGAGGAGAGTGGAGATGAGAAGCAGGAGTTTGTATTCACACGCAAGGGCACATAGGATGAGGAAGATGCCAAAGACATGGAGGATGAGGAGGTTTCCAGGGAAAAGGAGGGAGCCATAAGTTTTACAAAGGAGCAGATCACTGAGGTGGCAGAGAGAGAAGCATAGAGAATGCTTGAGGTCCTGGTAGACCAAGAGTTAGAGTGCAAGCATGGACATAGTGCTAAAGGAGGGGAAGGAGGAGAACATCAAAAAAGAGCATGATAGCCTGGGAGGCCCCGCTCTGATAGTAAGCTTCCCAAAGGCGCGTGCTCGGGAAGAAGAACTCGTATGTAGAATAGAGACAGGTAATGGGCTATGTTGATGACACAAGGAAGGTGTTACATGTGCGATTCCAGAGCACCGTACCCACGGAAAGGCTCATAGCCATGGGGTCTTTTGAGAAGGACAACACGTACCCCAAAACCAAGAAGATGCTCTCTTGGGCATTCGAGTCCCACATTGATGAGCCAGACTTCGAAGTCTACTAAGGAGTACTCATCACATTGCCAGAATCTAAGGGGGTCAATCCCTTAGTGAATGCTCAGGAGCTCTCGGACGAGCAAGTCTACAATACATTGAACAAGGTCATGGTCAAGACCGAGGCTAGATTATTTGCACACAATGATAGGATTAGAGTCTTTGGAGGAGAAGTTAGGAAAGAAGGAGGAGAATTGAAAGATAAGGCCAAGAGCTTAAAATAGGAAGAACTAATTAGCACATAGTTAAGGTGTGAGTTAAAGGAAGAGAAGGTAAAGGTGCAGAAATTTTACAAGAAAATAGAGTCTATCAAAGGCGTCATCCTCCGAAGCACTCAAACTTAGCACCACCCGTGCGAAGTACTCATCCCTCCTAGATTGTATAGAAGATCTAACATGCATACTCACTATGGAGAGATGACCCTTTTCCCGGAATCAAGAAGTGACCGCGTGCTTGAAAGAGGAAGACCGGTTGAAGGTGGTAGCACTTGTCTTGCCTGAGTATAGCCAAGTACTCACGGAGGTTAAGGTCACTACCCAGTCTGTAGAAGATGCATATGATACATGTGTAGACAAAGATAAGGTGGCAAGATCCTTGGTCATCATGCTCAAAGCAAAACTAAAATAATTCCAAGAAAAGAGCAAGGGAATAGGGTAGAGAGGGACAAATTCCTAGCCAAAGTAGAGAGGAAATCAGAGGTAATTGAGGCTTTAAGGAGCTTAATTAAGGCCCGACTAAAGGAACTATACCCCCAGATTACTAGAAGGATGGATAAACTCGAGGACCTAGGCAAAGAGATGGAGCAGATTGTGGACATTTTGGGCACCCATGGAGTTGGCTTGAGTTTTGATGAAGTGAGCACCCTGGTGGGCGACCTCTACTAGAAGGCATAGGGTGAGGTCAAAGTATGGAATAAGCTAGAGGCAAACCTTTAGAAAGATTTTCCTAGCTTTTTGAATTGATGTCCCCCCATTCTTCATTCTTTCCCGATTATTTCATTCCTTATTCTTTTTGTAAAGTGTAAGACTATTCATTGGTTCCCTAGATAGCAGGAATCTTGGTCAAGTAAAATGTTTCCAAGGACGAGAGAATAGGCGTAGTGTGGGGTGATGTTGGACCCCTGGAATATTGGCCAAGTATGAAGGCGAGATAGGCATGCAAGGTCCCGCTATATGAAAAGGTGCGCGAGGTAAAAGTGCATGAGAGAAATGTTTAGGAAGCACATAGCATACGTGACATGTGAAAGGAGGCTCAGACAATCAATTTGAGTGCCTATGGAAGAACACATGAAAAGCATGACCGGTTGCACATGGATAAGATGCCATCCTAGCAATAAGCTGGCCCAAGAAAGAGCATGCCTTGGATGGAATCTTCTAGAAGAACATCATGAGATAAAGAGGAAAGCCCAGGCCTGGAGAAGCATGCTCACATGGACCACATTTGAAACTTGGCACCAGATCTAAGGACGTTGGAAGGCGAGTTGGCAGTATAGGAGAATTATAAATACAAGTGCCTACGGAGTAAAAGGCATACAAGTACAAGGTATATTGGGTTAGAGAGTGAGCGGAGCTCTGCAGAATTACTATGAGTGGATATTTGTATTCAGGAAAGAATGTACTAAGCATGGAGTTGTAATTTTTCTTTTTTTGTTAGCTTAGTTACATACGTCCAGTGATATGCATGACTGTGGTCTGCTCTCTGTGACACTCTGTAATGAATCAATGAATATAATGAGGTTACCTGTTATAAATAGAGATGGATATCAATGGTTTTAATGCATATTTCTATCATATGAGTTCTCTTTCCTTTCATGCTACGTATGAATTCTTGTATAATTCTTTTCGTCATAATGCATGTTCTGGATTAAGTACTCGATTTAAGGTGACCTGCAAGGATCTAGAGGCCGTTCTGAGCCCTATGGTCCTTGTATGTTTCAACCTCCCTCATAAAGAATCTTACACTAATCATAAATGATGCTTCCCACTAAACTCGTATAAAAGAAAGACTCAGTACCCGCGCGTGCCTCGGGTTAGCACTCAGCTTCTATTAGGTGATAGGCCGGTGCGTATGGGGTTCCTTCCTTTTGTGATGGGAGTAAAAACAACTACAACAACAGAAATATTTTTGTGGAAGAACATCATCATGAGGTATGGAGGCCCTTTAAGTCTAACTAGTGATAAGGGTACACATTTCTTGAATGAGACCATGAGGATCCCTGTTAGCAGAGTTCATGGTGTCTCATCACATAACTACTCCCTAAAACCCTCAAGTAAATGGAACCGCTGAGGCATTTAACAAAATTCTTAGTCATGTGTTGACTAAGATATGTGATGTCAAGAGATAGGATTGGGATGACAAGGTATCAGCTGTGTTATGGGCTTATATGACAACTTATAAAAGGTTGAACAAAGCCACATCGTTTCAATTGGTTTTTGGTGCGGAAGCTGTCTTGGTTGAATTCATGTTACCTTCTCTACGTATAGCACACGTAGGAGGGTTGGCTGATGAACAAGTACTGGAAGAAAGAATTGATGAACTGATGAAGCTAGATGAAATACGATCAATTTTCATATGGATCTAAACAATAGAAAAAGAAAAGCAAAAATCATGGCATGATCACCACATCAGGAACAAGAAGTTTGAGGTTGGGTAGATGGTCTTACTATATGATTCTAAGTTTCTGTGCCATCTTGGGAAGTTGAAAGTGCATTGGTTGGGTCCTTACACCATCTCGTACATCCTTGATTCAGGTATGTGCCAGTTACAAGTGCTAGATGGGATGAGATTGTAGGAAACTTCAATGGGAGTAGGATGAAGCCCTACTATAAATAAGTCTTCTTGGTGTTTTTCAATAAGGTAGTATTTTAAGTTAGCTTAGGATTTTCTCTAGAGCATTTTTCTTTCTTGTGTTTCCCTTTCTCGTTGTTGTTTTGTGTTGTGCCTTAAGCACCAGTAATCTCATTACTCTCTAGTGAGTTTGGATATGTGTGAAGGACCGCGCATCAGTTTAAGTGTGGGGTGGAGTAAGGTGGAAGAAATTGAAGTGTGAAGTGCCAGGAAGGATTGGATTGCAAATCCCAGTTGAATGGCCCTGTGAAAGAAAATACATGTAAGGAAAAGGTGAAAAAGAATGGTGGGTGTTAGGAAAATGCTACATTGGGGATCCACATACAAGATAAGAAGAAGCGCATAAGCAACTTGAGGTAGGCGAGAGCAAAAAAATCATGACGAAAGAAGTGCCTTTTATACAAGGTATGCACGCGCAAGAGTCTCCTGTCTAGATGGTTTGGTTGTATGCCATAAGGTTGGAGAATTTTCCATGCAAGGTTGTGCACATGAGTGAAAGAGCAAAATTCAGATTTGCACTGAAGGTTAGAAAATGTTCGCGTAAGGTTAGGCGCGTGAGTGAAGGCACGAAAGTTGAGCTTGTTTGAAAAAGTTGCATTAAGTGTTAATGTACGGTGGTAGGTAAGGTAGCATTTAATGTTACAAAGTAGGAAAAGCTATAAATAAAGGGTCGAGGAATTTTCATTTTCACTTTGCGAATTAGAGAGAGAAGCTCTTTTGCATCTTTGCGAACTAGGGCTTCCAAAAACCGATCCGGGTGAAGAAAATCGAGAGGTTGAAGCATGAGTAACTAGTTATGATTTGCGACCCAGAAGGAAGGGATTTCATGGGCGTAAGGGAAGTTGTGAGAAGGTACCATCTTGTGAAAGGAGGATCTCATTAGGGTTTGACAAACTAGGGCACGGGTTTGAGGAGTTTTCTTCTGTGTTTGAGATCTAAGGTTGGAGGAAGTGGAAGAGTAGAGTAACAAGGAGGGATTGAAGTGATAGGAGGACCTAGACAATGGCACCCAAGAAACCAGTTAGCACACCTAAGAAAGGAAAGGGAAAAGCCAAGGCCAAGCAACAAAAAAATATATGCAAGTACAAATGAAGAGTGGTATGCGAAATACAATACCGATATAGAGTATTATTGGGAAAGGAGTGGGAGTCCCATCTAAGAAACGTGTCTATAAATGACTACAATCATCAAACAAGCACAATCAAGAAGGATATGGTGCTATATTTAGTGCGCCCAATAAATAAATGTACACTGAGAGGGCTTTCCCATCTAGAAACGATGATGTGAAGGTCAAGATGGAGAAGGCGTGGTTATTATAACTCTTTAATTTTCCCTACTTTGGGAAGCCCGAGCACCTATATCAATGGCTGATGTCACGCGTACTTGAGGACTACTTCCACTTAACAGGGCACAAGATGTGCATTAATCCCCAACTCATTTCATAATGCATGTGTATATGTGAAGGAGATAGTTTGGAGGATGACTTAGGTGACAAAGAGGCAGTCAAGGAAACCATCGCCACCTATGCATACAAATAGGGGTCAAGGTACTATGATATCGCAAACATCAAGGACCTAGTAATGAAAATGGCCGCGCATCTAGTGATGAAGTTAATGGCCGGGAGAGATGGAACCAGTCAATAAGCCATGGTTACATGCTTGCAGGAGAATTTCAGAGGGAACCATCTACAACTTGTCTGCATTCATTGTAGAGGAGATTTTCAGTTACGTGAAGGAAGGTGACAAAATTCTCTTTGGCAATGTCCTGTTAACCATTGTGTTTTCAGAGATTGGAGTACCTGATGATCAGACAATTTCATGTGGGAGTACCCTGCTGAGGGCCCTTCACCCACAAAGAGATTTGAAAAATATGCTTGTGACACAATGACATCCCCCATAAGGCACGCTTGGAGAAATGGTATACATGCCTAAGGAATGCGTTCAGGTAGAATGGAGAATTCTTGAGTAGATGTCAGTGACTACCAAGGGAGAAGCTAAATTTGTGGTGTACCAAGATTTGTACGTGGGTAGATTTAGACTAACAAATGATACATGGAGCCCATGGTGCAAGCTCCCCTTCACTTTCATAGCTCAATACTTCCAAGCGGGAGTAAACGTGAGTTCAAAGAATCTAAGAAGTTGAAGCTGGATCTTGGTAACTGGATGGGACCATAGGGAAATGCACAGAGGATTGATCTACCCAGTGTAAGCACACATACATGGAGAGGTACATGTCGCATGAAATCCAAATGACAAGGCCCATGACGTTTCCCATTGCAGGAGGATCCACGGCATGTGTATACCTCCACATAAGGCCAAAATTTGAGAAAGGCGCATATACCGGAGAATGATGTCTCCATACCTGAAGATCCCATGGGTAGAAAGAAGCCCACACCCAAGAAGAGGGAAAGAGAAGAAGAAGCACCAGAGCACGAAGTAAGCATTCCGGTAGCAAGCACTAAACCTAAGCACCTACACGCGTAGGAAGAAATCCTCGGTAAAGGAGAAGACACCGGAAGAAGAGGCACCAGAGTAACCCCTCACCAAGGAGAAGTCACTAGAGGAAGTAGAGAAGGTTGAATCCCCTACCAAAGAGTCACCTCTCAAGAAAAAGTAGAGGATAGAAGAGGAAGCTGACTCGGAGGAGACCGATAGCTTGGAGAAATACATGGGTGGAAAGGATGATGACAGTGAAGAAGAAGATGACAGCAAGGAGGATGAGCTTGAAAGAGATCAAGAACCACCTATCTTTAGCGTGTACGATTGAAGAAGACAGGGAGAAGAGGAACAAGATTTCATGTTCACATGGTGCAAGAGTAGCTAGGATGAAGAAGGTTCCCAAGAAACAAGAAGAGGTGAGGATGTTGGCGTGCAAGAGTATGAACCTATAGGCTTTATAGAGGAGCATGAACCTATAAGCATTACAGAGAAGCAAGTAACCAAGGTAGCAGAAAGAGAGGCAATGAAAATGATTGAAGCCTTGGTAGAACAAGAATTGGAGCACAGTACTGACCTAGTGTTGGAGGAAGGTAAGGAGGAAAACATCGAGAAAGAGCAAGCCAAGATGAGAGGAGGTCCCAAGATAACGGTGAGTTTCCCAAAAGGTGTGTGCTCAAAAAGGAGGATCCTTGATGCAAAATGAGGACAGGTCATGAACTATGTGGATGACCAAAAGAAGGTGCTACGTGCGCACTTCTAGTGCATTATACCCACAGAAAGGCTTCTAGCCATGGAGTCATTTGACAAGAAGGGCACATACCCCAAGACAAGGAAGATGCTCTCTTGGTCATTTGAGTCCCATATTGACGAGCTAGACTTCGAAGTATGCAGAGGAGAAATCATGATGGTGCCAGAGTCTAAGGGATCTAATGCCTTGGTAAATTCCCAAAGAACTCTCAAATGAGCATCTCTATAATGCACTCAACAAATTCGTGGTCAAGATCGAGGCTAGGCTCTTTACAAGAAATGAAAGAATAAGGGTTCTACAGAAAAGCTAGAAAAGAAGGAAGAGGAGCTGGCTGAGAAGGCTAAAAGCTTGAAGCAAGAAGAGTTGATCAACGTGCAGCTGAATTGAAAACTAAGGGATGAGAAGGAAAAGGTGTAGGAGGTATACAAAAAGGAAGAGTCTATCAAGAGCACCATCATTTTAAAGCATCCATACCTAGCATCTCCCGCTTGTAAGTATGGGTCAACTCTTGAGTGCTTAGAATATTTGACATGCATCCTCACCATGGAGAGATAACCATTGGCCCTAGAGTCCACAAAAGAAGTGGCAGCATGCTTGGAGAAAGAGGACAAGTTGAAATTGGTAGCACTCATTGCTGAGTATAGCAAGGTGCTTGTGGATGTTAAGGTTGTTTCCCAATCTGTTGAGGTTGCGTATAATAATTGTACAGACAGGGATAGGGTAGCAAGCACCTTGGTCGTCACTCACGAAGCAAAGCTGAAGGAGTTTTACGAGAAGAATAAAGGAAATGGGGTGGAAAGGGACAGATTCCTTGCAGAGGTTGAAAGAAAATCTGAGGCCATTCAAACCTTAAGGGGTTCATTCAAAAATTTATTGAAGGAACTATACCCATAAATCACCAGGAGGATGGACACACTTGAATACATTACAAGAAATCGGATAAGGATGTTGACACTTTCAGCACCCAAGGAATTGGACTAAGTTTTGAGGAGGTAAGCACCCTAGTCGGTGACGTCTGTTAGAAAGCATAGAGTGAAATTGATGCCTGGAACAAGTAAGAGGCCAACTTGCAAAAGGATTTTCCTAGTTTCTTTGAGCTAACGTCATCCCCCATTCTTTCTTCTCTCCCACATTTCTCATCCCCTTAATCTTTTCTTTTCTTCAAGAAGTGTTCCCACGAATAGAGAATAGGCACGGTGTGGGGTGATGTTGGGCTCTAAAATATCAACTAAGTGCACTAAGGCACGTAGGCATGAAAGGCATGAGATTGAAGGATGAGTGCACAAGAATAAGGCACGCAAGGCCTAGTAGAAGAAGGGCGTGTAGGATAAGCCGCATGGACAGAGCCCAAGTTTTAGGACTTAGCCATTTTTGGCGTGAAAATCGGGGCCCGACCATGTATGCGAAGTAAATAAGGTTTCAATTTGATAGCATGGGGAACAGGTAAGGAATATGCTTAGTGATGGAGGTGCACATGGGAGACCATCATGTCAGAACATGCAGAGCCCATGCTAGAGGAGTAGGCGCACATAGGAGACCATCATGGCAGAATGTGGAGAGCCCATACCTGAAGGAACATGTTCCCATGGAGAGCCCATACGAGACACTTGGCAACATATCTGAGGCCGTAGAAGGAGGCGTTGGCACTTTAGGATGCCTATATATATGAGCACCTATAAGAGAGAAAGATACGATGGATGGTAGAAGGATCATAGGATCAAGAGAGTAATTTATTAAGGGGTCTGGGTTATGATTTTTTCTTTGTATGGATAAAGGACGTGATCCCTGTTGTGATGTATGACTTTGGTCTGATCAAGTTGTGGTAGTCTAAATGGATCCATTGATTGTAATGAGTATGAATGTAATGAGGATACAAACATAAATGAGCATGAGTATAGTTTATTTGATCCATATCCATATTGTTTCATTTATGTTCATGAATGTTATGTAACGGATGTAAGCTCTTATGTATTTCTTTTCTGTTGTAATCTATCTGTTGTTTGCAAGAACTTTCTGTTTAGAATGAACACAATTGTCTAGAGGCCGTTCTGAGTCCTATGATGATTATATGTATCATTGTCACCATTATTCATTAAGTTCCTAGTCTATATGATGGATTCCCACTAAACTCACATAAAAGAGACACTCGACACTCACGTGTGACTCGGGTGAGTGCCCATTTCCCACTGGGTGATAGGTCGGTGTGCATGGTATTCCCTTGTTATTCTAGTGGGTGCAAAAATGACTACACTTCCTCTTTTTGATGTGTTGGTCATGCCACTATTACCTCTAGTGTTTGATTACTTCTAGTCTCATCTCATCTAATTCATTTAACTAGGTAATTCTTGATTTTATGACTATGATAACTAAATTCCTACTTCAATAGATTTTTTAATGTCGAATCACGTACTCTATGGGAAAGATAGGTTTCTTCCTATAGACCATCTCATATGGAGCAAATCCTATTATTGTTTTCCAAGTTGTATTATAATGCCATATTACTTCAGTAAATTTTACACCGATTACTTCTTGAAACATTTATTTTTTGGTCAAGATGTTTTCTAGTTCCCTATTGGTAACCTCAACTTGACCATTTTCCTAAGGATGTTAATGGGATGACTTATTGTGCCTTACCTAATAAGTTTACGCAAAATCAATGATAACATTTGACATGAAGTGAGGTCCTTTGTTCGAGATGATTAACCTTGGTGCTCCAAATTTCTAAAACATATGCTCATATAATAAACTTACAACATTTTCATCTCTAGTGTACTAGAGAGATTTTACTTCAACCCACTTTGTTATATAATTTGTGCATACCATGATATATTCTTCCCATTGAAACATTGAATCAATTGGTCCTATATAAAATGAAATCCTTACTTCTCAGATGGTTCTAGAACTATCTAGGGTTAAAGAGGCATCCCATTTGACAATGTTAGTTTCCCCATATGTTGGCATATTTCACATTACCACACATAGTTCTTGACATCTTTGTGCATTGAAGGCTAGTAATATCTATCTCTTAGAACCTTATGAATTATTATTTTTACTAAATAATTCCCTCTTGATGGCTCATCATGGAAAGCTCAAAGTATATCAAATATTTCATCTTCAGTCACACACCTGTGTAAGTCATGATTAGGTCCCCATTTAAAGAGCATTCCAGCAAACCACTTATACATTATACTTTGCTTGATTAGTTATTTTCTTTTTTTTTGGGTGTAAGAAAAGATGGAAACTTCCCTATGGCCAAATAATTATCCATATCAACAAACCAAGGAGAACTAGTGGAAACAAAAATAAGTTCTCATCTGGGAAATCATCATTCACTTGTTCATCTATACCTGAAACAATTATTCTTGAAAGAAAATCAGCTACCACATTTTCTTTACCAAGTTTATCAACAATTTTAATATTGAATTCTTGTAACAATAACAACCATCTAGTAATTCTTTCTTGAACTAAGGGTTTTTCCATTAAATATCTAATTGTAGGATGCTCTATATAAATGAATACTATATACTCTATGATGTAGTGGTGAAATTTTTGATTGCATAAACAACTGCAAGAAATTATTTTTCTGTGGTAGTATAGTTCCTTTCAGCTAGGGAGATATTTTTACTAATGTAATAAATTGCATGCATTACCTCTCCCTCTTCTTGTTGACCCAAAATAGCCCCAACTGCCTCATTGGAAGCATCAATTTGAATATGAAAATGAAACTTCTAATTTGGTCACCTAAGGATTAGAGTATGGATTATTTGTACTTTTATAATGTCAAAATCCTTTTGACAAGCCTTTGTCCACTAAAATTCAGAATCCTTAGTTAAAAGTGCAAACAATGGAGAGGTTATTTTGCTAAAGTCAGAGATAAATCTCCTATAATAACCTACATGTCCTAAGAAACTTCGTACCTCAATCTAATTCTTAGGTGATATGATTTTTACAATGATCTTCACTTTGTCTAGGTCTACTTTGATTCCTTCCACTGAAATATGGTGTCCCAAAACTATCCCTTGTTCCATCATAAAAAAACTTCTCATGATTGAGAGATAATTGATGTTTTTCACACCTAGAAATAACTTTATCCAAGTTATTCATTTCCTCTTAGAATATAGTTCCATAGATTATAAATTCATCCATATAATTTCCACATTCATGAGTAAGATCGGAAAAAATTGCTAACATTGTTCATTGAAAAGTAGTATGAACATTACATAGACCAAAAGGTAAAACTCTATAAGAAAATGTCCCCCATGGGCAAGTGAATGTGGTATTATCTTGGTCTTCTGGTGCTACCATTTTTGGTTGTATCCACTAAAGCCATCTAGAAATGAAAAATATATTTTCCCTGATAGGTTATCCAAAACTTGGTCAATGAAGGGTAAAGGGAAATAGTCTCTATGAGTAATGGAGACACCTTAAATTTTCCATTTTTCTTAGGTATTATGACCAATGGAGATACCCACTGACTGTTTAAGATTGGATAAATAAATCCTACTTGGAGTAGTTTCTCAATTTCAGTCTTTACAATGTCTCTTAGGGCAGGGTTTATCCTTCTTTGGGGTTGCCTAACTAGTCTAGAATCAATTGTATAGATGTGATGTGTGCAAATGTTAGGATGAATACCCTTCATATCATTGTATTCCCAAGAAAAAGCTTGAGGATGAGAGCATAAAATCTTAAATAGGCATTCTCCTCTTGATTGGTGAGCCAACTATTAATTGTCAATGCCTTCCCTAGAAAGATAGGTAACTATTTAGTATCTGGGTGGAGATAATTTACCATTGGATACTCTCTTAGAAGTGAGTTCAAGGGACATCTATGAGGTAGAAACCTATGGATTTCAGAGATGTTATGGAAAACACACTCCCAATTAATGTTTCTTATAAAAGGACAGACTAATGGTTACATATTTTCATCTAAGATCTCCTCTTCCTTTACCTCTAATGCTTGTGAATGAAGCTCAGAGGAATCCCAAAGATTGAATTTGTTCTCGAGTGTTCTTATATTATTACCATAGCTAATAAAGACATAACATCCTCGGTTTCATCGATTCACCAATACACCATTGATTGCATGAAATGGAAAAAGGTTTTACAACTAGGTATAGATATATTTTCTTTGCATCATGTCCATTAGTCATGGCATGTCTCATGTCCCACGGTCAATAAGTGTTGCTACAGTTGCTAACCATGGGCATCCTAAGATTAAGGGATATCTAATTTTCTTATTCTTTGTCTTAATAACCATGAAGTCTATAGAATAATCCCATGACTCAATCATGATTGTTACATCTTCTATGACTCCCTTGGGTTTAGCAATAGATTGATCGGCCATTTTTAAGACTATTGGAGTTGATTGTAAATCAAGAAGAGACAATGTTGATAAGGTATTTTTATCATTACATTGATTGCAGCTCCTAAGTCAATCAAAACATTTGGAATTTCCACATTTCCAATACAAATTGTGACTATAGGACTCCCAAGATCACCATATTTGGGAGGAATCATCTTTCCTTCCAATACACTAGCCAATTTTCCATCGACCTGTATTGTTCTTGGTTGGTTTCTCTTTCTTCCTGGATTTTTGACACACAGTTCCTTGATTGTTTTATTTAGCTCTCTAGGATCTCTTAAATCTTACTAAAGGGGAATTCCAATTCTTAATTTCTTCAATACTTGAATCAAATCTAACTCAGATCCCTCCTAGTTTGAAATATTGTTTTTATTTAAAAACCTAGATGGGAATGGTTTGTTTGGAAGTATGTCAAATGAATTTTCAAGAGTTGATTTATGTTTTGTCTCTTCTTATCCTCCCCTTTCTTTTGAAACATTTTTAAGATTAGTGAATAATTTTTAGAAGCTATATTTCATGAGCGTAACAGGATGTTATCACAATCAATGGAGTTTACTACGATTATTGTTTAGTTTCAATGATGTACTATGGATATCCCTATTTCACATTCTTATGATTAGCAACATTCTAAGCTAGAATTTTAGTTTGGACTAGTTGTTCAGCTAGGGTAGAAGTGGTTGTAACTATTGACAAAGCTTATTATATTCCCTATGGTCTATATTGGTTATAAAATAATTGACCATATCCTTAAGAAGAATTCCATTGTTATTGATATTGTGGATTAAATAGTTGGAATGATGGTGATTTTTGTTAGTTTGGGATCTAAGGTTGTTGATAAAACGTTGGTTGTACATTCCACTGTGGACCCCATTCTTGTGGAACTTTTTGATTCCAAGGTTGAGGATAGGACCATGGTGTGTTCCATTCATGTTTATCCCTACATCTAGGACAATATATGAATAATGGCTCTGTGTTCTTTCTTTTTCCCTATCCACCATTGTATTGAGTTATACTAGGATATCCATTCTTAAGTTTGTAATATCTTCCCTTAACTTTGTTATATCTCCTTTAACAATCTTGTCGTTATGTTTCAGTATATTTGGGTGAGTTTGGGAATAATTTCTATAGAGATCAATGATGTCTGTAAACTCAAGTTTGTTCATATCTCCTTTTCCCATTAAGTTAAAAGCCTCTTGAGTGTCCTCATCCAATCCTTTGAGAAATAGTGTTTTCAAAAGGGAAATTTCTAGGCCTGTACCACACCTCCTATGAAGGAAAATAAATCGATCAAGATAATCTTCTACACTTTCATCTTCCTTCTAGTTTATCCTAAAAATTTCTTCCCTACAGTCTCTAACCCTACAATAATCTTGGTATTTTTCTAAGAAAATTATTTCCATCTCTTCCCAAGTATGGACAGATTTGGGGTTAGGCCCATGAACCATATCATTATTGTATATTTTAAGGTTGAGGGAAACAACTTCAACTTCTGAGTGTTAGAGGTGTAATCATAGGTTTGGCATAACACTTTGAATTCAAATAAAAATTGATCAGATCTTCTAATAATAATCCCCTAAATATTGGTATAATTTAGGGGTATATGTTCTTTATAGGGCCTCATCTATTGGGATAAGGGAATGTCCTTCCCATTGGTGGGTTACCATTTTTTCCTCCATTAGGATTATCCACTCCATCCTGTCATCCTCTCTTGTTGCTCAACTAGTTCCACTAGTAAATTTTGAGGGGGGTTATTCAAGTTTACTCTTACAAACCTACCTCTATTATCTCTAGGTCTAAACATAAACTTATAACATGCTTAATAACAATTTCCCAACTATAAGTGCTTATTTGATTACCCTATTCCACATACTCCAAAAGACCAAAAAAAGACACTTGTTGTCACCACAAGACCTTTTATATTCAAAAGAAAGAGTATGGAAAAATAAATTCTAAATGGAAACTTACCAGGTTATCAGAAAGCATGCAAGTTAGTACCTTGATCTTTGATAACACCTTTATAAATCCTGAAGATGGCACCAAAAAGTGATGAGTGTTGGTTATACTCGCACTTTAATCTTTCAATAATTGTCAATACCATGGTAGTGTCCATGGTTGTTTGTAAAAAATATTGGTTGAAATTGTATTGAGCATGCAACTAAATTAACTAAATAATAAACAACTATTATATCTAGAAATTTTTCCTATCTTATCAAATCTTGATGAAACAAAAACAAATCTAACTCTATAATTTTAAAGTAACTAAAACATGTTGAAATGAAATAATAGTTCAAATAATGAAAATGTTGTAATGCATGAAAGAAATCAAACTGTTGATTAAACAAGAAATAAGTAAATACATAACACTTCCCTTCACATTGGGGAGGAGTGGCCCTTGATCCTTTCCTCTGATCTGGTTGTAACGTATCACTTATAGAAACAAAACTGAATTCATAATCATGCCCTTTTTATTTATCAATAATGTTTCAATGCAATTCCTTCTTTTCAAAAATGTAAACCTTCTATAATCCTAATACATCTTCCTTATATATTAGGAAAATTCAATTTCTTATTCAAGATAACTTTTTATTCTTAATATTCATGCAAGAACTACATGTAGTGGTTAACTGGACAAATCTATATTGGAATGACAACATAAATGAAAATAATACATTCAAGATTCCATCATGCATGTGACTTGTTGATCAGACTCATCTTCTAATTGATAGTGAAGTTATTGTTATCAACACTCAACTATTGTTGGATATCAATGGAGTTTTAAATAAATCAAGTAATGGATCTCCTCACATAGTGGAAGTTTCCAAAAAATAAGGACCCACAGCTTGTCGGTTTACTTGTGTTTAACTCAAATGATCTGAATGGCTAAAGAATTAGTTTTGACCTTAACAACCCAAGTCCAAAATAGGATTGATGTTGACTAGGGGATCCATAAATTGTGCAAATCACATGTTGACTAGGTTAATTTCATGCTCTATTATTCCTACACTCCATTGTGTGAGTCTTGTGCTTCGTTGTGTGAGTCTTGCACTAGGATTATGCAAGTCCTATGTTAGGCTTATTTGAGTCCTACTTTAGGCTTATGAAAATTCCTTCCATTCACACTTTTTAGCTCAAAAAAATAATTTATATCCATCAACACAATGAAGCATATGAAATATAAAAAATAACCAATATTTATGCACAAAACTTCTCTTAAAGCACACAAAAGTATTATTTATAATAATTCTAATTAAATTGAGGATTGGAATGGGAATTCTAAAGTCTCATCATATCTCATGACATTGTGATACCCTATGCACCAACATGACTAATACCCAGAAAATGATTTTTATCTTAAATGAATGTGGTATAAATGGCATGGGTTGGTCTTAGGGAGGTTATCAATAATTTGAATAATAATGAGTACTACACACCCAACAAAAAGGGAATTAATTAATGTGTCAAAATTCATAGGTCTTATGGAAAAGGCAATCCTAAAACCGTGATCAAAATTCATTTATCACAATAATCCTCTTACAACCAAAAAAACCCCTAATATATCACTAGAAACACCATTAGAAAGAAACAATACCAAATTTTCTTCATCTAGTGACCATAATCCATCAACTGATCCTAATCTCATTATTATCAAGTTGTTAGATAAAATGCTCATTATACAATCCTACACTACTTATTACATGTTCTAAATGTAATATCATATTCTATAAGTGACTTCTTATCCAAAACACATCCTTATAGGTCCTAATCAACCTTCACCACCTCATTTTCCTTTAGATGCTAATGACGATCCCATCCCTCGTATAATTCACAATAAGATTCTCCAAACATTTAAAAATGAACCCTTATCCCTTTACATAGATTTTATTTATATAGGGGAGTTTATCACACCATGCCTTATGATGGGTCAATTAATCGACCATTTATCTGAATAAATTTGGAGACACATTGAAAGATTGGATCCAAACCAATACATATTCCATAACTAAGATCCTAGAAAAGACCTTTATAATAGACACTCTAGAATGGTATAAGAAACTTCCTTCATACTCTATTATTGATTTAGAAACTTTGGTTCAAGCCTTAATGAAGGAATTTCAGTAGCATGACCTTCTACGAGAATGCATTTTAGAAGTTCATCAATCTCAAACAATATTCTAATGAATCAAACCATGATTTCATTAAATGATGGAAGATTATATCTAATCAAGTGGACCATCACCTTTATAATAAAAACTTGTGATAATTATTCCTCAATTATCTTATTCCTAATATCTAATACAAGGTTTTATCATTTTCTTCGCAATAGTGGAAGAGGATATTAATCAACAAAAACTAAAGGATTACCTTATGAGGGAATTTTAGAAACCATTTAAACCTTCACACACCCTTAAATCAATGTATAATAACATTCACCCTCAATCCCTTTATATAACCAAATTTAACATGCATTCCTCTTTAAACAATGATAATTGAAGTGTTATTTCTCATTACCCACACCCCCTTCCTTTGTCACATGGTGAGTTATTGCAATATATTTGTACTCCTTACATGTTTTTCCATAAAATAAACCATTGGATTCCTTTAAATCCAATCTCTTTTGTTGGTGGTATATAACTATTAGTCACTCCTAGGAGGATTTTTTAGATCTTAAGAAGGATTCCTTTGATTTCTTTTTTAGAGCCTAATTTGACACCAATGTTATCATTCAAGAATGTTATAAGAAATATCAATCCCTTCTATAAGATCATAATAATTTTAAATATAGGACTAACTATAATATGGATCTAATGAACCACTTTTTAGGTACTATGGAAGGATCCTATGATCACAATTATATCAATTCCTAATACGTCAATATAACTAAAGTCAACTATTGATGTAACATTAAACATAAGGATCCCATCCATAAACCTATAAATATATCATGTTCATATTAAAATATCACTGAAACCTCTTATAAATAACCTAATGATGAGCTTTCTCCCTTGGTCAATCCTCGTCACAAATATACAACATAAATCCACTCTACAAATTCTATTCCTCCACCTTCGATAAGGATATTGAATCTTACAAGTCTTATCTATCCATAAAATCCCTCCTCTACTTCTCATCCCCTTAAATACCACTATAGAACTTATCTTAGGACACAATGTCATTTCCTAGAAGAACTCAATTCTATGATTTACAAAATAACCATGATAGATCTCAAGTGTACTTCTTCAAAGCATAATAAATTCCTCATGTAATAACTTTATCACTTGAGGATGATTTTGATGAGGAAAATAATCTTTCTCCATCACACATTTTCCTAACCCCAAAACTCATAATATTAAAACCATCACTACCTCAAAAAATTCCAAATCCCTAGCCGAATGATTCCCCAAATATGATATGATTAATGATGAAGCATTATTCCATGTTGATGATCCTAAAATTCTTATTAGTGTCATCATATAAGATGCCCAAGTAGGAATAGTCCTAGTGGATGAAGGTTCCTAAATCAATGTCACTTCCTTCTCTCATTAACAACCTTGGTTCTCCCACTAATGAACTCAAGATTTTTTGAATCAATTTTCATGGATTTGATGAAACTCATCAAAAACCATTGAATTTTATTTGTCTCCCCATAATTATTGGCCCCAAGACCATTCTCACCAAGCTCATGGTTCCATACTAACCTCTCTCTTGCAATCTCTTTCATGGATGACCTTAAACACATCACATGTGTGTAGTCACATCATCTATGTACCAATGCATTGATTTCATCCATATTAATCAATTATATGAACATGAATATGATCCAAATCCTTGGGGTATACATTTCCCCTTTTTGATAAACCTTTTCACATTTACATTGCTTCTATGGTACCGAATATCCCATACCATGAGTTTTATAACTATATACCTAGTATTTATGTCACCTTATTTGACTCAAATTATTATGAACCTAATGAATTACAAAAAATGGTTAGTAAAAATATTTACTAAATATAGTTACACTTTGGATTCCTTTGGAGAATCTTGAGACGATTTTCTCCTATTTTATAATCTAAAGAACCTCATTGTAATTATGCTTGCTTTATTCATTGATATGGTAATCCTGTTGAAATTTATGAACTTGAGATCATGCATCTCTTCATAAACCCTTTATCTCTACACTCTTTTGTAAAAATTGGGATCATGGCCCATGATGATACCTTTGACTCCAACATGCATGATTATGATACTTTTACAACTCATTTTACTTCACCTATCATCAATGAATACTAAATTATATCTCAATATGAATCACTCCATTTATATGTTCATCATTACCAATACAAATTGGAAAGAAAACACACCTTCAATCATGATACTTACATTAATTACGCATCATACAATTTTGATCCGCCTTCATATGATACAAGTGATAGTGAAGATGAGGAAACTTTACCTTATGTCCTACTAGCTAATCCTCCATTGCTTGATACCCATTTGATCCTCCAAAAATATTTTATTATGTAACTAAGAATAAATTATTAGTCAACTCCTCCTCTTGAAATGATCACATATGTGATCCCCATGTCTAATTTAGTTCATCATAGAACATATTTTCCTAAAATAATCAATCGATCCGTAGAATACATGGTTGATTCTATCTAGAAATTTGTACTACATCTCAATTCCATTGATGTATGTGCTACTAGAATTAATAATCACATCGATTAAATTATGTCCTCTCAATATTTTCATTATCATGTCACTCTAGATGCTAAAGTATTAGATGTAAGATAAATTAGTTCTCATTAACATCATATCAATAAATAATATGTGGCCCTCAAAATTGATGTAAATTATACTAGTACACTACCTGTATTTTATCATGATGATGTCATCCTTGAGTTACTACATATATGTGAGAATAACATTCCTCCTAAATATCATAAACTCAACCAACTCTATGATAAACCCCCATATATTTGATAAATGCTTTGCCACATATGATCTTATTAGTGGCATGTTTTCTAAGCTTCCTAAATATCCACATAATTTTCAATAAAACAACACCTTTCTCACTGAAATCACCATTAATATTCAAATCAATGATGATTCATCCCATGTATTCATGTTTGTTGACTTTTTTCCTCATATACATGATAAACATCATGAATTCCTTCATAAAAAAATCATTTTTTACTTGGGGATACTTTAACATGTCTAACACTAATCATGATATTATGACACAACATTATCACTTATCCCTGATGTTGCACTTGTTAGGCAAAACATTCATAATTTCCCCCTAAAATTAATAATTTGTGTCATAAATAAATCATAAATCTTCTTGATGCCAAATTCATTCATTCCATATACTATTATGAATGGGTTTCTAATATTATCATGTCCATAATAATGTTGTGTTAGCCATTCATATCTTCATTGACATTCTTAATAATTTATTTTTCCTAAGGATATCTTCCCTTTTTCTTCCATTGGTGTTATTTTCAATGCTACATAATTTCACAAAATGTTATCCCGTATGAATGGATTTTCTAGCTACAACCAAATCCAAATAACACCTAAAGAAAAATTTAATACAAAAGTATTCACTCTGAATTTAGAACCTATTGTTATGTTAATATGCCATTTGACCTTAAAACACAATGGTAATTTATTAACAAGATATGAAACAAATCTTTCATGATGTCATTCATAAAATCACTAAATTTTATGTGGATTTCCTTCTTGTAAATTTTTTGACATGCAGAGGATCATTTTCATGACCTAGACATTTCTCTTTAATACCTTCATAAATACAAGGTCCACTTTAATCTAGGAAAATGTATCATTTTTTCAATAAAGGAAAATTCTTAGGATTCATCATCTCTAAACACAAAATAGATGTGGATCCCGTTAAGAATAAAATCCATAATTGACATTCCTCATCCTAAATATATACTAGATATATACACTTTCCTCGGGAAGCTTAGGGAAATCTAAAAGTTTATCCCTAAATTTTCCTATCATATTCATTCAATCAAACATATTCTTAAAAAGGACATTGCACTTAAAGGGACTAAATATTATCAAAAATCCTTTGATAATTTTAAAACAACTCTCCTTGATACACCTACACTACATCCTCAATTGCTCAATCATTCACTTAATCAGTATACCTCTTCTACCCTTTATCAAAGTGGAGGAAATGTTGGCTAAATAGGATGAAAAAGGTAAAGAGAATGTAATTTTCTACATTTGTCAATCTCTTCTTAATTATTAAATTCATTATACATGTGTTGAATATGCTTTCCTATCCATATATTTCATTTCAACTAATATTTTCCTTTGAAGGATTTACAAAACCACTTATGTAATCATCCATAATAATCCCATCCACCATTTCTTTTCCCATTTTTTCCTTCCTATGTATCACATCAATAGATGGATGGTGCTCCTTATGTAATTTGACCTATGTATCATTATGTAAAAGGATGTTATATTTCAGGTCATTGGAGTTCAATTTGTTTTTGTTCAAATATCCACAACCCAACCCACTCCATATTCCCTACTTGATGAAGAAATATTACTAATTAAAGGAATGGATCAATATATTATAATTAATTATTACTACTATATCTTCATTGTTGATCTTGAATAACATAACCTCACAGTTGGTAAAGATAAAATTAAACTTGAGGAATAAGAAATCATTAATAAATTTGGAATATCCATTTTATCATATCAAAATGTCTTCGAGGATCTGGGGAAGGTTGTGTTCTCATAGATCCCTCAAGAAAGACACTTCCTTACTCTTTTTAAATTGAATCTGATGTTACCAATAACATGGCTCAAAATGAATCTCTTATACTCGACATGAAATTCACTCTTATTTCAAACATCACATATATCCATGACAGGTTATTCCTAAATTTTTTTCTAACAATTCAAGAACACCTATAAATGTCGATGTGAAAATATAAAATCATATCATGGCACAATCCAAGAATTAGCATGGAAATTCACTTCTTTCGCCATTGAATCTATTCCTAGGGAAAAAAATTCCTTGGTTGATTGTTGGGCTTCATCAACTACAAAATTTAAACCTCACTGGATCTCCAAAAAATAAATACAAGATCTAAGTCTTCAAGACACCTTCCACAACCTTATCTTTATTATAATATTATTTTTCACATGAATTTTTTCCATAATACCCACAATTCATGGTATAATGACATCATCTAATTCATCCAACACAAAACATACCCTCTGGAATAAAATTCTCGTAAAATAAATAAGATCCATAAGAAATCTCTAAAATACATCATCAAAGACAACATCCTCTACTATCAAAACTTTTAGGCACCTAATCTATTATATCTTTGAGGATGAATCTCCCTCTTTCCTCAAATAAGTGCATATGGAACTTGGAGTGGACACTGTGGTAGCCATACCAAAACTCATAAATGCCTTGTTATAGGTTACTTATTGGCCTACCCTAGAATATGATGCATATTCCTTCACTAATAAATTTAAACCATTCAAATACCATGATGATGTTATTCACACTCCACTAGATGAGCTTTAAGTCCTCGAAGCTCCCTAAATTTTAAATATTTGGGTACTAGACTATATTGGTAAACTCCCTCACTCTCAAGATGGACATATTTTCATCATTACAACCATTGAATATATTTCCTATTGGGCTGAAGTAGTGCCTCTAACCAATATTACCAACCTCACCACTTATAATTTTATCCTTAATCAAATTATCTTCTCTTTTTAATTCCTAACACAATCATCTCTAATAATGGTGAAAACACCAAATGCAAAGAAATAAAAAGTAAAATCTATGTGAAATTTAAAATCAAACACAAATTATCAATTCCTTAGCATCCCTCATGTAATGGGAAGGCTTAATATTCTAATAAAATCCTCCAAAAGAACATATATGAATCAAACCCTTACTTTCATCTCATTTTTACCCAATACTTCAGGATTTTCCTATCGTATCTATAGTGTTACTAGGCAAACCCCATTCTCATTTTTACACTATGAAGTGGTGCTTCCACTCAAGGTGGAATTTCCTTCCCTATGCATCTATCTCCATAGGGTCATTTCTTGATGAAGAAATATATAAGGCCCATTAACATTTCCTTGACTTCCTTAATGAGAAATGTGATAATGATGTCTATCACAATGCCAATACAAAAATTATGTAGCCAAACAACCCAAAATACTTTTCACGTCTAGAAAATTTTAAGTAGTGAACCTCATCTTGAAATTAGATTATACCCATGACAAAGAAGTAAAATATTATCAAAATGGTGGGGATCCTATCTCATAAAATGCATTATAGGTCATAATACTTATCATCTATAAACTAACAAACTTCATATGTTTAAAGAACCAAGAAATGCACACTTTCTCAATAAATTCTACACTTCATGTTCTCATCTACCCTCTTATACATAACCACCTTTCTAACACATTCTTCAAATTAACTACTTCATTGCTTCATATATTAGAAACTTTGGTAATTTATCTATCTCTTAAAGGTTGTTAATTCCACGACATTACATCTTAGTTAGCACCTTTTATCACTTATTATTATCCCTATAGAATCTACCCACTAGTTTTTTTCACTCTTCAGCATTACTTTACACCTCTCATTTATCATCCATCCTATTGCCTCTTAGTTATGTGATTTATGTATTATTTTACTAATTATATTCTAGTGTTACTTTTACATCTTTCTTCTTTAGGGTTCCTTGTCATAGGTAAGTTAAATGAAACTGGAAGGTAGGTGTGAGATAGGTATATTTCATTTAGTGGATATTATTTATTTTCTTTACAACATTTTCATTACTTTTAATTTCATGATTAACTTTCAATTTTAATGGTTGCATATATTTTTTCTGAATAAAATCATGTGTTTCACTATTTTGACACAAGTTGAACTTTAGTTGGGACATATGTATACACCTCATATTTTATGCTTGCTAATTTTTTTCTTTTGTGTAGGGCCTCTTGATGTATCTTCCTCCTAAGTAGGTGCCTCAAAGGGCCTACTACGAGTAAGGTGTGATTTAACTTGGTAACATGGGTTAGACCATAACATTTGAGAGATGTCACTATTATCCCATAGTTCTCCTAACCTTGCCTCATTTCTTCCTTTTATCCATACATCGCATACATCATGCTTACTTTTCTCATTATGTCTAATTTTTTTATAGTTATTGCACACTATTAACCATGATTTCACCCACCTATGACCTTATTCATTACCTTTATTTACCTTATAGCTTCCACATAAAATGTTTTTCACCCCTTTGTCTTTATTCCATAAAGACTAATGTCATGTATGTGGGTGATGGTGTCAAATCTAGGTTTTCCATAGTCAATTCTATGTCTTGTAGGTAATGGTTTTAGGTATATATACCCCTCCCTTATTTTCATTTATAACAACCAATTCATCATCAATTTATCATATATAAAGGCACTTATTGACCACACATTTATTCACTCTTCCATACCTTCTTGTTAGAACTAAGGATTTGGAGCTTACCCTTTTACATTTTGGTCACAATAGTGAGTTAAAAATGTATGTCTTCATTTACCCTTCTCTATCCATATCAATTTTCTCTTTATTTGATTATCTCAAGGGAGGATTATGCATCAACATTCACACACATGGTAATTATTTCTAACTCTTCTTAATTTATTATCATGTGCTTATATATTATAGATTTGTCATTGATTGATATATATATATTAGATTATATATGTTTTATTTGATATATTTCATTGTCTGATTACATTACACCCCTTGTATTTATCCATCCCTTGATTAATATTATTCTAAATCCTAATAGGATACCTATCTTTATCTTAGGTATAGGTGTTGGAAAAATATAGCTATTATAGTTTTAGGGTCACTATCCTTTATAAAATTATGAAACTTTACTCAATCACCATTGCATATACATTGTGTGTATAGACTTATATTATATCCCTACATTTGAGAACTAACTACGAACCTATATTTTCCTATCATACAAGCTTTATTATGAAATACATCCTAACCAAGAGGGGTCTTACACCTCATTTTGTATAATGTTTAAAAATGGGACATATTTAGATAAGAGTAATATGTATTAGTATAAGAAAATTTTATTCAATGAATATAATATTACCGTTTATTTTACTTATCCATAATGTACATTCTTAACATGTCCTCAAGGACTTGATTTACTTCCTCAAATTTCCACCCATTTCCAGATGTCGGGAAGAACTGAAATTCAACTTAGAACCAAAACAACTATAAAGGTTTTCCAAAAACTATAACTAAATATTTTATCTCTATCATAAACAATTATTTTAGGAATTTCATGTAATTAGACAAATTCCTTAACAAACCTTTCATCTAACATTGGGCGTTATATTTAAGATTTCTTGGAATAAAGTGTGCAACCTTTGTTAATTTGTCCATAATAATAAGAAGACGTACATGCCTATGTTAGATTAAAGGAAAATCATATATGAAATCCATAGAAAAGATAACCCATTTTTCATTAGGGTTATCAATTTGATATAAAATTCTCAAAGATGGAAATGTTTAGCCGTTACCTACTAACATTCCAAATATATAATTATAATCCTACCTACTTCATTATACTTTCTAGGACAAAATAAAAACCTTTCAGTTCATTATTCATTTTAATGACTATATGGTGAGACAAATGTGAATCTTTGTGAACTTAGCTCATAGCTTTATCACGTAAACCATCTAAAATGGGCACAAAGATCCTTCTTTCATACCTTAAAAATATAACATAGTCCAAGGAATACCCAATAAAAATTAATTCTTTGGGATCCTTTCCTTGTTCTACACAAACTTCTTGATAGAAACCACATTGAATTTAATTCTATAAGACTAAATTTCTAAAATTATATTTTATTCTCAAGATGGAAGGGAGGAAAAATATCACATGAGTACATCAGTGACTCAAATTTATCTACCCTTTATTGGTTCTCATTTTGAGCATGTACCTTAAACTAAACCCGACTCTTCCAAAAAAATTCCCATACCCATTAACTTAGCTTTACATAATTTCCATGATCCAATAAAATTATCCCTTGAACTACTTTTTCTCAAATCATAATGAGCACGTGTCAAGTAAAAGTTGCAATGTTATTTGTACGTTAACTCTTACATGAATTTTGCATGATCTATGGGATAGTAATGATTTAACTAGTTTGAAATGGACATTCTTGAAACTCAAATAAATTGACTATGAATGCTTGAAGACATGAACAAAAATTCTTTCCTTTGCAAAATCTATGTTTTGTTTATATATGCAAAGTTGTAATCTCGCCCCACTTTGCTGTTGATGTGGTGATCTCTAGGAGAATTCACATTGGTGGAGGCATCAAGTATACTTGCACTTTTGTGTAAAAATGTAAAATGTAAATATATCCACGAGCCTCAACACAAGAATATACAATGGAATATTCTAAAGGAAGATCAGGGCTGTTTTACAAATTTGCACTTTTACAACGTGCATCTTATATCCAAAAATGTAAACTACACTCAAATCCCGGGACCCAAAATACACACGTCATTAGGATAACACAAGATGGAAAGTGAGCATCTCATAAACACTTACACTTTGTAGTTTCACACTTCATGTAAAATTTTAAAGTGCATCTGAAGCCTTGACGCCTAACAAAAGACACATGTCATCCAAATGATTTAGCTCATTATCAAGGCCTCAATAAACTTTACAATTTTTACTTCTTGATCAAAAACAAAAGTGCAAACTGGGCTCCAAGCTCCACTCCTCGCCAAAATGGACATGTGGATGGTTCTCATTCAAATAATAACAATGGATAAGAATGAATATAATGTATTCATTGAAAATTGCAATATTCAATGACTGAGATTGAATATAATGTATTTATGTATTTTAGAATTGACGTTACTCACGTGAAGGGATTATAGGTTCAAAGTTTTACTAAGTATTTCACATTTCTACCTTCTTGCGACAAAATTGAGCATTTTAGAGCCCTAAATTTGCAATCTTGGATTACGAGATGGAACCAATGGAATAAAAATAGTAGTGTTTGAGAGAATTGAAGTACACATAATGCATATGTAACTAGACTTTTAAAATAAATAAGAAAACTCGGTGTAAGTCTCCCAAAAAATTAAAGATTGCTTAAATTTCTTGTCTGCATTCAAGAGGCTTTTTAAGAAGCATATGTGGTTTATACTTCCCCTCCTACATTGGGTCCTTCCTTAACTCCCATAGCACTTGAATAACCCATTTCCATTAATTACCAAGTAAAATAAAGACCAAAGTAATTGGAACCCATGTTACTTCACATATTATAAGTAATTTGGATGAGGTGAAAAGCACTAACCTAGGGAATTGCCACCTATAGGATTTCCTATAAAGATTGTGTGCCCCTGATAGAAGTGATTACATGACAGAAATTGATGTCGGTATTATTGCTTTATCTACTACTTTCCCACCCTCCATACATTTCATAGAACTAGTATGGAATTGTGCTGAAAACTACAACCCAGAAACCAGGGAAGTATTGGACGGAAGTGGTGCTAGAGTTCTCTCTTTTTCACCTAAGGCATTTAGAAAAATATTGGGATTTCCCGGGCTGAGAAGCCAGTAAAAATTGACATACATTCAGATTAAGACCTATGGAATTCCAAACATGTTGAATATGCTAAAATTATGAACACTCAGTTGTTGATAAAGAACAGAGGTTCTTCTTCCAGGGTCCCAAAGAAGTTAACCAAATCACACTTTGTGGAAGAATTTGAGGACATCATTACTCTACTAAGTAGTTGTAGGTTTAAAATTAGCACATGATTTCTAAGAATGGATGTTCAATTACATCCATATCATCCTGTGTAGTACTCAGAAGGTTTATTAGGCCACATTCATAAGTACTTATATCCATGATCAGCTCATTAAGATGGTTGTACAAATTAGAGAAGGCACTACTATCATGTGTGAATTCTATATGATGTCATACCTTGTTTACAAAGTTGCATGTCACAAATACCTCCCTGGTATCCCAAGAATGAAGTATTTCACCACCCATAGGGTATATGATGTATACTCTCAGTTGAATCTAGATAATCATAGGATAAATTTCATAAAGATAAATGATGCTTTCTTTGTACCTATTATATTCCTTTGTAGACTAGAATGGGAGTAGTATAAGATATACGTAATTGTGAAAAAGGTAATAAATGAGTATGTATGCTA
The DNA here is from genome assembly GCA_018340775.1 of Taxus wallichiana var. yunnanensis. Classification (NCBI taxonomy): domain Eukaryota; kingdom Viridiplantae; phylum Streptophyta; class Pinopsida; order Cupressales; family Taxaceae; genus Taxus; species Taxus wallichiana. The sequence continues at coordinate 441,615,494 of CM031235.1, read as the reverse complement.
CTTTACGTAATTTAGATTCTTTACTTACATAAGGGTGTTGGTGTATATGACTTGTTTCATCGTCATTCGACATTTTTTCCACCATTGATGGTTAGTCATCTCACTTAGTGAGAATAGGTCATAGTGGAATAAGTCAATAGGGTTAGTTAGGGTTGTGTACATGTGTCATGCACAATAGTTACACAACATTCCTATATGTAACTATTTTTTAATCTATGAGCATGTTAAACACATCGTTGTATTTTTATACTTGATTCTCATTTTGATTCAATCTCTTGCTTACTATGTGAAGCGTTCACAAATCCATTGAAGTGCAACCTTGTTTGATGTGTGTAGGGTTCCAAGTTGATCCTCGTAGAACACTCGAGCTCCTAGAAGGAAAAAAATTCTAGAAATGGTACAACCCACTCAAGCACATGATTAGTATAATGCTTAGAAATCAAACTTTTGAAACTACCAATATTCTAGTTTTTAGATATTTAAAGGCAAAAGGAACAAAAAAATGTTTAATTATATGCCCATATAATACTAGTAATAAATTAATTAAAGATTTTATTAAACTAGAGAGCGGGATAAGCTAATTCGGATGGGTACTCTTAGATCCACAAAATCTCATTCTCTCATTTCTAGTCATGATAAATCCGGGGTTTCAAAGAGAAGAAGCATGATAGTAAGGATCATGAGATTAAAAAGGACCAATCCACCACCAAATAAAAATTTCCACTTCCTCTTCTAGTTCTAAAACTCCTAAAGAACATATCAAATGTGGGTACTGCAGTGGTAGACATGAAGAAGAAAAAAATTTAAAGAAGAATATTGACCTCCTCATGAGTCTTCTTGAGAAGAACAACATAGGAGTTCCTAATTCTCTCAAGCCATCTTCATCATCAACTCACAAAATTTCTAAGGAAAAATAAAAATATAATGGAAGGGGAAAGTGAAAAAAAAAAGAATCAACCAATGTAATAAAAATCAAGAGATTTAGTTGTAGTTGTGTCACCTACTCCTACATGGGTGATTGATTCGGGTGCATCTCATCATATGGCCTCATCAAAAATTGAGTTTTCTTCATTAGATCCATGTGACATGTCTTCTATTCAGCTTGGTGATGACACTTCTACACCGGTTTTGAGAGAGGGTTTGTTGAAGTGAATGGTGGAACTTTCAACAATGTGTTTAATGTTCCTTCACTTTCAACTAATCTCCTTTCAGTGTATCAGATCACTCACCTTAGTCAAGGCATGTGGGTTGAGTTCACTCTAGATTCTATTTATGTTAGAGAGCTTCACAGTGAAAATATTATTGCATTTGGTATAGTTGATCATCACACTCAACTTTACTCTTTTTCTCACTTTTTTCCTCCTTTAGATTCTTCATTGGATTCACCTGGACTTGATGATATTTCGAGCTCACTTCGATGATGATGACTTCTCTTCTAGCTTGGTTGATTTCCATAGTGATGGGGACCCACCTCCACCATCCACTTATCATCTACCACATATTGAGGAGTTATTTCTTGATCCACCTACTTCTGGTCCTCTACAGACTTTTTAGGGAGTAGGTACTTTGATTTGGGACTCATCGGACTTCGGGCACTCTTCTATATAGTTACAGGATATTCCACCTTCCTTCTTCATTATTGTTTTGGATTCACCATCCCTTCATGGAGTAGTTGGCACTTCCACCTCACATATGGAGCATTGTTCCTTAGATAAGAACCACACTTTGTCACTTTGGGGATCTTCTTCTTCACTTGATACAAGGTGGTCTTCGGCACGTTCTTCATCTTGGGAGGTTAGATAGTGTTCTTCATCTCTTCTCTTCTTCTAGAAAGATTGCATTTATACATGAGTACCTTATTATTCTTTATTTTTTTAGACTCATTTTACATGTCTTGCTTAGGTTTTTAGGGATGTATTTTATCTCTTTTAAGTGGATGGTTTTCCCTTGAGTGTTCCTCCATTACTTGAGATCCTTATTGTACATGGGTACCTCATCAAGCCTCATTTTCAGGACACATTCTTCTCCTCTTTATCTTTTCCATAGAGTTGTTGTTTGTACATGGGTACCTTATTAGGCTTAGTAGTCGGGCTCCATTGACACATCTTTCTTATTTGTCTAGGGGAGTCTTCTTTCAGTTATGACTTTCCATAGACTCTACCTCAGCTTTGATGAAGGGGGTGTTGGTTTATATGACTTTTTTTTCGTCATTCGATGTCTTTTCTGCCATTGATGGTTAATCATCTCACTTAATGAGAATATTTCATAGTGGAATAATTCAATAGGGTTATTTAGGGTTGTGTACACATGTAATGCACAAGAGTTACACAACACTCATATATGTACCTCTCTTTTTATCTATGAGCATGTCAGACACATTGTTGTTTCTTTGTGATTGATTCTCATTTTGGTTCATCTTTTTATTACTACGTGAAGTTTTAAAAACTCTATTAAAGTGCAACCTTTCTCGATGTGTGCAAGGTTCTTATTTCCTCCTCGTAAAATAATATAGCAAATGGTAAGTGGTTTTTAGGGACACCCTTTTATGTTTCCCGAGATACCTAGATGAAAAATGGGCACTCCTAGAACTCTCAAGGAAACTAGCAGAATTGCACAAGTTAATAGCTGGAAAACACAAATCTAACATCAACTTCCCCATATCAATAAGGAGATACACATGCTCAACTTTCATGAAGGTCCACCTCTTATAAGATGAGATGAAAATATTACATATGGAAAAGTTCCATCCAAGGCCAAACTATGACATCAAATAGGTGATGATCTCAGTCTTAGAAATATCATATGAATATGAACCCCATTATAAATATTTTTGGATGAGTTGTAGACATGAAGAGGAGGTCATACTAAAAGACTTCTCCAAAATGACATTGCAGTAATTTATTGAATACAAAATTGCAATTGTGCCACTGGGACTTTGTGGATGACTTAAAAATAGTGAGCCCATACTATAATGAAAAAGAATTTGGTAGTATAACCAATTACACCACTTGACTAGAATGAGAAAGAAATAACAAGGTTGCGTGATCTTACGGGTGAAACAAGTGATGAAATAAAATTTGGAACACCGAGAAGAATGGGTTCATTTTGGTGAGATTTCTCATCAATTTCACTTGAATTATGGTGGAATTAAATGGTCCCATAGGCTCCTCTTGATCCTCAATTGAGAACAACATCCGAAAAATGTTTTTTCCAAACCAGAAAGATTAAAAAGTGAGTGCGAGTTTCTAAAGGTAGATTTTTCAAATATCCTTCTAGTTCTATGTCTTCCATTTCTCGAGTAGAGGGATATCACTAAGTCTTTCACAAAGAATTCTACTTACAATATCACAAATAATTCATAAATTCATATTTGGTAAGTAAGAATTTACAAGGAAATAAATCTCGAGGAATTTTTGTGAAGTATTATGGCGGGATTAAATACGAGGATCAGCTTGGATGCTCAACATGAGTTGAATAAAGAAATAGCTAAATAATATATGACAAAAGGGCATTAATTTGGTTTGATTTAATATCTTTCATGAGAAATACATTAAATTTAAATAATTACCCATAATTATTGCTTTCTTAAGATATGCTTTCCAAAAAGGTAAAAATCAAATTAATTAAAGGAATGCCATCAGAAGCAAATGGTTATGACTAAGCATATGAGTGATAGAGACAAGGTGAAAAAGATAGAAAGACGTCAATAAGTACAAGCTAACTACTTTGTAAACGTCCACATCTACAACAAAAAAAGTGAAATCTAATTCTAAGAAATGGTAACAGAAAATAAAATATTTGCACTTGGACAAGATGTCTTCCCACTCGACGAAAGATCAAGCTCCTTTACTATGAAGAAAATAATATTCTCTTGCTAAGTTGGTCGTGGAATTGAAATGTAAATCCATGAAGTTTTATATAAATATTTTTGTTTGTCCTCATATTAAAATTGGGGTTAGTTTTCTATTTGAAAAGTTGAAAGAGAATTACTATAACTATGCATGTTTCCATTTTCTTATATGGAATACATATGAACTTTGAGTTTTCAAGCTTTTGTGTCAAGGTGGTTGCATTGTACAACCATTGATGAACATTGAGGGAATTTAATTCATGTCCCCTTGTCAAAAAATTGAAATTTTGAATGACATATGCCTACTTATGATTCTAACATTGTGTTCTAGATCTTGTATGTTGAAATCTGATTAATGAGTTATAATTTCTACTACAATTTGTGTTTATTGCTTTTGTATGTAATACACTAGATCAGTCCTTGGTTGTTACATTTTGGTTACTAAATCAATATTGTTTTTTGAGCACTTACTCTATAATATTTGATGTAATTCTAAAATCCTTATTGTAACCATCTTGTTGAGTGATTTTTTTCATCCTTTGAGTGTATCTTTGGCGTGTGATAATAGGAGCAATAAATACTTCATTAGAATGCTTGCATGAGATTTTGTGTTAAGTGTTTTAGAGATTGTGTTGAAAACATTTGCAGTTATTGAGTATCAATGAATGCAAATCTTTTGTTTAAGAAGTTGTCACTACTTAATCATATGTTCTTTACTTTCCAAGATAACATGCTATCATGGTAGTTGTTGATGCTTTGTTATAGGAAATCAATCATCATTTACTCCCCTTCTTTACAAAATCAAACCTACTATACTTTTCCCCACACCATCATACTTATAAAAATAAATTCACCACCCCGGTTGTTCTATTTATAGACATCATTAAAGATACTTCTTCATACCCGATTCCCATAAAAATGATGTAAGAACAACCATCTGTATTGTCTTTAGTAACTTGTGTCTGATGCACTAAATATATGTAATACTTTTGTGAAAAATCTTATGAGTGAGTGTTACATTCATGGCCATATTTATCTTAGATTGATCCACCATTTTCCAAATTAGAAGGAATTAAGTGAAAATCATATTCCCTTTATTCAATTTAACCCATGCGTCCTCTCACCCTAGTCTAGGTAGGACCAAAAGCGATGAGGATCAAGACATTCCCATTGTATGTGCCTCTCAGTGATCCCGGAGCTTGGTTCTAAAATGAAATTTTATACATATCCTTAGATATTAACGCTTTAAAACTCACATTTTGACATCTCCTTAAGTTTTAGTACCCTTTGCAAGTGTTGTTAGGTCCGAGGGGGTGCAAAATTGGGAGCCAACACACTTTTGGTGCATTTCCGAGGACCACTTTTCTCAAAGAAAGGTTAAGAATACTTACCTTTATAAACCTTTGCTAAAAATTCTAGAAATAGAAACCGTTCGCTAGTATTATCCATAATTTTCCAATTATAAGTAGGATTTTCATACAACTTGTGTTTCTATGAGTATACTAGAGTTTGGATATCAAGACTATTAGAATACCATAAATATTTTGTAAAGTATTTTGCCTACGAGGTTGTGAAGTAGTTTTTCTAAACATTATAAGTTAATTTATATCTCTATGGTGCAAGGCCCTAGTGGAGACTCCACCTTTCTAATAAAATATGGGTTAGACGAGTCTGTACAATATTTTTACATTAAACACCTTAGTGACTAACTCTCCCCTTTGCAAAATTGGAAGGAAAAATATATATTTTAGAACTGACCCTACTAGAAGGTTACTCCTAGAATTAGAAAATACATATTTGTTGTCGTGCAAATGTGCAACAAGGAAATTGGAAATTTCAAGCACGACACAACTATACCCCTCTATACAGAAATTTTTATGCTTTATCATTCCTAGGTAAGTAACTTGACTCTGTCAATTAGTCCAAATTACCTCCCAACCAATGTTATATCATCCCATTAGGTGATTTATGAAATTCCATTCATTCCCCTAGGTGATTTTAGGACTTCATTGAAAATGTAAATTTTGGGGAGTCACGGGAAGGGGCAGTATTTTGGCCTTCCCAGGATGGATTGACCCCATGGAGCGAGTAGAAGAAGGAAAAATTCAACACAAAGGTGAATGGAAGACCTTATAACATCATGGAAATTATTTTGGAAGGCTTAGGAAGTTTTGAAAGACTTGGAGTAGTCGATTAAAAACAGGGTTCTGAAGCCTAGGCGACACAAGCCTAAAAAAGCAGTTGTTGGGCTTCAGAAGAAGATTTTGGGAGCTCGGATGGAGTTGGAAGTAAAAAAACATCTTCGGAAATAGGATTCCAAGACCTACATGATGGTGAAATAATATTTTTCACAACACCTTGGTGCATATGATTGGAAGGTAGTTTTTCTCAGGCACAAGTGGAGTCCTAGATCAAAAATATGATTTTTCAAGGATCATATGGTCGAATTAAGACATGAGACCAACATAATTGGATTAAAAATTATATTTCCAGTCAAGATCATATAAAATTTCACCAATAAATTCCACCGGGAGCTCAAGTTATCTTCATTCCAAGTTACCCTCTCAAAGGTAGTTCAGGACTTAGTCATTTTTTCGAGAGGACACGTGTCAACACCAGGAGCCTGGCGGGATTTCATGCCCCAATGTCCCTGAGGTCAGGTACATAAGCCCTTGGAAAAATTTTCCCAGCCCTCATGTGACCTTTGGGACCCTCATATGACCTCCAGACTTGACAATTCAACCCCAGAGTGCTTATTTGGAGCATGCATTCCTGTCGTCGGATCAAGCGCCATGTGTCAGCTCCAGGACCACTGTGGAAACTGATTTCCCTTATTTACCTGAGGTGGGGGAAATAATACCTTGAAAAATGTGCCCATACCTCATAGGGAGTCTTTTAAACACTCATGCGACCGCAGTTCAGCCCCTAAGTGCTTATTTGGAGCGTGCATTCCCTGCCATCGGATCGGGCGCCACGTGTCATGCTCTTGACCACCGTGGAATTTGATGTCCCTTATGCACATGAGGTGGGGGACATAAGACCTTGAAAAATGCGCCCAGACCCCATAGGGAGTCATTTGGACACCCATGTGACCTCCTTTCAGCTCCCAGTGCTTTAAATCAGCTTTTTCCTCCTTCATTCCCTATCGTTGGATCTAGTGCCACGTGTCGCCGTCTTGCTCATTATGGAAATTGATGTCCATCACATCCATGAGGTCAGGGAAATCAAGCATGGAAAAATTCACCCAAGCCCTACTGTGCATATATTTTTGAAATTTTTCCAAGTGCCGCTTTTTCCCGCTTCTAACTTCTAACAGTTATATGTGCACTTCATTCCTCCATACTTCCTCTGCAACATTCTTCCATCACTCTGCCATTGAAAATTATTAGAAAATATCAACAAAGGAACTAAAATACCTTTCCCATGGTGATTCATAGGTCTCAGAAGGAATCCTCATCAAGCTAAGGAGAAACGAAGAACAACAAAGAAGAGAACAACAAAATCCCCATAGCTAAAAAATGGAAATCTAAACAAAGCTTGCAAACTAGTGCACAAATCAATGAACCATTTATTTTTGTTCATTCCTCTATCTAATACCATCAAAAATACACCTTCAAACTCCCCCACATGTGACAGAGCATCCACAATGAAGAAATCTCCTTTTCGGCTCAACGAAGAAAGAAGTGGGATTTCCCGTCAAACCGGCTTCCGGATTGAAGTAAGATCACACGTGAAACACAGAAGAAAAAACCCACATCAAAAATATGATTTTCTTTACAAACGGAGGAGAAAACCAGACCTGTAATTTTGAGGTCCATTAATGGTTATCATACCCAGAAGCATTGCCAGGTCTGAAAATTAAAAGTTTAAAATCTCCTAGATTTTTAAGCGGCGGGGCCGAAATTTAGAGGGGTGATATTGGGAAAAAACCCATATCAAAAAATTTTCTGTTCCACATCAATCCAACCCCAGAGGCCAACTTTCTAAAAATAGCAGGTCTATTACATAGGAATTTCTATTTTAGGAAAGTCATCAACAAAAGAGCCTGCGAAGGAGATGAAGACATTAAATGTGCACTACAACTGATAATTCACTAGAATGGACATTTTTGGCACTTACTAAAAATAGTAAGTGGGTCCTTGAGAACTTGCTAAAAATAGAAAGTTGATCCAGAAGGAACAAGGAACACAAAGAGAAAGAGGAAAGGCGAGCCACAACATCTAGTTGAAGATCGGGGACTTGATTTCTCATACTTACTAAAAATAGCAAGTTGATTTTTATAAGGGAGATATGAAGCCAAAGTAGATGGGTGAAGCCTTCTCGAGGATCACGAAGTGGAGAAAGCTTGATTAAAGAATGGAGCTAAGTCATTGTAGCAACTCATCCTTGACATAGTTCTTCTTCTTCTTCTTCCTCTTCTTTCTCTCACTCTTAGTTTCTCATACGACACTCTCTCTTTTCAAATGTTATATTTTTGTGTTGAGGGTTGGATGTTTTAATATGACTTAAACGACTTTAGAAATATAATGTAAATTAAGTCGCCTTGCTTTATTATAAAAGGGACTTAAATATTTAAAGTGGAATATGAACAATCTTAAGTCATATTAAGGCATATGGAGGGTCATGAAAGATGATAAGTCACCTCTAATTTTATAAATTGTAACGCCATTCCCATTACAAAGGGTTGGTAATTGATTTTGTAAACTCAAGAGTGTATTGAGAGAAGAAAAAGGAGATAGCCAAATTTTCTTCTTTTCCCCTTCTCAAAAATGTCTTCTATTTCTCACACTATGTACAAATTATGGTTTGAGAATCAATAAAGGAAGAAGGAATTTTAGCCTCTTTGATTGAGGAGTTTGTTGGTACTTTGTGCCCATTAAGCTTCATTTGGTCTTGTAGCTATTATTTTGCAGAGTTGTTTTTCTTCTATATTCAAGTGCATGTAATGAAACTTCGGCTAGTGTGTATGCAAGTCTCTGATTTTTCTACTTGCAGCATTATTTTTTTTTTTCTAATTTTTCCATTCCCTTTCCCACCTTCTAGCAAAGTCATCTCCTGCAAGGTATATTGCAAGCAATTGTTGTAGGGTCAGTGGAGTGCCCCTATTGGATCCCCGGTCGAAAGGCCACCATAGAAATCCACCTTTTCATGTGCATGCACATACGGAAGTTACACTGGTTAAGTAGAGGGACTTAGATTCCTAGAGCATTGGCAAGAAATCCACAAGTTTGTCCACATGACAAATTTTTCTCACCAACAATTTTTGGCACCCACCATGGGGTAGATTTAGCAGCATTTGCACCCAATACGACCGAGGTCCCAAGGTTTGAAAAAAAAAAATCAAAAAAAAAAAAAGAGTTTTCATGAAAGTCCATTCTTTGAAAAACTACTTGCTGATTTCTGCACGTGTCTTTTCATATTCCCACTTCAATAATTTCAAAAAGCTGGCTGAAGGAAGACACACTAGGTTGATCAGGTCGAGAGGTGTTGATGATTTCAATTTTGAGGCTTCACAAAATCAGCAAGAACGAATTAGAGATAATCCATACTTCTTCTCTCAAGCCTCCTCTCCATTTGGCACTTTGAGTAGTTCTCCTGGAAATCCTATCCAAACTCCTTAAAATTCTCAATTTTTCAACCACCATTGAGCATTGAGCTCCTAGAAGAAGAAGAATTTGAAGAAGAATTCAGTAGAAGCAAGAGCAGAAGCGAAACAACAATGGCAGATGAAGAAGAAATACCTCAACCCATTGTTCCATGGGGAAGGAATACGGGCCCGCTTGCTCTTGAGCCACCTCTCCATGATCTACCAATGGGTTCCTGCAAGAACTTTCCAAAGTTCAAAGGTGACAACACACAACATCTGAAGAACACATTATTTCTTTCACGACATCATGTGGAATTCTTGGTGTCCAGCATGAAGATGTTGCTGTAAGATTGTTCGTGGAGTCCCTCCAAGAAAAATTAGCAGAATGGTTCTACCTCCTACCTTCCCGATCCATCACTGGTTGGGATGACATCAAGGCTGCCTTCGAGGAAATATTTAAATCAACTGAAGATTGTCAAGACCTCTTGGTGTAGTTGGCTCAAATGAGGAAAGGAGAAAGTGAAACCATGAGAGACTTTGTGGCTCATTTTGAACGGTTACCTTCATAGGATACCTGAAGAGGATTCACTATCTCAAAACAATTTCAAGATATTCTTCATCAATGCTCAATCATCAGAAGTAGGATTTTTTCTGTGAAGATCAACCAAGGAACATTGTAGAAGCACAAAGGATGGCCATTGAACTTGATGATGATCTCATCCTCTCTGGAAAGATCAAGAATCCATCAAAGGGCAAGGCCCAACATCATGGAGATGAGAGAACCAATCCATCGCTACAAAAGTTGGTGAATGAGATGGCCTCTTTAAAGAGGGAATTATTTGAATGAGTTTCTTCTCAAAGAAGCAACAGAAATCAGATTTGTAGGAGCACCCCAAAGGCTTGCCTTGGAGGCCCCACCCATGAATGTAAATTGCAGATTTCAAGAAAGTGAAGGAGAGTTTGAACAAGAAAGTGAAGGTGGTGATTTCCAAGAAAGTGATGAGTTTGAGAATGATACACAAATCAGATTTTGTGAGTATATGGAGGTTGAAGAAGATGAAGAAGATGCACCCAGTTTCTCATGTGCGGTATTCACTCGTTCTCAGTCTGAGAAAAGAGCATCTCCCTCCACTGTTGTAAAAGAAAAGAAGGTTGATGATCCTCCTGTGGTGACTCCACAAAACAAAATAATCAGTCGAGGATCCACACTTCCATCTTCCATGAAGTCTACATTTTTGGAGCCTGATCTCGTAGCAAGTAAGAAAGCTCTCACAATCCCAAGTAAGTCTTCTGATGTCTCTTCCAAGTATGAATCTAAATCAGCTCCTAGTGTACCTTTCAAAATACCCTCCATTTCCCAAAAATCTACTCCTACTTCCAAACCTATCCTAAATCCAAAAGTAGTCCCTTCACCCCCTTGTCCACATCTGCTCCCTTTGACTTCATAGAATATGCAAACAAAGCCAAAGTGCAGATTATTGAAACTAAATATTTATGGACTCATCCTAAACAATTTGAGAGGTTTGTCCAATACATCATAAATGGTAGTCTAACACCCAATGATGTAGCTCATTGTTCCAAAGGCATGCTACCAAACTCACCTACACCTCCCTCATAGAACATGCTTTCTCTGAGTGCATCAAAGACTGATAAAGTTGAACCTTTCTACGTCTCCCTTCTTGTTGGAGAATATGTACTGAACAATTACATAATAGATTCTAGTGCCTCAGACAACATGATGCCTTTGAAGGTCGCCAAGGCTCTTAAACTTACAATGACTCCACCTAGTGGCTCTTGTTACTCTTTGGAATCAAAAAAGGTCTCACTTGTAGGGAAGGTTAAAGATGCACAGGTGGCTCTCACCAGATTTCTAGACAAGAAAGTTTCAGTGATGATTTTGGTAGTAGACGTCCCAACCTCGTTCGGAATGTTGTTGAGTAGAAATTTTGTCGAGAGTTGGGAGGAAAATTAGATGAATTGGTCTTTTGCAACCATACCAGTGAAGGGAGACATGGAGAAATTACTTCCCGAGAAGAAGATGAGGTACACAGTATGAAATTTGGAAGCCGAAAGCTAACATCTTGTATCAAGGTAGTAGGTAGATGAATCACTTTGTGGCAACCGAGGAAGAAGAGGATATCCCCATCTTGATAGGCCCAGACATGCCTTCCCAAAGAGATTTGGATTTTGAAGAAGCATTGAGGAGATTCAAGTTACAAGAGGACAGCCCCGAATCACCAGATGATGCAAACCATGAGGAAGAGGAAATGGTTCTCGATGATTTTCAAGAAGAAAAATCAGCTTATATGCTTTTCCAAGATGAGGAGTTATTCTCATTCCCATTTGGGGATGAAGATGATCTCAATCAAGCAATCTATGGAGAGACAAAATCAGCTTGTGATGAGCCCGTGAAAGGTTTGAAAGAAATGTCTATACAAGGACTACTAAGAGCCGTGGAAGAAACAAAAGACCCTGAGATCAGTCTAGAACTTTTAATGCAAGCCATGAATATGGAAGATAAGCGTGAAGCTGATTTGGAAGCCTTAACTAATGTGAAGGTCAGCCATATTGAGATAAGGCAAGATGAGAAATATGATGTCCCTCTCGAGCCAATGGTTGGTGGATACAATGATGAAGTTGAAGTATTTTCTTTCCCATTTGAAGATGAAGACTCTTTCCATGATGAAGAAAGTGAATCAAGGAGTTTGAGACCTCTCGAGGATGAAGATATTTTTGATGAAGGATTGATAGAATGCAGCGATTCCCAAAATGATGAGGTAATCCCTCCGGGTAGTTTGCCTTGAGCTGCAAAATAAATATTCTTCAAAGGCGTACAAAGAGGAGCTACAGGAAATGATGAAGCATAACTTCGTGCAAGAAATCTTGGATGCAGTAGAAGTGGTGGAAGACCCCAAGTTGATTCTTGATCTCTTCACTCCTGTCATGAACATACAACACAAGTATGAGTTTTCCTCCATCCCTTCCTTTAGTACTCAAATGCCTCACAATGGAGTAGAGATAAAGGATGAATCAAATGTTTCTCATGGAGAATATTTCAATGAGCATAGACCGGGAAAGAAATTAACTCAGAAGGTTCAAGGAATTGGAACAAAAATCAGCATTGGGGCAGTGATGAGATGCTCGATGGAGAATCAGCTATATGGATAAACATGGAAGGAAACTGGCACATGATGAAACCAATTTCAAAGAGCATGAAGACAATGAAGTTTCCAAGCAAGGACCCATGCATCAAGAAGCCACATGGACTCACTCCTACTAAGTACATAGAAAATTGTGAAAGCACCTGGCTTTCATAAGCAATTGAGGAGGGGAGGATACTTTTTGGAACCCATCAACGGCTTCGCAGAACATCATCATTCGGTGTTGCCTCTTCAGGGGTAACTTTTGAGAAATAAAAAGTACTTCAGTGAAAGTGGGTTGTCCCCACCTTATACCATAGGTGATTGATAGGTGTGTTTCCTTTTTTTTGTGTTTCCTTTCCGTCTATTTGTGTGTGTGTGTGTGTGCTTCCTTCTTCTAATATCTTCCTTTCTAGAAGTTGTACATGACTCACAAGGCCCAATGGATAAGGCACTAGTCAATGAACTATATGGTCTAAAATTGAGATTCTAGATTCCCATGCCATGTCTTCACTTCTCTCATTCCATGTCATGTCCCCAAGCTAGAGCCAGTTGTTGTCATGTGCAAATGTGCAACAGGGAAATTGGAAATTTCCAAGCATGACAACTATACCCCTATGCCGAAATTTTCATGCTTTATCATTCCTAGGAAACCCTAGCTCTATCCATTAGTCAAATTACCTCCCAACCAATTTATATCATCCCCTAGGTGATTTAGGAAATTCCATTCATTCCCCTAGGTGATTTTAGGACTTCATTGAAAATGCAAATTTTGGGGAGTCACGGGAAGGGCTATCGCTAGCCTTCCTAGGACTGGATTGACCCCACAGAGCGGGAGAAAGAAGGGAAAAATTCAACATGGAGGTGAATGGAAGACCTTATAACATCATGGAAATTATTTTGGAAGGTTTGGGAAGTTTTGAAATACTTGGAGCAGTCTGAGTAAAAAACAGGGTTTATAAGCCTAGGCGGTACACATAGACCTAAAACAGTTGTTGGGCTTCAGAAGAAGATTTCGGGAGCTCCGGATGGAGTTGGAAGTAAAAAAAACATATTCAGAAATAGGATTCCAATACCTACATTATGGTGAAATAATATTTTCACAACACCTTGGCGCATATGATTGGAAGGTAGTTTTTCTCAGGAACAAGTGGAGTCTCCAGATCAAAAATATGATTTTTAGGATCATATGGTCGAATTAAGACATGAGAACCACATAATTGGATTAAAAATTCCATTTACAGTCAAGATCATATAAAATTTCACCAATAAATTCCATCAGGAGCTCAAGTTATCTTCATTCCAAGTTACCCTCTCAAAGGCAATTCAGGACTTAGTCATTTTTCGAGAGGACACGTGTCAGCACCAGGAGCTTGGTGGGATTTCATGCCCCCAAAATCCCTAAGGTCAGGTACATAAGCCCTTGGAAAATTCACCCAGCCCTCATGTGACCTCTGGGACCCTCATATGACCTCCAGACTTGACAATTCGGCCCCGGGTGCTTATTTGGAGCATGCATTCCTGTCGTTGGATCGGGTGCCACGTGTCAGCTCCAGGACCACCATGGAATTTGATTTCCCTTATGTACCTAATTTTGGGGACATAATACCTTGAAAAAAATTCACCCATATGCTTTAGGGAGTCTTTTGGACACTCACGTGACTACAATTCAGCCCCCAGGTGCTTATTTGGAGCATGCATTCCTGTCGTCGGATCGGGCACCACATGTCATGCTCTTGACCACCGTGGAATTTGATTTCCCTTATGAACCTGAGGTGGGGGACATAAGACCTTGAAAAATTCACCCAGCCCCCATAGGGAGTCATTTGGACACCCATGTGACCTCCTTTTAGCTCCTAGTGCTTTAAATCAACTTTTTCCTCCTTCATTCCCTGTCGTTGGATCTAGTGCCACGTGTCACCGTCTTGCTCATTGTGGAAATTGATGTTCCTAAAATCCTTGAGGTTAGGTACATAAATCATGGAAAAATGTGCCCAAGCCCTACCTGTGCATATCTTTTTAAAAATTTCCAAGTGTCGCTTTTCCGCTTCTAACTTCTAACAGTTATATGTGCACTTCATTCCTCCATACTTCCTCTGCAACATTCTTCCATCACTCCACCATTACAAATGCTCAGACCAGATCAAAAAAGGAAATAAAATACCTTTCCCATGGTGATGCACAGGTCTCATAAGGAATCCTCATCAAGCTAAGGAGAAACTAAGAACAACAAAGAAGAGAACAACAAAATCCCCATAGCTAAAAAATGGAAATATAAACAAAGCTTAAAAACTAGTGCACGAATCAATGAACCATTTATTTATATGCATTCATCTTTCCAAGACCATAAAAAATACACCTTCAAACTTCCCCCACATGTGACAGAGCATCCATAATGAAGAAATCTCCTTTTCGGCTCAACGAAGAAAGAAGTGGGATTGAAGTAAGATCACACGTGAAACACCAGAAGAAAAAACCCACATCAAAAATATGATTTTCTTTGAAAATGGAGTAGAAAACCAGACCTATAATTTTGAGGTCTATTAATGGTTGCCGTACCTGTAAGCACCTTGTGCCCAGTCTGAAAATTAAAAGTTTAAAATCTCCTAGATTTTTAAGTGGGTAGGCCCAAAATTTCAGAGGGGTGATATTGGGCAAAAACCCATATAAAAAAAAATTCCACATCAATCCAACCCCAGAGACCAAATTTATAAAAATAGAAGGTCTACTACATAGGAATTGCTATTTTAGGAAAGTCATCAAATGAAGAGCTGCGAAGGAGATGAAGACATTTAATGTGCACTACAAGTTGATAATTCACCAGAATGGACATTTTTGGCACTTACTAAAAATAGTAAGTGGGCCCTCAAGAACTTGCTAAAAATAGAAAGTTGATCTAGAAGGAACGAGGAACACAAAGAGAAAGAGGAAAACTGAGCCACAACATCTAGTTGAAGATCGGGGACTTGATTTCTCATACTTACTAAAAATAGCAAGTTGATTTTTATAAGGGAGATATGAAGCCAAAGTGGATGGGTCAGAAGCCTTCTCAGGATCATGAAGTGGAGAACAGTCAAAGAATGGAGCCAAGTCCATTGCAGCAACTCATCCTTCAGCATAGTTCTTCTTCTTCTTCTTCCTCTTCTTTCTCTCACTCTTCACTTCTCATATGACACTCTCTCTTTTCAAATGTTATATTTTTTGTTGAGGGTTGCACTTTTTAATATGACTTAAATGAATTTAGAAATATAATGTAAATTAAGTCACCTTGCTATTATAAAAGGGACTTAAATATTTAAAGTGGAATATGAACAATCTTAAGTCATATTAAGGCATATGGAGGGTCATGAGGAAGATGATAAGTCACCTCTCATTCTATAAATTGTAACGCCATTCCCATTTCAAAGGGTTGGTAATTGATTTTGTAAACTCAAGAGTGTATTGAGAGAACAAAGGAGATAGCCAAATTCTTCTATTTTCCCCTTCTCAAAAATGTCTTCTATTTCTCACACTATGTACAAATTCTGCTTGAGCTTCAATAAAGGAAGAAGGAATTTTAGCCTCTTTGATTGAGGAGTTTGTTGGTACTTTGTGCCCATTAAGCTTCATTTGGTCTTGTAGCTATTACGTAGATTTGTTTTCTTCTATATTCAAGTGCATGTAATGAAAATTTTGGCTGGTGTATGCAAGTCTCTAATTTTCTACTTGCAGCATTAGTTTTTCTCTTTTCTAATTTTCCCATTCCCTTTCCCGCCTTCCTAGCAAAGTCATCTCTTGTAGGTATATGCAAGCAATTTCCGTAGGGTCAGTGGAGTGCCCCTGTTGGATCCCCGGTCGAAAGGCCACCACAGAAATCCACCTTTTCACATGCATGCACATATGGAAGCTGCACTAGTTAAGTAGAGGGACTTAGATTCCCAAAGCATTGGCAAGAAATCCACAAGTTTGTCCACACGACAAATTTTCTTGCCAACAATATTCTAGAAGAAAAAAAAATTTGGAAACCTATGGGTGGTCAAAGTTCGAAGGCATAGGTGTTCAAGCCCTAAATTTTATCCTCCATAAATAGAGGATTGCTCTAGTACATTATCTAGTTATAACATGAATAGTCCTCAAGATTATTTACATTCTTTGTTTCAAGAAGGTTCAGCTTCTACAAATAAAAAGGTATTTCTCATCTTCTAAATTTGTTGACCCATGAGAGCGAGTATTCGTGAGACCAAGTTGCCAAAAGGTTTCCATTGTGTGGATCATACCCTCTACCCCAAAGACCTCTAGTTCCCCACCATTTTAACCCTCCATTTGAAAATCCACCACCAAATAATATGGAACAACCTCAACCAAGAGCTCCTTTTGTAGTCACTACATATAGACCAATAAGGTTCAATGGAATGGTGGGTTATCCTAATGAAGTTCCAAATGAGATCAAGAAGCAGGTTTCGTTTGTTTCAAGGGAATAATGCCATGAGTGGGGACCAACATCTTAAATTATTCCAAAATGTCATGGATGATTATGAATTTGAATTTGAAGATGTTTATGTTAAATTATTTATACATACATTAGAGGAAGATGTTAGGGAATGGTATAATTTATTGCCTACAAATTCAATTGATTCTTGGGATGAAATGAAGAATGATTTTAGATTACAATATGGTGATAAAACTGACCCCAAGTTTCTTCATGTCAGAGTTTGAAAACATTAAAAAGAATCCTAATGAATGTGTATAAGATTTTAACACCAGGTTCAACAAGACCTTGACTAGATTACCAAATAATATAAGGCCCAATGATGAGTTTTGTTTAATTAAATACTCTGATGCTTTTGAAAAAAATGATCTTATTATTTGAGAGACAAGGCCCTAGACTCGAGACGATATTTCGTATGGAATTCCGGATAGAGAACAATATCAAAGTAGCCAGGAAGCCTCCCAAAAGGGAGGGTGTCAAGTTCGTTGATCCAGATAAGCCTCAAGCTAGTAAATATATTGATTTAGAAGAGGTAGTTAAAACCTTAGCTTGGGAAGTCAAGGACATTTTATACAAACTTGCATTAACAACAAGAATTTCTAATATAGAGGAGGATCACACTATTTATTGGTGTGGTAAATGTATGTTGCCTCACCGTCCTTGTGAACATCTTGTTGAATATGATGACAACAATGATGAAGCTCATTTTCGTGATATATGCATGATGGAATTCCTAAAATGTTCAATGTAAGGAGCCACTTCTACTGACCTCCTGTATGCTAAAATTTTGGATTTGTCTTGTACCAATCAAGTATTCTCCCTCCCTTCTGTAGTTAATGTTTATATTGATATGGATCAATCGTGTAAGCTCCCAAATCATGACTTTTAATATCTAAGAGCATTAATGATTAAAAAATATGATGGTGTCTGTCCTTTAGAAGAGGATAGGAAATTGTTGATGAATGTTGTAGTTACCCAAGAGAAGGAATATAACCTTTGTAATTAATAATTTAAGTTACATATCCTTGACCCTAATCTAAAAATGCCTCTCTCAACTAATATCCCCAGAGATACCCCCAAAAGAAGCATACCATAAAAGGTCCCTATCATTACCCAAATGCCAAGAGCTTCTACCTCAGCCTAGGAAATAAAGGACATTATTCCATCAGAAAAGACAATCACCCTTTCCCTTAATACAACTTTTCCCAATTATGTTTCATGTAACATATCTCAAATCCTAAGTCAAATAAAATTTATTGTCCCTATTGTGGAATTACTTAGGATCCCAGAATAAAAAGAAGGGCATTTCAATATTTAGGATTGAAGGAGGATGTGGTTGTCAAAGAAAGGAGTTCAAATAATGTGGTAACTCCCCACACTATTTTGAAGTTGAAATAAAATAAGACCAAGAGAACATAGAAGAACCCCAGAAAGTGTATCTAGGTACTTCCTTGGTAAAGTCACAATTGGATGTGGATCCTTTCTTTACCACTCTTATTGTCAATAGGTGGATTCTCCCTAACTATATGTTTTGTTTAGGGTCCTCCTGCAACATCATGCCATTAGAAGTCATGAATGAGTTAAACATCAAAATAAAAGATATCTTTAGGAAGTGTTTTATCATGGACTCTAGATAAGTACAAGTTGTTGGATATTTTAAATTTTTAGTGGTGTAGCTTGCTCCTTATCCTAGAAAATATTTAATTATGAATATGGTTATAGTTGATTTCCCTGCTAAATGGGGCATGTTGTTATCAATAAAAAAATTCCAGTGTAGGGGAAGTGTTCAAATGGATATGTCTTTTTCTTCTATACCCTTGGAAGGAAAGCTAGTCAAGCTACATAGAGAAGATAAGATGTTGCACCTTATTGAGGACCCTTTGAATGCTTCTTATGAAGTATTATTTGTTGATACAGACTTGGGTAATTTTATAGGTTGTGCTGATTTTGAAGATCAATGTATGGATATAAATGCACACCTTGAAGATGTCAATGTCCCATGGACTATGAATTTTGATGGAGCATGTTCTAATATTGGAAATGGAGCTAGAGTGGTTTTGAATTCTCCAAACCATGGTTCTTTTAATTTCTCTTTCAAATTAAAGTTTGAGTGTACCAACAATATAGTTGAATATGAAGCATTTCTCCTTGGTTTAAGATTTGCATGGAGGCATGGGATTAAATATCTCATTGTCAAAGGAGATTCTGAGTTAGTTGTAAAACAATTTAGAAAGATATATATGCAATAAAAACTAGAGGTTAAAGTAATATAAACATGCGGCCTGAGACCTTATTGAATTATTTGATTCCTTCAATCTCCTCTACCATGAGAGAACTTAGATTGCAGCATCTGACAGGTTAGATATCCTAGCTTCTTAGTATGATAATGAAACAATGTCTCCATATTGAAATTATGAAGTGTAAGTATTGGTTAGACCTTCAATCCTTGATAAAATTCAGCATTAGTAGGTTTTTTTAAGATGATGCTTAGATCTAAAGGTTCTTAAATTACATAGGTGAATTCACAAATCAAATCATTGACCTAGAACCTATGGTGGTGTTATGTGAAGGAAAGTATACCCTTTTTAGAAATGGTATAATTCAATTGAAGACAAATATTATTCTCAAAGGACTTGTCATCCTTGAATCAAATTTTGATAGTGCAGATAGAGTTATGAGCAAGCTGATCCTTACACCTAGAGATGTTGTGGAGTGAAATCTAGGGACTTCTTAAAACCAAAGAAAGGTTTGGTTAGGAAGCAACATGAATGAATAAGAAAGGCAAGCTAATACCATACTGTTGAGGAAATATCAAGATTGTCTTATATGGTCTTATTCTGAATTGAAAGCTTACAAGGAAGATCTGTTTCAACATGAGATATCATTGGAGCCCCTCATATTAATACCTTTAAAAATTCCTATCAACCCCATCCTTGCAACTAAGATGCAAGAGGAGTTAACAAAGTTGAGAGATGGTGGGATAATCCAACCCACTAGGTACTCCTCATGGGTGGAAAACTTAGTACCAGTTAGAAAAAGAATGGGGATATTAGGCTTTGTGTGGATTTCAAGAATTTAAACAAAGCATCACTCAAAGATAATTACCCATTTCCCAACATGGAAAATATGCTACAAAAGGTAACATGATCTGAGTTACTATCTACATTGGATGGATTCTCAGGTTATAACCAAGTTGTGGTGAAACAATTAGAACAGTTCAAAACTACTTTCACCACCCCTTAGGGAACATATGTCTATGTTAGGATGCCTTTTGGGTTAATTAATTCTAGAGAAAATTTTCAAAGATCCATGAATGTGGTTTTCTATGGTTTTATTAATGATTATATTGCGGTTTATCAAGATGATATAACTATCTTCTCTAGGAAAAGGGGTGACCATTTGGAGCACCTCGAAAATATATTGATTAGATGTAGAGAATATGGGATCTCATTAAACCCAAATAAGTTTCATTTTTGAGTATAAAAGGAAAATTTATTGGGACATATAATATCACAAGAAGGGGTTATGATAAACCCTAAAAGGTTGGAAGAAATTAATAAAGTCCCCATCCCCATATCTAAGAAAGGCATCCAAAGTCCTTCTTTGGACAAATAAATTTTGTAAGAAATTTTATCTCTAACTT
Organism: Taxus wallichiana var. yunnanensis; assembly: GCA_018340775.1. NCBI lineage: Eukaryota > Viridiplantae > Streptophyta > Pinopsida > Cupressales > Taxaceae > Taxus > Taxus wallichiana. The sequence goes on along the minus strand of CM031235.1, from coordinate 441,594,806 downwards.
TTTGAGATCACTCTCCCCATCACAAGTATACTAAAAAAGTATCAAGTCATCAAGTGGGAAGGAGTTGTTCAAGAATTTTAAGGAATAAAGGAGACACTCAAGATTTCCCCCATATTGAATAGCCCATCTTATAAAAAGGAATTTCAGATGTTTTCTTTTGCCTTGGAAAATACAATTGCTTCTTTGTTATTACATAAGGATGATGAAGGTCATGAGAAAATCATTTCCTTTTTTAACAAAGCCTTATAGGGGTATGAATTAAAATATTCCATTATTGAGAAACAATATTTTTCCTTGGTGAAAGCTACTAAAATTTTTAGACCCTATATTTTGAGTTCCAAAATCATAGCCTATGTGCCTCATACAATGGTGAAAGACATCCTATCACAAATGGAGATGTCAAGCAAGAGGTGTAGGTGGGTGAACAAGCTTCAAGAGTATGACATGGAGATTCAGACCACAAAGTTGGTTAGAGGCTTGGGCTTGGCAAGGCTAATGGTAGAAAGTAATTTACATGTAGTTGAGATACATAGTGTTGAAGAAGATGAGCAACACCCTCATGAAAAAGTAAGTACCTCATCTTGGTACAAAGACATAGTGTATTACCTAAGAATCTTGAATTGTCCTACTTGCTTGGATAAAAATCAAAGGAGGACACTCAAGTTGGTTTCCCAAAAATACATTTTAACTAATCATGGAATGGCTTGGAAAATCCTAGAAGGAATCCTGTTAATATGTATTACAGAGGATGAGGCCCCTAAAATAATTATTGAGTTTCATGGAGGGTTGTGTGGTGGCCATTTTGTTGGGAGGGTTACTACTGACAAAATCTTAAGATAAGGTTATTAGTGACCTTCACTTTTCAAAGATGTGGCCCTCTTAGTCCAAAAATGTGAAAGTTGTCAACGTTTCTCAGGAAGGATGAAAGTTTCTAGAGCTCTTCCCCTACAACATGTTTCAGTGGAGGCTCCATTCAAATAGTGGGGATTATATTTTATAGGTGAGATATCAGATTCCTCAAGTTCTAGCCATAAATGGATATTAGTAGCCACTGATTATTTTACCAAATGGGTTGAAGCTATCCCTACCAAGAAGGCAACTCATCAAGTGGTTATGGATTTCATCCTCAATCACATAATTTACAGTTTGGGGTCCCCACTAAGTTAGTTGTTGATAATTCCATGAGTTTCAGAGCAAAACCATTGGAAACAATGTGTCATGAGTATGGCATAACCTTGGCTTATGCATCAAACTAAAATCCCTAAGGAAATGGCCAAGCAAAATTAAGCAATAAGAACCTACTTAAAATCCTTAGGAGAACATTAGAGACAAATAAAAAGAAGTGGGGTGAGCAACTCAAGTTTGCACTATGGGAAGACAGAGTTACCACCAAGAGATCTACTGGTAAGATCCCTTTTGAATTAGTTTATGGGGTTCAATCTCTTTTTCCCCTTCACTTGCAACTATTTGTTTATCAGTTCATGTAGCAGTTAGAGGATGGGGAAGGAGTAAGTCCTTATGAATCCAGAATCAACTAGATTATGGAGTTAGATGAAGTAAGAAGAGAATCCCATCAAATACATGTTAAGTTTAGGAGAAGCTCAAGAAAATATTTGAAAAAGGTTACCCCATGAAATTTTCATGTGGGAGACCTGGTTACGTTATGAGATAGCAGAGACATGAAGACAAGGAAAGTATGGGAAATTTGATACCCTATGGATGGGCCCTTACTCCATCAACATTTAGATTAGAGAGCACACTTTCTTCCTAATATATTTAGAGGTACACTTGCTAGAGTTGACTATTAATGGTAGGCATCTCAATCACTTATTGGATTAAATTGAATATTCAGGTATCTCCTTTATACGAGTATATAATTTTATGTTTTGTTTTGTTATTCCCTTTTTATGCTTTGGTCTACAATGATTAGATTTAATTCATTTTCAGTCTACCTACATCATGTTATGTATCTATTTAAAGGGATATGTTTGTTTCTCCTCATGAATCCTTACCCAATGAATTAGTTACCTAGTCTATTTTTGTGGTGTTTTTTTGTTCTTGTGGCACCCACAAGGGGTGCCCATCCCGATATGGAGTCGATATTGGTGCTCATTTTGAGCCTGTACCTTAAACTAAAGTGACTCTTCCAAAAACATTTCCATACCCATTAATTCATTTTTACATAATTTCCATGATCCCATAAAATTCTCCTTTGAACTACGTTTTCAAATCAGTAAGATCCCATGTCAAGTAAAAGTTACAATGTTATTTTTACATTAACTCTTGCATGAATTTTTCATGACTCGTATGATAGTAATGATTCAACTAGTTTGAAATGGACATGTCTGAAACTCAAATAAATCGACTATGAATGCTTAAATATGTGAACAAAACTTCTTTCCTTTAAAAAATTTGCATTTTTTTCATATATGCAAAGTTGTAATCTCGTCCCCACTTCCCATTGATGTGGCACTCTTTGGGGGACTTTTGCATTTGGAGCCATTAAGTATACTTGTACTTTTACATAAAAATGCAAAATGTAAATATATCTTCGAGACCCAACATGGAAATATATCATGGAATATTCTAAAGGAAAATTGGGGTTACTTTACAAAGTTACACTTTTAAAATGTGTATATTATATGCAAAAATGTAAACTACACTCAAATCCCGCATCCCAAAAAAAGACACGTGTCATCGGGAAAACACAATACGGTAAGAGGGTATCTCATGAATACTTGCACTTTGTAGTTTTGTACTTCATGTGAAAGTGAAAACTACATCTAAAGCCTTAAGGCACAGCAGACATGTGTTTTCTTAACGACGTAGCTCAATATTAGGGGCCTCAAGCAACTTTATAGTTTTAGACTTCTTCAATAAAAACAACGGTATAAAGCTGGGCTCCTAGCTCCACTCCGCCAAAAGGGACATGTGGGTGGTTCTCATTAAAATAATAAAAGGAAAATATGAATGAATAAGATTGAATATAATGTATTTATTTCTTTCGCCATTAATTTTCTCATGTGAAGGGATTATAGGTTTGAAATTTTACTAAATATTTCACATTTCTACCTTTGAAAGACAAAATTAAGAATTTTGGAGCCCTAAAGCTGTGAACTAGGATTACAAGATTACACAATGGAATACAAGTAGTGATGTCTAAGAGATTTGAAGTACACATTGTGCATATATAATTGGCCTTTTAAAATACATAAGAAAACTTAGGTAAGTCTCCTAGAAAAACTTAAAGATTTCTTAAATTTCTTATATGTTCGTGAGGGTTTTTAAGAATCATATACGGTTTATGCTTCCCTTCCCGCATTCGGTCCTTCATTTAACTCCCATAGTGCTTGAATAACTCATTTCCATCAATTACGAAGCAAAATGAAGATCAAAGAAACTGGAACCCATGTTACTTCACATATTACAAGCAATTTGGATGAGATGACATACACTAACCTAGGGAATGTTGACCTAGAGGATTTCCTGTAAAGATTGTGTGCCCCTTACAGAATTAATTACATGGCAACATTTAATGCCAGTAGTATTGATTTAGTTGTTTCTTTTCCACCCTCCATACATTTCCCAGAACTAGTATGGACATATGTTGAAAACTACAACCCGAAAATAGGAAGTATTATATGAAAGTGGTGTTAGAGTTCTCTCTTTGTCACTTGAGGCATTTAGAATAATATTGGGATTTCCCTAGGTTGAGAAGCCAGTAAAAATTGGCATTCAGTCAGTTCAAGACCTATGGAATTCCAAACATGTTGAATATGCCCAAATTATGAAAACTTAGTTGTTAATAAAGAATAGAGGTTCTTCTTCCAGGGTCCTAAAGAATTTAACTAGATCACATTTTGTGGAAGATGTTGAGGACATCATTACTCTACTAAGTAGGATTACAAGTTTCAAATCGGGATAAGATTTCTAATAATGGATGTTTAGCTACATCCATATCATCTTGTGTAGTATTAAGGTGTGTTGGGCCACTTTCATTAGTAATTTTATCAATGATTAGCTCATTAACATGGTTATACAAATCGAGAAGGCAAGATTATCAGTGTGAATTCTATATGATGTCATACCTTTTTACAATGTTGCATGTCACATGGTATCCAAAGAATGAATGATTTCATTACCCATATGGTATATCATGTATATTCTCGGTTGAATCTAGATATCATAGGGGAAAATTTAGAAAGATAAATGATGTTTTCTATACACCTATTATATGCCTTTTTAGACCAGAATGGGAGTATTATAGGATATTTTAAGCTACCAAAAAGGAAATAAATGAGTATGGATACTAATTTATCTAATTTAGATTATTTACTTACATAAAGGTAAGTGGTTTCCAGGGATACCCTTTTATGTTGCCCAAATACCTAGATGAAAAATGGGCACTCCTAGAACTCTCAAGGAAACTAGAAGAAGTGCATAAGTTAATAGATGACAAACACAAAACCAACATCAATTTCCCCATCTCAATAGGGAGAAACACCTGCTCAAATGTCATGAAATCCAGGCTCTTAAAAGATGAGATGGACATATTATAGATGGTTGATGAGCTCAATATTAGGAATCTCATATGAACATAAACCCCATTATGAATATTTTTGGATGAATTATAGACATGAAGAGGAGGTCGGACTAAGAGACTTCTCTAAAATGACATTACAGCAAGTTGTTGACTACAAAATTGCATTTTTACCTTAGGACTTTGTGGATGACTAACAAATAGTGAGCCCATACTATACTAAAATGAATTTGGCATCACAACTAATTACACCACTTGATAGGAATGAGAAAAAAATAACAAGGCTACATGATCTTTCGGGTGAAACAAGTGTTGAAATAAAATTTGGAACACTGAGAAGAAGGGGGTAATTTTGGAAAGTTTTTTCATCAAAATCACTTGAATTATACAGAATTTAATGGTCGTGGGATCCTCTTGATCCTCAATTGAGAACAATATCTTGATGAATGCTTCATCTGAATTAGAAACATTAAAAATTGAATGCAAAGTTTTTCAAAGTATATTTTTCAAATCTCCTTCCAATTCTATCTGCCATTTCTTGAGTAGACGGATGTCACTACGTATTTCACGGATAATTCTACTAATAATCTCACAAAGAAATTATAAATTCATGGCTAGTAAGTAAGAAATTATATGGAAATAAATCTCGGGGAATTCTGTATAAAGTATCATGGTGGGATCAAATGTAAGATCAGCTTAGAAGCTCAACACAAGTATAATAAAGCGAGGGTTAAATAATATCGATGAAAAGTATTTCCTTTGGTTTGATTTTAGATCTTGTATGAGAAATACATTAAATTCAAATAGTTGCCCATAATTATTCATTACTCAAACATATATTTTCCATAAAAGGTAAAAATCAAATTAATTAAAGGAAGGATGTCAAGAGGCAAACGGTTATGACTAGACACATGAGTGATAGAGACATGGTGAAAAAGACAGAAAGATGTTTGGTAATACAAACTAACTAATTTTTGCACATCCACATCCACAACACAAAAGTGAAATCCAATTCTAATAAATGGTAAAATAAAATAGAATCTTTGCAGTTGGACAATATGTGTTCCCGCTCCGGTGAAAGATCGAGATCCTTTACTACAAAGAAAAAATATTCTCTTGTTAGTTTGGGGGAAATTGAAATGTAAATCCATGAAGTTTTGTATAAATATGAGGGTTTGTCCTCATATAAAAGGGGGTTATTTTTCTATTTGAAAAGTTGAAAGAAGTATTGTAACTCTGCATGTTTCCATTTTCTTATATGGAATACATATGAAATTTGAGTTTTCAAGATTTTTGTCAAGGTGGTTGCACTGTATAACCATTGACAAACATTGAGGGCATTTAATTCATGTCCCCTTGTCAAAAAATTTAAATTTTGAATGACATATGCCTACTTATGATTCTAGCATTGTGTCCTGGATCTTGTATGTTGAAATCTAATTAATGAGTTATAATTTCTACTATAATTTTGTGTTTATTGCTTATGTATGTAACACACTAGATCAGTCCTTGGTTGTTGCATTTTGGTTACTAAATCAATATTGTTTTATGAGCACTTACTCTATAATATTTGATGTAACTCTAAAATCCTTATTGCAACCATCTCATTGAGTGATTTTTATCATCCTTTAGTTGTATCTTTGGCATGTGAAAATAGGAGCAATGAATACTTCATTAGAATGCTTGCATGAGATTTTGTGTTAAGTGTTTTAGAGATTGTGTTGAAAACATTTGTAGTTGTTGAGTATCAATGAATGCAAATATTTTTTTAAGAATTTTCACTACTTAATCATATGATGGCAAGCAGTCATGGTAGTTGTTGATGTTTTGTTATAGAAAATCAATCATCATTTAATCTCCTTCTTTTACAAAATCAAATGTACTATACCTTTCCCCATACCATCACACTTATAATAATCCATTCACCACCCTATTTATTCTATTTCTAGAAATCATTGAAGACACTTCTTCATACCCAGATTCCCATTAAAAATGATGTTAGAACAACCCGATTTACTATCTTTAGTAACTTATGTCTGATGCACTAAATATATGTTATAATTTTGTAACAACTCTTACAAGTGAGTGTTACATTCATGGCCATATTTATCTCAGATTGACCCATCATTTTCCAGATTAGAAGGAATTAATTTCAAATCATCTTTCCTTTATTAAATTTACCTCGTGGGTCCTCTCACCATGGTCTAGGTAGGACCAAAAGCAATAGGATCAGGTCATTCCCTTTATACGTGCCTCTCAATTATCCTAGAGCTTTGTTCTAAAATGGAATGTTAGACATCTCCTCAGCTAAAAACAACATAAAAATCATATTCTTATATATCCTTAAGCCTTTCTACCCTTTGCAAGTGCTTCCAAGCCCGAGGGGGTGCAAAATTGGAAGCCAACACCTTGATGTATGATATATCCATGTCATAGTAACTTAAAATTTATAATCATTTATATTGAAAAAAATTAAATTATCCTAAATATAGATGTTCTATAAACTCTTTTATTACTCCTTAATGTAAATTACTTTCCAAGATCACAAAATCCATCCACATTTTCAAAGCATGTGCAAACACAACTAGCTCTAGATCATGAGGAACATAATTTTTCTCATGGCATTTTAATTTCCTTTACTCATAAGCCACTAATTTCCCATTTTGAGCCAAGAATCCTCCAAAACCATCTAGAGAAGCATCATTTGACCTTAAAATCACCATTTGGATTAGGAGTGATTAAGATTGGAGCCAAATTTAATACCTATTTGACCTACCATAATGATTAATATTGGTCACATTTTACAATTTTGTTTTGGATTCTTTTAGCTCGACATTAATTTTCTCGATATGAATTTGGATTCTAAGGATAAAACCTCCTTTCTTTTGGCCAAAGGAAAAGAAAAAGAGGAAAACAAGGGGAAGAGAAAGGATGACATTAGAGGGATTCTACAGGGCATGGAGAAGAATGTAAAATGATGAAGGGGGTCCTAGATTTCCTCAAGTAGGTCTTGTTGGTTTATTGCTCTTATTTTCTTGGTGGTTTGATACCTTATTGGTATTGGGTGGCGGTTTGTTTTTTTGTTGGTTTTACTTTCAATGTTTTTATTTTTGTATTATTTCTTTCCTTTATCTAGGTTTCAGACCTTCTTAATTTTGTACTAGGGTTGGGGCCTGTTTTAAACCCATTTTACGTTTATCTAAAAAACAATTGGCTGATATTTTGGATTCCATTTAAAATTATTAGCCTTGTGTTGAAGGGGGTTAATACATTTATAAACTTTAAAAAGTTGTTTAAAAGATGCTTATAAATCTCAATTCATCCCATGAAGCTACAAATAATCCCATTCTTTGATATGAATTTCCCTAAATGGATTTAATATTATCTCAATCCATGATGATCCCATTCATTTGATATGGCACACCTTAAATAATGGATATCATGTTGGGGTGTTAAACACTTAGAAATTTTCCCATATAACTTATGTTTTTTTACCTTTTAAAAACCAATCACAAATGATGTTCATGTTCATACTCATTCCTTGAGTATATTAAGACATAATCTAGGAACACCAACAAAAATTAGTCCAAGAAATTTAAAAACATAATATTCATTAGGTTCATAAAATCTATAATGGAATTGGTTAGCCAAAAAGGCATAATTGTTAACTTATAATGACCATAACAAGATTTGAAAGGTGGTATATTATACACATCCTCCTCATTTATCTAGAGTTGATGACACCTTGACCACATATCAAGCTTAGAAAATACTGAAATATATTTCATTTGATTAAACAAATCATCTATCCTCAAAGCAATGGATATTGATTCTTGATGGTTAATTAGTTAAGTATACAATAGTCAAAACATAACCACAAGGTGTTATCTTTATTTTTTCACAAATACTATTCAATCACCCCATGGAAAAACAATATTCGTAATGAACCATTTTTATAAAGGTTGAATGGTTGTGTAAGGAGAACAAAATAAAAAACTTGAAATGTTAATCAAACTATGATATAACCCAAAAGAAATATGTATATCATCAAAACAAGGCCCATGAAAACTAGTGATTAATTTATTGTAATTACTTATGTACTTGGTGATCAAACAATGCATTTTATGCACCACTAAACTTCAAATTTTAAGCTTTGTAATATTTATGGTTATTAAATTTGAATAACTGTGATAAAACATAGTAATAAACTCTAGAAAAGGAAAGGAAGCCTCATAAATTTATTGATATGCAATAAAATCATATTACAATAACAAGGCTGCAATACTTATAGGTATTGCATAGCCATATGTTGAAAAACATGTAGTTGCAACTATGCAACAATATACCTAATTATAGTAGCTTCCAAAATACATCCGGGAAGCACAAATAATGTAATACAAACAAATATAATTGTTACAACTACGTAACAATTAAACCTACGAATATAATATAACAAATATGGTTATAAAACCATATAACAATACAACAATATAACAAATCATATTTACCTAAGGTAAATACAATGCATAAATTACTACACTAAACTAAGTTTACCTAACATTCCCCCTTAATTTTTCATTTCCTCAAGGTATGAGGAGAGGAACTCTCTAAACAACTCGAACTTATCACATGTAAGTGACTTTGTGAAGATATATGCTTGTTGTTTAGATATTGGGAAAAATTGAAGCTATATATTATGTTTCAAGACATGCTCGTGTATGAAATGAATTGATACCTTGATGTTCTTTGTTCTCTCCTAAAACACTAGATTGCAAACAAGTTTGAGAACACCTTCATTGTCAACATACAAGGTGGTAGGTTTTTACTATGCTATTCCAAGTCCTTCTAGTATGTGATGTAGTCATATCACTTTGCATACAGCTCCACGTGCAACACAATATTTGACTTCGTACAAGAGCGTGAAATAAAGTTTTTTTCTTTCTTCCCCATGATATCGGTCTAGATCCCAAAAAGAATACAAATCTAGAAGTGGATTTCTTGTCATCAATGTTACCTACATGATTTGAATCCAAATATCCAGTCAAGAAGAATTTATTGTTCTTCTTGTATTCTAGACCAAGATCTATTATACCCTTGAGATATCTCAAGATCCACCTTGCTTCCTTCCAATGACAAACTTTGGGTTCTGTATGAACCTGAAAAGATAGGTCACTACAAAGATGATATCTGGTCTAGTATAAGTTAGGTAAATGAGACTCCTAATCAACTGTCGATAGAGAGTTGCATCTACCACAGGAGATAGATCTGAATGAGATAACTGCAGTCTCATCTCTATAGGTGTAGCATTAGGTGTGTAATCCATCATCTTGAATTTCTCAAGCATTGTCTTGGTATATTTCAACTGAGAAACAAATATTTGATTCTCTTTCTGTCATACTTCCAATCTAAGACAATAGTGCATGAGCCCGAGATCGACATGTCGAACGATCAATTAAGATCTTTCTTCATTACATCAATCATCTTTATTGGAATCGGTGATGACTAGATCATCGACATAGACAACAACAATTACAATCTCCCCCTTTATTTTTGAAGTAGATATTGGGATCATATGGATTTTGCGAATCCATGCAAAACACAATGCTCATCAATTTTAATGTACCAAGCCCGGGTTTCCTATTTAAGGCCATACGAGATATTTCCTAAGTCTGCATACCTTTTTTATTCTCCAGGTACAACATAACCCTTAGGTTGAGTCATGTAGACTTCTTCCTATAGATATCCATTCAGAAAGGAACTTTTCACGTCCATCTGATGGACTTTCCAACCAAACTATGTAGCTAGAGCAAAGATCATCCTAATCATTTTGATCTTAGTTGTGGGAGAAAATGTCTCCTCATAGTTTATGCCTTCCTTTTGTGTATACCCCTTTGCTACCAATCTTGATTTATACTTTTCTATGGTCCCATCTACTTTGTACTTTGTTTTGAATATCCATTTGTAACCAATGGGTTTCTTCCCTGGTGGAAGATCGACAAGTTGCCAAGTGTTTTTAGTCATCATTGACTGATATTCAACATCCATGGCATCTTTCCAAGCTTTCAATTGTAGGGATTCCCAAATAGTAGAGGGCTCAACTGATTCAATAACTCTACTCATCAAAGAAAAGTTTACTTATTCTTTTGCTTTATTGTGATTATTTTGTCCGATGGTGGATGTATCTAGTGGAGCATCTAATTTTGCATCTCTTATCATGTTAGTATACCACTTGGGCATACATTGTACTACTCTCATGGGTTATGGTCCTGTCTAATCATCACCATCATCCCCATCATCACTTTCATCATCAATGGTAAAATCAACTTTTGTTTTACTTGGTGAAATATCTACTTCAGTGAATCGGAGAGGAGTCTCATCTCCTTATTCTTAAAAAAACTCAACATCTCTAATAGTGTAGACTTTTTTGTTTTTTGGATCCATCAATCTGTACCCAAGATCCTCTTCATTATAGCCAATGAAGATAAGTTTTGAGATTTCATATCCAAATTCTTTTTGTTCTTCTTGGGTATGTGCATGCTAGCTTTGCACTGAATACTCTGAGGTGTGCAATATATGGCTTCCACTTCAACCATGCTTCATGTGGTGTCACTCCATCAAGAGAAATTGTGGGCACTCTGTTCAAAAAATATATTATGGTATTTGTTCCTTCTACCTGAATTTCCTCGCTAGACCAGAATCATTGATGTGGCATATAGTGGGTTTGGATGTGGCATTAATGCACTAGAATGGCTAGATCCTATTCCCATCCCTTGTTTTAAGTTAGATAAGCATGACCTAGGGATAAGGCCTCATAATTCTCTACCCTATGAGAATGATGCCACCTCTTCTGAATGTGAGGACATTTCATCTCATTTTGATAGCGACGTAGATTCCCAATGTAGCCTCTATGAGGATCTTGCTTCCACTAACATATTCCTAGATTCAATGGTCCTTAACTTATCCAAAGCCATCCCCTTAAACAATCATCAAGTAGCCCTTGTATATCAAGAACTTATATTTTAGGATCAACAACTTCATGTTCCCTAGAATTCTTTGAAAATTATGAGGAATTTGTAGAGTTCATGGGACTCAGGGATTCTATTCCAGCTGGGGACCACAAGAAAGGTTTTTCAATTCAACTAGAAACATGTGCATACTTTGGGGAAGAAGAAAAGATGTGTGGACATTTGAATAAGAATATGGTAAGTAAAATTACAACCACTTCGAGAAACCCGACAAAAAGGATAGACGTAAATATCACGGTGAAAAACTCCTTGAAAAACTCATAAATAAACAAAACAAAGAATTTAAAGATGAAGTAGTTTATCATTTAAAGATGACAATGAACTACCGTAGGAGATTGATCTTACTCTCCCCTGACCCTACAGATGGAAGATGCTTGTTGAGGAAATAATCAACGTCAACATTGGCTCAGAAGAGCATCCTAGAATGATAAAGTTCGGGGCTTCACTCTCAACTTAGGAACAAAAGATCTTTGTAGATCTCTTAAGAGAATACGTAGACATATTCACATGGAAATATGCAAATATGCTTGGTTTAGACCCAAAGCTAGTTGTGCACAACCTCATTGTGCACCCAGATGCCAAACCCATCAAGAAAAAATTGAGAAAAATGAATCTTAAGGTGGCACTCCTTGTCAAAGAAGAATTGGAAAAAATATTAGTTGTTGATTTTGTTAAACACATTGACTATTTAGAATGGATCTCTAACATAGTCCCGGTACAGAAGAATCCTGTCGGCATAAGAAAATGCACTAATTTTTGTGACATTAATAAGGCATTTCCTAAGGATGAATTTACCCTACCTAACATTGAAATGATAGTTGATTCCACTGCTGGTTATGAAATGTTGTCCTTAACAGATGGATTTTTAGGTTATAACCAAATACGGATTGCAGAAGAAGTTCAACATAAAACAACCTTTATCACTCCTTGGGGGACATTTTTCTACAAAGTCGTGCCTTTCGGGCTCAAGAATACTGGGGCTACTTATCAACAGGCCATGACTGTTATCTTCGATGATAAGATGATTGACATCATGGAATATTATGTTGATGACATCCTAGCAAAATCCAAGAGTAGGGGGGAGCACCTAAAATACTCGAGGCGTATTTTTCAAAGCATCTGCGAGACTAAAAGGTTCACTTGAACCCTAAGAAATGTGTCTTTGGTATTTTATCGGAAAGCTCTTAGGGCTCATTGTTTCAAAAAGAGGGATTGAAGTGGACCCTATGAAGGTTATGGCTATCACAAATGTAACCACATACCACTCTCAAATAACTAAGGAGTTTACAAGGGAAAATTCAGGCAATCTGTCTCTTTATTTCACAACTTGCGGATAAGTTCCACCCCTTTACCCATTTACTAAAGAAAGATGTTGCATTCAATTGGGGACCTAAATGTCAGAAGGCCTTCACACTACTAAAACAGTACTTGGTCAGCCCACCTGTACTCATGCTGCCTACCCCAGGTGAACCTCTCCTCTTCTACATTTCCGCTACCTGTTTGCTATTGGTGCACTACTTGCCCAATATGACTTAGACCACACAGAGAGAGCATTTTACTATATTAGTCACACCTTAACTGCGTATGAGTTGAATTACCCCCAAATAGAAATAACATACTTGGCAGTTGTCTTCACCTTCCAAAAGCTTCACCATTATCTCTTGAACAATAAAACCAAACTCATATCCAAAGTTGACCCTCTCAAATACCTTTTATCCAAACCTACCCTCATAGGCAAAATGGATAATTGGATCATTTTCTTGAGTTATTTTGATATTGAGTTCATGAATCAGAAGTCCTTAAAAGGACAGGTATTGGCTGATCAATTCATAGAAGCTCCTCTCCCAGGAATGGAACCTTTGTGCCTAGATCTACCAGATGCATCTGTGATGTATATTGAAGAGTCTATAGAATGGTAGGTCCATTTTGATGGATCTTTTTCCTTCCATGTATCCAAAGCGGGAGTGATGCTTATCACTCCAACAAGCAATGTCATACCAAGAGCATTCTCGGTTGGGATTCCCATGCACTAACAATATTGCAGATTATGAGGCACTCATCGATGGCTTGAAGCTAGATATTACTTGGAACATTAGAAAACTATGAGTCATTAGAGATTCTCAACTTATCATTAAATAAGTTAATGATGAGTACAAATTTAAATATGAGAAGCTTATTCCATAAAAAAATATGGTCGAAACCTCGAAGGAGTACTTTACATGATCATATTTGAGTGAAAACCAAGGTCGCACAATAGATCTCGCAAATGCTATGGCTATTATTGGGTCTCATTACGCATTCCCACTTATGAAACTAAGATGGATTTCTTCGTAGAGCATTTACAAGTACTTACATATGATATGCCGAGTCATGTTTTACATGTGAAGTTGTTGGTCCTTTATCCCCCGGTATGATCCAATCTTCTAAAACCTACAAGATGGCACTTTTCCACCGTACATTACTCATTCTAAAAAGAAACCCCTTATCCACCACATTACCCGTTATACCCTCCTATGAGGCACCCTTTATTGTTGTGGCTACGACGGGAATATTCTTCACTGTTTGGTTGTTGTTGATTCTATTCACGCCATTAAGGAAGTACATAGTGGTATTTATGGAGCACACTACTAGCGGCATGGTCTTAGCTAAGAAGATATTGAGAGTAGGCTATTATTGGCCTACCATGGAATTAGATTTCTGCAACTTTGTAAAGAAGTGTGAACTATGCCGAAATATGGAATTTAATAGATGCGCCAAAGACAGCCTTGCAACCTATTGCAACACCTTGGCCATTCTCTAAATGAGGCTGGATCTCATAGGGAAGCTCCATAATTCTTCTTTAGATGGTCATACTCACATCATCACTACCACCAAATATTTTACCAAATGGGTAGAGGCCGTCCCTCTAACTTATGTCATCAAAAGTGCGTAAATTTCAAAATTCATTGTGAACCATCTCATCTTCCGTTGCGGTATCCTTTCAACCATTGTCACCGATAATGGTAAATCCTTAAAAAACAAAATGGTTAAAACCTTGTGTTAACGTTTCCATATCCAACTCAAGTGTTCTACCCCATATTACCCCAAGGTAATGTATAGGCCTAAGCTACTAATAAAACCCTTGTACAGATTATGGAGAAAATTGTCAATCAAACCGACAATAATTAGCACTTATAGATACATCCACCCTCCGGGCCTATCAAACTTCCATTCGAACTCCTCTGGTATGACCCCATATTCACTCATCTATGGAAGTAAAGCCATCATACCTCTAGAAGTGGAGCTTCCTTCCCTGAGGATATCTCTCAGAGACTATCTTGATAAAGACGAGGACTACAGAGTTGCTCAACTGACAGAGTTAGAACTATTAGATGAAAAGTGTATTAGAGCGTTCAATCATATGAAATTCTATCGAGAACAAAGTGTCTAGGGATACAACAAACACATCATTCATCAGGAATTTGATATAGGAGATCTAGTTCTAAAAAAATCAAAAGAACACCATCAAAGATAGAGAAAAGAAAGGTAAGTTTGAGGCTAACTGGCTAGGTCCTTATGTAGTAGTTGCAAAGTATGGATCAGGAGCCTATAAACTTGCATACTCGGATGGTGAAGAGATTCTAGAACCTATGAATTCCATCCACCTCAAGTGGTTCAACACTTAAGCATGATGAGAATATCAGATAAGAACTAAAAAATAAAAAAACAAAGAAAAACAAGAAAAAATGGAAAATTGAGAAAACATTAAAGAAAAAGTAGGTTGTCCACATGTGAAAACCATGCAATTGTGGTGCAGTGGGTAGGTCTTTGGGTGAAAACTAGTTTTCGGTGCTCAAAGAAGATTCACTGGGCACAATTCACTCTTACAGATAGGATGGGTAATTGTCACCACTTTCTAGATATGAATTCATTTTCTCAGTCTAGGAACCCTACTAAAGCTACCTTTTCAGAACCATGATCTGGCTTATTTTCTCCTATATCTACATGAAGGACATTGCCTTTGCATAATCACATCTAAAGTTGAGGGAAGATTAAAATTTTCACCTTCTCGTACATACGTGTGTGGCATTCTACCTTTTGTATATTCCCACATCATGTTGGGGGCATCCACACTTCTTTGCTCTTGTACATTACTTTCAGAACATGACCTTAGAAAATAAAAAAGCACTCAAAAAAAGATATTAAAAAAACAAAATGAACAGTGTAGCCTTCACATCAACCCTTTTAAGGATGAACCTACGAAAACAACACAACGTTGTCTTAGAAAACAATGTGAGTAGCCTTAAAAACTTATCTTTTAGATAAACCCAAAAACATTAGAAAATATGTCAATCTTGTCCCATGAAAAACAAGGTAATGAATTAATTGATTTTAGTTTTTGGTTTGTATAGTTTTGATTTTGAATACCTTTTAATGTGATGTTGTGACTTATTTTCTTAGCATGGGTTGGATATTGTTTGAAATAATTATATATGGCATTTGATTCATTTGTAGCTTGTATGCATATATTAGGGTTAATTTTACTTAGATTAAAATGTCAATTTGATACTTTTAGTATGCTTTATCAATTCGTGTGTTTGCATCATAAGTTGTGTTGTGTTGTATAGGTACAATTTTTTAGCTTTGTTGAATTTTGATTGTGTATTTGTCTCTTGCAGTCATTTGTTGTCACATCTATCATCTATCATTCATCACATATAAAGCATCTACTACATTATATATACAAAAATGCTAATTATAAAATCATGCATGTATGCTAAGCTAATCATCAAATATTGTATCATTAATGGGGGCAAGAGGGGTTGCGCTAATAAAAAATAAATCCCCTCTGCACCAATATCATCTAGTATAATCCCAAGTGCTAGAATAAGAACTCAGAACCACCTTATAAAATCTAAAACATGTGGTACTGTCTATGGATACATCATCAATATGAAAGCATGAAACCTACACATCTATAAAAATAAAGTATGTCACATAAATAGATGAAAGGGAAATCATACATCATGATGCAATGATTACAAAACAATAATCAATAATCATACAAAGCATAATCACAAAGTATAACATGACAAAATCATCAACAAATGTCCATATAATACATGTATAACTATCCATGTCAATAATCAAATGTACATCATTGATACAATATTTCATCTAAAAAGGGAATGCATCGGAAGAAAGTGGTGCCAATCAATGTGATAAAGCAGGAGGTATCACCTGTTTATTATAGATGGGACAAACATTCCAATGATCACCATGAAGTGTAACAACCATTTTAAGACTTTAGAAACAAGGGATATGTTCTCTATTCTAAATAAAGCATTATTTAGAACAAACATTCCATGCCAATCAATCTCAAATAGATAACCATATGCAGCTATAAATGACTCGGTGATCCACCGATCTATTCATTTCATAACTCGGTGATCTACCAATCTATTTATTTCATAACTCAGTGATCTACCAATCTATTTATTTCATGACTCGGTGATCCACCAATCTATTCATTTCATAACTTGGTGATCCACGATCTATTTATGTTAACTTTAAGGATTGAATACTTATCGTATACTTCATATACTTGGTTTTCCTACCCTAAACCGGGTACTGAGTGATCTATTTAAAGAACATATCTGAATATTTGTTACCAATATTCATCTGATATCATGTTGCTTTAAACTAGGTGACATAGGACAACACAACCAATAGCTTGCGATACTTTGGCCAAATATTTTCAACATAATGTTTATGTCACTATTCCTAGATGACATACTCATCATTTTGGAATACGTCCTTCACCTCACTCCTCTGTTATCAAGAATGGTCTTTACTGACTACCGTTAGTCCACTTGTCAAGGTTTAACCCTAGCCCTAGTTAGAAACATAATTTATTATAGGAAGATGCTCACAATGACTTAGGTATATGGGCATACTCGGTTGACCTAAGTCAACCAGATGTGCCAGGTACCCTGAGCCATTGAAAGCTACTACCTATCCTAAACATGCCACTAACTTGACCTAGAGAGAAACTAAGTTCAAGTCCTTAATTGTGTGTAGATCTAGATGATCAATGCAGAAGGGTGTTGCCACATGTCAACTTGCAATCGTTGTATCCTCGAGAAAACCCTAGTCTTCTCAAAGGTATAGTCTTGTAGTTGGCATGTGCCAACATCCTATAGAAACTACCTCATCAAGATGTACATACCCCAAGGAGGTTATTAATATTTAATTAATTTGGATTATTATGATTACAACAACCCTGCTAAACCCTAATCCAACACTCCATAAGTTCTTTTCTAAATTTGATTCATTTAGTCATTAAAGAACTTCCTTAACTTATGATTGCTTTATATGTTGTTTTACAAAGCTTAATAAATAGATATCCAAAACAGGACAACAACATCATAAGTTCCATTAAATGTAACTTAATCATTCAAAGAAGGTGTAGCAACCAAATAGGTTCAACTATAGTAGACTTTATAAGAAATGAAGTCTAATGATTAATGATCATATCACCATTCTTTGGATTACATTTCTTTTAGTGAGGAAGAATCTTCCTCTACATGATTAAGTGTTAGGGTTTGTCATACCCATCTTATCTTTCACAATTTCTTTAGTTTTACTGCATATTCTTTACACTTTCCATTACTATATTAGAATTGTTTAGATAAGATTGTTATCTTATGCAACTTAACAAGTTGCATCTTAATAAGGGAATCCAATATATTTCCCTTTAACCAATTGATCAAGTTTATCCAAATTAAGCATATAACAGATATGAAAAATATCATCAAGATAGGTTTCCCATCATCTTCATAATACAAAATAATTTACACAACCAATACAAGTAAATCTCAACTTTCAATTCATCATTATAAAACTATACATTACAAGACTATGTATTTCAGGCATGTGGTATAACAAACAACCCTTATTCCAAAAAGAATACAACTTTTTTTTTTTATACAACTGAAGAATAAATCAAAACTCTTTACAGAAGATCCATAATTAAATAAGCCCAATACAACATGAAAGTTCTTGTCTTCCTTTATCACTTACGATGTCCATCTGCAAAATTGCTAGCATGGGTCAGTTCAATGAACTGAGCATGATAAACACTAAGCATTAAAGTAAAGTGCATTCCACTAATTGTTTCATTAAACAACTCTTGCTTTAATGAAACAATTAAATAACATCATGCAAATAATCATAAGTAATAACATCTAGAAAGAAGTACAATTAAGAAGATCTGAATTTACTTTTAAGAAAAGAATATATTATAATCTGTAACATCATAATTATATCACAAGACTTATTTGATCCTATCAATCACTTTAAAAAAGTCAACAAGTCTTGTCATTAAATTATTTCATAAATTCATAAGGATAGAAAGACACATTTAACTTTTTCCAATCTGCAAAGGAGTTAGTTACAACATATCTCATATTAGTATGTTTCATCTTTCCATATAGACAAAGAAGAGAATCAAATAACGAGAAGTTCAATCAATGAACTTATCAATCAACATAAAAGGATCTCAAACCAAAATGGACCCAATCCATGTTTCATTTCATTTATACTATGAAATGAAACCTTTAATAAATACAACATAGAAATTCCCTAGCTAATTCCCAAAAGAGAACTCAAACAGAATGCACAATCAAAGGATGCACATTACCAACACTCATCAAAAACTTACAACTACTTACCTATTCTCATTCACCAAGCTCAAATCCAGTTTCAATCTCAAACAATATCATTTCTAAACAACATTTTGTCCCCCAAGTGATCCTATTCACTTCTCTGTTAAAAACTAGAGGTCCATTCGAGATCCCAACAAGGAATAGAAAAATGCAACAAAGTGCAAGATAGACAAGGGTCGATGAAAATCACGGTCCTAGGGACTGATTTTCCCCAAGCATTCAGGACAGGGATACCGTATTCCCTTCAAATGAAACACATTGAAAATAAGTTTAAATTCCATGTTCAATAAAACCTCTCATGCATCAGATATAATATCTAGAGAGAGTAAGGAACTAATAAAACTGTTCAAGACAAGTACTTCCCCATCTTCCTCCATTTGACTGAATAGAATAACCACAAGCCTCATGAGTTTCATTTAAAAGCTTAAGATGGTAAGGATTTGTTCAACCTCAAGACAAAAAGTAAATAATAATACATTCCATAAACCTCTACATTGATTGATGTCCCACAACAAATCACAATTCTAGTCCATAATTTCAAGAATAAAATAGTCAAGCTTCCCACAAGACATGGATTACTTAGGGAGAGAGAGGGAAAGGTTTTACTTGAACTCTCTGCCTTTCATATTCAAGAACACTGTGTGTGTCCTCGCAAGGCATAAATAATACAAAATTCTCACACAAGCAGGAGTGACAAGATAGAGGAGGTTTTACGAGGAAAGAAGATACTCGGACTACATCCAACAAGTACAAAACTCCAAAGGCCCCTTTGAGAAGATAGATTAAAAATGAGAATAAAGCTTTACAAAACCAAAACCAAAAGCTAAAACCTAGCTTCAAAGACGGGTAGAGAATAAAATCAACAAAAATGGAATACAAGATCAAAACAACCAACATAAATGGAATCACACAAGATTGAGTCAAGTACGAGTATTTGAACATAATTTCTAATAACAGGCTCAAATATGAGTCTATAATAAAACCCATGGCCCTAATACAAGTTAGAATAAACACCAACACTCTATTATGGGTTCAAGCATTTTCGGCTCCCTAAGGAAGGTAAAATTCAATTTAGAGCTCAAGTCATGTCTAAATACAAAATCAAAAGTAAGTTCCATTTTCAAAAAATAGTGCCCCATGTAGTATATTGTTGAATATGAAGATTCAACCATAGGTTAGAACTAAACTTAGTTCCAACTATTCCAAAACAAACACAAGGTCCCAATAAAACTCATAATGAGATCTCAAAGCCAACCAATACAAGTTTAGAACAACTACGGAGCTCCACTTCAAGCTCATGAAACACAAGACTAAATAGAGATTTAGAACCAAACAAGCAACTAACTAGTTCATTCAACATTAGTCTCAAATGCTAGAACAAAGCTTCAAATACAAGCTAAAAAGTTCAATAGAGCTTCAAGTACAAGTTCACAGAGTTCAATACAAATTCACATGAAAACCTCTAACAACTAGTACAGAGAAAGTTTCCAAAAACTACCATTAACAATAAAGGATTCACATTCCAAAACCCACATAGATTTCATGAATACATGTAAGTAAATAACCAGATACATCATGCAAATATAAATTTCCAGTGAGTAGAATTGTTTTAATGAATCATTTAGAAGAAAGAAAGAAATCTTAATGGGTAGAGCCTATCATGCCTGATAGTGCCTCTGCCGATTCAAAGAAGACTTCCAATTGAGTTTCCAACACCCTTTCTTCTCCAAGCAAGATCAAACAACCATAATATTTTTCCACAATGCCTCTTATACATTCCTCGAACCGAAAATAGATCAAAGAATTCAAAAATAGCCACTAAGTGCAGATCAAACTGCTGGTTTGAAAAACTAGCTAGCTCCATGCAGAGAAAAAATTGTGAAGCATGCAAAGCAAAACAACCCCAACAAATCCCAACATGCCTTCCAAGACAACTTACTCACCAAAACCGAAGGTGAATTAATGCCATTAAATTGCATATTCCCACCTATCTCTCCTTACCACCACCATCCAAAGTTGGTGAGACTAAGTTTAACTTCCACTTGCATTTCCAAACTTAGTGATACCTCCATGTAGGTTCCTCTAAAATTTAACTAGCCCCTATGCCAAACTGGTAGTACTTCCATGTCTTAATGCCAAATCAAAACAAAATCACATCACATTAAAAGCTTAGGAACCACCTACTTAGCTCCACTTGCCAATCGACCCATAGGTTCCCTTTCCTACCCATTAGTTTAGGATAGATAGAATTTTCTTAGGTTAGATCTTAGGTTAATTTAAAATATATAACCTTAGGATATAACCTTCAAACAATAGATTGTCACCTTAGGTTAGGTCTTAGTTTAACCAAATACAATAGGTTAGAAATAACTTAGAATCCCTTAGGTTATTTCCCTTTCATACTAACTTAGTGTTAACAACTTAGGTTAGGATGTCATCCCACGTAGAGTGGTGTAGAAAGAGTTAGGTAAATTACCTGAGTCCGAATCTCTTTAGGATAGACCTTATAGATATAGGGCACATTTTTCTCTCTTTCTCTAGAATCTGAAGCAGGTTTCCCTAATGCCATTAGGCCATTAAGCCCCTAAAGGTCAATCAAGAAGAGCCGAGCACAACACAAAATAGAATGCAGGCATAGTCTTTTGAGATAGTAAAGAATTTGCAACAAACACAAGTTCAATTCGTTAAGTCTCTTAATCAATGAATGTCATTTTTTCATTCAGTTTAGATAAGAAGATTTAAAACATACCTTGGATCAATGGAATTGATCCAAGGATGAGTCAATTGCAAAGGATAAGTTTGCAACCATTCAAACTAGATTACAACTTACTCATAAGAAGTGAAATAGATTATTGCAAGCAACAACATACCAGCCCTACAATCAAAGAGTAGAAATGATTTATCCATATCAAGCATGATCTTTTAGCATCAAAAGAACACATCTTTATCAAGAAAATCACATGTCAACACTTGAAATGCAAAGGAGGAATATAAAAATTGTCAAGGGTGTTACATGCTTCCCTCCTAAAAAGAATCATCATCCCGATGATTACCTCACTTTCACATTTTGCATCTAGGACAATCAACTTATTCACTTTTCTTATCATATGTCAAAAACATATTAATTTTTTTTAAGTTCCAAAATCAGCATTACATAGTTGTTTATTCAAAACAAATAAATATCTACCCAAAACTGGCATACTTATTGTATTATAAAGATAAAATCACAATTTTTTTATTAGTCAACAAGAATCAATTCTATTCAAATAGATATGGAAAATTAGTTTTCATATCCTCAAGGTTTTCCCAAGTTGCACTTTCTTCATTAAACTGGTCCCATTGGACCTTGCATTGACTTATCTCATGATTTCTCAAATGCAATTGGTGAGTTTCAAGCACTCATATGGGTTTAACCATGATTATTCCTAGGTCTTGGACCTGTAAGGAATTCCAATTTAACACATGTGATAAATCTGAAACGTATTTCTTAAGCAAAGAAATATGGAAAACATCATGCATTCGTGACAAAAAGTAGGAGGTAATGCTAAGCGGTAAGCTACAAGGTTGATTACTTCAACTATCTCAAAGGTCCCACATAATGAGGTGATAACTTGGCAGCCTTGCCAAAAGTTATAGAGCTATTTTTTGGTTTGACCCGAAGAAAGACTTTCTCACCAAGTTCAAATTTCCTGTCAACCCACTTTAAATCAACATAACTCTTTTGTCTATCTGTTGCTTCTTTCAAGTGTTCACAAATCAATTTAACTTGTTGTTCCATTTCAGTAAGAATTTCAGGTCCAATTACCTCTCTATCCTCCATGTTGTCCCAACTAATAGGGGTTCTACATTTTCTTTCATATAATGCTTCGAAAGGTGCCATCTTAAGAGAGGCATGATATGTATTATTATATGCAAACTCAACTAGTGGAAGGTACTCTTCCCACTTATACTGCTGATCCATACAATACATTCGTAACATATCCTCTAAAACTTGATTAACTCTTTTAGTCTGTCCATCATTTCTGGATGATACAAAGAACTGAAATTCAAGCTTAGTTCCTAGAGCTGCATTAAGCATTTGCCAAAATCTTGATGTCATTCTAGGATCTCTATCCGAAATGATTAATTCAGGTACTCCATGTAATCTGAAAATTTCATGTACAAATATTTTAGCTAACACAGGAGAATCATCCTTCAGATTACCAACAATAAAATGTGCTACCTTTGTTAGTTTATCCACAACTACTAAAATAACATCATGTTTATTTCTTGACATAGGCAACCCTTGTACAAATTCCATGCTTATCACTTGCCATTTGTATTGCGGTATGCTATGAGGATACAATAAACCAGCTGGGTGCATATGTTCCACTTTAACACGTTGACATTCAAGGCAATGTGTCACAAAGTCTATAACATCCTTTTTCATTCCCTTCCAGAAATATTGTTGTTTTATATCAGCAAGCATTTTTGTAATACTAGGTGTCTAGAAAAGGTGAATTGTGAAATTCTGCTAACAATTTCTTTCTCAAATCATTTA
Organism: Taxus wallichiana var. yunnanensis; assembly: GCA_018340775.1. Classification (NCBI taxonomy): domain Eukaryota; kingdom Viridiplantae; phylum Streptophyta; class Pinopsida; order Cupressales; family Taxaceae; genus Taxus; species Taxus wallichiana. The sequence continues at coordinate 441,570,995 of CM031235.1, read as the reverse complement.
GTGAAGGTACAAATACTCTATTTTCAAATCGTAAGATTCCTTCATTATCAAAGTGAAAACCTTTATACCTCAAATCACTAGGATCTATAAGCAAGTGTTGTCTTTACTTGCTAAAAATAAGAATCAAGATTCCATAACACTTTTTACTTCATCCTTAAATTGAGTTCTCAATGTTATAAGAGTAGAAATGTGCTTCCTATGACTTAGAGCATCAACCACTCTATTTTCTTTACCCTTTATATAACTGATGTCAAAATCATATTGAGACAAAAACTCTAACCACCTTCGTTGTCTTGCATTAAGATTTGGCTGAGTGAAGATATACTTCAGCCCAAGATGATCAATTTTCAATTCAAAAGGTTTACCAAGTAGGTAATGCCTCCAAAATTGTAGTGCATGAACAATGAAAGCAAGCTCTAAATCATGTGGAGCATAATTCAACTCATGTAACTTTAGTTTTCTACTTTTTAGTAAGCTATGACATGACCATTTTGTAACAAAATACCTCCTAGACCTTCACCAGATGCATCAGTTACCACCATAAAATCTCCATTAGGATCTGGTACTGCTAGAATAGGTGCTGAAGTTAACTGTTCCTTCAAAGGTTTTGAATGCAATTTCACATTTCTCACTCAAACAAAATTTTTATCTTTCTTCTGTAAAGAAGTTATTGGTGCAACCACCTTAGAGAAGTCTTTTACAAATTTTCTATAGTAGCCAACAAGTCCCATGAAGCTTCTAACTTCATGTACATTCTTTGGTGCAGGCCACTCAATTATAGCTACAATTTTGAAGGATCTATACAATTCCATTCTTACTTATTACATGTCCCAAATAGTGTACTTTTGTGTCATAGAAAGAACATTTAGACAACTTACCAAATAACCGTCTCTTTCTTAATATTTCCAAAACTATCTTCAAATGCTCATGGTGTTCCTCAATACTTTTAGAATATATGAGAATGTCATCCAAGAATACGAGCACAAATTTGTCCAAGTATTCTTGAAAGATATTATTCATTAAATTCATAAATGTTGTAGGTGCATTAGTTAATCCAAAAGGTAAAACCGTGAACTCATAATGTCCATACCTTGTTCTAAAAGTTGTTTTATGAATATCCTCATCCTTAATCCATAATTGATGATATCCAGATCAAAGATCTATCTTAGAATATACCGATGCTCCACACATCGATCAAATAAATCATCAATCCTAGGGAGTGGGTATCTATTCTTGATTGTTTGCTTTGTTTAACATTTTGTAATCAATGCACAATCTAAGTGTTCCATCCTTCTTTTTCACAAAAATTACAGGTGCTCCCAAGGTGAAACACTTGGTCTAATCAAACCTTTAGAAAAAGTTCTTGCAACTGAGCCTTAAGCTCTACTAATTCTGTAGTAGTCATTCGATATGGTGCTTTAGAAATAGGTTTAGTTCCAGGCTTGATCTCAATGTGAAATCAAACTCCCTTTTGGGTGGAAGACCTAGAAATTCTTCTAGAAATATCACTGAAGTCTCGTAACAATGGATATCATTCCATAACATCATTATTCTCTTCAGTTGTTTCAGCAATTTTTACTGCATATAAGGTACAACCTTTATTTTTGGCCTTTTTAAGTTGCATAGTTGATAGTTTTCTAACAGAAATCTCACATTTCACACCCTTGAATCTCTGTTGTTTTCTATAGGTCATCTAAACAACTAATGTGTTTCTCAAAACAATCCACTTTAGCCTTATGTTTTGCTAACCAATTAACACCTATGATTACATCATAAGACCCCAAAGGTGCAACATAAAGATCAACTTCAGTGGAAAAGTTAGGTAAATCAAGGATTGCTCCAAAAAGACACATACTAACTGTATGAACAACATTGTTTCCATACTATACAGTCCATGTTTTATCCATGTTTCTAGCTTTTCTTTTTAGTTTTGATGCTAATTTACTAGAAATAAAACATTCAGTAGCTCTGGTATTGAAAATAATAGTTATAGGTAAACCAAATAACTTACCAAACTTCTATAGGCGTGGCCTATTTCTCAGCCTGCTTATCAGCTACTGCAGCATGTATCTTGTGTTGCTGATTATGATCATCCTTTTTCAAAGGGCATTGATTTATGTAATGATCTTTTCCATAGTTATAACAACCTCCTACAGGTCCCTTCCTAGGCTCGGGTTTATTTCCAGCCTTAGAGTTATCATTCTGACCCCCATAGGACTTTTTGTTCATTATTATTGTTCTTAGCAAAGTTGTTCCATGTGCATTATCAGAAAACTTGTTTGTTGCTACTTTCTTATTAGTATCAGATGAAAACTTACTTTTCATTCCAAATTTATTCCATGGTCCTTTCTTAGGTGCAAGAGATGATGAAGAGGAGTTGGGAACTTTCTTCCTTACTTCCTCCTTATGAGCAGAAATTTCCTTTAATTTATGTTCCTACCTTATGGATTTTTCAACAACCCCTTCCATCGTGGTTGGGATGTGAACATCCACCTCTCCTCCTATAATGGGATTCAATCCCATGATGAATTTTTGTATCCTGAACTTCTCATCAGTTTGGTACTGAGGTACGTACTTAAGAAGTTTTGTAAACCGCTCCCAGTACTCAGTTATAGTTAGCTTTCCTTGAGCTAAGTTATGAAATTTAGTCATTTTCTGATCATAATAAAGTTGTGGCAGCCATCATTGCCTAAAGTATCCTTTAAATTGATCCCATGTGATATTAGTTTCATCAATATTTAACTCAGCCTTACGGTTGTCCCACCATGAAGATGCTTCGTGAGAAAGCTGATATGCTCCCCATATCGCCTTTGTTTCTTCTGAGAAATTCCTTATTGCAAAGTATTTCTCCATTTTTTGAGCTAATTCTTAGCTCCATCTCCTAATGTGGTGCCATCAAACTTGGGTGGACTTATCCTTTTTATATCATTAGTGAGTTTTTGCTTAGCCTAGCCTTTTTGTTCTTAGGTTGAACAAGTATGTTCACATTGTTATTATCAACACCTACATTGGTGTTGTCCCCAGGAGGTGGCTGATTGTTGTTATCAACATCATCTTCCTCCTCATTACCCATTACTTGTTGTTCAAGTACAACCAAATGATCTCTTGTGTCCAACAGGGTAGCAAGGATCTCATCTAGTTTTGGGCAGTTTCTTTGCTCCTTCCTCGGGTGGAGGTTATTTACAACATTTCCTCTTGTTCTAACCATTTTATATTAACAAGAAAATTTAAGTTTCATCAGATTATGGACACAATAGGTCAAGAGCTATAACCTTCAGCTTTGATACCAAGATGTAACATTCCCATTTTAAGACTTTAGAAACAAGGATTTTTTTACATAATGTTCTCTGTTCTAAATAAAGCATTATTTAGAACAAACATTCCATGCCAATCAATCTCAAATAGATAACCATATGCAGCTGTAAATGACTCGGTGATCCACTGATCTATTCATTTCATAACTCGGTGATCTACCGATCTATTTATTTCATAACTCGGTGATCTACCGATCTATTTATTTCATAACTCGGTGATCTACCGATCTATTTATTTCATAACTCGGTGATCTACGATCTATTTATGTTAACTTTAAGTATTGAATACTTATCGTATACTTCATATACTTGGTTTTCCTACCCTAAAGAGTACTGAGTGATCTATTTAAAGAACATATCTAAATATTTGTTACCAATATTCATCTGATATCACATTGCTTTAAACTAGGTGACATAGGACAACACAACCAGCAGAACTTGCGATACTTTGGCCAAAGATTTTCAACATATTGTTTATGTCACTATTCCTAGATGACATACTCATCATTTTGGAATATGTCCTTCACCTCACTCCTCTGTTATCAAGAATGGTATTTACTGACTACCGTTAGTCCACTTGTCCAAGGTTTAACCCTAGCCTGGTTAGAAACATAATTTATTATAGGAAGATGCTCACAATGACTTAGGGTATATGGGCATACTCGGTTGACCTAAGTCAACTAGATGTGCCAAGGTACCTGAGCCATTGAAAGCTACTACCTATCCTAAACATGCCACTAACTTGACCTAGAGAGAAACTAAGTTCAAGTCCTTATTTGTGTGTAGATCTAGATGATCAATGCAGAAGGGTGTTGCCACATGTCAATTGCATCGTTGTATTCTCGAGAAGACCCAAGTCTTCTGAAAGTACATCCTACAGTTGGCATGTGCCAACATCCTATAGAAACTACCTCATCAAGATGTACATACCCCAAGGAGGTTATTAATACATTATTAATTTGGATTATTACACCGATTACAAACTCCACTGCTAAACCCTAATCCAACACTCCATAAGTTCTTTTCTAAATTTGATTCATTTAGTCATTAAAGAACTTCCTTAACTTATGATTTCTTTTTATGTTCATTTTACTTGGCTTAATAAATAGATATCCAAAACAGGACAACAACATCATAAGTTCCATTAAATGTAACTTAATCATTCAAAGAAGGTGTAGCAACCAAATAGGTTCAACTAGTAGTAGACTTTATAAGAAATGAAGTCTAATGATTAACAATCATATCACCATTCTTTGGATTACATTTCTTTTAGCGAGGAAGAATCTTCCTCTACATGATTAAGTGTTAGGGTTTGTCATACCCATCTTATCTTTCACAATTTCTTTAGTTTTACTACATATTCTTTACACTTTCCATTACTATGTTAGAATTGTTTAGATAAGATTGTTATCTTATGCAACTTAACAAGTTGTGCATCTTAATAAGGGAATCCAATATATTTCCCTTTTAACCAATTGATCAAGTTTATCCAAATTAAGCATATAACAGATAGGAAAAATATCATCCAGATAGGATTTCCATCTTCTTCATAAATACAAGATAATTTACACAACCAATACAAGTAAATCTCAACTTTCAATTCATCATTATAAAACTATACATTACAAGACTATGTATTTTAGGCATGCGGTATAACAAACAACCCTTATTCCAAAAAGAGTACAAATTTTCTTTTTCTTTTTATACAACTAAATAATAAATCAAAACTCTTACATAAGATCCAAAATTAAATAAGCCAATACAACATGAAAGTTCTTGTCTTCCTTCATCACTTACGATGTCCATCTGCAAAATTGCTAGCATGGGTCAGTTCAATGAACTGAGCATGATAAGCACTAAGCATTAAAGTAAAGTGCATTCCACTAATTGTTTCATTAAACAACTCTGCTTTAATGAAACAATTAATAAACATCATGCAAATAATCATAAGTAATAACATCTAGAAAGAAGTACAATTAAGAAGATCTGAATTTACTTTTAAGAAAAGAACATATTATAATCTGTAACATCAAAATTATATCACAAGACTTATTTGATCCTATCAATCACTTTAAATAGTCAACAAGTCTTGTCATTAAATTATTTCATAAATTCATAAGGATAGAAAGACACATTTAACTTTTTCCAATCTGCAAAGGAGTTAGTTACAACATATCTCATATTAGTATGTTTCATCTTTCCATATAGACAAAGAAGAGAATCAAATAATGAGAAGTTCAATCAATGAACTTATCAGTCAACATAAAAGGATCTCAAACCAAAATGGACCCAATCCATGTTTCATTTCATTTATACTATGAAATGAAAACCTTTAATAAATACAACATAGAAATTCCCTAGCTAATTCCCAAAAGAGAACTCAAATAGAATGCACAATCAAAGGATGCACATTACCAACACTCATCACAAAACTTACAACTACTTACCTATTCTCATTCACCAAGCTCAAATCTAGTTTCAATCTCAAACAATATTGTTTCTAAACAACATTCTGTCCCCAAGTGATCCTATTCACTTCTCTGTTAAAAACCCGGAGGTCCATTCCGAGATCCCAACAAGGAATAGAAAAATGCAACAGTGCAAGATAGACAAGGGTCAATGAAAATCATGGTCCCAGGGACTGATTTTCCCCAAGCATTCAGGACAGGGATACCGTATTCCCTTCAAACGAACACACATTGAAAATAAGTTTAAATTCCATGTTCAATAAAACCTCATGCATCAGATGCAATATCTGGAGAGAGTAAGGAACTAAGAAAATTTTTCAAGACAAGTATTGTCCCCATCTTCCTCCATTTGACTGAATAGAATAACCACAAGCCTCACAAGTTTCACTTAAAATCTTAAGACTGGTAAGGATTTGTTCAACCTCAAGATAGAAAGGAAGTAAATAAATAATACATTCCATAAACCTCTACACTGATACGACTGTCCCACAACAGATCACAATTCCAGTCCATAATTTCAAGAATAAAATAGTCAAGCTTCCCACAAGACACAAGATTACACAGGGCAGAGAGGGAAAGGTTTTACTTTAAACTCACACACCTTGTCATATTCAAGAACACCGTGTGGCTGCAAGACAAAAGTAATACAACAATTCTCGCACAAGCAACAAGATAGAGGAGGTTTGAAAGAAGATACTCGGACTACATCCCGATAAGTAAAAATCCAAAGGCCCCCCTTGGGAAGACTGTATTCATGAGAATAAAGCTTTACAAAACCAAAACCAGCCAAAACCCAGTTTGGAATACCTGTATAAAATCAACACGTCGATTCCAATACAAGATCAAAACAACCAACAATGGAATCACCTATGTATTGAGTCAAGTACGAGCTTTGAACATAAGTTCTAACAACATAGGCTCAAATACGAGTCTATAATAAAACCCATGGCCCTAATACAAGTTTAGAATAAACACCAACACTCTATTATGGGTTCAAGCATTTTCGGCTCCCTAAGGAAGAGTAAAATTCCAATTCAGAGCTCAAGTATAGGTCACAATGCAACAACTCAATAGTAAGTTCCTTTTCAAAAGAATAGTGCACGAGTATTGTTGTTGAATACGAAGATTCAACCATAGGTTCAGAACTAAACTTAGTTCCAACACAGTCCAAAACAAACACAAGGTCCCTAATAAAACTCATAACAGATCTCGAAGCTTCAATACAAGTTTAGAACAACTACGGAGCTCCACTTCAACTCACGAAACACAAGACTAAATAGAGATTCAGAACCCAACAAGCAACTAACCAGTTCATTCAACATTAGTCTCGAATGCTAGAACAAAGCTTTGAATACAAGCTACAAAGTTCAATAGAGCTTCAAGTATAGGTTATAGAGTTCTAATACAAATCACATGAAAACCTCTAACAACTAGTATAGAGAGAAAGTTTCCAAAAACTACCATTAACAAAAAAGGATTCACATTCCAAAACCCACATAATTTCATGAATACATGCAAGTAAATAACTAGATACATCATGCAAATATAAATTTCAGTGAGTAGAATTGTTTTAATGAATCATTTAGAAGAAAGAAAGAAATCTTAATGGGTAGAGCCTATCATGCTGATAGTGCCTCTACCGATTCGAAGAAGACTTCCAGCCGAGTTTCCAACACCCTTTCTTCTCCAAGCAAGATCAAACAACCATAATATTTTTCCACAATGCCTCTTATACATTCCTCAAACCGAAAATAGATCAAAGAATTCAAAAATAGCCACTAAGTGTAGATCAAACTGCTGGTTTGAAAAACTAGATAGCTCCATGCAGAGAAAAAATCACGTGAAGCATGCAAAAGTAAAACAACCCCAAACAAATCCACCAGCATGCCTTCCAAGACAACTTGCTCACCAAAATGAGGTGAATTAATGCCATTAATTTGCATATTCCCACCTATCTCTCCTTGCCACCGCCATCCAAAGTTGGTGAGACTAAGTTTAACTTCCACTTGCATTTCCAAACTTAGTGATACCTCCATGTAGGTTCCTCTAAAATTTCACTAGCCCATGCCAAACCGGGCAAGTACTAGCCATGCCTTAATGCCAAATCAATCAAAATCCCATCGCATTAAAAACTTAGGAACCACCACTTAGCTCCCACTTGCCAATCGACCCATAGGTTCCCTTTCATACCCATTAGTTTAGGATAGATAAATTTTCTTAGGTTAGATCTTAGGTTAGTTTAAAATATATAACCTTAGGATATAACCTTCAAATAATAGATTGTCACCTTAGGTTAGGTCTTAGTTTAACCAAATACAATAGGTTAGAAATAACTTAGAATCCCTTAGGTTATTTCCTTCATACTAACTTAGTGTTAACAACTTAGGTTAGGATGTCATCCCACGTAGAGTGGTGTAGAAAGAGTTAGGAAAATTACCTGAGTCCCGAATCTCTTTAGGATAGACCTTATAGATATAGGACACATTTTTTCTCTTTCTCAAGAATCCTGAAGTAGGTTTATTTTTCCCTTTAACGCCATTAAGCACCCTACAAGGGTCAATCAAGAAGAGCCAAGCACAACACAAAATAGAATGCAGGCACATGGTCTTTCGAGATAGTAAAGAATTTGCAACAAACACAAGTTTAGTCCATTAAGTCTCTTAATCAATGAATGTCATTTTTTCATTCAGTTTAGATAAGAAGATTTAAAACATACCTTAGATCAATGGAATTGATCCAAGGATGAGTCCAATAGAAAAGGATAAGTTTGTAACCATTCAAACTAGATTACAACTTACTCATAAGAAGTGAAATAGATTATTACAAGACACTCAGAGGAAGATAAATGATTTATATGTCATTTTGTAGTTGGGGAAGCAATTTATCTGACTTGTTAGCACTCAGGCTTTGAAGAAGTGGGTAGCACCTTGAAAGGATTTTGATCTAATCCTCACTATTTTAGGTTGTGCCTTTCAACCAAGGTAAGAGAACCTATATTGCAGCCTTTGTTTTTGAAGGAGGTGGAGATATCCTTATACTATGCATATTGTATGGAGATGGCCTGAGGAAAGCATGATCAATTTTCCATTATTCAAACTCAACAGTGTCACTACTAAATGACAGAAATGATTTCAAGACAAGGCTAAGGCTACTAGAGACATGGTATGATCCTAATTTTCTTTGTGCATTTTTTTAAATGGATTGTGTTCTTTTGTTGACACACAATGTAATGCAGGGGTAGTATGGGGTAGGATTAGTTATTCTGAATGAATTTTTGGTGGGATATTTTAGACAAGACTAACTAGAATTTGCGAGAACCTTTGTAGGAAATTTGTAACACCTAAATAATAGAATTCTTCAAAGGGGTTAAGGTAATCCTTCAACCAGGATATGTGCACCAAATGGAGGCCTAGATCTGCACTCTTCCACACAATATTTGACAACCTGCCACAAAATATTGAAGCAGATGAACCAACAAAGTATCTAGAAATCTCTATTTTATCATGACCTAAGGTGCACCCAAAGGTTTACAAACAATCTCAGAATTCAAGGAAGGTAAAGTGATTTTAAATCTATTTATCTCTTTATCAGATGAAAAATCTTCTGAATATGAGACTACAGATTCCACTAAACTATCAATAAGAAATGACACCATGTATGATCAAGAGAGATTTTAAACACAAGACTGCAACAGGAGAAAGAAACACAAATTGAAAACATTCTGAAACATAAGTGCATGCAAATTTTTCCAAGAGACAACACAAAATAATCCAGAATGACCAAATTTATCAGTAGGGGAATGTTATAAGAACAATCTCAGAGCTTGTTGATGGCTTCACAACTAAAATGAACTCAACATGATACAAATATGATGCAAAAAGGAAATAGAAATGGTACTCAGGCAGTTTCTCAGAGAATGGGCTTCTTCCTATATTTTCTTGTGAATTTGTAAGTTTCTCCAACCTTTTGTATGTCTCAAAACATGCATTATATAACTTTCAATTACATTTGATCCTTCTTTCCCAAGAAAATAATATGCTTAACATCAAGTTTGTTACAAAATTCAAACATGATTCGCAAATAGGAACATTTAAAAAATTGTAACAAGAGTTGCGAGGTGTTTCAAAATTGGCGAGTCATTACAAATCCTTCATCATTATCCATTGTGGAGGCACATTTTTCATTCTCCAAGCATGTAGATGATAACAATGGTATAGCTCTGATACCAAATGATAGAATAAAATTAGATTGCAATGACCAAAGAGGGACGGAAGCCTCACAAATATTATTGATCATGAAATCAGATTACATAACAATGTAAGAGCTGTAATATTTATAGATATTAGATAGCCTCATATGGATAGACATGACACCCTATCAGGCACCAACTACGAGATGATAAGACCCATCTCACATGCACATGTAATTACTACTAATACCAATATTGAATGTTATCCAACATAAAAATATTGAATGCAAGTCACTAGACTAGAGTGCACATGTTGCACATTATTAAATAAAAGAAAATGTAATAAATATGCCTATGCTAAATTATGCTAACATTCCCCCCCTTAATTTTGCATAGTTTCCAATGAAGTGGAGAGGAGCTCTCTGAACAGTGTGAATTTGTCATGTGCAAGTGACTTAGTGAAAACATCTCGCCTTACGTTCGGTGTAGGACGTAATTGGAGTTGTATGTTGTGCTTCAAGACATTCTCATGTATGAAATGAACTTGTACTTCAATATTCTTGGTTCTCTCATGAAATACTGGATTGCGAAAAAGCTTCAGAACTCCTTCATTATCAACATATACTAGAGTATATTTCTATTGTGGTAGACCAATTCCTTCTAGTATTTAGCATAGCCATATTGCCTCACAATTGACTTCACCTACACTCAATACTCGCTTCTATATAGAAGAGTGAGAAACAAATTTTTGTTTCTTACTTCCCCATAATATCAGTGTAGATCCCATAAAGAAGATGAAGCTTGATGTTGACTTCTTATCATCCATGTTTCCTGTATGATCTGAATCTGAATATCATGTCAAGAAGAAGTTGTCGTTCTTCTTGTACTCTAGACCAAGGTCAACTATACCCTTCAGATATCTCAATATTCTCTTTGCTACTTTCCAATGACATATTTTTGGTTCTTGCATGAAGCGTGATAAATAGCTAACTGTAAAGTTGATATCTGGTCTAGTATATGTCAGGTAAATGAGACTCTGATCAACTACCGATAGAGAGTTGCATTCACCGGTGGTGATGGATCAGAATGAGATAACTGAAGTCTTGCTTCCATAGGTGTAGCAATAGGAGTGTAGTCCATCATCCTAAATTTCTCGAGTGTTGTCTTGGTGTATTTCAACTGCGACAAAAAGATATGATTCTCTTTTTCCATACTTCCAACCCAAGACAATAGTGCATGAGCCCGAGATCTGTCATGTTGAATGATCAATTAAAATCCTTCTTTTTGCATCGATCATCTTCATAGAAGCGCTTGTAATGACTAGATCGTCGACATAAACAACCACAATGACAATCTCCCCCTTTCTTTTTGAGGTAGAGATTGGGGTCATAAGGATTCCTTTCAAATCCATGACTTATGAGATGCTCATCAATTTTGATGTACCATGCCGGGGTGCCTGTTTTAGGCCATATAGAGATTTTATGAGTCTGCATACCATCATCTCTTTTCTTGTATTACATAACCCTATGGTTGAGTCATATAAACTTCTTCTTGCAAATATCCATTAAGAAAGGCACTTTTCACATCCATTTGGTGGAATTTCCAACCAAATTGTGCAGCTAGAGCAAAGATCATCCTAATTTTCTTGATCTTGGCTATGGGAGAAAATGTCTCCTCATAATCATTGCCTTCTTGTTGTGCATACCCCTTTGCTACAAGCCTTGCTTTATACTTGTCAATAGTCCAATCTAATTAGTACTTAGTCTTGAATATCCATCTCGCATCAATGGGTTTCTTCCTTGGTGGAAGGTCAACAAGTTGCCATGTGTTGTTCTTCATCAGCTTGGTGATACTACTGAATCCATGACATCTTTCCAAGCTTTTGATTGTAGGGATTCTTGAATGTAGATGACTTAAGTATTTCAACAAATTTTCTCATTAGGGCATAATTGACCTCTTCACGAGCTTGACTACGAGTTCTAGGTCTAGGATTGGATGATGTGCTAGGTGCTTCATCCAAATTTTCATCTCTTATTAATTGAGTATACCATTTAGGTAACTTCTTAGCTATTTCATTGGCTTGTGGTGGATCCAAGATTTCACAATCATCTAATTCATCTTTGTCATCTTCGGTGGGAACATCAAATTCTATCTTCACAAGAGGTGTATTCGCATGTTTGTTGAGTCATTGAGTGGAGCATCTGCTTGTTTCTTCTCAAATAACTCAACATCTCTACTTGTGTATACTTTCTTTTCTTTCAGATCCCATAATGTACCGAAGTGCTTCTTCACTTGTATCAATGAATATCAATTTCTCATCTTTCATATCCAACTTGTTCCTATTCTTCTTGGGTATGTGCATGCTAGCTTTGCACCCAAATACTCTTAGGTGTGCAATTGATGGTTTCTAATTTTACCATGCTTCTTAAGGTGTCACTCATTCAAGAGCTCTTGTGGGCACTCTATTCAACAAATAGACTGCAGCGATTCTCTCAAACTTCTACCCAAAATGTCTTTGTTAAACCTGAGTCGTCAATCATACATCGCACCATTTCCATGATAGTATGATTCCTTCTCTCAACTATACCATTTTGTTGTGGTGTGTGAGTAGGAGGCATTTTCCGATGAATCCCATGAGCTTCCAGGTAAGTCTTGAACTCATTACTTATGAATTCACCCCCTCGATCTGAGTGGAGAGTTTTGATCTTGTCACCAACTTCATTCTCAACAAGTGCTTTGAACTTCTAAAATTTCTCAAAGGCTTGACTCTTGTCTCTTAGACAATATATCCACATCTTTCTTGAGTAGTCATCAACACAAAGCATGAAGTATTGACATCCAGAATGACTTGGTTGCATGGGCCCGCAAAGATCGGTGTGCACCAAATCAAGCTTTCCCTTAGCTCTATATGTGTTCTTCTAGAAGGGTACTCTATGTTGCTTTCTAGCTAGGTAATTGTGACACTTTTCAGTGTTGTGCTTGAGTGTAGGCAATCCTTTCACCATGTTGCCCTTTTGAAGTGTTTGGAGATAGCCAAAATTGATGTGACCATATCTGCGATGCCATAGTTCTACAGATTGTGTGTCTTTGGCCACTAGAGCTTGATCATCCTTGTGGACAAAATCAAGTTGGAACATGCATCCCACATTGGAGGATCTTGCTACAATCTTGGAACCTCTTGACTTATCTCTTATCAAGCACACTTTTTCTCCATTATTATTGTCAAAATCTAGCTTCAAGTTGTGATCAAGGAGTTGGACTAACTAATAGCAAATTCTTGGTCAACCCAGGTACATAAAATACATCTATGATTTTACAGTCATGCTTTCCAAGTGGTAGTGAAATGTTTCCAATCCCCTTGACACTGTATGATGAGTCATCACCTAATGACACATGGTTCTTGTTAGGTGAGTCACGTAGTGTGTAGAACCAATCCTTACGTCTAGTCATGTGTTCAGTTGCACCCGAGTCAACATACCATATATCTTGTGTGGACTTGGTTTCTTCATAAAATTGAGTAGAATACATGTGGTGTCCTTCATTTGAATCATCCTCATGTTTGGTAATGTACCCTTGTTATTTGGGTTTTCTTTTCCAATTACCATTTTTCTGCCCTTGATTGTTGTTGTTGTTGGACTTCCCTTGATTTGAATATTTGTTACCTTGTTGGTTGTTGGGTTTTGAATTACTTGATGAACCCTTTTTGTAGGAATTATACCAGTAATCTTTGATGGCATGTCCCCCTCTATTGCAAATGGGACACTTCTTGGTGTTGTCTCTTTGAATTTGGTCCCTTTGTTGACTTTAATTTTGTTGGGACTTCTTGTGATTGGACTGAAATTTCCCCTTTCCTTTATGATTGGAAGATAGTGCTTTCTCATGTTCATGATCTTTGTTGTTAATTGCCTCTTCTTGTTGGAGTAGATTGACTAAATTCTCAAAGGTGATTGTGTGTTCACTCATATTGATAGTTGTTACAAAGATTCTGTAGGAAGGAGGAAGTGCTCGCAACACAATTGGTATGAGGTCCTCATCACTTACCTCTTTTTCCAATACCAGTAGGGATGCCCTCAAAGTAGCAAATCATCTTAAAAAAGATTCAACCTTCTCATTGTGCTTGAACTTGAGAGTATGCAGTTGTGATAATAGGTTGAGGATGGCATTCTTGTTCTTTGCCTCATAGATTATGATCAACTTATCCCATGCATCCTTGGCCGATGTGGCATCTCTAATGTGGGGTTGCACATCATCCGTTATGCCAAACAAGATGATCAACTTGGCCTTTTGATTGGCCTTGTCAAATTGAACTTGTTGTCTTCCATCATCAAGTGATCTTGTTGTTGTTCCATCTACAATTGTCCATAGGTCTTCAAACTCAAGTAACATCTTGATCTTCGGTTTCCATGCAGCATAGTTGTCTCCTCTAAGTAAGTGTGAATCTGGAAAGAAGAAATTTGGTGCTTGTGCACCCATTTCTGTAATTTAAATTTATGAAACTCTAAATTTCTGACAAAGGGTAAGGCTCTTATCACTTCAAGTTTATGGTCTCCCTCTCAATATACCATCAGATCGATATACCAAACCTTTCTATATACGATCCCTTCCAATATACCCATCGGTACTTGGAAGAAGATCACCCTTTCAATATACCCATCGATACAGAAATAGGTGTTAGCGCATGTGAAAGAATTTAGGTATGTAGACAATACAGAGAAGGGTTTATGCAAGCACAAACGGATGGGAGGGCTCAAATGTGTGTGTATTGTGTCCTTATTACTCCCCATCAATTTTATAGGGTCGATGCCTAGACGACATTTAGGAAACTATGTTAGGTGTTAAGTGTAGTAGTAGTTGTGACGACATCACCCGTAAGCACTTCCTAGAGGCACCGTATATACCGAACACTGCTATGAGATCAAAGATCTCGTGTGATAGAACCAAACATAAAATAAAAAATTGTTTTCACCAAACAAACAATCTGAATATTGTTTTCACCTTTTCTCATAAACTGTGATTTGGGTTTTTCTAAAATTTTGATAGCAGCATCATACAATATTTTTCTTAAAACCCACAAAATTTTAGAAGAATCGGAATCTTGGTTTTTGAGATCTTACCAATTTACCAGCTAGATCTGATTTTTTTAAGAAAAAATGACCCGAATTTTATAGACTTTTGGTCATATGTAGATGCTAAATCTGAAGATGATGTAAAATAAAAATTTGTGCATCTCCTTATCTTTCGAGAAAAAAAAATGGCACATCAATCCGATTTTGTATGAAAAAGTTACGTTCTTTTTTAAAGAGCTATCTGCTGGAATTTTGTTGATGGGACTGCTTCAAACTTTGCTCCCGAATTCTATACACTTCCACTTTTAGATCTGATTTTTTTCACTCCTTTTTTAGATTTGTATTTTTTTTTCAAGATCTTTGTCTTTTTTTTTTTCAAGATCTTTTTTTTCACAAATTTTTTTTCAAGATCTTTTTATTTTTTTTAATTTTTAAAGATCTCCAAATTTGAAATATTCTGCCAATATGTTGGATCAATTGGCTATGCCAATGACTAATCAATTTTTTTTTACCTTCCAAATAAGTGGATAGGTCAAATTTTAGTTGAGGGATGCTTGGAAGGAATGGAGGCTGCAGAATGCTTCAATGGATCTCCTTTGATGCAAATCTTCTTCTCCAATAGATCCTCTCCAATAGTGCTCCTCTTCAACCTTGCTTGGATAGAACCTGCTCGATACCAAATGATAGAATAAAATTAGATTGCAATGACCAAAGAGGGATGAAAGCCTCACAAATATTATTGATCATGAAATTAGATTACATAAAAATGCAAGAGCTATAATATTTATAGATATTAGATAGCCTCATATAGATAGACATGACACCCTATATCGGGCACCAAATACAAGATGATAAGACCTATCTCACATGCACATGTAATTACTACTAATACTAATATTTAATGTTATCCAACATAATAATATTGAATGCAAGTCGAGTAGAATAGAGTGCACATGTTGCACATTATTAAATAAAAGACAATGCAATAAATATGCCTATGCTAAATTATGCTAACTTGATGAGACCTCTTTTATTTCATCATTTCATCCTTATCATTACAAAATATGATTATACAACTTTATAATTTGATATTTCACATTTTACACGGGCCTGAGTAAAAATTTATTTCAAAAACACCTCAAATCTATAAATCAATCCCTAAAACCACTTGCATTGATCTTTATAGACAAAAAGGACACAAATTCACCAAAAATTCGATGAAAAATTCACATTTCCACACTTCTGGAGCAAAAATATGGCGACCAAAAATGAAAATGTACAGTTACCCTTGATCTGCTCTTTCTCCTTCAATTTGGGCCCTCCATGTGTCAAAATATGATTGGGAATGAATTTGGGCTCACTTTTTGACTTTTTAACATTTTTGGAAAAATGGAAAAAATTTACTTTTTTCTTTGCCCCTCCGCCTTTGAATTTTGGTGATGACACGTGGCATATGGTGGGTCCCATTGGGATCACAGCTCAATTTTGTGCATTTTTCCCTTTTTTTGGAATTTGGAAAAAATTCACTTTTTTCCCCACGGGCCTGCACCTCCGCCTCTGTCCTTGACATGTGTCAACCTCTCTATCGCTAAAAATCCACAAGGCTTATTCCACGTTTTAGCACCTTTTTTTTTGCTAAGGGAAAATTTTCTTATTTCTCCCCGTGCATTTGTGCCTCCCGATCCCGCCCTCGCCACGTGTCTGTTTTGATTTTTCGTGGAGCCACACCTCAAATATTCCATTCTAAGTCTTTTTACGAAAGGGATAAAATTCCCTTTTGCCTCTACTGCACTGTCGACTCGCTCTCTGCATTCATCACATGTCTCCCCATGGTTTCATTCGGACCCTCGGCTTAATTCTTTTCTCGAAGTCTTTTAGAACCAATAGGAAATATCTCCCTTCTCCTCCATGTCCTGCACTTCCCCACTCTTCGACCGCATTGCCACATGTCCACCGCTTGCTCCATTACGGACCCGCGGGCCTTTCCACACTCTTTTTCCCCTTCGTAAAAAGGAAATTTTTCCTAAGTTTCCCACCCATCTTCCATCCGCCTTGGCATAAGAACATGACATGTGTCCTCCTGCAGAGTTGCGGGGGTAATGTTGAATTTTTCTCAAAGCCAAAAATGCCAAGTTTTTCAAAGAAACCTCATCGATCCTTTTCCAACCAGAAGTGGCCACGTAGGAGACGTCATTTGAGCTTAATTTTGACAGGTCAAATGACACCCGTACGACCGTAAAAAACATAGAATTTTCTAAGGACGCCCGAATTCAATTTTTTCTTGTGGGTAAGGGATTTTTTGGTCAAAAACATATGGGAAGTGGTTTCAAGCAATTTTTGACCATGGGGAAGGATTTTTGAGGGCACATAAGTACAAAATAAGCAAATTTAAGCTCCACAGGCTAGAAAAAATGGAAAAAATGATAGAGGCCCGTGGATTTGGAAATTTAGGGCATAAAACAGAGCTTGCATGTATTTTTCTTTCAAGTTGGGGAAAAATAATAAGTTTATGAGCCATTTAAAGCATTCAATCTAGATGGGGAAACTTGTAGACCACCAAACTCAAAGAAAAATATTTTTTGAGCATGTAGAAGAAAGGGGAAAGGTGGGAAAATAATAGAGGATCAAAATGGACACCAACATTGGCTCCTGCTCGGGGATGGGCACTCCCAGTGAGTGCCACAAGAACAATAAGTAGACCAAGTGCCAAAATAATCCAATGGGAAAATGAGTCATGATTCAAAATCACCGAGAAACCGGTGAGAACTGACAAAAATGGCTGCCACACAGCAAGGCAAACCACAAACCGACAAAACACCAAAAATAGAGCAAAAGCCAAACACTATACACTATACAAGTTGTGCATACCTCAAATTTGGGGATTAATCCAAGAAATGCTTCAAATGCCTGCCATTAACAAGTAGTTCAAGCAATTCCCCATCTAAATCTTTGAGAAAAAGGTATTCTCACCAATTTTGATATCAATGGAGTAAGGGCCCATCCATAATGCATCAAATTTTCCATGTTTGCCCTTATCTTCATTTATGTTGTCCATGACAAAACTAGATCTCCAATAGTGAAGGCCCAGGAGTGACCTTCTTATCAAAAATATTTTCAACTTCTCTCTAAATCTAACATAGCTCTAGTGGGATGATCTTCTCTCTTCATCTAGCTCCACAATCGATTAATCCTTGCTTCATATGGACTGACCTCTTGATTCTCAAGTTGTTGAACAAATTGAAATGAATATAATTACAGATGTAAGGGTAGCATGGCTTGAGTTCCATACACCAACTCAAATGGGATCTTACTAGTAGCTCTCTTGGAAGTGATTCTATCATCCCAAACTACAAATTTCATTTGTTCTCCCCATTTTCTCTTGTACAACTCCAATGGTCCTCCTAATGATCTTCAATAAGTTATTATTACTGGACTCAACTTGTCCATTCCCTTGGGGGTTATAGTTTGAAGCATAAGTCAGATTGGTTCCATACTCCTTACACATTGCCATACAAGGTTTAGCTCGAAACATATGGCATTATCAAGCAACAATCTTGACCGGCACACCAAATCTGCATATGATATTATTCAACAAGAATTCCATAACAACTTGGTGTGTTGCTTTCTTGGTTGGGATTGCCTCTACCCACTTGGTGAAGTAATCTGTGGCTATAAGGATCAACTTATGTCTAGTACTAGAAGGTTTTGAAAGCTCACCAATGAATTCCACCCCCATTGTTTGAAAGGAGATTCAATTGACACATGATGCAGAGGAAGGGAGTTTGAAGCTTTCATTCTTCTAGAGAAATGATGATAGATTTCACATTTTCTAATTAGCATGGTTACATCTTTGAAGAGAGTAGGCCACCAATAACCAGATCTCAAAACCTTGTGTACTGTAACCCTTCTAGCAAAGTGTCCTCCACAAACTCCCCCATGGAAATCAGCAACTACTTTGGGAGCTTCATCTTTAGTTACAAACTTCAAGAGGACACCTTTAGGGTTCTTCCAAGCCAGCCCAAAGTCAGTGATGATGTATTTTTGAGAAGCCAGCTTGAGGGATCTTTTCTAAATTTTTTTAAATGATCAGGATAGCATAGGTGTATGAGGTAAAAAAATATATCCTTGTACCACTTAGAACTTACAAATTTCCCAAGAACATTTCCCTTTTCTTCCTCTACTTCATTCACTTCCACTGTCTGCAAGTTGCTCTCAGCCATGAGCTTAACAAGACTCAAACCTCTTACCAACTTTGTGATTTGGATGTCCATATCATACTCCTATAGTTTGTTCACCCATCTACATATTTTACTTGAGACATCCATCTCTAATAAGATGTCTTTTACCATGGTGTGGGGAACATAAGCAATAACTTTTGAACTTAAGATATAAGGCCTAAAAACCTTTGTTCCTTTCACTAAGGAAAATACTTGTTTTTTTATGATTGTATATTTTAACTCAGCAGCTTGTAAATCCTTGCTAAAGAAGGAAATAGGCCTCTCAGCCCCATCTTCATTCTTTTGGAGCAAAACATATGCAATAGTATTTTCAGAAGCAAAGGAGAAGATTTGGAAAGGCTTTTTGTAATTCAGAGCTGCTAAGACAGGTGCATGTTTAAGTGCTTCCTTGATTCCTTCAAAATCCTAAATAGCAACCTCCTCCCATTTGATAACTTGATCTTTCTTTAATATGCATGTGATGGGAAGAATCAAATCAGCAAAATTGGATAGAAACCTTCTAATGAAATTGATTTTCCTAAAGAAAGATTGGATGCCCTTCTTCATTCTTAGAATTGGCACCCTGTTGATTACTTCTACTCTCTCCGGATCAATCATGACACCAACATTTGAAACAATATGACCAAGCAGCTTGGAATTTTACACCCCAAAGTGACACTTCTTTGGATTGAGAGAGATTCCAAATTCTCTACATCTAATCAACATTCTTTCCAAATGTTGTAAGTGATCTTTTCTGCTCCTTGAAAATATAGTCACATCATCCTAATAAACTACAATGAAGTCATTTATATAACCAGCAAAAGCAACATCCATTGCTCTTTAGAAAGTAGCTCTAGCATTCATGAGACCAAAAGGCATTCTCACATAAACATATGTTCCCCAAGGAGTGGTAAAGGTAGTTTTAAATCTTTCTGACTCCTTGACAACAACTTGATTGTAGCCAGAGAAACCATCCAAGGTGGAAAACAATTCAGATCTAGTCACTAATTGCAGCATGTTCTCCATGTTTGGAAAAGGATAATTGTCTTTCAATGAAGCTCTATTTAGATTTCTGAAGTCTACACAAAGTCTGATATCTCCATTCTTCTTTTTGACTAGCATAAGGTTTGCAACCCAAGATGAATACCTTGTGGGCTGAATGATCCCTCCCTCCTTTAGTTTCTTTAATTCATCTTGCATTTTCATGGAGAGGAGTGGATTAATTGGCCTTTGTATCTGTATGAATGGTTTGGTATTTGTTTCAAGAGGGATCTCATGCTGAAATAAGTCTTCTCTATATGCTTTCAGCTATGAATATGACCAGAAAGGCTAGTCTTGATATTGTTTCAACAATTGGAGGTAGGACTATTTTTCTTCCTTGTTTAAACTGCTACCCAACCAAAATTTTCTTGGTTTTTCCTTTGTTCCCAAGTCATGCTCTTCCACATCCCTTGAGGCAGACATGTTTCTATTGATGATGTAATCAACATTGTTGAAATTTGACTCAAGAGCAACAAGACCTATAGGAATGGTGTTAGTTTTCAATTGGATAATATCTTTCCAAAACAAAGTCTCTCTTCCTTCAGTCACACACACCATTGGTTCCTAATCAATATGATGATCTACAAACTTACCTTGATTTCATAAGAACCTTTGCAATTGAGAATCATCATTAAACACTTGCCAATGCTTGATGTTGTCAGGGACAACTGGCCTAGTTAACACTTCAACATTGTACTCACAATAAGGTGAAATGGCGCGATCTCCAAATATTGACCCCATCACTACCAACTTGTTAGAAACAACATTGAAACTTCTGTCATGGTGCACAATATTTAAGGAATCAAAATCTCAATTAGATCCCAAACTACATGCTTATATTGTTTCATCCACTTATTTTTTGTAGCATAGAGTTTTCTTATTTGTTTGAAAACTAGCTCGAATCTCCCTTTACAATGATATCCTTGATACCATACTTCCATGTAATTCTCAAACCCAAAAACAAGGTTTCATACTCA
The DNA here is from genome assembly GCA_018340775.1 of Taxus wallichiana var. yunnanensis. NCBI lineage: Eukaryota > Viridiplantae > Streptophyta > Pinopsida > Cupressales > Taxaceae > Taxus > Taxus wallichiana. The sequence goes on along the minus strand of CM031235.1, from coordinate 441,549,723 downwards.
GCAATGTTGTTAGTACATTCAAAATTAAGCTTGAAGGAAATAATAAATTCTTCTAAGCTAGGAGAAATCAGAATTACACCAGCACCATTTCCAAATTTGGAGCAAGCTCCATCAAATAGAAAATTCCAAGGAGAACATACCTATTCAAGGCACTCTGACTGATCCATTTTGTGTTCTTTTCCATCAGCAAAACCAATAAAATTATCAGCATCAACATCAACAAATAATACTTCATAACAAGCATTGTTTGGGTCCTTAATTAGATGCAACATTTTCTTTTCTCCATAGATCTTGACAAGGTTGCCTTCAAAGGGAATGGTCGAAAAAGACATATCCATTTGGATAATCCCTCCAACACTTTCAACCTACTTTTTTGAAAATAACATACACCATTTGGCGGGGCAATCAACAATCACAACATCCAATTTTAAATTCCTCCCAGGATAAGATGCAAGATGCACTATCAAACCCCTTACACAACCAACAATCGGCACTTTTCTTGAGTCCATGGAAGTACATTTTCCATAGGCTTTTGTCACTTTGATATCTAAATCATTCATGAATTCTAGAGGCATGACATTACATGATGCTCCAAAATCAAACATACAATTGTTAAGAAGCCTATCCTTTATGATCAAAGTTGTGAAGAATGGATCAACATTCAATTGGGAATCAACCAAGGATGTCTCCAAATATACCTCAGGTGTCTCTCCAAAATCCTCTACTGTAGGTGGTGTTTCAAGGTCAACAATGATTTGAGGAGGAGTCTCAACAACATTTACATTTCTTCTGGATTAGTCTTCTCTTCCTTTAATCCCAAGTACTCAAATGCTCTCTTCTTATGCTCAGGGATCCTAAGCAACTAAATGATTGGAACACTCAATTTGATTTGGCTCAATACTTGGGCTATATTATAAGGAACACTCTTTGGCAAAACAACATTGGAAGGGAGACAAGAAGATTCATCAGATGGCATGAGGAGGACTGCAATATTTTCTTGGGACAACAGAGCTTTTGGCAGGTGCTTCTCTTCTAGGAGCTTCTTTGGGAATTCTTGTGAGAAAGGGTGTTTTAGGTTTGGATTGAGGCCCAACTCCTTTAACAACTTTGCTTATAGTGTTATAGTATTTCTCTTGAGCTACAAAAACATTCATCAATAATTGTCTATCTTCCACCGAAGGAATACCACCATCATACTTCTTAATCATCAAAGCTCTTAAATATTCAAAATCATTGTTAGGAATTTCAAAATCTTGCACTACATCAACTTCAAGAGTATGAGGGGGAAGAAAGACTTGTACCCATTTTATGCAATCCCCAAAAGTTACTGAGTTTTTTTGTTGCACTTATCACTTGGTAGATGTTGCTCCTCCACGTGAGCTTGAAGAAAAACCCACCATAAAAATATCATCATTAGTACCATCATAATTATTATCTTTACCTTCTTGCTGGTCCACTTCACATGGAGGATGGGGTAGAAAACACCTATCACACCAATCAATATCAGCAACCCTAGCAGTTAGGGGATCAGGTAACACTCTTCCTTCACGTGCTTGAGGATGTCTATTTGCAAACCCCATGGGTCCTTTTCCTCTATCATCTACCCTTTGATCACCTCTAGGATGATTGAAAAATCTATCATGGTTTTCTGCTCTTAGCTGACCTTGTGAAGTTTTTCCAATTCCTTTCTCATCTCTTGCCAACTTATATGAGATTTCTTTGATTGCCCCTGCCAAAGTTTTCACAACCTCTTCTAAATCAACACCCTTGCTAGCTTGAGGTTTTTCAGGGTTTATCAAATTTACTCCATCTCTCTTGAGAGGTTTCCCAATCGCTTTGATATTGTTTTCAATTTGAAGTGCCATGGTAAAATTTGTCTTAGATTGGTAGGGTTCTTATCTCTTAGGTAATAGGCTACCTTTTTATCAAATGCATCTGCATATTTGATTAAACAAGACTCATCATAAGGCCTGAGACTAACAAGTAGCATTCTTAAAGTTTTTTTAAACCTTGTGTTAAAGTCATGGGCTGATTCAATGGGTTTCTTCTTGATATTCTCAAACTCAAACAAGAGAAATCTAGTAGAGTCTTGTCACCATATGGTAACCTAAATGCATTCTTCATCTCCGTCTAATAATCAATTGAATTATCAGGCATAGCCTTGTACTAATCCCTAGCATCCTCTTCTAGTGTATGAATGAACAATTTAATATACATATCATCAAACTCTATATCAAAATCTTCCATCATGTTAACAAAAAGTTTGAGATGTTGATCACTAGTTATTGCATTGTTACCTTGGAATTTTGGCGACCTATTTCGACATCTTGTGGGACAACATACGGGTAACCATCCATTCGTCTAAATTCTATAGGACCAAAGGTGTTAACAACAAATGGAGGTCTAGGCTAAGCAATATTGTTTGGTGGAGGTGATCTCGGGGTGACATAAGGCGATGAGGAGTGTAAGGTCTTTGGGGCTCAAGAATGTGATTCACAAGGTGGTATTCTCTAAGTGCTGATTTTCTTGGAAAGTTTTATTTAAATTGAAACATAGATGTGCATATTGGAGAAGGAAATTACCCGGTATAGCAGAAGGACCTTCACTAGCTGAGGAAAAAAATTTTATGAGAGGATTTCTTGAATCAGAATCACTTGAAGAAGAGTGATAATCCTCTACCAAAGGATGATCTCTCTCACCAATGGATATATCTTTTCCTGATGTCTAACCTTTAACAACCTTCCAAACTCTTCTCCCTTCTAACTCTAAGTTTCTTGAATCTGTAAACAACTTCTTAGCAGAGTCTCTAATGAAGAGAGATCTTCTTCCTTCCAGTTTTGTAGAGATTAACAACACCAAAGTAAATGACAGAAAGGTTAAGACACTGGTATTTATCAAGATCAAAACAACATGGATTCGCCACTAAGGAATTTCACCCTAGTTGTGTAAATGCACTAAAATACTCTGTCAAATATCTATCAGCACTGAAAATATTACCAAACTTTATAGATCAGACCTTCCTTTCTTTGAATTTATCAATCAAAAATGCAAATGAAGTGCAACTACTAATGGAAACTGAAAAAACATGTAGGTAGAACTTATATCTTCACTCAATCATTACAAATCTAATCAGAAAATGAGACTCAAATTATTAATTGCACATAAATCACACAAGAAATATTACCAGGGATCTGAAATACTAAAATACTAAATAATGTCCCTGCAATGATGCCAGAAAGGTGTTGTTGATGGGCTAAATAGACATGGACTGGAAAATGAATCAACAAATCAATCTCAAGATAGTGTAAATTATTTCCCAGAATTCAAAACAAGTCCCTGGCAATGGTACCAGAAAGGTGTTGTTGACGGGATAAATAGACATAGAATGGAAAATGAATCAACAAATCAATCTCAAAGACTGCAAATTATTTCCCAGAATTCAAATAAGGCTCGATAACATCGCCAAAAAGTGTTGGTATTTTGATTTAATCTCCTTCACAACTTGAGCAAAAGCATCATGGATTTTACAAGACACTCAAAGGCAGATAAATGATTTATATGTCATTTTGTAGCTGGGGAAGCAATTTATCTGACTTGTTAGCACTCAAGATTTTAAGAAGTGGGTAGCACCTTGAAAGGATTTTGATCTAATCCTCACTATTTTAGGTTATGCCTTTCAACCAAGGTAAGAAAACCTATATTGCAGCCTCTGTTTTGTGAAGGAGGTGGAGATATCCTTATACTATGCATATTATATGGAGATGGCCTTGGGAAAACATGATCAATTTTCCATTATTCAAACTCAACAAAGTTGTCACTACTAAATGATGGAAATGCTTTCAAGACAAGGCTGAGGCTGCTAGAGACATGGTATGATCCTGATTTGCTTTGTGCATTTTTGTAAATGGATTGTGTTCTTTTGTTGAAAAACAATGCAATGCAGGGATAGTATGGGGTAGGATTAGTTATTCTGAATGAATTTTTGGTGGGAGATTTTAGAGAAGACTAACCAGAATTCACCAGAACCTTTGCAAGAAATTTGTAACACCTAAACAATAGAATGCTTTAAAGGGGTTAAGGTACTCCTTCAACCAGGATATGTGCACCAAATGGAGGCCCATATCTACACTCTTCCACACAATCTTTGACAACCTGCCATAAAAGCTTGAAGTAGATGAACCAACAAAGTATCCAGAAATCTCTATTTTATCATGACCTAAGGTGCACCCAAAGGTTTACAAACAATCTCAGAATTCAAGGAAGGTAAAGTGATTTTAAATATGTTTATCTCTTTATCAGATGAAATCTCTTCTGAATGTGAGACTATAGATGCCACTAAACTATCAACAAGAAATGAGACCATGTATGATCAAGAGAGATTTTAAACACAAGATTGCAATAGGAGAAAGAAACACAAATTGAAAACATTTTGAAACATAAGTGCATGCAAATTTTTCCAAGAGATGACAACAAATAATCTAGAATGACCAAATTTATCAGCAGGGGAATGTTATAAGAACAATCTCGAGCTTGTTGATGACTTTACAAGCTGAAACCAACTCAACATGATACAAATCTGATGCAAAAAAGAAATACAAATGGTTCTCAGGTGGTTTCTCAGAGAATGGGATTCTTCCTAGATTTTCCCATGAATTTCTAAGTTTCTCCAACCTTTTACATGTCTCAAAACATGCATTATATAACTTTCAATTACATTTGATCCTTCTTTCCCAAGAAAAGAATATGCCTAGCATCAAGTTTGTTACAAAATTCCAACATGATTTGTAGATAGGGACATTTAACAAATTTGTAACAAGAGTTGCTAGGTGTTTCAAAAATGGTGAATCATTACAAATCCTTCATCATTATCCATTGTGGAGGCACATTTTTCATTCTCCAAGCATGCAGACCCCTTTCATTTCATCATTTCATCCTTATCATTCCAAAATTTGATTCTATAACTTTATAATTTGATATTTCACGTTTTACATGGGCTGAGTAAAAATTTATTTCAAAAACACCTCAAATCTACAAATTAATCCCTAAAACCACTTGCATTGATCTTTGTAGGCACAAAGGACACAAATTCACCAAAAATTCGATGAAAAATGATGCAAAATTCACATTTCCACACTTCCTAGAGAAAAAATGGCGGCCAAAAATGAAAATGTACAATTACCCTTGATCTTCACTTTCTCCTTCAATCTAGTCCCTCCACATGTCAACATATGATTGGGAATGAATTCGGGCTCACTTTTTGACTTTTTAACATTTTTAGAAAAGTGGAAAAATTTAACTTTTTTCTATGCCCCTCTGCCTTTGAATTTTGGTGATGACATGTGGCATATGGTGAGTCCCATTGGGATCGCAGCTCAATTCTATGCATTTTGACCCTTTTTTAGAATTTGGAAAAAAATCACTTTTTTCCCCATGGGCCCGCACCTCTGCCTCTGTCCTTGACACATGTCATCCTCTCTATCGCTAAAAATCTATGGGCTTATTCCACATTTTAGCACCTTTTTTCGCCAAGGGAAATTTTTCTCATTTCTCCCCATGGGTCTGTGCCTCCGATCCTGTCCTCACCACGTGTCCTATTCTGATTTTCACGGAGCCACGCCTCAAATCTTTCATTCTAAGTATTTTTTACAAAAGGGAAAAAAATTCCCTTTTGCCTCCGTCGGCCCGCCAACCCGCTCTGCCTTCACCACGTGTCTCCCGTGGTTTCATTCGGACCGTGGCTTAATTCTTTGCTCTAAGTCTTTTTGACCAAAAGGGAAATATTTCCCCTTCTCCTTCACGGTTGGCACTTCCCCTGCTCTACCCCGTGCTACCACATGTCCACCCCTTGCTCCATTGCGGACCTGCGAGCCTTTCCACACCCTTTTTCCCCTTCACAAAAAGGAAAAATTTGCCTAAGTTCCCCGCCCGCCTTCCATCCCACCTTGGCATAAGAACACGACACGTGTCCTCCTGCGGAGTTGCGGGGTAATGTTGAATTTTTTCCCAAAGCAAAAAATGCCAAGTTTTTCAAAGAAACCCCACCGATCCTTGTCCAACCAGAAGTGGCCACATAGGAGACATCATTTGAGCTTAATTTTGATGGTCAAATGACACCCGTACGACCGTAAAAAAACACAGAATTTGCTAAGGATGCCCGAATTCAATTTTTTTCTCGTGGGTAAAGGATTTTTTGGTCAAAAAACATATGGGAAGTGGTTTCAAGAAATTTTTGACCATGGGGAAGGATTTTTGAGGGCACATAAGTAAAAAATGAGAAAATTCAAGCTCCACAGGATGGGAAAAAATGGAAAAAATGATAGAGGCCCATGGATTTGGAAATTTAGGGCATAAAACAGAGCCTGCATGTATTTTTCTTTCAAGTTGGGAAAAATAATAAGTTAACGAGCCATTTAAAGCAAAGTCAATTTAGATAGGGAAACTTATGAGACCACCAAACTCAAAGAAAAACATTTTTGAGCATGTAGAAGAAAGGGGAAAGGTGGGAAAATAATAGAGGATCAAAATGGACACCAACACCACTATCAACCCGATCCTGTCTTGAAGAGGTAGCCTCTCGATCTTTATTTGTGGTGATAGTCTATGCAGGCTCGTGCTTGATCTCTTTACATAATATAGCCCCGTGACTATGCTCGGGATGGTCCCTCTGAGTAACAACCATCGCACTGGGTCTAAGAATGATGTAAAAAGCTCAGTAGTAGAGCTCCTGCGCGACCATGTCACTAATTTGACTCGCCATAGGGTACTATCACTTCCCGAGTGACCTGTGCTCTTGCCCGATCTCTCTCGAATGTCAAAATCTATACCGAGCATGTCCCCGATCTCTCTACCGTAAGGGCCTATACCTATGCCCTGGCTACATCTCTCTCTCCAGCCACCTATAACTTAAAGACAATCGCCACCTATAACATTACGAAGGGAAGCTTATTGCCTAACATCACCAACACCCCCTAGAGCATGAGGTGGTAGGCCCTGCTCTGAAAGTACCTACTGAAGAGAGGTGTATATCCCCACTGGAATGCCTAATGGGGGAAACTCTATGTTAGCTACCCTAAAAACTTGTGTCAGCCTATACCTGGGGCCCTGTCCCTATGGTTGTTGTAATGATAGACACTGTCCCCTTCCCTTGACATACTGGTGTGGGTTAGGACCACTGTCATCATCATCATCACCAATGAGTCCACCCTCACCACCACTAGGAGGCCCCAATTGAGGAGCTCTCACACCGGTGTTATACACCACCCTGGAAATAGTCAAACGACGTGGAAGCAAACTATGAAACCATGGCACATACTCAGGTATAGTACCCAGATCTCTAATCTGTCTCAGTGGCACCCACAGTAGGTACAACCTATAGGAAATTGGCCGTTCTCTATCTCAGGTGATATGTGGACCCATATCAACATACTCTTGGGCCCTATGAGCATACCACCCATCTAGCCTAGGAACATCTTGGGAAATGCCAAACTACCTTTGCACCGATCCACCCTCTGCATAACTCCCACATATAACTGCGCAGTGCCTAATATAAAATGCTCCTCTTGCGGCAAAGACTAAGCTCTAAACCGTCATCGAACCACTAGAAATGTCTGTAAGTTATCCAAACCATGGAATCCTATTGTAACTCATCAATCTCATGGTGATAGTGATATGCATCCCCCATATATGGCCACACATCATCCCCTATCGGGACCCAACCCATCGTAGAAGGCTCCTTGGGAGCCTAAACTCTCAAAACACCTAAGGGGTGACCAATGGCAATGTGGTCCCATGCCCAAATATGAAGCAAGCGGGCTGGTCCTACCATCTTTTGATGGTAGTAGGTAATCAAGTGAAGGTCCTAGTATAGATGTGCTAGGATGCACTGACCCCAGCAGTAGGTCTCTCCCTCTACCAAACCGTGTATCACTCCAAGGAGGCCGAGCGGAAATGAAGCACCGGTCTTGTGTCAGAGTAAGACTCCACTGACGAAGGCCATCATATAAACCACTACTTGGTCTAGCTCTAAGTCCTCAATACACCGCGATATCCTAATGGTCATCCCACGCCGTGGTATTGTCGGGACACCAAATAACTCTACGATATATCATGAATATCAGTCCAGTGGCTCGTAGACTAGATAAGCTGACCTAGATCGGGACCCGCATAATATGCCACACATCCTCAAGAGTAATCATGATCTCCCTATCGGGATCCACAATAATTGACTCTCGCTATGTCATCACTCTGCTATAGCTATCAAAATGCCATGATCTAATGTGATCCGGGGTTCATCACCACATGAGCCAATCCCATAACATATAGAAGGATGTCCAATGTCACTCTATCATCATCATCAAACTAGGCCTCTATCGTCGCTAGCCGACCATATCACTCACGGGTCTGTAGGATGGGTAGTATACATTGCAAATAAGAAAACACATATATCAATTAACATTTCTATCTACTTCTATTTAAAAATTGTTGGTAAATCACCATTCTTCCATCTTATTTCCTAAATATTTTCACTTTCTTCTAGTTTGTCTTCTTTTCTACTTGGCCATTTTGCAAGAAATATGTTCTCGCTCCTTTAACGCTTGTGTGCCCATCAGACGTATGCACACCCAAGTAGGATGTCAACGCACCTATCTCTACACATGCACGTGTGCATCCCCATTCCCCCACCTAGAAACACATAAGTAGCCCTTTTGACAAACATGCGTATGCACCCCTCGTTGGTTTCCCTCCAATGATACGTATGTGCGTATCATTCTTTCGACGGATATGAGTATGTGTACCCATTAGTTTTAACACACGCACATATGCGTATACATCATCGATGCATGTGCATGTGCACCTACATCGAAATTATTCTATATATCCCGAAATCCCTAAAAAGTGCATTAAATGCGTAATTCAAAAAGAGGGATAGGCCACTCACATAGGGTCCATCCACTGGGTCTCGGATGAAATCTGACGCGATCTCGATCATCTCCTCCTACTCAAAGTAGTCTCACCATCTCACTCCAAGGTCAGTTATTCTCACTCATGGTAAAAATTCGCAAGAACTCTGGTAAAAATGCACTAATCATGATTTATTTACCCCCTGGGTGGTATATTAGGTTGTCGCGATGCCCCCGAGGCATGTTTTCTCCACCGTGATCATCCTATCCCTTCTTCTATCCATTGAGGTGATTATTTTTCTATTAAAATAATTATTTTCAATCATTTTCACATGTGGGCACTTAGCGTCACCCCTGCAGTCACTTCTTCAATGCACTAGAATGAATTACACATATTTCAAGCATCATTTCTTATCACTTTTCTTAAATAATTATTTTTGTCTTCAGAACTCTTCTCGCCAGTGGCATCTTATGTGTTGACTAATGCCTGTGCCTTTTCATTTATGTAGTTAAGCATATTTTAGGAGATCTTTGATCTCTTATACAAATTCTTCCAACCAATCAAAAAATTTAAAAAATTGTACAACCATCTAAAAAACCAAAAACATTGAAATACTTGAAAATGGCCTAAAAATTAGTAAAACGCTCATTTACAAATGAAATATGTGTCTCTTGCATGACATGCATCCTATATCTTGTTGACATTTTCAAATATTTTAAAACAACAACTGGGATCATCTAAATATTCAATCACCTACACAAGCTACGCGCTTACTTCGTCTATACTCTTGGGCACTTTCAGTTGCCTGGTACTATTTTCATCATGCAAATTAATTTTTCCCTGGACCCAAGTGTCCTCCATCTTTTCCCTTGCACTATACACATTTATTGGGGCATCATCCTTCACCCTTGTCATTTATCAGAACATTTGGGACTACATCTCGATAACAAAGTATTTGTGCAACTATCTTGAACGTTGTTGGTTTAATTGTGTGTGATTGTACTTATTTCCTTGTTAAGTAAGATTGTTTATTTCTTGTATTGCATTGCATTCATGTATGTTGCATGGAGTTGTCCATTTTTAGCACAGGATGAATATTTATATCTTGTCTTTTCATGTCATTTTACGCCTCCATCATATGCTTACATTTTAATAAGGACCGATGATGAGGATTCTAAGCAAAATGATGATTATGTATTGTTTCTATAAAGCACTGGTTTATGGATAGCTCAATATCCCTTTTTACTTTCTCATCTCCTTTCTTCTCACTTTCTCTCCTACTTTCTTTTCTTCGATCATCAATCAAGTTTCTCTATCACCCCATCAAAACTCGAGGGGGCATCCTTCATCTTATTAATTTTTCTTCCACCCCTTCAAAATTTCCTACTTGTTTGTACTTGTCTACTTTATTTGAAATGACGTAACTTACATCACCCCAAAGAGGGGCAAATGTAGACACCTTTAGTTTGATCAAAGAACTATTATTCCTAATATTTCCCTAGCTAGTCCTCTTCCTGCAAGTTGGCAACACCTCGTTAGTTAGACCTATCTAACTCCCCTCTTCGACATTCTTTTGTTCGTATTTCCTCTACTAAACTAATGAAATAGGTTATAATAACATCTTCTTGGCTAATATTCTCTTCTTTAACACCTCTATTAGCTCCCTGGAATATCAATCCAATTCATTGGATTGATTATGCCTTTAAGAACCCTCCCGTAAACCTAAATTCTCTCTAAATAGGATTAATTACCCTCTAAACATGGTTAGCTATTCTTAACCATGATCAACCTCTCTCTAAAACTATTCAAATCTTACTTTGATTTTCTAATTAAATTTTTGAATCCCTTTTAGTCCCACATGCACCAAAGAGCCTCCGATTTCCCAAATGGAAAACTATAAATAGCCTACTACCCCCTCTCCTTTCTTATAACACTTCTTCCCGTAACCTAAACTATAGTATTATTGCTAGGATTAGGACCTTTATTGAGCTATTTTCTTTGCTTTTGCATTTCTATCACATAACATGGAGTAAATGGGAAGAACCATTGACCTTGAAGCCATTAATGGTGAGATCCCAATCTCTTGAAGTATAAACCGATTACTTAGATTCTTTTAGGTTCATTTACTTTAAGCTTTCAATAATAGAGGTTAACTTCATTTGTTTAAGTTTCTTGTTTACTTCAAGTTAATGCATGCAAATAGGATTCCTTGCTCATTTCTTATCATATGGTCCATTAAGGGGATTTTACACAAAGCTTTGGGGATCTTGAGTGTCTCTTACCCCATTTCAATAGATCTTGAAAAACCTTTCATTGAACAAAGTTCCCCTCAAAAATATCAAAGCTTGATCCTAAGGAAAGTATTAGACCCCTCCCCAGCTACAAACGAAACATACCAAAAAAAGTCTACGACTATCCAAAATTTCCCATCCTTAGAAAATGTTGTCAAGCCACCGGGGTTTAGAATTGAGGACCAACACCCTAGTCTTAAGAGGCCCAAATTGGAATCGCGCCTTCTATATACAAACCGATGCTTCCAATGAGGCAGTGGGAGATGTGTTTGGACAACACGAGGAAGGTGAGGCAATGCATGCCATATACTATATTAGCAAAAACCTCTCCCTTGCTGAACGGAATTACATTACCACATAGAAGGAGTTTCTTGTAGTGGTTTATGCCATTAACAATTTTATCCATTAAATTATAGTATATGAAGTAATTATTCATACGATCATTCTACTATCAAGTATATGAAGAATAAAACTTTGGTGCATGGTTTAATTGTAAGGTGTATCTTTTATTGCAAGAATTTAACATAAATATTATTGATAAACGAGGGAAATCAAATGTGGTAGCTAAATTTCTCTCAAGTATAACCATTTAAGGTATAAAAGAGTGGTTTAATGATGATTTTATAGATGAAATTTTATCTTCTATCTCAACTGTCTCTCCTTGGTTTGCAGACATGGCTAATTACTTAGCTACAAGGAAGTTCCCATATTTCCTCACACATAAAAAGGACAAAATTAATTAAACAAAGTGTGATGTATACATGGTTTAATGAATTGCTTTTTAAATGTGGACCTGACCATGTATTACACAGGTGTGTAGCTGAAGATGAGATATTTGACATACTGAGCATGTCATGATAAACCATTAGTGGACACTATTCAGTCAAGAGAACTATCCAAATTTTTTTGGTTGATGGATACTATTGGCCTTATTTGCATAAAGATGTTAAAAATTATGTATGGAAATGTGATCAATGTCAAAGGATGGGAAAGCCAACACTTACAACTGAGATGCCACTCCAACCCCAAGTAGTTTTAGAGCCATTTGAGAAGTGGGGGTTAGATTTCATCAGACCACTTGTTCCACCTTATAAAGGAAATGAGTATATCTTATTTTGTACAAAATATGTTATAAAATTAGATGAGGTGCAAGATCTTCAGTATGCAAGGGATGAGAAGGTTGCAGACTTTTTGTATGAACAAATATTCCAATAGTTTGGAGCACCAAGATCCATTGTTTTAAATCAGGGACCATAGTTCATGTCAAGTGTAATCACTTCCTTTGTGGTAACATATCAGCTAAGGCATAATAAATCATCCCCACATAATCTTATATCCAATAAAAAGTGGAAGTCACTAACAGAGAATTGGAGAACATTCTAACCAAGATAATAGATCTCTCAAGGAAAAACTAGGTTCAAAAGCTACTTGAAGCAGTATGGGCCTAAAATAAAACTTGGAAGATAACCATAGGATTCACTCCTTATGAATTGGTATATGGAAAGAAACCTATATTTCCTATAGAATTTGAAATTCAAACCTTAAGAATAGCTGCTAAAGTAGGAATCGAGTTATTAGAAGCACACCAAACAAGGATTCTTCATTTGAATAAGTTAGATGAAATGATTTTACAAGAACTACAACAAAATGAAATCATCCAAAATCAAAGAAAATCATGGCATTACAATCATATTAAATGAAGGAAGTTTCAATAAGGGGACCAAGCTCTTCTATCTTATTCAAAATACAAGGACTTCAAAGGGAAATTGCAAACAATATGGATAGGTCTATACCAAATTAAAGAAGTCTTGTAAATTTGATTCCAATTAATTGTGGAAGAAGAGTAATTATAGTTAATGGCCATAGATTGAGGTTATACCAAAATCCAACATCAAAGGAAGAGTTCAAAAAGATGCTACAAAAAGAATGCAACTCTGAATTTCTTGGACAAGGTTTCCCTGTCCAAGCCAATTCAAAGCTCTCCTCAACAAAAATAATAAGTAGGGGATGGTTGAACACCAGTTATGGTGGCCATCATTCGATGAAGAAATGGTTGAAAAATAGAAATGATGGCCATTCCTTCCAAAAAAATGAATACACACACACACACACACACATATTTGAAAAAACATAAAATGCAGGTGGTTGAAAACTAGCATTGGTGGTCACCTCTTGAATCATGCCATCAATAAATGTGTTGAGACAACATGTGGAGAGAGAAAAAGAGAGAATACAATGCTATTATCATATTTGATAAGTAATTATGAAAAAGGTATGTACCATTAATCTCCTTCTGAATATTAAAAAGTCTAATTATTAGGTGATAGTTATTCCTCTTGTGTGAAATGACGACTCCTCATTTCCAATGTTTTCACTGTACCCCATATCATAATAAATTTTTCACACATCCCTCATTTATCTCTCCAACATACTAATTTATTCCCCATGCTATCGTTGTTCCATCATAATTGGTTAAAATTTTCCCAATTCATGCTTTTTTGTATAAAATCTATTTTTGCCCCGGATTTTTCCCATTTTCATTATTATTGTTCCACTCCTATGCTATCACTAGTTCCACTCCTGTGCTAACAAAATTACCTTTCATGTGATGTCACTTTCCCCATTCCTGTGCTCTATCTCCTCTTAGCCATATGCCACTACTTTATTTATTCTAAATACCAACCATAGGGATTAGGCTTCATCATGAACTAAAAAACTTGATTGAATTGCTCTTTGATAGAAACTCAGTGGAAATATTTGAGAAAGAAGGATGGTTGGATTTCATGCTCTCATATGAGGAATTCAACCCCAGGATGACAAAATATTTTACAACAAATATTGTGGAAGGACACTCAAAAGTGAAAGGTAAGAAAATATTGTTTAACCCCTCCATAATTAGTCACATTTATGGTATTCCAGAGGAAGGGAAATTGGTTAATTTCATGACTCCCTACTATGAAATTATTAATTTTTTTCTATTGGAAAGAAAGAAAAATTAGAATTGGTTATTAATAATAAAGGAAAGGCCAAGGGCATCAAAAGGTCTACTTTCCCCGATCCATGGACATATATAGCAAAACCGGTAATTAAATATTTTATATGTGACGATCAATATGAGGTTATTTAGGCCCTATTTTGACAATTCTTATTCACCTCCATCATTGATAACCCCAAGTCCGCAACAAATTTAATCTTCCCCAATTTTTATTTGACTGTTTCCTCCGCCTATAAGAAATTCTTATGGGGTTCCTCTTATCTCAAATTCCAAGGTATCATTCACCTCATCTGTAAGCGTCATTTCATTAAGAAGTGTCATGGGCTTAAAAAGTGGGTTGAGTTCTAAAATAAATATGACCTTGAACCTGATTTAGTTCTAGAAACGGGCCCTATACCTAAGAGAGACCAATGAAATGTACTAGGTCATCCGGGAAAACCCATACCCTCTATAAGCATCAAATAAAAATGTTACTCTGCAAGAGGAATAAGAGGAAACCCCTGTTATGCAATCCTTAGATGAGACACCTCTTACTTCTCCACCTAACTCCGCATCCCCTCTAGGTCCTATTCCTAAATTATTAATTAATAAAACAAAAATCATGGTTTAAGAATCACCCATTCGTGAAAACAGAAAAACACCAATGCTTGAAGATGAGCCTATCTCACCTGTTGATTCCAAGACCATTATTTCTCAAGTATTATTCCTTTCTCATGTTCAATATAAGTTGTATCAAGATCAAGAAATAATTTCCTTACTACAAAAATCTTACCAATAAAAGAGGAAATTTTTTCTTAGTTGGAGGCAAAAAAGGAATAGAGAATTCAACACCTCCCATAGTATTTGGAGCAGAAAGAAGGGGGGCCATCCAAACAATTAAACAAACTATAGAGGAGAAGGAAAAAGGATTCAATTCATATAGGCTAGGACTAAATAATTGACCACAGAACTTGGGCTCTTACAAGGATATAAGAAGGAAACAGAGTCTGTGGAAACTACTGATCAAATAATGTAAACAGACTTTGTATTCCCAAAAATCATTATGCTAAAAGGTATGGAAAATGGATGAAAGAGTGTTATGATCTTAGAGGAGTGACAGAAGAGAACAAAATATTAAAAGAAGAAAAAAGGTACTTCAAGACAACATTCTTGTTCTCTGCCGGTTATATGACCATACTCTTTCTTGTAAGACACCTTCCAATTTTTATGCATTATTCCTTCAGGAACAATCCTTCAACTAGCAAGCTTCCAGATTCTACTCCATGAATCCATAGAATTTGAAAATGATAAGAAAATTTTAAGAGCCTATGTAATGGCTAATACAATTGGTAAGAATTTATTATGTGAATTTTATGTCCACAATTTTTTGTTCGCTTGAGATGGAAATACCAATCAATTTGTATGTAGGAGAAGTGCAATTGAGATATTTTGTTTCCACTTTAATACATCAATATGGATGGCACATGAAAAGAGGGGAATATTGTTAGGAAACTATAGAATAGTGTGTAACATATGGTTCCATATTTACATTTGGTAAAAACTAAAAAGTGAGTAGTTAATGTATTTGGGTGAAAGTGGGTAGAATAAAACAACTATTTTGTTTTATCATCATATTTTTGAGCTTTGGTGTTTGGTTGTATGTGAAGCCAACATTTATTATTGAGGTTGTTTCGCTCCTACTCTTATATAATGGAGGCTTTGTAATATAAAAGAAATGATGTATTAATATATTCATGAGAGTTGGAAGTTATCTTTGTGTTCTCTGTAATTATGTATATTCATTCATGATAGTTGTGTAGCATAGAATAGGCTATCTTTTATATCTGATATCATAGTGAATAACATAAAAATGAGAGTATTTTTTATTTTCTTTTGGTGAAAATTGAAGTTCTTATCAACTCGTTGGATTCATTCACTATTTACGGAACTCTAACTTTGCATTGAGGTTATGTATAATTTAATCTAGTTGCTTGCCAAAACTATTATCGTTATCATGGAGCTATCAATATATACGTGGATTCACAGTCAGATTTGAATATATCAGATTGATGATAGTATTAATACTTCAATTATTCTTTGTACCATTTTTTTTTCATAATGCCATTTACTGACTCATTCATGATTTGACTGAAATTCTTAATTCTTCCCTTGGTATTTGGCATGGCCTACTCTGTCTGCATTGATCATTCACATGTTAGAATGTAAATTGGGATCAAGTCTGGATTTTGTTGATTTTTCACCACATAGTTGTTGCAAATAAAAAACCTACATAACTATTGGATTCTTCACTTGTGAAGTATACGTGATCAAGGTATTGATGCATTACCTCTATTAACTCACAAGATTCCTTCTAAAAATGGCCTTCTCCCATTAAATGATCATCTTCACATTTCTTGGGATCTCCATGCAAGCTGTCCCTAATCACATGTAGAAAAGAATTGAAGCGAGAATTTTGGTGGCATCGAGTATTATTTCCTATTTTGACACTTCATATTATATTTAGGTGGGTTTACGTAGGTCACTATGAGTCAAAAGTAAAAATTTACTATTAAGTTCATTTTTGTGTCAACTATTAAATATTTAATTTTTAATAAATAACTCTTAGTTATTTTAGAAATTAAATATTGTTCTCGATGGTTGTTTTGAGTTATTCATTTCATTATCGAGCCTTTTATTATTTAAGTTAAATAGAGTCTTTTTGTTGTTGGTAAGTCTCAAAAGTAAAATTTAATTATTTGTTTTATGTTATATAAGTGTCAACTATATCATTAGTGTCATCTAAATTAAGTCAGTCAAATTTTAGTTATGAGTCGTCATCATTTGTCATTAAGAGTCAAAAATTGAGTCTGTAATTTTTTTAAAAAATTCCTTATAGATGCATTTTCAGGGTAATTGATGTCTCGAATTGTAATTAAACTTCATGATAACATTTTTTTGACTTATAAGCATCACATTGGAGGATAGAGGCAATAGAGGCAGGAGGATAATCAATTTCCTCGAGTTCATCACTACCTCAGAGGTTGCAAAATACTTTAGTGAAACCTTTTTTATGTGTGATGAATAAGAACATATGAGCATCCTTGCTCATGTGTTTAATACAATATTTTTGTTTTCCCTGTTATGATGATGATGTGGAGATTTGTACCATTGATACTATAACATGAAGTGTTCTTGATTAGATTGACTTGATGGTTGATGTGAATTAGTTGAATGTTCCCAATTCATGTGTTCACATGAATAGGTTGATCGGTCCCTATTCATGGATGATGTAGTTCTTGTTATCCCAAATTCACCCCTCAAGGTAATTTGGATAACTTGCATGATTTCTTTAGGCTCAAGCGGCTTGAATTGGTTCAAAGGAAAAAAATTAGGTTTTAGGGGTCCCTTTGGTTTCTCTCTAACTTCTCCCATCCAAGGAAAAATCTAAGAAGTTAGGAAAAATTGAAAAAATCTAAAAATGGGCTTCTTTTAAGTATATTGTGGAAAAATCAGTTATTTTTGTCCTAGACTACACATAGGACACTAGGACATGTAGGACGTGCATGGACAAAATGCTGCTTGAGTAGTTCAAATGGGAAAAGTTAGAAAATTTTGGCCCTGTGGTTCGCAGGATGTTAGGACAGTTGGGACTGCGCTGTCTGAAAAGGTCGCGAGTCAAAGGGAATCGAAAAAATCAAAATTTTATGTCCCACGCGTCCAGTCGAGGAAAGCTGGGACATGGGTATATACGGCTCTAAAATTTCGAAAGAGCTGATCACAAAGCAATGTGGGTAGAGCGGAGGTCAACGGCCCCGACGGGCCAGTTAACGACCCTGTCAAATGACGACCCAGTCAACAGATGAGACATCAAAATCTGAAATTTCCGCACATAGAGGGAATCAGAAAAAGTGGAGGTTTTCGGCCCAAGTCGTACAAGGGATACCGGGAGACAAGGACCCAAAATACCCGATATAGTTGCATGTAAGGGAAAATAGTGCAAATCAGACCCTAAACTTCAAATAACCATAACTTTTGACCCTGAGCTTCGATTTTCAAAAAATTTGTCTTTCTAAAATGAACACTATGTTCATTATGCTCTGATGAATTAAATGCTCATTGCCATTAAATGATGGAAATGCCTGGCAGACCCAAAATAACTACCCACACTTAGAAGGCCATAAATTTTGCATTTCTCAATGAAAACAAAAAAAAGTGGCACCGTTGGAATCGTGTTTTTGAACCCAATGTAGAAAAATTGAGAAATCCAAAATTGATGAAGAATTAATGGAAATTTTGCAAAAACGTGCCCAAGTTTAGAACTGTGGTTTTATTTGGTAGTTGGGATGCATTCAATGAAGCATGGGATGAAATTTCTCACTAATGCAAGTTATGGGATGATATGGGGGGAATTTTGCAAGCAACAGAACATCATTTCACTCCATTTACTACCTTTTACAAGTGGTTGAAGGACAGATGTTAGGATTTTCATTTTCCTCTCTCTCTCTCTCTCAGATATATAAATTGGAGTGTTGGGCTCATTATAAAGAGAGATAGTTTTGAGTATAAAAACTCTATCAAAAAATGTTTTGTGAAGCCAATGTACTGCAAGCCCTTATAGTGGACTCCTTGCATGGTGATCTAGACCCTTATCTTGTAATAGATTGAATTGTGAATATCTATGAAGCAATAGATGCAAGTTTGTGGATGTATCTTCCCCTGTTGTGTTTGTTTACATTCTTGTTTCCCTTTCAAAATCATTGCAAATATATTGTGTTTATTTATATTCTTGCAGGGATTCATTATCATTGTGCATGTTTGGAATATTATTCAATGCATTTTCTAGACTATGGAGAACTGCTATCACCCCTTTTAGTATGCAATTATATATTATTTTCAAACATTGGAGAGCTATCCTCATTCTCTCCTTTTCTAGTTTATTACCACTTTAGTGTAGGATTTTTTTTTCATGAACTCTCTCTCCTTTGTCCCTTGGAAGGTTAGATTAGGATTAGACACTTTTTCCTGCATTAGAGTAGATTGTGGAAGGTAGTTTAGGAGCAAAACCAACTTTCTCGGAGGTCTATCTCAAGTAGTGAGTCCCAAAACTTGAGGATAGTACCCATGTTATCCAATAACATTGTGAGATCAAGCACATAAACTTGTGCAAACCATATGATGCTTTGTGATCTAGAGATAATAGTTCCCACAATCGGTGTTGAGGATCAAAATCATGTCACGCTACGAGCAACATGCTACTTTGTTGAAGATGGGTTTTTCCCATGTTTGTACTAGAGGGAATGTTCGGAAACTATGGAATAGTGCTTAACATATGGTTTCATATTTACCGATGGTAAAAAGTAAAAAGTGAGTAGTTAATGTATTTGGGTGAATGTGGGTAGAATAAAACAACTATTTTGTTTTATTCTCATATTGTTTGAACTATACAGGTGTTTGGTTGTATGTGAAGCCAAAATTTGTTATTGAGGTTGTTTCACTCCTACTCCTATATAATGGAGGCTTTGTAATGTAAAAGTAATAATGTATTAATATATTCATGAGAGTTTGAAGTTATCTTTGTGTTTTCTATAATTTTATATATTCATTCATGATACTTGTGTAACATAGAATAGGCTATCTTTTTAAAATATGTGAGATAAGAAACTAATACATGAATCTTGATGAGTATCGATCTCTCAAATCTAATCCAATTCCTTAAGAGACATCTGTCCCATGTTTATTGTCTATAGCTTGTGAAAAAGTACAAAGTAAACATCTCAACTTGTGTATTAGACTAACGGGAGTATGTACTCCCAAATTTTAACATGAATTTCCTTTCTTGTCAACTAAGGTATGGATTACTTCCAGAGGTATGGAAGAAGAAGGAGGTTATCTCCCAACTAACCTCTAGTGGTCATTAAAAAGGGAAAAATACTTATGCAAAATAATGTTGGAAATGCAAGATAAATGGATCGACATGAGATTCGAAAACCATTGCTATTAGCTCATGTTACAAGATGGAACACAACACAATATCGATCTTGAGAGCTACAAAACGTGGAGAGAAATAATTATAAAATTGTAGGGTTCTGTAATACAAAAAAAAAGGAAACATGGCTTACTTTTACAAATGAGTATAATTGTACACATATTATTGAAGCCTTGAACAAAAATCCTATAGTAGGAGGACCTACTAAACCTTAAGTGTGGGGGTGATGAACCCTGCTAATTCCTATGTAAACCCTTATTTTGTTGTGTCATCATTTTGTACTAAGACTGATATTATCATTTTGTAATTAATACTTTAATATATTTGAAAGGAATTTCTATGCATAAACCTTATTTATTTTCATCTTATCTATGCTTCTTCAAATGAGTTTAAATGAATCTTTATATGCACTAACAATGTGGTTGAAGAACATGTCTTAAGCCAAGTGCATGACTCATACATGGCACGATGCGGGACTCATTCAAGCATTAGCACATGAATCACCCATGCATTGGCACATGAATCACTTTAGAGTGCAACACTCACACTACAAAAGCATAGGAATCATGTGAAGAAATTAAAGGACTCAGACGTTAAGGAGGAAAGTTGATTTAGTTAGCACATGATTTGATATGGTAAAAAGAGCATTGAACATGGACTATTATCTAATCATCATGCGACTCATGAGGGTTATGTAAGCCCAACTTAATATCTAGTTTGATTAGAGACGTGGAGAAAATAGACAAAAAAACTTGTAGTCACCGTGATTTTATGGATTTAATACATGATCTTTGACATCCTTTGGAATTGTTAAATCATTTCAAATGAGATTTAATGAAGGACTTCACTTGGATTAAGCGAGATTAAATATAATCTAAGTGTGGCATGCACTTGTTATTTCATTGTTGTAACTCTTTAAAAACTATTATTTTCATAGAAATATTTCAGTTAAGTAGTAGTTAATTATTGCAAATAATCCATCCTCTTTTAGAGTGACAAGGACTGCTCTTGATATAAAAGAGCATTTGTAGTAGAATTACAAAGTTATTTGGTTGTTGTTGAAGAAATTATTTTATTCAATAAAGTGCATGATTCTGGGTTAAATCGACTTGTGTGATTTGCAATAATAAACTAGATCAAAGGGAAGGAGCAAGGGCCACTCCCTCCTATGTGAAGGGAGCATTTCTTGTTTATTTAATTTCTATTTATTCAACATTTATTTAATTACCAAAATTCTATCACTTTCAACATTTCAATTTTGAATTTAGTAATATTTGTTTTATCAATAGAAGACATTTCTTAATTGCATTTAGAATTAGTATTTGATTTAATTCAATAGTGAATATATGTTGAGCATGGTTTCAATCATTCTCTTTGTTACAAATAGCCGTAGACAACGCCTGGACTAGTAATCATGAATAACTAAAGTATGAGTATCAACGAAGCTCATCACTTAGGAAAAATGGTATGTTTCCATCATGTAGAGGATTCCAATAGATTTACAATGACTATTTTTTTCTTCCCAAATCCTCCCAGAGCTCCTAGAATCATCTTAAAAAGTTAGCTTTCACTGTTGGAGTATAACATTCCCTGCACCTAAAATGACCCTATCTTGCTAAAGTTTTTCTCAACCTCAATTTCTTCCAAAAATATTCCCTAAAATACCTTGTCTAGCTTAATTTATCTCCTACACAACTCTCGAAGGTTTGAATCTTCACCATCAGCCACGGAGGGTGTTCACCTATTGTAGAATGGCCAAAAATATCCCTTTCTAGGCCTCTAAGGGAATTTGTTTCTCCTTAAATCTCAATGAATTATTCAATCACCTTAGGCATATATCCCTACACATTAAACACACTTGAAAATATTTTTAGCACATTCATATGAGCTAGAATTAGGTTGAAATTGAGGATGAGTTAGCAGGAAAGGGTTAAAATTGTCGGGAGGGGAAATTTTCAAGTGGGGGCTTAGTTGTCATGACCAAAATTTCAATTTTACATTTTAGAAATTTAACATGAAAATAAATGGATCTAACATGGGGAAATTAGAGCATACGGGTTAACGAATAACCTCAAGTATCTCTTCAGTAAACAGACTAGTGCCTTGTCTATTGGGCCATAGAGTCACCATAATGAAAAACTAGCAAAGCTACAAACATGAAAAAGAAACAAATGAAACATACACATGAAAGAGAAAGGAAACAAACAATGGGAAAGAAAACACAAAAAAGGGAAACCATGATACAACATCCTAAATCACCTATGGTGTATGCAGGGGAAAACCCACTTTCACTATAGTATCGATTCTTCACTAAATTTTTACCCATGGACAAGTATCACTAAAATCCTTTGTTCCAGAAATCCATTGATGGGGTCATTGGAATATAATCCCTTTCTCAATTTCTTGATAGAAGTTTCATGATTTTTTACGTTAAGTGAGGTTTCACTTAGAGGTCTCATTTCCTTTGTTGTTATGGTATCTTTTTTTATCCGCTTATCCATTTATAAATTCATCCCAATTTCTGATCTTCTATTTCTACTATGAGAATGTGTTTTGATCGTACTCAAGCTTAGCATTTCACACCAAGGATTATAGTCTTTGATAGGATTTTTAATTTGATTTTTATCCACATCATGACTATGGTGTCTATGAGCTAGTTCTCGAGTAGATATTTTGAGATTTTGAATAGTGTCACAAGCCTCTTGACATTCTATGTTTCTCAATTGCTCCAAGAAACTATCCTTCATAAAAATTTGATCATTATCTACCCACTTCTAACTATGATGTAATATACATAATGCTTCATCCTCTTGGAAGGAAAATGAGCACAAGGTCAGTTATGAAAAATGAAAACAATTATCTTCTCCAACTTGACAATTATAAGCCCAAAGATTCATTTTCATGATGAAAACATCCTTTCTTTGAGTAGAGTCAACTTTTAAAGATTCAGGCATCTTCTTATTCTTATAATCCTTGTTGATAAGGATTTCATTTGGTATGAAATAAACATTAGGAGAATCAAGAACCATTCCATCTATCTTTTCTTCATTGAGAAGGTCTTCATCTTCTTGAAAGGAGAACAAGCACAAGGTTGGGGCTGAAATATCAAGATCATCATTTTCCCAATATTGACCATCATGAGATTGGAAATTCATCTCCATGATGAATTCATCCTCTTCTTGAGTAGATTCAACTTCAAGAGGCCCAAACATCTTTTCATTTATGCATTCCTTCTTGAAAGATTCATCCTCTCCCAATGGGAAAGAGAAAGCTTCGTATTCACAATCATCATACTCATTGAACAGGTCTTCATGTTGAACCTTGAGAACATGATTGGAAACATGGGACTCACCTGCCAAGAATTTGTTTGATATAAATCCTTATTTATAACCCACATTACTCATTTCCTCGAGATAGCTTTACCAAAAATTGAGGTTTTCATGACTTTCATCACTATCAAAAAGAGAATTTTCATCCATATCTAAAGGGAAATATCTAATTTCATCTCCATCAGTCATCCTGGTGTTTTCCAACCAGCTCCGTCAGACTTGGGTATTCCTCCATCAACACGGGAAACTCGATATCATCCTTTGAAGCTATGAAAATTTTTCATACCTAATTTTTTGAATAGTATGTCTGCCCTTGGGTCATCTAGTTTTTGAACTATGTGTATCATTTTATTTATTGGAAGGAGCTTCTTCATTTTACCATTGAATATAATGGTGGTATGTGGAAAATCCATTTGTATATCTCTACTGATAGCCATATAGAAACTTTGGCTCAACAATATACCATATAAGGCTAGATTGTCTGCTACCAATATTTTCATTGTGATCCTCTTGTCATGAAAATTTGCAAATGATACTTGATAATCCTTCACTTAGCCAATGAGAGGTACTTCTCTGTGTTCCATAGAGTAAAAATGGCCTATAGTAGGGGTGAGAGTAAGACCAAGGGATTTAGAAAATTTTGCAGGCATGACATTGTTAGAGTCATTGGAGTTAATAATGCAGTTATACAATTTATATCCATTGACCATAAAGGATAGATAGAAAGGTTATACCTTCCCAAAATTGGAGGGTGTGGAAAAAGAAGGTTCTTAGAAGGAATGACATGAAGAGTGGTAAGTGTTTCTATGATAGTGGAATTTTTGGAACATGAATGTGAACTACTTCCTTTGATAAAATGGACAAGCCTATCAAATTTCTTGGGATGAGTTTTCAAGTACTCAGACTCAGAAATATGAATTTTTATATTTCTTAACATGGTTAATGATGTCAAAAGGTGAAGATGTTGTAAGCACATCAAGAATTATGACAGCTTGAAAAGAGTAGGATTTTCATTCTTAGGATCAATAGAAGTAAAAATAATTTTTCAAGAGGAGATGAAAGAGACTTACTCAAAGAAGTAGATGGAGTCTTGACCGAGGTAGTGTCAAGATTATTCTTGGCTAACCTCATAGATGTGAGAAGCGAAAATCCTCTTTTTTTTTGGCAGAGTCAAAATTCAAGGATTCAAATAATTTACTTGGGAAGTGGAAGAAGAGGATTCTTTCTCTTTTTGCAAGTGGGTGAACACTGTACACAAATAATTATTCATATCAGCCATGGATTCTTTAAAATATTCATTTGGTGAGTATTCAAAATACCCAATCCTAACACATCCTTCTTATTCTTCTTCTTTTTCAATTTCTAATTCAACAATTTATTCTACTTCATCTTCGCACATTTCATTAATCGGTTAAGCTTCCAAGGCAAGCCTTTGGGGTGATCTTGTAATACGATTTCTATTCCATTCTTGATATGAGGCATGTTCGGAAACTTACTTCTTCAATATAGTAAAATAGTTGACTAAATTTTATAAAGAACGGGTCTGATATTTAATCTTTAGAACTATGGTCCTTATTATTTGTTGAATAGTTCTTGATCTTCCTTGACATGATAAGATCATCTTCTACTTTGATGAAAATTTCTTTAACATTGTCTAGAGTATTTGGTTGAGCTATCCATAATATTAAACTAAATTCAGGAAACTTATCATGCATGAAGAATTTTTTTGATTATCTATAGTAGGACAAGAACCAATAATAATCTTGTTAATCAAATTATTAAAATTTGCTACAAATTATCTCATGATCTCTTTCGGTTCTTTATTCATTTAAGAAAATTGAGAAAGGAGGGTATGTGTATCTCTTGTAATCTTGATTCAAACTTAGTTTTCATATCATCCCAATCAGTAATTGAATGTGATGGTAAGTAGTAAAACCATTCCATAATGGCATCTTGTAATGACTCCATGAGTAGTTGACTGTCAAAATATTCATGTCCCACTCAAAGAATACCACAAGATGTGATGAAAGCTGTAATATGATCATTTGGATGTTGTTTTCCATCTCCATAGAATTTGGGAAAGTTATTTCTTGATCCTTTTGGTAATTCATGAAGTGGAGGAGTCAATGCTAGCAGACTAATATTATGTTCCCATGGCACATGTGCAACCATTATTTCTTCTCTTTCCTTTAATTCTTCTTCTTCTTCTTTTTTTTCTTCTTCTTCTTCTTCTTCTTCTTCTTATTTCGGAGCCATGAGATCAAGTGGTTATGCAACTACTTCTTCAATTGGATCTTTAAGAGGAAAGTTAGGATCAAATTCAGGAAGAAATCATGCCTAACTTGTCTTGCTTCCTAGATAATAGGAAGTATGAAATCAACTTGTTGTATTTCTTCAAATGTAGGATCAAAAATACCACTTGCTTGATCATCTCGAGTATATATTTTTTCTACTAGTTTGTGAAATATTTTCTAACATGTAAATGGAAATTTGTAGCTTGGAAATGACAGGTTTATAACAGAAATCAATAGTGAATTTTCAGCAATGAGTTTCTAGATTTTTAAATTTATATTTTATGATTTTTGTAAATATATGTTTTTTTGGATTTTCAAAGATCTTTTAAGGGTGCACAAAGGGCAGATATACCCTATTGGAATCACCAAAAATATTGGTGAAATAATTTTTGCAGTGCAGATTATTGGTTTTCACCAATGGTCATGGGGCTAAGCCCCTCATTCTTGGCTATGGGGAGGTTTTCATTGTTTAATGTAAAATACGTAAAACTATATGGTGGCTGTTAACGCTATCACATAGGGATAGTCCACTAAACTTGTGGAAAAATGCTTGTACAATGTACAAGGGAGGAATTAACTTGGAGAGAGGTAAAAGAGAGTAGGATAAATAGGGAGAGAGGGTTAATGTTGTGAGTAGGAACTAGAAAATTCTCACCAATAATAACCATAGTAGGTTCACATTAAACTAGAATAATTAAACCAAGTAATCAATAGTAAGAATAATAACTTAGATAAATTTTTTTATATGAATTCATTAATCAAGGACCCAAAGTTCCCTTGTTTTACAAGATCACAATGCTTGCAAAGTTGAAAAAGAGAGTATGGAAGAACATAGGAAAGGAAAGGATATAGAATAATGTAGCTTTTATTTCTTATAGTAGTAGTGAAATCCAAAAATTACAACAATCAACAATTGCCAACCCTTTAGAATGGAGAAGCCATTCTAATTTATAGCATTACAAATGACTCTTCATCTTTCCACATACAAATTTTCATCTTACCACCACGTGACATTTCAAATATCCTAGGAATGAAACTAAGTACTTTTCTTATTTTTTAAAAGGGAATTTTACAATGCAACATTAAGTCACTTAAGTGAATAAGATGAAAGAGTGAAAATGTAAATTTTGAGTCAAGGAATAAAATGTAAGAGAGAGAGAGGGAGGAGAGATACAAAAATGGAGATCCAGAGATAGGAAAGTTCCCACCGATAAAGAATTTTCTTTCGATAAACCTTGAATGAAGTTCCTCTCTATTAACCACATATTGAATTGGAATCTGGGATTACAAACTCTTTATTCCATGAGACATAAACAATTTCCAAGGTATTGAATAAGTGTTCAAAAACATTGTTATGATATATGCAATGACATAGGAACATGATGATCATATTTGATCAAAAGGTAGGAGTTAGGACATGGATATCACTACCTTACTCCTCTTGGCCTCGAAATTCACCTATGTGATAAAGATGTCTGCTTGAAAGTAATAAACCTCAAGATGCTCAAGAATTTTCTTACTTGTTTGTTACTCAATGAAAAAGTCCTTCTCCTCTAGATGGAAGGATTGCTCCTTGAATGAAATTCTTGGCCTTTGACCACCCTAGTGATTACAAATTTTTCCTCCTGTGAGATGCAAGAACACTCTAAGGCATTGAATGAGTGTTCAAAACACTACTAGGTGAATTGCATTATGTGAAATTGAGATGATTGTCCATTTTGCAAACATGATTATTATTTTTGAACACAAAGTCAAATTTAGGACATGGAGATCATCTCGTTATCCTTTTTGGCTCCAAAATTCACCTTTGTGACAAAGATGTCTTCTTTTTAAATGGAAACATACTTAGGATACATGGACACATTTTTTCTCATCTATTCCTCATTGCAATAGGTATTATCCTCTAGATAGAAGGATTTATCTCTAAATGAAACTCTATACCTTCAACCTTCTATTTTAGATAAACATTGTGGTTACAATCTCCTTCTTTTGTGAGCTACGGGCACACTCTAGGGTATTTAATGAGTGTTCGAAACACTGCTACAAGAAATTGAAATATGTGGACTGTGATGAATTCTTGATCTTAAAAACATGATGGTAATAGGTACCTTAATATCCCATGGTTCAAGTGCCAATAGTTTACACATAGTAGTTCATTCGACCCGTTCCTTTCCATGGTGTGATTCACATGATGTCTCTCCTCTTGGAAAGATATTTTAGCACAAGGTTAGAGTTGAAATGTGGAGATTATCACCTTCCTCCTCATGACTTCCTAGAGATTTACAATTTACATCCGTGATAAGTGTCCTAGTGATTCAACTATGAAGACCATATTCTAATGACTGCTAGGATAAATTGAATCATCTAGTTTCTTGTACTTCATCTTGAGAATAGTTTTTTTGAGAGTATACGCGGGATATAATTCTCTTATGAACCATGATATAAATTCATAGCCTTGGAATTTTGGAAAAAATAAATAATATAGGTGGAATATGAGATGACACAAGTTATTTGAGATTGATTGCAAGACTTACTATTTTTAGTAGGTCCTGAATATAATGGTCATTTTTAGTAAGTTTTCACAATTTTCATCTTTTGATGATTTTTGCTTGTTTGGAGTATCATGGGTGATGAAAGTTTACCTTTTGTGGAAACTTAAAATATTTGGATATATGAAGCCTTGTACACCTATTATTTTTATACTAAGGTCTTATGAATATTTGTTTATAATGAAATGGGTCTCAAAATTTCAAGTTTTACTTCAGGACCTTTTTCTCTAGTTGTTGAGGTTATTCTTTTACTAGAACTCCATAGATCTGAAAAGGAAATACCGGGGCTGAAATTTTTTTTTTTGATGTTGTAAATTATATATAACATCAATGGTAGTGTTTTTACAATAAATTTGAAGGCATTTTTAAAAGGAGTCCATTGGTAATATTTGGTGGAAATTGGGTGCATTGTTTTAGAGATATGAGCATTTTTGAGTTCTAGAACATGGATGTATAGAAAAAATAGCAACATGCCTGTGTAAAAATGGAGGTTTTGGATGGAAGAATATAATTTTTTAAATTTTGAAAATGACTACGTGTTGAGAGGAGGAGTTAGTCATTTTCTAATGTAAAATCTTAACCCACTAATTGACCCAACAACTTAACTATGGTTGGTGGATGGTTCAAGTGGAGTTACACTAGTGAAAGAGAGAAAAATGGATGTAATGTACACCCAATTGCAATTTTCACCATATGGTGACAATTGACATCCTCTTGTTTAGTGCGAATGAGATGTAAGGGTTAAAAAATGACTTTTAAGAGCTCAAAAATGGATTTTCACATGATCAAGGCTGAATGTTTGGATGGAGGGAACAATTTTATGTCCCCTTTGTCCCATTTTAATTTTTTTATATAAAATGGGATGTAAATGGCTTAAAATTATCCATGGGGGTCTGATCATGAAGATGGGGCATATAGATAAGCGGTTTGCTAGTTTAAGGTTCCATAAGTGCAGAAGTGGTGAGATGTGAGTTGCGAGAAGTTTTCCCACATGGGGAGTGAAATTTTGTGTACCCATTTCCCCCTTGAACCTTAGGAAAAATAAAAGTGGAAATCATGAGATTAATAATGTGCCATGGGGTCCATGTATCATGAAAAGTGGGCCTTGCAACTCAACTCATTCATTTTATCTTTCTAACACCCTAAGTTAAGTTTTTAAGTGACACAAGTTAAAAATGGATAGGGAGAACAATTTGGTGTGACCCTTTTCCATTTTCACCCCAAGAAAAATCAAAGGGAAAAAATCATGCTCAAAATCCCCCATGAAGCAATTTTTAAATGTTTTTGTCACTTGTTGAGTGAATTTGAGAACACCGAGATTGCGTTTTCCACCCCGGGAGTATGGAATATTATTTTGGGGTTAAAAATATGTTATTTTTACTCCAAATCACCTATTTAGGCCATTTAATAAATTATCAAGATATAATTCTTCATGAAATTTTAATTTTGGCACCATTCACCCTTTCAACACTAAGGAACAATGGAAGTGAACCGTGCTTTATCATAAAAATGTTAAGGAATTAGGAAAAAATGTATATTTCAATCATTTATAGGATTCCAAGACCTTTCCAATGAATAATTTTTTATTCCTAACTCCTCTCAGAGCTCCCAGTGTCATCTAGACAAGTTATCTTTCATCGTTGGAGTATAACATTCCGCAACTAAAATGAACATGTCTTTCTCAAATTGTTCCCAACATCAATTTATTCAAAAAATATTCCCTAAAATTCCTTTTAAAACTTCATTTATTTCCCACACAACTCTCATATGGAATGAGTCTTCATTGTCAGATTCCAGAGGGTGTTCACCTATTGCCAAATGGTAAAAAATGGCCCTCTCTAGGCTTACGGGGATAGTTATTTCCCCTTAAATCTCAATGATTTCAATAAACTTAGGAATGCATCCTTTAAAATTAAATGAAATTTAAAATATTGTTATCACGTTCCTCTGAGTAAGAATGAGGGTGAAATTGAGGATATGTTGGCCAGAGGAAGGGTTCATAGTGACTGGGAGGGGAAATTTTCAAGTGGGGGCTTAGTTGTCATGGCCAAAATTTCCATTTTTCATGATATAAATTTAGCATGAAAATGAGTAACTAATAAATAACATACAAGTGTAATATAAGTGATTAAGAAGAGTTATAAATACAAGTGTGTGTGTGTGTGTGTGTGTGTGTGTGTGTGTGTGTGTGTGTGTGTGTGTGTGTGTGTGTGTGTGTGTGACCACTAATGCATAATCCTCACTACAGACAACAACATCAAGATAAAATAATTACGGGTGGAGAAGAGGAAATATGAAAAAGAAGACCTCCATTCCTAACTCATTATATGGTGACCTAAATGTAAAATGTAAGCACCAAATGATCAAGTCTAAAAAGTAGGTGAAAAAGAGTGAAACAATTTGTGAGATATGATTGCCTCTATGTATGATCAATTGATAACGAATTGATTTAAATAAAATAGAAAATGGGAGATGTATATATGCCTAAAACCATCCCATATGACCTATGAGTTATGGAATTGTATTTTAAAAACAAACCCAACACCATTGTCCATGGGAAATGGCATCGGCTTAAGGGGAACCACAAGTAAAAATGAAGTAAAAAACATGTGAGGTGGAAACAAGAAGGTAAATAGAGGTAATGAAAAAGGTATAGGATGACTGAAAGTAGGTATAATAATGCGTAGTAAACATAAACATGTAGACATAATGAGACAAGTAGACATGATGGATGTGATGTTTGAATAAAGAGAAGAAAAAATGAAAGGGAAGGAAAATAGTGAAATCTCTCAAATTTTGTGGTCTAGCCCATATGAATAGGTCTGATCACACCCCAATCATGAGAAAATAGATGATGCACTCTCTCAAAAATAAATATGCATCATTATCCCATGAAATTTTTTTATTAATAAGTATTACAAATTAGGTAGATATAAATCCATCTATGGTCTGGAGGTGTTGTTGTATTATGAAAAACAAATTAGTCTCATAATACAAAGGATCAAATAATCTTGTGATAGAAAATAGATTCATGCTAATCTTAGGAATCCTAGAGAGTTTGAGATTGGTGATAAGGTATTTTTGAGGGTGCATCCTTAAAGGAGTTGTATTAAACACATCAAATTTTTGAAGTTAGCCCTAGTTTTTTTGTCCTTTTAAAGTTCTATAAAGGATTAGTCCTATGGCTTACAAGTTTCCTCTCCCTCTTTCTCTGTAATATACACGATGTTATTCATATTTATTTATTTATAAATTATGTTTTTATTCCATCCCACATTTTTTTAATCAAAGTTTCAAGCGGAGGATAGGGAATAATGTAGTTATACCCATTATAGGTGCTAGCAACCTACAACATTAAACTATGAAATATGCATGTGCAACATATATTTTAGTATGATATAAGAAAATGAGTGAGAGGAGTGCCACTTGGGAAGAAAATAATCTCTTTTGGGAGCACTAATATTTAATTTTTACTAGAATTGATATGGTACCACCTTATGAGGGAAGGATGTAATATGCCACCCTTGGGACATTATACAAAACTAAAATAAGTGCATTTTAAGGCACATTATTTGGACTATATTTTTAAAAATGTATTGTTACTTTATTTTTGATGAGGTATGTTTCTTCTCACTATTTATAGTCAAACTTACATTATGAGGTGATCATGAAATGTTATGGATTATTACGTGATGTTTGGATGTGTTTGTGTGTGTGTGTGTACATGGTTTAATACTTATCTTTTATCATGGCCTTGGAGGCATTTTATGTGAATCACCTGTTCAATAGAAACAATGAATTATATTATGATTTTTATTTAATGATGATCATTACTATTATTTTACTATTTTATTTACATTCATCGTATCATCCGATGCCCATTTATTGGCAGTGAATGATAAAACCAAATATATTGAGCTAGGCATGAAAGTAACATCCAGTCCACATAGAGTTGTAAATAACCTAAACAACCAAGACATATTTTTTAAATTTATCTTTCATGTTATCTCTCTCTAGCATTATCATATTTTATTCTTACCAGTTCATGTTGTGTTTATTTCATAATGTTATCTATGTGGTATAGTGTGCTTGATTTGTGTAAAAATAATAAGGAGATAGCCTACTCCCATATTTCTCTTAAATTAGTTTTTAGGCCTAGGGAAATGAAATATAGTTAGAATCATGTTATAATGAGGAAAAAATGAAATATTATGTATTGTTTTTAGGGGGCACTCTATCCTACTAGGTCTTGATGCTACTGGTTAACAAATGTTTACTTACTAGGCTTGTTGGTAGAGTATATTGTCTTATTCACATCATAAGTGTGGACAATATACGTTATAGCTATTATGTGACATGGTATCTATTATATCCTAACCTTTTGCATATGTAGTATGGCCACCTTTCAATTTTTCTAAGAAATAGTTGTTTATATTGATTTGTTGACTTTAGAGGTCAACCACCCCAAGGCCATCATGTAAAACATTTTAGTTACCTTTTGATTTTCTTTAACTATGAATTGGGAAATTGATTTCACACTTAGTATTAAATTTATTCACCACTCCAATTAAAATATGTTGGGTACAATGTGGAGGGTTTTGTGGAGGAAAAAGGGGAGTGGAGGAGTGAAGAAACCAATGATGGATCCTTTAGTCTTTCCATGGGTATCATTTTTTCTATTTTTAGAGCTTGTAAATGATATTTTAAGCTCTCTAAGGGGTAGAATGAAAGTTACTAGGTTTGAAATATTTAAAAGAGGGCTCTATTTCTTGTTGGAAAAGGATTTTGGAGAAATAAATCATAGTAAGTTTTGCATTAAAATGTATGGGTAAATATATTCTCTATGTTTTATCTTCCCTACAATATTAAATTAGTTAAATGGACTTGAAAATGGTTGTGATATGTATGAAATAATTCCCATTTTATTTAGAAATGATAATTATTCTCTGCATTCCATAATTTTGGTGAATATTAAAAAGAGGTTGTGTGAGTATATGGGTTTTCAATATTTGTATTGCATATTGATAATAAATGTTTTAGCTTGGCCTTAGATGCCTTTTGTAACTAGTGGGTTAAGATATCTAGATTGTTATGTGATTTTTTAAATGTGTGTTTCATTATGTATTACATTCTTTGATAGAGATAATTACATGGTTTTATGGTGACTATAGACTTGTGTGATATCCCTTTTGGAATTTGATTGATGAATGGAAAGGGTAGGTATAATTTGGAAATTAATCAATGGAGGGCTCAAGTTTATCCACCATCTATGTGTGGAATATGTTTTGGAATTGTAGTATTTCTTGGTAAATATTAGCTAGGAATGATATTCATAGTAAAATGAACTCAATCTTGGTTGCAAAAGATTTTTTTTTATGTATTGGTGATAATGAAGTAAGTTGATTTCATTAGTCATTATTATGCAAGTTTTTACATTATGAAGTTAATATTTTTGTTTTAAAATGATTCCCTTAGGCCCATTTACATAACGTATCTATAATTTTTTTATGATTGATATTTTTATTCAAGGGAAATGATTTTTGTATCTTGATTTATTTGTGGGTGGTAACCCTTAGGGAGTCTAATTGTATTGTATTCATCCTTAACTATATGATCATACTCAAAGTTTCTATCTCTTGGAAAGTGTATGGAATAAAATTTAATACATGATAATATGCCTATTTATAGATTATGTGTACCCTTTTACTTATCATATATTTCTTTCTCTTATTTTTCTTGAGAAGTAGTAATTGATATGATTTATTGAATCTTGTATCACCTCTAATTTACGTTTTGAAGGAAGGAAATACGATGCTTAATTAGTTAGTTTAGATGGGCATGTTTAATCCATCCATTAAGTGGATGTGTATAAAAGAAATTGTGACTTTTGTTGTTTATTAAAACTCTTGTTCTAAGTTGAGTTGGAAACTTGGTATGGATAAAGGAGTCTTAGTAGTGTGGTGAAGTAATGAATTCCTATAAAGGAATATTATACATTATATGGATAATATGTTTTTTTGTTATAATATTATTTGTGTTCAGATTTGGGAGCATGATACCTATAAAGGATGAATCGTTGAATATTACTAATACTATACTTTATAAAGATATTGTGTGTCTTAACTATATGGGTATTGTGCCTAGTATTTTTATATTATATCCACAAATTTAAGAAATGCAAACAAATTAATTCATACTCTTCCTTAATGTCTTGAGTAGTAATCCTTGAGATTGCACATATTTATATCTATATTCAATGAGTACTATTTACCATATATGGATTTTAATTGCTAATTTTGATTGAATGTTGGCTTATTTTATGGATTATTAATGAAGTGTTAATGTTCCTCTTCTTAATTTGTCTTATAATATTTTTTAAAGTTAAAGGAGTTAATGATGTTATCTATTACCAACATGGGGTTAATGTAAACTTGTTTTATATTTATTATTTGTATTAAAGTGGACCTCGGGTCTTTCGATGGAATGTTTTAGTAAGTCTTATGAAGTGTCTACACTCATACATTAGATAAATGATCTTTGTTCTAAGTATGTATCTCACCTACTAAGCATGTATATGATTTATGTTATTTCATCCTTCTCCATTTAATACATAATAATATTGAACATAGTTATTAAAGGAATTTTTGGAGCTCTAGTTGTGGCTATCTAAAGATTATTTGGAAAATTTATTGATGGATGTATTTTGATTAAAGGGATACGCATACAACTATTGAGTTTGTTGGTTGTACCATATTTGTAATCTTGTTGAGTTATGAATGAATCAATGTAGAAATTTTTTTTATTGTGACTATCCTTGGTGTATATAAGCACCTTGTATGTGGAATATATTGTAATATTTATTATCCTATACATAACACTATGATCATATCATATGTGTGAATATAGAATTCATGTGATTGTTTATGATAGTGATAGGGGATGATTTTATAACTAAGTGATGATCTTATGGACTTGGTGTTTCTCAACCCTTGAATTATGAGACCAAGTAATGTTAATGATATGTTGTATGAGATTAGTATAATGTTAGAATATTTATCTCTATCTTGTCTCATATTCTATGTATATATGTGTTATAATTTAAGCATCATGGTTAGGTTATTAATTCATTAGTGGTTAGATAAAGTTCATGGACTAGGATGATGAAATTGATGGCGATAATATGCATGTCTTAATCTTTAAAATTCGAGAATAACTTTTTGACCATAGTGAGAAGTGTTTATTTGCATGACATTACTTTACAATTCAATGATTGATCAGTGAATTTGTCCCTTTTTTTTAATCTCAATGGAGAATATTGTAAGGAAGTCTCATCAATGATTAGGTTTATATAAATCATAAGAACTATATTTAAATATATATAGTGTTATTTTTAAAAGGAAAATGATGGATCAAAATGTGTAAGAGTTAGAGTGTTGTCTCATATATATATGAAGGAAATATGATTCATTACAGGATGTGTCTCTTAGAATTATAGTTGTCTATGACATACTATAATCAATAATATTTTATGAATTTGATTATTCTTAGTGCATAAATGAACTCTATATTAAGTTGAAGTGAAATTATATCAAAATAATGAAATTGACATTGAATACAAAATAATACGATTATCATTCAAATTATTTATTTTGATGATTATATACTTTAAATTTTTATAGTATATTCAGGGGAATCATAATCACTTAGATGTTCTCCTTATTGTTTCACATGGAATTGTATGTAGGTTAATAATAATAAGAGTAGCATATATTTATTTTTGTTATATACTAAAGAGTCGAGTTTGAAGGGTAAACTTGTACCTTGTTTTAGGTGGTAGTGCCTTGAAATAATTTATTCACTTGTTATGAGTTTCCTCTAATTACTTATATAATGTTTAGTATTTTAGAATATGTGGCATTTTGTTATATGATTTATGGAAGATGTATTGCACTTGGCTTGAAGGATTTTTTTATATAACATGATGATGTTTACGGAAGACATGGGATTGTGTTCATAGTATTATGAAACTTTGAAATTAACCATGTTGGCTCATATATTAAACAAATTTGGACTATGGATTATTTATCATGAATTTTCATTTGTAGAACTTGAAAGCTATTTTTTTGTTACAATGGTCTCTATGAAATTTCTAAGAGAATAAATGGTAGAATGTTTATTAATAGTTCTTATTACTTTTGGTGTTATTGCCTCAAGGTGTATGTTGTTTAATATTACATATAATTTTATAGTGAAACTACACATTTATTATTGATTGTTGTAAAAATGAGTCTTTTCTACTTTTATGTTGCTTTTGGAAATTAAATTATTGTTAAACCTAGAAAGTTCCATAAATTCATGAATGATAAACTCTATTAGACTAAAGTTTACTATAGTACTATATTTTGGTAATGAGAAAACTTGGATATGATCTAACTCAATTCTAATTATATTTTTTATGATGGAAATTACAAAAAAATTAAGTTCATATTACTGAGATGTTACATATCTTCAAAATTACTGAATTTCAATTTATAGTATTAGTATAATTTCATCAAAATTAGTCACTTGAGATGTGAAACTATAAACATTTGTGTGCTTAAAACCACTTCAATATTCAAGTACTTTATTCAGTATAGTGAATTAAAGGAACACTTTGAGGAAATGTAAGAGGTACATAGTACATACTATAATTTATTGGGGTTAATAGGATGTTTGAAAATTATAGGGATAATGAAATCCATATATACATTGTCACTTGTTATAGAGATATTATAAATATCATATGAAATAAAAGAAGTGAAAATAGGAAATGATGTATCATTACATATGAAAGGTCACTTGAAGGATCACTTGTATTGTGAAATCCAAGTGAAAATCTTGTAGAACATTTTTCTTCAACGTATTATAACTTATTTAGGGTGAATCCAACCATTTAGTGATCATTGTAGTTCTAGGTGATTTATTTTTAGGTCATTGAAATTATATCTTCCATTTTCTTGATGTTTTGATTTTACTTATGAGATCATTTTCATTTTTATATTTCAATTAGAACACATCATATTATGATAAAAAAACATAGGTTTATCTATAATATATCTAAAATAAATATGATTATTTCAATAATAATAATTTGAGGGAGGATGAGAAGGAGTTCTCCCACTCTCGGTCTCTTTTTGAATTCATCTAGGTTTCATGGTTGCCTCATCCTATTATGTGTCCTATTTTTTCTATCGTTTCATGAGGACATGAATGTGTATTTATTGGGCTTCAACATCTAGTTAGTAATTTTTTCCATGATTGTGTTAGTAATTTGTACCTTGTTGTTGGGGTGACCTGTTATGGATTCCTTAATGGTCGTTGGTTTTTCTCCCTTGGTGAGCAAGGGACATTATTGGTCTTTCTTGACTATTTTTGGTTGTTTCTAGATGCATGCAAGTGTGTATGTGGGGTTCTTCACAACCCTTCCATTTTTTACTTCTTCTATTAGGTGGGTCATTCCTACATTCCTTTCATCTCATTGTTTCCTCCATGATCATGGTGGTTTCTTTGTGGTGGACTAATGGGGGATGGATGTTGTTGTTAGTTGTAGCAAATGGTAAAATGTATATATTTCTCCAATGTTTCCTCATATATATATATATATATATATATATATATATATATATATATATATATATATATATATATATATATATTCTTGTCTATGAATATTTTTCTAAATACATGGGTTATAAGGGTTTTGTTTCATCTCTCGGGATGCTCTCTTCTTGCTAAGATCTTTAGTTTCAACCTTTAAGGTTGATGGGAAGCTCGCTCCTATTGTTTTTTTACTCGAGGATATTATTTTGAGTTATTATTAAGTTTTTATTTGGATAACCACTATTTAAGATTGCTTAGGGAGGTTGAATGGTCCCTTGTAACTTGATCCATTTTACTAGTCTTATTGAGGGTTCTCATTTCATGACCAAATCTATCTCTTAGGAAAGGAATTTTCTAGTATTGGTACCTATAATAGTTTATTTTTGAATTCTTAGGGAGATTAGATACATCACATATATCTCAATCCCCATACCATTCTTATTTTGTATAATGTGTTATTCTATGTTGTCTTATTGGACCCTGTTCCATGTTTTACTTCATGGCAATCTTGGTGAATGAAATTCCTTTTCTCATGTGAGACAACATCATGTTGAAATGTATTTATTTATTTATTTATTTCTTACACATGATGTATCATGTATGTATTTGAGTATTTTCCTCATGATCGCATCATGTTTGTTAGACTATTTCTCGATTATTTTCGACCTTCAAGGAAGGTCTTATGGCTTAGTTAATTCTTTACGTACTTCATTGTTAATATCTCTTGTTGAATCTTGGAGTTGTAAGAGGGAGCAGGACCCAAAAAAATCCCCTAATTTTACCCAATAATAAAATAATATAGTCTTTAAAAAGTTAATATTTATACAAAACTTTAATTTTTAATATGATACACTACTCGCAATTTTACAAAGTACATTTAGTGTTATGGAATAAAACATACTCTTTAGAATATATGGATAAAAAATTAGTTAGATTTATTTGATTACATATTAAAGTATGAAATATCATCATAAATATGCTCTAAAAATATTAGGATTTGGAAGTATTCTCTGGATGGGTTTATGGGATGCTAGATAGTCTGTAGACAAAACTAAGCCAAAGGGATTTATATGTCCTTTGTGTCTTTTTGATTATTTGTTATTCATTATAAAGGTTCCTCAAAGTATAAAAATATAATTTTGGGAATGAAAACTTCTAATGTCTACCACATGATCATGTATTATCGATTCAAAAGATAAAACTCTATCTTTCATACCTTGACCTAAAAAGGTTTTAATAAAATTACTTTTGACAACCTAACCATAACCTTAATAATGTAATGATTATTTCTTATGGGTAAGTGCATGATTTGGGGGCCAAAAAGTGGACAAAAATGTTATTTTAAGAAAAATGCGCACATGGTTTGGAAAAGTGCGTTTGCACTTTACAATTATAGGTTCGATAATGGACAAACCAAAAGTGCGTACATGTTATAACACGCACACACTATGATACATGCATGTTATAACACGTATGGTAAATACTGTGTACATGTTATAATGCGTACATGTGTTATAACATGTATGCATTGATAAGTCTAGGTGTAATATATGTGTTTTTGGAAGCTTAGTATTTACAAAAATAAATGTTTAAACATTATTCTAAATTTATTTTAGTAAATATGAGAAACTAGGGTTACTCTGTACCTTATGGAACTAGTCTTAGAGCTCCAAGGGTCACGGTTTAAGAAATAGTTTTATAATCTAATCAAGTCACTACATAGGTATTTTTCAGATTTCATCATTCAACCTAAAGCTTTCAAGGTTTAAATTCTACAAATGATTTCTATTTTGGGAAATAATATAGTCATTATTTAGGTTTTAGGACCTTTTGAATTGTTTAATGACATTTTTAGGAGTGTTAGATGTGTCAAAATTAGAATTTACAAACCTCACAACTCCTAAAGATAACGATAATTGATCGAATATTAGACTCATTAATTTTACCATGAGAATGAAGTTGAATCCATAATTTTATCTTCAAATATGGTAGAATCATACTATGGAGGAGTATCTACTTTACGGGCTTATGGATTACATACTTAAGAGGACCAATCGAGTGATCCTCACAATAAACAATGTAAAGGAGTGAACTTGGTTCCCATGTTGACATGTATATAATCCTTTGAGCCTTATAATATAGATTAGCAATAGTAAGGTTTGGGAAAGAAGATGATGTATCTAAAGACACCATAAAAGTTTCCTTTGGTCAATGGTAGAATAAGAGGTAACTATTGGTTTCTCAGACGTGCACCTGCATCTTGTATCTCAAAAGGGTCGAGGTGTCCGAGACCGAGAATGGAACCGCCCCAAGTTGTGGGACCTTTCATGCTTGGGATGGATCTTTAGAGAAGGCCAGTTCCTCTACCTACCTCTAACGCTACTATTACTCCTAATGCTGAAAGAAAATCCTAGACTAAACATGCCAAGGGACCAGGGATAGAAAAGTGTAAAAAAGGGAAATCCTAAGCTAAAGAAGGTGATAGCGCTAGAAGGAAAGGTTCGATCTCTCTCCATGAGTGGCAAAGCAAATAAAGAGGGCATGGGAGAATAGAGCGAGATAGCGCATGCCACGAGATAAAAACACGGGCCAGCCTTCTAGCATGCGCAACACATGAACATGAGTACTGCAAGCAGAGGAATACGCACAACATGCTAGAAAATGTAAACAAAGAGGTGAGATGCAATGAAAACGAGAGAGGGAAGACAAGAGTTACATAAAACATGATTTTATTACTTAAGGGACGCACAATCATTTTCATTCATGATAGGAAGCAAGAAAACATTACAGAGACCATGCCAAGGTCTAAGACCCATGGAAAGTTGGCCACCATTTTGGCATGGTGCCTTTACAACAAGGAGGGATGTTTTTACAAAGCATAACTCTGTTATTTATAGAAGAAGAAGGAGAGAAGAGAAGGAGAAAGGGAGGGAAACTCAGATTCAAATATTCAACCACCAACAACCAGCAATAAATGCCTACAAATCCACTCTAAATCTGTTGTGTCTACATAATTTACTTATTTGGCACCTCGAAGGAGGAGGAACAGAGGATTAGATCAAATCCAATTTGTTTGTTGGGGAAAATAGATCTGCATTATTGGTACAAGGATGTTTCTTCATTTTTTCCCACCTAACCTCTCCAAAATTAAAGTTTAAGATCTCCATGGCATAGACGAGGCTGATATATTTCCAATGGTGCTATATTTGTCAGATTTCGATCCCTAAGCCAAAAGATATTCTCATTTGAAATTTGAACTAGGTCTGTACAAAATGGCGAGAACCAGCCACCAAAACAGGTGCCCTATTGAAATCAGACACGTGGAGGGTTGGCACATGTCTGAGGGAAGCCTTTGTATTTCACTCTTAAAGTTGTGCCAAGATGACACGTGGCTGCTTCCGTGAGCTCCTTAGGCTTATTTTTATTTTTATTGAGTCTCTTTGCTTGGCAGGGCTAAAATTCTGACTTTGGA
This sequence comes from Taxus wallichiana var. yunnanensis, assembly GCA_018340775.1. Taxonomy (NCBI): domain Eukaryota; kingdom Viridiplantae; phylum Streptophyta; class Pinopsida; order Cupressales; family Taxaceae; genus Taxus; species Taxus wallichiana. Next base: position 441,508,288 of record CM031235.1, on the reverse strand, counting down.
CATGTGGTAGCTTGGCGCTTGTTTGGAAACCCGCCCCAAATTTTATCTTTGAAATAGCACGACACTGACACTTGGCACTCTCCACTGGCCTACCTCTACTTTGACTATTAAATCCCCAACTTTTTCCCTTTTTGGACTCTGGGACTCGTGGAAGGCCCACGCTCATTTGAAAACCCACTCAGGATTTTTCCTTTAAAGGAGCGCCGGGTCGACATGTGGAAAGAAGGTGAATGCGCGGAATGTGGGCACAAGGGAGAAAGTGTAAGGGCATGTGCAGAAGAAAGAGGCATGAGAGGAAAGAAGAAAGAGGTGAATGAAAGTGCACGTGATGCATGGGAGTGAGAAGCACGCACGTGAAAGAGAAATAGAGGGGTGGCACGCAAGGATGCGTAGAGGGACTATAACTGTACCAAGGTGTCAAAAGAATAATCTTGAGTGCACATGACTTGAAATGTGAAACACCAGAGTCAAGATGGAAATATATGTTATCTAGATAACTAGAAGAGTTATTTGGACAATAGTTTTGGTGACTTTTGGGGGTCATCTGCCTTCTAGTTGAAGAGACCAGTATCCTTAGAAGTCCATTGGGCATGGAGTTTGGTGCTTAATTTTTAAGATCTAGTCTGTAACTTGAAGAACACCTTGAAGTCACTTGAAGTTCCGTCTGAACTCTAAACTAAATTGTTGCTCTCATATGAAGATATTTTGAGTTGGATTGATTAGAGTGGAAGTTATGAATTGACTACTGAAACTGCCTTTGCCAAAATTAAACTGTCATCACAAGAAGCAACAAAAGGGGTATGTGGGCACAACAAGAAAGGAAAGGCACCATAGGGAGTGCACCAAAATAGAAGCACAACACTATGTACAAAGCTGAAAATCATACATGTCCCAAATGGAACATGTAGAGTGTGCGTGAGAACTTGTGTTAGTGAAAGAAAACCTAAACTAACCTAAACTAACCAGAGGCAAGGGGCGCTCAAATAAAACCTGTAATAGGCAGGGAGAAGTAGCTTCCCTTCCTTAAAAATTGTGACCATGTAATTGATTTGGCATTGAACATGGTCGGGAATAAGAATGAAAAACCTCCTTGATGATGGTATTTCACCCTCCTTAAAGTATCAACAAATATAATATATACCTCCTGGAAATGTTCTGTACTTAGATCTGGGAGGCACTGTTACTGACCTTTAGTGCACTGAAGCTCTACCTCATGCTCTGAAATGAGCATGACCGTGGCAACTCTATTTTTGGCTCTAGGCTAGCTAGATATTTGATTGGGAACGGTCTAATCCTTGTGGTTTTCCCATTGATTTGAAGCTCAATCCCATAGATTGGATCTTCTTGCAGACTTTCTTCTTGAAGGCGAGTGCATGGTGTGAGAGAGATGATGCCATCCTCTTTCCCTGTTCCTTCCTTCTCTTGTGAAGAACATGGAAGATAATGATCCTCCAACCCTGGTTCCAGAGGGATGTTGTGAGAAAGAGGCTACTATCCTTGAATGCCATCCTTTATGGCAATAGGCTCATTTTCTTGGAAGATGGATGGAGGAGAAAATAATGTGATCTCCATGGGCTCCTCTCCATCAAAGCAATCTTCCAAGTCTGACAGACAGTCTGCCTCCTTGTTGTCTTGTTACATGTGTTTAACCTCCTCCATGGTGTCCTTTGGATCTGTAATTTTCTCACCATGGTCCCCTTAATCTTCAAACATGAAGTTTAAAAGCTCAAACTCTTCTTCAACATCGAGATTTAAGGGGAAGAAGTGGGAGGAAGAAGCTGAAGGTTCTAGCTCGCTCCGCACTTGGAGCCACCTTTGAAACCGTATGGTCCTCCTCTAAACCTGAGCCCTCTGGAGCTAACTGATTCTCCTTTGGAACATGCACCCGTATGATTTCCTCTTTGTCGAGTTGCATGAGTCACACCATTCTTCAATTGTCCTATAGTTATTGAACATAATGATTTTGGTTGGGAGAGGGGCATTGTGAGGGGGCCATTCATTTGTTGTACAACTAGATAGAGGGGACTCAGAAGAAAATGGGAGGATGGGTGCGAAAGGGATGGAAGGTCTGTGTGAAAGAGAAACAGAGGCCCACATAGGAAGGGGAATGGAAGAGAAATGAAGGTGAGATGAAAGCAAAGGAGAAGGGATGGAATTCTCAATAGGGTCGGCATGCAAGAAGCTAGGAACACGCGTAGCAGGATGAGATGATGTAAGTTGGTGTAGAAGAGTGAGAGGGCTATAAGATGGTAGTGCAAGGTTTCCCTATTGATAGGGTTTCCACGTGCTAGATTCTTAAGCCTTGAACACTTCTTCCACCCAATATGTAATCTGAGGTAGCATCTTAATGATGAAGTACATCTTTGCTAGGTGCTAAACCAACACAGTAAAGGGCCAACCCATGGAAAAGGGACCTTGTAGCCAACTTTAGCTACCTTTATAGAGCACATGACTGTGAGTTGCATCATGTCCATCTCCTTCTCTAGCACCTACCTTTCAAAATTAGCTTCGGCCAAAGAGTTGCCACCATCATTTGCATAAAACTGATTTTGAGGAGGATTTTGAATGTTTGGGGATGGAGGGAAATAGTTCTGCTACTGCAAATGAGAATTCCATGGTGAGAAAGAAGTCATGATTACACAACTTCTAAAGAGGAGTGTGGAATGGAAGAGAAATGAAGGTGAGACGAATGGAGGAATGAGGGGAGACTAGTCTACACATGAGATAATGGGTGCATTGAATCACCTTTGGAGTTACTGGATGTGTTGAAAATGCCTCAAAGATTGGATCTTAGCAATAACACATCGAAATTGCTGAGATAAAGATGTAAAGCTCTTCACTATGGTCCCACCCAAGTTTGATAGAAATAGTTGGTTTCTCGGATGTGCACGTGTCTCGGATCTTGAAAGGGATGAGGTGTTTGAGACCATAATGGAACTTCCCCCAAGTTGTGGGACTTTGTGCGCTTGGGATAGATTTCCAGTGAAGTCCGGTTCCTCTACCTACATCTAATGTTACTGTTACTCCTAATGCTAAAAGAAAATCCTAGACTAAACATGCCAAGAGACCGGGGATAGAAGGATGTGTAGAAAATGGAAATCCTAAGCTAAGGAAGGTGATAGTGCCAGAAGGAAAGGGTTGATCTCTCTCCATGTGCGGCGAAGGAATTAGAGCGGGTGCGGGAGAAGAGGGAGATGATGCGTTCCATAAATCAACACACGAGGCTCAGCCTTCCAATACAAGCGCAACACATGAACATGGGGACTGCAAGTAGAGGAGTATGCACAACATGCCAAAAACACAAACAAAGAGGTGAGATTCAATGAAAGCGAGAGAGGGAAGACATGAGTTCCAAAAACATGATTTTATTATTTAAGGGACACACAATCATTTACATTCACGATAAGAGGTGAGAAAACATTGCAGAGACCGGGGAAAAGGTCTAAGACCCATGGGAAGTTGGCCACCATTTTGGCATGGTGCCATTACAACAAGGAGGGATGTTTTTACAAAGCTAGAACTCTGTTATTTATAGAAGGAGAGAAGAGAAGGAGAAAGGGAGGGAAACTTGGATTCAAATCTTCAACCACCAATACCCAGTAATAAATTCCTATAAATCCACCCCAAATCTATCATGTCTGCATCAATTACTTGTTTTTCACCTCAAAGGAGGAGGAATAAAGGATCGAGATAAAATTGAATCGGTTGTTGGGGCAAATAGATCCTATATTAATGGCACAAAGATGTTTCTTCATTTTTCCCCACCTAACCTCTCCAAAATTAAAGTTTCAGATCTCCATGGCATAGACGAGGCTGAGATCTTTCCAATGGTGCCATATTTTTAGATTTTGAGCACTAAGCCAAAAGATATTCACATTTGAAATTTAAATCGGTCTATACAAATGCATGCAGAACCTAACCACCAAAATGGTCGCCCTTTTGAAACCAAACACGTGGAGGGCTGGTGCATGTTTGAGGGAAGCCTTTGTATTTCACTCTTGAAGTTACGTTAGGATGACACGTGGCTGCTTCCATGAGCTCCTTAGGATTCTTTGTATTTTTCCTGAGTCTCTTTGCTTGGCGGGGCCAAAATTTTAACCTTGGACACGTGGCGGCTTGGTGCTTGTTTGGAAACCCACCCCAAATTTTATCTTTGAAATAGTGTCACACTAACACTTGGCACTCTCCACTGGCCTACCTCTACTTTGACTATTCAACCCCTGACTCTGTCCCTTTTTGGACTTTGGGACACATGGAAGTCCCGCACCCATTCGAGAACCCACTCGGGATTTTTCCTTTAAAGGTTCGTCGAGTTGACATGTGGAAAGAAGGTGAACGTGTAGAATATGGGCACAGGGAGAAGGCACAAGGGTGTGCATGAAAGAAAGAGGTGTGGGGGAAAGTAGAAAGAGGTGAATGAAAGTGTGCATGATGCGTGGGAGAAAGAAGTAGGTGAACGGATGGGAAATAGAGGGTGGTGCACAAGGGCATGCAGAGGGAATGCAACTATGCCAAGGTGTAAAAATAATAATCTTGAGTGCACGCAACCTGAAATGTGAAACACTAGAGTTAGGATGTAAATATAAGTTATCTAGATAACTAGGATATTTATTTGGATAATGATAACTTGAAGAGCTGGAATCTAAAATAGTGCATCACATCAATATCTTTGTAAAACAAAAAAATTAGGGTAGGAATTACTGAAAATGTGTAAAATATTCCACACATTCATTTACTTTCCATGGAGAAAGAAACTCACCTTAGTGTAGGAGTAGAAAGGTTGATTCAAGTGCCACATACTTCATAAACAATCAAATCTACATCAACATTAAGAGAAATGATTTTCAGATATCCTTTTGTGTTGTTGTCAAGACACCATTGAAATAAATTCATATATGGCCAAGACACCATTGAAATAATTTTATGCATTGTAAAAATGGAATTTGGTGAAAGTGGTAAGAGGGAGATAGTAAATGAGAGTGTACTATAAAATTATCATCATCAGTTTCAAGAAGAGTAAAATCCAAGCCTCATGGGAACTTTCCCTTTAGAAGAAAATAAGAAAGACTCAATTATGAATAGGAAAATAGGATATTGGACCTATGATCATGAATACTCCCACACTAATAGTGATTTCACTCAATCTAGTGATTGCACACTAATCTAATGATTTTTATGATGGTCTACTTGTATACTCCCAACTAATAGTGATTTCACTCAATTCAACCTAAAAATATTCTTGCACACAATTGTACATGATGTTAGAGATATCATATAAGGAGAATTTTACACACATATAAAAACTTTATTTTATTTGTTCCTCTCTACTAAAGGTTTAAAAACCATTCTCATCATAAAAATCCCTTTCTACATGGGAACACCAAAAATTCTCACAATACATTTCTAGGACTAAGCCTTATGGTAGAACAAAGATTCATAATAGGGTTTTATCAAAAATTAGAGTCTTGGAGTATTCTAAATTAATGTATACATGCTTCAAACCTTCCTAAACATCATCCACACATTGGCTCAAGGAGAGAGGTAGTTTACCCTATTTGATTCATATGAACTTAATTATGATGATGTGATGAGATTTAGGGATTAGTTGGTCTCAATAACATCATGCATAGTAAATAAAATGTGATTGTATGATGTGTTTTTAGGTTTTATGGACCCTAAATACATCATTATATGAAGTAAATCAAATTTCATTTGCATAATATTACAAAAGTAACCATGCTCATGGAGTAAAGTTGAGATGGAGAGGAAAACATAGGATAATGAGATATAAGAGTTGTAGTTCCTTGCTTGTAGTAATATAATGGGAGCTATCAACCAAGAAAATATAACCATTTGGAATGGAGAATCCATTCCAATTTATAGCTCTCATAATGAGACTCTTCATCTACCCCCACATGACCTTTCAAAAGTCTTATCACTTGTGACTATTCACATTCCAATAGGAGTGAAAAAAGCCCCTTTCTTATTAATGGAAAGGGAACTTTTACAATGAAAATATTACATAGTCACTTAAGTGAATAGGATGAAATAGTCATAAAGTACATTTACAATGGAGAATTAGAAATTGGAGAGAGAAAAGAAGAGAGAGAATGGAGAAATAATGAAGAGAGAGAAGAGAAGCTCCAAGCTCGAATGAAGAAGGATGAAGAAGCTTCGATCATGAAGAATATATAATCCTATGATGAACCGGTGAAATGCTCTAATGAAGTGATGAAATAGTGATCCTTGACCTCTTATGCACTGTGAGAAGCCTCCTAAAATGATGAATTTCTATAGCCCTGTAAGGTACACTGAGAGAAGAAGTGAGAAACACTTGATGAATGAACCACTGAGATCAATGAAGAATTCCCTCTTTCACTTAAACCAATGCTTCCAATCCATGCAACACTATCATGAATTTTTGTCCCTCTTGTACTTGATGAGAACTTGAAACAATTGCCTACACAATACAACCATGATGATCATTCCACTTGGGAAACACAGTGACTAATGAAATGTGAGACTGAAAACCTTTCGACCCTGACATGGGTGAAAGTAGGAAATTGAATGAATAATTATTCCATATTTTTATCAACCCATTCGATGAGATGAGAAACATATGTTAGGAAATAAGAGATAAAATATGTGGAATAATCCCTCACAGAATCGTAACAGTAGAAACTAATATGCAGAAATTATTACAGATCTGAAATAAAATTGTAGAATAAAAATAACACAACACAAGGAGACAATATTTAACGTGGTTCACCCAATGTGGGCTACATCCACCAAGAATCACTTGCTCAGATTTTATTACAAGCCACCACTCTCTCAATACAATACCCAAATTTGTTTGGAGCTATGCTCAATAAACTCTCTGAAATTCATAGTTGAATTCAAAACACATTTGCAATATTTTTCATATCTCTATCATATGCATAAAACCATATAAATAGACAACTACTTAAATAGTTTTACAAAACTATAGGTATCAAAACCATGAGAAAAACCCATCCCATAAACCTATGGGTCAAAAATCTCGCACATATGAGAAGAACATGTTTCCCGATATGTCGGGTGCATTTTTTCGAGGCCAAAAAAATTTACGCCTAAAATATTTTTTTTGGGGGGCTACGCCCCCAAACCCTTGCTACGGGGACTCGCCCGGACCCCGCTGAGGCCCGATGAGGATACATGAAAAGTGTATAGTACTCTTAGTGTATAGTCTTCAACACTTTCACACATGAAAACAGGCTCCACAACCTAACAATCTCCCACTTGGAGACTAGTTTTCCTCTGAGCAAGCTTCTCAACCCTTCACTAGTTTTCGTGAAGACCAACCAAAGCTAAACACAACTTCATTTTTTCCTTGTGACCACCTTGGTCATCATTTCTGCAAGATTCTGATTGGTATGAATCTTCTTCAACTTTAACTTCGCTTCCTCCAAAGTTGTCCTGATGAAATGGTACCTTAACTGTATATGTTTTGTCCTAGAGTGGAACATAGAGTTCTTAGCTAGGTGTATAGCACTCTGACTATCACTATGCAACTTTCCTTCCTCTTGATTATTCCCCAACTCCTCAAGTAATTGTTGTAACCAAATAATTTCCTTTCTTGCCTCTGTGGCAACAACATACTCAGCCTCCATGGTTGACAAAGCCACCAACTTCTGTAGTCGTGAAATCTAGCTTACTATTGTTCCACCTATAGTGTAAACATAACCTATTGTGCTCCTCTTGCTGTCTACATCTCCAGCCATATCTAAATCTACATAACCACACAAAATGGTGTTTGATCCACTGTAGCACAAAACTATCCCCATGGTCCCTCGCAAATACCGAAGGATCCACTTTACTTCCTGCCAGTGATCTCTACTGGATCACTCATAAATCTACTCACCGCTCCCACTACATGGGCAATATCAGGCCTAGTGCACACCATGGCATACATCAAACTACCAACTACTAATGAGTAAGGTACCTTGGACATCTGGTTTCTCTCCTACTCTGTCTTGGGACACTGCTCCTTTGATAACTTGAAATGGCCTACCAAAGGAGTCCCAACGGTTTAACATCCTACATATTAAACCTCTCCAAGACTTTCTTAATGTACTCTTCCTGAGATAAAGTCAGCTTCCATTCCTTCCTATCCCAAGATATCCTCATACTAAGGATTTGTTTGGTTGCCCCCAAATCCTTCATAGCAAAGGATTCACTTAGTTGCTTCTTGAGTACTTTTATTTCTTACATGTTTTTACCTGCAACCAACAATGTCATCCACATATAGACAAAGGATAATATAAATTCCATCCTAAAATTTCTTTGTATACATGAAATGGTTAGAATGACATCTAATATAACCTTGCTCCATCATGAATCTATCAAATTTCTTATACCATTGATGTGGAGCTTGTTTCAAGCCATACAAGCTCTTCTTCAGTTTGCACACCATCTCCTCTTTACCTTTGACCTCATAGCCCTCTGGTTGCTACATATATAGTTCCTCCTCCAAATCACCATGGAGAAATGTAGTCTTTACATCAAGCTGTTCTAAGTGTAAGTCTTCTGCTGCAACTATTCCTAGAACAGTTCTAATAGAAGTCATTTTTACTACAGGAGAAAAAATCTCATCAAAATCTATACCTTTTTTCTATGCAAACCCCTTGACCACCAACCGGGCCTTGTATCTTTTCTTGCCTCCTTCTTCCTCTTTAACTCTGAACACCCACTTGTTTCTATAATGCTCTTTTTCCTTTGGGTAGCTTTACCAAATCCCATGTCTGGTTCTCCATGAGAGCCTGATGCTCCTCATCCATGGCTTGCTCCCACTTCTTCCTGGCATCTACCTGCATTGCTTCATCAAAGCTCTTTGGTTCTCCACTATCAGTGAGTAATAAATAATAAAGATAAGGAGAAAAACATTTAGGTTCTCTTCTTACCCTAGAAGACCTCCTCAATATAGGAGTTTGGAGTTCCTATTGAGGAGGTTCCTGAACTGATTCATGTGTCACTTTTCCATCTGGAAGATCCTCTACCACTTGCATATTCTTTCTTGGATTCTTCCTATTTTCCTACAACTATTGCTTATACATGACTTTCTCATTAAAGACCACATCCGTAGATAGAATGATTTTTTTCCTTAATACTCCAACATTTATATCCAAAGCCATCACCACCATAACAAATGAAAGTACATTTTTCCGATTTAGCCTCTAGCTTGGTCCTATCATCCTTGTCTATATGAAAAAACACCTCACATCCAAAGACTCTAAGAAATGAATAATCAACTTTCTTACCATACCAAGTCTCCTCAGGTATGCCTCCATCCAAGGCACTTGAGGGTCCTCTCTTTATCAAGTACACAGTTGTGCTCACCGCTTCTACCCAAAAAGAAAGAGCGATCTCTGCATGTAACCTCATGCTCTCTAAAGCACGTTCCATTATTGTTTGTTCATCCTTTTTGATACCCCATTCTCTGCAGAGTTCACGGAACCGTAGTTTTCCTACGGATTCCATTCTTAGATTATCAAATTCATTGCTCTAATACTCCCCTCCATTATCGACCTAAGATATTTTAGCTTAAGACTGTTTCATTCTCTACCAAGGATTTCCATTTAACAAAAGTGTCAAATACATCATATTTGTTTATAATACAATAAACCCAAACTTTCCTTGTTGCATCATCAATAAAAGTAACATAATAACTTGAACCCCAAGAGATGATACCTGAGTTGGCCCCCACACATCAAAATGCACCAGCTCTAACTTACTCTCTTTATTTGTAGGTCCAACCTTGAGAAACCTTACTCACTTCTATTTCCCATATATGCAGTCCTCACAGAACTCCAAACCTATTTCTGTATATCCAGGAAAATCCTTCTTTATGATCTCCATGCCCTTATGGCTCATATGACCGAGCCTATAGTGCCACAATGTTGTATCTACTTTTGAAGCCACAAGATTACAAACATTAGTGCTATAAGTGGTTAAATACAAGGTTCCAACCTTCTTACCTCTTACCACCACAAGAGCACCCTTGGTAACCTTCCAAGAGTCTCGTTGTAAATATCATAGTACAACCATCACTTCCTAACTACCCTACCGATATCAAATTTCATCTTAATGTAGGCACATGTCTGACATCCTTCAATAGCCAAGTATTCCCATTCTGCATCTTAACCTGAACAAAATCTTTTCCAACTATGTTGCAAGGCTCATCATCACCAAGAAAAACATGCCCAAAATCTCCTTGAACATAATCAACAAAATAATGCCTATGTGGAGAAGTATGGAAAGAAGCCTCCGAATCTAAAACCCAAGATTGATAATATAGTGCAAAGAAAGAATTAAAGCATCCCGACATACAAAACCCATTGCCACATTTGCCTCCTTGTTTTATTCCTATTGTTTCTTCTTATCCCAAAGCTCCCAACATTCATTCTTTGCATGCCTAGGCTTTCCATAGTGCCAGCATACTATCTTGCTTTTGGATTTTGACCTTGCCCGATCCTTTAATTTTCCACAGTTTCCTTTATTCTTCTGGCTCCCTCTAGTTTCCATTGTCAAAGCATTCCTTGAAGTAGAAGATTCACTAGATCTTTTTCTTTGCATTTCCTTGCTTATAATCACCCCTACAACATCCTCAAACTTCAACTTTGAGTTAGTTGGAACCGAGTTGCTTACCGCCATTACCAAGCTATTCCAACTCTCAGGTAAAGAGCATAGAACTAATAAAGCCCTAACTTCTTCATCAAATTCTATTGTAACCAAAGCTAGCATATTTACAACTATATTAAAATCATTTAGATGATCTGCTACTAAACCATTCTCAAACATATTCATATTAAATAAAATTTTCATTAAAAATATCTTATTAGAGGTAGAGGGTTTTTCATACAACTTCCCTAATGCATCCATCAGTTCTTTTGTAGTCTTTTCCTTTGAAACATTAAATAATACCGAAGATGTAAGACATATGGATTGTCCCAAGTGCCTTCCTATCCAACAAATCCCATTCGCATCTGTCATGCTTGAGGGTTTGTTCACCTTCTCAGACAATGGAGTATAAAGATCCTTCTGATAAAGGTAATCTTCCATCTGCATCTTCCAAAGACTGAAATTCTTCCCATTGAATTTATCAACCCTAGATCTTCCATCATCTGCCATAGCTCCCACTCAAGATAAAAATTTCCCTATGATTCAACACTTTAGCAAACCAAACTAGGCTTTGATACCAATTGTTAGGAAATAAGAGATAAAATATGCGGAATAATCCCTCACAGAATCGCAATAGTAGAAACTAATATGTAGAAATTATTACAGATCTGAAATAAAATTACAGAATAAAATAACACAACACAAGGAGACAATATTTAACATGGTTCACCTAATTTGGGCTACGTCCACTAAGAATCACTTGCTCATATTTTATTACAAGCCACCACTCTCTCAATACAATACCCAGATCTGTTTAGAGCTATGCTCAACAAACTCTATAGAATTCACAGCCAAATTCAAAACACATCTACATTTTTTTCATATCTCTATCATATGCATAAAACCATATAAATAGACAACTTCTTAAGTAGTTTTACAAAACCATGGGTATCAAAACCATGGGCAAAAATCGTCCCATAAACCTATGGGTCAAAAATCTTGCCCATATGAGAAGAGCACGTTTCCTAATATGTCAGTGCATTTTTTTGAGGCCAAAAAAATTTATGCCTAATTTTTTTTTTTTTTCGGGGTAGCGCCCCAAACCCTTACTACTGGGGGTCTGCGCCTTAGACCCCTGCTAGGGGCCCGACCCGGCCTCGAACCTCGGTAAGGATACATGAAAAGTGTACAGTACTCTTAGTGTATAGTCTTCAACACTTTCACACATGAAAACAAGCTCCACAACCTAACAACACAAAGAAGATAAAAATGCACTTTGAGACCAAAATTGGGAACCAAGAGGGCTTCCCTTCTGCCAGAGTCATAATTCCACTGTCAATCCTTTGCAAGCATGAATTTTTCCTTATAATTCCTATGAGATAAGCTCTAGAGATATGGTCACCCATAGGGGAGCACACTTTGGTTTCACCCATGTCCCCTTGAACATCAGGAAAAAAGGAAAAAGGGACATTATTCATCCAAAACCCCACTGAAGTTTCTTGGAATGCTGATGTCATCATTCTTAACATGAAAATAAACTAAGGAGTGAATTATCAGGCCCGAAAGCAAGACAAGGATTTAAGAGGGAAAAATTGATATTATTTTTAATCCAAAATACCCATTGAAACCATTCCCAAAGTTTTCAATACCTCATTTAGATTGAAATTTTCCCTTTTTAGTTAATTTTCCACTTTTTCCCTTTTGCATGCATGCGATAAGCGAGTTTCTACCAGAGTCTAGAATGAGTATGAACCAATATAACACATGGACCATGAAGAGGGTCCAATGTAATGATACACTTTTACATTTGGGTAGTATCCTAAATATTTTTGAGGTTTCAAAACCATTTGAGAAAGTTCTACCTTGTAATTTAAGACCCTTGTGCTATATTGGTGGCCAGTTTTATATATTTTATACTCCCAGAATTCTTCCTTGATTATTTCACCGTGAAGTATGCAATGTTATATTTCTAATTATTGGGATATGAGATACCGTTATCCAAAGTTCACCCCCCAGGGTAAATTTCGATAACATGCATCAGAGTTTTCAGTTCCAAGCAAGTAGATTGATTCAGGAGAAAATCGTGAAATTGGCTAAGTCCTGCTCAAGGCCACCTTTGGGACAGTTGGAACAAATGTACGTAGAGGACGCGAATCGGCCGAAAGGCCACCAGGCAGTCTACAAGGAAAAGGAACATCCGGGCCATCGGGACGCGTGGGACGTGGAAAGCTGGTTTGGCCGAAGGAGAAGAAAATCGACTAACTGCTCTGGGACATTTGGGACATGAAGATGCGAAGGGTGCGAACCGCCCGGTTGAAAAGGAGAACTTTCACACTAAGTAGTTGGGACATCTGGGCCACGAGGACGTGAAGGACGTGAAAAGGTGAAGCGGCCAAGAGCAAAGGAAGCCCATTTCGGGTGGCTCGGAAGAATTTGTCCCAGACAGTTTCGGGACAGTTGGAACAAATGGACGTGAAGGGCGCGAACCACCCGGTTCGGCTGAAAAGGAGAACTTTAGCACTGGGACAGTTGGGACAAATGTACGCAAAGGACATGAAAATCTGGTAGGCCCGAGAACTAATCAAATCACGACACGTGTCACAAGGGAGAAAGTCCAAAAGTCAAAGGGTGAGGTTTTAAGCACTGACCCGAGCCAATAAAAAGAGGACACGTGTCCAATGAAGCAGGAAAACCCATGGGATACGAAGGAGAGATAATTACGCACCCAATCAGCACTTGACACGTGTCGTCCAGGTGGCAGAGCGGGAAAAGATTTCAAAATCCGTTTTGGCCTGTTTCGTGCCATAAATCTTCAGATCGTCATATCTTTCGATCCGAGCTCAGATTAACACGTTCTTTATATCAACATAAAGCTGTTGAAATTATCCACATGATTCCGGGGTCAATCTTATATTTTGGTTCATTTTGGAGAGAGAAAATTGAGAAACGCCTCTAGCATGTAATAATAGACAGAAGTAACGCTTCAACAACCAGCTTTAATGCAGCAGACAGTTCGCCGTTTCTGTTAGACAGCCCACCGTTTTGCCAGGATCCGCCACTTCTGCCATAATGAGATGATTTTAAATGCGACCTAGAAGTGGTTGGGGTAGATTCTGGATTTCCTCTCTCTTCCCTCTCTCATTCTTTCTATATATTGTAAAGAGGGGCTTCTTAAAAAGGTCAAACATTTTCTGTTTTGCTCCTCCCTTCTTCTCCTATCAGGTGAATTTGTGGAGTTTGAACCTCTCATTTGAACTGTAATACGAATCTGCCTCTTGGCATTCTGTAGTGTATTGTATCAATCTTTGGAGCAAGTAATACATGTCTGTGGATGATTCTCAACCCTCTCTGTGTTCATTTTGCATCCTCCTAGTCTTTCACTGCAAGTTTTGTTATCTGTGCATGATCTTATGTCATATTTGAATGGTCTGTGTTTACTGGCAAGATAGGTGTTCTTCATTCCTCGGTGCATCACCTCTATTAGCTTAGATTTATTTTTATGCATCTTCTTACCCTGTCTCCTTGGCAGATTAGATTAGGTTTCGAGCAAACCCTCTGCATATTTCATGTGCATCTGAACAGAGGAATAGGAACCACCCTTCTTTGGAGAATCCTTTCTCACTTTTTAAGTCCCACACTTGGAGAAAGGATTCAATGTTATGCAATCACACTAGATGATAAGACGGTCAACCTAGAAACCGACCAAAGATCCCTGGGTGTTGTGATTTTGCACTAACAGATTTTGGCATGCCCAGTGGGACCTAGAGGTCTCATTTTTATTTGCGAGAAAAGTTGATGTGCATCTGCTGCAATTTCCTTGTTTGAAAAGAGCTATTATTTGCATATCGACGACTCCAAAAGGGAAAAAAATCAACTGGTTTCAAGATGCAGGCAGCCTGAAAACTTATGAGAAGAATCACAAGGTCAAGAGTCGGAGAAGAAGAAGTGCTGTTTGAATACCTGCAATTATCTCCAAGAAGAAGGCAAAGAGGAAGAAGGATTCAGATGTCTCCATCTCCACCAAATAGAACTCTCTCAACTCCTCCACCTGGTAGGCCTTTCATTCAGTCAACAAGGGTTTTAAGACCAATCAGAATGGCTCAAAACAATCCCTATGTCAACTTCACAGGCAGCAGCCCACTTGCTCTCAATGCACAACATCCAGTTCCTATTGCAACCTTGAAGAACATTCCCTACTTCACTGGAGAAAATCAGACTACTCCAGGTGATCATGTTAAAGATATTGCTAATCTTTGTGCAATTCATGAAATCAATGAAATGCAAGTGGCTGTCAAGTTACTGGCATCTTCATTCAAGGGTAAAGCATTGCAATGGTTTAGGAGCCTTGGAGCTGGTTCTATCACAAATTGGAATCAGTTGTGTATAGCACTTCATGAGCAATTTGGAGAGAAGGGAGACAACTTGTCTCTTTTGGAGCAGCTGACAACCATCAAGAGAGCTCCCAATGAGTAGCTGACCGATTTCAACTTCAGATTTCAAAAGACTTGGGAGAGAATTCTAGTAGCAGTCAGGCCAACAGCAGAAGGTGCTTTTCTCTACTATCTCAAAGCTCTAAATTCTGATATTTCTATGTTAATTCAGTCCATGGGAGGCACAACAATCCCTATGGCTTATAGCATTGCCATTAGGGCTGAAAATTGTTTGATTCAAGCTGGCAAACTTGCCCCTAGACCTCCCATGCCATTGTTTCCAAGTTTAGAGAGTCCAAACACTAGTCAAGCACCTAATTTGGCTCCTTCTCCCACTCCTAGAAATCAGAGTTCAAATGAAGCTTCCACTTCATCTCCAAGTGCCCCAAATGAGCTTCAAGAGGTCATGAAGCAATTGCAAAATCTAGGCAATGAGCTGGTTACTCTCAAAAGGCAACAAGCCCAAAGTTTCAGACCTTCTTATCAACCCCAAGCTCAACCTAATAGGCAGCCATACCAACCACAAAGGCCCCCTAATCCAGTTGCAAACATGAATCAAACAAGGCCTCCTGCCAATAGACCATTCCAGCCCTATAATCCAAATGCCATATCTGCCTCTAAGGCATTAGTGCCAACATAGAACAACATTGCTCAGGAATATGATTGGTGCTTTCCATGCAACGAGCCTTATAACCAATCCATGTGTTTCAATGGTGCTCTCAATCAAGCACTAATGGTGACGACTCACGGTGTGGAGGGCGAGGAAGTCAAGGAAACAATCAACAACAAGAAACATTTCAACAACAATCGACCCAAATGACACCACATTGGTGACTGGCAAGCGTAAGATTTCGTGGCATGAATCAAGCAGATTTCTCAAGGTGTTGCAGCCAACACAAGGTCAAAGAGGAGAAATTTGGGTGAAGAAATGACCATTAGCCCCACCAATCCACAACCTTCCATGGCTCCACACAAATGATTGGCAAGCAAAGTCCTATTTCAAATGCACAAGGGAAGCCAAGAACAACCCCTAGGCCAACTCAAATGCCAACCGCTTTTGCCCACGTACAAGGAGTAAATGTGCAAACCAAGGGATAGCGAGAGAGATCCTTCATCACCATTCGAGTATCATTGATCAAATGAAGAAGACAAACATCAACATATCAATGTGGGAATCCCTATCTATCCTAGGCTAAAGAGATCGCATAAGCTACCATGAAGGATTGGCCAAATTCGAATCAGCGAGTTCGAGATGCAAGACAATGTGCTTACAAATGCTTTGCCCGGCTGAAGGAAGTCATGGAGGACAACAAGGTAAAATGTTGAAGCCCCCCTCCTTTCTATGTTTCATTAATCATTGGAAATCGGCTAGTACATAATTGCATGATAGACTCGGGGCAAGTAGCTCAAGTAATGCCTAAACAGATAGCTGATCAACTAGGGCTCCAGATGAAATAACATCCAAAGGGGTAGCGGTTAGATGGAACAGCAATAACAACAGTTGGAGTGATTAGAAATTTGAGTCGTACTCTGCATGCATGTCCAAATGTTGTTGTTTTACAAGATGTATCGATCATAGACCTTCCACCACTCTTTGCATTATGCTTGTCAAGGGCTTCACTGACCAAGATTGGGGGTATTTATCTGCTGATTGGTCACACATGCTATTCGAACAATATATGGAACTAAGGCCACAATCAAATCCGAACCTATTGCAAACTTCCATATTGAGCCTTACACTCCAAGTCGATTAATGCCAATTGCTCAAAGCATTTGATCAAGAAGATCACCCTAGCACTGATGAGGCCGACACTAAGGTTGGAAGTATCCTGGATTTGACTCTTGATGAATGGGCAAGCAAGGTGCATGCTTTTGATCCTTATCAAGAAGTAGAAGAATCTGAGCTAGGGGTTTATTGTTTACATGAGGAGAATCAACCTCTCCCCAAAGATCACCAAGCCGAGATCATAAAGACAAGAATGAAGTATGACAATAAACCTGTTCTTTGATGGATTAAGGAGTAGACAAGGTGCAGGAGGAGGAGCTATGCTCATCTCACCGCAAGGTATAAGGTATTACTTAGCCTTCCGTTTCCAGTTTTCCTGTTCAAACAACACGGCTGAGTATGAAGCCTTAATTCATGGGACTCGCACTCGGCAATGAAGAAAGGCATCAAGAATTTACAAGTATTTGGTGATAGTGAGCTAATCGTCAATCAAGTCATGGGACAACATGCTGCAAAGAATGAAGCTGCTAAAGAACTACAAGAACAGGTATGGGACCTCGTTAAGGATTTGAAGATTTCAATATCGCGTCCATACCTAAGAAAAAAAAATGAAGCCGCGGATAGGCTCGCATGAGATGTTGGAGCAATGTTTGATGTGGTTGACAACATCAAAAGGGAAAAATTACAGCCACATGTCCATGTGATTGTGAGGCCACTTGTTCAGAGATAATAACACCGGTGGCGGGTGTTTGAGAATGATCAACAAATTGTTAATTTCCTACAAGAAGAAGCTGAGTTCTCCGCCAGGAATCAAGATAAGCTGCATCAGTAGTATGGTGACCAAGTGGTGCAGCTGAGAACTAACAAATTACCAAAAGGCCTCATAACCTTGGAGTCAATATTCAACCCGAATGATCAGTTCCGGAAGGAGAAAGCGAACATTCAAGTAAAGGGTGAAGATTCAGAGCCTATTTTAGTGGAAGAAGGCAAGACATTGCAAATTGGCAAAGTAAGTACTCCACAAGAGAAATCTGATTTTGTTCAGCTTTGTCAAGAGTTCCCAGATGTCTTTTCTTGGACTTACAAAGATCTAAGAGGTTTCAACCCAAAGTTGGCACAACATACTATTGAGCTGGATCCGGAATCCAAGCCTGTCAGGAAAAAGCAAAGGCCAGTGAATCCCCATATTGAACCCCTCATGAGAAAAGAGTTAAGCAAGCTTATTGAGGCCAGTATCATCTTCCCCATCAAACACTCAAGTTGGGTCGCCAACTTAGTCCCAGTCAGAAAGAAGAATGGAGAGATCAGGTTGTGTGTCGACTTCAGAGATTTGAATAGAGCCTCTCTCAAGGATCATTATCCACTCCCTTCCATGGAGCAAATATTGTAGGTTGTAGCTGGTTCAGAAAGGTTTTCACTACTTGATGGCTACTCAGGCTACAATCAGATTATGGTGAGGAGGAAGACCCGATTCAAGACGGCTTTCACCACCAAATGGGGACCTATGCCTACAAGAAGATGCCATTTGGGCTATCAAATGCCTGGAGCCACTTTCCAAAGGGCAATGGATATGGCATTCAAGGGGTTGATCAATAAAATAGTTTTGATATATCCTGATGACATCACTGTATTCTCCAAAATGCGGTGGATCACCTTTTTCATCCGAGGTAGGTATTTTAGAGGTGTAGAAGATTTGGGGTATCATTGAATCCTAAAAATTCATATTCTTGGCTCATGAGGGAAAACTTCTTGGCTATATTGTTTCAAAGGAGGGATTGATGATTGACCCGGAAAGAGTTGAAGTAATTCGAAAGCGTTGCCATTGCAAGTCATAAGAAGGCTCTTCAAAGCTTCTTAGGAAGGATCAATTTTGTCCATGCAGTTTGTTCTAAACTTTGCGAGAACTCGTAAAGCCAATAACATTGATGTTGAAGAAGAGCATGGCATTTAAGTGGACATCTGAAGGCAAGGCAAGTTTTGAGGCAATAAAAGAGGCTATATCTCAAGCTCCAACTCTTGTCAATCCAAAATTCTCCAAAGATTTCATGCTATATGCCTTTGGTGGTGGAGATACAATTTCTGCAATCTTGGCACAACAAAACAAAGAAGGATTAGAACAACCAGTTTCTTTCTTCAGTCAAGGCTTGGAGGAATACGAAACTAGGTACTCTTTCATTGAAAAACATGTACTTGCAGTGATCAGGAGTTTAAAGAAATTCAAGCACCTAGTCTCAAACAACAAGATCCAATTATTGGTCTCTCATGCGGGAGTCGGGACTTCCTTCCAAACAAGGATCTAAATGAGAAATGTGCAGGATGGATAACTCGTGTCATGGAATATGACATTGAGATCAAGGTCACCAAACTAGTACGTGGGAAGGGACTATGCGAACAACTAGCCTTGAGTCAATGGGTTGAAGTAGGTAATGAAGAAGATGCTATCTTGGTACTACAGGATGGTCAAGAACAGAAAAATGATAATGTGCCCACTCCCTGTTGGACTCGTGAGTATGATACACTTCCTACGAGATAGGCCTATGCCCTCAGAAATGAGCAAAACGAAGAGGAGATAATTCAAGTTGCAGCTGTTCCATATGCCATTGTTGATGGAGTTTTGTTCAAGAAATATGTGAATAGAATGTTGCTGAGATGCATTAGCACAAATCAGATTCAAAGGGTGTTGGAAGAGTTTCATGGTGGACCAGCTGGTGGTCATTTTGCACCAAGAGTGATAGATCTAAAAATCATGAAGGCTGGTTATTATTGGCCTAAAATATTTAGTGATTGCTATGCATGGATCAAGAGGTGTAAGAATTGTGCATTCTTCACAGGAAAAGAAAGACTTGCTGCCCTTCCATTACATCCAATCTCAGTTGACCAGCCATTCATGCAATGGGGTTTGGACTTCATTGGAGTCATTAATCCCAATTCAAGCCAAGGGCACAAATGGATTTTGACAGCCACAGACTACTTCACCAGATGGACAGAAGCAGTAGCACTCAAAGAGGCAAATGAGTCTAGCATCTTAGACTTTTACAAGGGGATAACTACCAGATTTGGCGTACCTGCTACAATAATATCTGATAATACATTGGCATTCATTGGATCTAAGGTGATTGAGTGGGCTGTCAAGAACGGGATCTACCTAAGCACTTCATCAAACTATTACCCTCAAGGTAATGGCCAGGCCGAGTCTACAAACAAGAACTTGTTGAGGATCATTAGGAGGACTCTTGATGAGAATCAGAGGGCTTGGCATACCAAACTGAAATCAGCCTTATGGGCTGATAGGATAACTCCCAAGAGATCCACAGGTAACTCTCCATTCAGGCTTGTCTATGGAAGAGAAGCAATCTTGCCCATGTCACTTGAGTTGCCAACATTGGAACTCATGAAGCAGCTGGAGTTGCTAGAGTTTGGGCCCATGGAGGTAAGGTATGCAGAGTTGATGGAGCTGCAAGAGATCAGAAATCAGGCATCCCAAGCAATGGAAAAGGATCAAGCTTTGATCAAAAGGACCTTTGATAGGAAGGCCAAGGATAGATCATTTCAGGTTGGAGATCTAGTGTTGAAATGGGATGTGGATAGAGCAAAACCGGGAAGGCATTCAAAATTTGATGCCATTTGGAGTGGCCCATACATGGTCACGAAGTGCAAGAGCAGCAATGCTTTCCAATTGGCCTCATTGGATGGTGAAGAACTGCAGATTCCAGTAAATGGAATCTATCTCAAGCATTGCTTCTAGAGGGAAATTTACCACCTTGTAAATATTAATTAGATTTTCATTCCTCCAAGTGCTTTGCACATTGTCTTGTTGTAGTTAGGTTTCAGTTTCCCTAAGTGCTTTGGCGCAGGTTTTGTTGCTCCTAGGTTGAGTTTTTACAGTTCAGCGTGCTCTCGTAGAGGGAGTTGTAGTATCAGGCTCGTTTCAGGTTATTGCTTATGACTCCATGCCCAATGGATTGCTAAAAGGCCACTGATCTTCTACCTAGCAGGCAGGTGACCCCGAAAAGTCACCAAATTGTTATCCAAAGTTCACCCCAGGGTAAATTTTGATAACATGCATCAGAGTTTTTAGTTCCAAGCAAGTAGATTGATTCAGGAGAAAATCGTGAAATTGGATAAGTCCTGCTCAAGGCCGCCTTTGGGACAGTTGGAACAAATGTACGTGGAGGACGCGAATCAACCAAAAGGCCGCCAGGCAGTCTGCAAGGCAAAGGAACATCCGGGCTGTCAAGATGCGTGGGATGCGGAAGCGGTTCGGCCGAAGGAGAAGAAAATCGACTAATTGCTCTGGGACATTTGGGACATGAAGACGCGAAGGGCGCAAACCACCCGATTCGGCCTAAAAGGAGAACTTTCGCACTAAGCGATTGGAACAAATGGACGCAAAGGGCGCGAACCACGATTCGGTGAAAAGGATAACTTCAACACTGGGACAAATTGGGACAAAGGTACACAAAGGACGTGAAAATCGGCGGGCCCGAGAACCAATCAAATCACGACACGTGTCACAAGGGAGAAAGTCCAAAAGTCAAAGGGCGAGGTTTCAAGCACTGACCTGAGCCAATAAAAAGAGGACACGTGTCCAATGAAGCAGGTTAACCCATGGGACAGGGAAGGAGAGATAATTACGCACCCAATCAGCGCTTGACATGTGTCGTCCAGGTGGCAGAGCACGGGAAAAGATTTCAAAATCCGTTTTGGCCTGTTTCGTGCCCTAAATCTTTAGATCGTCATATCTTTCGATCCAAAGCTCGAATTAGCATGTCTTCTTTATATCAATGGAAAGCTATTGAAATTCTCCACATGATTCCGTGGTCAATCTTGTATTTTGGTTCATTTTGAGAGAGAAAATTGAGAAAACGCCTCGGCATGTAATAATAGATTAAGTAACGCTTCAACAACCAGCTTTAATGCAGCAGGTTATTTATTGCTTTCGCTAGACAACCCATCATTTTGCCAAGATCTACGCTTCGCCATAATGAGATGATTTTAAATGTAACCTAGAAGTGGTTGGGGTAGATTCTAGATTTCCTCTCTTCCCTCTCTCATTCTTTTATATATATTGTAAAGAGGGGCTTCTTAAAAAGGTCAAACATTTTCTATTTTGCTCCTCCCTTCTTCTTCTATCAGTGAATTTTTGGAGTTCGAACCTCTCATTCAAACCGTAATACGACTCGCCTCTTGGCATTCGTAGTGTATATTGTATCAATCTTTGGAGCAAGTAATACATGTTTGTGGATGATTCTCAACCCTCTCTGTGTTCATTTTGCATCCTCCTGGTCTTTCATTGCAAGTTTTATTATCTGTGCATGATCTTATGTCATATTTGAATGGTATGTGTTTACTAGCAAGATAGGTGTTCTTCATTCCTCGGTGCATCACCTCTATTAGCTTAGATTTTTTTATGCATCTTCTTACCCTGTCTCCTTGGCAGATTAGATTAGGTTTCGAGCAAACCCTCTGCATATTTCATGTGCATCTGAACAGAGGAATAGGAACCAGCCTTCTCTGGAGAATCCTTTCTCACTTTTCAAGTCCCACACTTGGAGAAAGGATTCAATGTTATGCAATCACACTAGATGATAGTACGGTCAACCTAGAAACCTAACCAGCATCCAAGGGTGCTGTGATTTTGCACTAACAATACCAAAACTTAATGGGGCTCCCAAAACCTTTCAAATAACGTAGCTAGATCTTTTGGAACATGCATTCCCAAGTGCCTTACCCAAAAACACTCAATTTTTATCAACTTGTTCCTGACCTCAATTATCTCCACAAAATATTCCTAAAATACCCTAAACAACTTAATTTATATCCCATATAACTCCCAAATGATTTGAATTTTCCTTGTAAGCTTTTGGAGAATGTTCACTAATGACAAAAATACCAAAAATAACCCTTCTAAAGCCTCCAAGAAAATTGTTCTTTCTTTGGATCTTCATAACCTCATGAATCATCTAGATAAAATTCCCTCCACATGAAACAAACTTGAAAATCATGTTGGCATGTTCCTCTCAACTAGAATCAGGGTGACTTAGTTAAAATGCTGGCTGGAGGAAATGTTTATATTGACTGGGAAAGAGAATTTCAAGTGTGGGTTTGGTTTTCATGAGAATTTTTTTAAATTTAGCATGCTATACATTTAACATGACAAGAAGGCCATTGATTTAATGAAAATAAGCCATTGATTGTGTGAAAATAAACCATTGAGTTTCATTCCATTGTGTTAACTCTACAAACTTTTTCAAGTGGTCACCACCTTTTGTGTCATCATTAGTCAATTCGATTAATTAAAAGAGATAATTTAGGAAAATTTGAGACCCTAATCATAGTTGTTACTATGTGATGTGAATTTGGAATCAATTGGGCCCCATAATTATATCATGCATTACATATTTGATTGGTTCAATAAGAGAAGAAATATTGATTAAATTGAGCCATGTGAAACTTATTGGAACTATATGATTTGATTTTTTACTTCATCTAGGACTAATTAAAACTCTAGGCATGAATCAATCAGTCAATTCAATTGAAATTGAAGATGCAATTTTTGATGCAAGAGTATCACGAGGGAATTTAATTTATTACATACAATATTAGTTAAGTATGGGCACACACAAGGATGGTGAGAAGGATAATGGAGAAAGGAAAGTGCAACACAAAAGTTGGGTGATGGTGACAATTACGCAGGGCTTTCATGAATGCTTTGTGTAATAGTTGAATTGTATAATGTACATTGATTACACAAGTGAAAGAGCACAATGTGTGCACGAAGTGATTCAAGTCTACCATTTGAGGGGATAGAGTGACAAGGAGTAGAGAGATGAGTTGAGTCACACAAAACAAGTGAAACTTTTCAAGGGTCATGAAGAAACACCATTGTAATAGCTTTAGGATTTTGTAATAGTCCTAATAGTGGGAGTAGTATTTGTAGATGTCATCAAGGATTTTAAATTAATAAAAACATGTACATGTGTTTTGATTTGTTATGTATTATAAGGCATTTCATGAGTCCATATATTTGAGTAGTTGTTGTTATCTTTGAGAGTTGTGAGGTTTGTAAAATCTAATTTTGACACATCTAACACTCCTACAAATGTCAATAAATAATATAAAAGGCCAAAAAAATAAAAAATGACTATATTATTTCCCAAAATAGACATCGATTGTATAATTTAAACCCTAAAATATTTAGGTTGAATGTTGAAATCTTGAAAAATACTTATGTACTGACCATATTAGATTATGAAAAACTATCTCCTAAACCAAGACTCATAGAGATGTGACACTAGTTACATTAGGCACGAGTGACCCTAATTTTGTATATTTACTAAAATAAACATTTATTTTTATCAATACAAATCTCCCGCAAACACATATATTACACTAGACTAAGGAACACATACACGTTATAATGTGTACGCGTTCCTTGAATTATGTACATAAACCGAGTTGTACTATGATTGATAATGCTTCGGTTTCCCAATCTCATACCCCATTAAGTATATCTTGGATTAATATATATTTTTCCCAACTGCAAGTGAAATTGTGTTGTTTATCATGCTTGATTTAAATTAAGTATAGTATAAACAATATGTTTATTTTTAATCATGTTGATTTCATTATCTATAAGGTTTATAATGATGTCTTGATTTATTTATTTTAAGGTTTCTTCGTTGATAAAACTTATATTGATGTACTTATTTTCCCTCATGTAATTATGTGTAGTATTTTGATTTTATATCGTAGTAATGTTGACTAATTTCAAAACCCTTGTTGGAAAACAAAGGTATATTTGATAATCGGGTCATAGACCCAGGATCTTATTTAAGTATTATTATAAAAAGACATTGCATGAAATTCAAACAGATGTTGTATGGTTCGTAAAATGATTAAAAATCATGTCATGTCGATAGAGAAATATACATATACATATGTATGTACTGAGCACATATATATAATATATATTGATAGATATGAATACGAGTACACACACACACGTATACATATAGCTATATACATATATAAATTATATTGCTTATGTTTTAATATATTGAATACCTTAATAAGGTTGAGCTATTTTAATTATGGTAATACAATGATTGGGTGGGTCGACATCCCGACCGATCCCCACCCTAGCTCGTATCAAGATGGTCACTTATACACCACCCAAGCCAACTTTAAAATGTGGCAAGACCATATTGGTCAATGTACTAGTAGTGCAATTTTTAAGGTTTTTTTTAATGGACCCTTAACCATTGGATTGTAGATAACTTCCTAAATGGATGGTAGAGATTTCAAGTTAGTTGGCGAAAGTGCCAAAGTTGATGCATGACAGAATGAAAGGGACATAGTGTGGAGTTTGGGAATAATATGGGATAGTTTCATTAAATGAATTAAATTCAGCTCTGTAACCCTCAAGAGAAGCGAGAAGATTTCAAGGAAGCTACCGCTGAGCTAAGTGGTTATTTTTGTGTTTCATTTTTCATGTTGGTATTTTTGGCTTGCCATGCGAGCTCTACATGCAAATTTGATCATGGATATTTTTGGGTGATTTGTTATGGAACCTTGCATGTAAATTTTGACTCCAGTTAGTTTATGAGGAAATATATATAGACAAATATATGGATTTTATTGAGCTCCCATTTCGATTGAAAGTTATTCTTCTATCTTGTTTTTCATCTGAGATGTGGAATATTTCTGGGAAGAAGAGGAAGCAAACTTGATCAAATGTGAAAGGGTGGATAAGAAACAATTCAACAAATGTTCACATGCATGAGAGTGTCTCCTGCTCATCTTTATCATTTAAAAAATTTAGATATTTTAATGATTCATGGTGAAATCAGGTTTTAATGCTTCTATTTTTAGCATTGATGAATGTTATTGTGTGTTCAATTTGTATTGTATGCATATTTTCTAAATGCTCATATGGTTGTGTATATATGTTTGATTACATACTTAAATGTGTATAATATTTTAACCCATGAAGGGTCGAGTTATGTACAAACCATTTGATAGTAAGGCCATGTTGGTTTTATGACTACATTATTGGTTACGTTACTCAAACTGTATGGTTTCTTTGCATGATATTATGGGCATTGTGTATATGGTTGGCTAACTTAATTTTTGCATTTAGTTTCACTTGTTTTGGGTTGGGTTAATTTATTTCCTAGTACAAGTAGTATAAAACATTGTGTGGTTATTATTTTGAGCTCATGTACTGTAGCTGAATGTTATCTTCACTGTTCATTGTTTTGGGTGTGAATATAAGAGTGGTTTGTTAATACCCAACTCGGCATTTGGTCGGATGAAGGATGTAAAAGTTGTTTAAGGTTTTATTAAATAAGTTTAATCTTCTTCGCAAAGAACTAATTTGAGAATGGCCTCGACTATTAAGTAGTTTAATTCTATCTTACCTATAGCCTAGTAATATTCTGGGTTTGAATCCTAGTGTTTATTCATGTTAAGATAATCAAAGTGTTAAAATATTTGGCAATCATTTAATAAAAATATAAACCCATAAAAGGGTCATGCAGACTTTGCTTATTATGATGGGTTTCGGTGGTTATGTGACTCAGTCACCTATTGGTTGTGGGTTTGTGTTATTGTTAAAGAATTGAGACCGAGTTGCTTACTCAAGGTCAATGTATAATATGGTCACTTCGATCTTTCAACTTATTCATTTATTTATTTTAAAAGAAAACTTAGTGGTGGATACCGACTACGATTTGGTTATTGATCACCATATGGTAAAGGGTTATGATATTTTGATATTTTATATGGTTCATTTAAACTAGTGATTATTGGTATATTCGTACATGGAGAAATACACGAGACTTAGTCCAAAGGGTTAAGATGTTTAGCCTATCCTAAGTCTTGGTCATATCCTTCCTTATGCAAGCTGTAATGTTTATTGGGTCTATTTTATTTGTTCGGATAAATTAAGGTTATTCAAATAGTTTATGGTATTTGGCATAGTTAAATTATTTGAAAGTATTCAAATACTTCTATCTAATAAACTATTATTTTAAGAATAGTGCATGTTCTCCTACTTATTTGAGAAGGAATAAATTATTTTGATAAGTTAAGATTATTTCGATAAGGTTATGGTTTGATGATATTAATATATTGTGTTTGGATATTTTAATTATTATCGTTATCGAATTAAAATTCTTAATATTATTATTAAGACGTGACTTGAGTGATATAATACTCTTTTATTTTAAAACCAATTATATGAACCTTGAATGAAAGTTGTGTGGTTTTTATGGTTGCCTCTTGAATCGTAATATTATTAAATGAATATGGTAAAACACAAGAATGAATGTTTAAGTATAAAGTTTAATACTTGCTTAATGTTTTTAAATAACCCTGATTGGGTATAAATGACATAGTTGATATGTTTTTGGAATTTGATATTCATACTTGTGATATGTTAGTAATTTGAATTATTCTTTTCTAATTTGAGATGAAAAATCATATTTTCCTTTTATTGAATTACAAAAGAAAGGAATAAGGATAAAAATGGAAAATGATAAGTTGTTATCTTAATTGAATTTTAGATTATGTTGATTAGCTTAATTATGTTCACTAAAATATTTCAAGTACTATAAATCATAAAGATAAGAGGTTGTCTTTCTCATGTTGGTTCTTTTGAATCGATGATTGCCTAACATTTTTTTACAAATGGAAGAATTTAAGTCTTATCTGACAGATGAATTATAAATGAATATGTTGCTTTATTAATGTTAGGATTAAAAGATGTATTTATTGCTTGATTTGTTGTAAAAGAAAGCTTGTGTTGTGTTGAATATTTTGTGAAAGGTATTGTTTCCTCCGATATTTTGTATACTTTTTGGAAAAGGAAATAAAAGTTTTATATTCAAGTTTTGGATATTGTTGTAATAAAGATCTTGGCTGCTCATATAAATTATTCAGTTCCTTGTTTCTGTTAGGACATAATTGTGATTGAATTAATCAATCTAATTTCATAAGATATGTACTATCATAAGGATGATTAATAATACCCTTAAGTATAATAGCTTTAAATATATAGAATGAACTAAAGCTATAGTAAGGATATGAAATGTAAGCTATTAAAATAAATGAATGTGGTTTATTATTTTATAGTTTTATGTTTGGACTCTTGTATGATGATAAATGATTAATGACCATTTATTATTTAGTCATAAGTATGTAAATTTTTTTATTACGATTGATTGTATCACATTCAGTTGTTGAGTTCAATTATTTTATACTTAAGCAATTAAAATGACAATTTTGTAATTTAAATAAATTAGGGACTGCGTTAATAATGTATTCTTTCATTCTAATTGTACTAAGATGCTCAATGAATGCACATAAAAAAATTATGGAATTTGATTATGAATAATTATCAAAACTAAGTTATAGACCTTAGGATCAAATAATTATTGTGATGAAATATCGTTGCGTTATGAAAGATAAACCTATCATAAAACTAATTCAATGTGGTGAATAAGTTACGACAAACCTAATACATGGTACTCGATAGGCCAACTTCGGATGGTTGTTATAGTGCGGTGTTCATCAAATGATGTAGGTCATTTAATGAATACTTCCATACAATAGTTAACCTAAGTTTTCCCTCGAGCTCCATTTATTACACATGTTGTAATAAAAAGGAATTGAGTTGTGCTAAGATGTAAAGGTTGTCTATCTAGTTGGTCTAGTTACCTCTGTACCAACTTATGTTGGCTATGGGGAAGAAATTGATCACGTGACGATGTAAGTCATTACATGAGCTCTTTCTCTCCCATAGGCAACCTAAGTTGGCATAGTCATGCTTCATCGCATTAAATGAACAAGTTTTGTATCTTGTGTGTAACTTGAAATTGATTAACTTAAACAATTGATTCAATTTTGATAATTGAACCAAGTGACATGGTGATGAGACATGTTTTAGAGATGAATGTGCAAGTATAGAAATAGAGCATGTAATGCATGACTCATAAACTTTGGCCAAAGTAGTGTATGTCATTACACTTTCAAGTTCACCTAGTTCTAACTTAAGTGTGAAATGTTGGATGGGATTTGATTGAATGAAGTACAGGAAGACACTTAGAGAAAAACTTGCAAAATCAATGCCGAGAAGGGAACTAAAGGGTATACATTGTATACAAACTCAAAAGAGTATCTTATGGGGGATCATTGAATCTAGTTGACCCATAAATATGCACATGCTTTATTGATTTGTTATCGAAGATTTATAATTATAAGTTGTTGGATTTAAATGTTAGTTTATACATTTAAATTAGTGAAGGCATATTTTTAATTTGGGAAGTTAATTTTTTTTTCTCGTAATTAGGATGTTTGGAAAGTGGTTGTTACATTTTGGTATCAGAGCCAAAAGTTACAAGTCTTGGACCTATTGAGTCCTTATGATAACAAAAACTTAAATTATTTCTAACAGAAAACATGGTTAGAACAAGAGGAAATATTGCAAATGACCAACTGCAAATGACAATGCTACCACAACACAAAAGTTAGACTAGATTCTCGTTTCCCTTCAAGACATGAGAAATAAGATGGTTGTTTTGGAACAACAAATCCTAGGAAACATTAGTGATCATGGAAGTGATGGTGAAGAATCATCACATGAGTATCTCGAATTTTGAAAACAATGATACCATAGATTCTAATGCATAAATAACATCTTTGCTAATGAAAATTCTAACACAAATATGAATGTTAATGAAGTTGAACCAAATGAGAAAAAGAGGGAATGTTTGGCAGCTGAACTATCAAACAATATCAAGAGTATCAGTCCATTAAATTTTGATGGAACCACTATGGGTGATGGAGATGAGAATTGACTCAACAAAATGGAGAAGTACTTTGCAACAAGGAACTTCTCAGAAGAAACTAAGGTGGTTTGGGAGCTTATCAACTCTCTGATGAAACATCCTCATGGTGGGACATATGGAAGGTTGAACTGGTAGTGGATGAAGAAAATTTGACTTGGGATCATTTTAAGTCATACTTTAGACAACAATAGTTACCCCAACTTTATTATTATCAGAAGATGTCTGAATTTCAGATACTAACACAAGGAAAAATGACAGTGACTGAGTATTGGGAGAAGTTTACAAAACTTCTCAAGTACATACCTCAAGTATCAAATAGATGAAAAATTCTGTATTAGGAAATTTATCATGGGGTTAAACCCAGTGATAGGAGGTGAAGTTGATGTCCATGGGCCATCAACAATGGAAACTGTCTTTGAAAAGGCTATAAGGAAGGAAAAACAACTACAAGCTATTTTTGCACATAGTGAGGAAAAAAAAAAACTGTTATTTGTTAGTGCACCATCACCATTAGCACCTAAAAAGGTGGCATGGAAAAATTTTAATAGTAAAAATAGAAATAATAATAGCAATGGAAAGAAAAATACAAATATTAAAATTTTTACAAATAACAAAAAGAATGGGTTGAAAAATACAACCAAGAATGAAAATAAATCAGAAAAGAAAGGAAAATTTGGGGGCTACTATATCTATGGTTTGGATCATTATGATAATAACTAACCTCAAAGGAAAAAATATGGTAACCAACAAAAGATCATATTTCATGCTTTGCGGTGATGTATAAGCAAGATACACTAGTCGAAGTTACAGGTAAGTTGTATGGATTACTTGTAACCATTTTATTTGATATTGGTGCTACTAAATGTTTTATTTCAAAAAAATTTCATCTAAACTTATAATTAAAACTAGATATGTGAAAGTATATGGACCATTCATATGGGAACAATGTTGTCCACACTATTAAACAATGCATGTTTGGCGCAACTCTTGAATTACCAAGATTTACCACTGAAGTTGACCTATATTTAGCCCCTCTAGGCTCATATGACATAGTCATAGGTATAAACTGGTTATCTTAGCATAAGGCAACATTAGACTTCCTATAAAAGAAAATTAAGTGCCTTTATGACTGTAAAAATAACAGAAATCCAAGGAGTAAAAAGAGAGTTTTGAGTTCAACAAATTACATAAATGCAGCTTAAGAAAGCTAATAACAAAGGTTGTGTGCTATATGTTGTTAAAATTGTAGATTTGGATGAATAAGGTAAGAATTATGTGGAACAACACTCGCTATTTGTGTGAGTACAATGATGTCTTTCCTGAAGAACTAACTGTCTTACCCTAAAATAGAGTTTGATTTCATAATAGACATCAAACCAGAACCAAACCAATTTCTAAGGCTCCCTACAAAATGACAACACAATACTTGTTGAGCTGAAAGCACAACTTCATGAACTTTTATCAAAAGGTTTGATTAGACCGAGTGTCTCTCCTTGGGGAGCACCGATAATATTTGTAAATAATAAGGATGGAACACTTAGGCTTTGCATTGATTATCGAATGCTTAATAAAGCCACAATAAAAAATAGGTATCCTCTTCCAAGAATTGATGATCTCTTTGATCAGATGCATGGAGCATCAGTTTATTCTAAGATTGATCTTCGATCAAGATACCATCAATTAAGAATAAAAGAAGAAGATATTCACAAGACTAATTTTAGGACAAGGTATGGACATTATGAATTCATCATGTTACCTTTTGGACTTACCAATGCTCGACAACTTTTATGAATCTAATGAATAATATATTTCAAGCATACTTGGACAAGTTTGTGCTAGTATTCTTGGACGATATTCTCATTTATTTGAAAAGCATTGAAGAGCATAATGAACATCTTAGAATTGTCTTAGATGTGTTAAGGAAGAGAAAATTGTATGGTAAACTTTCTAAGTGTTTGTTTTATCAAAATGAAGTGTAATATCTGGGACATATCATTAATAAGGATGGAATTTCTATAGATCCATAAAAATTGCTATGATAACAGAATGAACAAAACATAAAAATGTACATGAAGTAATAAGCTTCATGGGATTGGTTGGATATTACAATTTTCTTTAAAGGATCTCTCAAGAGTTGTAGCTCTAATTACCATACTGTAGAAAAAAGATAAAAATTCATGTGGTCTGAAAAGTGTGAAAATGATTTCAATTTTCTAAAAGAAAAATTAACTTTAGCACCTATATTAAAAGTTCCAGATCCTAATGGGAACTTTACAGTAGTAACAGATGCCTTCGGTGAAGGCTTAGGCAATATTTTGTTGCAAAATGATCATGTAATCACTTATGAAAGAAGAAAGATCAAGGTGCATGAGTTAAATTATGCTCCCCATGACTTAGAGCTTGTTTTCATTGTACATGCTTTGTAAGTTTGGAGACATTACCTTTTGGGAAAGCCATTTGAACTGAAAACAGATCATCTTGGGCTGAAATACATCTTCACACAACCAAACTTAAATGCAAGGCAATAAAGATGGTTATATTTTTTATCACAATATGAATTTGATATCAACTATATAAAAGGTAAGGAAAATAGAGTGGTAGATGCGTTAAGTCATAGGAAGCATATTTCTTCCCTTGTCACTTTGAGAACCCAATTCAAGGATGATGTAAAGAAAGAAATGATGGTTGATTCTTATTATCAACAAGTTAAAGCAATGCTTGTTGCAAATCCTAATGATAGGAGATACAAAAGATTTAGATTTGACAATGAAGGAGTCCTTAGATTTTAAAATCGAGTTTACGTACCTTCAAAAAATGAACTAAGGATGAAAGTGATAAAGTAATTTCATGATGCTCCTTATTCTAGACATCCTGGAGTGACTAAGATGCTTGTTGATGTAAAACAACAATATTTTTGGAAAGGGATGAAGAAGGATATAGTGAACTATGTATCACATTGCTTGGAATGTCAGTGAGTTAAGGATGAAAATTTACATCTAGTAGGATTGTTGTACCCTCATAGCATTCCACACTATAAATGATAGATAATCAGTTTGGATTTTGTATAAGGAGTACCAATGTCAAGGAATAAACATGACATAATTCTTGTTGTAGTTGAAAAGTTAACAAAAGTGGCTCATTTCATACCTAGGAAATCTAAAATATGATTCACTTGTGCTTGCAAAAATGTTCATGCATGATATTTTCAGATTACACAGTGTACCTAAATTGATAATTTCAGATAGAGATCCTAGGATGACTTCTTGTTTTGGAAAACCTTGAATACCACTTTAGGAACAAAACTGAATTTCAGTTCTGCATACTATCCGAAAATAGATGGAAATAGTGAAAGGGTAAATCAAGTGATGGAAGACATGCTCTAATGTACTGCATGGATCAACAATACAAATGGGAAGAATACCTTCCACTGGTTGATTTTTCCTACAATAACACTTATCAATCCTTATTGAAAATGGATCTTTTTGAGGCCTTGTATGGACGTAAGTGTAGAACACATGTCAATTGGGAAAACGTGAAATATAGAGTATTTATAGGACCTAAAATGTTAACTAAAATGGAACAAGTTAAACTCATTAGAGAATGATTAAAAGAGATCGCTGATACATAGCAAAGCTACTCTAATTTAAAGAGAGTTGACAAAAATTTGAATAAGGAGATAAAGTTTTCTTAAGGGTTAAGCCTAAGAAAAGTTATATTTCATTTTTAAGGAGAAAAAATGTCACCTTGCTATGTTGGACCCTTTGAGATTATTGAAGTAATCAACCCTGTAGCATACTAGCTAGCATTTCCTCTCGCATTGTCCAAGATGCATGATGTTTTTCATATATCTTTGCTTAAAAATATGTATCATATTTATCACATGTAATTAACTAGAACTCTTTACAGGTTTTGGATCCGGTGTCATCATAGTTGAACCCATAAGAGTGCTAGAAACTCACAAGATGCACTTGCAAAATAGAGAAATAAGTCAGTGTAAGGTCCAGTGGGACCAATTTTTTGAAGAAAGTGCCACTTGGGAGAATCTGGAAGAAATGAATCTTGCTTTTCCAAAAAAATTTAGTGATAAATATAAGGATTTGTTATCCAATACTATAATTTTGATATTTTATTGTCTGATTGACTGGAAAAACTCATAAAGTTTTGCTATTTTTCATAAAGATTGGTAAAATTAAGTGTTATAGCTTATTAATATTATTGTTTAATCTTTGGAAATGGATTAATTATAAGCTTTAGTGATGATATTATGAGTTTATGATATTTTTATGTGTATAATTTTATCTACTTATTCTAATTTCTAAGAATGATATGAATTAATCATTGGGGATGATGATACTTAAGGGGAGAGGTATGTCATACCCCATTAAGTCTATCTTAGATTAATAGATACTTTTCCTAGATGCGGTGAAATTGTGTTGGTTATCATGCTTGAATTGATTAAAGTATAGTATAAATAATATGTTTATTGTTTAATCATGTTAATTTCATTATCTATAAGGTTTATAATGATGGCTTGATTTTATTTTGTAAGGTTTCTTCGTTGATTAAAATTATACTTTTGTACTTATTTTCATTTCGCAATGCGTGCAATATTTTGATTTTATTATCCCTGGTAATGTTGACTAATTTCGAAGAAAATTGTTGGAAAACAAAGTTGTATTCAATAATCGGGTTATAGACCAAGGCTCTTATTTTTTTATTATTGGTAAATAGTTTTGGTGGGACTATACCCAATTACAAGGAAGGCTCACCAGCTAGATATAACAATGAGAATACAACACCAAAAGAGAAAAAACCAGAAGTAACATTATTACCCAAGGTAACCAAAATTGGGAACAACAAGGAACAAAAGAAGGACGTAGCCCATAGCTAGACTACAAAAAAGTAAAGCAACTATACAACAAAAGGAAAGCACAGAAACAACCACAAACCCAAATTCCACTAGCCCAAGACAGATTATTTTTTGGATGCCCTTTCAATTCTAGAATGAATCATCTGCAATGAGGTGAAAAGTGCCAAAGTAGTTGTGTGCATTGAGTCCGAGGCATCCAGCTGTGTAATGGTCATATTCCTCTCTTTTCATTTCCCCATAGAGTAGCAGGGATCCCACTTAACCTCGCAATGCTCCGGACCTGCGTTGTTCCAGGAAATCACTTATGGCTTTAAAAATAGCCAAATTATGTTCATGTCTATCCTTTGCTCTTTGACCTAATATCAAGAGAGCTCAACTTCTTGTAAATCTCAGAGAACTATTCCTTATCAGTGTCACTCTCTTC
The DNA here is from genome assembly GCA_018340775.1 of Taxus wallichiana var. yunnanensis. Classification (NCBI taxonomy): domain Eukaryota; kingdom Viridiplantae; phylum Streptophyta; class Pinopsida; order Cupressales; family Taxaceae; genus Taxus; species Taxus wallichiana. The sequence goes on along the minus strand of CM031235.1, from coordinate 441,473,331 downwards.
CTCAAATTTTCTCTTCCCTTTTGCTTGCTCAATCGTTGAAAGTCATTAATAGTTTCTCGGATGCGAGGTTTGTTCAGTACCAACATTGCTGATATGAAGTAGGTTTTGGGAAACCTCCAAATCCTTGGAGCTTCTGAGGATCCGGCCAGTAGTAGGAATGTCAGCTTTCACGGGGTTCTTGGAATTAGACTTGGAAGGGGCGGTAGGCATGGTAAAGGGAACAGAGGAGGTGGCAATGAGCAGCTCACTAGGAGTGATTGGAAAACTAGGGTACTTGGCAATGCAGAGCTTGTGAAGTAAGAGGATAAGACCCTGATGTAAGGGAATAGCTCGGGCATGCTTTTGGAAGTCAAGCATAGAATGTTGAAGAGAGTTAAGGAGATAGTGTGGGAAACAGATAGTGAGATCTCTTCTGAAATGATTTAAAAAAACAAGATGCTTTATGGGGACCATTTTATACCACCCCTCCAATGAAATGTATCTAACCATCATGTTAGTCACTTCATCAAATGGTGTAGGGATGGAACTTACCTTTAAACCCGCAGCAACAAAATCCAGCTCTTCTCCCTCATTTGTAAACTTCTTGGCCTCTGTTGTCCTATCCACCCTCTTACTAAAGAACCGAAAGCCCTCCAATGCCAGGCCCGTTGCCTCAGCTATCAGCTCTTCATTGATAATAATGCTATGCCCACCATACTTAACTCTCTTGTCCTTCCACTCAGTAGCAAATTGGAATGATATTCAGGTCTTGCCCCTAAATTCATTTGATGAAATTAGAAATGCCTCCTTTGTGCAGGAGATTCTAGAGTATCACATTGTTTTTCTAGGTTGGGTCATAACTCGGCTCTAACTGACACGGAGCCCCTCCCATATTTTCCTTCTTCTTGCAGATTTGGAAAAATCCTACTTGAAACCCTCGTAAGGGACTGCAATTTTCTTGTATCTGTTCTGAATTTTGAAATACCTCCCTCTGTGCGAGGCTTGATTTCTTTATAGTTTTCATAGAGAGGGGGATAAATCACACAAGTGAGATCTTTCACTTCCATTAAGATCCGCACCCTGCCGTAATTGTGATTATGCCACGTATGTATTTCCATTATTATCCTCATTAATACTAATTTGAACCTCCTTGGGGATGTTTTTGCATTATTCCACATGGTGAAATTAATGTTAATGCCCACATTAGCCAAAGTGTCCATTGCCTTATTCCCCTCCCTATAGGTGTGTCTAATAATAATATGCTCAATATTATTACAAATATTTCTACCTTCCATAATAAAATCCTTGGTGGTCCAGCTAGGAGGAGAAGATTGGTTTAAATGATTGATAATATTAAGAGAGTCTCCTTCCAAGATTAAATTCTGGATATCAAGATCTTTTACAATCCTAAGCCCCAAAGAGTAGCTAGGGCTTCAGCATAGTTGTTCATCTGAATCCCCATTTTTCCGGCATAAGCAACAACTAAGCAACCTTTGTGATCCCTTATAATTCCACCCCTAGTTGCCATGCCAGGATTACCCTTAGAAGCACCATCAAAATTGAGTTTATACCAGTTTCTCTCAGGAGGGATCTAGTGGACCAAAGACCTATCAATATTTGAGGTATTCCTTATCAACCTTCCAGCATCTCCAATCTTCCAATTGGATAAAATGTACTCTTCATCTACAGGATATTTTTTATTTTTGGGGGTTTAAATCTCCTGATATCAGCTTTAACAACATGCCCAATCTTAGTGAAGTTGGTCTTGTAATTGTTTGTTATTTCTGAAGATGATATCATTCCTATCTTTCCATATTCTCACAATGCAGTGTTTAAAGGGGGGGTTCCATTGGGTCCAGAATTGAATGAAGTCCTTAGGGACCATCCAGAGGATATTAAACTTGGAAAGGGCATGGCTCCAAATCATGGTAGCATAATCACAGTGGATAAGCAGGTGTTTAATATCTTCATAATATTTTTGCAGAGATGACATCTATTGGGCATGATGAATCCTTTCTTAATCAGGTTATCATTGGTAAGAATTCTACCTCTGAGAACAAGCCAAAAGAAAAAGTTTATTTTAGGGGTAAGCTCAGTCATCCATATTTTTCTCCAATCAAATTCATTCTGGGTATTCACAAAGTAGGAATTGTATCCAGCTTTCACCGAATAGACCCCATCTTTAGAATTGTACCAAACAATTTCATCTTTGACATCCAATTGATTCAAAGGAATGAGATCTAGATGTTCCTGAAGAGATGACAACATAGAGTTCTCATCCATACCATCCACAGAGAGTTGTTTCCATCTCTTAAGATTACCATCAATTTCCATATAGTCTATGACCTTAGTACCATATTTCTGCTCCAGTTTCTCCTTAACTGCACCAAATATTTCATTGAGGCTTCCATTAGACCAATTATCATTCTAGAAACTGATATCCCTGCCATTTCTAACTTTCCATCTACTTCCTTGCTTGATAAAATTCCTAGTAAGAATCAGATTGTTCCAGAATATAGAGCCATGAGGAAGAATTTCAGAGTGTAGAAAGGAGGAAGTAGTTTGCTGACCCAAATATTTATTCTTAATGAGATCAACCCAAGGTTGATCTTCCGAGATCAATCTCCACCCCATTTTTGTAATTAAGGCCATATTCATTTTGCTAATGTCTTTTATACCCAAGCCTCCAATCCTTTTAGGAGTACACACTTGATCCTAGGCAACCAGGTGGTACTTGAATTTTTCCTCCATTCCCTGCCATAGAAAATGTTTCTGAATCTTGTCAATTTTATCTCTGAATGCTAGATGGGATGTTATACATAGACATAATGTATATAGGTAAATTCTGAAGGGTGCTTTTGATAAGAAAACATTTCCCAGCACTGGAGAGAATGGCTCCTTTCCAACCAGCCAATTTCTTTTGGAATCTTTCCAGTAAGTCATTCCAGACTTTATTGGAAACATTTTTAGTACCCAGAGGGAGACCCAAATATGTAGTGGGAAGCACATTAATTTTACATCCCAATACTTTAGCAATTTTATTTTTCCTCTCCAAAGGAGTATTAAAAAAGTAAATGGAGCTTTTGTCAAAGTTAATCTCTTGTCCAGAGGCTGCCTCATAGAATTTTAAAATAGACTTGATCACCTTAGCTTCTAGAAGGGAAGCCATTAAGAGTAGGATAGTGTCATCTACAAATTGTTGATGAGAAGCTGCTTGATTCGTGGAGGTAGGTTTGATGCCTTTTATCAGACCATCTTTAATAACTTTGGAGATTGTTCTGCTAAGGCTGTCAGCCATTAGAATAAAGAGAAGAGGGGATATAGGATCCCCTATCTTAGCCCCTACTACTGGTGAAGTATCCCATAGGTTCCCCATTAACCACTACTAAGAATCTGGCTGAAGAAATGCAAGCTTTAATGATTCTTCTGAATTTATCCAGAAATCCAAATTTGGCCAAAACTTTGTCCAGAAAAGCCCAGGAGACTTTGTCAAAGGCTTTATTCATGTCAAGTTTAAGAACCATGCCACCTTTTTGTTATTATCCATAGAATGAATAACCTCATGAACCATGATCACCCCATCTTGGATAATCCTCCCTTTGATGAATCCACTTTGCTGTTTTGAGATTAAATCATTCAAAATGGCCTACAGTCTGGTGGCAATAATCTTAGTGAAAATTCTATAAACAACATTAACCAGACTAATGGGTCTAAAGTCTTTGAAATATTTAGCATCCATATTTTTAGGGGCCAGAACTATATGGGTATTGTTAAGTTCTTTAAAAATATCTCCAGTTCTAAGGAATTCATTAGCTGCCCTGAGGAGATCATTTGAACAGATTTCCCAAAAATTTGAAAAAAATTTATAGAGAAGCCATCAGGTCCTGGTGCCTTGTCACCCTCCAGAGTGAAGACAACTTTCTGAAGCTCCTCCAAAGTAATAGTTTTGGTAATGTCTTTAAATCTAAGCTCCTCAATTTTCCCATATGGAATGGCTTCAAGCATGAAAGAATCAACCACCTCACTTACAACATTCTGCTCATTCAACAATTTAACATAGAATCTGAGAGCCTCTTCTTTGATAATTTGTGGATCTTTTATAATGTTATCTTTGCCTTTAGAAACTTCTGTAATCCTATTGCAAGCCCGATGCTTCAAAGTGGTCATATGATTTTTTTTTTGTTTGTCTCCCTCTTTCAGCCATATAGCTCTAGATTTGAGTCTCCAAAGGGATTCTTCTCTGCTGCAAACCGTGTGCAACTTAGAGAGGAGTTTTTTCTCCACCTCATGATCCTCCCTAGACCTCCCCTAAAAGTTTATTTTGTTTTCTAGATCTTGAAGCCTTTGCTTTAGCTCCTTTTTTTTTTTTTACAAAAACGTTCCCAAAGACTTCTTTATTCCAAACTTTAACTTTCTTTTTAACATTCTTAAGCTTTTGAACAAGCCTAAATCTGGGCAGTTCCCTCACCACCCCAGATCCACCAATCCTTAATCCTGTCTAAAATGTCATCATGCTCCATCCACATTTTTTCAAATTTGAAGGAGCTCCTGACCGGCTTAATCCAGTTAACAAAATTTAAAACAATTGGATTGTGATCGGACCCGATTCTGGGCAGAGAAGTGAGATGAAAATATTGTTGAAGAATCCAACTAGCTGAAATAAGGGCATGATCCAATCTGACTTGGATCATATCCTTTCCCAACCTCCTATTTTTCAGGTATACTGATTGCCATGGAGATCAATATCTATAAGATTCAGCTCAGCCACAAAGTCAGCAAAATCATCCATACCCCTAGAGAAAGAAGAGTTTCCCCTTGTTTTTCTCTAGGATTTAGAGGGGAATTGAAGTCCCCCATTATCAGCCAATTATCAATACTATGCTGAGATCTAAAAACCCTTAAATCTCTCCAAAGATTCCTTCTTTCACTAACCATATTTGGCGCATAGATATTGGAGAGGATCCAAGTATTGTTTTTATCAGCAGAAAGGAATTTAATAGCAAGATGATTATTAGTTTTAGAAAGAATCGTACTAGTGAAATGTTTCTTGTCCCAAAAGGTAGCCAAGCCTCGACGCTCCCTAAGAGTCCACCGCAGCCATGTCTGAATTTTCCCAAAAATGTTTTTACAATGCCCAAGAATTTTAGAATTCATCTTCGTTTCCTGTAGAAGCAAAATGCTTGGTCTACTAGAAATTCTTAAATCTTTGATTATTCTTTGTTTAGAATTTCCATTCAGACCTTGGATGTTCCAAGAGATGACCTTCATCAAAAAGATATTGGTAGTGTGATTTCTGATGACTCAGTTGGCTTTGAGTGCCATCAGCAATATCTTCTTCTGTTCTTTTGGTTCTTAGAGCCTTTTTAGAAGGTCTACCTCTTTTAGAGTTGCTTCCAAAATCCACTGCTCTCCTAGTAGAGGATCTTGTAGTTCTGGATGTTGAGGTTTCCCAGTTGTCAATTTTCTTTTTCTTCTCATTATATAAAGAATCTGGGATCCTCTCAAACCCCTTCATTCTTTTATTTTTTCTGGATTTAACTTCTAAAAAACCAAGGGATCGGGATCTTCGTCCCCCATATTTTCTTCTTTAGAACAATTAGGATCTTCATCCCCCATCTTTTCTTCTTTAAGTGGCGTAACTTCTCCTTCCTCTTTCTCACCCTCCTCATTGTCTCTGGGAAGGCCAAGGGGGCTTCCATTTTTTGGAGAGACGCTCTTTACCACCAATGGGTCTTGCATAGATGAAGAATCATAAGAAGCCATATCTTTTTCCTCATTTAAAACTTCCTCAATGGACCTTAGTGGATCAGAAAAATTGCTATCCGAGGCTAAAAATCCTGACATATCTGTAATGTCCTTAAACCAAGTCACCTTTTTCTCCTTGGAGAGAAGGTTAACTATCACAGTTTTAGTAAGTTCATCCACCTCCAGAGACACCTTAACAGGATCAAGTTCTTTAGTGGAGGTGGAAGACTTATTGTTGCACCCATCGCTGGAGTTTTGGGATGCCAGAGCTTTTTGTAGATCAGTGGTTTCCTAATAGGAGTTCTAAAACTCTTTTTCCTTTCTTATATTTCAGCTTTGGGAGTTTGAGGGGTATCCCTTCCCCCATCCTTGATCTTCAATCTTTTCCACCTCCTTATTATTTAGCCAAGTTTCCTTTTTCTTTTGAGATTCTCCACAGGGGTTATCAAGTTTATCCTCTTGCGAGACTTCTTTATTAGGACATCTATTGGTAAAATGTCCTAATTTCGACATTTATGACATCTTAGATGAAAGGTTTCATATTTGATCTATTGAGACCAACTACCAAATTTGGAATGAAGAATAATAAGATTTGGTAGCTCCTGCTCCAATTCAGAAGAGATATAGAATCTAGCAAAAGCTAGTCTGGATCTATTCCTCGTAGGCCCATCCAGCCCAATCGGAGAACCGAGAGATTTGGTGATATTTAGCAGAATCTCATCATCCCAATATTGTAGGGGTAGCCCTGGAAGCCTACACCATATTGGAATGGTATGAATATTCTCAGTGCTAGGATCAAATCCAAGATACCATCTTTTAAAAACAACCCCATATTCCCCAACCACCATGGGCCTCCCAGAAGCACCGATTCCAAATCCATCTGTTGATTGAATTTGGCCAAGAAAAATCCCCTCGACATAATGGTGATATTTAGATCCCCTTTTGGTTGCCACTTTCTACACGCCCATTTTCTAATGATATCAATATTAGGTCTAGGGCTAAGAAACTTACCAACAAGGGAAAGATTCACTTTGTCCAAATCCTGATGCAGACAACCATCTGGCACCTTCAGATAGGTCACACCTTCCTTTTCCTTCTCCCACATGAACTACCCCTTAGCTGGAGATTGCGGACCCACATTTTTGATCGGAGGGTTTTGTTGTAGCAATATCATTTTCCAAGCTAAAGGTGTAGTTTCCCGCATGGGTCTGTGCTTGCAGCTTATCAACTGTCTGATCCAAGTCAGAATGCAGTCTCTTTGAAGTTAGATCTGGGTGAAAAATTAGGCATTCTGTAGCCAAAACAACATAAACATCACTTAATTTTCCTCCATCACTTTGTTCCTCCATTGAGTCCTTTCGATCCTCCAGTGCTTACAAAAAGACTCTTATTTAGGTATTATTATAAAAATCCATTACATAGCACTCAAACGAAAGTTGACTTGTTCGTAAAATGATTAAAAATCCTGTCATGATGATAGAGAAATATACATATACATATATATGCACAAGAGTACACACACACACATATATATAATATATAATATATATATATATATATATATATATATGTGTGTGTGTGTGTGTGTATATATATGTATATATCTATATATAAACACACACACACACACACACACACACACACGTATATAGCTATAAACATATATAAATGCTATTGCTTATGTTTTGATATATTGAAGACCTTAATCAGTCGAGCTATTTTATTTATGGTAATGTAATGATTGGGTGGGTCGGGAGCCCGACCGAGCCCCACTTGATCTCATATTGAGATGGTGGAGTCAACTTTAAAATGTGGTAAAACCACATTGGTTAATATGCTAGAAGTGCACTTTTTAGGTTTTTTTAATCTATCCCTAACCGTTGGATGACGGATAACCGCCCAAACAAATGGTAGATATTTCAAGTTAGTTTGTGGAAGCACCAAAGTTGGAGGATGGAGGAATTACAGGAAATAATGCAGATTTAGGGAAGAATATGGGATAATTTCATTAAATGAATTAAATGTAGCTCTCTAACCATCGGGAGAAGCGAGAAGCTTCTCAAGGAAGCTACCACCAAGCTACGTGGTTATTTTTGTGTTTAATTTTTCTTGTTGGTATTTTTGGCTTACCATGCGAGATCTGCATGAAAATTTAATCATGGATTTTTTGGCAATCTATTATGGAACCTTTCATGTAAATTTTGACTCTAGTTAGTTTATGAGGAAATATATATAGACCGAGCTATGAATTTTATTGAGCTCCTATTTCGATTGAAATTTATTCTTGTATCTAGTTTTTCGTGTGAGTTTTGGAAGATTTTTTGGAATAAGAGGAAGCAGACTCAGTCGAATGTGAAAGGGTTGTTAAGGAAATATTGTGCAAATGTTTACACACATAAGATTGTATCCCGCTCATCTTTATCATTTATATCATTTAGATATGTTAATGATGCATGGAAAAATTAGGTTTCAATGCTTTTGTTTTTAGCATTAATGAATGGTATTGTGTGTTTGATTTCTATGGTGTACATCTTGTCTAAATGATCATATGGTTGAGTATATATATTTGAGTATATACTTAAATGTGTATAATATTTTAACCCATGAAGGGTCACGTTATGTACAAACCATTTGATAGTAAGGCCATGTTGGTTTTATGACTACGTTCATGGTTATGTTACCCAATCTATCTATGGTTTCTTTGTATGATATTGTGGGAATTGTGTATATCATTGGCTATCTTTATTTTTGCATTTAGTTTCACTCGTGTTTTCTTGGGTTACTTTCGTTCATAGTACAAGAAGTATAAGATGACAATGTGGTAATTATTTCTAGCTCAAGCCCTGTACTCTATAGGTAAATGTTATCCTCATGTGTTCATTATTTTGGGTGTGAATATAAGAATGGTTTTTTAATAGCCAACTCGGCATTTGGTTGGATTAAGGATGTAACAGTGGTTTAAGGTTTTATTAAAGAAGTTTAATCTTCTTCTCAAAGAAATAATTCAAGAATGGCCTCAACTATGAAGTAGTTTGATTCTATCTTACCTTTAGCTTAGTAATATTATGGGTTTGAATCCTAGTGTTCATTCCTATTAATATAATCACATTGTTAAAATATTTGGGAATCATTTAATAAAAATATAAACCCATAAAAGGGTTGCAGAATGTTCTTACCATGAGGGCTTTTGGTGGTTATGTGACTTAGTCACCTACTTTTGTGGGTCCGTGTTATTGTTAAAAATTGAGATTGTGATGCTTTCTCGGATCGATGTATAGTATGGTCACTTCAACCTTTCCACTTGTTTTTTTTTTAAATTTTAAAATACCCCGAGTGGTTGATACTAACTCTGTGCTTTGCTTATTGATCATCATACAATAAAGGGTTATGATGTTTTTATATTTTATATGGTTTTTTCAAACGAGTTATTGTTGGTATATTCATACATGGAGAAATATGTGGACTTAGTCCAAACAGTTAAGACGTTTAGCCTATCCTTAGGCTTGGTCATATCCTTCCTTATGCAATCTGTAATGCTTATTGGGTCTGTTTTTATTAGTTTGAATAAATTAAGGTTATCTAGATAGTTTAAGGTATTTGGAATAGTTAAGGTATTTAATAGTATTCAAATAATTTTGTCTAATAAACTATTATTATAATAATAATGCATGTTATCCTACTTATTTGAGAAGGAATAAATTATTCGGATAAGTTAAGATTATTTTGATATAGTTATGGTTTAATGATATTAATGTATTGTGTTTGGATATTTTAATTATTATTGTTACCAAATGAAGAATATTAATATTATTATTAAGACGTGACTTGAGTGATATAATACTCTTTTCTTTTAAAACTAGTTATATGAATCTAGAATGAAAGTTGTGTGGTTTGTATGATTGCCTCTTGACTCATAATATTAATATACGATGATGGTAAAAACAAGAATGAATGTTTAAGTATAAATCTTAATACTTGCTTAATGTTTTTAAATAACCCTGTTTAGGTATAAATGACATAGTTGATATGTTTTTGGAATTGATATTCATACTTGAGATCTGTTAGTAATTTGAATTATTCTTTTATGATTTGAGTTGCAAAATCATATGTTCCTTTTATTGAATTACAAAAGAAAGGAATAAGGATAAAAAGGGAAAATGATAAGTTGTTATCTTAAATTAATTTCATATTATGTTGTTTAGCTGAATTATGTTCATTGAAATATTTTAGTGCTATAAATCATAAAGATAAGATATTTGAATTTCTCATGCCAGTTATTTCAAACCGACAATTGCCTAACATTTTTACAGATGGCGGAATTTAATTCTTATCTGATGGATGACTTGTAAATGGTTATGTTGATTTCTTAGTGTTAGGATTACAATATGTATTCATTACTTGACTGTTGCAAAATAAATCTCATGCTTTGCTGAATATTTTGTGAGCATTATTTCCTCTAAGATTTTGTATACTTTTTGGAAAAGGAAATAAAAGTTTAATATTCAAGTTTTGGATATTGTTTCAATAAATATCATGGCTTCTCATATAAATTATCCAGTTCCTTCTTTCTGTTAGGACATAATTGTGATTGAGTTAGTCAATATAGTTTCATAAGATATGTAATATCATAAGGATGATTAATAATACCCTCAAGTATAATAGATTTAAATATATATATAATGAAATAAATCTATAGTAAGGATATGAAATGTAAGCTATTAAAATAAATTATCATGGTTTATTATTTTATAGTTGTATGTTTGGACTCTTGTATGATGATAAATGATTAATGACCATTTATTATTTAGTCATAAGTATGTAAAATTTATGATTATAAATGATTGTATTACATTCAGTTGTTGAGTTCAATTATTTTGTACTTAAGAAATTAAAACGACAATGTCATAATTTAAATAATTGGGGATTGTGTTAATAATGCATTCTACTACCCTAATTATACTAAGATGCTTAATGAATGTACATAAACAAAATTATGGAATTTGATTATGAATAATTATCGAAACTAAGTTATGGACCTTAGGATCAAATAATTATTGTGATGAAATATCAATGTGTTATGAAATATAAACTTGTCGTAAAACTAATTCAATGTGGTGAATAAGTTATGACAAACCTAATACATGGTACTTGGTAGGAAAAATTTGGATGGTTGTTGTAGTGCGGTGTTCATCAAGTGACACAGTAGTTCAATGAATACTTCCATATAATAGTTAAACCAAGTTGTCCCTCGAGCTCCATTTCTATCGCACATGGTGTAATAAAAATAAATTGAGTTGTGATAAGATACAAAGGTTGTCTATCCAGTTTGGTCTAGTTACCTTTGTACTAACTTATGTTGGCTATGGGGAAGAAATTGATTGCATGATGACACAAGTCATTACGTGAGATATTTCTCTCCCATAGGAAACCTAAGTTGGCACATTCATGCTTCATTGCATTGGATGAACAAGTTTTGTATCTTGTGTGTAACTTGAAATTGATTAACTTAAATAATTGATTCAATTCTGATAATTGAACCAAGTGACATGGTGATGGGACATGTTTTGGAGATGAATGTGTAGTCTAGAAAAAATCATGTAAAGCGTGACTCATAAAATTTGAATGAAGTATTGTATGTCATTACACTTTCAGTTCACCTAGTTCTAACTAAAGTGTGAGATGTCGATGGGATTCGATTGAATGAATTCTAGGTAGACACTTAGAGAAACACTTGTAAAATCAATGCCGAGAAGGGCACTAAAGGGTATACATTGTATACAGACTTGAAAGAGTATCTTATGGGGGATCATTGAATCTAGTTGACCCATAAATATACACATGATTTTTGATTTTTATCTGAAGAATTGTAATTATAAGTTGTTGGATTTAAATGTTAATTTATACATTTAAATAAGTGAAGGCATATGTTTAATTTGGGAAGTTAATATTTTTCCCGTAATTATGATGTTTGGAGAGTGGTTTTTACAACCAAAATTGATCTCTACACCTCTTACAACACAACAACTTGCATGTTTTTACTAAAAATGTATGAACTCATCTTTCACCATGATAGATCCTACAAAAATGATTGAAATCTTTTTTTACAAATATGCCTACAACATAAACAAAACTATCCTCTTTCTAAATATATATATTTTAATTTTTTTACTATTGTAAGGTTTCCATTTATATTTATTTCAAAATATGTCTTTTTATACCTCTATTTTTAGTGATTATAAATATCTATATTTTTCATGTATCTTTTGTTTCACTTCTCCAAATTGAATAAAAATTATACAGTTCCAAACTAGGACTACTTTTATACATATTCAATAAAAATATAAAATATAAATATTTTTTGAGGTAGTTACGGGGCATGGTTCATTATCCGTTATTTTTAAATTTTCAAAATATATGTACTTGGAAAATTATAAAAATAAATACTCACTTTAAAAGTATAAAAAGTCTATCCCAAACTAGATTCTCATATCTATCTTTCTACCAAAGGGTTTTCAAAATACTAAATAGTGCTAAAAAAATGAGTGGGCATGAAAAAATATCTACTACCATAGTTTTTACAAAAACAAGACCACCTATTGAAAATTTAGCTCTTTAACCCACTTACACTTAACAATTTTTAAAAAAATTAGTAGTTTAGAAACTAGACTCAAAATGCTACAATTCATGTTTTTATAACATCTTCAAATTTTGAGTGTAACTATCTCAAATAACTCATAAAAGTTGAATTTTATTATTTAAAAAAAAAAACCACTTAAGACCCCCTTTTACCCCCCCATTTCCATACACTTACCCTATTACAACAATTGAACATGAATTATTATCTATTCTTATTTTCAGACAATGAAATCAAACACGTAACTAAAACAAAATGCCACAACACCATTGTGTGGCCTCAAATCGATTGTAGTTGGTGAGAGGTCGGTGGTTGACATCCTTCCTTCGTTACCTACCGCCTCCATCCTCCAATTGTCACTATTTATCCGAATAGGATTTCAAGCTCATTTTACACTATCACACCCCCACAAGGTAAAAATCTTACTAGATGTCAACTAATAATGCAAAGAATTATAACACAATCACTCTTTAAAAATGAAAATGATTTGAAAAAAACATAATATTTTACTATAAAAACATGTAATAGAATTTGGCTCATATATTTTTTTATAAATGAATCAACAAAACAATTTTGATAATAATACTAATAAAAATATTATGAATTGACATCATGAAAATATAATATACTATATAATCACTTTTACCAAATGCACTTTTTAAATTAAATGTTTCAACGATTTGGGTAAAAATATATTTAATGTAGGACACCGGGCTTAAAACATAAAACACAAGTGAACTCTAGGCATGAGAAACTTTTATTTGGATTAAAAGACAACGAAATCTGGTAAATGTAATAAGTTGAATGCCAAATAATCAATAATCGATATAGCATTACATAGATAAAGGGGTCCACTACCCATATACTAAATAAATAAACAAATACCTAAAATCGTACTCCACTCCTTAATAACAAATTAAATCTTAACTTACAAAGAAATATTTAGCTACTCTAGACTTTCATTTCCTCCCACATTTGGCAACTTTTAAATAAGAAAATTATGTGATCATTCATATATTTTAAAAGTAAATTAATACCCTTAAACATGCATGTGATCAATTTGATCATAGGTTGAATGTATCATTGAAAAATTTGAGGCATATGTGAATTTAGAGAACATGATCCTCATATTTTGTAGTTTGTATTTTAATCAAATGTTTGATAATTAACATATATACATAACACAAAGGTTTGCTAGATGTGATTTAAGGTGATATGATTATCTTGAGGTTATTACAAAATAATAGAGAGAAGAATATCGTAATTGGTGAGAAAATTTATTAGGTAGACAACACATGTGTTTTTGAGAAGAAAACAACATGATTTTTGGCTAGAAAAACCATACATACAAATACGTACACATCATATTCCTTGGAAAACATAAAATTATTCCTTTAGTAGCTTGCAAAATCATAGTTGTACATAGTAAGGAATTGAGGAAATGTGAGGTAGAGAAAACATAAGAAAATCAGCTATCTCTTTGTTCTTTCACAAGAATTTCTCTCTCATGAGATTACAAATTGAAAACCAACTAAGAAGAATCCCAAATGAGGGGCTCATTACAATTTATAGAGAAGAGACGACTCTTCATCTCCCCCAATGACACTTCATATGACCTATTTCTAACTTTAGATTGTTCATATTCCTAAAAAATATTAATTCCCTTTTATAAAATCAAGGTGACTTAATTTTACATTATGTTTCTAAATTCACTTTTAATTGAATAAAAGCATATTAAAAAGTGCAAACCCCAATGTGAAATTAGAATGTTGAAGAGAGAGAAAGTTGGGGGGAAAAGAGAGAGAGAATAAAGAAGAAGAAGAGGAGAAGAATGATGTTGATGAATGAAAGATCCATCTCTAATGAAATCCATTTCTCCTTCTAGATATCCAAATGAAATGTCCCATTGTGATGAACTCGAAACCTTGAATTATTTTTGCAACCCGAGAAGCTCCTAAAGAATTACACTTGATTAAATCGTTCTCTGATTGTTCGTTCCATGTCGCTAAGAATATCTCTACTCCCTTAAATTCCTTTTTGTGAATGATTCACTCATGCTAGAACTCATTTTGCAATGGACAAGTTTTTACTTTTTAATGACATGCAAACACCATGAACTAAGTGTTTAGAAACACTATTGAGTTATCCCAGTGGTGACCTGTGGGCGTTGCTCATGGAGATCCATTTCGAAGAAGCTGAGGATGAAAACTACCTCCCATGATGACCCTTTGTATGCAACATTGTCATATTCTGCCGACATATGTACTAATGGAATGATACATTTTTCCGTACAGGTGATAGGTAATAATAAACATACCGGAAAAATAGTGGAGGGTGTGTTTTACATAATAGGAAATGACCATTACAAACCATGGAATGAAACCAATACTTTACAACTAATTAAACATGTGGAAGGAGGTACTGGAAGAAGCTATGAAATTGAATCTCATGTTTCTTAAACACTTGCTATTCTTAAACAAAACAACTTACTATTTTTAGTAAGTGTAAAAATCACTTTTTTTCGAACCTCGACCAACTATGGCAGCTTGAACTCCTTCTCACTATGTTCCTCTTATGTAAACCAACCTTTCTGGACCAACTTTGCTATTTATGACAAGGTTTATGGGACCACTTACTATTTTTAGTAAGTGTCAATTTTTGGCCGAGATGACCCTTTCGATGATTTTCTCCTATGATACTTCCCTGTGTTCACCGCCTTCTTCATGAGCTTCTTTAGATGGTGACTTACCCGAAATAATAGTATCCCATGTAGGAAGGCTTGATATTTTTAGTAAGTGTTTCTTTTGATTGGATCATGATGGAATGAATATTTTTGATATGGGTTTTTTCCCAATATCTCTCTATGAAATTTTGGATCTACTTGATCGCGGTTTGTGAGATTTTAAAATTTGAATTTTTGACCTAGTAGTGGTTATGGGCACGAAGCTACCATGGCAGCCATTAATGGAGCTCAAAATTTTAGGTCCACTTCCCCTCCTTGGATATTGATGAAAATTATATTTTTGATATGGGTTTTCTTTGCTTGTTTCAAAGATGAAATTTTTTTACAAACCGATCACTAGTTTAACGGGAAATAAACTTTCAAGTTTTAGAGTACGGAAAAGATGATTTCTTCACTAAAAATTTCCTCTCCATGCATGTGAAATATAATACTTGGGTTTTTATGGCCTCTAAAAATTATGAAGGCAGAAAAAAACCTTACTTTGATCCATGCCATAGTTTGCAAGTTATGACAATTTCTTTTCGTGGGATGGCTATGAGGGTTTTCTGGATGAAAGATCTTCATTTTCTCTTCATTCTTCATCATTTTGATCCATTTATTTTTGAGATCCCTATATTTTTAGTGTGAGGAATATTTCATGGAGCTGGTTGAGTGCAGCAATGGAGGTAAGAATCTCTGGAAAAAAATTTGGCAACTTGTTGAGTAGGGTATGGAGGTGTGGGGGATGAAATGAAATGAAAATGGCTAAGTTTGGTATTTATGCATTTGAAAAAGAAATATTTGGGGATGGGTGCATTTTTTTCCCATATGTCCCTTTTCTAAAGGGATGAAAGGGACACAAAATTCCCTCAAGCACGTGGTGTTGACACTTGTCAAATTTTTGTTGGATGTGTGTTTAAGTGAGGGGGCTTGAGAGAAGCACTGGGAGCTGACTTTTGGGTGCATGAGGAACCAAAGGACTTAAGTGGGCTGAGGTAATTTTTGTCCCTATGTCCCTTTTCTAAAGGGATGAAAGGGACATGAAATCCTTGAGGCCCATGGTGATGACACTTGGTGAACATGCGTGTTGGGAGAGGGAAGGCTCAAACTAGCTCTTGGGGGCTTAACTAGAAAGCAAGAGGTCATGTTGGTGTTCTGGAGACTAAATGGGAAAAGGGGGAATTTTTTGTCCCTTATGTCCCTTTATAAAAGGGACATTAGGGATAATAAATCCTCTAGGCTCTTGGTGCTGACACGTGTCCACTTATTGAAATGTGACTAAGCTCGAGACTTCTTACCTTGGGCCCAACTTGCAACGGTGATAACTTGAGCTTCTAGATGAGTTCGAGGTAAATTTTTATATGAAATTGACTGGAAAACACAAAAATGAGTTGAATGGTGATGGTTTAAATTAAATTATGACTTCATCACCTCAAAATTACCCCTTATTTCTCGGGACCACTAGTTATGTGCCAGAAGAATGAGTTGCCTTGGAAAGTGTATAGTGTTTCAGAGATGTCTCATTTTCCACCATTTAGGGCATGGAAAATAATTTCCATATGTAATTTTTGGGCTCTTAATCTTCATGAAGCTCCTAGAATATTTGTTTGAAGTTTAGGCACTCCTTCACGGTGTTTTGCTCCTTTAGGCCGAAAACCCACTTTTGTTGAATTAGCTCCAAAACCTCTAGGATCTTTCCAAAATATTCCAAAATATTTTCACGAATGTTCTTGGAACTTGAATTCATCTCCATGTTGAATTTTTATCCTCTATTCCACTCCAAGGGGGGTGCATTAGTCCCGAGAAGGCCAGTGGTAGCCCTTCCCAAAACTGCTCAAAAGTTGGCATTCTCCAAAAGATCCTAAATCACCTAGGGGATTGACTTTTACTTTCCTAAATCACCTAGGGGGATTGGATGGACATCAATTAGGACCATGATGCTGATGGGTAAGGCTTGGTGTTAAGAATAGAATGACTGGGGGGTGTCTTGGAAAGGTAAAATTTGAATTTTTTGACATTGGGTATTGTCATGCTTTGAAAATTGAAATTTTCTTGTTGCAAAAACATGACAAAAATTGGCTCTAGCTTGGGGACATGTTATGGAATGAGCATAATGAAGACATGACATGAGGAATCTATAATCTTAACATATAACACATTGACCAATGCCTTATCCATTGGGCCTGTGGAGTCATTTACAACTTTGAGAGAGAGAGAGAGAGAGAGAAAGAGAAGAACACACACACACAAAAAAAAGAAAAAACACACACACACACAAAAGGGAAAGACACACACATAGAAAGGGAAACACACACTAAAAATCACCTATAGTACAAAGTGGGGAAAACCCACTTTCGTTGAAGAATTTTTCTTTTTAGGGTTACCCCCAAAGAGGTAACACAAAATGTCGATGTCTTGCGAAGCCATTGACTGGTTCAAGGAAGTAGCCTCCTTTCCTCAAATGCCTATGAAATCTAGGTGCTTTCATGATTGTTTATGTACTTTGTAGGAGTGAGCCTACATGATATTTTTGGTTCTTAGGCCTTCACCTAGAAATTCCCTTGCCTTTACATTCTTTGAGATCATTTCCAAGAGAGTGTTGTTCCTTCCATGTTTATCCATAACACTCGATCTTTCTTTGAACATTTCATCATCATTCTAGGGTTGATCCTTGTTCAAGTTGTTTAAATCTTCTGATCTCTTTTCATTACCATATTCACTCTTTGTATTTGTAGAAAGTTCCAAAGTGATGTGATCAAGTTGATTTTGAACATATTCCCAATGCTCTTTCCATGTAGAAAATATCCTCCATGTGAGTTAGCTCAATATTTTCCCTATCATCTCCCACCATGATGAAGGTTGTCCTTAAAATTGAAATTTAGAAAGGCTCCAAGGAATTTTCTTCTTTTACATTCACAAACTTCCTTGTGTAATGTGGGAGAAATAGACATGTTTTCACTTTCATTCGTCATTGAGGAAGTCATCCAACCTATCTAACTGCTCCATCTCCACATCAAACATTGGTGTATCAAAATAAGGAGCACTCATTGATTCACACTTGTCTTGTATCTCCATGGCTCAAGTCAAGAGTTCAAGGCTAAGTTGAGGATTTTCAATTTCTTCTACAACTTTCAAAATATCTTGCATGGATGGCTCTTCCAAATTCATCATAGATTCATTTTTTTTCAAAAGAGTTTTATATTGTGACTCAGAGGAGTGGTAAAAATATGATCCATACCTTCCCATGATTCATTCAAAGAAACTCCATTTTCTTCTTCTATGATTTGTGTTCCCAAGGCTCTCTTTCATGTAGGTACAAAAATTTGACTTATGAACCCTTTTGAAAAGGAGAGGAGGTCCATGCTTTGTGGGAATGGTACTCCTTTGAGCTCAAAATCCATATCATCCTTGAATTCAAAAAATAAATTGGCTTCCTCCATATGTTCATCCATGATTGAATCAGGAAGAGATTTTGATTCTTCAATCATCTCTACTTCTTCACATATCTCCATCCATCATTAATTGAAAAATCAAAGTCTGAAAAGAGATTACTCATGAACACCCAAACTCATCATTTTGTATTTCTTCATCATTAGTGGAGTCTTCAGAAAGCATCAAATCATCCATTATGCAACTAGGATTTTCCTCTATTGAATATGTTACTCCTCTGATGAGTTGTCTTTCATGCTAAAAATTTTGCATCATCCTCCATAAGAATGAAATTCCATCTTCATGTATTTCATAGTGAGGAAGGAAAATTTTCATCTCTCTCGATGTAAGGAAATAGTTTCCTATCCTGCTATCTTGAAAAAAATGTTTTCCCTTGGATCATTTGATTTTTCATGTGTATTTCATCTTACGCATCGGAAACAATTTCTTCATCTCCCCTTTCATAGGTATGGTTGAAGGACTAGTCCATTTTGATTTCACCACCTAAATCCCTAAAAAAGTCTTCTTCTTAGGAGCATGTTGAAATGAGGTTGGAATGTTAGCTACCAAAATAGTGAGAAGCACTTTCTTTTTTGGGAAGTCGACCAAAGAAACTTGAGCATCCTTTATCCTTCCTACCAATGGTACTTCTTTGGATTCCATGGAATAGCAAGATCCATTTTCACACATGTGTCAAGGTAAGTCCTAAGAATTCATAACTTTCATGGGCATCACATTGTTAGAGGCTCTAGAATCTATGATATAGTTATTGAGTTGGTAGCCTTTGATCAAGAGGGATAGGTAGAAGGGTTCTACCTTGTTAGTTTTGGATGCACTAAGAGTGCTAACATGTTCTGTGAGGATGGTGTGGATGGGGTGGGGAGAAGATTTTAGCATTTGGGTTTGTGACATGAGGCTTTGGGGTACCACTAGAAGTGTTAACAAACCTTTCAAACTGAGCAGGGTGTGTTTGCAAATATTCCATCTCTGTGATTTGAACTTTAGTTTTTTTGCATGTTTGACATAGTCAAATGGAGATGTGAAGAACACAAATGATGTTCAAGGAATAGTAGTTATTTTTAATCTATGGGATGATGCTACCTTAGGAGCTTGAGTTTCTTTGATGGGTGTGGTAGTGGTTTAGAAGGAGAGGGAGAAGATGGTTTTTCTTGAGCCTTAATAGGTTTAGCCTGGGTAACATTTGATGAAGGATTATTTTTAGAAATAGATTTTGAATTGGAGGGAGTACTAGAGGACTTACTTGGTGTGGTAAATGGATTCTTGCTTTTAGTGGGTCTAGTTTCTCCTTGGCTAAGTCCATTGATGGTGGTAGAGCGGTGAATCTCTGTTGATAATATTATTTTGTGGAATTTCTACAGGGAGGTATTCTTTTTTTTCTTCTTGTGGCTATTGAGGTGAAGCTTATTTCTTTGATTGAGCCCACAGTGAACACCACATGAGAAGCTTGGAGCTTCTTCATCATCATCATCTTCATCTCCTTCAACATACTCAATAAGGCCATTTTGAGTCTCACCATTAACTTCTTTGACCTCAAGGTAGTCTCCATCATCACCTTCTTCTTCTTCTTTTGGTTCATCATGTCACATGTGGCATTAATCGGTGGTGCTTCAAGAGAAAGCCTATGGGAGGAGGTGGGGTGATTCTTGGCTAGTTTGGAGGATTTAATCCCTTGGAGCATTCCACATGGTGATTTGAGACAATTGTTTCTTCATGGAAACCATGTCATTGGCCATCTTCTAGATCATAGGATCGGTGAGAGCTGAGCTTGAACTCTGGCCTTTATGTTTTCCATTGGGACCCTTCACTTTTTCTGGACAAGATCAAATCATCTTTGGTCTCTATTACATAATCTTGTGCTTCTTTGAAATCCTGGGTTGGGATATTTTGAGGAAGAAACCAACTTCTGGTGGTAGAGCACTGATGAAAAATATTTTTAGATTATTTTCAGGAGGAAAACATCTTCTAGAATCCTCCTAATTACTCGGTTATATTTGGAAATAAAGTCCCTCATGGACTAGAAAAATTCTTTTTCATTTGCACCAACTGGACAATAGATCTTGACAGTCTTCTGTAGTCTTGAACCTATGTTCAAATCTACTTCTTATGTCTTCCCAAGTAGTGATAGACCTTGGGGGTAACATGTAAAACCATTTGAAACTTTCTCTTGCAATGATTCCATAAATATCCCGATGATACATCCTCATGTTCTACACCCAATAATCCACAAGTGGTGATGAATGTTGTTATGTGCTCTTCGGGAGTTTGAACCATATCCTTTAAAATTTGGGAAGTTCTTCCTCGATCCTCTTGGTAATTCATGGAGAGGTTGTTGAAGTGCAAGTGGGCTAGTGTTTCCACCCCATGGTAACATTTGGCCTACATCTTCATCATTCCATCCATCATGTTTCTGATCCTAGCTTCCAACCTTTCTAAGGTTGTGGCCTCACTCGATTGCTTTCTCTTGCATCTACTTCGGCTTGAGATCTTTCAATCTCTTCAATTTGAGCTCTTATCTTCATGCTTCAACTCTTTCTTCTCTTTCTCTAGCTTCCTCTTTGGTCTTGACATGGTAGTGAAGTATTCAATGTTCTCGTTGATATTTGGGAACTCCATGTCTAATGGATTGATGACTCTTGGGATTCCAATGGAATGTTTTTTGGATGAAGGGGAGACCTTGGATTTTGAGAAAGATCTTTCTTCTTTTGGAGTTCTTGAAGATGGGATCATTTTTCCTCCTTGTCTTTGTTTTTGAGTGTACCTTGATCCACCATCTTGAAAATCTACGCTCTTCTCTGTGGATCTTGAACTTGTCTTTGTCTTTCTAGTTCAGTGACACATTCTTCTTGAGGTCAATAATCTTGTGGCAATGAAGTATTGAGTGAAACTTTTCTGGTTATGCAAATAGCCTCTCACAAATTGAAGCAATGTCCTCTTGGATATGGAATAGTAACTCAGGTCTTTCAATAGGAGGATTACCTGGAATAGCCATGGTTTGGAGACATAAGGCTCGGGTGACTTTTCAAATTCTAAATTTTTTTTTATTTTTTTTTTTAAAATTTTTTTTAATTTTCTTGACCTTCTGGTCATATTTGGGTGTAGAGATCTTGCTAAATCTACCCCATGGTGGGTGCCAAAAACTATTGGTGAGAAAATTTTTGGGTGGAAAATTTGTGGGTTTCTTGCCAATGCTCTGGGAATTGAAGTCCCTCTACTTAGATGGTGCAACTTCCATATTTGCATGTGCTTGAAAAAGTGGATTTTTCTGGTGGCCTTGTGGCCGGGGATCCAACAAGGGCACTCCATTGACCCTGTGAAAAGCTAGAAAAATTCTTGTTAGAGAGGAATTTGTCAAGAGAGTGGGAAAGGGAGTGAGAATGTTAAGGGGGAGAAACTAATGTCGCAAGTAGATGTTTAGAGCCCTGCACACACTAGTTAGAAATCTTACACATGCATTTTAAAGAAGAAAACAACATGATTTTGGAGCCATTGGCTAGAGGAAACCATATGTACAAAGACATACACATTCGTATGCCTTGGAAAACATAAAATTATTCCTTTATTAGCTTGTAAAATCATAGTTGTACATAGTGAGGAATTGAGGAAATGTGAGGTAGAGAAAACAAAAGAAAATCAGCTATCTCTTTGTTCCTTCACAAGAATTACTCTCTCATGAGATTACAAATTGACAACTAACTAAGAAGAATCCCAAATGAGGGGCTCATTACAATTTATAGAGAAGAGATGACTCTTCATCTTCCCCGATGACACTTCATATGCCCTATTTCTAACTTTAGACTATTCATATTCCTAAAAATATTAAGTCCCTTTTATAAAATCAAGGTGACTTAATTTTACATTATGTTTCTAAAGTCACTTTTAATTGACTTAAAGGCATATTAAAAAGTGCAACCCCAACACAAAATTAGAATGTTGAAGAGAGAGAAAGTTGGGGGGAAAAAGAGAGAGAGAGAGAGAAGAAGAAGAAGAAGGGGAAGAAGAATGATGTGATGATGATGAAAGATCCATCTCTAATGAAATCCATTGCTCCTTCTAGATGACTAGATGAAATGCCTCATTGTGATGAACTCAAACCTCTAAATTATTTGCAACCCGAGAAGCTCCTTGAAGACTTGCACTTGATGCCAAATTATTTCTGTTCCGTGTCACTGAGAAGATATCCACTCCCTTGAATTCCTTGTTGTGAATGATTCACTCATGCATGCCATGGAAAATTTATGAGAAACTTTTTGATGACCTATGACACCTGAACTAAGTGTTTAGAAACATTGTTGAGCTATCCCAGTGGTGACCATGGGCATTGCTCATGGAGATCCACTTTGAAGAAGTTGAGGATGAAAACTACCTCCGTGATGACCCTTTGCAACATTTCATATTCCTCATGACATATGTCCTATGGAATGATACATTTTTCCATATAGGTGATAGGTATTGATGAACATACTGGTAAAATAGTGAAGGGTGTTTGTTTCATAATAGGAAATGACCATTACAAACCATGGAATGAAACCAATACTTTTGAAATTGATTACACCTGTGGAATGAGGTACTAGGAGAACCTATGAACTTGAATCTCATGGTTCTTCAACACTTCTATTCTTGAATAGAAAAACTTACTATTTTTAGTAAGTGTAAAAATCAGCTTTTTCGGACCTCGATTGACTATGGCAGTTTGAACTCCTTCTCTCACTGTGTTCCTCTTGTGGAAACCACTTTCTGGACCAAATTTTTATTTATGGCAGGTGTTTATGGGACCACTTACTATTTTTAGTAAGTGTCAATTTTGGGCCGAGATGACCCTTTCGATGATTTTCTCTTGCGATACTTCCCCTGTGTTCATTGCCTTCTTTCACTTCTTTAGATGGTGACTTACCCAAAATAACAATCTCCATGTAGGAAGGCTTACTATTTTTAGTAAGTGTTATTTTGATGATTGGATCATGATGGAATGAATATTTTTGATATGGTTTTTTTCCCAATATCTCTCCTCTGAAATTTTGGATCTACTCGATCGATCGCTGGTTTGTGAGATTTTAAAATTTGAATTTTTGACTAGCAGTGGTTATGCAGCATGAGCTGCCATGGCAGCCATTAATGGAACTCAAAATTTTAGGTCCACTTACCCTCCTTAGATATTGATGAAAATTATATTTTTGATATGGGTTTTCTTTTCTTTTTTCACATATGCAATTTTGTTGCAAATCGATCACTAGTTTAAATGGGAAATAAACTTTCAAGTTATGGAGTACGAAAAAGATGATTTTTTCACTGAAAAATTTCCTCTCGTGCATGTGAAATATAATACTTGGGTTTTTAGCCTCTAAAAATGATGAAGGTAGAAAAAAACCTTACTTGATCATGTCATGTTATAGTTTGCAAGTTATGACAATTTCTTTTCATCGGGTGGCTACGAGGGTTTTTGGATGAAAAATCTTCATTTTCTCTTCATTCTTCATCATTTTGATCCATTTATTTTATGAGATCCCTATATTTTTAGTGTGAGGAAAAATTTCATGGATTGATTTTTGAGTGCAAAATGGAGGTAAGGAAGATCTGGAAAAATTTGGCAGCATGACATGTCGGGAGGGTATGGAGGTGTGGGGGGATGAAATGAAATGAAAGTGGCTAAGTCTAGTATTTATGCATTTGAAAAAAAAGAAAGATTTGGGTTATGGACATTTTTTATCCCCTATTTCCATTTTCTAAAGGGATGGAAGGGACAAAAATTCCCTCAGGCGCGTGGTGTTGACACTTGTAAATTTTGGTTGGATGTGCATGCTTAAGTGAGGGGGCTTGAGAGAAGCACTTGAGGAGCTGAATTTTGGGTGCATGAGGAACCAAAAGGCTTAAGTGGGAAGGGAAATTTTTTTCCCTATATGTCCTTTTCTAAAGGGATGAAAGGGACATGAAATCCCCTCAGGATGCGTGGTGATGACACTTGGTGAACATGCGTGTTGGGAGAGGGAAGGCTCAAACTAGCTCTTGGGGCTTAATTGAGCAAGCGAGAGGTCATGTTGGTGTTTTGGAGACTAAATGGGAGGAGGGGGAATTTTTGTCCCTTATATACCTTTAGAAAAGGGAAATTAGGGACAAGAAATCCCATTAGGCTCTTGGTGTTGACACGTGTCCACCCATTGAAATGGCTAACTGAGAGTTCTTACCTTGGGCCCGACTTGCAATGGTGATAACTTGAGCTTCTAGATGAGTTTCGAGGTGAATTTTTATATGAAATTTACTGGAAACTAAAAATAGTTTAATGGTGATGTTTTAAAGCTTCAATTCTGACTTAATCACCTCAAAATGACCCCTTATTTCTCGGGACCGCTAGTTGTGCACTAGAAGAATGAGTTGCCTTGGAAAGTGTATAGTGTTTCAGGATGTCTCATTTTCCACCATTTAGGGCATGGAAAATAATTTCCATAGGTATTTTTAGGCTCTTGAATCTTCACGAAGCTCCCAAGAATCTCTATTTGAAGTTCAGGCACTCCTTTGTAGTGTTTGCTCCTTTAGGCTCGAAAACCCACTTTTGCTGAATTAGCTATAAAACCTTTGAATATTTCCAAAATATTCCAAAATATTTTCAAAAATGTTCTTGGATCTTTAATTCATCTCCATTTTGAATTTTTCTCCTTGTTTCTTCTCTAGGGGGTGCATTAGTCCCAGGAAGGCCAGTGGTAACCCTTCCTAAAATTACTCAAAAGTTGGCATTCTCCAAGAGATCCTAAATGTATTTACACATGAATAATATTGGTAGACGATCGACCAAATGACATTGATGCACCACATCAAACCTTCTCGTGAGATCATACAAATATTTTTCTGAATCTCCAATCTATACAAATATTTAGTCCTCAATCATCAATGTAAAAATATCATTATGCATGTGCTTGACATTGGGACCTGGAATGGTGAAGATCCCAAAGAAAGAAATATCACAAGAGACATTGAAGAAATTAAGAACACAAATAGATCCGATATATTGGTTTGTAGAAACAATAAAAATTCACATGTACAAATGCACAATAATGCCAAATACAATGCCTAATGTTACTATCAAGAAAAATGAATACAAGTTACAAGAATGGAAGATAAAACTTAACTTCTAAAAATATAACATATTTTAACTCTCATGAATGGGGAAATAATAAAAGCAATGAGGATGCCCCTTTAGATTTCATCAATGACCCATTATAATAAACATGTACTCTATACTAAATGTTAATTATGGGTTGATTTGACAAAATAAGAACAAAGTAATCACAATAATGAAAATAAATTCAATACATTCAAAATAATAATACATGAGAATGATTTACATATAAATAGCTCAATGAGCTCCTTAAATCAAGGATTCATGGCTCACCCAATCCCAACTATCTCTCAAGCATTATTCTCTCCTAGAGAATCTCTCACACACATCCCCATAATCTCTCTAATACAAGAATAGCTACGTGAGTTGTTTATTCAACAAATTCACAACTAATATATTAAACTAACCTATATAATATTATTAATATTAATGAGTTTCCCAACTCATATAATATTAATAATATATTATATCAACCCATACAAATAAAAATGTGAGCACTAACATAATAGAATATCGTAACATGTAGAGTATTCATTTGTTAAAGGCATGTTTGCAGTCTTGTTATACTGTTCAAGTCACAAATTGGTTTGTAGGGTTTAAAAGGTAAATCATATGTAACAAAAAAATACATATTTTTAATCATTTATATGATTATATTCTTCTTAGAATCTACCATTAGTTCTACATGTTTGGTACTTGAAATACAATTTTTTTGGTTTCTCCCCCAAATGCTATGAAGAAAATTTATGTGGCTATAATTCTACGTGGGTAAGCCGACCACTAATTTAAAGGGTGGTGCTCCCATCTTTAGTAAATGAAGTTTCTTTCTTATATTTTACACACCAACAAAATTTTATCCTTTCAACAAAATTTCTATCTTGTACAACATAAGCCCATTGAAATCTCATTTTCCATTTGGACTTGAACGTTTTTTTTTATGTTTTCTCCTCTTCCTTAAGTTATACTTTATTGGACTTGTGTTCTTCAATGAATGCAATCAAAGTATTAATTTTGGGATTGAAATTGATGAAAAGAATGTTAAGGGATACCATATGCTTTAAAGAACTGATAATTATTTCTAATCCTTATTATGACGACCAATAAAAGCCATTTTCTCACAATTTACACCTATTTAATGCAATAGTAACACATAAATACTAAAACAGAGTTTTCTACAAGAAATTAAACATAGGGTATTCATAAACTTAAAGTAAATTTCATTATTCAAATGTATATTCAAATTAACTAAATTCTAGTAGTACCATTTTTTCTAAAACCCCTATATGATTAAATGGATGGTGGTGTTTTAATCTTAAATATTTATAAATATGTAATAAAAAGTAAAATACCACATTCTTTAAAAAATTTCCAATATGTGGATGCTATATTGTTATCTCGAAACTTGAAACTCGTAAGGATAATTTAACTAAAGATCACACAAATTAAAATACCACAAAAATAAATAATCCAACTTATTACATGTAGGTTTGTGATATCCCATGTATGAGAAGAAGGGAAGAAACTTTGGCAAACCATTAAAAGCTCTCAAGGATTATAGTAAATGTATATTTAGTATATGTTTACACCTTAATTATATTTAACATGAAACCTAATTTGTTTTAGTGAATTAGTGCACTAAAAGATGCAAGGTTTCACAACAAGTGAATATTATGATTAATTAACTTCCAACATTAATTACTACAATTAAAATAACTATTTTATACTAGTAACTAATATGCTAAATAAGATACAAACTTGAAAATACAAAGGAATGAGTGCACTTAGTTGATTATTGGTGATTATGGGAGGTTTTGAGAAGATGCACTATAGGAACAGGGAGATATGGACTAGAGTAAGCTTCGTTCTAGAGACTATGATTGAAAAATGGACTAGTTTAGGGTTATAAGAAACTGTTAGGGGCATACCATACAACCTTGCACCTTCGTATGGTCTTGGACTTGTTAGGATCTATGCTCTCTTTGACTTTATGACATTGTTGATTGTCTAAAACTCTCAAATCGTTATTAAATTCTAGTTTATGATCATCATATAAAGCTCTTTGAATACTTTGATCATCATCTCAAACCCAAGTCATGGATGAAAAGTATTTTAAAATAAACATTAGTTGAGTTATGGTCACCCTCGTGCACCACCGGTGTTAACACTACTATAAAGAGGCTTGAAAGGAATGATAACCAGATCGTATTCAAGTCAAGAACACATTTGCTAATCAAACACCACGCTCAATAAGATGAAAGTAATTTTCCGAATAGCTTTATATAAAACCTTTGTAAATAAATGACCAACAATATCATATATTATAATGGAACTCAATGTAATACATTGAGAATGGGCCTTTCTTAAATAAGCAAGCAATAACAATCTAAAAACAAGTCAGGTTGTAGATCAAACCATAAATAAAGGAAATAACTAGTCATCAAAGAACTAGTCAAGACCATAGATTTAGGAGAGAACTAGACATCAAGGATCTAGTCAATACCATAGATCTAGGAAAGAACTAGTCAATACCATAGATCAAGTAAATAACTATACCTAACAACTAGATAATATCTCCTAATATCTAAATAAGATAAAAGAAATATCCACACACATAAGTGGGTGAGGATAAATATAATAAAGGTAAATAAAATACCTAAGTGAACATGAGATAAGGTAAATACCTACTCTAACACCCCCTCAAGTGAAGCTAGGGGCCAATAGAAGTGGCATGTCCATAGTATGAGTACCAAAAACTAGGCCTGATGAGGTACTCATGTACAATAACTAGGGAAAAAAAGACACTGCAAGGTACCCAAAACCAGTAACAATAAATTAAAGAGAGTAAAAACCCACTCCAAGGCATCCCAAGAAGCTCAGATCAAAAAAATCATACAATGCTGAAGAAGTTTGGTGTCCACTATGTTTCGAATCCACCGATCGATTATATAACTCAAAAACAATAGACATTGGGCTTCACCAGAATAGCTCCATATAAGGAGACTATCAACGGAGTGATGTCAAAAGTGCAAAAACAAACCAAACATAATTTGATCAACTGCTGCAAATAGGTGTGCCACGATCCAAGAAAAAAACCAAAGCAACAAGGCAAGGACACAAAATCCAGAGTGTCACGATCCAAGAAAAGCCAAGGTAACAAGGAAAGGACACAAAACCCAAAGAAGCAGGATCAACACCACACCCTCCCATACTATTGAATGGGTGGAGTGGCATTACAAATCTATATGAGTTATCAAAACAACTACTCAAACACTGAAAAACTAACACTGGAATGCACAGAATAGATCCCCACAAGAGATACTGTCAACATGCCAAAAGTGTCAAAAATATAGATACAAAATCTCTCAACAAACAAGAGAGATACACTACACCTACTAAAGAAAAATTCTCAAAAAAGAAGCATCACAATGCAGAAGGTATAGAAAGTGGAGCAAGAGGCCTAATGGTGGAGCCACGCCCGTAGTTTCCTCTCAACGAATTCCTATATCACCACCACAAGTGATCAGATATCCACCTTAAATCAACACGGATGGATGAAGAAGATGCCTGCATATGACTTGGTGTAAAATGCACAATGGGTGCATGCAAAAGAACATCAGAATGTGTGTCAGGTTGATCATGTATGACAATTGAAATATCAAGTTTCTCAAGCCTGAGTGAAGGTTCAAAAGTCATGTGTTGCTCATGATCCTCAGAAAGAGTTGAGCGAACAAAAAAATGAGCTCTATCAATGTGTGATCCCAATGAAGTATCTACTCGAAAACCAATGTCATGATGAGAATTCCATTTAATATGTGGAATAGAGGAAATAGTACCCTGTGAATGTCTACCAATTACTTCGCTAGTGAGAGACACATAGAACAGAGCATGCAAGAACATAATGCAGTGGTATGCTTCTCAAAAATCCATGCAGCTGAGAAAAAGTAGGATACACAACATGTGGTGATGTAATAGGTACATATGTGGAAGAGTATGCAGTAATAAGCTTCATAGGTGTATGAGCATCAAGAGTAGGAACAAACTCAAAGAATGATAGATTAATGCCAGCAAGTTCAGGAGTAATAGCTGCAAGTGGACTAGGAGCATAGATATGGTTGTCCATAATATGATGGTGATGTTGTAGGATAGCAAGTTTGTTTTGCAGGGAGTGTATTATTGTATCCTTATCGTGAATGAGTGATTGTAGAAGAGAATTTCACTTCTTGAGTGATCTATTTTCTTCCAAAATTTTACAATATCCTCTTGAAGTCCACATACTTCAGAGAAAAGCATATCATTCTCAGAATCCATGATAGGTACAAACTACAACTCCCAAAAATTTAGGACATCGGGCTCAACCGAAATTGCATCCATAATTGATTACAACACTCCTCCATATTTGACACTTTATAATTATAGTGAAAGTCTCAAAATAAATATTTCCAATGGAAAGAGCATGAAAAAACAAGCACTTTTGCAAAAATGACACTCAAAACCGAGTTACTAAGCAAAAGATACAAACTTTTCAATATTTTGCTCTATTATTTATTTTAGTTACCACTAAAACAAAATAAAATGTTGTTGCCTCACCAAACATATAAAATTAAAGGGGGTTGAATTTAAGCACCTATAGTAGGAATCACAATCTTTAAGCCCTCATATGACCAAGGGCTAAGGATTCCCAAAAACCCAAGAATCCTTTATTTTGCATAAAAATGTACACAACAACAAAATACAACCAAACCCCAAATATATGAATATACAATTTATTTACAAAATAAAACTTACAGACGGATGTCAACAACAATTACTTGCTCTAATACCATGAAAGGAACAATAACCAGATCGTACTCAAGCCAAGAACACAGATGTTAACCAAACACCACGATCAATAAGATGAAAGCAATTTGCGTAATAGCTTTACATAAAACCTTTGCAAACAAATGACCAACAATATCATATATTATAATGGAACTCAATGCAATACATTGAGAATGAGACTTACTTAAATAGGAAAGGAATAACAATCTAAGAACCGCTTGATTAAGGTCGTAGATCAAGCCATAAATAAAGGAAATAACTAGTCATCAAAGACCTAGTCAAGACCATAGATTTATGAGAGAACTAGACATCAAGGATCTAGTCAATACCATATAGATCAAGGAAATAACTATACCTAACAACTAGATAATATCTCCTAATATCTAAATAAGATAAAAGAAATATCCACACACATAAGTGGGTGAGGATAAATACAATAAAGGTAAATAAAGTACCTAGGTGAACATTAGCTAAGGTAAATACATACTCTAACAAGGCCTCAAACCTGCACGTCCTTACCCATCTAGCATGTGTTATATTAATGAATGTAACTAGATTAGAAAAACATCTTTAACCATGCTTAAATTAAGGTTTCTCTTGTTAAGATACTTGGGGAATGGATGTGTGAGTGCTTGTAGATGGGAGATATTATTTTCTTAACCTAGTAAAAAGATTCGTAATGTAGATATTTCCACCCTAATGACTATAAATGTTCTTTTATAGGATTTAGGGAAATTTGGGTGCCTTTTGTAAGTGTTAGAAGTGAGTGTATCAATGTAGTTCCATAAGATTTCTAGGTTAGCAAATGAGGTAGTGTTTACTTGTTTATATAGGGTTCTAGATGATTTATTGATGAAAGGTTGACCTAAAGAGATTATAAAACCCAAAAAGATATGAATTTGAAAGAAAAGTTGGAGGATATGTCGGTCTAAGACAGTACAAGTTGGCTAGGATCAGATGTACTATCATGACTAACTGCATTTACGACCATGTCTAAGGAAGGAAAACATGAAAACTGAAGTTTGGGACTTGTTTCTTGATGTTTATATATGGGTTTTATGTATTATGTTATTAGAATTTGGTGAAATGTTAGTGTAAAAGGATAAATAAGCTAAACATGAGACCTCATAATGTATTAAAGAGGTGTGGGAAATTTATATTTATCTTAACAAGATTACATTTTCAAAACTAGTGTCAAAGATTGAATTACCAAATTTGAGTGTCTACATTTTCCTCCTTTTAAGTATGAAAGGAAAGTACATGCTTAGAGGAAGATCTACTTGATTGTGTAGACACACTTTATCTTCACTAGAATGTTTATTTTACAAAATTTTGTTGTGATTGGTATTGAAATGCTCCATGATGAAACATGCAACATAGAATGTCATCAATGTCCATGATAAATAATTTAAATTTAACTCAAAAGTAAATTGAAACATGAAAAATTTACATTTATATAAGAGTGAAATAAAATATATGTAAACAACGAAGGAATACACCTATTTTTTTGTGGAGGGAGAAACTTATGTTCTTTCCTTGTGCTCGAAGATGTTGCATTGCTATTTTTTTAACTTTTATGAAGGATTGGGGATGATCAGTCCCCAATTGTGTTTAGGAGAAACCAGAGTGTTAGGTGCGTATAACCTAATGTGGAATGTTGGGGAGAGAAGAAGAAGAATGAAGTGTTGAAACATCATGATAAGAAAGAAGATTAGGTATCAAAATTATTCATAAAATCTGATATATTCCCTTTGATTGCAAGATTGTTGGACCCCCGAAATATTGACCAAGTATGAAGGCATGTAGGCGTGTGGTCCTAGTAATGGAATGGCATGGAAGGAAAAAGTATGCAAGAGAAGTGTATAAGGAAGCATGTAGCACACGCGACGTGTGAAAGGATTAGGACTTAGTCATTTTGGATGTCCAAAACAAAACACGTGAAAAGCATGACTTGGTTGTGCATGGATAAGATTCCACCTTGGTGACAGGTTGGCCTAGGATGGAGCATGCTTACGATGGAATATTTGAGAAGAACATCATGGAATAAAGTGGAGAGCTCAGGCCTGGAGAAGCATGCTCACATGGAGGACCACATTCAGACACTTGGCACCAGATCTGAGGACATTGGAGGATGAGTTGGTAGTCTAGGAAAGCTATAAATATGAGTGCCTGCAGAGACAGAAATACATAGATACATATACTCATAGAGATATACATCTAGAGAGTGAGAGGAGCTCTGTAGAAATGTTGCGAGGACTCTGTCAGTGAATGGTTGTATTTGGGAGAGAATGCATTAGGCCTAGGGTTTGTAAATTTTCTTTTGGAAGCTTAGTTACATTAATTTCAGTGCGATGCATGACTACGGTCTACTTCTCTGCGACCCTTTGTAATGGTTCCATGGATGTAATAAGGTTACTTATTATAATATATACATGAATATCAATGGTTCTAATGCATATTTCTCTCTTATGAGTTCTCTTTCTTTTCATGCTAAGTATGAATTCTTGTATGTTTCTTTCTGTCACAATATGTGTTATTGATCTGTTAAATACTTGGTCCAAGTGACCGCAAGGATCTAGAGGCCGCTTTGATCCCTATGGTTCTTGTATGTCTTCCTTCTAAAATCTATTACACTACTCATAGATGAAGCTTCCCACTAAACTCACATAAAAGAGAGACTCGGTACCCACGCATGCCTTGGGTGAGCACTTAGATTTCACTGGGTGATAGGCCGGTGCACATGGGGTTCCTTTCTTTTGTGATAAGAGTAAAAATGACTACATTTTGGTTCCGTTATTGGGACATCTTTTTGAAGTTTTAGTGGGATTTAACATACATCATGATTTGTGTAATGAGTAATGACAGAGTAGTTAACGTTGGAAAATGTTGAATCATGGTTCAAGAGCATGAAGGATGAGTTTTCTCAGAGATTCAACACTAGACCCGAGTTTAATGCATGTAGATGGGTAGAAGAGAATCTCTACCACGATCTCGTATGAATTTTTTTCTGTTGTTTCCCGTGGAACTCGTATGAATGGCTCTCAGCCTATGCTTTTACATTGTCGGCATTCTAGGTCACATGTGTGGACCCAAGAAGAGTACCAAAGGCTACAGGATGCAGATCTAATGTGGACCTGTGTTGTGGATCGTTGGTGGAAAGGAGTGTTGGCTAGCTACACTCTAGAGTATGCCATTTCCACATATTCTTGTCTGGAGGTTGCTGAGTTTGAGTTTCTAAGGAGCCCAAAGGATCATTTTTACGTGTTGTCCCTCTAGCTTTGAAGATCTTGATGATTACCATGAGTTTAGAGGCTTTCCAAATGGCTAGCTAAACCACTCTGAGCATTGGGAAAGGAAGCTAGGGTGGAGGAATATGGTAGATGTTGCGGCGGAGAAAGAAAGGGAGGAGAGATGACTCAAGTATGGTGAAGCATGTGAAAGGGAGATTTCTAGATGACGTGAGGTTGCAGGTGTGATGGATGTATGGCAGAAGATGTTGCAGGAAGGATTTGAGGTTCATGCTAAGGATGTGGAGCCTAAACAATCTGACAATGCCATCTTGGCAAGCACCGAGAGAAACCCCTTCAACTTCCCGATGAGAGTTCATCATACGAGAGAAAGAAGAATCATTGGTGCGCCTCGAGCCCACCCACCGACTGCACCCTAACACTTGGTTTTCTAGATCAGGGGGATAATATTGCTAATCTAGTTGATTACATTGGAGGTGATCATTCTATACCCAAGAGGTATAATTTATCGTTTGGTACTTCTATGGCTGCAAACACCAGCCCAGTGTTAGGAATTTTTGGGCAAGGTATAGGCACACAAGTGTTTGGTTTCACATCTAGAAGTGGCATGGGGTATACTATTGGTAGTGGGGCATTGTCGTAGACCGTAGGTGCACAACTTAGTGGAACTTTGGTAACCCTTAACATGACCATTTCGGGGCACAGTGGGCCTAGTGGTTCCGGTGGTTCAGACTCGGTGGACTCAGTGGATCAGGAGGTGGAGGAAACACATGCGAAACCAAGGATCTGGTAGAGGAGGATTTGGACCCCAACCACCCCCACAAGTTTTCTTTGAAATGTCTCTACATTTTCCTAATTATAGAGGTATTGAGGATGTTGCAGAACATGTTCACAAGTGTGAACTGCTATGGCATGTGAAGGGTGTCACAACCCTAGAATGAAAGGCTAGTCAGTTTGCAACCATGTTGCAAGGGCACGTGCATAGTTGGTATAGGAAGTATGACCCTCATTAGATAGTAGTGGATTATACTACCTTAAAGAATGCATTCTTGGTAGAGTTCCACATTCCTAAGTTTGAGTAGAAGAGCATCAACACTTTAAAGGAGATTCAACAAGGAATGGCAGAGAGTGTGTGGGAGTATGATGCACGCTTTAAAACTCTCTTATCTAAATTATCATATGATATTCACCCTTCACAACATGTGCAAAGTGGTTTTTGGAGGGTTGGCCACTCCTTTTAGAAGTTCCTTATCTCATAAAAGTTTTGAGACCCGCACAAGGCATTGGAGGCTGCCCTTTGCACCAAGGATATTGGTAGTGTTGATACTAGCGTTAGCCCATTCTTGGAGGCCCAGACATCGCTGCTACGACCAAGAAGTTGGAAAAATTTTCTGTGAACTCAACCCATGAGACTTGCAGTGGTTTGTGGTGCACATATTGTGAAATAGAGGGGCACGTTAAGGATAATTTCCCCCAGAGGACAATATGCATTGTGGCGGTAGAGTGTGAGATTTGTCATGGGGACCATGATGCAAGTAGATGCCCCTTGCTGCAACACGTAATCAGGAAGAATGTATCTTATTATTACAAGATTTACACTTCTACAACCCATGATACTAAGGACTATAGGCTCATTGATCAAATCCATGAGGCCATCGATCATGGGGTGCGCCAAACTAGTGTTACAAGTAGTTCTAAGGGTGATGATCACCATTATGAGGAGCGCGTAGATGGAGGTGTGTGTGGAAGAGGTTTTCGAGGAGGATTTTGTGGTCATGGTAACCATGGAGGAGGAAGGAGTGAGTTCTCGCGTAGAACTTATTTTAACTGTGGATCGTAGAACATTAGAACGGGAATGCTCTGAGACTTGTTGCAGTGCTCATGGTGCAGAAAGAAGCATAAGTATGAGGAGTGCCTAGAATTGTTCAAGCATATGAATCAACAGAAATGAAAGGAAAAGGGCACTATAATGGTCTATATTAAGAAAAAAATATAGTGGATGCCCTAGGTATCATTGGATGAAGGTTTGGATCTTGTCTTGGTAACAACAAGGAAAAATCTGCACGCGTAAGAGAGGTACCAAGACAGAAGAAACTAGTCTTAAGGGAGGAAGTCATTCATGGAAAGTATCCAGACCCCACACATCAGAAGGAGATATATCAAGACACCATGGATGTTATTCAAAGCTTACAAGGGGAGATCCAGTGTCTAAAGGAGCAATCCAAGAAGGAGGAACAAGGAAGGAGGGTTGAGGTGTAAAAGGATGACCTAGATGAGGTCAAGGAGGTGTGTAAAATGCTAAGGTAGGAGAATATCATTCCCTTGCTAGGATCATGGTTGAGAGAGAAGGTACCATGCACTAGAGGAGAGTGCAAGAGACAGGTATTACATGTGAACCTTCCCCCTCACAACCTCGACTATGACAAGGAGATTATGTTGAATGCAGTTATAGATGGATGGCTCCTCAACAACATCCTCATTGACATAGGCGTGGAGGTTAATGTTCTAACTTTGGATGCATGGAATCAGATGGGAAGACCCACATTACAACCATCTTCAAATGTTCTATATATGGCAAACAAGACTGAGGCAATGCCCATCGATGTCTTAAAGGATGCAGATATTACTATCTAGGGAGCCAAGTTTACTGGGGACTTTGAAGTCTTGGTGCTTGCCGAGGTAGACAATTTCCCAGCACTACTTGGGCACCCTTTGTGTTACAAGAACAATGCAGACCTTCAGTTCAACAAAGGGTACATTAGCTTCAAGAAAAATGAGGAATGGGTCATTGTACCCCTGGCTAATGGGAATTCAACACCCTATATTGAACCGTTGGGGGAAGAAGTTTAGACAGGATATATGTGCACTCAATCAGAGACCCTGAGATGATACACCCTATTAACAGGGTTATCTAGTTTGAATATGCTTAGTAAGTAAGTGATACCACTAGTATGGCATGTGAAAATTGGGTGCATGGGACTTATGAATTAATGGGATGACATTTGAGAGGGTCGGTGACCAAGGTAACAAAGGCATGCATGATTAGGCACCTTGGTCGAAAAGAACTGCCCAAGTATTCAGGAGGAGCCTTCCCTGAGATATTTTTGTAGGAGGTGGAAGCTCAGTGGAAGGATGAGAAGGAATGAAGGGGGATGTTAAGTTATGTCTTTCTTGGCACAGTAGCTTAGTGGTGGGCTACACATCAAGAGAGCCTTTTAGAGTGGCGTAAGGTAAGAATTGCTCTCTCTGTCATATTTTCTAGGAGTAATGTACCCACCATCATCAAGGAGTACCATGGGAAGGAGCCCACCTCTTTCCATATCCAGGAGTGTGAAACTGGAGAGAAGGTGTGGAAGCTTTACCACCATCCCTCTAGGTGCACAAGTTATATTCTACACTGCAGGGTTATGCGCGCACATGGTATATTCATTTGGAGACACGCCGCCAAACAAGGAATTGGCAAGAGCTTGCGGCTGACCTTATTCAAACCTTTGAGTATTGGAGTACCAAACCATCGGTTGATAAGGCCTTGTAGGGTATCAAGTGACTTACCATGGGGGATAGTGCCAGGATGGAAGATAGGCTATTGGAATTACTAGGTGAACCAAGATTAGGGGCATGCTTTGAAGAATAAGTAGAGGAAACAAAAGAGTTACAGCTTGAGCATGTGTGTTTAGAAAAAGAAAAAGGAAATTTGGTGTATGTGATTAATGGAGAGTAATAAGAAATCTTAGATGTAGCCATTCTATAGGGACACGTGAGCTAGTAGATAGTGCGAGATACCCATGTGCGTGCCTACCATGAGCCCTTAAATATTAAAAAGGTTAACATCGGTTTAGGAGAAGAACCTAGGAAGATATTATTGGAGATTGCTGGTTAGAGAAGGAGGTATCTAAGATCATTGATATGTTACGAAAATTTAAGGATTTATTCCCATGTAGGTACGTAGAGTTCCTCATTCCTTGGGGGAGATGAAGATAAAAATGAAGGATGGTGCACGCCTGGTTAGGAAAGGACCCTATCGGATGAATCCCAATTTGCACATGAAGGTTAAGGAGGAGATAGACAAAATGATAGCTTCTGGGATCATTGAGGCAGTGGAGGAATCAAAGTGGATAATTCTGATGGTAATCAACATCAAGAAGGATGGGCGGATTAGGATTTATGTGGATTATAGGGAATTAAATGTAGTTTGTGTCATTGATCCCTTTTTGACCCCCTTCACTGAAGAAATTTTTGAAGGAGTCGCTGGATGTGAAATCTATTCCTTTACAAATGGATTTTCAGGGTACCACCAAGTTTGGATTGTAAAGGAGGACTAGGAGAAGAAAATTTTCACCACCGAGTGGGGAATTTTTGCATATACGGTCATGCCATTTTGGTTGAATAACGCGCTTGTGGTCTTTTTGCACATAGTGGTGCAAGCATTCCAGGACTTCATCCATATGTTACTTCAGGTATATTTGGATGATTGGACATTATATGGTTTGGTTAAAGACCATTGTGACAATTTAAGGTTAATGTTTGAGAGGTGTAGGCAGTTGAGGAAATCCCTCAACATTAAGAAAGGTGTGTTTACTAAACCCTTTGGGACGTTATTGGGGCATATCTTAGGTAAGGAGAGCTTTACGGTAGATCCCGCTAAAGTTGCAGTTATTGTGGGGTTAAGGGAGCCTACTAGCAGAGCGCAGTGCGTGGATTCCTTGGGCATATGGGCTATTACAAGAAATTTATTAAGGGATATGCCAAGATTGCCGCACCTTTAGAAGAGCTTCTTAGACATAAAAGTTCCTTCCATTGGGGAGAGGTGCAACAGAGGGCATTTGATACATTAAAAGATAGGCTTATCACCAAACCTATTTTACATTTTCCGTCTTGGGAAAAACCCTTTCATGTCCATGTAGATGCCTCAGGGACTACCATTAGAGCAGTGCTTACATAGCCAAGTGAAGGGATTGTTGGTCATCCCCTATGTTTTGCAAGAAGAAGGAAGCTGAAACCAGTAGAGCAATATTATACCATAACCGAGCACGAGGCATTATCAATGATCTACATGCTTTTTAAGTTTATACAGTATTTGCTAGCAACACCCTTTGTGTTTTACACTGACCACATGGCATTAAAATATTTGGTGAACAAGCCCATCCTATAAGGTTGTATATGTTGGTGGGTGTTTATGTTTCAATAATTTGAATTCACCATTGTAGTAAAGCCTGGAAAAAACAATTGTGGGCCTGATCATCTGTCAAGAATTGATTTAGGGGAGGACGCGTAGAGTATTGAGGAAACAATGTCAGATGCACAACTATTTAGGTTGCGGCATGTACCCTTAGATTTGGAAGAGATTGTAGTATTTTTGAAGGAAGGTGTGGCACCGAAAGGAATGAAGACTTTAGAGAAAAATTAGTTGGCCATATGCATTGCACCCTACATGTTAATCAGTGGAGACTTATACAAGTTGGGACATGATGAAGTTTTACGTAGGTGTGTATTAGAGCATGAGCTCTGGACATCATGGAGGAAGCACATGGAGGAAGTGTGGGTGGGAATTATGTAGGTGATGCCACCGCACGTAAGATATTAATGGTAGGTTTGTGGTGGGAAACTCTATACAAGGATTGTAGAGACTATTGTAAAGCGTGTGACCATTGTCAGTGCCTTAGAAAACTAGGAAGGAGAGATGAAATGCCTTTGCACCCTATCCCTAGCATGGAGCCTTTTGAAAAATGGGACTGGTCACATTATGTCATCACTTGCAAATATTGCTTGACAAGGTTGGGAGAGGCATCTCCGACTAAAGATTGCACAATAGCAAGAATGAAAATGTTCTTATGGGAGAACATTATCACGAGGTATGGATGCTCGTTGAGTTTGACCAAATGATAGGGGTATGTATTTCTTGAATGAGATCATGAGGATCCTGTTGTTAGAGTTCATGGTAGCTCATCACAAGACTACGCCCTATCACCCACAAGAAAATGGGCGTGGAAGCATTCCACAAAATCCGAGTCATACCACACCAAAATTTGTGATGTTGGAAGACAAGATTGGGATGACAAAGTATCAGCAATATTGTGGGCTTACGAGGAAAACGTATATAAAGGTTGAACAAAGCCATACCTTTGTAGTTGGTGTTTGGTGTAGAAGATATCTTGCGGTTGAATTTATGTTACATTCTCTATGAATAGCGTGTGTAGGAGGGTTATTCGATGGACAAGTTGGAAGAAAGAATTGATGAGTTAATGAAAGCTGGATGAGAGATGATCACTTGACAGGTGAAGCCAAACAACAAAAAAAGAAAAGAAGAAGGCTTGGTATGATCACAACATTAGAAACAAGAAGTTTGAGGTTGGGCGAGATGGTGTTACTATATGATTCTAAATTTTGCACCATCACAGGAAGTTGAAAGTCCATCGGTTAGGTCCTTACACAATCTCATACATCCTTGATTCGGGCATGTGCCGATTACAAGTGTTGGATGGGATGAAGTTTCCTGGACACTTCAGTGGGAGTAGGCTGAATCCCTACTATAAATAAGTCTTCTTGGTGTTTGTAAATAAGGTAGTTTTGCTAGTTAGTTTAGAAGTTTCCTTTATGCATTTTCATTTCTTGTGTTTCCGTTCCACGTTGTTGTTTTTTTTTCACCTTGGGCACTAGTAACCTTATTGCTATTTTGGAGAATTTGTGAATGCACAAAGGACTACGCATCATTTTAAGTGTGGGGTGGAGAAATGTGAAGGAGCACATGATTAGAGTGTTAAGAAAGTTGTGTTGAAAAAACTTGTTGAATGGCCCTGTTGAAAGAGGTGTATGAGGAGAAAATATGGAACAAGAATGGTTGGTGCCAGGATAAAGCTACTTGTAGATCCCATGTACTAAGGAGGAGAATGCACATTTAAGCAACATGAGGTAGGCGAGAGCAAGAATCAGGATAGAAGAAGTGCCTTTGGCGTGGGTTACGCATGCACAAGAGTCTCCTGTCATGTTGGATTGGTTGCGTGCCAAAAGGTTGGAGGATTTTTCGCATAGGTTGGGTACGTGAGTGAAAGCACTGAAGATGGGATTTGTTTGAAAAATATGCATTAAATGAACAAAGTACGGTGGTAGGTGAAGTAGCATTTAATGTTTAAAAGAGAAAAACTATAAGTAAAGGGTCGAGGCACTTTCATTTTCACTTTACGAAATAGAGAAAGGAGTGAGTTTTATAAACTAGGGTTTCCAGATTCAATCGTGTGAAGAAAGATCTATGAGATCAAAGTGTGAGCAGCTAGTTTGAGTTTGAAAACCAAAAGGAAGGGGTTACACGGGTGTGGAAAAGGTTGTGAGAAGATGTTGTCTTGTG
Organism: Taxus wallichiana var. yunnanensis; assembly: GCA_018340775.1. Taxonomy (NCBI): domain Eukaryota; kingdom Viridiplantae; phylum Streptophyta; class Pinopsida; order Cupressales; family Taxaceae; genus Taxus; species Taxus wallichiana. The sequence continues at coordinate 441,432,285 of CM031235.1, read as the reverse complement.
GAAATTTAATCCCAGTTAGGGTTTGACAAACTAGGGCATAGGTTCAAGAGATTTATATCATGGATTTGAGATCGGAGGTTGGAAGAAGTAGGACAGAGTAACAAGGAGGGAGTGGAGTGATAAAAATACCTTGACAATGGCACCCAAGAAAGGAAAGGGCAAGGGAAAGGCTAAACAATAAGAACCCGACGTGAACACAAATGAAGAATGGTATGTAGAGATGCAATACCTAGATGGGGTGATGATGGGTAAGGAGTGGGAATCCCACTTGAGAAATGTTCCTATAAGTGATTATAACCATAGAACAAACATGATAGAGAAGGAGATGACACTGGAATTAGTGCACCCCACAAGTAAAAAAACACCAGAGAGCTTACTGATCGAGGATGATGACGTGAAGGTCAAAATGGAGAAGGTAGGGTTGCTGTAACTATACGAGTTGCCTTATTTTGGAACACTAGAGCACCTATACCAATGGTTAATGTCACGGGTACATGAAGATTACTTCCACTTTGCAAGGCACAAGATGTGTGTCACTCCACAACTTATCTCCCAGTTCACAAGCCTCATATGTGAAGGAAATAGCTTGGAGGATAACCTGAGCGATAAGGAGGAGATTCAGGAGACCATAAATGAAAATGCTTGCAAGAAGGGGTCATTGTATTATGAAATTTCAGACATCAAGGATCCCATGATGAAAATGGCTGCACACCTAGTAACAAAGCTGAATGGCCAGGAGAGGTGGACCCAAGTCAACAAGCCTTGGTTACATGTTTGGAGAAAAATTGTAGAAGGCACCTTATATAACTTGTCTACTTACATCGCGGAGGAAATTGTTAGTTTCATGAAGGAGGGGGACAAAATCCTCTTTGGCAACATCCTCCTGACCATTGTATTTTCAGATATTAGAGTTCCTGACACACCAGACAAGTTCATATAGGAGTACCTCACCAAGGATCCTTCGCCCACGAAGAGATTCAAGAAGTATTCTTGTGACACAATGACGACACCCCACAAGGCGTGACTAGAGAAATGGTATATGCGCCTGAGGAATGTGTTCGGGGCAAAGTGTGGAGAATCCTTGAACAACTCGTAGCAGCTAATGAACAACATTTTTACTTGGGAAGGTTCAAGCTAATAGATGAATCATGGAGCCCTTGGTTCAAACTTCCTTTCACATTCACTTCTTAGTACTTCTAAGTAGGAGTGAAAAAATTTAAGGAATCAAAGAAGTTAAAGTTGGAACTAGGTAGTCTAGACCGAGAGCATAGAGAGATGCAGAAGAGATTAAACTACCCCAATGGCAAGTGTGCATACATGGAGAGGTACGTGTCACACGAGGTCTTGATGATAAGGCTGATAACACTACCCATTGCAGGAGGATCTGCGGCACGTGTGTAACTCTGTATAAGGCCAAAGTTTGAAAAGGGTGTGTACTTGGAGAACAAAATATCCATATTTGAGGATTCCATGGAGAGGAAGAAGCCCATGCCCAAGAAGTGGGAAAGAGAAGATAAATCACCAAGTGTGCCGACTGCTTAGAAAATGAGCATGCTAACAACAAGTGCCAAGCCAAGAACTTATATGCAGATGAAGAAGTTCCTGGTGAAGGAAATGACACAAGAAGTGGAGGTACCTAGGTAAACACTCAAGAGGATGAATCACCGGTCAAGGAGACACCTCTCAGGAAGAAGCAGGGGGTGGAAGAGGAAGTTGACTCAGAGGAGACCGATAGTTTGGAGAAGTACATGGGGAAAAGTGAAGGTGAGAGTGAAGAAGATGAGATCAAGGAGGAAGAGCATGAGAAAGATCAGGAGCCACATGTGTTCAATGTGTAAAACTCAGGAGAGAAGAGTGGGGAAGAGAAGCAGGAGTTCATATTCGTACGACACAAGAGCACACAAGATGAGGAAGGTGCCGGAGACATGGAGGGGAATGAGGAGATTGCTAGGGATAACCAAGGAGCTATAAGTTTCACAAAATAGTAGATCACTAAGGTGGCAAAGAGAGATTCAAAGAGAATGCTCAAGGTCCTGGACCAAGAGTTGGAGTGCAACGGTGACATAGTGCTGGAGGAGGGAGAGGAAAACACTGATAAGGAGAATGGTAGCATGGGATGAGGGCCCTTGACATGGAACAAAGACAAGTGATGGGATACATCAATGACTCCAAGAAGGCACTACACGTGCGGTTCCAGAGCATGGTACCCATAGAAAGGATTTTAGCCATGGGGTCATTTGAGAAGGAGGGCACGTACCCCAGAATGAAGAAGATTCTCTCTTGGGTGTTTGAGTCCCACATTGATGAGCCGGACTTGAAGTCTACAAGGAGTGATCATCACAGTACTAGATTCAAAGGGGGCTAATCCCTTGGTGAATTCCTAAGAACTCTCAGATGAGCAAGTCGTAATGTGCTTAACAAGGTCACGGTCGAGACAGAGTCTAGGCTCTTTACGTGTAATGATAGAATAAAGTCTTGGAGGAGAAACTTGGGAAGAAGGAAGAGGAGCTCATGGAGAAGACCCAGAGCTTGAAGTAGGAAGAGTTGATCAGCACACAACTAAGGCGCGAGTTAAAGGAAGAGAAGATAAAGGTGCAGGAAGTGTATAAGAAGATGGAATCTATCAAGGGCACCATCCTTTTAAAGCACCCAGACTTAGCGCTGCCGACACGAAGTACTCGTCATACGGAATGTATAGAAGATCTAATGCGTGTCCTCACTATGGAGAGATGACCTTTGGCCCTGGAGTCTGCAGAAGAAGTGGCCACGTGCTTAAAGGAGGAGGATAGGTTGAAGGTGGTAGCACTCGTTACGGAGTACAACTAGGTGCTCGTAGAAGTTAAATTCATTGCCCAATCTGTTGAGGCTGCATATGATACCTGTGCAGATAGGGATAAGGTAGCAAGCTCCTTGGTTGCCACACTTGAAGTAGAGCTAAAGGAATTCCAGGAGAAGAACAAAGGAAACAAGGAAGAAAGGGACAAGGTTCTTACCGAAGTGGAAAGCAAATATGAGGCGATTGAAGCTTTAAGGAGCTCAATCAAGGCCCGATGAAGGAACTATACCCTTAGATTACTAGGAGGATGGACATGCTCAAAGACCTAGGTAAGGAGATGGAGAAGATCGTTGACACCTTGGGCACCCGGGGGAATTGGGCTGAGTTTTTGCGAGGTGAGCATCACGGTTAATGACATCTATTAGATGGCACAGAGTGAGGTCGACATTTGGAACAAGTGGAGGTAGTTGATATGTGATTTTTTTCCCATATGAGGATATGTTCCTTTGGTTTTGGGAATTCATGCTTGATTTGGATTATGTATTTTTTTCTCTCTTAAGATCTTTGATTGAACCGGAATATGCTTGGACTCTTTTGTTTCTTTCATCCTTCGCATATGAGTACAATCTGATTTTTGGAAGATTGTGGATTTATCCACCTTTATGACTCAACCTTGGATCAGTTGCATTGATCCAAGGAATGTTTTAATTTTATTCAGGATGAACAATTTGTATTAACATTTCGTGAGTTACTAAGTCTGACTAAACTTTGAATGTTCAAATGTTAAAAATATTATATATATATATATATATATATATATATATATATATATATATGTATGTATGTCCGTAGAGGATAGTTTTGTTGGATTCCGGAGGTTAACTCTAGCTGATCATTGTAATCAGAATCTGGTTTCAGTCATCATAGCATCAGAAAGGACCTGGACCTTAAGCCAGGTAAGATGTGTAAGTTTTCTATCTAAAGCTTAATTACTTGATGCAAATCAGAATCTGATCCGGGAATGTTTTATTTTGTTTGAATTCTATTTACTGATTAATCCTATCTAGGGGACCTAGACTAGAATCAGTAAGGTTATTAGTTTTAACCTAAGCTATAACCTAATGTTGTAAGGTTAGTTAATCTAACCTAGTCCTAAACTATGTGCTTGATACTCCTAAGGGTTATCTAAACCTAACACTAAGGAGGGTGACTAATGTTATATCCTATGGCATTAAGACTAAGTCTACCTATGATCTAACCTAAGTCACTAACCTATCCTAAACTAATGCTATGAAGGGGGACCTAAGGAGGGGTCAAGTCTTGGTGGTGGTTTCCATGGCATTTAAGAAAGGATAAGGATGAAGGATAGGAGTGCTGCCAAGGTTAGCAGAGGTTAAATTTGTTAAGAAAGGGTCTTACATGGTAGCATCTCTAAGAATGGGAACTTTTGTTTATTTTTTTTAGCATTCACCAACTTTGGCAGTCGGTGGCAATGGAAAATAGGTGGGAGAATGAAATTTAATGCAATTAATTTGCATAGGGCCTCGAGCAGCGGATTGCTTGGGAAGGCATGCAAGTGGAATTTTTCTTGGTTGTCTTGTTTTTCATGCATTCCATTTTTCACTCTACATGAGCACTGGTACTTCGAACCAGCCATCTACTCTTCGTTGCATGGCAATTTTGAAAGTTTCAAATTTACTTCTCTGTCATGGGGAGTATATAAGGCATGGAGGTAAAAATATTTTGTTGTTTAATCTTTCGTGGAAGAAGAAGAGAAGGGGCGAGTGCATCCAGAGGTCTTCTTCAACTTTTTAGCGACACTATCAGGCATGATAGGCCCTAACTATTAAAATATTTCTTTCCTTTAAATGTTTTCATTAGAACAACTTTGTTCAGATAATGTATGCACATTTTGGCTTGGCTGGTAACAATGATTTGGGTTTAATATTAATTTGGGGTTCTGGGTTGAACATGAAATTTTGGGTCCTAGATGAAACCTGCTTCATTATTCCTGTTCCTTTGTTGTGAATCAAACTTGGAGTTTTACTATCCATTTGGAAGTATTGTATGTTCTTATATGAAAAGTATTAAACTAGAAACGGCTCCATGGAAAGAAACATATTAAAAGTTTACGTGTTTGGAAACACCATGGTAATTCTTTATTGTTTCATTTGTGATTGGAACAACGGGTTGTTTGCTTCGCCGTAAGAACTCTAACTATTACTGGTCCATGTTCAAGGAAGTAGGTAATTGATTTTGTGGTTGGAATGTTAGTTTATTCAGTGAAACTCGACTGTTTTAGTTGCGTGAGTTGGAAATGTTGTATGAAGTTTAAGCCTGTACTTTTTATTTCAAAGGGGTTTGAATGTTCTTATGATTGCAGGTTCTGTGAGTAAGGAAGTATATGGTTTAACTTTTTTTCTACGATTAAACATGGGTATTAGGAACATGGATATTCTCAGGAGGAAATGTACTTGGATGAAATTTGTTTCCCTTGAAATTCATGGTTGATCCTGGATCTGAATGAATGGAAATTATGTTTAATGTTTGGTTAAGATAGGATTGTGTTTGATGTTACCCAGAGGTGATTTTGAAATCTATTTCTTTTGGCCATGTTACACGATGTTGGAAATTCCTTTTGTTTTGTTTTAAAAAAAAAAACTTCAATGTCGACAAGTTTTATCAACGTTTAGCTAATGCTTGTCCTTCTGAAGGTGAAATTAGGGTTGAAATGATTTCAACACAACTGAATGATCTATTTATTTTGATAGATAGAGCATTATTCACTACTATGGTATGAATAGGGGGACTCTGGGGAATTTATGAATCTGTATTTAGAATTCGATTATTAACTCTGTACATGCATTTTTGGTTTGGTATCTTGGATTAATATAACAACCTAACAGTGCAACGGTTGGAATAATTTAGTTTTGATCCATTGGTAATTGATGGTAATGGGAAAGTTACCTAACTCTTAGACTAAAATGGTTCGAGTAATGGATGAAATGTAGACTATTTACTTTAGAGCAGGATTGTGGTCTGAGATTTGATCATTTATAATGTTTTATGTAAAGAAAATGTTATTGAATTTTGTTTAATGTATAGTTGAAAACCGTAGGGATCCATTGGCAAACTCTTAAGGTGGCTCTACCTGACTTGAGCTATTGGTTAAACTTAAGTGTTGTATTACTTGTCTTCTTCTTCCCTGATTGGACTAGAGAATGTATATTACTTCTTGGAAGTTAGTATAGTTCTGAACTTGATTAAAATAGAGTTATGATTTTCTCTATTCTTTCCTCTAAGTTATGAAGGAAATTTGTTATAGGATTTCAAAATACGAAGGTATTTATACTCTCTTTTGGAATAATAGTGAGCTCTTCTATAGAATTCTATAAGGAACTCTACAATATGGTTATGAGATGACAGGACTGTTAAAATTAAGTGGAAAGAAATTGTAAGTGGTGAGATCTTAACTTAGAAGACTCCTTTCATTTATTAGCAGTATTATTATCCTGATTTAGAACTCAGTTTGTTATCTTCTTGTATAAAGGTAGCCCTGTAGTTAATGTTTTGCATACTTATCAATGATTAAAAATTTGATATAATAGAGTTAATGGCAGTTTGCTAGATGAACTTGCATGAGGTAGTAATCTATTCTTTGCTCAAATTGCTTTTATACGAACCTGTTGGATGCATACCTTAAAAAGGTTTCATTCTTTTAATAGGAGTGATTAAAACATGATTGACACTATTCTCGGTTTTGTGGATGGTTAGGTACTTAAGATACAAAATGTCCTTTCTTCTTTTCTTGTATAAAACAAATCATCTGAAATAGACTAAGTTGAAATTATGCCTGTGATTTGAGTTATGATATAAAGTCATTGGTAAAAAGGAAAACCTAGAGTGTATCAATGAATTGGGAATTGAAGAAATTGATGTCATTTAAACAGGATTGTTTAATGAAAACAATTAGTGGAATGCAATTGTTTTAAGGATTAGTGCTTATCATGCTCAGTTCACTGAAATGACCCATGCTAGCAATTTTTGCAGATGGTCATCTTAAGTGGTAAAGGTAGGCAGATCTGATATGATGCAATGACTGTTTAATCTAGTTCTTATGAAGAATTTCGACTTGATTTTTCTAATTGTACTATAGAAGAAAGTTACTCTTTTGTTGAAGGCTATTGTCTTAAAATATGGAAGTGCATAGGTTATAATTGTATAGGTTTGGAAATGAATGAAATGGAGAGATATTACTTATGTGGTTTGTGCTCCTTATTTGTTGAATTGATCTTCTTATTATCTGTATGAATGAGTGTGCATTCTTATTGTTCTATTCAATGGAGTCTGGATGGATTTCCTAAGTAAGCCTTAGCTAATTATATGGCTAGATACTACATTTTTCTAGTTAGTAATTCTTTATATCTTATGATTGTGGTTAAAATTGTAAATAAGACCACTGCATTTTAGGGAACGTTGAGGTTGAGCTATGCCCTAAAATGTAACTATAACTGGGAGAGAATTTTGACCTCTCGTAATGCACTAATTCAAAAGAAATATATATGGTTATAAATCACCATGACTTAATGGTATTAAGTCTGATATGTTTCAGTCTATAAGGTTGTTACATACCCTTGCTGGATTAGTTATTTTCCTAATAGGGAAAACTTAAATGGTTATTGTCCTATTTTGTGGATACAAGGTTGTTAGGTACCAACCGACAACTTAGAAACAATCTTAAATCTAATTAAAACCCTTTTGTGAAACTGAACCTAATTACAAAAGGTAACTCAAGGAGTGTTGGACTCAGGGTTAGGGAAGGCTACCTAATAAGGTGGCCTGTAATCCAAATATAACTTAACATAAGTAAATTCTTGGAGGTATGTACATCTTTCCAAGGTTGTTCCAGTAGGATGTTGACACATGTCAACTAAAGGTTGTACCTTTGAGAAGATTAGGATCTTCTCGAGGATACAACAATGCAGATGACATATGGCAACACCCTTCTACATTGATCGTTAAGATTTACACACCGAGACTTGATCAAGATTTCCCTCTAGGACTGGTTAGGACCATAGACTAGGTTATGAGGCAGCCCTTTGAGACTCAGGGTACCTTGACACATGGGGTTAACATCGGTTGACCCAGTATGTCAACTTACCCCTAGTCTTCAAGAGCATCTTTATAATGAATTATGATATTAACCGATCCAGAGTGAAAACTTGGGACAAGGGACTGACAGAGGTTAGTATAAGACATTCTATATAACATTAGAGTGGGGTGAAGGATGTATTCCAGATTGACGAGTATGTTGTCAAGGGATAAGTAATATGAACAGTATGTTTAAACCTTTGGCCAAAGTATCACAAGCTACGTTGATTACGTTGTCCTATGTCACCTAGTCTAAGGATCGTGATGCCGATGAATAGTGGTAACAATTATTCAGATAGGTTCCTTGGATAGAGCACTCAGAACCTGGAATAGGGAAGAGAACCATGAGAATGAAGTGTTCAGTTGAAAACTTCAATCTCAAAGTTACGCATGAATAGATCGGTAGTTCACCGAGTCATGGAATGAATAGATCGGTGGTATACCGAGTCATTACAGTTGCATATGGTTATCTATTATAAGAATGATTGTTATGATATGTGTGTTCTAAATTATGTATTTAGAATAGAGAACATTAATCGTGCAAATTTTTTTTTTTTCCTTGTTCTAAAGTATTAAAATGGGAATGTTACATCTTGGTATCAGAGCTGAAGGTTGCAGCTCTTGGACCTATTGTGTCCATAATCTGATGAAAACCTAAATTTTCTTGTAACAGAAAATGGTTAGAACAAGGGGAAACATTGCGAATAATGCTCCACCTGAGGAAGGGGCAGCAACAACCCAAAAACTTGATGAGATCCTTGCTGCCCTATTGGACACAAGAGATCATTTGGCTATACTTGAACAACAAGTGATGGGAAATGAGGAGGACGAAGAAGCTGGTAACAACAATCAGCCACCTCCTGAGGACAACCCCGATATGGGTGTTGGTAATAACAATGGAAATGTACCTATCCAACCAGAAAACAAAAAGGCCAGGTTGGCAGTGGAACTCACTAATGATATAAAAAGGATAAGTCCACCTAAATTTGATGGCACCACATTAGGAGATGGAGCTGAGAACTGGCTCAACGAAATGGAGAAGTACTTTGCAATAAGAAACTTCTCGGAGGAAACCAAAGCTATTTGGGGAGCATATCAGCTTTCCCATGAAGCATCTTCATGGTGGGATAACCGTAAGGTTGAGCTAAATATTGATGAAACTAACATCACTTGGGATCAATTTAAAGGCTATTTTAGGCAACGTTGGCTGCCACAACTTTTCTATGATTAGAAAATGACAGAATTTCAGAACTTAGCTCAAGGGAAGATAATTATAACTGAGTATTGGGAGTGGTTTACGAAACTCCTCAAGTATGTACCACAGTATCAAACTGACGAGAAGTTTAGAATATGAAAATTCATCATGGGACTGAATCCCGTGATTGGAGGAGAGGTTGATGTTCACAGCCCAACCACTATGGAAGGGGTTGTTGAAAAATCCATAAGGCAGGAACATAAATTAAAGGCTATTTCTGCTCATAAAGAGGAAGTGCGGAAGAAGATTCCAAACCCTTCTTCACTTCTCTTGCACCCAAGAAGGGGCCATGGAAAAAGTTTGGCAACAAAAATAAGTTTTTAGTGGATAATAATAAGAAAATGACAATGAACAAGCCTGTTGGAAATGTAAGGGATAGTTTTGCCAAGAATTATAATAATGGGCAGAAGTCCTATGGAGGCCAACGTGATAATTTTAAGGCTGGAAGTAATTTTGAGCCTAAAAAGGGACCTGTAGGAGGCTGCTATAATTGTGGAAAAGATCACTACGCAAACCAATGCCCTTTGAAGAAGGATGATCATAATCAGCAACATAAGATACATGCTACAGTAGCAGACAAGCAAGCTGAAAAGCAAGTGACACCTATAGAAGTTACTGGTAAGTTATTTGGCATACCTGTAACTATTCTTTTTGATACAAGAGCTACTGAATGTTTTATTTCTAGTAAACTCGCTTTGAAACTTAAAAGAAAAGCTGGAAAAATGGATAAATCATGGACTGTATAGTATGGTAATAACTCTGTTCATACAGTTAGTATGTGTCTTTTTGGGGTAGTCCTTGACTTACCTAACTTTTCCACTGAAGTTGATCTCTATGTTGCACCTTTGGGATCCTATGATGTTGTCATCGGCGTTAATTGGTTAGCTGATCATAAAGAAAAAGTGGACTGCTTTGAAAAATATATAAGATGTTTAGATGATCTACGAGAAAATAGTAGAGATTCAAGGTGTAAAACGGGAAATTTTAGTTAGGAAATTGTCAGCTATGTAACTTAAAAAGGCTAAAAATAAAGGATGTACCTTATATGCAGTAAAAATATCTGAATCTGTAGAAGAAGATGGTGATTTCATGAAATGATACCCATTATTACAGAGTTTCAAGGATGTATTTCCGGAGGAATTACCAGGTTTACCACCCAAAAGGGAATTTGACTTCACCATTGAAATCAAACCAGGGACGGAGCCTATTTCTAAAGCACCTTATCGGATGACTACTATAGAGTTAGTCAAGCTTAAGGCTCAATTGCAAGAAATTTTTTCTAAAGGTTTGATTAGACCAAGTGTTTCACCCTGGGGAGCACCAGTGATATTTGTGAAAAAGAAAGATGGGACACTTAGATTGTGTATTGATTATCGGATGTTAAACAAGGAAACAATCAAGAATAGATACCCACTTCCTAGAATTGATGATTTATTTGATCAGATGCATGGAGCATCGGTTTATTCCAAGATAGATCTTGAATTGGGTATCATCAATTAAGAATTAAAGAAGAAGATATTCATAAAACAACTTTCTGGACAAGGTATGGACATTATGAATTCACGGTTTTACCCTTTGGATTAACTAATGCACCTGCAACTTTTATGAACTTAATGAATAATATCTTTCAAGAATATTTGGACAAGTTTGTGCTTGTATTCTTGGATGATATTCTCATATATTCTAAAAGTGTCGAGGAGCATAATGAGCATTTGAAAGTAGTCTTGGAAATTTTGAGAAAAAGAAGGTTATACGGTAAGTTATCCAAATGTTCTTTCTTTGATACCGAAGTTCATTATTTAGGTCATGTTATTAGTAAAGAAGGAATTGTTGTAGATCCTTCTAAAATAGTGGCAATAACCGAGTGGCCTGCACCAAAGAATGTACATGAAGTAAGAAGCTTCATGGGCCTTGCTGGTTATTATAGAAAATTTGTTAAAGATTTTTCTAAAGTGGCTGCACCGATAACTTCATTGCAGAAAAAGGATAAGAAATTTTCTTGGGATGATAAGTGTGAATCTACTTTTAAAAGTTTAAAAATTAGTTGACTTCAGCACCTATTTTAGCTATACCTGACCCTAATGGAGGCTTTACTATTGTAACGGATGCTTCGAGGAAGGCCTTGGAGGTGTTTTGTTACAAAATGATCATGTCATAGCATATGAAAGTAGAAAACTTAAGTTACATGAGTTGAATTATGCTCCACATGATTTAGAGCTTGCTGCCATAGTACATGCACTTCAAGTTTGGAGGCACTATTTACTTGGTAAACCTTTTGAGTTGAAAACTGATCATCTAGGGCTGAAATATATTTTCACTCAGCCTAATCTAAATGCAAGACAACGAAGGTGGTTAGAGTTTTTGTCTCAATATGATTTTGATATTAGTTACATCAAAGGAAAAGAGAATAGAGTAGTAGATGCTCTAAGTCGTAGGAAGCACATTTATGCTCTTATAACATTAAGAACTTAGTTTAAAGATGAGGTGAAAAGTGCATTAGAATCTGATATATACTTTCAGCAAGTGAAAGCAACTTGCTGCAGATCCAAAAGATGAAAGGTATAAAGGTTTTCATTTTGATAATGAAGGAATCTTATGTTATGAAAACAGAGTATACATACCTTTGCTTAATGATTTGAGAAAGAAATTGTTAGCTGAATTTCATAATTCACCCTTTTCTAGACACTCGGGTATTACTAAAATGCTTGCCGATCTAAAACAACAATATTTCTAGAGAGGAATGAAAAAGGATGTTATTAATTTTGTGACTCATTGTCTTGAATGTCAGTGGGTGAAGGCAGAACACATGCACCCTGCTGGTTTATTATATCCCCATAGCATACCACAGTACAAATGGCAAGTAATAAGCATGGACTTTGTACAAGGGCTGCCTATGTCGAGAAATAAACATGATGTTATCTTGGTAGTTGTTGATAAACTAATGAAAGTAGCTCATTTTATTGTTGGAAATCTAAAGGATGATTCTCCTGTGTTAGCTAAAAGATTTGTGCATGAAATTTTTAGATTACATGGAGTACCAGAATTAATAATATCAGACAGGGATCCTAGAATGACATCAAGATTTTGGAAAACGCTTAATGCAACTCTTGGAACTAAACTGAACTTCAGTTCTACGTATCATCTGAAATGGATGGACAAACTGAGAGAGTAAATCAGGTGTTAGAAGATATGTTATGAATGTATTGCATGGATCAACAGTATAAATGGGAAGAGTATCTCCCATTAGTTGAATTTACATACAACAACACATATCACTCTTCTCTTAAAATGGCACCTTTGAGGCACTTTATGGAAGAAAATGTAGAACCCCTGTTAGTTGGGATAGCATTGAGGATAGAGAGGTAATTGGGCCTGAAATCCTTACTGAAATGGAACAAGCAAGTTAAAATGATTCATGAACGATTGAAGGAAGCAGCAGATAGGCAGAAGAGTTATGCTGACTTAAAGCGGGTTGACCAAAAATTTGAACTTGGTGAAAAGGTTTTTCTTCGTGTTAAACCAAGAAAGAGTTCTATAACTTTTGGCAAGGCTACCAAGTTATCACCTCATTTTGTGGGACCTTTTGAAATTGTCAAAGTAATCAATCCCGTAGCTTACCGATTAGCATTACCACCTGCTTTGTCATGAATGCATGATGTTTTCCATATTTCTTTGCTTAAGAAATATGTTTCAGATTTGTCACATGTGTTAAATTGGAATTCCTTGTAGGTCCAAGACCCAGGAATAATCATGGTTAAACCCACTCGAGTGCTGGAAACTCACCAATTGCATTTGAGGAATCGAGAAATACAACAATGTAAGGTCCAGTGGGACCAGTTTAATGAAGAAAGTGCAACTTGGGAAAATATGGAAGAGATGAAAACTACTTTTCCCTTTCTTTTGAATAATCTGAATCTATTGACTGATTAAAAAAAAAAAATTATTATTATGAATTTATCTTTTACATGTCATTATGTAAGCCAATTTTGGGGAAAACATTTATTCAGGTTGAATAGATAGTAATATAATATTGATTTATGAAACTATTCAAGTTTGAAATAGTTAATTTGTTTAGTAAGTAAAAGAATTAATTGACCTGAATATAAATAAAAGGATGTAATCATCAGGATGATGAATCTTTTAGGAGGGAAGCATGTAACACCTAAACTGTTGTTACTTTCTCCTGAGCATTCAAGTGTTGATATGTGATTTTTTTCCCATATGAGGATATGTTCCTTTGGTTTTGGGAAGTCATGCTTGATTTGGATTATGTCTTTTCTACTCTTAAGATCTTTGATTGAACCGGAATATGCTTGGACTCTTTTTCTTTCATCCTTCGCATATGAGTACAATCTGATTTCTGGAAGATTGTGGATTTATCCACCTTTATGACTCAACCTTGGATCAGTTGCATTGATCCAAGGAATGTTTTAATTTTATTCAGGATGAACAATTTGTATTAACATTTCGTGAGTTACTAAGTCTGACTGAACTTTGAATGTTCAAGTTCTTTTAAAACTATATATATATATATATATAATATATATATATATATATGTATGTCCGTAGAGGATAGTTTTGTTGGATTTCGGAGGTTAACTCTGGCTGATCATTGTAATCAGAATCTGGTTTCAGTCATCATAGCATCAGAAAGGACCTAGACCTTAAGCTAGGTAAGATGTGTAAGTTTTCTATCTAAAGCTTAATTACTTGATGCAAATCGGAATCTGATCCGGGAATGTTTTATTCTATTTGAATTCTATTTACTGATTAATCCTATCTAGGGACCTAGACTAGAATCAAGTAAGGTTATTAGTTTTAACCTAAGCTATAACCTAATGTTGTAAGGTTAGTTAATCTAACCTAGTCCTAAACTATGTGCTTGATACTCCTAAGGGTTATCTAAACCTAACACTAAGGAGGGTGACTAATGTTATATCCTATGGCATTAAGACTAAGTCTACCTATGATCTAACCTAAGTCACTAACCTATCCTAAACTAATGCTATGAAGGGGACCTAAGGAGGGTCGCAAGTCTTGGGCGGTGGTTTCCATGGAATTTAAGGAAAGGATAAGGATGAAGGATAGGGAGTGCTGCAGGGTTAGCGGAGGTTAAATTTGTTAAGAAAGGGTCTTACGTGGTAGCATCTCTAAGAATGGGAACTTTTGTTTATTTTGTTTTAGCATTCGCCAACTTTGGTTAGTGGCAATGGAAAATAGGTGGGAGAATGAAATTTAATGCAATTAATTTGCATAGGGCCTCGAGTGGATTGCTTGGGAAGGCATGCAAGTGGAATTTTGCTTGGTTGTCTTGTTTTTCATGCATTCCATTTTTCACTCTGCATGAGCACTGGTACTTTGAACCAACCATCTACTCTTCGTTGCATGGCAATTTTGAAAGTTTCAAATTTACTTCTCTATCATGGGGAGTATATAAGGCATGGAGGTAACAATATTTTGTTGTTTAATCTTTCATGGAAGAAGAAGAGAAGGGGCGAGCGCATCCAGAGGTCTTCTTCGACTTTTTAGCGACACTATTAGGCATGATAGGCCCTAACTATTAAAATCTTTCTTTCCTTTAAATGTTTTCATTAGAAACAACTCTTTTAATAATGTATGCACATTTTGGCTTGGCTAGTAACAATGATTTGGGTTTAATATTAATTTGGGGTTCTGGGTTGAACATGAAATTTTGGGTCCTGGATGAAACCTACTTCATTATTCCTGTTCCTTTGTTGTGAATCAAACTTGGAGTTTTGCTATCCATTTGGAAGTACTGTATGTTCTTATATGACAAAGTATTAAACTAGAAACTAGCTCCATGGAAAGAAACATATTAAAAGTTTACGTGTTTGGAAACACCATGGTAATTCTTTACTATTTCATTTGTGATTGGAACAACGGGTTGTTTGCTTCGCCGTAAGAACTCTAACTATTACCGGTCCATGTTCAAGGAAGTAGGTAATTGATTTTGTGGTTGGAATGTTAGTTTATTCAGTGAAACTTGACTATTTTAGTTGCGTGAGTTGGAAATGTTGTATGAAGTTTAAGCCTGTACTTTTTATTTCAAAGGGGTTTGAATGTTCTTATGATTATAGGTTCTGTGAGTAAGGAAGTATATGGTTTAACTATTGTTTTTGTGATTAAACATGGATATTAGGAACATGGATATGCTCAGGAGGAAACGTACTTGGATGAACTCTATTTCCTAGCAATTCGTGGTTGATCCTAGATCTGCATGAATGGAAATTATGTTTAATGTTTGGTTAAGATAGGACTGTGTTTGATGTTACCAGAGGTGATTTTGAAATCTGTTTCTTTTGGCCGTGTTTTAATGTTGGAAATTCCTTTTGTTTTTTTTAAAAAAATACTTCAAGACAAGTTTTATCGACGTTTAGCTAATGCATGTTACCCAGAGGTGAAATTAGGGTTGAAATGCTTTCAACACAACTGAATGATCTATTTATTTTGACAGATAGAGCATTATTCACTACTATGGTATGAATAGGGTGACTCTGGGGAATTGTTGAATCTATATTTAGAATTGATTATTAACTCTGTACATGCATTTTTGGTTTGGTATCTTGGAACAATATAACAACCTAATAGTGCAATGGTTGGAATAATTTAGTTTCGATCCATTGGTAATTGATGGTAATGGGAAAGTTACCCTAACTCTTAGACTAAAATGGTTCGAGTAATGGATGAAATGTAGATTGTTTACTTTAGAGCAGGATTGTGGTCTGAGATTTGATCGTTTATAACATTTTATGTAAAGAAAATGTTATTGAATTTTGTTTAATGTATAGTTGTAAAACCGTAGGGATCCATTGGAAAACTCTTAAGGTGGCTCTACCTGACCTGAGCTATTGGTTAAACTTAAGTGTTGTATTACTCGTCTTCTTCTTCCCGATTGGACTAGAGAATGTATATTACTTCTTGGAAGTTAGTATAGTTCCAAACTTGATTAAAATAGAGTTATGATTTTCTCTGTTCTTTCCTCTAAGTTATGAAGGAAATTTGTTATAGGATTTCAAAATACGAAGGTATTTATACTCTCTTTTGGAATAATAGTGAGCTCTTCTATAGAATTCTATAAGGAACTCTACAGTATGGTTATGAGATGATAGGACTATTAAAATTAAGTGGAAAGAAATGGTAAGTGGTGAGATCTTAACTTAGAAGACTCCTTTCATTTATTAGCAGTATTATTATCCTGATTTAGAACTCAGTTTGTTATCTTCTTGTATAAAGGTAGCCTTGTAGTTAATGTTTTGCATACTTATCAATGATTAAAATTTGATATAATAGAGTTAATGTCAAGTTTGCTAGATGAACTTGCACAAGGCAGTAATCTATTCTTTGCTCAAATTGCTTTTATACAAACTTGTTGGATGCATACCTTAAAAGGTTTCATTCTTTTAATAGGAGTGATTAAAACATGATTGACATTGTTCTCGGTTTTACGGATGGTTAGGTACTTAAGATACAAAATGTCCTTTCTTCTTTTCTTGTATAAACAAATCATCTAAAATAGACTAAGTTGAAATTATGCCTGTGATTTGAGTTACGATATAAAGTCATTGGTAAAAGGAAAACCTAGAGTGTATCAATGAATTGGGAATTGAAGAAATTGATGTCATTTAAACAGGATTGTTTAATGAAAACAATTAGTGGAATGCAATTGTTTTAAGGATTAGTGCTTATCATGCTCAGTTCACTGAACTGACCCGTGCTAGCAATTTTTGCAGATGGTCATCTTAAGTGGTAAAGGCAGGCAGATCCGATATGATGCAATGACTATTTAATCTGGTTCTTATGAAGAATTCTGACTTGATTTTTCTAATTGTACTATGGAAGAAAGTTACTCTTTTGCTAAAGGCTATTGTCTTAAAATATGCCAAAGTGCATAGGTTGTAATTGTATAGGTTTGGAAATGAATGAAATGGAGAGATATTACTTATGTGGTTTGTGCTCCTTATTTGTTGAATTGATCTTCTTATTATCTGTATGAATGAGTGTGCATTCTTATTGTTCTATTCAATGGAGTCTGGATGGATTCCCTAAGTAAGCCTTAGCTAATTATATGGCTGGATACTACATTTTTCTGGTTAGTAATTCTTTATATCTTATGATTGTGGTTAAAATTGTAAATAAGACCACTACATTTTTAGGGAACGTTGAGGTTGAGCTATGCCCTAAAATGTAACTATAACTGGGAGAGAATTTTGACCTCTCGTAATGCACTAATTCAAAAGAAATATATATGGTTATAAATCACCATGACTTAATGGTATTAAGTCTGATATGTTTAGTCTATAAGGTTGTTACATATACCCTTGTTGGATTAGTTATTTTCCTAATGGGGAAAACTTAAATGGTTATTGTCCTATTTTGTGGATACAAGGTTGTTAGGTACCAACCGAAAACTTAGAAACAATCTTAAATCTAATTAAAACCCTTTTGTGAAACTGAACCTAATTACAAAAGGTAACTCAAGGAGTGTTGGACTCAGGTTAGGGAAGGCTACCTAATAAGGTGGGCCTGTAATCCAAATATAACTTAACATAAGTAAATTCTTGGAGGTATGTACATCTTTCCGAGGCTGTTCCAGTAGGATGTTGACACATGTCAACTGCAAGGTTGTACCTTCGAGAAGATTAGGATCTTCTTGAGGATACAACAATGTAGATGACATATGGAAACACCCTTCTGCATTGATCGTTAAGATTTACACACCGAGACTTGATCAAGATTTCCCTCCGGGACTGGTTAGGACCATAGACAGGTTATGAGGCAGCCCTTTGAGACTCAGGGTACCTTGACACATGGGGTTAACATCGGTTGACCCAGTATGTCAACTTACCCCTAGTCTTCAAGAGCATCTTTATAACGTGAATTATGATATTAACCCGATCCAGAGTGAAAACTTGGGACAAGGGGACTGACAGAGGTCAGTATAAGACATTCTATATAACATTAGAGTGGGGTGAAGGATGTATTCTGGATTGATGAGTATGTCATCAAGGGATAAGTAATACGAATAGTATGTTTAAACCTTTGGCCAAAGTATTGCAAGCTGTTGATTGTGTTGTCCTATGTCACCTAGTCTAAGGATCGTGATGCCGATGAATAGTGGTAACAATTATTCAGATAGGTTCCTTGGATACAGAGCACTCAGAACCCAGAATAGGGAAGAGAACCATGAGAATGAAGTGTTCAGTTGAAAACTTCAATCTCAAAGTTACGCATGAATAGATCGGTAGTTCACCGAGTCATGGAATGAATAGATCGGTGGTATATTGAGTCATTACAGCTGCATATGGTTATCTATTATAAGAATGATTGTTATGATATGTGTGCCTTGGGTGAGCGCTCAACTTTCATTGGGTGATAGGCGGTGCACATGGGGTTCCTTTCTTT
Source organism: Taxus wallichiana var. yunnanensis (assembly GCA_018340775.1). Taxonomy (NCBI): domain Eukaryota; kingdom Viridiplantae; phylum Streptophyta; class Pinopsida; order Cupressales; family Taxaceae; genus Taxus; species Taxus wallichiana. Next base: position 441,413,680 of record CM031235.1, on the reverse strand, counting down.
TATGATAAGAGTAAAAATGACTACAACGATGAGAGGAATACTTGTACCCTTTTTATGTATATGTTACCCAAAATTTCTACTTATGTTTGTTGTAAGTGTAGAATATACTTAAATGAATTCCCTTCTTTTGAGGCATGTGTGAAAACCATGTTGAACACTTGACGCAAAAATAAGTAGATGTGTTCCATTCATAAGATGTATGAAAAGTTGTAGAGGACTATAGAATGTTGGAGAGGTGGCCATCTTGAATAACCTGTACCTATAAAAAATAAGGTGTGTGCACAAGGTGGAATCCATGAAGCACAAGAAAATAATAATAACAATATATAGAAACCACATAACCGATAACAAGAGTAGTCTAAATGTATGTAAATACAACAATAGTGCAATTAGATGCAAAAAGTATGTAAATGATGTCACATAAAAGGCATAAATATGTAAACATGGGATATCGAAGGTGTCACAATATAATCAAGGCTCATAGGCCTGTGAATAAGAGAAAGCAATAGAAAACAAGATAGGCATGATTCCAAAAACATGGTACACCAACAATGTTGTAAGATAATCAAGGCACATAGGGCACAAACAATGAAAAAAACAAGCAATAATACACACACACAAGTAAGTATGCATGAAACAAGAGTGTTAAAACATGATAACATGATAAAATATCCAATATAGGTGAAAATATGTGACACTAGAGATGTCAATGCAACACAAGACACATGTTAGTATTGTTAGCTTAAACGATAACATATATTCAATAGTTGTAATTAAAAATAATGAGGAATTAAAAAGGAACTAAGATAAAAAAATAACACCTAGATGTAGTGTAAAATAGATGCACCCACATATATAGGAAGTATGGGTAAAGGGCCAACCTATACCTATAATCATGTATTGCTCTATGTATGTCTTATATCATGCTCAAAATACCTCATGAATTCATTTGTGTAGAGAATAAATAAACATGATATGTATCAAACCAAAGTGGAAAAAACATGTATAATGTAAAGTGCTAACAACTCAAAAGAAGTGTACATGTCTTGATTTTGTGATTTTCCAAATATATTAATGTTTTTGTATTTTTAAAGTTCTTAGCTATGTACAAGAAAGAGGGGTAGCATGAACTATACCTACTGATAACCTCGTGAAGAGGGGGTAAAATGTCATGGAAGATGGAGGATTGAGCCTAAATTATGATTCAAAGCAAGTGGTACAATAGTAGTGATGTGTGAAAAATAAATGGTGAGAGGACAAGATGGAGATCCATTAGAAATATTATGAGTATAATGATTTGATTTGAGATTTATTATTAAAGTATGATGATGAAAGATCTGCAATTGATTGATTTGTGGAACCCATTTTGATATAAGAGATACAACATGTTATGACAAGGGATATGATTAGTAGGATTAACATACATATTGGAAATGTGACCCTTATAAAAGCATGCATGGGAATATATAGTGGAAGAAAACCTATTCTTTGAAAATAAGGAATGGAGATTTGTATGTGCCCCCAGTAATCGGGAAGGGATGAAACATTTTGGTTTGTATCTAGAGAATGAATATTTAGGTGAAAATTGATAGGCATGCTAGCAATAATATGTTATAAGTGAGAATTTTGTGTTGGATGCATGAATGATTGCTATATTTAATGTGTACAATAGTGAAACAGGGGTTATAGTGTAAGAAATTATCAATATTATAAGGAGGTGGATTCACCAGGGTGTTATATTTTTCCATTTGTGCAACTTTATGCTCAACAAGGAGATGTCAAGAAATATATAATGCTTATTTTGAAATAATGTATTCTTCATCAATAGGATTGAGACTTTGCAAATTCTCAACATATTTATAGTCGTTATAATAGTAAGTAGGATCAAATTAATCTTTTTCATCATAATTGAGCAAAGTAGTGATGAATCAATGTCATTCATGAGACTATAATGCATGTTGGCCCTATAGGGTTTGTAGTTATGGTGAGTGAATATTTTTTAGCAAAAAAATTATGATTTAGCTTGTATGTTCCTATGCTTTTAGAGATCCACATATCATCATCATCATCAGTATTTGTATTGTGATAATTACTTTGATACATAATAGGTGTCACCTTACTAGTAACTAACACATAAAGATGATCATTTGTGTTGTCGTTGTAATCGATATCATGAGTTGAATTAGATTTTAGTAGAGCTTATGGTGGAGAAGTAGACATATCCATATAAGGCTCACTTGGTGTATCAATTTGTTCACCATCATTGTTATATAGGAAGGAGATATTGAATTTGTATCCTATTTGTGATTAGATAACTCTTGTTATATGTCCAAAGGTGTATCATGCAGTATCATAATATCAAGTATAGGTGGGATAACTTTTGGTACCCATTTAGGTCTTTGAACTTAAGATGATGACATAGAAAAATGTTGTATGTCAAAGGATATAAGGCTCTCAACTCAATTTGTTGGATACATCATTGTAGAGCATAACAATCATTTTCATGATGTATGTTAATTCCATGATAATTGTAAAATGGTTGATCTTTGATTTTTATAGGTGATAGTATTTGTAATAATGAGTAGGTAACATATTAAGTGATTGTTGAGTAGCTCATATAGAATATCATGTTGTCTAGCATGATTTTCAAACCGAAGAGGGGATTTATGTCATAGAATTTGACTTCACTTGAATGGGCACATGTATCATGCATGATGTATGTATAAAATTGTTTCGTAGTGGGATTAGAACTGTAATGATCATTATGTGTAGAGATACAATGAATACGGGATTGAGAATAATTTTTAGATGTGCTAGATCATGCTTGAGAGATAATATCTTAGATTTCATAGCTTGAGATTTATCTTGAAAATCATGGTGTAAATTTTGAATAGATTCTAATCCAACATTTTAAAATGTGGCATCATTACTAATAGAAGGATATGAAATACAACATGGAAATTAATTCACATGGGAAGGTGTCTTATTATTTGAAAACATTTTTTTGCACTAGTTTTGTGAGAGTATCTATATATGTTTGGTGACAAAGTGGATTAGATTATACAAGGAGAATTGAGAATTTTTTGCATGGCCATGATGATAGAAAGAATGATGGAAGAAACTCCAAGGAAGTAGTAAATTAAAATTGGCAAATGAGGTGTTAACAATGAAGAGAGCATAAGACCCAAAAGTGATTGTCCTTAGCTTAATAAAACAACCATATATGAAAATAGATTTGAATTTGTAGAAATTAGGTGAGGTATTTTTGAAGCTAATTATGTGGAAGATAAAACTCTAAGGAATTTGGTCAAAAGTGAAAACCATAATTACTAAAAACGGCGATTTCAAATTTATGAAAACTATGATAAAAATTAGGTAAATAAAAATATTTTTATCAATAAATACATAAAATCAAGAATATACTCAAAATAATTTGAACATAGAGCCGTTATGCTTGAGATATACATTGAAAGGTGATTCAAAAATTAAGATCCCTAAAAAGAGACCCAAAGGGTAACACCGACCATGAGACCCTAGGTGAATGTTGGGCCCTTGATAAAACTTCCAAATCTTAAAGGTGCGTAGGTGCGTATGGCCGGAGGAAGCACACAAGTGAAGGCATGCAGTGGTAGAATTCGAAAAGGGTTCTTGGAGAACCAAGGAAACACACCCGTGAAGCACAATTTGGGACTTAGCCATTTTTGGCCTTTTGGGAAGGACACATGGAGAATGTGTTTCATGTGGATAAGGTTCAAACCTAGAACAGGTGTCTGGAAGGAATGTACCTTGCGATAGGAAGATCCAAAAAGATAATCATGACATGGAGAGGCATGTGCCCTGGGCAACCCACACCTTGACACTTGGGGCCGAGAGATATGAGGTTTCATAAGAGTTTGTTAGAGATCATATGCCTATTTATATGCGCACCTTTGGTAAAAAGAAAGAGACACGAGTAAGGTAGCGAAGATCTACTGAATTACTTGTGAGGAATATGGGATAAAACAGGTAGATGATTATAGGAAGAATGTAATGATGGAATGGGGAATGAAAATTTTATCTTGTGAGTATACATGTATGGATCCAGATTTGGTGCATGACTATGGTTTTCTCTCTGTGATTCTTTGTAGTAAGACTATGAATGAATATGATAAGGTTACAACTATGTTTATATTAAGATCTCTTTTCGTATTATCTCGCATGTCTCTACTTTACTTTTGATCTTATATAATCATGAACCTTACTTGAATGATTGAGTATAGTTGTGGATTTACAACTTCTTAAGTTATTAAATCATTACGTGCTTCACTTTGTTATGAATGAAGGGGTATAAAAGTTGTTTTGATCTCTATAACTTCTTCATGTCCTGTTAAATCACTAATTCAAGATCATGAATTATGCCTTCCACTAAACTCACATAAAATAGATACTCAACTCCCTCTCGCACACCTCAAGTGAGCACCTAGTGCCCACTGGGTGATAGGCTTGTGCGCATGAGGTTCCCTTGTTCTTGGTGGGTGTAAAAATGACTACATTTTGGTTCCATTGCCAGGACGTCTTTTTGAAGTTGTAGTGGAACATGTCATACATCATGATTTGTGTAAAAAGTGATGGCAGAGCGCTTAACACTTGAAGGTGTCAAAGATTGGTTTAAAAGCATGGAGGACAAATTTGCTTAGAGATTAAATATTGGACTTGGGTTTGACACACAAAGATGGGTGGAAGACATTCTTTATCATGAGTTGTATGAAACCTTCTTCTGTTGTTTCCCAGTAGAGTTATTCAAATGGCTCTTGGCTTATACATCTAGATCGGGGTGGTGTTATAAGTCACACCCTTGGACCTAAGAAACATATCAGAACTTGCAAGATGTTGATCTAACATGGACCCGTGCTATAGATCATTGGTGGAAGGGAGTATTGACTAGCTACACTCTAGAATACGCCATTTCCATGTATTTCTATCCAGAAGTTACTGAGTTTGAGTTTTTGCGGGAGCCCAAAGGATCATTTCTACGTGCTATCCCCTTGGAAATCAAAATATTGATGGTAACCATGGGTTTAGAGGCATTTCCTATGGCTAGCTAAACCACTTTGGGTGCTTGGAAAGGAAGCCAGGTTGGGGAAGGATGGCTAATCTAACAACTGAAAAGGAAAGGGAGGAGAGACAACTCAAGTATAATGAAGTGCGTGAAAAGGAGATCGATAGAAAACATAGGATTACAAGTGGGTTATGAATCCAGACATGGTGGAAAGGAGTTGAGGTTCACGCGGAGGATGTGGAACCCAAACGGTTTGTGGTACCCCATCTTGGTAAGTGTGGAATAGAAAACCTTGTGGCTTCTAATGAGAGTTCATCATGTCAAGAAAGAAGAGTTGTTGGCATGCATCGACCCCACCTAAAGAATGGACCTTAGTGCTTGGCTTTTTCAAACAAGGGAAAAGTACAATTGATCCATTTGATATCATTAGAAGTAATGATTGGAACCCAGAAGATACAACTTCTCATTTGGGACTTCTATGGCTTCACACACTATTCCAGTATTTGGTGGAGTGTTTGGACAAGGCACGCATACAGCTGGTTTTGGAAGCACATTAGGAAGTGGTGGAGGAAATATGACTAGGAGTGGTACTAGTTCACAAACTGTCGGCACACAATTTAGTGGGATGACAGGAGTGTTCGATATAACAAACACATGCCCTATACCTAACACAGAAGGATCTAGAGGTGGAAGTGGTGGGGTTGGTGGCTCAGGATCTAGTGGGTCCGATGGAGGGGGAAACATCAGAGGAAACGAAGGGACTAGATCAGGAGGGCAAGGGCCTCAGCTACCTCCTCAAGTCTTTTTCAAGATGTCTCTACACTTACCAGATTACATTGGGATAAAAGATGCCGTAGAGCATGTGCATAAGTGTGATCTGCTATGGCGCATGAAGGGGTCACAACCCAGGATCGAAAGGCGATTCAATTTGTGACAACTTTACAAATACGCACACATAGTTGGTATAGAAATTATGACCCTCATCAGACTATTGTGGATTATACTTGGCTGATAAATGCGTTCTTAGCGAAATTCTACATACGAGTTTGAACAAAAGAGCATCAACTCTCTCAAAGAAATCCATCAGGGCATGACAGAGAGCATGAGGGAATATGATACGCACTTTAAAAATCTAATGTCTAAACTATCTTATGATATCCACCCTTCACAACATGCTCAGTGGTTTTTGGAGGGTTGATCACACCCTTTAAGAGGGATTTGTCTCATAAAACATTCATGGACCCGTGCGAAGCATTAGAAGCCACTTTGCATGCTGAGGTAGTTGGTAGTGTTGACACTAGTGTTAGCCCATTTCTGGAGGCTCAGATTACTACCATGGCTAAGCAATTGGAGAAATTATTTACCAACACAGTTCTAGAGACTCATGGTGGGATGTGGTGCATAGATTGTAATGTAGAAGGGCACACAAAGGATAATGGTGGGATATGTACTCGGAAGGTGGTGCACGCCATAGTGGTAAATTGTGAAATATGTCACAAGGACCATGATGCAAGTAGGTTCCCCTGCTACAAAGCACGAGATCTGTAAAAATGTATCCTATTATTACAAGATATGTACCTTAACCACACATGACACCAAGGATTATAGATTGATTGACTAGATTCATGAGGTAATTGATTTTGGTGGTGTGTGCAGATCGGTGGCATTGCAGCAGATTCCAAAGGAGATGAATGTCAGTATGAAGAGCATAGAGATGGAGATGCGTGTGGAAGAGGGTTATGTGGAGGATTTCATGGTCATGGTAACTATGGGGGAAGAAGTGAGTTCCCACATGGAACATGTTTTAATAGTGGATCCACACACCACTATAAGCACGAATGTCCAGATATTCTACAATGCTCCTAGTGTGGAAAAAACATAAGTACAAAGAGTGCTTGGATTTATATGAACATATGATTCAGTAGTACTAGAAGGATAAGGGCGCTACCATGGTGAGTATTAAGAAGGCTGACACACAATGGCTCCCACGAGTAATATGTGAATCAGAACTAGAGCCTGTTATGGTAACAACAAGGGTGGAGTCCGCATGCGCAAGGGAAGTGCCTAGGCAGAGACCTCTAGTTTTGAGAGAATAAGTAGTACATGGGAAGTATCCAAACCCGGCTCACTAGAAAGAAGTCTACCAGGAAACCATGGACGTAATTCAAAGTTTACAAGGGGAGATCTAATGCTTAAAAGAGAAAACTAGAAAAGAGGGGCAAAGGAGACCAGTAGAATCACCAAAGGATGAATTGGATGAGGTTAAGGAGGTGTCTAAACTGCTGAGGCAGAAGAATGTTATTCCCCTACTAGGAGCATGGTTTAGAGAAAAGGTACCATGCACTAGGGAAGAGCATAAAAGGAAGATCCTGCATGCAAACCTCCCATCTCACAACCTTGATTATGACAAAGAGATTACCTTGAACGTAGTAGTGGATGGATGGTTTCTTAGCAACATCCTCATTGACACAGGTGCAGAGGTTAATGTTCTCACTCTGGATTCTGGCATAAAATGAGAAGACCTACATTATAGCCATCTTCAAATGTGTTATATATGGAAAATAGGACAAAGGCAATGCCCATAGGTGTCTTGAAGGATGTGACAATTACCATTTAGAGGACTAAGTTCACTAGGGATTTTGAAGTATTGGTGCTCGCGAGGTCGATAATTTCCCAGCCTTACTTGGGAGCCTGTGGTGCTATAAGAATAATGAAGATCTCCAGTTTAACAAGGGGTACATAAGATTTGAAAACAAGGAAGAGAGAGTAATTATACCACTTGATGGAAATTCCACACCCTATCTTGAACCCCTTGGAGAGGAATTCCTAGAGATAATATATGTGTGCTCCATAATAGATCTAGAGACCATCCACCCTACTGAAGGATTCATCCGGTTTCATGATGCTCAATCTATCGGTGATACAACCAGTATAGCATGAGATAATTGGGTGCATGGGACTTAAGAATTGGTTGGGTGACATCGAAAGGATCAATGACTAGGGTAACCACAACATGTACAATTCGGCACTGGGAGGAAAAGCAATAGCCAAGTATTACGGGGATGCATACCACGAGGTCTTTTTAAGAGAAATGGAAGCTTAATGGAGGGAGGAAAAGCGACGAGGTATGCTAGGTTATGTTTTGATAGGCACAACAGGTGAGGTGGTGGGATGTGCATAGTGAAAGCTATTTGGAATGGCATGAAGTTAGGATTGTGCTCACCGTCATCGATTCTTGAAGAGAAACATACCCACTGCTATCAAGGATTACAATGGAAAATGACCTACCTCTTCCCACATCTAGGCATTTGAGAGGGTCTAGGGAGAAGGTACGGAAGATTTACCACCCTCCCTTTGGGTGCACAAGCTATATTAAACACTATAAGGATGTACACGTGCCTGGTACATCCATTCTAAAACTCACCGCTAGATGGGAAATTGGCAGGAGTTAGCAGCTGACCTGGTTCACACATTCAAGTACCGAAGTACCAAGCAACTAGTTGATGAGGCATTGCAGACTATCAAGTTCCTCACTCTAGGGGATTGCACCATGATAGAGGATATATTAGTAAAATTACTTGGTGGACCTAGCTTGGAAGCATGGTTCGAAGAAGAGGAATCGAGAAGACATACAATTTGAGCGCGCATGTCTTGAAAAAGGAGAAAGGAAAGATGGTATACGTTATTGATGGAGAGGAGATGGAAATCCGAATGTCAGCCATTTGGTTCGAACATATGAAGTAGTTGATAGTGTAGATGCATGTGTGTGTGTATCATGAACCACTCAAAACCAAGAAAGTTAGCATCAGCTCGGAGAAGGATCCCAAGGAAGCTATCATTAGGGACTACTGGTTAGGAAAGGAAGTATCAAAGATCATCGATCTCTTACAAAAATTCAAGGATTTATTCCCATGTAGATACCATGAGTTGAAAGGTATCCACCATTTATTGGGGGAAATGAGGATAAATCTGAAATATGGTGCATGCTCGGTCAGGAAGAGGCCTTACAGGATGAATCCCAACATGTGCGTAAGGGTTAAAGAAGAGCTAGGAAAAATGATAGCATCCGGTATCATTGAGGCTATGGAGGAATCCGAATGGATAAGTCCAATGGTGATCAACATAAAGAAGGATGGGTGGATTAGGATATGCATGGATTATAGGGAATTGAATGCTATTTGTATCATAGATCCTTTTCCCACCCCCTTCATTGAAGAGATTTTGGAAGGAGTTGTTAGGCACGAGGTCTATTACTTTATGGATGGATTCTCAAGATATCACCAAGTAAGTATTGCCAAGGAGGACCAAGAAAATACAACTTTCACCACTGAGTGGGGAAACTTTGCATACACGATCATGCCCTTTGGATTGAGAAATATGCCCACTTGTATTTTTGCGCATAGTGGTACAAGCATTTTAGGACTTTATCCATAAGTTACTTTAAGTATATTTGGATGATTGGATAGCGTATGGGTTGGTTAAGGACCATTTTGATAACTTGAGATTGATGTTTGAAAGATGTTGGCAGTTGAGGATTTCCCTCAACATCAAGAAATGTGTCTTTACAACTCCTTTTAGAACATTGTTGGGGCATATCATATGCAAAGAGGGTTTACTGGTGGATCCCGTGAAAGTTGCAGTTATTGTGGGATTAGGGGAGCCCACTAGCCAAAGTGCCATGTGTGGATTTATTGGACACACTAGGAACTACAGAAATTTCATTAAGGTATACACCAAGATCATCACGTCTTTGGAAATATTACTCAGACATAAGAGTACCTTTCAGTGGGGAGAAGCATAGTAGAGGGCATTTGACACTCTAAAAGAAAGGCTTATCACCACACCTATTATATGCTTCCCATCATGGGATAAACCTTTCCATGTCCACATGGATGCCTCTCTGTACAATAATGGGGGCCGTTCTTGCCCAACCAAAAGAGGGGATTGTTTATCACCCTTTGTGTTTTGCAAGTAGGAAGTTGACACCTGTGAAACGAGAATTATACAATGACCGAGTGTGAGGCATTGTCAATGATCTACATGCTCCACAAATTTAGACAATATCTACTGGAGACTCCCTTCATATTCTACACTGACCATATGGCCTTGAAGTATCTAGTAAACAAAGTAGTATTACAAGGGCACATATGTCGTTGGGTACTTTTGTTTCAGGAATTTGAATTCAAATTAGTGGTGAAACATGGAAAGAATAATTATGGACCGGATCATTTATCACCGATTGATTCGGGAGAGGATATGCAAAGTATTGAGGAAACTATGCTAGATGCGTAACTATTCAGGTTGTGGCATGCACCCTCGAAGTTAGAAGACATTGCTATTTTTCTCAAGGAAGGTGTGGCACCCGAAGGAATGGAAACATTGGAAAGGAAAAGGTTAGCCATACACGCCACACCCTTCATGTTGATCAATGGGGATTTGTATAAAATGGGCCGTGATTAGGTTTTGCACCGGTGTGTATTAGAACATGAACACACATCCATAATAGAAGAACCCATGGTGGGATTTTCGGAGGAAACTATGTGGGGAATGTAACCACGTGCAAGATCTTAGTCACTGAACTATGGTGGGAGACAATCCACTAAGATTGCATTGAGTTTTGTAAGGCCTGTGACCATCGCTAGCACCTCGGAAGACCTGGAAGAAGGGTTGAGATGCCCTTGTGCCCCATCGCTAGCACAAAACCGTTTGAAAAATGGGCAATAGATTTTGTCAGACCAATCTCACCAACTACGTGAAGGACTAACTCACGGTATATCATTACCGTGCATCGATTATCCGATAAGGTGGGTAGAGGCCATGCCCACTAAAGGATTGCATTGCAGCCACATTGCTAGATTTTTATGGGAGAACATTATTAGTAGGTATGGGTGCCCATTAAGTTTAACCAAAGTGATAGGGGCACTCACTTTCCAAATGAAACCATTAGGATTCATTGTGAGAATTCATGGTAGCCCATCACAAGACTACCCCTTATCACCCCTAGGCAAATGGGATTGTAGATGCATTCAAAAAAATCCTTAGTCACACATTGACTAAGATATGTGACGTGGGTAGGCAGGATTGGGATGAAAAGGTGTCAACAGTTCTTTGGGCATACAAAATAACCTATAAAAGGTTGAACAAGGCCACACCATTTCAACTGGTGTTTGGCATAGAGGCTATTCTACTGGTCAAATTTATGCTACCATCAATGCGTATAGCGTGCACACAGGAGGGTTATATGACAAGAAAGCACTTTGGAAGAGAGAACAGATGATTTGATAAAGTTGGATGAAAGGCACACACTAGCAAGATGGAGCCAAACAACTGAGAAGGCAAAGCAAAAGGCATGGCATGACCGCCATATTAAGAACAAATAGTTTGAGGTTGTCAGATAGATGGTACTGTTATATGATTCTAAATTTCTACGATATCTTGGAAAGTTGAAGGTGCATTAGTTGGGTCCTTATGTAATTTCATACATCCTTGATTTGGGCATCTTCCGATTACAAGCATTGGATGGAACAAAATTACCTAGATACTTCAATGGGAGTAAGTGAAGCCCTACTATAAATTATTCTTCTTGGTGTTTATAAATAAGGTAGTTTTTCTAGTTAGCTTAGAATTTCCTTTTATGATTTTCCTTTCTTATATTTTCCTTTCTTGTATGGTGGTAGGTAGCCTAGCCTTAAATGCATAAAAGTGGGAAAAGCTATAAATACAAGAGTGGGCATTTCATTATTTTACTTTACGAAAACAAGAAGAGTGATTTTATTTCAAGAGCTAGGGTTTGAAGACTAACTCATGTGAAGGAAAATCCCAAAACTTAAGCGCAACTGGTCTATTAGATCTACAAACTAGTGCAGAAGTGATTCATGGGTGTGAGGAACATTGTGAAGAAGTGTCGTGATTGAAGGAGAAAATTCTGAGATTAGGGTTTGTGTTTTAGGGCATGGGGCACACAGGAAAACATTCAAACAAAATCACAAGTTAACCTAGGAATGAAAGCAAGGGGTAAAATGACAGCCACAAAACTAGTTGATAAACCTACAGTACAATCCAAGAGGGGAAAGGGTAAGGGAAAAGGAAAGAAGAAAGAAGAAGAAATCCCCTTGGATACCAATGAAGAATGGTACTCGGAAATGTAATACCTAGATGGGGTTTTGCTGGGGCAAGAGTGGGAGTCCCACATCAGACAGATGCCCATGATTGACTACAATCACTGATCAAGCACAATCGCAAAGGAAATGGCACTAGAGCTGGTGCGCCCTACAAATAAATGAACACCTAACGGGATGCCAATCTATAGTGATGTAGTCAAGGTGAAAATGGAGAAGGTAGGGCTTCTCCAGCTTTACGAGTTACCATATTTTGGGAAGCCTGAGTGCTTGTACCAGTGGCTAATGACGCGTGTGCATGAATACTTCTTCTACTTCATAGGGTACAAAATGTGAATAACTCCCCAACTATTTTCACCCTTCGCAAGCCTCAACTACGTAGGGGACACACTCCTAGATGACCTCCTGGATGAGGAGGAAATTAAAGAAACCATTGCATCCTAGGAATATAAGAAGGGATCAAGGTACTATGACATCATGGATATCAGTGATCTGATGATGAAGATGGCCACACACCTTGTTTCAAGCTGAATGGACAAGAGAGGTGGACCCAGGTGAGCAAGCCCTGGCTGAATGTCTACAGGAAGGTCGCGGAAGGCACCGTGTACAACATCTCCCAGTACATAGCAGATGAGATCATAAGCAGCACGGAGAAGGGAGGAAAGATATTATTTGGGAACATCCTGTTAACAATTGTGTTCTCAGAAGTCGGGGTGTCAGATGCATCCGACAAGTTTGTATGGGAGTACCCCGATGAAGACCCTTCACCTGCGGAGAGGTTCTAGAAGTATACATGTGAATCAATGACAGGGGTGCACAAGGCACACTTGGATAAATGGTATACACACCTTAGGAACACATTCAGGGCTGAATGGTGGATCCAGAACAACTCCCCATGGCAACTGAAGGAGAAGTAGAGTTCATGGTATACCAACACTTTTGCATTGGCAGATTCATCTTGGTGGATGGCAGTTGGAGTCCATGGTGCAAACTCCCCTTCTCATTTACTACCCAATTTTTCCAGGCAGGAGTGAATAGGTACAAGGAGTCAAAGAAATTAAACCTTGACCTATCCACCCTTGACAGTGAACACAGGGAAATGAGAAAGAAGCTGGTCTACCTAGGGAAGCATGTGTATGTTGAAAGATATGTATCGCAAGATGTGCACATTGTAAGGCCCATGACCTTACCTATTGCTGAGAGCGATGCTGCCAGGATCTACCTATGCATAAGGCCAAAGTTTGAAAAGGGTGCATATGTGGAGAATGAGATATCCATCCCAGATGACCCTATTGGCAGAAAGAAGCCCGTGCCAAAGTGTAAGGAGAGAGAAGAGAAAGAGGAACGGAGGGCGGTGGAGGAGCAGGATGTAGGTACCACGGGGCCAAGTACCTACATCCGGAAGAAGAAGAGGACGGTAGTTAGGGAGAAGACCCCGAGCCACCATCTCCTAAGGAGCCCTCGGATGAAGAGAAGACCACATCTCCCGAGCCGAAGTCTTTAGTAGAAGAAGAAGAAGAGAAGGTAGAGAAGACCGAAGGCACAAGTGCCTTTTTAGGCAAGAAGAATGTTGGCGAAGGAGAAGAGCTGGAGGTGACCCAAGGGAGGATAAGTATAGATGACTCAGGGGAGGGAGGAGAGGAAGACATTGATGCATTCATCTTTGCATGGAGGAAGAGCACCCAGGGGGAGGAGGAGGACTCGCAGAGTGAAGAAAGGAGTGAAGGGGCAAGCACCAAGGAGCAAGAAATGCCCAAGCTCACCCAGGAGGAGATAGATGAAAAAGTGACAAGGGAGGTAGAAAAGATGATTGATGCCTTGGTTGATGAGGAGTTGGGGCACAGCGTGGAGCTCGTGCTCGGTGAGTTCAAGAAAGAACAAAGGGAGAAGAGTGGAAGTAGCACAAAAGGCCCAACTCTTTCAGTGACTGTTCCAAAGGGTGTGCACATGGGAAGTAAATGTGGAGGAAGGAAGATCGGTGATGGGGTATGCTAATGACCCTAACAAATTTTTGCACGTGTGCTTAGAGTACCGTGCCCACCAAGGAGCTCACCACCATGGAGTCCTTTGATCCTGAGGGTGGATACCCGTGCACAAGGAAAATGCTATCGTGGGCATTCGACTCCCACATTGATGAGCCTGAATTTGAAGTTAACCAAGAGGCAATACTAGAGCTCTCTGAGATAAAGGGGGTCAACCCCCTCATAAATGCATAACACTTGTTAGATGAGAAAGTGTGTAATGCACTCAACAAGGTCTCTGTGGAGGTAGAGGCAAGGATCTTCTGCAGAAATGACAAGATTAAAGCCTTGGAGGACCTATTGGAAAAGAGGAAGGAAGAAGTAGTTAAGCTGACAAAGGAACTCAGCCTTGAAAATTTGATCAATGCTCAACTACAATGGGAGTTACAGGAGGAGAAAGCTAAAGTGTGCAAAGTCTCTAAGAAGGTGGAGCTCATCTCCTAGGCTATTATCATAAAGCACCCAGACCTTAACCCTCCCACGCAAAAGTATGGTTCCTCCTGGAATGCCTTGAGGACTTGACTTGGATCCTCACCATGGAAAGGTAGCCTTTGGCCTTGGAGTCACAGAGGATATAGATGCATACTTGGAGAAGGAGGATAAGATGAAGGTAATCACACTCATAGCTGAATACAATAAGGTCTTGGCTGATGTAAGAGTAGCTGCACAAACCGCAGGGGTCACCTATGACCACTACATGGATCAGGACAAGGTGACAGGCATGCTACTGCAGGACTTTCGAGGTTGAGATAAAAGACTTTAGGGAGAAGAACAAAGGCAATAGAGTAGAATGAGAAAATATTTTAGCCAAGGTAGAAAGAAAATATGAAGCTATTGAGGCCCTTCAGGTCTCAATCAAAACACGGCTTAAAGAACTCTACAAGACCATTACAAGGAAGATGGATGCCTTGGAGGATCTTGCGAAGGAACTGGAAACTATGGTGGAGACCATCACCACAAAGGGGGAAGGGTTAACCTTCGATGAGGTGAGTGCATTGGTTGGAAACCTTTGCAAAAGGGCACAAGATGAGGTCAGCATGTGGGATACGCTAGAGGCCAACCTACGGAAAAATTTTCCCCTTCTGCTTCTTTAGGAAATTTTTCCTTCTATTCTTTCTCTTTCTCTCCCCCATTCTTTTCCAAGGCAAGGATTTGCATTTTTGTACTGAATTCTTTGAGAATATTCCTGAGGGTGGAGAACAGGTGAAGTGTGGGGTAATGTTGGGCCCCTTATATAGCTTCCAAATCTTAAAGGCATGTAGGCGCACACAACTAGAGGAAGCACACAAGTGAAGGTGTGCAGGGTAGAATTTGAAAAGGGTTCTTGGAGAACCAAGGACATGTGCCCAAGAAGCACAATTCGAGACTTAGCCATTTTTGGCCTTTTGGGAAGGACACAAGAAGAATGTGTTCCATGTGGATAAGGTTCCAGCCTAGCAATAAGGTGTCCTGGAAGGAATATACCTTGCGATAGGAATATCCAAAAAGCTAATCATGACATGGAGAGGCATGCACCCGGGGTGACCCACACCTTGAAACTTGGGGCCGATGATATGAGGTTGCATAAGAGTTTGTTAGAGATCGATGCCTATTTATATGTGCACCTTTGGTAAAGAACATAGACATGAGTAAGGTAGCAGAGCTCTACATAATTCTTGTGAGGACTATAGGATAAAACAGGTAGATGATTATAGGAAGAATGTAATGAGGGAATGGGGAATGAAAATTTCATCTTGTGAGTATACATGTATGGATCCAAATTTGGTGCATGACTATGGTTTGTCTCTCTGTGATGCTTTGTAGTAAGACTATGGATGAATATGATAAGGCTACCACTATGTTTATATTAAGATCTCTTTCTGTATTATCTGCATGTCTCTACTCTGCTTTTGATCTTGTATAATCATGAACCTTACTTGAATGATTGAGTATATTTGTGGATTTACAACTTCTTAAGTTATTAAATCCATTACATGCTTCACTTTGTTATGACTGAAGGGGTATAGAAGCCATTCTGAGCTCTATAGCTTCTTCATGTCTGTTAAATCACTAAGTCAAGATCATGAATTATGCCTTCCACTAAACTCACATAAAAGAGAGACTCGGCTCCCTCTCATGCACCTCGGGTGAGCGCCCAGTGCCCACTAGGTGATAGGCCGACGCGCATGAGGTTCCCTTGTTCTTGGTGGGTGCAAAAATGACTACAAAGAAACTCTAAGGAAGTAGTAAATTAAAATTGGCAAATGAGGTGCTAACAATGAAGAGAGCATAAGACCCAAAAGTGATGTGGGGAAAAAGTGATTGTCCTCAACTTAATAAAACAACCATATATGAAAATAGATTTGAATTTGTAGAAATTAGGTGAGGTAATTTTGAAACTAATTATGTGGAAGATAAAACTCTAAGGAATTTGGTCAAAAGTGAATATTTTTTTATTATACCATAATTACTAAAAAAATGATTTCAAATTTATGAAAACTGTGATAAAAATTAGGCAAATAAAAATATTTTTATCAATAAATACATAAAATCAAGAATATCCTCAAAATAATTTGAACATAGAACCGTTATGCTTGAGATATAGAATGAAAGGTGATTCAAAAATTGAGATCCCTAAAAAGAGACCCAAAGGGTAGCACGACCATGAGACCCTAGGGAAAATTGTAGAAATCAAATTTAGGGCAGGTGATAAATGTGAATAAAGGTTGAATATGAAAAAAATGTAGATATAAAACCCTAGGACAACTAGGGTTGGAAGAAAGTTCAAGATCTACAATTTCTTGTTCACAAAAATGTTTACACCCTAATAAGGTTTAACATGAAACATAATTGGTTTTAGTGAACTAGTACACTTTGAAGGATGTAAGGGTTAACAACATGTGGATATTATAATTAATTAAATTATCAATTTGATTTTCACAATCAAAATAATGCTTTATACTAGTAACTAATATAAAAACTTGAAAATATAAAGGAATGAGTGCACTTAGCTGATTACTAATGATTTTAGAAGGTTATGGGAAGATGGATGTAAGAATGTGAAGATATAGATAGGAATAAGCTTCATTTTGGTGACTATCATTGAAAATAGTATGGGGAAGGGTTGTACCAAATTTTCATGGTCGTACCATATGGTTATGCACCTTCTATATGGTCTTGGACATGCTTAGGATCTGGGATCTATGAATTTCGACAACGTTAGTTGTTTGAAACTCTTTTTTCTATCAAACCCTAGTTTAGGATCATCACGTAAATATATTTGAGTACTATAATCAACATCTCAAATACTAGTCATGGACAATAAATCATGCAAAAAAATTTATTTTGGTTGTGGGAACCCTCGTGCATCGCCATCATTGGCACTACCACGAAGATGCTTCAAACCACACATCATTCTTAACCTAGCATGTGATATATAAATGAATGCAACTAGATTGGATAACAATATTTGACCATACTTGAATTGAATTTTCTCTTACATAGAATATTTGGGAAGGAATGTTTGAGTGCTTGTAGATGAGATAGATTGTTGTCTTGTCTTAGTAAGAAGCTTCAAATATGTAGCAATTGTTGTCCTAATGAATATAGATGTGCTATTATGGGATTTAGGGAGCCTTGAGTTCCTTGTGTGAGAAGTGGGTATATCAATGTAGTTCCATAGGATGTCTAGGTTAGAAAATGAGGTAGTGTTTATTTGTTTATATAGGGATCCATAGATGATTTATTGATGAAAGGCTAACCCAAATGGATTATAAGACCCAACAATAGATATGAATTTGAAAGTAAAGTTTAAGGACATGTTAGACAAAGACCGTATAAGTCACTAAGAACCAAATGTACTATCATGATCAATCTGTATGGCCCTACCTAGGGAAGGAAAACATGCAAATTAAAGTTTGGGACTTGTTACTTGATGTTTTTTTATGGATTTTATGTATTTTGTTCTCAAAATTTTATGAAGTGTTAGTGTGGAAGAATATAAAATATAAACACAAGACCTATAAATATGCTAAGTGGGAATGGGAAAGTTGTATTTATATTAGCAAGAGTGTATTGTCAAAACTAGTAGTGTCAAAGAGTTAATTTCAAAATTTGAGTGTCTACAGTAGATTTATTGAAGATAAATAAGAGCAATGTCCATAGCATAGTTTTGTTGTAAAATATGTCAAATAGTTCCATGATGATATAGTAGTGATTTTCTCCTATTACATAGATGCTAAGATATAGATGTAGTTATAAGTAATGTGTTTAAATTACAAATTTTTAAACATAACATAAATTTTTTTATTAGAACTAGGTTCTTGTGTTCCAATGGTGAGAACACGTGAGTGCATAAAAGAATAAATATAACATATGTAAGATAAAATAATTCACCAATAAGGAAACCTTAAAAGATATCGACCAAGGTAGATACTTGAGGTAATGAGCTCAAACTACATTCCAAATGGTGAAATGGCTAAGATTAAAGTGAAACTAAAATTTAATAAGCATGTATTAGTATCATTTACATCAACAAGTATGATTCAATAATAATATGTGGAATTCCTAATAATAACTACTAAAGAGATTGAAAAAGGAATTAAAAAGGAAGAGGTGAAGACAAAATCTAAATTTCCTTCATAATTTGCCACTAATCATAACAATTAAAAACTTGAAAAAAATCTAAAACCAAAGATTTCACTTGTTGATAAGGTGATAGCCTAAAGACACTACCTTTCCATTTTAATACATTAAGGGACATATTGATGCAGTAATGGGTATTCTCTTTTATTAGATGACTATATTTTGGAAACATCTTATGAATAAGGGTAGACTAGTGACTAAAATTTTTCTTTAATTTGGATGATGCAAGATTTTTTATTTATTAATAGGTGAAATGGAAGCCAAGAAAAATTGTTATTCAAGAAATAGAAGTATAATTTCCTTGTTTCTCTTAAAACATTGCATTTAAATCCCATCAATATGTACTAGTGATTGTTACACCAAATGAAATGAGAAAGGAATACATTAAGTATTAGAACCTCTTTTAAACATTTTTTTTTGTGTTTTTTTGAACTAGATAATAAAACAAATGAATGTTTGGATGAAAATAATGACAAATTTAAGATACTATGATACAAAATTAGCATCGTATGACAAAACCAAAAATATATTGAGATGAATAACACTTTTGGGATTTATAGCGACATATTAAAATGGAGAAGTTAAGCTTAAATAGTTATAAGAAAAAAAACATGATTGTAAGTAAAAATCACAAAGAAAATAAATTGTTTCATTCATTAACCAAGTGATTGATAAATACTTCAACCCAAGTCCTAATGTATATTTTTACTAAGTCTTTAATCGTGTAATTGAGTGGTCAAATAAGACATCCAACATACATTGTCTAATTCTTGAGAGTAAAAATAAGATTCTATTACTCATGTAGGTGAGAACCGGTAATTGGAACTGAAACTATTAAATAAAATAATTTTCCATTAACTTTTCCACTATTTTTGTATCCAAGAAAAAACATTTCCTCAATTTTATTTATATCTCTTCCTTATGGAATCCATAATTGGAATTATGCTCAAATAGTGGTTGACATCAAACAAGATCAAGCCCTGTCTATAATATAAAGATTCATTTTTTTATATTCAAATGCTAAAAAGATTATTTTTTAAAATATATTTGAAGCCTATAATAAAGTTATAAAATGTAACCTAATACATGTCCATTGTCATTGAAAATAAAGAGTTTTGGAGAAATAAATCCTACTAGCCAATGAAGTGTGCCAATGAAGTGTGTAGATTGAAATTAATTATTGACTTTAAATAATCATGTAGCACCAGTCACCATTCCGTACAACCAAAAATATGGTCACAAAATAAGACAAAATTTTAGTGATAATTCAACATGGAAAATAATAGTGCAGTGCCTTTATAATATCAATGATCAATGTTGTGAGGTTAATTACATTTTAATGTGTTGATTTTTTATATCTAAAATCTAGATGAATTTTGAAAGAGTCAAGACTATAGAGGAAATTTGAAACTGAAATGAATCCTTGGAACTTGGAAAATTATTAAACTAGGAGTATTGCATGTGTAACCATCAATTTGTATATGATTTTTCTTTTTTGAATAATATACCACATGTTAGTGGACAACTAGTTAGTTGAATGCAAATTATTTTTACATTTTGATTTTAATTTCAGATTCACAGAGATTCACATCCAATTAATAGTGATCAAAAAAATATGTTTGTATTTTCAAATTGAAGTGACAACGAGCTCACTAAGTTGGAGATGTCTTGACATGCATTATTTAATTTGACCCTTCTTTTAACATTTTCAACTACAACTGTCCTTCTACATTGTTTGATATGCATATAGGTAGAAATTATCTACATTCCTATTTAATGACTATATATTGTATAAATTGCTACTAATCTAGTGATTTAATAAGTGGTCAAAAGAGCCTTTGATGAAATATTAAATTATTAATTATTCTAATTCCTTGACTTAACTAGTCTTATGATTAAAAAAATAGTAAACAAGTTATTGAACCAATTGGTTATCATGGAAGTAATACTATGGATCAATTTATGTTTATAAAGTAAATGTATATTGATTATAAATGGTAACTATATTGTCCGTATTTCATAATATGAATATATTATGATAATGAATGTGGATAGTAAAATTCTAGTTGAGATTAAAACGGGCATGGTTAACTAAATCATTATTTCCTTATGAAATATTAAGTTAACCTTCGTAGGTAAATGATATTATCATCTCTAAAATAAGAGAGTGGTTAGTAAACTAAACCTATCTTTGACTTGGTAACTTATAACTTCAATAAGATGACCTTACAAGAGGATAATTAATAGTTTACTCCATAACACGAATAAATTATAAAGTTGTGGGAAACACAATTAAATGAATTTAGGAAGTATTAAATAATACTTCATGACTATGACTTAAGTAAACAAGAAGTAGCTTAAGTCCCGTATAAATTTTCGTAAGACGAAATATGGTTGCAGTAGTAAACCTTAAATATGACGTAGATTGGATGTGATCTCACATCATCATAGAAATACCTTGACATAATACTAACTGGGGGTAGTTATGAAAGAGGGAAAGAGTCTGTAATGGAAGTAATTCATTTACGTGGTCTCTCCGTATCTCGTAAGAATCCAGAGTAAGTTATGGTTCTTTTTATCTATAAATATGGTCTTATACTGAGAACACACTTCCTCTTTCTTAACATGTTCACCTTCTTAAATAAAAATATCCAGATAAATATGTTGAGATAATTGTTTGGTGACGTAAGACTATATTCTTAAAATTTTGTGCGGTCTCGGGATAAGCTATTTATGCATAGCTAGACACTTTGGACAAACTAATGCAAATAGATGATTACATTGTTTGTTCACCATATCCTTACTTTATATATTTCAGATACCAAAATACAAAGATTGACTTTTGTGGTAGACATTTAAGGATGGAAACATAGTTTTCTCAACCTTAAAAGGTAAACATGAACATACTAAATATTGTACATTTAATCACGTAGAGTGGATTGAAGGGATACATGAATAAACCCTTCTCAATTACATAAGGTTTAAAAATGGAAGATTTATCGGATGGATCAAACCTACTAATAACTAGTTGTTTAAAATTGTTAATTGGTTTGTTATGAGTTAAATTTTTTCATACTTGTGATTGAACATGAAGATTAATTAAAAAATCTTCAATTTTTAGGGAAATAATTAAGGTGTTACATTTTGGTATCAGAGTTATAGGTTCTAGCTCTTGGAATTAATGGGTTTGTTATGATAATATTAATTTATTCATGTTTTAACATGATATAATGGTAAGAAGAATGAATAATGATGTTGCAACCAATTGCGAAAATCTTGAGGGAACAACTAATGAAAAATTTGATGAGACCCTCTTAGTTATCTAAGATACCCATAACCGGATTTCGCCTTATAACATCATGTTAGCGGTGAAAATGATGATCATGAGGAAGAACATGGAGATGAACATGAGGATGAACATTCCATGCAACATGATAGTGAAAATTAGTAAGATAATAAGAAATTTTGTATAACTGCTGAATTGGAAAAAGATATAAAAATAATCAATCCACCACGATTTGATGGGACTACCTTAGGGGATGGAGTAGAAAAATGGATGATGAGATGGAAAAATATTTTGAGATAAGAGACTTCTCTGAAGAAACCAAGGATATATGGGGTGCTTCTTCAACTCTCTCATGAAGCTTCCACTTGGTGGGACAATTGTAAAATAGAACTAGGAATTGAGACATCAACTATAACTTAGGAATAATTTAAAGGATAATTTTATCAACAAAGGATGCCCAATCTGTATTTTGACCGAGATAATGAGAAAATTGTAGAGTTTAACCCAAGGGAAACTATTAATAGTTGAGTATTAGTAATGCTTCACTTAAAATTTGGAAATTATTCCCCAATATCAAAAAGATGAGAAGTTTCAGATTCGTAAGTTCATTTTGGGCTTGAATCCTAGCATATGGGGTGAAGTGGATGTGCATAGACCATCTACTACGGAGGCAATTTTTGAAAAAGTTATAAAACATGAATAAAAACTTCGTGGGATCCTCATTTTAAGAGAGGAAAAATGTAAAATAGAAAGTAATAACTCACTTTCCTTTTCAAAAAATACATGGAAAAAGAGATTTTATAAAAATGAAAAACACGAAAAGAAAATTGTTGGAGATAAATGCGTCAGTAAATAACCAAAATGAAAAATAGAACATTTCTAGTTTTTAAAACAGATTTGAGAGGAAGGGACCTATTGGGGGATATTTTAAATGGCAAGGTGATCATTATACTAGTAATTTTCCCAAAATAACCAAGGGAATAATAAATAAAAAACAATAATAAAAGGTATAACAATGGAATTTTTAGTAAGACAAATATCGCCATGTATTTGAAAAGGCTAGGAATAAAGGTTGTATGCTATATGCAGTAAAAATAATAGATTCCAGTGAAGAAAATGAGCCAAAAATAGAGGATTTTCCTCTTTTAAATGAATTCAAAGATGTTTTTCCTGAAGAAATACTTGGTTTACCACCAAGACGAGAGTTTTAATTCATCATAAACCTCAAACTGGGAACTGAACCTTTGTCGAAGCACCATAGAAAATACCTAAAGTGAATTTGGTGGAGTTGAAAGCTCAACTTCATGAATTGTTATCTAAAGGATTGATCCACCCAAGTGTATCACCTTAGGGGCACTAGTAATCTTTGTAAAGAATAAGGATGGTTCTTTAAGACTATGTATTGATTACGAATGTTAAACAAGGTAACAATTAAAAATAGATACCCCTTGCCTAGAATTGATGATATTTTTGATCAAATGAGGGGTGCTTCAGTCTATTCAAAGATTGATCTACAATCTAGTTACCATTAGTTGAGAATTAAAGATGAAGACATCCATAAAACAACTTTTATAACATGTTACATGCATTATGAGTTCAACTGTTTTACCTTTCAAACTCACTAATGCACCTGCAACCTTTATGAATTTAATGAAAAATATGTTTTGGGAATACTTAGATTAGTTTTTTTAGTATTCCTTAATGATATACTCATATATTCAAGATATAAAGGAACATGATAAGCATTTAAGAACAATTTTATGATTTTAAGGAAGCATAAATTGTATGACAAGTGGTCCAAATGTACTTTTTATAAAAAAGTACAATATTTGGGTCACATAATTAGTAAAGAAGGAATTTTAGTTGATCCATCTAAGATAAGAGCTATTATAGAATGGTCAGCTCCTAAAGATGTGCATGAAGTTAGAAGCTTCATGGGACTAGCTGGTTATTATAGGAAGTTTGTTAAGGACTTCTCTAGAGTGGAAGGTCCAATCACTACCTTACAAAGGAAAAACAAGAAATTTTTTTGGGATGATAAGTGTGAAGAAGCCTTCAAATTATTAAAAGAAAATTTAACTTTAGCTCCAATCTTAAAGGTTTTGGATCCAAATGGGAATTTTACAGTAGTAACAAATGCTTCTAGAGAAGGATTAGGAGGAGTCCTTCAAAATGAACATGTATTTGAAAGTAGAAAATTAAAAGTACATGAACAAAATTATGCTCCACATGACTTAGAGCTTATTTCTATTTTGCATACATTACATGTTTGGAGGCACTATCTATTATGAAAATATTTTGAACTAAAAATAGACCATTTGAGTCTGAAATACATCTTTTCACAGCCAAATTTGAATGAAAGAAAAAACATATGGTTCAATTTTTTTCAAAGTATGATTTTGATATAAATTATATAAAGGAAAATAAAACCGCATATAGCAGATGCCTTAATTCGTAGGAAGTATATTTTTGTTATTGTTACTTTAAGAACCCAATTCAAAGATGAAGTTAGAGAACAACTTTAGTTAGATCCTTACTATCAACAAGTTAAAACAACACTAGAAAACAATCCTAGTGACAAGAGGTATGATGGTTTTAAATTTGAACATGATGGAATTGTATGATATTTTAGTAGAGTATATGTACCTTTAGGAAATGAATTAAGAACTAAAGTGCTTAAGGAATTTCATGATGCCCCTTATTTGGGTCATCCAAGAGTAAACAACTACTAGTTGACGTAAAAAGACAATACTTTTGGAAAGAAATGAAAACAGATGTAAGAAAATATGTAGCTCATTACTTAGAATGCCAAAGGGTTAAAGTGAAACATTTACATCAACATGACTGTTGTATCTGCACAATGTATGCCAGTATAAGTGGAAAGTATTTAGTATGGACTTAGTCCAAGTACTTTCCTTGTCCAAAAACAAAAATTATGTAATTCTAGCTATGGTGGATAAGCTCATGAAAGTAGCACAGTTTATACCTGATAATTAAAACAAATGATTCACCAAGTACTAGCAAGAAGATTTTTTGAAGAAATATTTAGATTGCATGGAATACTGGAACTAATCATATCAGATAGAGATCATCGAATGAATTCCATTTTTTGGCAGATGCTTAATGTGGCTTTAGGAACAAAACTGAATTTTAGTTCATATTACCACCTAGAAAGTGATGGACATACAAAAATGGTAAATCAAGTCTTAGAGGATATGCTAAGGATGTATTGCATGGATCAACAATACAAGTGGGAAGAATATCTTCCATTGGTTGATTTTTCATACAATAATATGTATCACTCATCACTAAAAATGGCTCCTTTTGAATCTTTGTATGGCAAAAGGTGTAAAAACATATCAATTGGGATAACATTGAAGATAAGGAAGTTGTAGGACTTGAAATGCTAACTAAAATGGAGGGAAAAATGAAACTTATCCATGAATGGTTAAAGGAAGAAGTAGATAGACAAAAGAGCTATGATGATTTAAAAATATTAGAAAGGAAATTTAATGTGTGTGATGAAGTATTTTTAAGAGTAAAACCCAAAATTAGTTCTACTACTTTTGAGAAGTCTACCAAGTTATCACCTAGATTTGTGGGACCATTTGAAATTTTAGAAGTTATAGGTCCTATAGCCTATAGGCTAGTTCTACCTCCTAAGCATTATCTAAAATTCACAATGCCTTCCATGTATCCTAGCTGAAAAAGTATGTTGTTGAACTAACTCATATAATAAATTGGGATTAATTATAGGTACAAGATCCCGAGATCATCACATTTGAACCTATAATGATTTTGGAAACATGTAAGTTGTAGCTAATAAATAGTGATATTTTGAAATGCAAGGTATAATGGGACCAGTACTCTGAAGAAAGTGTAACTTGGGAAAATATGGAGGGCATGCAAGTTACTTTTCCTTTTTGTTTGATCAAATTTAAAAAAGAAAAATATGTTTATTACTACAGCCTAATTTTAAGTTGATGTATTAATGACCATCTAAGTCATGACTATTTATCAAGTTATAAATTACTCTTTTATCAAAAAAATTTACTGGTTTGAAGAAATTAAACCAATTATCATTTTTTCTAAAATTATTGCTTGTTGTATTGGTTAAGTGTTTATCTTTCTTAAATGCATGAAATATGTCATTGGGATGATGACTCATTTTAGGGGAAGTATGTAACATTCAACCCTTTCAAGTCCTGAAAATAATGACCATATAAAAGGTCAATAGACCATCAACTTGGTTTAAGAAAAAATAATAACTGAGAGTCTTAGCTCGCATACGACATTTTTGTCACACACACACACAAAAACTAAGTGTATGTTGGATAATAAAGGTTTGATAATGATAAGTCTTCAGAAGGTTATAATTTTATTCGTGATTTCTCTCTTGATTGGATTCTTCCTTTGAATTGTTTTTTAGATTAATTAGTACTAACTATGAAAAATATGTCTATAAGTTATAACATAATTTTTGAACCTTCATTATATATTGTTTTATTTAGGGATTTGTTGCATATAATATGGGTGACATGTAATAGTGTTTCGCGTAAGCTTATGGGATAAACATTGTTTTTATATTTGTGTGTGTTAAGCATAACCCTTACTTGGCTAGTTCAAATGAATTGGATGTGCTTGATCATTGGGACCATGAATTGGAAGTGATTTTTAAATTTGTCTTAAACCACAATTCATTTTTTTCTAAAATTATTGCTTGTTGTATTGGTCAAGTGTTTATCATTCTTAAATGCATGAAATATGTCATCAGGACGATGACTCAGTTTAGGGGAAGTATGTAACATCCCACCCTTTCAAGTCCGAAAATAATGACCATATAGATGGTTAATAGACCGTTAGCTAGTTTAAGAAAAGTTAATAACAGGAGTCTTAACTCAATGACATTTTTCACACACAAAAAAAAAAAAAAACTAATTGTATGTTAGATAATAAAGGTTTGATAATGATAAGTCTTTAGAAGGTCATAATTTTATTCATGATTTCTCTCTTGATTGGACTCTTCCTTTGAGTTGTTTGTTATATTACTTAACACTAACTATGAAAAATATTTCTATAAGTTATAACATAATTTTTGGGCCTTCATTATATATTGTTTTATTTAGGGATTTGTTGCATATAATGTGGGTGACATGTAATAGTGTTTCACATAATACTATGGAATATATATTGTTGTTATATTTGTGTGTGTTAAGTATAACCCTTACTTGGATAGTTCTAATAAATTGGATGTGCTTAGTCATTGGGACAATATATGTCGTGTCTTTGTTATTTTGGTTTTTTGAATAGTGGACGGATATACTTGGCTTTCTTGACATATTTAAAAAGAAGAATTAATAACATGGAGGAAATATGGGATGAATGCTATTAAAACTATGATTTTTAAAGGAAAAAGCGAAATTGGGAGGAGTACATAACATGTAAGAGTTATAAAGAAAAGGATTTAGGTTTATTGGCATGTAATACAAATGTAAATTTTTGGGACTGGTAAGCTTCCCTGAGAACCCAACCTAAATGTGGTTTCATCCTTTCCTTCTCTCTCATTTTTCATTTGAATTTTTTTGTCATGCTACATTTAGGGTTATGTAGATAATGGAATTTATTCTCCACTGTGCTTGTTTTGTGGCCATGAATATGATTGTGAATATGGATATAGTGTGAATCCATTGCAAAAAGGAATGTTTCAATATTAGTATTGTTATTTTGATTTTGGGAGAAGATTTAAGAAGAAAAGGAGATGAGTTGAGCAAGAAGGAGATTATAACGAGACATGTAATTATTTCTCATATCCTAAATCTTAATCAATTAAATTGGTAATAACATTATGGGTATTTTGTAAGTTTTCTACGTTTTTGAATTATCCTTCATTATCTAGGTATGCATATGGATATTCATGATTTGTTTTATGAATTGGAAGAGTTTATGTGTTTTAAGGCAAGACGTTTTTAATATGGTTTCTAAGAATCTGCTAGATGGGTTGTAGCATACTATTCTACGTTGATTTTGAACTAATTATTTTGATTTCATATTGAAATGGTAAACAATTTTGTGTGTAAATGATAAATTTCATATGGATTTGTGTGAATAAATTGTTTAGTACATGTAAAACTATTATTGTGGATTGTATGTTGATATTTCATATAGATTTGTGAGAATTATTATTATAATGAAATTTGGGTAAACTTATTTTGTGAGTGTATATAGAACTGTGTTCTGGTTTGCATATTTTTAAATGAGAAATAAATTCAAATACCTAGTTGTATTTCATCTTAAGGATGTGCATTATTATTTTCTCTCTAGATCTTAGATCCTTGGCCAGATATTAGACTATCTTTTCTTTTGAGTTGAATGTATATATGTGGTATTACAGTTTATATACACCCATAAAATGCATGCGTGTTAAATATTATTGTATATTTAGATACCATATTTAGTAGATCTGGTCAAATACAATCCTAATGGGCTTGTGTATGAAGGAATTATTACATGTATGCATGCATACACTTTGATACCAAAACTAATTGTGTTTTATTCTCTTGTATGGATATGCGAATAGGTAGAATAAGAGGTTGTTGGTTATTTATTTGTTCTTCTAGATCTGATTCCGTTGCATGGTATTAGGAATGTTATTTGTTCCTTAGATTTTGAATATCTACAAGATATACAATAAGATGTTTGCATTCTCTCTCGTGCGTATATTTACTTTGTAGATAATTAGTATTTAAGTTGTGTGCTCTTATAAATTGTAATGTCGTACTCCATATTGTAATTGTATACAAATTGGTTTTTTTGTAAACTAAATTTGTTAAAATGATTTAATTAATATTAGTATGTAGTCTTTTTATTATCCAATGTAGCTATGTGTGCTTTGAAACCTCATCCATACAAGTCTAGAAGCTCTAAAGCGCACACGATGCTAGTTCCCTCCATTTTCTTAGCAAGATGTTAGCATACATAATTAATAACCATAACAATCATTCATACAAGAAGATACATCATACCATGTCAATTTAACAACACATATAATAAGGAAATCATTCATAGATAATGAATATTAAGATCGAATACCCATCAAGCCATGTTTAGACATAGAGATATTTGCAATCCATACACAATTATCCATTATAACCATAATTCATAACATAACATAGAAGCTGAATACATTACAATCCATTACATCAATACGTTGAACCTGCACACACTCCTACAGACTCAAGAACACACCTACATCAAGATCTCCCAAGCTCTTCACTCAAGAACTATAAAACTCTAACTCAGACTAGACTAATCAAGGATGTAATACCGATATATATATATATATATATATATATATTTCCCTTCACCGCCTACATTCACTTTCCTAATAATAGGTGTTATTACAATAGCTTGCATGCTTTTTACAACCTGTGATAATAATAGACTAAGCTACATGCACATAATGCTTTAATCCCTATTTTTAGTCTGCTTCCATGCACTAATCTATTCTTAGTTGCATGTGATTTTCCTAATTGTATCCTGTTAGAGAAATGATGAGATTTATAATTAACCAATTATAGATCCACCATTAAAATGCCGAATATTATAGATTATGATGTATAGTCAAATTAAACACAAATTTATCTTATTAAAGATAGAAAATTACAGAGCTTAGATAATATGAGATGAAAGAAAATACAAGAAAGTAAAATGAGATAGAGAACACGATATTTAAGTGGGGAAACCCAAAGAAAAAACCCCACTGATAAAAAAATGTCTTGTATTAAGAATTTATAAGAATTTCACCCAACACTTCCACTTCGCTCCTCGGTCTCATAGAGATAATTACAGACCTATGTATCAAAATTATAACAATTTGTATATACAAATAGCTATGATTATAATGTCCTAATAATTATCTCTTATCTATATTAATCAGTACCAATCCCATGCGGGATCATCCTATATATATAGTATGGGTGAAGGGTCAAGCCATTTCACTCTATTCAAAATTTTGAAGACCGACTAAGTTTATTTCAAATAATTTTTTTAATAAAGGGTCATAAGTAGTGGTTTATCAAATGATATCCCACGTCAAGTTATCAACCTCAAAACCCCCTTAATGTTAAGTGGGGAAACATGTAAACATGTTTTCCTTAAGCCATAAATTAACTTGTGATTTAAGAAACTAAAAAAACTTTATTTCTGATTTGTAGTTTTATGGTGCACTAAATCGAGTCTTATGGATTTTTTTAACTCCATAGTACACTACCGCAGTGTCTTGTAGACTTATGCAAGCCATGAACAACCGAAAATGCATAGTAGATTTTAGTGAGACCATGAGACACTATTTTTCCACGATTCAAAATAGTGTTCCAAGGTTTCCATAAAAGATGTAATACAAAGGAACATATAAAAAAACATGCCAAATTACCTTTTTATACAAAAGGATTTATAAATCCATAAATCATCAACGATGATTTAGGCTAGCATGTAAACAAGGGAAATCCTATAGATATTCCCATATAGAAATTATTAAGACAAGTTTTTACATATGAAGACTTACATCAGATTATGGAGCCTTTTATAAACTAAGGCATACCATAACTAAAGCTTCGCTAGGATTTACAAGTAACTTCACATAGTGTGACACATTTACTTATTATAAAATGGAGGAAATGTTACAATTTTACAACAACAAGTTTATAACAACCATTAAGAGGTGGCATTTTCATGCACACTCCCCCTTAATGAAAACTCTGAAAGGCCTAACAAGGCATGAAACTTGCAAAACTTCACAACACACAATGGCTTGGTGAAGATATCTACAACTTGATCTTCAGTTGAATAGAACTTGAGATCAATATCACCATTCAAGAATTTTCTCTAATAAAGTGCATATGAACTTCAATATGCTTTGTCCTTTAATGTTGAACTAGATTCTTTGCAAGATAAATGTAACTTTGGCTATCACATAGAAGAGTAGTGCTCCCTTTTATGCCCATATGCAGTTCATCCAATAGTATTTTCAGCCACATAGCTTCTTTTGTAGCTTCCATAACACTTTTATACTCTTCCTCAATAGAAGATATAAAAATTGTTGGTTGCTTCTTACTACTCCAAGTGATGGAACCTGCACCAAACTTGAAAACATATCTAGAAGTATACTTTATATCTATAGCATCACCAACATGATCAGAATCATAATAGCCAAATAATTGTGCATCATTACAAGAAGAATAAAACAAACCATAATTAATTGTTCCTTTAATATATTTCAAAATTATTTTTTCCATTTTCCAATGATCCTCATAAGGATCCTACATAAATCTTGAAACTAATCCTACTACATAAGAAATATTAGGTCTAGTAATAGTCAAATAAATTATACTACCAACTAGCCTGTCTATACGAGTAGGATCAAATTTTACACAAGCTGGTTTAGGATCTATCTTTACAACAACTTAAATAGGAATGAAAATATGCTTATCATCAATCGGGTTAAATATTGTAAGAAAATTCACAACATACTAAGATTATGGTGCAACAATAGACTTATGATCTTGAAATATAACCATGCTAAGAAAATGAGTTAAAAAACCTAAATCAGTCATCTCAAACCGTTGTTTTAACCTTTCTTTGATTCTAACAATTAAATTTCTATCACTAATAGTAATCAAAAGATCGTCAACATAGAGAACGATAATGATAATATGATTTTTTTCAAATGTAAAAAATAAATCATTATCAGAACAACAGTTAGAGAAGTCAAGATCTTGAAAGAAATTGTTAAGTTTAGCATACAAAGATCTAGGATATTACTTAAGACCATACAAAGAGTTTTTCAACTTAAAGACATAAAGTTCCTTATCAGGTTCTTCAAAACCTTTAGGCTAACTCATGTAGATATATTATTTTAAGTCACCATTTAAGAAAGTATTTTTAACATCCATTTGGTTAATCTCTCAACCATATTGGGAATCCAAAGCAAGAAAAAGTCTAACAATTCTCATCTTAGTTACAGGAAAACAAATTCTCAACATAGTCAAGACCAGGTTTCTAAGTGAAACCACGAGCTACCAACATTGTCTTAAACTTGTGAATTTCTCCTACAGAGTTATACTTGATCGTGTACAACCACCTAGATCCTACAATGCTTTTTTAGAAGGAGGGACTAGTTCCCAAGTGTTATTTTTAATCAAAGCATTGTATTCATATTTTATAGCCTAAATCCATCTCTCATCATGAAAGGATTCTTTAAAATACTATGGCTTGACCTCATAGAGGGTCATCAAGGCATGATAATAATGCTAACTATGAGTTACTTTTCTAAGATTAACATGATTGGACTCCTTAACAAGAATTTGAGCCCATTTAAGAATCTCGGGATGCAACACATCTTGAGATGACCCCCTCAATCTCCATCATATCTAGATAAGGATAATTAGCCCCTTGAACTTATGTTTCTATAATGTTATGAGAATGATTATCAAGCTCTATCTCGGGAGAAGCTGAAGAGGGTTCATGAGAAACATCATCGAATGTATTTTATAAGACATGAATATTCTTGTTATCTACTATGCCATGCTTGAAAGGATCATAAAATCTTAATCCTTTATTTCTACAACCATATCCAATAAAAATACAAGAAAATGAGGTTAGATCAAGGTTCTTCCTATTAAATTTAGGAATAAATATAGAAGCAGGGCTACCAAATATTCTTAAGTGAGAAATATCTAGTTTTTATTTGTCCATACTTCATGAGGAGTAGTTTGATGAAGAGATTTACTAGGCATTGTATTAATAATATAGAGAATAGTGTTCATGGTTTCGCCCATATAAACTTAGGCACATTAGAGGCATAAATCATAGTCCTATCTAGTTCTAATACAATCTTATGCTTTCTTTTTGAAATGCCATTTTACCGAGGGGAATAGGGAGTAGTCAACTCTCTTTGAATCCCAAATGATACACAAAACTCATCACATTTTTTTTTGACATATTCACCTCCATTATCAGTCCTAGTCATTTTTATTTTTTGATTAGAAGCATTTTCAAGTAAAGCTTTAAAATATTGAAACTTAGACACAACATCAAACTTATTCTTAATAAAATAATACCAAGTCATTCTAGAGAATTCATTAATAAATCAAAAAACATATAGAGAACCAATGAGAGAAGGAACTTAAAGAGGTCCTCTTACATCAATATGAATCAGTTCTAATAACTAAGAAGAATTTGGATCATGATGCTTGTGAAATGATTCAACATGTTTCGTACCACGTAGGAAAATTTCACATATTTCATGATCGACTTCATCTTGGGAAGACCAACAAAAATATTTAGTCTAGACATTTCATACAAGCTTTTAAAATTTACACATATAAGTATTTCATGCAAAAGTTCAATATCATTCCTAGAAGAGGAAGAAAAATGATATTCAGACACAAAACCAACAAAGATATACAAGCCATTTTTCTAAATACTATAAGAAATAATATTATTGAATTTATCTTTCACATACCATTTATCTTATAGAAAAACAACTTTACAATTTTCTTTAGTTAGCTGAGAGCAAGACAAAATATTATTTTTGAATTGAGGAACATACAAGACATTTCTAATTACACCATTTGACAATTTAACATTGCCATAAATTTCATATCTAATGATAGAGTTATCTCTTAGATAGATATTTTCCTCACATTTAACTACATCTAAGAGGATACTAGGAGTGCAAGTCATTTTACTAGAGGCATCACTATCAAGAATCCATTCATTTTCATTTGAAGTGAAAGGTCAAGATATCTTTGGTTTATTATTCTTTATTCTACAATCAGTCTCTTTATGTCCAAATTTTCCACACTTGTTACAAGTTCCATTAAATTTGAATTTAAATTTTTGACCATTTTTAGCACAATTAGGCTTAGGATTTGATTTGAATCTTGATCTATTATTAGAATTTTGATTAGGATTATTAGTATTCCTATTATGAGAAGATTTATGATTCGAGAGAAAAATTATTGAGAAGGATTTTCTTTTGAATCAAAATTATCCATTACACACTCTTCTTGAATTAAAAGAGAAGACATGGTGTCTAAATTAGGTAGATTATTCTCATTCGATACTTAGAATTAAGAATAGAGATATAATTTTTGAACTTTTCATGAATATTTATCTAAATAATGAAGTATAGAAGCTTATCTTGAAACAATTCACAGATTACATCCATCTAATTGAGATTTAATGTTCTTAATTTTAGCTAAATAATTAACTATTTTCTCATCCCCTTCATGGGAGTTGTAAACAACTCTAAAAATAGCTTAATTATCTTAGACAAATGACTACCTTCATGCATAGTCTCTAATTTCTTCTAGGAATATATGATTAAGTCCATATGACCTATATGCCTTAAAAATTCATCTTTTATGCTTTGTAAAAGATGGATAGAGCTTCCTATGATCTCTAAGAAAAGGAGCTAAAGTTTTCGGGGGTTACATGTCTACTAGTGGGTCGTTTTTCAACATCTGTTACAAGATACCAAATCTTCCTAGCCATAAAATAAGATTTTAATCAAACTCTCTTAATGTTATAATCAGTTCCATTCAATAAGCGAGACTTATCTAAAAAAACTAGAGAACTTACCATTTTTAGATTAAGAATGCAATATTCTAGAAACCCTTTATTCATATCAAATGAAGAATTTGAAATGTTTATAAACATTAAACAAATGATAACAACCTCCATGGAAAGTGGATCTAATCTACTAACTATGAAAAATATGTAGACAAAACTTATTACCCCTAACTAATCACCTCTGGGAACATCCTGGAAGTAGTAAATTAACAATAGCATAACCCCCACTAATCTAGGGATGTGACAACTAGATAATAGCTAAATAACAACTAAGTTAAAGTAATTAAATTTAATTACTTTAACATTACAACTTAGTAAATGATAAATTAACCTAAGTTTATTCCTAACATCCCCCTTAATTCATCATGGTTTGAAGTGAATATGAGAGAAAAATCTAAAAATAATATGTTTACATGAAGTAAACATTTATTAGCACACACATGCTAAAATAAACCTATTATAAGGTGAATCAAATAACTTTATCATTCCCCCTTAATTCATTATAGTCTCTTTAGATCTCATTTGATCGGGAGTAGATAGATAAAGGTGCTTCCTATGAATGGCGTGAAAGAGATGGAATAGGCTCAAGAATTATCTCTAGATGTTTGAAACTTCTTTTGGGTTGGAACGTGTGCTTGAAAAATAAACGAGTAGCTCGAACATTTCAAAACCTCTCTTGGGATGGATCATAGCTCAAATTTGGCATTGACACGAAAAACTACCCTCCATTCACTTTTCTCTAATCCACAAGGAATACCATTGTTAAACAATCAATGAATAATTTTCAGGTCTTTCATCTTTCCCCCTAAATTATGAGTTAAAAGAGAATACAACTATCTCCATGAGAATTAAAAAAGGTTTTGGCACTTTATAATTGTAGTGTGTTTACAATTCTGTCTCTTCTTTTGTGGAAAAATTCCCTTTTGGGATACATTTTGAGTACAAAATTACAATTTTTCTACCTTTTTACACCTTATTCCATTGAAATTTTTACAAAAAAATATTCCACCAAAATCTCCTGAACCAACTCTATCAATTCCATGTTGGAAAGTAGAATTTTATAAAAAAATCAATTTTTTTCGCTTTACTGAATGAGAGTTATGACACTTTTACTGAAGGTTTCTTTTTGTGTGAAAAAAAGTTCTCCCATGAGGCAATTTTTTTTTAAAATTTTTGGGATCTTTGGCCTCTTTATCTTTACAAAATTATCTCAAAATCAAATTTTAGATCAATCGAGAAAAATATTTTTTTGGCCCAATTAGGTGTTTTATCTCTAAATTTAGTGTGGGCTTTAGTTATAGCTAGGCCACTTAGTAGGGTTTTGGACTGCTAAATCTGACATTACCCACTAAAAATTACTCCAAAATTTTATATAGCAAAATGGTCTTGTGAAGGTTGGGGTTGAACTCTTAACCTTTCAACCCCAAATTTGTCATACTAGCCAATTGAGCGCTTATAACACTTATGGATACAAAAGTAAGAATTTGTATTTTAAATTTTTTAAAACTGCCCTTACCTTTTGAAAGTAATGTGGCTACATATAGAAGGGCCACATGGCACTACCGGAGGAGAGTGAATTTTAGGTTTTGGAAAATTCCCAACACTTACCTCTTCCGCTTTGTGGTTGTTTATTGTGTGGCATTTGTCATTGTCTACCGTTGTATGTTTTTATCTCCTCCACTTTTTTATTTATGCGCAGTGGATTTGTGAGCATCTAGTTTCTTTGATGGTCCGATTGGATTGCAGAGTGTTGTGGATGTTTATGTTAGAATTTGAGGATTCTAGTAAATACAAATTTAATCAACTTACATATTACATAATGTTATAATAAATATTTAAATAAAGATTACATCATAACATAAATAAATAAATAAATACTTACAGGAAATAAATAACACAGGTGACACAGTATTTATAGTGGAAAACCCCAATAGGGTAAAAACCATTTTGAAAATAAATTTTTACTTTAGATAACTTATTTTACATCTAATAAGATCACCTCCTCCTTTCAAACCCTATTTACAAGGATAAAACCAAATCACTTGATTTGCACACGTTTGATATATTTCTCAAATATATCAAATAAGGCCTAGAGTCATTTTCATATAAGGTGATTAGGTATGTCTCCCAACCAACATTTTCAACCTAAAATGGTTGACATATACACCTATGTTTATAATATTTAATATTAGAAATATAATCATTTCATTATATTAAATATTTAACCTAAAGTATATACCTAGGTTAGCATATTTAATAATAGAAATATAAATATTTCATATTATTAAATATTAACCTATATATTAGTGATGGACCCATATACATTAAGGGTTGGCCAGACCACTTAATCATTATGTTCCAACGCTCCCCTTAATATTAAGTGGGATAACATAACATATGCCAATAGATTACCTGCCCGTGGTACACTATAGGATTTACAATCCTTAAACCATAAAGGTTTTAGGCTAACATATCGATTGAAGGAATTATAACACCTTCATCATACTCAATTTACCTTTTGGTACAAAAGGATTTGGAATCCCAAAGATCATCCCATGATCAATGGCTAAGTATGATTTGTGAGTTTTACATGTTCTCATTGGTTCTCATAAAAGGTTATTAAACCCAAGCATATATGAGCCTTTTACAACAAATGAACTCCTTAACAATATGCGTGTACTGGATGTTTACACGTAAACTCAATAGTAGTAAAGAGTTTACTAAAGACCACCTTTAAGATATTTCTACACTTATTTTTAAAAAAGAATCCGAGGAGGTATACATGCTCGAAGGTCTTTTTACACTTGCCTGAAGGTCTTTTTTACACTTGCCCAAATGTGTTTTACAAATTCTGAAGGTATTTTTACAAAAACTAAGTTCCATTAGGAAGTGACATTTTCATGCACACTCCCCTTAATGGAAACTTCGACAATCCAATATTTTCAAGAAAGTGACAAAACTTTGCAAAGACTCGGGGAATTCGTGAAGATGTCAAAGAACCTATTCTTGATCAACACGAACTTGATATTTATGGCATACATTAGTACCTTCTCATGGGTGAAGCATATATGTATCTCAATGTGCTTCATCCTCTGATGTTGAAATAGATTATTAATCAAGAGTAATATAACTCTGGCCACCACATAAAAAATGAATACTTCCTTTAACTTCCATGTGTATCCCTACCAAAAGCCACTGCAGCCACATGACTTTTTTACTTCTTCCATTGTACTTTTATGCCTTAATAGAAGAAATAGAGACTGTTGATTACATTTGTTGTTCCAAGTAATGGTTTCTACACCAAAAAAACTGAACATATATCTAGTATATTTTATAACACAACATCAATATGGTTAGAATCACAAAATCCATATAAGATAGCATTTTCATTCTTAGTATAATGAAACACATAATTAATTGTTATTTTCAAATATCTAATTTTTTTTTTTTTAAAATTCTAATGATATCTAACAAAAGGTTCCTTCATAAACCATGAATTAATTCCTACGTATAGGAAATATCTCGATCTAGTTATAGTTAGATAAATCAAACTATTAACTAACAACATATATAAAATAGGATCAACCTTTTTCATATGCATATTTAGGATCAATATTTATTCCAACTTCCATTGAAGGAGAAAATGGTTTACAATCAATCATAAGAAACTTTTTCAATAAAATGGTTGCATATTGTGTTTTGAAAAATAACAATAGAATGAAATACAATTATATAAATAACATGATGTGAGAGATCTAACTCATTCATTTCAAAGTACTGCTTCAATTTCTCTTTAATCCTATGAATTAAATCAGATTTGTCACCAAACATAAGAAAATTATCAACACATATACATATAATGATAATATGTGAGCCTCATTACTTAATGAATATATCATTGTTAGAAGAATAATTAACAAAACCTACTTGATTTAAAGAAAGAAATTTTTTTCACATACCAAGCTCTAAGACCTTGCTTTAAAAGATAGAATGATTGATCAACTTACAAACATAGTTTTCTTTACCAGTTTCTTCAAATCCTTTAGGTTGAAACATGTAAAGTTATTCTTTTAAATCACAATTCAAAAATCATTTTTCTTATCCATTTGGTGTATTTCCCACCCAAATTGAGCGGCAATTGCAAAAATACCCTAACAAGTACTCATTTTAGTTATAGGAAATGTCTCAACATAATCAATACTAGGTTCTGATTGAAACCTCTAGTAATAAGTCTAGCTTTATGTTTGTTAATACTGCCATCAACATTATATTTTAATTTGTATATCTACATAGACCCTATAATAATTTACGCCTCAAGTTCATACAAGTTAATTAATGCATGGTACATATGATGGCTTTTGGTCATTTTCCTAAGATTAATAGGATTTGAGATTTATAACATAGATTGAGCCTAATTTAATTTCTTATCTAGGAAGATAATTTTTTAGAAACATCTATAACATTAAAACATCATCATGATCATTTACTAAATCGAATCAAAACCATCATTTAAAATCATTTAATGAAGTAACTTCAAGAGAAGAAGACAACACATATAAACCTTTCACTAGATTATCTCTAGACATTTCATATAAGCTTTGATAATTAACATGGCATAACCTTTCATGCCATAGTTTTGAATTATTCAAAATTTGAGAAATAAAACAAGATGTAGAAGAGAAATCATCAAAAATATATAGACTATTTCTTTGAATTCATTGAGTTATTGTACTCTCATTACTATCTTTGATATACCAAGTATCTTTCATGCATGGATTCTAGTTGTGTCCATACCTCTTTCGGATATTCAATATTACCAATTGTAGAAGGTACTCATCATTCACATTGCGTAAAATCATTGAAAGGGCCTCCTACATTCATTGCGTAAGAATGTATTCATATTATTTCTGATTCTTGATGACCGAGTGGGAGAAACCTCGAGATCTAGAAACAATCGTCTAGAGTTTCTTCACCATAAATTTTGTTTTGACCTAAATGTTGTAGTTGGTTTTATTTAAGATTTGATTTTTTTCAAGACGAAGTACTAGACACCAATGTTTTCCTAAACTTGTAAAACACACCTCATTATATTATACAATATACCACCTAGTTAGATACATTTTTATCGATAATAAAAACAACCATTTTAATAAAATCATATCTAAATTTTATAGATCGAAAGAAACTATTTGATAATAACTAATTATGTCATTACAATGCATACTAATTACCCTCCCATGATTAAAATAATAACCCACAATATAAAAGGCTTTGCATTATACCCCACATTTATTAAAAATATTTCCGACTATATAGAAGTGAAGAAGAGACCCCTAAGAATTCATAACAACTTCAAATTTCTGAAAAACTTTAATGTAGACAAAGATCCGTCAACTTAAATTTGACGTCTAAATGACCGTCATAATGGCTTATTTTTTGATCAGTACATGTTATGACGGTCATTGACCGTCAATTTAATCTTTGTGAAACTTTCCTAGAACCTACGTCTAAATGACCGTCATATCTGTCTTATGTTTGGTCTCTAGTGATGGTCATGTGACCGTCAAATTTAATGAAGCCAAAACTTACTGTGTATTTCTAGAATGTGAAATTCTAGAATTTCTTCGTATAATATTAGGAGGTTATATTTTAACACATTATAATAACCTATTATAATTTATAATGTAAAAATCTATACATTTTTAAAATAAAAATAGGTATATAGTTTATAGAATGAAAATAAAAACATATATTTCATAAAAATTATAAACTATAGTATATAATTTTTTATAAAAGAACACATAACCCTTATTAAAAGGGTTTAAAGGACATAGACCAAGTTAAAATAATTTTAGCAAGTGCAAGTAGATTTATAAGAGTATATATTAACTTGCATATTTTATAGAGGACAAGTAATTTCACTCCGACCAATAAAATAAATTGAAATTCATATTTTCATAAACCTTGTCTTCTCCCTTTATTTACTCTTAATTTTACCCTACACACATTTAAAACTATGAAAAGATTGCAAAATATTTTATATAATTCCTGCAAGCTAAAAACTTTACAACTTTTATGTGGCTATAACTACCAATATTTTAATAAATATTTACCACACTTCACATGGGCCACCAATAAACTAGTTTTTTTTTAAAAGATTTCTCCATTTATACATGAGAATTCCACATTTATACCTGAGATATTATCTCATTTTATTCTTCACTCCCACTCTTATATAAAAGAAAACCATTAAATATGTTTATTTATATAGTTTTTATAAACTATAA
Organism: Taxus wallichiana var. yunnanensis; assembly: GCA_018340775.1. Classification (NCBI taxonomy): domain Eukaryota; kingdom Viridiplantae; phylum Streptophyta; class Pinopsida; order Cupressales; family Taxaceae; genus Taxus; species Taxus wallichiana. Next base: position 441,372,674 of record CM031235.1, on the reverse strand, counting down.
GATATAAAAATAGGGACGCCCCTTACATGGATAATATAAATGGTTAGGGACACATGTTAGGTTTTATTTAATAAGTATTAAGATTTAAAAAATAATTCCTTCATGGCCAAACAATAAACACAACCCCCCTTCCTAAAAAAAGTAAGCACTTAGGTTTTTCTTTAAAATACATATAGACCAAATCTAATAAAATTTATATTTTAAGTAGTTTAAACTAACCATATATATAAAATATGGTTCAAACTTAGGTTTAATTTTTTTTTTAAACTATATATGCCTAGATTTATAAGTTAATTTTAAATATTTAAACTTAGGCTTAGAATATGGTCGGGTGACTCTTCCCCAATCCCATGTAATTTTAATATGGTTTAAGGCTTTTAATATATAGTTTTTTAAAACTATATCAATTTTAATATAATGTTTATATAAGTTATTATATAAACTTTATTCTATATATTTTTTAATTTTAAAAAATATAGTTATAGATTAACTATAAACTATAGTTTTTAAAATCAAATTCTTTTAGAGGGGTCCAAAGAACACGGGTATGAATTTACCTTCCAAAATATTTAACCTGTAAACATTTGAAATTCTAGAAAACTTGAAAATGATTTCATATAGTAATAAATCATTTCCTTTTGTATGTGATTTTTACGCAGGTAAATATTTGAAGCCCCTTTCATCTATGCACACATAATCTCCAAACAAAGATTAAGACCATATAATTTACAAAATGTAAATGAAATTAAGAATCATATCATATTACATCTTCTCCCAACAAAAATTAGGGATTTAAAATTGAAAAACCCTAAAATTTTTACCAAGATTTTAATTACACAAATGTAGTGTCAAAATAAATTAGGAAAAAAAAAGAAGGGGACCAGATACTTTTAAATACCCTTTTGGGTTGGTTGAAAAAACACGTACAAATTAAATAAATAAAATACAAAACATTTGATCTTAATTTGTTCAATTTATCTCACTTCGTTACTATGTTAGAATTTGAGGATTCTAATAAATACAGATTTAATCAACTTATATATTACATAATATTATAATAAATATTTAAATAAAGATTACATCATAACATAAGTAAATAAAAAATACTTACAAGAAATAAATAACACATGTGACATATTTATAGTGGAAAACCCCAATAGGGTAAAAACCACTTTGAAAATAACTTTTTACTTTAGAGAACTTATTTTTCATCTAGTAATATCACCTCCTCCTTTCAAACCCTATTTACCAAGGGTAAAACCAAATCACTTGATTTGCACACCTTTGATATATTTCCCAAGTATATCAAATGAGGACCTAAATTCCTTTTTATATAAGGTGATTGGATATGTCTTTTGACCCACCTTTTCAACCTAAAATGGTTGACACATACACCTATGTTTATAATATTTAATATTAGAAATATAATAATTTCATGATATTAAATATTTAACCTAAAGTATATACCTAGGTGAGCATATTTAATAATAGAAATATAAATATTTCATATTATTAAATATTAACCTATATATTAGTGATGGACCCATATACATTAAGGGTTTCCGGACCACTTAATCATTATCAGAATGTGATCTATGTATTTTTTATTATTCTCCTTTGTACAAGGTCCACTTAAAGTGGAGATGGAGATCTTCCCTTTGTGAAAACATTTGTGGATTTTGTGCTTAGTCCATGTCATTGTTAATTTTACACAACATTCAAACTCGCGTACGAGATCACTTTGAGGTTGCTCTTTGTTGCTGCAATGTCATAGGGTCAAAGATGTACTTGGTCCTTAGAGCTTGGTGGGTTGGCTTAACCAAAGCAATGAAGAAAGGCATCATTTAATGCTAGTCTCGGGTCACATGCATTTTGCTTAGATCAGGGTGTGAAACTCACCAAAGTTTGATTAAAGGATCGACCTAAAAATATGCCAATGCAATATTTTCCTCTGCCACAAATTTGTATCTTATCAAATCACATGGGGTGGCTGATTTGGGTGAGAGACTCACTCACCTCCCTTTTCAAGCAAATTGATCCACAACTATGTGGTAGATCTTGCAACAAAATGCTAAAACTCGCCCACTGCACCTATGTGTAAAGCTTTGTTTGTAGCTCGATGAGCCTGTCCAAATCAGATGTAAATAAAAATTTGGTCTCCAATATTGAGCAGATCGATCCTATAGATCGATTGGGGTTATGTGATCTATGTTAAGGCTTAACTTAGTCTCTTTGCATACATATCCTTCTAACATATTCCCAACTCGGTGGTGTGAAACTTAGTCTTATCCTTTGTAAACCCAATTCTTTGCATATATTTGAAACTTGGTGGCATCTAAATTTGGCATAGTCCTCCAAATATAGTAGTAAGCTAAATGTAGTAGTATATCCAGTTGTGCCTTAAGTGTAGAGGAAAAACCCCATGTGGGAATTTTTATTTATTTTTTATTTTTTTAATCTGCAGCAATTATCTACAAACATACAACTATGTGCAGTGAACTCTAGGGTGTTGAAGGAGAGGTGCTTCAAGATACTAGGGAAAACTATTGTTCCTCCAAGCTCAAAATTATAGCTATAAAACCTTAACCTTCTGAAACACTCTCCTTAGAGGTTAAGGGATCATCACAAAAACTAGGATCAATCAGTTCGATACCAAATATTAGGAATGTAATATTTTGGAAACCCTTTATTCATATCAAATGAAGAAGCTACAATGTTTATAAACATTAAAAAATAGTAACAACATCCATGAAAAGTGGATCCAATCTACTAACTATGGAAAAATATGTAGAAATGACATATTTCCCTTAACTAATCACATTCAGAAACATCCAGGAATAAGTAAACTAACAATAACATAAACCCCACTAATATAGGGATGTGACAACTAGATAATAGATAACTAAAAGATAACTAAGTTAAAGTAATAAAATTTAATTACTTTAACATTACAATGAGTAAATGATGAATTAACCTAATTTTATTCCTAATATTTTAATGCTCGGATGACAATGAAAAACAAATAAAACTTAATAAATATGAATCAAGGAATCCAAATGGAGGAAAGAAACTAGCTACAAATCTTCTTATTAGTTATATGAATGTAAACAATTTGAAATTAATTAAAAATAACTAGGCTTTGATTGAGTTTAAGAACAAGCTAACATAGCTCAAACGAAGTCGAGCTACAGTACTTTTAACATATTAATTAACTAATTAATTAATTAAGAGATTTTAAAAATATGGAAGATCCTATGGTAGACGTGAAGTCTTTAAAAATTAAATTAAATGACTTTTCGGGTCTGAAACAAAGTCTAAAAAATGCGACAAAAAACAATGAAACACATAGTTATAGATACTACAAAAAGTTAAACATGTGTCACTTTTCTATTAGTTTGCACTTTGCAGTATAACTAATAACTCGAGAAGAAAATTAATAGAAAAATAGATAGCAGAACTGTATACATCTGTCGTTGATTAATTGGTTTACTTTTGCACACTCCGACAAAATATAGATAATATGCGAAAGAAAATCCTACTCAAACTAAGCCACTTGTAAAAATCTATCGGAAAAAGAATACACACTTGGCGGATTTCGAAAAAACTTTAAATAGATTTCCTTGGGAAAACTTAAAGTCTAGGAATAAGCCAAAATTTAAAATAAAGTTCGGATCGAAATAAAACAACGAATGTCACAATATTAGTGGCTAAGAAAAAGTAAAGACGAAACCCCGAAAGACAAAGTCGACACTTACGAAGGTTGATAAAAAAAATTAAAATATGTGTAAAATTTCAATTGGTTCGCACTTCACAAGTCTCACAATAAAGACATGTGGAGTCTCCTTAATGGCTCGATTTTTCCTAAAACTAGCAAATGTGAAAAATGGATAATTCTAACTAGTCAACCACTACCACAATAAAAAAATACTAAAAAATATGAAATGTGAATATACTTGGAGTAATCCTATTAGCTTAGATTTTGCAAAGACAAAAAAGAAAATGAAATTCTGAAAATGCGAAATATGGAGCAATTTTATTAGTTTTCGTTTCACAAAGACAAAAATAAGCTAATAAAATCCTGACAGTGTGAAATATTAAGTGACTTGGAGCTTTCTTATTGGATCAGATTTCAAAAATGATAGAGGAAAGATTAACCCAAGTCCGACGATGCAAAAAAATGTGTGGAGCCCTTATTGGCTCACACTTCCCGATTGAAAATCAAATAAACATTAAAAACCACAATGTGAAGCTAGACGGAGCATTCGATTGGCTCAAGCTTCGTAAAAATAAAAATATCTAATAAAAATGACATAACAAAGTCACTTGGCAATAAATTATTGGATCGGGATTCAAATAACAAAGATCTAAAAAATAAGATTTATAAAGTCGGTTGATTTAAACACTCCAAACTAATTAGATCGAAGAGATCTTTCAGATCCATAATAAAAATCCCTAATGGATATCAACAACATGAAAACTTAAAATAAGCTCATGCATTTATAGATTTAAACTGAAAATGACTGTAACTAGATGCATAAACAAATATCTAAGTAGAAAATTGCTCAAACACGATCTAAATAACCATTTAAGAAATATTTTAAAAAAATATTTAGGTGGGAATCAAAATTTTAAACCTAGTTAGCTTGAAGACGGTTGTGGAGAAACTAGGGCTTCATAGATCCATAAATAGACTTGAGATTCTTCACTCTAGCTAATTAAAAGCTTGAAATTGATCCGCACACGCATAATCACCAAATATTATACCATGTTATAAAAATGTCGAGATTTATAATTAACCAATTATAGATCCACCATTAAAATGTTGGAGATTATAGATTATGATGTACAGTCAAATTAAACACGATTTAGCTTATTAAAGATAATGAAATGCAAAGCTTAGATAATATGAGTTGAAAGAAAATACATGAAAGTAAAATGAGATAGAGAACACCATATTTAAGTGGGGAAACCCAAAGGAAAAAACAATAAAGCACTATCTTATATTAAGAATTTATCAGACTTTCACCCAAAACTTCCACTTCACTCCTCGGTCTCATAGAGATAATTGCATACCTATGTCTCACAATTATAACAATTCACATATACAAATAGCTATGATCATAACAATTTAATAATTAGCTCTTATCTCGTATTAATTAATACCAATCCCATGCGGGATCATCCTATATATAGAGGATGGGTGAATGGTTAATCTGTTTCACTCTATTTAAAGTCAGTGTGAAGACTGACTAACTTGATTTCAAATAATTTTTTTAATAAGGGTCATAATTGGTGGTCTATCAAATGATATCCCACTTCAAATTATCAACCCCGACATAGCCTTTATGTGCACCTCAAATTATTATACTTTTTTCTATTCTTAGCCAAAGTTCCAAATGGCTTAGTCCCGATCTTTTTCTTGCATGCATGCAACTATGTGTGCTAACTTGTCCCTCTCTGTTGTGCACATCTTCACGTGATATCCTATTCTCACCTCTTTCTCTATGTGTGTACTCTTGTGCACTCCTCCATACTTGTGTGCATATGTTTATTCTCCATGTAATATGAATAACTCTTAGTCATTTCCCATGATGAACATTACCCCAAAACAGGGATATTGTCCATCTTAGGAAATATTTTCAACAAAGAATTCCTTTCGAAGAATGAATGAATAAAGAATCGAATAAAAATATGGGATTGTGCCATAAGAATCAAAAGAATTAGGATCTATAACCTGCACATGTATCTATACTTCGAGGTCATTTTGGGTGGAAGGATCCTTGGAAATTCCTTGTCCAAAATATTCTCTAACTCCTTCCAGCCTTCCAACTCCTTTGCTAATTTTATTGGTGCAACATATATAATTAAAGGAACTTCCACAAGGGTCAAATCATCAATCTTTTCCTTAAGCTCCATGACCATTTTATCAATTTTTAAGGCCACATCATCTAGCACATCCATCTTGTGCATGAAAAAAGGGAAAATCTCTCTGAGTCTCTGTTCTGAGTGAGGCCTTCAAGGCTATAATCAAATATATATTTTTCTCAACTTTAACCATCTTCTTCTCCCGCTTGGCCTTGTTATTTTTCATATTGGCCTACATTTTCTTTAACTATGCCTCTTCATTAGAAGTAAGTGCACTAAAAACCTGATCAAAATCCTAATAGTTGTCAAAGAAAAACTTTTCCCTTCACAGTCTCCTTGGCCTCTACTCGCTAGCACCCCATATTACGCAAGGTGTATCTCCACTTGTTACCTTTTATTCTTCTTCGTGTGGCTTGTTCTTCATATTTCGTTCTTGTCCCTATCCTCTTCTCATATAAGAGCATCCACACCAAGTCCTATAGATATTGTAGCTTTAATGGGTACTCTTATTTTGTGTGCTCAACCATTCCGGTTATGTAGTTGTAATAACATTGATAATGTGTGCTACCTTCCCATATGTCATGCATGCCCAACCTAATTATTCTTTCAAATATTTCTCAAGCTCTCAAATCCTTTTCTATTTCTACTATTCTTTCTCATGCATCCTCTTGATTGCAACATCCTTATCAAATATTCTTATCCTAAATTTTGATGTTATCTTATTTAGCACATTGTATGCTTTTTTGTCGGTGAGCATTTGAGAGTCAACCACCGATAATATCTCTCCTAGCATAGAATTTATCTCGCATCCCGATAATGACTATGTATTTATTTCAAACTCCAAATCTTCCATGTGTGACTGATAGGTCCATGAAATAATTTCTCTGTTGTTTGGGGGCTTCATTCCTATCAAAAATGACTAGCAAAAAGGTCCTCTGTGGCCACCAAGATTTGGTACCTCACCCTAAGGACCTTTGCAAGATCATCAATATATTGTAGTTGGGGGCCTTGGGGATCTTCCTTCACCTTCTTCCTTTTCCTCTCTTCCATGTAGGAACCTCCTATGCTACAATATGCATTGCACCACTAGCTTCTCCCGTGTATGTATATTATCCGATGAATATATTGCTATTTTTGTCTCCTCCTACTCATTCTCATATTTGATATATTATTCATGATCTTCATCTCATCCAATGCCTACATCAGTTGGTATACCTGTGCCCTTCTCTTCTTCATTGTTTCCTCAGGCTCTTCTCCTCACACACATTACAAATCATCATTATCATCATCCAAGTTATGGATGATTGGAGAATTTCATGACACATCCTCCTTGTCTAACTTCTCCAATTCTTCTATCTCATCCTCACTTGAAACCACCCTTTACTTATTCTTTAGTGGGTCTTCTTCTTTGGACTTTATTTCTTTGGTGAATTTTTGGGTGCTGCAGGCATACTTGTGCTTTTTCCTATCTCCATATGTTCCTATTGTTTCTTCTTTATTATACATTGATCTAGCACATGCTCCTCTTCCTCCCTTTCTTCTTCCTCATTTGTTCCTAGAGGGGGAGTCTCATTGCGTGTTCTCTTTATACCAATAGTTTTGCTTCCTCGAGGGTTCGATAGATGAAGGTTGTTCTCATTCATGTATTTCCCATCCTTTAAATTTTTCCTAAGATAAATAAACACCTTAACTAATTGATTCCCCACCACCATGGCTGTGGGACTCGGTTCCATGTTATCATACTCCATGGTTTCTATGTATGTAGACTTAGAGGGGTAGAAAAAGGTCTTGCATGAAGTGTGGTAATCATAATCCACACCGTCTACATAAAAATTTATTTTACTCACCTCCTTTATCCTTTTGAAAATTCTTCAAAAATAATTTTCCATGAAGGAAAATGGTAGCTTACACCATGGGATGTACTCTCCATCCGGTAATTTAAATATTCCCAAGATGAAGTGTTGGTGCACTACAAATTCTCTTTTCCCTTCAAGCAATGAAGGAAATTCTCTAGGTATGATCCATTAATTTTTGAATGTTTCACATATTCACTTGTACTATTTATCTAGACATAAATTGTATTAGATTGTGATGATGCCTTCAAATGTGAACACTACAATCCTCTCGTGCAAGAAAATTGTCTTCCAAAGTGGGTAGATCCATAATTTATCCTTGGGTCCATTTGGCACCCCGATCTCCCAAAATACCATGAGTAACATGATTGTGCCCGAAGTTATTTTCTCACCCTTATCCAATTGGATCATTGCTTAGTAGACAATCCCTTCAAAAATATAATGCAATGTTATACATAGTCTTTTGAGCCATATTTTACACTACATGTAGCCACTTCATGTTTACCCATGACCACTGTATGGATGAAAATCAACACGTGACATTCAACCACACTCGACTCCCTGAGGTCGTGATGAGGTAGCTGATGTAGAAATGTGGATGGCTAGTGATAGAAAAGTATAAAAATACATGGTATATGGACGAAAGTATGTGGGGATGGTATGGAAAATTTATCGAGGAAAAACAATGTCATCGACTCGCAATATTGGGATCTTCTCATCAAGTGCAAGGAAGAACCTTCTAACCTGAATTGGTCTAATAGATGGATCTAAAATAATAACCACAGAGAGACTCTAAATTGATATCAAGCTCCACAAAAATACTTTCTACAACTTTTTGAATGCATGGAAAACTAATGGGTTCCGTATAATGATTTCCAAAAAGGTCATGGAGTGAATGAGAGGGAGGCATGGTTCCATTGGCTCTATGGTCGGTTAGCTAGAGTGGTCCAAAATGTGAGGGCTTGATGAGCTTCCTCATTCAGAGAATTCAATTTTTTAATGATGTTTGGTGGAAGTGGGGATGACCTAAAGACTAATGAGCATAATCCTATGTCTAGGTCTAGCTGGTCTTTGGGTTTGTGTGGTTGGGAACCCTTAGATCACAATCGTAAACTCTTAGAGGATGTACTCCTTATATTGTCATGTAATTTAAAACTCTATTGTTAGGTCAGTCTAGTATTCATAGGATTTGTCAGCCACAATGTTCAAAATGTTTAATTGTTCAATTTTTCTCGTATCAGATCGTTTGGTGTTATGAGGACAAGAAGATGGAGTCATGTATTTATGCCCGTAATTAATTCTAGCCCGTTCAATTGTGAGACCAATGGATCACTACCATATTTTTACTCTTGTTTTGGTTCATTTATGGTAATGGATTATAAAGATCTAATTTAATTAAGAAAATAACAACTAATTTAACTGAATTAAAGCTATTCTATGTTTTTGTATTTTCAAGATATAAATGAAATAAAATAATACTAAGCAACTACTCTAATAAAATAAATGTTTTTGTGATTTTCTGGAATAATAGTACGTATAGAGGAAATAAATTTCTTCTAATTTAATTAATCAATCCTAAAACAAATAAAACAACCAGATGTAGTTGTTTATTTATGCAGAAGAAATCTAGTCTATTTTAAATAATTAAAACTTCTCTAATCTATTCTAATTAAATGAAATATTTTCCAATAAGTAATTGTGGATTTTTTAAATCCTCTCCTATCTTAGATACACGGAAGATTGAAATCTTCAGAATATTTTCTTCCCTTGTAACCTCTCGGATATAATTTGTGAGAATCTAAGGGAAACCACAATATATGAAAAATATATTATCTCTATGTTGGAAAAGAAAGCTTCCTCCAGATATACTTCCCTCCAAACCCACAGGATAGGGAAGGAAGAATCTATCAACAAAAACTCCTATGGAATATGTAAAGCTTCTTTGAAATTGAATTAACTATTTGTAGTGAAGAAACTAACTTTTTCTACTTTATTTGATATATATGTGCGTATGATTTAGAAACAATAATATGAAGAAATAAAGAAAAATAACATCAAACCCAACCTAGAAATATAGAGCAATGGAAAATCCAGTTGTGTTATTGTTTTTCCCCTCAGTTTGTCTTTTCAATCTCCTATTCACATGAGTCCAAGGGATTGGGAATGCAGTAGAAGTAGTAGTGAGAAGGCGCTGGAGTAATGGAAGATTGATAGCATCCTAGTAGCAATGTAGGTGAAAGAGAGATAACACAAATGAACAGAGCTTGGCTATGCAATTTCTAGAAAGAATGTGGCAGCTCAACAATACAAGAATACACAAAATGATCTCCGACCATTTTCTTGAGAACAAGCGATGATTCTATAGAAAGGGCAGTTGGGTTGTGCACTAACACAATAGGTAGCCATGGGGTGCCACATCAACACATAAAGAGGTAGTTTGAACAGTAAATTAAAAATCAAAAGTGGAAGATGAGATTTCCATAAGTAACTTAAGCTTAAAATAAGCTAAAACAGTGAGAAACATGCTCAAAATGTGAACTTAAGTGAAGAAATCATGCATTAATTCTTGGGTGAAGATTTTGGAAAACGCTTATATGACTGTCGCCCTATGGAGAGTGGTGGTTATAGGACTACCACCTGTCGGTGGTGGTAGTTACAAATCTACCGTCTGTCTAGATGACAATTTTGTAACTAAAGGCCAAAACTATGGAGAAATGATGTGAAAAGCTGTAGAAAAGGAAGAAGGGGTTAAGTAAGGAAAATTAGGCTACAAATATAAGATGTAAAGAGGTTTAGGAGCTTGAACACCTTTAGAAAAGACATAAATCATCATTGGGGAGCATTTTATATCATTTTTCGACAATTTAGCATGTTCAATTTTGGGTGTGCACATATTTCCCCATCGGAGAACAATTTTAGCCATGAAGAGGTATAAAATGTAGATTTCGAGTATGGAATTCTGAAATGGGGAGTTAGAATCTATACCTAAAATGTCCATGTGCCAAAAGTTTTCTACCTAAGCTCATTTTACTGCAAGACGAAAGCAAGAATCAAGTGCGAGATAGATACGATATTGAAAAACAAACACTAAAATAAAATGACCAGAGGACTTACCATTTTCACGGGGATAGAATTATACTGTTTTGACGCTCCAAAAGCGTTGTGGGAACATACACTCAAAACAAAGTTAAAAGAAATCATATATATATATATATAACTCATTTTTAATTCATTTACACATATCCTATTGGTGATTTAAGCTCTGGGCCCATGATGATCATTTTGAATGAGAGTGTATTCAAAATTATTAGTGTAATGACGTGATCATGGATTTGAGAGTGAGAGATCCAGTAGCACAAACAAAGGTTAGTATTTTATAGTTGTTTGTTTAAAACCTAAATATGTAAAATGTTGAAAATCTTCACCTAGAGGAGGGAATTTTTGAAATTTCTTATTTTAGAATGATCCCTAGGGGTAATGTAAGTGGGTTAGCCTTTTGCTTTATTAAAAATGAGCTATTTTTGTCTTTTTTTTTTTTTAGGCTAAAGGGGATGACCCATCCATTTTGGACAGGACCACCACCCTCACGCAGGCAAAGTTTATAGGACCACCACCTACTTAGGGCAGTGGTTATAAGACCACCACCCTAATCGGAGATGGTCATAAAATCACCGCTCTACATAGGTCGAGTCTTGTAATTGTCAAGACAACGAGCTAATTTGACAAATTTAAACTATTTTTTGGTTTTTAAGCTATTTTATATTTTTTTTATGAGCTTACCTATTGATACATGTTATTAAATTACTCTTTTTAATGTTTTGTGAACTTAAAAGGAGGAATATGTTCTCTAGAGCCGAGAGAGAGAGAATATGACTAGCTTCCACCTATCCTTGATCGATTGAATAAGAATGAGATAAACTTGTTGCATCGAGTTAGGATATAGAGGATCGCATGGGTGCCATACATGGCACCTACTAGCCATATACTTGTGTGACCTATTTTCTTATTGGGATGCGGACCGGAACACTTTCAAGTTTCTAGGTGTTAGAGGAGAGTGGACCATCACTCTCGAGGATGTGTACAAGATACTTAGAGTTCCTATACTTGGGAGATTTTTGACTTTCAAGATTACAGAGTCTACAACTAGATCTAGGTAGTGAACCACTTATATGGGGGATGGTGGGGTGTCAATCGACATCAAGTAGGGTATGCGGATCCATTTTAATACCTTCGTTCCTATCGCTACTCTTCGTAAGGCCATCATCAGTATTTTGGCTTCACGGTTTATAAGAGATAAGGGTAGGGTAGGGATACGTTATTGTATTATTAGGATCTGATTGATACATAGATTGAGTAGTATAGGAGGACTTACACCAGGGGAGAAGACATTTTGGGGGCTGCATACCATGACTCATACCGAGTAGTGAGGTTATAGGGACAACCATTGAGTCATCCAACATTAGTGATGAGTTGGGTGTATGAGAGGATCATCCCCTATCATATGGGAGTTGGGATACAGGATCCAAGGGTGTGGGGCTGCAAGATGGATTGACATGTCGGTTCTTAGAGGACTACATCAACCAAAGTGGCCACATTGACTTCAATTTATTTCATTTCTACTCCCTACCAGGATATGGCATGAGTAAGGGGCTAAGATGGGACTACTAAGACTGCTTGTGCTACCACTAGACAATTAGTGTATAAATAAGTGGGGGTGGAAATTCACCCATTTGATAGAGTACCCAAACAGTTCGGGTTACCCTATATTAATATTCTTTCTCCCATGGAATTTGTATACAAGAGCATTAGGGATTCTCGAGGTGACCCTAGGGGTAACCACATGTTAGGAAATAAGGGATAAAATATGCGAATAATCCCTCAAAGAATCGCATAAAGAGAAACTAATATGTAGAAAATATTACAGATCTTAAATAAAATTATAGAATAAAATAACACAATATAAAGAGACACTATTTAACGTGGTTCACCCAATTTGGGCTACATCCACCAAGAATCATTTTCTCAGATTTTATTAAAAGCCACCGCTCTCTCAATACAATACCCATATCTATTTGGAGTTATGCTAAAAAAACTCTACAGAATTCACACCCAAATTTAAAACACATCTGCAATGTTACATGATACCTATCATATGCATAAAACCATATAAGTAGACAATTGCTTAAGCATTTTTACAAAACCGTGGGTATTAAAACCATGGGCCAAAACCGTCCCATAAACCTATGGGTCAAAAATCCCACCCATATGAGAAAAGCATGTTTCCCGATATATCGGGCACATTTTAAGACCAAAATTGTTTTTTCGAGGGCTATGCCCCCGATCCCTTGCTACCCCATACCCCCGCTCAGGGCCCAACTCGGCCTTGAACCTTGACGAGACAACTATGGAAAGTGTACAATACTCTTAGTGTACATTCTTCAACACTTTCTCACATGAAAATAGGCTCCACAACCTAACAATCTCCCACTTGGAGACTAGTTTTCCTCTGAGAAAGCTTCTCAACCCTTCACTAGTTTCTATGAAGACCAACCAAAGTTGAACACAACTTCAGTTTTTCCCTTGTGACCACCTTGGTCATCATGTCTACAAGATTCTAACTGGTATGGATCTTCTCCAGCTTCAACTTCTCTTCCTCTAAAGTTGTCTTGATGAAATGGTACCTTAACTATATATGCTTCATCCTAGAGTGGAAAGCAGAGTTCTTAGCTAGGTGTATAACACTCTAACTATCACTATGTAGCTTTCCTTCCTCCTACTTATGCCCCAAATCCTCAAGCAATTGTTGTAACCAAATAATTTCTTTTCTTGCCTCTATGGCAGCAACATACTCATCCTCTGTGGTTGACAAAGCCACCAGCTTCTGTAGTCATGAAATATAGCTCACTGTTGTCCCACCTACAGTGTAAACATAACTTGTTGTGCTCCTCCTACTATCTACATCTCCAGCCATATCTGAATCTACATAACCACACAAAGTGGTGTCTGATCCACTGTAGCACAAAACTGTCCCCATGGTCCCTCTCAAATACCAAAGGATCCACTTTACTACCTGTCAGTGATCTCTACCTGGATCACTCATAAATCTACTCACCACTCCCACTGCATGGGAAATATCAAGCCTAGTGCACACCATGGCATACATCAAACTGCCAATCGCTGATGAGTAAGGTACCTTGGACATCTGGTTTCTCTCCTGCTCTATCTTGGGACACTGCTCCTTTGATAACTTGAAATGGCCTGCCAAAGGAGTCCCAACCGGTTTAGCATCCTACATATTAAACCTCTCTAAGACCTTCTTAATGTACTCTTCCTGAGATAAATTCAGATTCCGTTCCTTCCTATCCCGAGATATCCTCATACCAAGGATTTGTTTGGCTTCCCCAAATCCTTCATAGTAAAGGATTCACTTAGCTACTTCTTAAGTACTTTAATTTCCTGCATGTTTTTACCTGCAACCAACATGTCATCCACATATAGACACAGGATAATATAACGGCCATCCTCAAATTTCTTTGTATACACGCAATGGTCAGAATGATATCTAATATAACCTTGCTCCATCATGAATCTATCAAATTTCTTATACCATTGACATGGAGCTTGTTTTAAGCCATACAAGCTCTTCTTCAGTTTTCACACCATCTTCTCTTTACCTTTGACCTCATAGCCCTTTGGTTGCTGCATATATAGTTCCTCAAAATCACCATGGAGAAATGTAGTTTTTACATCAAGCTGCTCTAAGTGCAAGTCTTCTGCTGTAACTATTCCAAGAACAGTTCTAATAGAAGTCTTTTTTTCTAGAGGAGAAAAAATCTCATCAAAATCTATACCTATTTTCTATGCAAACCCCTTGACCACCAACTAGGCCTTGTATCTTTTCTTTCCTCCTCCTTCCTCTTTGACTCTAAATACTTGTTCTGTAATGCTCTTTTTTCTTGAGATAGCTTCACCAAATCCCATGTCCGGTTCTCCATGAGAGCTTGATTCTCCTCATCCATGGGTTACTCCCACTTCTTCCGGCATCTACCCGCATTGCTTCATCAAATCTCTCTCGGCTCTCTGCTATCGGTGAGTAATAAATAATAAAGAGAAGGAGAAAAATTTTAGGTTCTCTTCTTACCCTAGAATACCGCCTCAATATAGGAGTTTGGGTTCCTGTTGAGGAGGTTCCTGAACCGATTCATGTGTAACTTTTCCATCTAGAAGATCCTCTACCACTACATAATCTTTCTTGGATTCTTCCTTGTTTTCTTACAACTACTACTTATACATGACTTTCTCATTAAAGAACACATCCCTAGATCGAATGATTTTCTTGTCCTTAATACTCCAACATTTATATCCAAATTCATCACCACCATAGCCAATGAAAGTACATTTTTTTGATTTAGCCTCTAGCTTGGTCCTACCATATTTGTTTATATGAACAAACACCTCACATCTAAAGACTCTAAGAAATGAATAATCAAATTTCTTACCATACCAATCCTCCTCAGGTATGCCTCCATCTAAGGCACTTGAGGGTCTTCTATTTATCAAGTACATAGTTGTGCTCACCGCTTCTACCCAAAAAGAAAGAGGCAGTCCTGCATGTAACCTCATGCTCCTAGCACATTCCATTATTGTTTTGTTCATCCTTTTTGACACCCCATTTTGTCTGCGGAGTTCTTGGAACCATATTTTTCCTATGGATTCCATTCTTAGAATAGTAATCATCAAATTCAATGCTTCAAAAATCCCCTACATTATCTAATCTGAGACATTTTAGCTTAAGACCTGTTTCATTCTCTACCAAGGCTTTCCATTTAACAAAAGTGTCAAATACATCATATTTTTTTAATACAATAAACCCAAACTTTCCTTGTTACATCATCAATAAAAGTAACATAATAACTTGAACCCCAAGAGAGATGATACGAGTCATCCCCCACACATCGAGTGCACCAGCTCTAACTTACTCTCTTTCTTTGTAGGTCCAACCTTGAGAAACCTTACTCGCTTGTTTCCCATATATGCAGTCTTCACGTAACTCCAAACCTATTTTTGTATATCTAGGAAAATCATTCTTTATGATCTCCATGTCCTTATGGCTCATATGACTAAGCCTATAGTGCCACAATGTTGTATCTACTTCTGAAGCCATAAGATTACAAACATTAGTGCTATAAGTGGTTAAATACAAGGTTCCAACCTTCTTACCTCTTACCACCACAAGAGCACCCTCGGTAACCTTCCAAGATTCAACTGTAAATATCATAAGACAACCATCACTTCCCAACTTCCCCGCCGATATCAAATTTTTTCTTAATGTAGGCACATGTCCGACATCCTTCAATAGCCAAGTATTCCTATTCTACATCTTAACCTAAAAATACATTTTCTAACTATGATGCAAGGCTTATCATCACCAAGAAAAACATGCCTAAAATCTCCTGAACATAATCAACAAAATAATGCCTATGTGGAGTAGCATGTAAATAAGCCCCTGAATCTAAAACCCAAGATTAAATAATATTGTGCAAAGAAAGAATCAAAGCATCCTAACATACATTACCTGTTGCCACATTTTCCTCCTTGTTTTCTTCTTATTGTTTCTTCTTATCCCGAAGCTCCTAATAGTCCTTCTTTGTATGTCCAGACTTTACACAATGCCATCATACTATCTTGCTTTTGGATTTTGACCTTGCCCAATCCTTTGATTTTCCATGGCTTCCTCTATTCTTTTATCTCCCTCTAGTTTCCATTGTCAAAGCATTCCCTAAAGTAGAAGATTCATCAGAGCCTTTTCTTTGCATTTCCTCACTTAGAATCACCCCTACAACATCCTCAAACTTCAACTTTGAGTTAGCCGAACCGAGTTGCTTACCGCCATTACTGTGCTATTCCAACTCTCGGTGTAAAGAGCATAGAACTAATAAAGCCCTAGCTTCTTCATCAAATTCCATCAGAACCAAAGCTAGCATATATACAACCATATTAAAATAATTTAAATGATCTCGCTACTAAACCATTCTCGACATCTTCATATTAAACAAATTTTTCATTAAAAATATCTTAATAGAGGCAGAGAGGGTTTTCTATACAACTTCCTAATGCATCCATTAGTTATTTTATAGTATTTTCCTTTGAAACATTAAATAATACCAAAGATACAAGACACAGTCATATTTTCCCAAGTGCCTTCCTATCCAAAAATCCCATTTCACATCCTGTCATGCTCAAGGGTTTGTTCACCTTATCGACAAGTGGAATATAAAGATCCTTCGATAATGATAATCTTCCATCTCGCATCTTCCAAAGATTGAAATTCTTCCCATTGAATTTATCAGCCCTAGATCTTCCATCATCTGTCATATCTCCCACTCAACATAAAACTTTCCCTACGATTCAAAACTTCAGCAAAAAAAACGTAACCGATACCAATTGTTAGGAAATAAGGGATAAAACATGGAATAATCCCTCATAGAATCGTAATAGTAGAAAATAATATGCAAAAAGTATTACAAATCTCAAATAAAATTACAAAATAAAATAACACAACATAAAGAAACAATATTTAACATGGTTCACCCGATTTGGGCTACATCCATGAA
Organism: Taxus wallichiana var. yunnanensis; assembly: GCA_018340775.1. Lineage (NCBI taxonomy): Eukaryota > Viridiplantae > Streptophyta > Pinopsida > Cupressales > Taxaceae > Taxus > Taxus wallichiana. The sequence continues at coordinate 441,355,342 of CM031235.1, read as the reverse complement.
GAATCAATTGCTCAAATTTTATTACAAGCCACATCTCTTTCAATACAATACCCAGATCTGTTTGGAGCTATGCTCAACAAAATCTATAGAATTCACACCTAAATTCAAAACACATCTACAATGTTACATGATAGCTACCATATGCATAAAACCATATAAGTAGACAACTGCTTAAGTAGTTTTACAAAACCATGGGTATTAAAACCATGGGCTAAAATAAATCCCATAAACCTATGGGTCAAAAATCCCATCCATATGAGAAAAACATGTTTCCCGATATATCGGGCATGTTTTAAGGCCAATTTTATTTTGGGGCTGTGCAACGAACCTCGATACCGAGGGTGCTACCCCCGAACCCTGGCGAGACAACTATGGAAAGTGTACAATCGTTAGTGTATAGTCTTCAACATTTTCTCACATGAAAACAAGCTCCATAACCTAACACCACGGTTATACTATTTTAACTCCAGGGGTCCCTATAGCAGTTGATATGGGTTGTTTGTGCTCAAAGAGTACCTTTTCCCATGCCCCTCCTTCGATTGAGTCCATACCCACTCACGGTGGGGAGGAGGAGGAAGAGATACCCATTGATGTGATATACGAGACCGAAACAGAGATAGGGGGAGGAGATATAGGAGGAGAATCATTTGGAGGAAGTGAGTGACCCAAAGTGGAGAGTTACTCAGATATATCTATGGCAGAGAGAGAGAGAGAGGAGATGGAGGCAGAGAAGGTGACTCTTGTTTATGAGGAACCACTTTCTCCTGAGAGAGGAAAGGATGAGGAGTCTGTCATGGGGAAATATGTTTTTTCATAGGTGGGGAGGCAAGAGGTGTCCGTAGTAGTAGCAGCACCACCACCATCTACACTGGATGATCCTACATGGATGCTCGAAGATCTGAGTATGTGAAAACTCTTTTCTTGACCTTATTAGCTATAAATATTAATAACTACGCATTATGCTTCCTTATTTTATTTTTATGGTTTTCTAACTCACCATTATTTTCTTTATTTTTTAGCCACTACTGATGGTTGGAGAGATCTTATTCACCAGATTTCCATTGATACTTTTCTCATCCTTATGGGGAAGAATCACGAGGATCTCTTAGCAGACGTGTGGTAGCCATTATAGGCTAGTTAGCACATTGATGTTTTTTAGCCTATTTGGAAGGTGGCAGAGATATTTTCTTCTCAGAAGACACAAATTGCCGCATCTAAGATGACAGAGAGGTTGGTGAGGCAGAGCCATTCATGTAGTGAGGCCATGACTAGTGGTCATTCTCACAGTCACTCTAACCACTCAAGACATTCATGAAATTGGAGCCACAATAGGAGTCTTGGCCATAGTCATGCACCATCTCAAGGATCCCACAAATATTGATAGGTCATTGAGCCTTTATTACTTTATTGCCATTTTGTGAGGCATATATATGATTTTTTTGTATTTTCATGCTCATTGTGAGCATTTTGATGACACCTAGTGTATGATGGCGTTGTACACAAACTTGACTGATTATGATGATATATATACAAATATATCTTTTTGGTTAAGCTATCCTTTGCATTAGAGTTGACTTCATTTATGGTTTTCTTCGCACGTGTACTCTAGATGTTTAGAATTTCCTATTTTATATGATTTTCATAATACATGCAAGCAATGGATGATGATATGATAAATAGAATGATTTGTTTTTATTTATTTTTATTTTTATATGATGCTGATGCAAACATAGTGTAATTTTAAAAAAATTATTCTCTCAAGTAAAATTTTATACTTCTCACTTATTTGAAAAAATGTGATGAATGATTTTGATAATAAAATGAACTCACTCCACCTCTAACCCCACGTAACTAGTAATATTTGAGGGCTAAACACCAATATCTAGAAGGGATGTGAATTTTATGATTTTGATAAATGGAAATGGTGAGAGAAAGAAAATATTTTGATAGAAATAAAATTAGAAACCCACAACCTAACTCTACACATAGTTTAGCACACAATCTAGAGTGTGATTTTCTTGTAAGCTTATCTAGACTTAGATCTGTAGAAGGCCTCCCTGATTGATTTTTTTTGTTTTAATGCTTTAACTCTTTTCGAACATACACATCTAACTCACTTTCTTGGGATTTAATCTTGTTAAAAGCACTCTTTATTGAATTAAATTGCTTTTACCTACTAATTTAGTTGTAGAAACCACCTACAACTTGCCCCATGCTACCAAAGTAGGAAGCATCGACTCATCACCAAAGAAAAGGCATAGGAGAGTAAGGGAACTTCCCTCCTTTCCTAACCTCACACCACTAGTAAAAGGCGTGATCTCATCACCAAAGGTTGGTGGGGCACGGAAATGTGTAAATGAAAATTTTGTATTAATTTTGACTTGAGATGTATACCCATTTATTTATTTTTAAATTTGACTTGTGCTTTTGGGAGGGAGAGCTTTCCCCTAGCCTCAACACCATGGAACTAGTAAGAGATGGGGCTTGTCATCAAAGGTTGAGATAGGTGAGTAAGGAATCTAAGTAAAATATTTAGAATGTTTTTGCTACCAAAGAGATTCTCTAAGAAATATGTGACATCAAGAAGCTTCTAGATAAAACTATGGGAAAATTCACATATGCTGGCAGGAAGCTACAAGTAAAACCAAGTATGCAGGCCTTGGTAGGATTAGTGTCAAAACTTTGTCTTTTCTTGTTGAATTAATGAAATGATAAAAAATGTTGATGATAGTATTGTGGATACTTGAAGAAATGTGATTGGATGTTTTTCCAATGTTTTTAAAATTTTTTGAAAGTTTCTTGAAAGATAAGTTTCTCAATTACAAATTTTACAAATGATCTAGTAGATGAAATGCAATGTGGATGCAATAGTGTACATGTGGAAATGCAGATGAACTATGCACAATATCTCTTTAGGTGAAGAGAGTTGACATGATTTTCCAAATTCATCACCTTCTAGTGTACACAAGAAATATTTCCCATTCTTATAGTCCTCTATGAATCGATATGGGCACAACCATTTAGGCTTGAATTTACTTCCTTTGCCAATTTTCTTTTCTATCGGTCACAAGTCTCAATACCATGTCTCCCTCACATATTTCACATTCATAGAACTTCTTATTATACTTGAAAAGCCATCTTATCAGCATAAATACTATGTCACTTCTCAACATTAAGTTGAGCTTCATCAAGATTTCTAACTCAGAGAGCCATGCCTAATGATAACCTTCTTCTCCTAAAATTCCTTGTAGTGATATCCGAAGACTAGGTAATTCAACTTTAAATGGTCAAACTTCTTCCAAACCAAATACTAAAGAATAGGGGTTTCCCGCCGGCATTCTTACCGATGTTCTATAGGTGCATAAGCCTGGAAATAACTTTAAGTGCCAATAAAACTTGTTCTCCTTTACAATTTTTAGGAGAATGGAATTTAATGTCTTATTAGTTGCCTCAACCTATCCATTGTCCCGAGGGTAATTGAAAGAATTTGTGTGGTTATTTATCTTGAAATTTTCACAAAACTCATGTACTTATTCATTCTTGAAAGACATGCCATTACCAGAGATAAGTACTTGTGGGACCTTGTACCTATAGATAATATCTAGTTAGTGAAGAACCTAACTTCAAGATATTTGGGTCTTCCTCCATCCCGATGTTGATGCCAATTGTTCCCTCAATCAAAGAAGTTTTACCCTATTCAAACTCAGGTGGGTTTGGAGGTAGTTCTAGATCCCCTTCCTCTTCTATATCACAAATCTCGTGGCCTTTTGTGGAGAAAGGATCCATCACATGATCTCCAAAATAGGAGGAAGAGTGAGGGATGAGAGAAAAGCCTCTCTTGTGATGCGTAGGATGTAAATGTGTATAAGCGTTAAGGTATCCCAAGATAGCCTCATCATTTTTCACATAGTTTAGGTAGCGAGACTTTCTCTCGGCCTCAACGTATGCCAAGATTGGATTCATTGGCATTATGTGAACTAAGGGTTTGGCATGAACTGAAACTATGAATTTTGTATCTTCTAACTCTTTGCTAGGACAAAAATGGGAAGTAGAAGTAGCTATTGAATTGGAAAGAAGGTTTTTCTTACATGGGATTGCTTCAATTGAAATGAAATAAAAACCTTTTCTTAATTCGAGTACTCCAATCTTATAGAGCTAAAAGTGTTCAGCCCTAGTCTCATATACTTGAAACTTGGTTAGCAACTAGTTGTGAATAACCCAACACTCTAATGTCACAAGTGCCCATCTATTTGGATACTATGAGACCAAGAGGGAGAGCCTCGTATTAAACAACATTGTTTGTAAATTCTAAATTTATCTTGAAGGAAAAATGCATGACCTTCCCCTTAGGAGAATTGATAATCACACTTGCCCCAATGCCAAATCTGAATTTTCTCCATCGAAATTAAAAGTCCAATTATTCCTTGGGAAGATTGATGTTGAATGATCCTTTGTATCTTCTTCCTTTAATTTTGAGACTTCAACCATGCAAATTACATCGGCTAGAAGAGAGCCAAGTCCCAGAGCCTGTCCTATGCCCATGGAATCAAATGGAAGGAGATTGGGTAAATCATTCTCCGACAGATCGACAATCTTCATCTTGGTTCCTATTGACACTGTCTTTACAACAATATTTTCATCCTTGAATTTAGGAATCCCTTTAATCAAGCCGTAGCTTCTAATTCAGTTGTGGGAATTAGTTTTATTTCTAGTGTTGAGATCGTTGGCTTGTTCAATTGGTTTGCAGGGAGCTCAAACTCAGAATGTACCCCATGCTTTTCTTTAGGTTAGCTAGGTGAATGTCAAAGGGATTTGGGTCACCCTATGTAATGAAGAATTTCCTTAAGTGTAGGAATGCAAATTCCTGAAATAACATCAAAGGGATTGCTTTCATACGATGTATCCATGGATGCACCATAATCATATTATAGTTGGTTTCCCGATTGATAATATAAAAATATGTAAGAAACATTTTAGGACCCAAGGTAACTAGTAGAACTATGGTTCCAATATAAGTTTCTTGAAGATATCATACCCTCTTGGTGTGTTTCTTGTTGAAGAGAAATTGGTATCTCCGTAGCCTAACTTCCGAAGAAAATTAAAGGGGAATTTTTTTTTTTACGCCTCGTTGTCGATCATTGCATGCTTTATGTAGTTGCTATAAATCCAAACCTATAGATACAAATCTGGATCACCTCTATGTGCTAATTCAGCATCTGTGGGAATCTTATTGATGTCGAATATGAATCCAAAATATATTTTTGGCTACACAAGGGGATAGACATCAAAGTCTATGTGATTTATTTGTGCCTCCAGAGGAGGGGTGACATTGATCAAATATCCAAGATGAAATAATTCTAATAAAGTATCTCTATGAGTACGGGATTTCTTGAAAATCCATGAAGGAAATGTGAGAAAAGGTATTTGTTAAATCATTGATCAAGTTGTAAGCCCCCACCGACTTCGTGTTTCATGAACATTATCCGATATAGATGGGTAAATAGGGATGGGCTGCAAAGAGTAGTCTTGGGTTTTAGAAATAGCATTTATTTGGGGTTTGGTTTCTAGCTCTACCAGAACCACAATCTTAGGTTAATGGTGACCATCCAATGGAGGTGCCACCAATGGGTTTGATGAAGTTGAAAATTCATGATCATTTTTTCCTACTAGGATACCCTTGTTTGATTTGTTGGGGTCCAATTTACGATTGTTATGACACATTGGAAGGGGATCATTAAAGTTCATGAGAGGTGTGTTTTGAGGGAATACGGGCCCCATGTAAGTATTTTGAATTGAAACTGTAGTATTTACCAAAAACATCTCGACAAAGAGCTTCCTTTAGTCCTCTCAGTAAGCGATGTAAAAATTTGTTACACTCTCGACAATTTCTAACATCATATCCTCGATCCTATGGAAACCATAATACAAGTCAGGATCATAGTATCGAGGTATTTGGTTATTGTTTTGTTGTGGTCCAAACTTCTTATTGTTATTTAACTACCGGTTATTGTAATTAAAGTTCGGAGGTCGTTTCCTTTTATTTTACATTTGAGTACTGGTTAGGGCCTTAAACCTAAACTTGTTATTGGTTAAGGCCTTGAGTCCACCACATTGATTGTAGAAGTAAAGTTATTGATCCTCCGATTATTGACGTTTGTGTTGTGTTGGGCCCCGAAATATTGACTAAGTATGAAGGCACGTGGGTGTGTGGGACCCCAATTACAGGATGGCACGCAAGGTAAAAGTACACAAGAGAAAAGGCTCAAGGAAGCATATAGCGTGCATGACACGTAAAAGGAGATTCAGGACTTAGCTGATTTAAGCAACAAAGGTAGAACACATGAAAAGCATGATCGGTTGTGTGTGGATAACATGTCATCCTAGCAACAGTGGCCTAGGAAAGAGCATGCTAGCAAAGGAATCTTCTAGAAGACCATCATGAGATGGAGTGGAGAGCTCAAGCCTAAGGAAACATGCTCACTGAAGGACCACATTCGACACTTGGTGACAGATCTGAGGGCACGGAAAGGTGAGTTGGCGTAACGGGAAGGTGATAAATACAAGTGCCTGCAGACCAAAAAAAGAGGGAATATAGACATAAGAGGAGAAGATAGGAGAGATACACATAGAGAGAGATAACATGGGTAAAGCTCTATAGGATTACTGTGAGTGGAGCTCTGATGCAGAAAGGAATGTACTAAGCTTAGCATTGTAATTTCTTTTCTATTTTTGCGTAGTTATACAAGCCTAGTGATGTGCATGACTACATTCTACCCTCTATGGCTCTTTGTAATGAAACAATGAATACAATGAGGTTACCTATTGCAATTAGATATGAATATCAGTGGGTTTCATGTATATTTCATTCATAGAAGTTCTCTTTCCTTTCATGCTATGAATGAATGGTTGTAGCTTTCTTTCTATTATATTATATGTTATGGAGTCTTTTAAAACACACTGAAGAAGCTACAAGGATCTAAAGGCCATTCTGAGCCCTGTAATCCTTTTATGTCTAAACTTATTTCCTGAATACTCCTATATTAATCATTGATGAATGCTTCCCACTAAAAACTCACATAAAAGAGAGACTCAACACCCGCACATGCCTTGGGTGAGCACTCAACTTCTGCTAGGTGATAGGCCGGTGTGCATGGGATTCCTTCCTCTTATAGTGGGAGTAAAATTTTCTACATCTTGGTTCCGTTGTTGGGATCTCTATTCAAATTTGTAGTGAGATATAACATGCATCATGATCTGTGTAAAGAGTAATGATGGATTGGTTAACATTGGAAAATGTTGAATCATGGTTCAAGAGCATGGAGGATGAATTTTCCTAGAGATTTAGCATTGGACCTGAGTTTGATACATGTAGATGGGTAGAGGAGAATCTCTACCATGATCTGTATGAGACTTTTTTTTGCTGCTTCCCAGTAGATTTATTTGGGTGGCTTTCAGCCTATGCATCTAGATCAAGTTGGCATTATGGATCACGGATATGGACCAAAGAAGACTACCAAAGGTTGCAGGATGCAGATCTGACATGGACCCATGTTGTAGATCACTGGTGGGGAGGAGTACTAGCTAGCTACACTTTGGAATATGCCATTTCCACATATTCTTGTCTAAAGGTTGTTGAGTTTGAGTTTCTATGAGAACCTAGGGGATCATTTCTACATGTTATCCCTCTAGCTATGAAGATATTGATGGTTACCATGAGTTTAGAAGCACTCCTAATGGCTGGCTAAACCATTCTGAGCATTGGGTAAGGAAGCTTGGGTGGAGGAATATGGCTAGATGATATGACATAAAAGGAGAGGGAAGAAAGATAGCTCAAGTATGGCAAAGTGTGTGAAAGGGAGATTACTAGATGACGTGAAGTTGCTAGTGTGATGGATTTATGGAGACAGACGTTGTGGGAAGGAGTTGAGGTTCACACAGAGGATGTGGAACCCGAGAAGTCCGTGATACCCCATCTTGGCAAGCGCATGAGGGAGACCCCTTTGGACTCGGTGAGAGTTCATCACATGGAGAAAGGAGAGTCATTGGTGCATATCCGAACTCACCCGGTGGATCGAGCCCTAGAACTTGGTTTTCTCAAACTAGGAAGAAGTATTGATCCAAATTGAAACTCTTCGAAAAAATAGAAAAGATAGATTTACACTGCATATTCTAGTATTTAGAGATAAACAAGGGGAAAGTGTACAAATGTTTGGTCTAGTTTAGGGGACACGGGAGCAAGCTGGTGGGGCACCACAAGAGTGTGGGGGCACCATCACAGACCGTCGGTACATAGTTTAGTGGGACCGTGGGGCACTTGGCACAGCTCCTACAGGCCCTATTAGACCCAGTGGTTCTGGTGGATCTGGTGGCTCTAGAGGTACAAGACCGGTGGACCTAGTGGATCAGGTGATGGAGGAAACACCGTGAGGGAACCAAGGCTCTGGTTCAAGATAAGGACCCCAGCCACCACCTCAAGTTTTCTTTGAAATGTCTCTACACTTACCAAATTACAGGGGCATTGAGGATGCTATAGAACATGTTCACAAGTGTGAACTGCTATGGCGCGTGAAAGGTATCACAACCCCAGAATGAAAGGCTAGTCAATTTACAACCACATTGCAAGGGTGTGTGCATAGCTGGTATAGAAAGTATGATCCTCATCAAATAGTGGTGGATTACACTACCTTAAAGAATGCATTCCTAGCAAAGTTCCACATTCTTGAGTTCGAGCAAAAAAGCATTAGTGCTTTGAAGGAGATACAACAAGGAATGGCAGAGAGTGTGCGGGAGTATGATGCACACTTTAAGACTCTCTTGTCTAAATTATCATATGATATACATCCTTCTCAGCATGCACAAAGTGGTTTGTTGGAGGATTGATCACCCCTTTTAGAAGGGCCCTGTCTCATAAGAATTTCATAGATCCACGTGAAGCATTAGAGGCTTCCTTACATGCGAAGCCATTGGTAGTATTGATACTGGCATTAGCCCATTCTTGGAGGCTCAGATTGCTGCTATGGCTAAACAGTTGGAAAAGCTATCTATGAACTCGGTCCATGAGACTCGCAGTGGTTTATGGTGCATAAATTGTGAGATAGAGGGGCACGTTAAGGATAATTTCCCCTAGGATGGTACGTGCTATAACATTAGATTGTGAAATCTGTCATGGGGACCATGATGCCAGTAGATGTCCCTTACTACAACATGTGATCAGAAAGAATGTATCCTGTTATTACAAGATTTACACCTCCACGACCCATGATACTAAAGACTGTAGGCTCATTGATTAGATACATGAGGCCATTGATCATGGGGTGTGCCAAACCAGCATTGCAGTAGTTCTAAAAATGATGATCACCATTATGAGGAGTGCACGTAGATGGAGGCATGCAAGGAAAAGGTTTTCGAGGAGGATTCTGTGGACAAGGTAACTCACGAGGAAGGAGTGAGTTCCCATGAGGGACATGTTTCAACTATGGATCTATAGAACATTACAAGCGTGAGTTCCCAGACTTGTTGTAGTGCTCATGGTGTGGAAAGAAGCATAAGTATGAGGAGTGCCTAGAGTTATATGAGCATATGAATTAGCAGCACCGGAAGGACAAAGGCACTATGATGGTCAGCATCAAGAAGGCAGACATACAATGGATGCCTCGGGTAACACGGGATGAAGGTTTGGAGCCTATTTTGGTAACAACAAGGGTAGAAGCTACGCATGTAAGAGAGATACCAAGATAGAAGAGCCTCATTTCAAGAGAAGAGGTCATTCATGGAAAGTACCTGACCCCACGCATCAGAAGGAGATATATCAGGACACCATGGATGTTATTCGAAGCTTGCAAGGGGAGATCTAGTGTCTAAAGGAGCAATCTAGGAGGGAGGAATAAGGAAGGAGGATCAAGGTGCAGAAAGATGACCTAGATGAGGTCAAGGAGGTGTGTAAAATGCTAAGGCAGGAGAACATCATTCCTTTGCTAGGATCCTTATTGAGAGAGAAGGTACCACGCACCAGAGAAGAGCATGAGAGGTAGGTCTTGCACGTAAACCTTCCCCCTCACAGCCTCGACTATGACAAGGAGATTACATTGAATGTAGTTGTGGATGGATGGCTCCTCAACAATATACTCATTGACACTAGCATGGAGGTTAATGTTTTGACTTTGGATGCATGGCATCAGATGGGGAGACCTACATTATAGCCATCTTCAAATGTGTTATATATGGAAAACAAGACTAAGGAAATTCCCATTAGTGTCTTGAAGGATGCAGCTATTACTATCTAGGGAGCCAAGTTTACTGGGGACTTTGAAGTCTTGGTGATCACCAAGGCGAGACAATTTCCCAACACTACTTGGGCGCCCTTGGTGTTACAAGAACAATGCGGACCTCTAGTTCAACAAAGGGTACATCAGTTTTGATAACAAAGAGGAGTGGGTCATTATACCCCTAGTTGATGGGAAGTCAACACCTGACATTGAATTGTTGGGAGAAGAGGTTTTGGATAAGATTTATGTGCACTCAATCAAAGACCTTGAGATGGTACACCCTATTAATGAGGTTATCCAACTTGAGGATGTTCGATCGATGAGTGATACCACTAGTCGACATGTGATAATTGGGTGCATGTGACTTACGAATTAATGGGATAACAGTTGAGAGGATCAGTGACCAAGGTGACTAAGGCATGCATGGTTTGGCACCTTGGGGGAAAAGAACTACCCACGTACTCCAGAGGAGCCTTTCTGAGATCTTTTTGTAGGAGATAAAAGCTAAGTGGAAAAATGAAAAGGAACAAACTGATATGTTGAGTTACATCTTGCTCAACACATCAGCTCATTGGTGGGCCATGCATCAGGAGATCCTTTTAGAATGGTGCGAGGTAAGAATTTCTCTCTCTATCAAATTTTCTAGAAGTAATATACCCACTGTCATTAAGGAGTACCATGGGAAGGAGCTCACCTCTTTTCATATCCAGGAGTGTGAACAGTCTGGAGAGAAGGTGTGAAAGCCTTGCCACCATCCCTCTGGGTGCACAAGTTGTATTCTACACTGTAGGGTTGTGCGTGCACATGGTACATTCATTCGAGAGACATGCCACCAAACAAGGAATTGGCAAGAGCTTGCAGCTGATCTTATTCAAGCCTTTGAGTATTGGAGTACCAAACCATTGGTTGATAAGGCCTTGTAAGGTATCAAGCGCCTTACAATGGGGGATAGTGCCAGAATGGAAGATAGGCTGTTAGAACTACTAGGTGAACTAAGATTGGAGGTGCACTTCGAAGAGATTGAAGAAACAGAAGAGTTACACTTGAGCATGCATGTTTGGAAAAGGAAAAGGGAAAGTTAGTATATGTGATTGATGGAGAGGAATCAGAGAGTTTAAATGTTAGCCATTCTATGGGGACGCATGAAGTAGTGGGCAGTGTAGATGCTTGTACACATGCCTACCATGAGCCTTTAAAGACAAATAAGGTTAACATCGGTTCAGGAGAAGAACCTAAGGAAGCTATTATTGGGGATTATTGGACGGAGAAGGAAGTATCAAAGATCATTGATTTGTTGCATGAATTCAAGGATTTATTCTCGCAGTAGTTACCATGAGCTAAAAGGTGTCCACCATTCCTTGGGGGAGATGAGGATAAAATAGAAATAAGGTGCACACCCAGTTAGAAAAAGGCCCTACCAAATGAATCCCAAATTATGCATGAAGCTTAAGGAGGAGATATATAAGATGATAGCTTCTAGGATCATTAATGCAAAGTAGAATAATCGGAGAATGGACAAGTCTAATGGTAATGATCATCAAGAAGGATGGGAAGATTATAATTTGTGTGGATTATAGGGAATTGAATGTAGTTTGTGTCATTGATCCATTTTTGACCCCCTTCACTGAAGAAATTTTGGAAGGAGTCATTGGGTGTGAAATCTATTCCTTTACGGATGGATTTTCAGGATACCACTAAGTCCTGGATTACACGGGAGGACCAGGAGAAGACAAATTTTGCCACCGAGTGGGGAATTTTTGCATATACGGTCATGCCCTTTGGGTTGAAAAATGTGCCTGTTGTCTTTTCATGCATAGTGGTGCAAGCATTCTAGGACTTCATTCATAAGTTTCTTCAGGTTTACTTGGATGATTGGATAGTATATGGTCTAGTTAAGGACCATTGTGACAACTTGAGATTAATGTTTGAAAGGTGTAGGTAGTTGAGGATATCCCTCAACATTAAGAAGTGTGTGTTTACTACACCCTTTGGGAATTTATTGGGGCATATCATATGTAAGGAGGGCTTGTTGGTAGATCCCACTAAGGTTGCAGTTATTGTGGGGTTAAGGGAACCTACTAGCCAGAGCGCAGTGTGTGGATTCCTTGGGCATACGAGATATTACAGAAAATTCATTAAGGGGTATGCCAAGATCACCGCACCTTTAGAGGAGCTACTTAGACACAAAAGTACCTTCCATTGGGGAAAGGCGCAGTCAGAGGGCATTTGATACATTAAAAGATAGGCTTATTACCACACCTATTTTGTGATTTCCCTCTTAGGAAAAGCCTTTCCATGTCCATGTAGATGCCTCAGGAACCACCATTGGAGCAGTACTTACACAACCAGGTGAGGGGATTTTTGATCATCCTCTTTGTTTCGCGAGTAGGAAGTTAACACCAGTAGAGAAGAATTATACCACAACCGAGTGCAAGGCATTGTCAATGATCTATGTACTTTTCAAATTTCGATGAAGTATCTGCTGGCAACACCCTTTGTATTCTACACTGACCACATGACATTAAAGTATTTAGTAAACAAACCCATTCTTCAAGGGCGCATATGTCGATGGGTGTTGTTGTTTCAAGAGTTTGAGTTCACCATTGTAGTGAAGCCCGGAAAAAGTAATTGTGGACTTGATCATCTATCAAGAATTGATTCAGGAGAGGATGCGTAAAGTCTCAAGGAATAAATTCTAGACACGTAAGCTATTTAGATTGTGGCACATGCCTTTGGATTTGGAAGATATTGCTGTATTTTTAAAAGAAGGTGTGGTGCCGGATGGAATGAGGGCATTGGAGAAAAAGTAGTTGGCCATATGTGCCGCACCCTACATGTTGATTAGTGGAGACTTATACAAATTGGGACGTGATGAATTTTTGTGCAGATGTGTGTTAGAACATGAGCACCTAGCCATCATGGAGGAAGCACATAAAGGAAGTGCAGGTGGGAATTATGTAGGTGATTCCACTACGCGCAAGATTTTAATGGTAGGTTTATGGTGGGAAACCTTGTACATGAATTGTAAAGATTATTGTAAAGAATGTGACCACTGTCAATGCATTGGCAAACTAGGAAGGAGAGATGAAATGCCTTTACATCCTATTCCTAGTGCGGAGCCTTTTGAAAAGTGGGTGATAGACTTTTTAGGACCTATTACACCAAAGAAGCATGTAGGACTAGGTCACATTATGTCATCACTTACATGGATTATCTCACAAGGTGGGTGGAAGTAGCCCCAACTAAAGATTACACAACAACAACGATGGCAAGGTTCATATGGGAGAACATTATCACAAGGTATGGATGCCCTTTGAGTTTGACCAGTGATAGGGGTACGCATTTTCTAAATGAGACCGTGAGGATCCTACTATCTAAGTTCATGGTGGCTCATCATAATACTACGCCCTATCACCCACAAGCAAATGGAACCATAGAAGCATTCAACAAAATACTAAGTCATACCTTGACCAAAATCTGTGATGTTGGAAGACAAGATTGGGATGACAAAGTATCAGCAGCTTTATGGTCTTATAGGAATATGTGTATAAAAGACTAAATAAAGCCAAACCTTTTCAATTGGTGTTTGGCATGGAAGATATTTTACCGGTTGAATTTATGTTACCTTCTCTATGAATAGCGCGTGTAGGAGGATTAGCCAATGAACAAGCGCTGGAAGAAAGAATTGATGAACTAATGAAACTAGATGAGAGACGATCACTTGCTCGTTGGAGCCAAATAGTAGAAAAGGAAAAGAAAAAGGCTTGGCATGATCACCATATTAGAAATAAGAAGTTTGAGGTTGGGTAGATGGTGTTATTGTATGATTCTAAATTTCGCGCCATCTTGGGAAGTTGAAAGTCCATTGGTTAGGTCCCTACACAATCTTGTACATCCTTGATTCAGTGCATGCCAGTTACAAGTGTTGGATGGAACAGAGTTTCCTAGACGCTTCAATGGTAGTAGGTTGAAGCCCTACTATAAATAAGGCTTCTTGGTGTTTGTAAATAAGGTAATTTTTTTAGTTCGTCTAGAATTTTCCTTTATGCATTTTCCTTTCCTTATGTTTCCCTTTCGTGTTGTTGTTTTGTTTTGCACCTCGGGTGTTGGTAACCTTATTGCTATTTTTGGAGAATTTATGAGTGTGCAGAGGACCGCACATCATTTAAGTGTGGGGTGGAGAAAAGTGAAGAAGTGTGTGATTAAAAGTACCAAGGAAGTTATGTTGAAGAGCCTTGTTGAGTAGCCTGGTTAAAAGAGAGATGAAGAGAAAAGATAGAATGGTTGGTGCCAGGGTAAAGCTACTCATAGATCCCACATACAAAGGAAAATGAAGTGCATTTAAAGCAACACAAGGTAGGTGAAAGCAAGAATTTGGACAGAAGAAGTGCCTTCAGCACAAGTTGAGCACGCGCATAAGAGTCTCCTATCAGGTTGGTTTGGTTGTGTGCCAGAAGGTTGGAGGAGTTTTTGCACAGGAAGGGCACATGAGTGAAGGTGTTGAAGATGGGTTTTGTTTTAAAAATCTGCATTAAATGAACAAAGTACGGGGTAGGTAAAGTAGCATTTAATGACCAGAAAAAGGAAAAACTATAAATAGAGGGTCGGGCACTCTCATTTTACTTTGCGAAAACGAAGAGTTGGAGATATAAGCGAAAGATATAAGCTAGGAATTTTTCAGATTCGATCAAAGAGAAGATCTGTGTGATCAAAAAGTAAAGAGCCAGTTTGAGATTGCAAACTAGAAGGAAGGAATTACATGGGTGTGGAATGAAGTGAAAAGACATTGTCTTGTGAAGAATTTATCGAAGTTAGGGTTCGGCAAACTAGGGCATGGGTTTAGGAGATTTGTATCACGGATCTGAGATCGAAGGTTGGGAGAAGGAAAGTAGAGTAACAAGGAGAGGACTGGAGTAATACAATTACCTCGACCATGGCACCAAAGAAAGGGAAGGGCAAAGTGAAGGCTAAACAACTAGAACCGAGGTGGAAACAAATGAAGAATGGTATGCAAAAATGCAGTACCCTGATGGAGTGATGATGGGGAAGGAATGGGAATCCCATTTGAGAAGCATACCAGTCAGTGACTATAATCACCACACCAACACTATAGAGAAAGAAATGACATTAGAATTGGTATGCCCAACCAACAAGTGAACACCTGAAGGGTTGCCTATCTACAATGATGACGTGAAGGTCAAGTTGGCAAAGGCAGGGTTGTTGTAACTCTACGAGTTGCCTTATTTTGGGAAGCAGATCACTTGTACCAATGGTTAATGTCTCAGTGCACGAGGACTACTTCCACTTTTCTAGGTGCAAGATGCATGTAACTCCCTAGTTGATTACACAGTTTACAGGCCTCATATGCGAGGGAGATAGCCTGGAAGATGACCTTAGTGATAAGGAAGCTATTCAGGAGACCATCACAGAGTATGCTTGCAAGAAAGGGTCGTGGTATTATGACATCTCAGACATCAAGGACCCAGTTATGAAGATGGCCACACACCTAGTAATGAAGCTAAATGGCCAAGAAAGGTGGACGCAAGTCAACAAGCCATGGTTGCATGTCTATAGGAAGATTACAGAGGGGACTATTTATAACTTGTCTCGCATACATTGCTAAGGAAATTGTAAAGTGTGCAAAGGAAGGGGACAGGATCCTCTTTGGCAATGTCCTACTCACCATAGTATTTATAGAAATTAGAGTGTCAGATGCACCAGATAAGTTTGTGTGGGAGTACCCAGCCAAAGACCCTTCACCCGTGAAGAGGTTTGAAAAGTATGCATGTGATAAAATGACAGCTCCCCACAAAGCACACGGCTCGAAAAATGGTATACGTGCTTGAGAAATGCATTTAGGGTGGAGTGGAGGATCCCCAAACAACTCCCAATAGCCACATAAGGAGAAGCTGAGTTTGTGGTGTACCAACACTATTGCTTGGGTAGGTTCAAACTTGTTGATGAATCATGGAGCCCTTGGTGCAAGCTCCCTTTCACGTTCACTGCCTAGTACTTCCAAGCGGGAGTGAACAGATTTAAAGAATCAAAAAAGCTAAGGCTGGAGCTAGGAAAGTTGGACTAGGAACATAGGGATATGAGGAAGAAACTAAACTATCTCGAGAGGTAAGCGCACATACGTGGAGAAGTACGTGTCGCACGAGATCCACATGACTAGACCAATAACACTTCCTATTGTTGGAGGATCCATGATGCACGTATACATACACATAAGGCCAAAATTTGAAAATGACATGTACTTGGTGGATGAGATCTCCATACCTGAAGACCCCTTGGGAATGAAGAAGCCAGTGTCTAAGAAGAGGGGCAGAGGAGAGGAAGGAGCACCAAGTGTACCAACTACTCAGATAGTGAGCATGCCTTCTACGAGTGCCAAGCCAAGCACCTATGTTCGAGAGGAAGAAGTCCCCAGTAAAGGAGAAGATGCTAGAAGTAGAGGCACCTAAACAACCCACCACCTTGGAGGAGTCACAAGAGGAAGAAGAGAAGGTAGAATCTCCTAACCAGAAGCAACCTCTCAGGAAGAAGCAGAAGGTAGATGAAGAAGCTGACTCGGAGGCGACCGAAAGCTTGGAGAGATATCTGGGAGAAGGAGAGGATGAGAGTGAAGGAGGTGGCAACGAGGAGAAAGAGCCAGAAAAATATAAGGAACCTTTGGAACCTCGCATAGTTAGTGTCTATGACTCGAGAGGAGGAGAGTGGAGAAGAAAAGCAAGAGTTCATATTCATGTGGTGGAAAGGCACACAAGGAGATGAAGGCACTGAAGATACAAGGGTAGATGAGAGGGATGCCGAGGGATAGAGAGCCACAAATTTTACAAAGGAGTAGATAACCGAAGTGGCAGAGTGAGAAGTGAAGAAGATGCTCGAGATCCTTGTAGACCAGGAATTAGAGTAGAGCACAGACATAGTGCTAAAGGAAGGGAGGGAAGAGAGTGGTGAAAAGGGACATGACAGCCTAGGAGGCCCCACTCTGATAGTTAGCTTCCCAAAGGCACACGCTTGGGTAGAAGACCTCTAGATGTAGAATAGAGGTAGATAATGGGCTATGTGGATGAATCAAGGAAGGTGCTATGTGCATGATTCCAGAGCATGGTACCCACCGAAAGACTTATAGCCATGGGATCGTTCAAGAAGGAGGGTGCGTACCCCAGGACCAAGAAGATGCTTTCTTGGGCATTTGAATCCCACATCGACAAGCCAAAATTTGAAGTCTACCAAAAGGCGCTTATCATGCTACCAAATTCTAAGGGAGATAACCCCTTAGTGAATTCCTAGGAGCTCTTAGACGAGAAAGTGTGTAATGCTCTAAACAAGGTCACGGTGGAAACGGAGGCAAGGCTATTCGCGTGGAATGATAGCATAAGGGATTTAGAGGGAAAGCTGGCCAAGAAGGAGGAAGAGTTGGCTAAGGTGGCAGAAGCTTAAAACAGGAGGAATTAATTAGCACACAGCTAAGACGTGAGCTCAAGGAGGAAAAGGCAAAGGTGTAGGAGGTCTACAAGAAAGTAGACTCGATAAAAAGCACCATCATCTTGAAACACCCAGATCTAACACCTATCCCCTAGAGGTATGCATCAATGTTGGAATGCCTAGAAGACTTAACGCACATCCTCACCATGGAGAGGTGACCCTTGGCATTGGAATCTGTGGAGGAAGTAGCCACATGCCTGAAGGAGGAGGACCAGTTAAAGGTGATAGCACTTGTTGCCGAGTATAGCAAGGTGCTCACAGATGTAAAGGTTGCTTCCCAATCTGCTGAGGCTGCATATGACACATGCGCAGATAGAGATAAGGTGGTGAGCTCCTTGGTTGCCACACTCGAAGTAGAGCTGAAAGAGTTCTAGGAGAAGAATAAAGGAAACAAGGTGGAGTGGGATAGAGTCCTGGTGGAAGTAGAAAGAAGATCCAAGGAGATTGAGGCACTAAGGGGCTCAACCAAGACACGACTGAAGGAACTATATCCTCAAATTACCAAGAGAATGGACAAGCTCACAGACCTAGGTAAAGATATGGAACAAATTGTGGACACTTTGGGTGCCTAGGGAGCTGGCCTAAGTTTTGATGAGGTAAACCTCCTAGTTGGCGACCTCTGTCAGAAGGCGTAGAACGAGGTCGATACATGGAGTAAGTTGGAGGTAGACTTATGGAAGGACTTCCCCAGCCTTTTGGTTTAATGCCCCCCATTCTTCATTCTTTCCCCTATTCTTTCATTCCTTATTCATTTTTGTAATATTTATCTACATCTTGGTTCCATTGAACCAACTTGCACCTTGGTCAAGTAGAATGTTTCTAAGGGTGGAGAACAGGCGTAGTGTGGGGTGATGTTGGGCCCCGAAATATTGACTAAGTATGAAGGTGCGTGGGTGCATGGGACCCATGGCACGCAAGGAAAAATTGCGTAAGAGAAAAGGCTCAAGGAAGCATATAGAGCGCATGGCACGCGAAAGGAGATTCAGGACTTAGCCGATTTAAGCAACAAAGGTAGAACATGTGAAAAGCATGATCGGTTACGTGCGGATAACATGCTATCCTGGCAACAGGTGGCCTAGGAAAGAGCATGCCAACAAAGGAATCTTCTAGAAGACCATCATGAGATGGAGTGGAGAGCTCAGGCCTGAGGAAACATGCTCACTAAAGGACCACATTCGACACTTGGCAATGGATCTGAGGGCACGGCAAGGTGAGTTGGCAGCATGGGAAGGTGATAAATACAAGTTCCTATGGACCAAAAAAGAGGGAATATAGACATAAGAGGAGAAGATATGAGATATACATAGAGAGAGAGATAACATGGGTAAAGATCTGTAGGAAAACTGTGAGTGGGGCTCTGATGCTGAAAGGAATGTACTAAGATTAGCATTGTAATTTCTTTTCTATTTTTGTGTAGTTATACAAGCCTAGTGATGTGCATGATTGTAGTATGCCCTCTATGGCTCTTTGTAATGAAACGATGAATACAATGAGGTTACCTATTGCAATTAGATATGAATATCAGTGGGTTTCATGTATATTTCATTCATAGAAGTTCTCTTTCCTTTCATGCTATGAATGAATGGTTGTAGCTTTCTTTCTATTATATTATATGTTATGGAGTCTTTTAAAACACATAGTTTGAAGAAACTACAAGGATCTAGAGGCCATCTTGAGCCCTGTAATCCTTGTATGTCTAAACTTATTTCTTGAATACTCCTATACTAATCATTGATGAATGCTTCCCACTAAAAACTCACATAAAAGAGAGACTTGGCACCCACGCATGCCTCGGGTGAGTGCTCAACTTCTGCTGGGTGATAGGCCGGCACGCATGGGATTCCTTCCTCTTATAGTGGGAGTAAAATTGACTACATGTTGTTGTTAACTTTATTGTAATCAAGGTGTTAAAAAAATTTGGTTTCTTTACTTGATCTATAATGTTATCTATTATAACACCATGGTTTTTTTTTAGGACCTTAGGTCCTTGGTTATTGTTTATGTTGTTGGGGTAACTTGAATTACCCTGATTGGGAGTGATTAATCTCCCATTTTAACCATAGGTCTTTCAACCATTGTCTATTTTTTCCGATCTATACAAATAACACCCTCCAACACCTCTTCATATCTCCTTAGTAGGAATTTATGGACTTCTTACTTTGTTTCCTAGTTAAGAGAGTGAAGAAATAGATCATATAGCTCCAGCTGATCCATGTTGGGATAACTTGTTTA
Source organism: Taxus wallichiana var. yunnanensis (assembly GCA_018340775.1). Taxonomy (NCBI): domain Eukaryota; kingdom Viridiplantae; phylum Streptophyta; class Pinopsida; order Cupressales; family Taxaceae; genus Taxus; species Taxus wallichiana. The sequence continues at coordinate 441,335,354 of CM031235.1, read as the reverse complement.
AGAGTAGAGGACCTACCACCATCTTTGGATAAAATGTGTAGCAGACTCATTATGCTCTTGTTTTATATGTAGGAACTCCCTAATTCCTATCCTTAGTAACTTGTTCATGTCAAAAGCTTTGATGAATTCAGACACGAGTTGTTTAAAGGAATGTATTGAAGCCTTAGGTATCTTATAATACTAATTAAGAGCAATACCTTCTAAAGTATTAGGGAAGATATTTGCTACAATTGCATCCCATGGGAGTCGATCTCAAATGGAGGTTATATAATCTTTGATGCACATATTTAGATCTCCCTTCCCTTTAAATTTATGAAGGTCTGGTAGAGGTGTTGGGAGCATAATGCTCCATATGGTGAAGTCAAGGGGATCTTTAATATATTTAGAGTAGGTACTCATATGTATGACACAACCATTGATGATCCTTGTTAGGGAGGTGAAGGTGGAATTGGATGTTGATATGGTGTAGTGTAAGCATTTGTAGGGGCATAAGACATTCCCTATGGATGATCATATGAACCAGGAAAAGAGTACATGTCCCCTGTGGTGACTTAGAATACATGTGTACATATGGGGAACATTACTCTGGTATGGATTTAGAGGAAAAAATCTAGGGAATGTTGCATTTCCTATTAGGATGGTGTTTGAAAACACACTTCTGACTGGTAATTATTGAGGGTATCTATACATAGCATGAGGGGGCATAACCAAGGTGCCCAATCCTATGAGAAGATCTCTGGGGCTAGGAATGACCATGTAAAATAGAGGGTTTAATGTAGTAGGAACTTGGCCATAGTTTTGTGGATGATGGAGAACATTTCCTTTCCCAACAACAGATAAAGCATGAGTATCTTGGGAAATTTCCAATTCTCTAACCTTGTCCACCAATGTCGAGATGACCTTTTTGATGATGGCATGGTGTTTTGTTTTAGCACATGTTGAAATTTGTTAGGTTGCAAAGGAGTGGGATATCCTACTATAAATTGTTCATTTTTTCCACCCCTCATTGGAAATGGTTTCTGTTATGGGAGATGTAGAGGTGTTGTTCTGAAGTAAGACATCAACATGTCCTTGCACCCTATCTAAAGATTGATTCATGTTTTGGAAGTGTTGCTCACTTTGGGCGTAACGCTCTAAGTACTCCTCAACTAATAGTGGGAGTTGATAAGACTGCATACTAATTTGCGGTCTGAAAAAAACCTAAGGAGATGAGCCTGACTCTCCGGTGAATGTCATATTTTTAGAACTTGAAATTTCAGGCTATTGTGTTTGCATAAGTTGGTAAATCTCCTTGATCCTAACCGAGGAGCCATTGTTGGTCCCTTGATGAGGAGGATTTTTAGACACATAAAGATTGGTTGAGTAGTTTTCTACCCATGTAGATAGTGAGGGTGACTGTTGTTTCCTACCCATTTGATAGTAATATGCTTCGAGACCCAAAATAGGTCGACCATATCCATATTGTCTCGACATATTTGAGGGGTATATGAATACTTGTAGAATAATGGGAGAGAGGGAATATGTATGAAGGAAATGCAAATGAAAAGAGATTAGCTCTTCACATATGGTTCATTAATTTGTGCGGATGAAAATTTACATGTGACCTTCAAACGCACTCGCCTCCCGAGGTCATTCCATGGAAGCCGATGTGGAAATTCTTATGGCTAGTGATAGAAAGGTATAATGAATATGTGGTATATGGATGAAAGTACGGGAGAATGGTATGGAAAATATATCAAGGAATTTTTTTCCTTGACTCACAATATCGAGGATCTCGCTCGTCAAGTGTAAGGAAGGCCCTTCTAACCTGAACTGGTCTAATGGATGGATCAGAAAGAATTACCTCATAGAGACTAATCAATATCAAGCTCCATAGAAATCCTTTTTACGGGTTGTGGGATGTGTTGAAAACCAATGGGTTCCTCATAACAATTTCCAGACAAGGTCATGGAGTAAATGAGAGGGAGGCATGGTTCTATTAGATCTATGGTCAGTTAGCTAGAGTGGTCTAAAATACGAGGGCTTGATGAGCTTCCTCATTTAGAAAATTCAGATGTCTAATGATGTTTGGCAGAAGTGGGGACGACCTAAATACTAACGATAAAAATCCTATGTCTAGGTAAAGATGGTCTTCGAGTCCTTGCGGTTGAGGAACCCGTGGATCACAACTATAAAATCTTGTGGGCTGTGGTGCTTGTATTATCATGTAAATTTAAAATCTATTGCTAGGGGTAGTCCAATATTTGTAGGCTTCATCATCCACGATGTTCAAAAAATTAAATTGTTCCATTTTATTAGCGTATCGTGTTGGTGTTCTAAGGAAAATAAAGCAGAGTCCCGTATCTACGCCCGTAATTAATTTTAGCTCATTTAGTTGTGGTACCAATGGATCACTAGCATATGTTTGATCTTGTTGTGGTTTGTTTATGGTCATGGATTTTAAATATTGTTAATTAGTTAAATTAGAGAACATTCAAAGGTGTGGAAGTATTAGAAAGGATCACGCGCGAAGAAGAGAGACAGATTCGGGACTTAGTCATTTTCATGATGAGGATCTATTTTTGGAGATAACATGTGGAGCACACAAACCAGTCAAATACTTATGTGACACACATTGGCTATTTTTGGAGGATCAGATATGAAGCACTTTGCATGGATACATGATGAGAATAAATCTACTACTGACAGTTAACTAAAAGTAGTCTATTGTTAGCGCACTTCCATGTGTGGCTATTTTTGTAACTGTAAATGGCTAGTAATAGCATGTAACCTATTTTGGGATTAGAAGTGGTGAAGATAAGGTCCCCACCCTTATAAATATGTAGTGAGTGTGTAGCAATGAACAATGTGAGAGCTAAGTTATTATGAGGTTATGCTACTAAATATGATGCGTGCATGAGCATATATTACTATTATTGTAAGGAAGCTTCTGTGTATTACTATATTTAATATAATGGGGGTTATTGGTTGAACCAAGGTGTTAATCATGGTTATAGTTTATTACTGCATAAAGTGTTTCACTATGATTATTTTTTGATTCATGATAGTTTCAAAATTAGATCTAGGAAATGCTCTGTATAATGTTAGATTAATTATGAATCTGAATGCTTTAAGTCTTCATCATGCTAACATCATGCAACAATAACCCTAAAGAGGGTCCTGGTACCTTTGTACACTTCGGATGAGCACTCAGTCTAGGCTGAGTGATGTGTCAGCGCGTCTGGGATTTTAATAGTGAATTCTAGGCCGCATAATTAGTTCCATTGCGGGACCTTTTTTCAGTTGTTTTTGGATGATTCATGATGAAGACCTATTGGTTGACCCTAGAAATTTTTGAGGAGTGGATACACGATATACAAGAAGAATATGTATAGAGGTTTAGTACTAGATCCGAGTTTAACGCATGTGCATGGGTGGAACAAAATCTGTATGATAGTTTTTATGAGAGATTCTTTGTTATTTTTCTAGTAGAATTGTATGAGTGGATGGTTGTTTATGCATCTAAAGAGAATTAGAGGTATCACACACTTTTCGGATGCAAGAAAAATTTAGGCCCTTTATGATCCCGATCTTCTTTGGAATCAAGTTGTGGATACGTGGTTCTATGGTGTTTTAAACAATTATATCTTGGAGTACTCAATTTCCACTTTTTCATGCCCAGAGGTAGCTGAATTCTATTTTTACAATATCTAAGGGAACTTACCTACAAGGAATTATATCAGCAATCAAGATCCAAATGGTAACTTTGAACTTGGAGAGAAAACCGATGGCAAACTAAAACCCCACCACACGTAGGTACGGGAGTAGGTTTGGTGAAATATGGTAGACCTAGCAACAGAAAGGAAGAGAGAAGAAAGGTGGCTTAAGTATAATGAGGCATATGAGAGGTATGTAGAGAAATAATGGGACATTGTAGAGAAAATGGTGTTGTGGAGAAAGATAGTTTGGGAAGGAGTGGAAGTTCACGCAGAAGACGTGGAACCCGAGCCTTAGGAACTCCCCCATTTGGGAAAGTATGATAGAGAACTCTCCTCGGCCTCATGTAAAATCACGCCAATAGAGATGACCTAGGCCATGGGAATGTATTTGAATCCACTTGGAAACCTTACCCTTGTGCGTGGTTTTACAAAGATCTAGTACAACAAACAGATTAGCAATCTAATTCAAGCAAAGTGGGAGAGCATGAGTGAGTCTTATAAGAGGAACATAAATGGCAAAGTGCAAACAGATTCATTGTTATATGGCAAGTACCTTTTCAGTGTATCATCCACACAGTAATTCAGTGCACATATTTTTGGACTATCTTCTAGGAGTAGTAATGCTTCATGCAGATCGTCGAGGTATAGTTTAGTTCTACTATTGAGACATAGGGAAGTAAATCTTCCTGGTCTAACCCCATATACAAGTTTGGGATTAGGAGGTATAGGTGGCTCTAGATCCAGTGGATCTGGTTCTTCTTGAGGCCAAGGAAACACATAGGGTTCGGATCGGTGGGAAAGGTCCGCACCAACCCTAAAATATTTACATGGAGATGTATCTTTGTCTTCCAGAGTATAGGGACATATAATATGTTCTTGAACACATATACATGTGTGAAATATTGTGGCACACAAAAGGAATCATGGCTTCTAAGCATAGGGCAAGCTAATTTTCCACTACATTACAAGGGTGTGCACACAGTTGGTATAGATAGTTTTACCCCGACTAGACTTACGTAGACTATACAACTTTAAAAGATGCATTCCTTAAAGAGTTTCACATCCATGATTTTGAGTATAAGAGTATAAGTGCACTCAAATATATTAAGTAAGGCACTACCGAAAGTGTTAGATAATATGATGCCCATTTCAAAACATTGTTATCTAAGTTTTCTTATGCTATTCATACAAGCCAATGTACACAATGGTTCGTTAGAGGCCTAATTACATATTTTAGGAGGGTGTTATCACATTAAAAATACAATAAACCATACAAAGAACTTGAATAAGCCTTACGCGCTGAGGTAGTTAGAATCATAGACAATGGGTAAGCCCATTTTTAGAAGCACAGATTGTAGCTATGGCAAAGAATTTGGAGAAACTATCGAGTAAATTCAGCACACGAGACGCGCACAGGGATTAGGTGCAAAAATTATGAAGTGGAAGGTCACACGAAGGATAGTTATCCCCACATATATGTGCACTCACTATTGTTAGATTGTGAGATATGCCATCTAAACCATGATGTTAGTCACTTCACATTACTACAACACATGATAAGGAAGAACATTTCATGCTACTACAAAATCTATAGGTCCATGAATCATGACACGGAAGACTGCCGGCTGATTCATCAGATCTAGGATGCTATAGATATTTGTGTACGATAGACAGGAGTTTCAGATAACTCTAAAGGAAAGAACAAGCATCAGGATCAGGATCAAAATCAGGTGTGCTATGATCGAATAACAGGTAGTTTAAAGCGATCACGAGAAGAGGTTAAGGATATCATGGCAGATTCAAAAGATGAGGCCATGGTTGTGGAAGAAGTGAGTTCCCTCGTGGAACATGTTATACATGCAGATATCCTAACCACTATAGGCATGAATGTCCTCATAATATTACATGTTCTTTCTGTGGAAAGAATCATAGTTATGAGGAATGCTCGAACTTGTATGAGCATCTTAGAAAGAAGCATAAACAAGAAAAAAAAGGTGCATGGATGGTTAGGATAAAATGCATTGTGGAAAATCATTGGATGCCTAAGTTGGAAGTAGATTCGAGGCATTTCAAGTAAATATCATGACCCACTTTGAGGTGGCATGCACCAGAGATGCATTGCAGTAGAATCCTACCATCACTAAAGAGGAGGTACTACATGCACGGTACCTAGATCCTGCCCATCAGAAGTAGGTTTATCAGGAAACCATGGAAGTCCTTAGAAATATTTAGGGTGAGATACAATATTTAAAAGAGAAATCATGGAAGATGGAGAAAAAGAAAGCATTAGAGATGGTCCAAACTAATATAGATGACTTGAGAGAAGTGTGAAAATTGTTGCACTAGGAGAATATCATTCCACTATTAGGGAATTGGTTAAAAGAAAACACTCCGCACGCAAGTATTGAGACTTGAAGACATGTCCTGCATGTAAATATTCCCCCTTATAGCCTAGATTATGATATGGAAATCACTCTGAATCTATTGTGGATGGGTGGCTATTGAGTAATATATTGATTGATATAGGCACAAAATTCAATGTTCTTACTTTAGATGCATGGGTACGAATAGGGAGCCCTCCATTACAGCCATCCTCTAATGTATTATTCATGGATAATCGGACTAAGGCCACTCCCATCATAGTTTTGAAAGATACATCTATTACCATACAAGGAGCCAAGTTCACAAGAGATTTTAAGGTTTTAGCATTGGCAAAGTTAGATAGCTTCCCAACTCTATTAGGGCATCCTTGGTGCTATGCAAATAATTTTAATCTTCATTCAATAAAGGTTATATCAACTTTGAAAATAAGGAGGAAAGATTTATTATCGCTTTAATACATGGTAAATCTACACCCTATTTTTATCCCTTGAGTGAAGAATAACTGAATAAGATTTATGCATGCGCCATCCTGGGATCCATAGATGCTTGATCCATCTAAAGAAGGAATAATTCAGTGGGAGTATGCATAGTTTATTAGCGATACTACAAGTGTTTCTTGTAATAATTGGGATCATAGCACTTATGAGTTGGTAGGGCACAAAGTAAAAATCATATTTCTTAAGGGAAACAAACCGCATTATTCCACCGAATAAGTAATAACTTGGTACCTTATTACACCAGAGAGAGATCCTATGGTGTTCTTGCATGCCATGGAGGAATAGTGGATAGACCCACTGGAAAGAATAAATATGCTAACATATACACTACATGGGACAACAACATGTTGGTGGGTGGTCCACAAGGATAATCTTGTAGGATGGAATGAAATTAGGATTTCTCTTACCACTAGGTTCTTTAGGAGTAATGCACCTATTCAAATATGCACTTATCATGGTAATCAACCTATTCAACATCACATTCAGAAGTGTGAGAGACTCTAGACAGAGGGGTAAGAAGATTTACCACCTTCATTTTGGGTGAAAAAGTTTTATTCCACTTTACAAGGTTGCACGCATGTTTGGTATGTATATGCCAAAATCCATAGAGAGACTGGAAATTGGCAGGGTTTAATTGCAAGAATGACTTAGACATTTGAATTCTTCTGTACCAAGCCTCCGATAAAGGAATCATTAAAGGTCATAAAGTGCTTAACTATGGGAGATAGTGCAAGGATGAATAACTCATTCAAGAGTTATTTGATGAAGGAGACTCAAGAGCACATTTTTTTGAAGACACAGAGGTGATGCCACACTACTTCAATGCACTTACCTTGAGAAAGAAAAAGGAAAAATGGTCTACTTAGTGGATGATGAAGAAGTAGAAAATTTGGATGTAAACCATTCAATAGGTAGGCATGAGGTGTTGGAAAGTGTAGATAAGACCACACACACCTATCATGAACCTATGAAGACAAATAAGGTGAATATTGGATCAGATGTTGAGCCTAAGGAAGCCATAATTGGAGACTATTGGTCAGACTCTGAAGTGGAAAAAATCATAGAGCTACTATGGGATTATCAGGACTTATTCCCTCGGGGTACCATGAACTTAAAGGCATGCATGAATCATTAGGAGAGATGAGGATAAAGCTTAAAGAGGGTGCACACCCAGTTAGAAAGAGACCCTATAGGATGAACCCCAAATTGTGTGAAAAGGTCAAGGAAGAGATTGACAAAATGTTAAAGTCTAGGATTATCAAGCCCCTCGATGAGTCATAATGGGTTAGTCCAATGGTGATCAATATCAAGAAGGATGGTAGGATTAGGATCTTTGTGGACTATAGGGAGTTGAATCGTTGCATGTGTGACTGATCCCTTTCCTACGCCATTCACTGAGGAAATACTAGAAGGTGTTACAGGGCATGAAATCTATTTGTTTATAGATGGGTTCTCTGGGTATCATTAGGTTAGGATTGCCCAGGAGGATCAAGAAAAGACTACTTTTACTACTAAATGGGGTAGCTTTACCTATACTATGATGCCTTTTGGTCTGAAAAATGCGCTTGTATTTTCGTGCATAGTTGTTCAAGCATTCAAGGAGTTTATTCACAACTTCTTACAAGTTTATTTGGATGATTGGATGGTGTATGGATTAGTTAAGGATCATTATGAAAATTTTCACTTAATGTTTGAAAGATGTAGACAGTTGAGTATCTCTTTGAACATCAAGAAGTGCATATTTGCTAACTCATTTGGAATCTTTGTTAGGAAACATAATCTACAAGGAAGGTTGCAGTCATTATAGGCCTAAAGAGCCTACCGGTCAAAGTGAGGTGCATGGATTTTGGGCCAAACAGATATTACAGGAAGTTTATTAAAGGATATGCCAAATTTTCCATTCCATTAGAGGAGTTACTGAAAGGGAAAGGTATGTTCTACTAGGGAGAACCACAACAACGCGCATTCAAGACATTAAAAGAGAAACTTACTACCATGCCTATTTTTCGTTTTCCTTCATGGGACCAACCATTTCATGTACATGTGGATGCCTCTAGCATGACCATTGGCATAGTATTAGCTTAGCCTAGAGAAGGTATTATAGATCATCCTATTTGTTTTGCTAGTAGAAAGTTGACTCCTGCAGAACAAAATTACACCACTATAGAGCGCAAAGCTTTTTCAATGATCTATGCGCTACATAAATTCAAACAATATGTGTTAGCTACACCATTTGTCTTCTACAAAAATCACATGGCATTTAAGTACTTGGTAAACAAACCCTTTTACAAGGGTGCATATGTAGATGTGTAATCTTATTTTAATAATTTGACTTCAAAGTTGTGGTAAAACTAGGGAAAAGTAATTCTAGACTAGACCATTTATCCAGAATACAGTCAGGAGAAGAAGCACATGACATTAAAGATACCATTCCCGATGCACAATTATATAGGTTACAATGAGCACCATCAAAATTAAAGGACATTGATGTCTTTCTATGAATAGGCATGGCACTAGAAGGAATGAAATCCTTAGTAAAGAAATAACTTGCTATACGTGCAGAAACCTATATGTTGATTAGCGGTGACCTATACAAATTAGGTAGGGATGAAGTATTGTGTCATTGTGTACTGAAACATGAACGCACAGTCATCATGGAGGAAGATCATGGTGGTATTAAAGGTGGCCACTATATAGGTGATGCCACCGCGCATAAGATTATACTCGTTGGACTATGGTGGGAGACCTTGTATAAAGATTATAAGGAATTTTGTAAGGCATGTAATCATTTCCAATGTCTTGGGAAACCAGGTCAACAAGATGAAATGCCTCTAAGAACTATTGCTAGTGCTAGAACCATTTGAGAAATGGGCTATCAATTTTGTGGGTCCTATTTCACCATCTGCGCACAAAACTAGATCGTGCTATATCATCACTTGCATAGACTATTTGACAAGGTGGGTAGAAGCAACACCTACAAAGGATTACACATTGGCTACATCAATAAGGTTTCTATGGGAAAATATTATTACAAGGTATGGATGCCCTTTAAGTTTGACCAATGATAGGGGTGCACATTTTCTTAATGAGACAATCGAATTTTATTGGATGAATTTCGATTGCACACCATAAGACTACACCCTATCATCCTCGAAAAATGGAACTACGAGGCATTCAACAAAAATTTTAACTAGACATTGAAAAAAAATGTGATGTTGGAAGAAAGGATTGGGATGATAAAGTATCGCAATAATTTGGACATATCAAACAACATATAAAAGGTTCAACAAATCCACACCATTTCGAGTTAGTGTTTGGCATGTAGTAGTTATTCCTATAGAATTCATGTTACCTTCTTTGCGTATTACACATGTTGGAGGTCTAGCTGATGAGAAAGAATTAGAATAATGGATTTAAAAGTTAATCAAGTTGGATGAGTGATGAGAAATAACATGTTGGAGTCAAAAACAAGAGAAGGCTAGGCATAAATCATGACATGATAGGCACACATAAATCATGACATGATAGGCACACTAGGGATAAAATTTTGAGATTAGATAGTTAATGCTCCTTTATGATTCTAAATTTTTGCACCATCCAGGTAAATTCAAAGTACATTGGTTGGGGCCGTATGTTGTCACTCACATACTTGAAACATGTGCTTGTCAATTAGAGGCACTTGATGGAATATGGTTACCTGGATACTTCAATGGGAGTAGACTAAATCCCTACTATAAATAAGTCTTCTTGGTGTTTATAATAAGGTAGTGTTTTCATTTAGATTAGGTTTTCAATTCTATATTTCCTTAATGTATTTCCTTCTTCGTCGTTATGCTTTTTCAATTTAGTTAGTGTGTTTTCCTACTTTGAAGAAGTTTAATGTGCAGAGGGACTGCACATACCCTTAGTGTGGGGTAGGTTATTGATATCTAGGTACATGACTGATGAAAATAAGTACACATGAAAGGAACTAACTGCTATGGGTGCTATTCAAGTTGGAGAATTGAAAAAAATTGCTTTTTGTAAATGAGGACCATTGGTAGAGATGGATGAAGAAAAAGTATAACGCGAGGTAAATAGAGGCCATGGGAATTACCAAAGGAATGCACAATGGTGAGGTATTCAATCGCATGGAGGAATGTTGAAGAGAAGTTTGTGGCTAGAGGGTAGGAAGGTGCACTAGAAGGTTATAGCTTGGACGGGAAGATGTACCACACGTAAAGAGAAAAAATGGTCAATTAATGAGAGGATTGTTGGTAGGTGAAGAAGAAATAAATTCACCAAATTTTGAAATTCTATATATAAGTAAGGCATGTGAGTTCATTTTTACCATTTTAATGAAAATAATTTGAAAAGATCGAAACAATCATGTTGATGTGTGAAGAGTGTGATACAAGACATGGAGAGGAGGTTTGTTTAAAGGAGAAGCTTGTGCTCCTATAGGAAGATGCATTACAAATGAGCTAGGGAACACGATATCCATTAGGGCACGAATATTTGAAATAAGGTTTCAACTTGCTTGATTACGAGAGGGAATAAAAGAGAGATTTTTCATATGATCTTGAAGAAAGCACTCGTAGAAATAGGAGTAAAAGGGAAGAAGAAGGTTGAAGTGGAAGAAGAAATTTCTCCGAGAGTAATTTCTCAGAAATGTAGTATCCAGAGGGCATGATCGTGGGACAAGAATTAGATTTTCACTTTCGTCAATGTAAAATCATCGATTAAAACCATCATACATCAAATAATAAGAAGGAGCTCGATGCGTTGTTGAGTACAAAAACAAATAAGCACATAACAGAAGATATGTTAGTGTACGATGACACTGGTGAAAATTTATTAAAGTAGATTAGATTCTATCAGTCGTATGAGCTAACATACCTTAGAAATTATGAACCATTGTATCAATGGTTGATGAGCAGAGTCCATGAGGACTTCTTCTACTTCCTCAGATAGAGGGTTAGAATCACAACTACCTTGATTTCAATAGTAACGAGACTTAGGGCTTCAGGAGCAGATCTGGAGAGAAATTTAACTGATAAGGCCACAATCTTGGGGACAAGGAAGGAGATGAGGTATACCAAATGTCCAAATGGCATGGACATTGACAAATTAAACAAGTACCCAATAGTTCAGGTAGCTACACACTTGGTGACAAAGCTAAATGATCAATAAAGGCGATCCACAGTAAACACAATGTGGCTACATGTTGCAAAGAAGAACTCTGAAGGAGTGGTATACAATATCATGGATCACATAGGAAAGATAATAATTGAAGAAGAATGGATAGGTGAAAAATATTTTTTTGTGATATTTTATTGTCTTTGGTGTTCATGGAGATTGGAGTGCCCAATGGGCCAAAAGAGAAGATTTGGGAGTACCCCATGGAACACAAGTCTCTGGCGAAATATTTCAAAAATAATTGTGTGAAGGATCAATGGGTAGACCATTTAAGAAGAGGGAAAAGATGTGGTATGATAGGATCCTCTTGGCATTTGAAGAAGAATGGTGCATACCCAAGGAGTTTCCTTCGGTGGTGGGTAAGGCAAGATACGGTTTGTAGTTTACAAGAAATTTTACATCACATGATTTGAGATGAAGGATGAAGCCTGGAGCCCATGGTGCAAATTACCATATTCCTTCATAGCATGATATCTTCAGCATCAATTCAAAAAAATTATATTCATGTGACCTAACCTTCAATGGAGACAAGGTAGATTGTCACTACCATAACCATACTACGAGAAAGAAATATGTATATCCAAGGTGGAATGCCTAAATTAAGAGGCTCATCTCAGATATTATAAGCATAAAACCTATAATCTTGGTAGTTGGGCACACCAGAGAAGCTCTTGTGTATCTTCAAATCAAGCCCAAGTGGAGAACACTAAACATGTGGAGAATGAGTTCGTGCTCCTAGGGCTGCCAAAAGGTAAGCATATAATGAAAAATGTTCTAGCACCTAAGCACACAAAGACAATATAGGTAGATGATGTAGAGGAGGAGCATGAAATTAGTGGTGGTTTAGAGCAAAGAGGAAGAAAAACCTCCAAATAGGGAATAAGGTGAGTGCATGACTACTACCCCCACCACAAGAGGGAGATGATGAGAACTTGTATGCAGTCCCAAGGAGAGTGCCACTTCAAAAGAGTATTCTAGAGAACAAGGACCTAAGGTGATACTCCATAATCGGTGTGCAGATCACCCCAAATCTCTCCATAGAAGGAAACAATCGAGAAGAAAAGAATGAATTTTAAGCTGAATGAGGAGGTGAAAGAGTATCGGAAAGTGCACTTAATTCCCTAAGCACCTCTAGAGAACATGGAAGAACCAAAGGACGAATAAATGAAGGATGGAGAAGAGGGAGAAAAATAAATAGAAGAGACATCAACTGATTCTTCTCAAGACACAATAGAATAAGCTCGAATCTTGAATCCAAAGTTCCTAAGGAGTCAAAAACAAAGAGAACAAGTGGGGAATATGTTCCACCAGTCATGGGTTATGTTGAGGACACAAGTAAAATTTTTCATGCCCATTTTCAAAGCACAATGACACAAAAGGAGTTGTATGGATGGGAGCTAATGGATGAATAGATGATAACTATGTGCACAAGGAAGTAGTTGTCATGGTCAATGCACACACATGGATGAGCTGGAATTTGATGTGTGTGAGGAGTCATGCGTATTAAGGAAGTTGAAGAAAACACCTCAGGATAGACACATAACAATCAAGTCTATTATTATGTTATATGAACAAGTGAGAAATTCTTTGGTGAAAGTATTGACAAAAGTGATGAGGCAGAATATGGATAAGGATGCAACAATTAGGGTGCTATGAGAGGAGATCAAGACTAAGGATGTAGAAATAGTGTGCCTAAAGAAAGAGAAAGACTTGGCACAAAAGAATAATGTTGTTTTCATCAGCATGAAAGAGGAAGTTGGGGAAAATATCATGAAATCAAAGCCACATTTAGAGCCAAAGGTACCCAAAAAATTTCCTTCAACAATGCATTATGTAAGTACCTTGGTGGACTTAGTGCTTGAAGATGAACCTTTGTGCATGCCAACGCCAAAGGATCTAGTGCAAGAAGTAGAGTGGGAAAAGGCTTCAGTGATGTGGAAGATTGCATCATATGAGGGGTTTCTTTAGAGCTTGCAGGAGGAATTAAAGAAGGAAGATCAAGCGCTGAATATTTGTACAGCGCCAGAAGTCGTTATAATAACTAGGACCATTTTAGAAGATAATGAATTCTGAAGGCCATGAAAGATGAAACATTGGGCTGTGTAAAATGATTAGTGCTTGTCAAGAAGAAGCACAAGGTCCTTAAAACAACGTAAGAACTACACAAGGAAAGGATGGATGAGCTTGGGAAACTCATCGCGTAAAATATGGACTTATTAGAAGGAAGGATGACTGCAATTTCCAACATTGTGTTGGTCTTGTAGAATGAGAAAGGAGATATTACAAAGTATGAGTTAGAGTCAATTGCAATGGATATCCCGAGAAAAGGCGAAGTTGTGCTCAATGATTGGAAAAATTTAGAGGTGGAAATAGAATAAGAATATCCAAATTTGATTCTTCAAAGTTGAAGTAGAAGATATTCATAGGTAAAGACATTCATTTATTCATCAAAATTCTCTCTATTCTTTTATTCATATTCTTTGATACATTTTAGATAAACCATTATCGAGGAAGCAATGAAATCAGTGTGGGGTATTGTTGATCAGTTAAAGTAGAGAAAATTTAAAGGCATAGGAGGATTGCACACGAAGAAGAGAGATAGATTCAGGACTTAGCCATTTTCATGATGAGGATCTATTTTTTGAGATAGCGTGCGGAGCACACAAACCGGTCAAAGAATAACGTGACATGCATTAGATATTTTTGGAGGATCATCTACAAATATCTTTACATGGATACATGTTGAGAATAGATATACTACTGGTAGTTAACTAAAAGTATTCTATTGTTAGCACACTTGCATGTGTGGCTATTTTTGTAACGATGCATGGCTAGTAATAACATGCGACCTATTTTAGGATTAGATAAGTGGTGAAGAAACTACTCTAATAAAATATTTTTTTGTGATTTTCTAGAATAACAAAGTAGATGTGAGAGGAAATAAATTACTTCTAATTTAATTAATCAACACTAAAATAAATAAAACAACTGAATGTAGTTTTTATCTATGCATATGAAATCTAGTCTATTTTAAACAATTAAAACTTCTCTAATATATTCTAATTAAATGAAATATTTTCCAATAAGTAATTGTGGATTTGTTAAATCCTCTCCTATCTTAGATACATAGGAAGATTGAAAGCTTCAGAAGCTTTTCTTCCCCTATAACCTCCTAGATAGAATTTGTGAGAATCTAAGGGAAACCATAATATATGACAAATATATTATCTCTATGCTGGCAAAGAAAGATTCCTCTAGATATACTTCCCTCCAAACCCATAGGGATAGGGAAGGAAGAATCTATCAATAGAAACTCCTATGGAAGATGTAAATATTCTTTGAAATTGACTTAACTATTTGTAGTGAAGAAACTATCTTTTCTACTCTATTTGATATATATGTGCATATGATTCAGAAACAATAATATGAAGAAATGAAGAAAACTAACATCAACCCCAACCTAAAAATATAGAGCAATGGAAAATCTAGTTGTGTTATGATTTTTCCCCTCAGTTTGTCTTTTCAATCTCCTGTGTTCACGTGAGTCCAAGGGATTGGGAATGTAATAGAAGAAATAATGAGAAGGCAATGTATCAATGACAACTTGATAGCATCAGTAGCAATTCAAGTGAAAGAGAGATAAAAAAGTGAATAGAGCTTGGCTATGAAATTTCCAACAAGAATGTGGAAGCTCAATAATATAAGAATACACAAAATGATCTTCACCATTTTCTTGAGAATAAGGGATGATTTTATAGAAGGTTGGTTGGGATGTGAACTAACACACTTGGTAGGAGGGGGGTGCCACATCAACACATGAAGGGGAAGTTTAAACAATCAATTATAAACCACAAGTGGAAGACGAGATTGCCACAAGTCACTCAAGCTTGAAATCAGATAAAATAGTGAGAAACATGCTCAAAAAGTGAACTTAAGTGAAGCAATCATGCCTCAATTACTAGGTGGATATTTTGGAAAATGTGTACAGAACCACTGCCCCATGTAGAGTGGTAGTTATAGGACCGATTCCCTACTGTGGTGGTGGTTGCAAAAATTCCGCCTTGTCGAGTGACGATTTTGTAACTAAAGGCCAAAACAATAGTGAAATGAAGCGAAAGCTACGGAAAAGGAAGAAGTGGTTAAGTAAGGAAAACTAGGCTATAAATATAAGTTACAAGGAGGTTTAGGAGATTAAAAACCTTTGGAAAAGAGATGAATCATCATTGGGGACCCCTTTATACCATTTTTTGACAATGTAGCATGTGTAATTTTGGGTGCGTACAAAACACCTTTCGAGATGCACCCAATTCACAGCTAACAAGGTACACCACGACTCTCATGCGTAGGTCACTAATGCCTCGCAACATCCATAGTATGACTTCCTCTTTGATAGATGAACATAGTTGCAGTTGAATCTATTTCCTCATCATCCTCAAGGTCTTTCCTAATCTCTACACTTGGGCTGCGTAAACATGTTACTCTCCCAATCAAGTGCATGGTGATGCGTATCCTCCTTCCTACAAAATTAAATAAGTCCTCATGGATGCATGACATGAGCCATTTACACAATCAATTAGGATTTCGAAGAAGGGAAATTCATACAATTGGATAACTCCCACAATCTCCAAGTCCTTCTTTATCATGTTGTTGTATACCAACCTGTCCCACTTCTATTCTTTTGTCCAATTTTTTCAATATACCCTTAGTGATTCCCCCTTCATGCACCTACGAGAAATGGTTATAGTTACTTATCTTACATTTTGTAAGCTAGGAGACCCATGGCTATGTTAATATCACTTCACCAAAGTTACTACATCTCGTAGAACCATTCCTCCAACACGTCTTCCATAATGAGCTTATTTCCTTTTCCCTTTCCCTTTCCCTTGAGTAAGTGATTAACATTGGTTTCTTTCTTCAATGTCATTTATTTAACTACTAAATTTAATATTTCACACTTATAGTGATTTCATGCCCTATATGATGAATTATTTTACTCAAATTCCTATGTATAGTGTTTAATTATCCCACCCTCCTTGCTTCAAAAAAATTCCTTTTCCAAAGAATTTTGTTCCCTAGGTTAACTCTCACAAATACATTCCCTAATTATAACTTTGTATACTTTTTCTTCTACAAACCCTAGCTCAAGCCTTCCTCTCCACCCCTCTTTGTTAAACACCTTTGCCTAGGTATGTTTTTCCACCAATGGAGTTCTCTGTCCTACCCACAAATCGCTCTTAACTTGTCTCAATACTCTAGTTTGACCTTGGATATTTGTATTTATGCACAAATCCACACTTTTTTACTCTTCAAATGTTTAAAATATTCCCAAGATAAGGTAAGAATGAACTTTCCCATGCTCCTTTTATAGATTTCTAAATTTTTAGTGCATTAATTTCTCTTCACCTACCACCGTACTACATCTTTAAATAAACTTCTTGCTTTATCCCACAATTTCTCCTACTTTCTTCCGCACATGTAAGTCGTAACCTTCTAGCATGCCACTCATTTCAAGGAAAGATACATCCTTATGCACACTTCCTTGTGCCACAACCCATCTTCCTCTCGATTCACATACCAAGTAGTTCATCCTATTGATGCCTCCCTTGCATTACACTCCATAGACTTTTTATCATGTGGTTTCAAAATCATAGAAATTACCATTAAGCACCATCATTATTAAACACCTCGTAACACTTTCCTTTTACTTTGACACATACCCATTTTGTATCCATCGAGTACCCTTATTTTGTAATTTCACACACACCTTTAAACCAAATCCAAAACAAGTACGAGAAGCTTATAGTCTCTCTTGTGTGAGGTCACACCTATTTTCACCCCGTTATCCCCGTTTTGAGTTCACAACGAAACGATCGGATAACCCCTACAAAATTTTTGAAATGATTTTGCATCATGACCTCTTTTAGAGAAAATCAGGTTTTCGGGTGTTACTAACAGCTTGACATAAGTTTTAACATGCTTTATGTCTTATGACCTCCGAAACCCGAAACCCGCCTTGCAATGAGAAAATCCTTTGTAATCGGGTTTTCGGAAATTCAACTCATCGGAACATTCTTGAGTTAAAACATGCTTTGTGTCGCGTGACTTCCGAAACCCGAGACCCGCCTTGTGTTAAGACAATCCTTTGTATTCGGGTTTTCGGAACTCTAAAGCATCGGGACATTCATGTTCCAAAACATGTTTTATGCGCCATGTTCTCCGATTCCCGAAGTCCGCTCAATCCTTTGTAATCGGGTTTTCGGAAGTTCAATGCATCGGAACATTCATGATTCAAAACATGTTGGGTGCTCCATGTTTTCCGAAGCCCGAAACCCGAAATGCACTAAATCTCCTCGTGTTGGGTTTTCGGACTCCTCCAATATACTGACGTGGCATTCATGCCGAGAGTGGTCGATGAGTCACGCACGCCGAGCTGAAGTGTATTTATTACTGATTTTCTTATAAATACGCGGATTTCCACGTCATTCTTACCGTTCATATTTTTAATTCGTGGATTTTTCGCATGCTCTTCCGCTCCCAAAACCCGCAAACTCGCGTTACCAGACTGGATCGTTTGTTTTCGATTTTACCTGTCTCGAATCGAAGGTATTCTTCTTTCCTTCTTTATTCTTGACTTTTCTGGATCGACTGCGTGTATTTTCTTTCCAATTTCTTGCCAGTTGTTGAGGGTTTTTCTTCCTTCTTCTTTCTGTGTTGTTTTGGAAAGGGTTTTGGGTTTTTAGGGTTTATTCTCTTTTTGGGATTATCAATTGGTGTTGTTCCTTCCAAATCTTAATTATATGCATGATGTATGGAATATGAATAACAAAAAAGAAAGGAAGTTGTGTATGTAGAAATTCAAAGGAAAGACTCTGTTTTTGTTTCTCGGATTTTGAAGGTTGTGTTGCAGATTCAAAAGTCCGAAGAACCTGGAAGCTCAAGTGACGGGGTTTCTCAACATTCCGACCTCAACACTAAGTGCCGGGCATCTCCTAAGTTCCGTCATCGAAAGTGGGTGCCGGGTTTTCTCCTGTTTCCGCCATTGAAAGCAAGTGTCGGGTTTTGCCAAGATTCCGACATATCAGACCTGTCGGGTTCTCAAAGTTTTCCGATATCTTCTTCTGCGTGTTGGGTTCTTTTCTCCTTCCAACGCATTCAAACCAATCAGGTTTTCAAAGTGTGCACAAAGATCTCCGGAGTTCCGAGCCTTTCTCCTTCCAATATTCTTCATGTCGGATCCTCGGTTCATCACAGAGAAGGCCAAAAATCTAGCAGGATGAGATATAAATTTAAGAAACCGTAATCCCCTGGCCATATATCGATCGTAATTATGATATCAGGGATACTGAAATGGGCAACATAGATATGGACGACTTTTGGAATAGGGTGAAGAGTTCTTCTCAAACCCCATGGATGGTGGCTTTAGCTAACAGTGGCTTGCCCCTTGCAGCAGGCTTCCCCATGTCTACCCAATGTCCAGAGTTTGTTTTGGCGTGTGCATCCAGCTACGACTCAGCTTCTCGTTCCGTAAGGAATCAGGCTGGTGAAGTAGTTATCAAACTAGATGGAGCTTATTTTGATGATCTCCTGAAACTACCAAATTTTGAAGAGTATGGGGCCCTAGATATCAAGTCGGCTCAGAAGGCCTGGGACAGTAACCAGGAAAATTGCATTAGGGATGTCAATAAGAAGTTCTTGGTCAAGGCAAAACCAGTAATATCTAGATTTCCAAGAACTATCCCTAGATCGGATTTCATACAAGAAATCAACGACATTATCACCCTGCTGAGCCGGGTTTTTGGCTTGCCGGAATCAAATTTATTTCATGGATGGATGTACCAATTTATGGTCACCATCAAAAAGAACAAGCAAGGGATTGACTGGGGAACCCTTATCAGTGATGAAATTGATTCCCAGATGACGACGGTCCTGTCAACCGGGAAGTTTTATATGTTCTCATATGTGGCCTATGCAGCAGCTGGGATGAGAAGCTATCCCGGGCTGGAGACTAAAGGAAGCAGAACGTCAAATCCAGTCTATAAGTATTATCCTCAAATAACAAAGAAGGGGTCCAAGGATCATTTTAGGAGGGTAAATGACGCCTTTTTCTACGAGAACATCTGCCAGCTGAACCCAGGGCTGAGGAAGACAAGGGTCTCAGACGAGGCATGGGCTGAAGTATCTAAATGGGGATGTATCTTCTTACAGTTCAAGAAGTTTACCTACCTTCGAACAGTCATGTACTCAGGAGAGCCTTTTCGTCTGCCTCGCTATCCAGGGGATAGATTGATATTGCTAGAATTGGTCAGACAGCTATTGGATTTTCACAAATTCCAACAGAGCAAGCATAAGGCAGCTGTATCCTTCCCAATTTCTATTGGGAGATATACTTGCTCAACAGTGGCAAAGGCTAAAAATGTTGAATGTGAACTCCAGGAGAAATTAAAGAAGCATATGAAGTCTCGGGATGGTTTTGACATCCGAGGAGTACTTAGAACCTATGGAGCCCTACATCTGCACAGGCCCGACATTGAGGATATCTGGGTGGATCTGCGTAACGAAGTTGCAGTTCACAGAAAAGATAATAGTAGGTTAACTATTGATGAGATTCAGACGCTAGAGCTTTCTGATTTGCCAGATGGCACAACTGACAATGAAAGTGTGTTGGATATGTCCTATGATGGGCTTAATGAAGATCGATACGTTTTCCCGCCTATTGATTGGTCGGCCAGCGAAAAAGCCTCTATCACCGATAGGTCAGCCCTAATTCTGGCTCGTACAAAGAAATGGCTCTCCTCTTGGGGGATGAATTTTAAGGATGACAAGTTTCCAAAATTGGCTGCTTCTGAAGCGGGGCCCTCCAAAAAGAAGAAGGACAAGGAATCTACTGGGGGGTCTATAAAAATCAAGATTCCCAAGAAGAAGAAAGAAAGACAAATCTCTTCAATTGTCTCTCCAGCTCAAACGGTGGTTGTGCCAGAATCACCAACACCACCAGAAATAGGGGAGATTAATTTAGAAGAAGGAGGAAGCCAGCTCTTGTCTTCACCATTTGCTGATTGTTCAACTGGAGAGACCTTATCTCTTGCATTCAAGGCTTTGGAAACTGAATCTGTGCCTCCCCCTCAACAACCACTTCAGCCTCCTCATTCCCCATCCACTTCTTCAAGCATGGCCAATATTTTCTCCGGGCTCTCACCCCTCTCTGCTGGAACCCAAGTGATCACCAACACTCCCCCACAACCTGTGCCTCTATTCATTGCACCTACTACCACGTTGACTGCTGTTCCCCCTCCAATAGTAGAATCTGCTCCCCTTGAGAGTAGAATACCAGAATTACTACAACATTGGCAGTTTCCTCTGATACACCACAATGGCTACTCGAGCAAACTCCGAGGAAGAGGAAAGTGATTGTACCCCTACCAGCCTTTGATTTCAGCTCACTTAAGGCTTCTACTGCGAGATCAGCCAAGAAACCCAAAACAGTTTCAAGGGTTTTGGTGGATGCTTCAGGAGATAAGTTCGCAGAGATTGCCACTCCCTCGGTGACAAAACTAAAGATGATGTAACACTGCTGATTACTGTGTAACTGTGGTGGCTCTAGGAAAGTGACAAAAGAAAAGGGGTGCAAAGAAGATGCAAAGGATTCCATAGACGTCCTGTGCCAAAAGTTGAAAGAAACAAAGGACAAGAGAAATGAGCTTAAGGAAAAAGTGGAGCAAATGATTGATGAGGTTTTGATTAAACTCTCAACACCCCCGGAATCCATACCATCTCGCTCGCTTCGCCGGATTTGATTTCTCATCGTGTGCCTACGATTGAGAAGATTACTAAAAAGGAAGGGTGGTTGATGAATGGATCCAAAAGTTTCTCCAACAAGGGAAGGAAGTAATTCAAGACGTGGTGAAAGTTCATCAGTCCTTGGCAGAGATTCAGAAGGAAGGAGAGAAGATGGATGAGGAATTCACTGAAGAACTTGGACAACTTGATTTGACTTGTGAAGCTCTCCAAGTGCTAAAGCAAATACCAAGACATCTCTTGGTAGACACTTCCAGCTGATCAAGGCCATCAAGTTCAGAGTAAAGATCCTCAACGAAGCCTGCAGCAAGTTGAGAGAATCAAGAGATAAATTGATCGATGGGAAAAGTGATCTGGAAGAAGAATTGCTAAAGATTTGTCCAAAGGTGTCAGTTGGGAACTCAAGTGCCCTATCAGCAGATGATCTCTTCAAACAAGTTCAAGAGACTGTTCAACATGAACCTGTAGATGGATTCGACCTTGAAGTCATTGGTCAGTTTGTGAGGATTGAACATACGTTGGAGGCCTTAAGAAAGCTCAGCAAAAGGTTGAAAAAGCTTCCCGGCAGTGCCAGTGATATCCATGAGACCTGCGAAATGTGGAATGATCATTCCACTGCACCTGAGGAAAATGAAATGCAAGGCATTATTCGGAAGTTCCAGGAGTTCCGGAACAAACAGTCTCAGCTGGAGGAGGAGAAAGAAGAAGAAGCAAAAGATGATGATTCGGATTAATTCCCAACGTCCCATGTCATTTCTATTTTTAGATTGACATGTCTTTGTTATTTCCATTTTATCATATTTTTAATTCATACTTTGACTTGATCTCCTGCGTGAGAATCATGCAAAGTTGAACTCTAGTTAGCATGCTACTTTTCAGGATCTGTCCTGTTTTATCTCTAGCTTCTTTTGTTATAAATAAGGGATGCTTGTGCATTCTAAAGGGTCGAGAATTTTTGAAGCATTAAGAGGCTATTGGAAAGGAGAAAAACTTTGTGTTTTCTTTCAATCATTTTGAAGAATAGAAGTTGATATTGTTTTGCAGACTTTGTGTTGTGGAATATATCTTATTTAAGACAGTGTTCTTATGTTCATGATCTTAAAGCTATTCTTTGCATAGAATCTCGTTGTTTCTAATTATCTCGGACACTATATCTCGTGATCTAAAACTCGTATGATTATTTCGTGCTCTGTGTTTACTCGAAAGAAAATATGTTTCTCCCATTTCTTTTCTACCGTGCTTCTTTCACTGTAACAGTTTCTAACCTATTTCACTTACGAAAGCAATATCCTTGAATCGTGTGAATGTGGATTTCGGGATTTCATCCCAACCCCCAATGGTTAGATTAGTGTGAATATTGTATATATTATTTACTGTGTTTTAGATTAGCAATAAACAGGCAGCCTCACCTGTCTTTGAGGAGGGATATTATCCCATGTACTGTGGTTGAACCTCATATTTTGGTTTGACAAAATATCCAACCAACAGTTTTTGGCGACTCCGCTGGGGAAATACGGATCAATAGTATAAAGCTTATCCTCTCGGTGTCTGGCGACTCCATATTTGCCTTATTTTTAATAAGATCTCCTTTCAGTTCAAGCTGGCCAGGAGGGTCTTCACTCGGTCTCGCCGAGCTCAAGGTGAAATTGATCCACTCTTTGAGTTGCTGCAACAGCACAATTTCAGCCTTTCTCCCAACAGCGTTGTCTCTAACCGAGCCAGAAGTTCTTCACCTGTTCGGAGAAATCGGATCCCTGAAGAACGGGAAGCATCTGCAACTTGTCGTGCACTACTCTTGTCTGATACCCGGATCCCTGTACGCACTCTTTTCAGAAGGATGGCGGTTCAACCTGTGCCTTGGGGTGCAGTCATTGGTCCTCTTACTTTGACTCCTCCATTGCATGAGTTACCACGTGGATCACGTAAAAACATTCCCAAGTTCAATGGGGATGGGAAGCAGCATCCTGATGAGCATATTGCGTCTTTCTTTGTTGCATGCGGTGTCCTCGGAGTAGCCCACGAAGATGTCTCTGTTCGACTCTTCGTTGAAACATTGCAGGGAGTAGCAGCTGAATGGTTTTATCACCTCCCGAATGCATGCATTCCAGATTGGGCTACCATGCGGACCAAGTTTGAGGCACGTTTCAAACCAGCCGAAGATTCTCATGCATTGTTAGCTCAGCTTACTCATATGAAGAAGGAATCGCATGAACCTATGCGGGAATTCGTGGCTAAGTTCAATAAGCTGATCCGGAAAATTCCAGTTATAGCTGTACCAACTTTGGAAAACCAAAAGTGCTTCTTCATCAATGCTCAACCTCCTGATATAAGCTTTTTATTACGAAGGTCGGTTATCCCAGATTTGGCTACTGCTCAGTCAACGGCTACTGAAATAGAGGATGATCTCATCTTAGCCGGAAGGATCAAGAAAGATATACCCAAAATCAAAAATCAAGGTTCTTCTCAAGGTAATACTGACCCTATGTTTCAAAAAATGGCTAATGATTTGATTGCTTTAAAGAAGCAAGTGTCTCAGCAGGTGAGCAATGTTCCGTACCGGGATATCCCTAGGCGGAATTTTAATAACAATGGTGCACCTGCCAGAGATAGGCCACGGTTAGCTCTACTACCACGGTGAGACTAGCAATGAAGCTCCACCGTTAATGCAAAGAAGGAAATAATTGAAGAAGATGATGAACCAGAAGAACAAGATTCCCGTGAGGATTTCGAAGCTTCAGGATATGCTGATGAGTCTTATGATGAGTCAGCTGGCGACTCCAGCATTGGTTATTTGGAATATGATGAAGATGAATGTGAGCCAGATGGTCAATCATTTGCTGTTTTCACTCGGTCCCAATCTCAGGTTCCCAGAAAGCCTCTGGAAAATACTAAGGAGAAGAATAAGGAACCTCCTGTATCCATAGTCAAAAGGGGTACCCCTATTTCGGCGCAAACTGAAAGAGAGGTTACTAAAAAGACAGCTGCTCCTTATTCTCCTTCTCCTAAGGTCAGTGCCCCAGCACAAGCTCATATAATTAGAACTGAGCCTACTATCATTCCTTCTTACACTGCTTTCGATATTATTGATCATGCAAAGAGAACCAAAATTCAAATGTCAGAAGCAGAATACCTTCAGTCGAATCCCGAACAATTTGAAAAGCTGGCCAAGTTCATCAGAAGTAAAGCGGCCGTTCCATCACCTGCTAAAGGTCTCCTTTCAAATCCTACTCAACCCACACCTCAGAATAATCTGACTTCTGCTTCTTCCTCAGGAAAGATTGAACCATTTTATTTGTCTCTACTTATAAATGGGTTTAAACTCAGCAATTGCATCATTGATTCAGGGGCCTCTGATAATGTTATGCCCGCAAAAGTGGCCCATGCCCTTGGGCTTACTTTGACTAAATCATATGGACGGTGCTATTCCATGGAAACTAAACAAGTCCCTCTGATTGGTCAAATTAAGGACGCACAGTTCGCATTTGTTGCTTTTCCTGAGAAGAGAGTGAAAATGACTATCCTAGTTGCAGATATTCCTGCAGCTTACGGCATTCTCTTGGGTAGAGGATTTTGTAAAGATGTCGGAGGAGAGATTAGTATGGATTGGACCAAAGCTAAGATCCCAGTCAAAGGGGTTCAACAGGTTCTTCATCCTGAACCGCAGGCAAAGTATTTGGTGACTAAATCAGATGATCCTAAGGCTCAGATTCTTTTCGAAGATGCTAGCTTCGGGAATTATTTCATGGCTTCAGAGATACCCATTGTAGATGTGGAAGAGGAAGATCCCAATGCAATTTGGACGCTCGAATTTGATGGTAGCTGCTCAACTTCTGGATCAGGCGCTGGTGTTGTTCTCATATCTCCTAGCTCCGAGATTTTCCCATCAGCTTATAAGTTGCAATTTGATAATACTAACAACACGGCCGAATATGAAGCCCTGTTATTAGGATTAGAATTGGCCAGACAGAAGGGAATCAAGAATCTCAAGGTGCAGGGAGATGCAGAGCTGATTGTTAATCAGGTCAGGGGTGTATATCAGGTGAAAAATGATCGGTTGAGGCATTATAGGAACAAAGTGTGGGATAGTATAGAATGCTTTGATGCATTTTCTATTAAGGCAGTTTTAAGAGATTATAATGACAAGGCTGATTCTTTGGCCGTATCTGCATCTCTTCTTCTTCCTCATCCTCAGTTCAAGCAAGACACATACTCTATCGAGATTGTGTACCGCCCTAGCATCCCAGATAATGCAACTCACTGGCAGGTATTCAATGATGATCAACAAGTGTTGGCTTTCCTGGAAAAGGCTGACAATTTCAGTGAACTGTATTTTGAAGGTTCGGAATCAGCCTTTCGTGAAACTATTTTAGATCCATATCAAGAGGTTGATGGTGAATTTATCCAGCTGAAAGGCAACAAGATACCAAAAGGTCTGGTTTCTCTGGAGGGTCTGTTTGACAAACATGATCGCTTCATCCAAAACAAAAGGCAGGTTGAAGGAGCTTCTTCCTCTGAAGTGGATCAAATCAATCTAGGTTCATCTGATCAACCTCGGATGGTGAATATCGGTAAATGTTGTTCTCCTGAAGAGAAGGAAAGATTCACTTCGCTTTTGAAGAAATACATCGATGTGTTAGCATGGTCCTATGCAGATTTGAAATCTTTCAAGCCCAAGGATGTTCAGCACAGTATTCCTTTGAAGCATGATGTCAAGCCGTATAGACAGAAGCAAAGACATTATAATCCGAAGATTTCAGGGACAATCCTGGCAGAAATTCAGAAGATGTTAGATGCTAGGATTATTTTCCCAATCCATCATTCCACTTGGATTGCAAACATTGTTCCTGTCAGAAAGAAGAATGGCGAGATCCGGATTTGTGTTGACTTTCGGAACTTGAATCAGTCCTCGCTGAAGGATAACTATCCCTTGCCGA
Organism: Taxus wallichiana var. yunnanensis; assembly: GCA_018340775.1. NCBI lineage: Eukaryota > Viridiplantae > Streptophyta > Pinopsida > Cupressales > Taxaceae > Taxus > Taxus wallichiana. The sequence continues at coordinate 441,308,870 of CM031235.1, read as the reverse complement.
TCATGGATCAGGTATTACAAACTGTAACTGGATCTGAAATGTTATCCATGCTCGACGGGTTTTCAGGATATAATCAAGTCGAAGTAACCACAGAGGATCAACACAAGACAGCTTTCACGACCCCATGGGGTACCTTTGCTTACAGAAGGATGCCATTCGGCCTGATCAACGCCGGAGCTACTTTTCAGAGGGCTATGGACCTAGCATTCAGAGATCTGATGGGTAAGGTCATAGTCGTGTATTTGGATGACTTGACTGTCTTTTCTAAAAAACGAAGTGATCATTATGGTCATTTAGAACAGGTACTTCAGAGATGCAGACGTCACGGAATTTCATTGAATCCTAAGAAATCCATGTTCGGGGTAACAGAAGGAAAGCTGCTGGGTCATATTGTGACTAGAGAAGGAACTAAAATTGACCCAGAAAGGGTAAAGGCTATTCAGAGCCTTACCTTGCCCACAAGTAAAACAGGAGTTCATTCTTTCTTCGGAAAGGTTAATTTCTTGAGAAGATTTGTACCTGATTTTGCTGACAAGACCAAGGATATCCTTGGAATGATGAAAGGCAAAGTCCCATTCAGATGGAGTGCAGAAGGGAAACTTTCATTTGAAGAAATAAAAAAGGCAGTTGCTAGCGCTCCTGTTTTAGTATGTCCAGACTTCAAGAAAGATTTCATCATGTATAGCTATGCTTCTGCCCACACAGTGTCAGCGATCCTGATGCAGGAAAATGGAGAAGGCATTGAAGCTCCTATCGCATTCATGAGCTGTCCGTTGAAAGAGCATGAATTGAAGATGTCGCAGATTGAAAAACATGCTTATGCGGTGGTGCGAGCGGTGAAGCATTTCAGGTACTATGTGCTGAATTCTCATACTCGTGTTCTCGTTCCTGATACTGCTGTTAAATCCATTCTAACTCAACAAGAGCTGGGAAGCCAAAGAGGTACTTGGATAGCTAAGGTTCAGGAGTATGACTTGGACATCAAACCTACCAAGTTGGTACGAGGAAGGGGCCTGTGTCAATTGATTGCAGAGAATCATGCTGAAACAGAGTGTGAGAAGAATCAAGATACTTCTTCAGAACTGCCTACGGTGCTTTTTGTCAGTACGACCGATGAATGGTACACGGACATTTCTTTCTTCTTAACTTATGGTGAATGCCCTCCGCATTTAAATCAAAAGGAGAAGAGGACCGTCAAGTTGAGAGCTGCGAGATACCTTTTGTGGAATAATGCAATATACAAGAAAGGTATCGATGGTGTCTTCTTGCGTTGTGTTGATAAATCGCAACAGGAAAAGTTATTAGAATCCTTTCATAGCCTAGCATGCGGAGGACATTTTTCGTCTTCTGTAACAGCATATAAGATCTTACGGGCTAGGTATTATTGGCCTACTCTTTTCCGGGATTCAGCAGAATGGGTGTCTAAATGTGAAGCTTGTCAACATTTTGTTGGTCGTCCCAAGTTAGCAGCTCTTCCTCTGAAGCCTGTGGTGATTGAAGAACCTTTTCGCCAATGGGGGATTGATTTTATCGGAACATTGAATCCTCGCCAAAGGCTGGACACAACTATGTGCTAACTGCTACAGATTATTTTACCAAGTGGGTAGAGGCTGCGCCAATCAAGCAAGCAACTTCTGAAGCTGTTTGCAAATTCCTTAAGGAAAACATAATTGTCAGATTCGGTGTACCTCATAAGATTGTAGCGGATAATGCTTCCAATTTCTCGTCACATGAGTTAACTGAGTTTTGCTATGGATTCGGCATTACTTTGGCTCATTCATCTGACTATTATCCCCAGGGTAATGGGCAAGCTGAGTCCAGCAATAAGAATCTGGTTACTATAATCAGGAAATTAGTAGACGAAAATCAGAGGAATTGGCACAAAGCATTGTATGATGCATTGTGGGCTGATCGGATCACTCCAAAGTGAGCCATAGGGATGTCCCCTTTTCAATTGCTATACGGGATTGATGCTGAAATTCCTATCTCAGTAGAATTGCCGGCCTTACTACGGTTAAAGCGGTCAAGATGTAGCTTTTCATAATTCTATCGAAAAGAGGGTTATGTACCTAACCAGGCTAGAAGAAGAGCGAATTAAGGTGGTTGATCGTATAGCAGATCATCAAAGCAGGGTGAAGAAGATTTTTGATAAAAAATCAAAGCAACGTGACTTCCAGATTGGAGACTTGGTGTTGCTTTGGGATAAAAGAAGAGAACAAAAAGGAATGCATGGAAAGTTTGATTCTTTATGGAAAGGACCTTTCAAGATCCACGAGTTGAATGGTGAAAATAGTTTCCTTCTATCATATCTTGATGGAGGGTTACTCCCTTTTCCTTTCAGTGGACAACATCTAAAGCTGTTCCACCATTAATGCAAGATGCTCTCTTGCATTGTACATATTTTACTTTTGTTGTGTGTTTTCTTTTGGTTTTCTTTCTTTCTTTCTTCATTTTGTTTTGTTTTGGTTTTCTCCTTGGACTCGTAGCCCAATGGATAAGGCCCTGGTCCGCGAGACCAGAGATTCTGAGTTCTCTTCCTTTGGTATTACAAAGAAAGTCCCCAACTGGAGCCAGCTGTTATCCCCGTTTTGAGTTCACAACGAAACGATCGGATAACCCCTACAAAATTTTTGAAGTGATTTTGCATCATGACCTCTTTTAGAGAAAATCGGGTTTTCGGGTGTTACTAACAGCTTGACATAAGTTTTAACATGCTTTATGTCTTATGACCTCCGAAACCCGAAACCCGCCTTGCAATGAGACAATCCTTTGTAATCGGGTTTTCGGAAATTCAACTCATCGGAACATTCTTGAGTTAAAACATGCTTTGTGTCGCGTGACTTCCGAAACCCGAGACCCGCCTTGTGTTAAGACAATCCTTTGTATTTGGGTTTTCGGAACTCTAAAGCATCGGGACATTCATGTTCCAAAACATGTTTTATGCGCCATGTTCTCCGATTCCCGAAGTCCGCTCAATCCTTTGTAATCGGGTTTTCGGAAGTTCAATGCATCGGAACATTCATGATTCAAAACATGTTGGGTGCTCCATGTTTTCCGAAGCCCGAAACCCGAAATGCACTAAATCTCCTCGTGTCGGGTTTTCGGACTCCTCCAACATACTGACGTGGCATTCATGCCGAGTGGTCGGTGAGTTGGCACGTGCCGAGCTGAAGTGTATTTATTACTGATTTTCTTATAAATATGGATTTCCACGTCATTCTTACCGTTCATATTTTTAATTCATGGATTTTTCGCATGCTCTTCCGCTCCCAAAACCCGCAAACTCACGCTACTGTGATGGATCGTTTGTTTTCGATTTTACTTGTCTCGAATCGAAGGTATTCTTCTTTCCTTCTTTATTCTTGACTTTTTCGGATCGATCGCATGTATTTTCTTTCCAATTTCTTGCCAGTTGTTGAGGGTTTTTCTTCCTTCTTCTTCTTTCTGTGTTGTTTTGGAAAGGGTTTTGGGTTTTTAGGGTTTATTCTCTTTTTGGGATTATCAATTGGTGTTGTTCCTTCCAAATCTTAATTATATGCATGATGTATGGAATATGAATAACAAAAAGAAAGGAAGTTGTGTATGTAGAAATTCAAAGGAAAGACTCTGTTTTTGTTTCCCGGATTTTGAAGGTTGTGTTGCAGATTCAAAAGTCCAAGAACCTTGGAAGCTCAAGTGACGGGGTTTCTCAACATTCCGACCTCAACACTAAGTGCGGGCATCTCCTAAGTTCCGCCATCGAAAGTGGGTGCCGGGTTTTCTCCTATTTCCGCCATTCAAAGCAAGTGTCGGGTTTCGCCAAGATTCCGACATATCGACTGCTCGGGTTCTCAAAGTTTTCCGATATCTTCTTCTGCGTGTCGGGTTCTTCTCTCCTTCCGACGCATTCAGCCAATCAGGTTTTTCAGTGCACACAGCATCTCCGGAGTTCCGAGCCTTTCTCCTTCCAATATTCTTCATGTCGGATCCTGGTTCATCACAGGAGAAGGCCGAAAAATCTAGCAGGATGAAATACAAATTTAAGAAACCAGAATCCCCGTCATATATCGACTGTAATTATGATATCAGGGATACTGAAATGGGCAACATAGATATGGACGACTTTTGGAATAGGGTGAAGAGTTCTTCTCAAACCCCATGGATGGTGGCTTTAGCTAACAGTGGCTTGCCCCTTGCAGCAGGCTTCCCCATGTCTGCCCAATGTCCAGAGTTTGTTTTGGCGTGTGCATCCAGCTACGACTCAGCTTCTCGTTCCGTAAGGAATCAGGCTGGTGAAGTAGTTATCAAACTAGATGGAGCTTATTTTGATGATCTCCTGAAACTACCAAATTTTGAAGAGTATGGGGCCCTAGATATCAAGTCGGCTCAGAAGGCCCGGGACAAGAATCAGAAAATTGCATTAGGGATGTCAATAAGAAGTTCTTGGTCAAGGAAAACCAAAGAATATCTAGATTTCCAAGAACTATCCTAGATCGGATTTCATACAAGAAATCAACGACATTATCACCCCATCGAGCCGGGTTTTTGGCTCACGGAATCAAATTTATTTCATGGATGGATGTACCAATTTATGGTCACCATCAAAAAGAACAAGCAAGGGATTGATCGGGAACCCTTATCGCTGATGAAATTGATTCCCGTGATGACGACGGTCCTGGCGTCAACCGGGAAGTTTTATATGTTCTCATATGTGGCCTATGCAGCAGCACTGGGATGAGAAGCTATCCCGGCCGGGAGACTAAAGGAAGCAGTAACGTCAAATCCAGTCTATAAGTATTATCCTCAAATAACAAAGAAGGGGTCCAAGGATCATTTTAGAGGGTAAATGACGCCTTTTCTATGAGAACATCTCGCCACTGAACCTAGGGTTGAGGAAGACAAGGGTCTCGCAGACGAGGCATGGGCTGAAGTATCTAAATGGGAATGTATCTTCTTACAGCTTCAAGAAGTTTACCTACCTTTGAACAGTCATGTACTGGGAGAGCCTTTTTCGCTCCTCGCTATCCAGGGGATAGATTGATATTGCTAGAATTGGTCAGACAGCTATTGGATTTTCACAAATTCCAACAGAGCAAGCATAAGGCAGCTGTATCCTTCCCAATTTCTATTGGGAGATATACTTGCTCAACAGTGGCAAAGGCTAAAAATGTTGAATGTGAACTCCAGGAGAAATTAAAGAAGCATATGAAGTCTCGGGATGGTTTTGACATCCGAGGAGTACTTAGAACCTATGGAGCCCTACATCTGCATAGGCCCGACATTGAGGATATCTGGGTGGATCTGCGTAACGAAGTTGCAGTTCGCAGAAAAGATAATAGTAGGTTAACTATTGATGAGATTCAGACGCTAGAGCTTTCTGATTTGCCAGATGGCACAACTGACAATGAAAGTGTGTTAGATATGTCCTATGATGGGCTTAATGAAGATCGATATGTTTTCCCGCCTATTGATTGGTCGCCAAATAAAAGCCTCTATCACCAATAGGTCAGCCCTAATTCTGGCTCGTACAAAGAAATGGCTCTCCTCTTGGGGGATGAATTTTAAGGATGACAAGTTTCCAAAATTGGCTGCTTCTGAAGCGGGGCCCTCCAAAAAGAAGAAGGACAAGGAATCTACTGGGGGGTCTATAAAAATCAAGATTCCCAAGAAGAAGAAAGAAAGACAAATCTCTTCAATTGTCTCTCCAGCTCAAACGGTGGTTGTGCCAGAATCACCAACACCACCGTAAATAGGGAGATTAATTTAGAAGAAGGAGGAAGCTCTTGTCTTCACCATTTGCTGATTGTTCAACCGGAGAGACCTTATCTCTTGCATTCAAGGCTTTGGAAACCGAATCGTGCCTCCCCTTCAACAACCACTTCAGCCTCCTCATTCCCATCCACTTCTTCAAGCATGGCCAATATTTTCTCCGGCTCTCACCCCCTCTCGCTGGAACCCAAGTGATCACCAACACTCCCCATAACCCGTGCCTCTATTCATTGCACCTACTACCACGTTGATCGCTATTCCTCCAATAGTAGAATCTCGCCCTCGAGAGTAGAATACCGCCATTACAACATTGGCAGCTTCTCCGATACACCACAATGGCTACTCGAGCAAACTCCGAGGAAGAGGAAAGTGATTGTACTCTTCTACCAGCCTTTGATTTCAGCTCACTTAAGGCTTCTATGCGAGATCAACCAAGAAACCCAAAACAGCTTTCAAGGGTTTTGGTGGATGCTTCAGAGATAAGTTCACAGAGATTGCCACTCCCTCACCGACAAAACTAAAGATGATGTAACAAACATTGATTACTGTAAACTGTGGTGGCTCTAGGGAAAGTGACAGCAAAAGGGGCGCAGCAAGATGCAAAGGATTCCATAGACGTCTTGTGCCAAAAGTGAAAGAAACAAAGGACAAAGCAGAAATGAGCTTAAGGAAAAAGTGGAGCATGACAGAGGTTTTGATTAAACTCTCAACACCCCTAGAATCCATACCATCTCGCTTCGTCGCTCGCTGGATTTGATTTCTCATCGGTGCCTACGATTGAGAAGATTACTAAAAAGGAAGGATGGTTGATGAATGGATCCAAAAGTTGCTCCAACAAGGAAGGAAGTAATTCAAGACGTGGTGAAAGTTCATCACTCCTCGCAGAGATTCGAAGGAAGGAGAGAAGATGGATGAGGAATTCATCAAGAACTGGACAGCTTGATTTGACTTGTGAAGCTCTCCAAGTGCTAAAGCAAATACCAACACATCTCTTGGTAGAAGAAGGCGTTCTTCCACATACAGATAAACACTTCCAGCTGATCAAGGCCATCAAGTTCAGAGTAAAGATCCTCAACGAAGCCTGCAGCAAGTTGAGAGAATCAAGAGATAAATTGATCGATGGGAAAAGTGATCTGGAAGAAGAATTGCTAAAGATTTGTCCAAAGGTGTCAGTTGGGAACTCAAGTGCCCTATCAGCAGATGATCTCTTCAAACAAGTTCAAGAGACTGTTCAACATGAACCTGTAGATGGATTCGACCTTGAAGTCATTGGTCAGTTTGTGAGGATTGAACATACGTTGGAGGCCTTAAGAAAGCTCAGCAAAAGGTTGAAAAAGCTTCTGGCAAAGGCAAGTGATATCCATGAGACTCGCGAAATGTGGAATGATCATTCCACCGCACTCCGAGGAAAATGAAATGCAAGGCATTATTCGGAAGTTCCAAGAGTTCCGAACAAACAGCCTCACTGGAGGAGGAGAAAGAAGAAGAAGCAAAAGATGATGATTCGGATTAATTCCCAACGCCCCATGTCATTTCTATTTTTAGATTGACATGTCTTTGTTATTTCCATTTTATCATATTTTTAATTCATACTTTGACTTGATCTCCGCGTGAGAATCATGCAAAGTTGAACTCTAGTTAGCATGCTACTTTTCAGATCCGTCTGTTTTATCTCTAGCTTCTTTTGTTATAAATAAGGGATGCTTGTGCATTCTAAAGGGTCAAGAATTTTGAAGCATTAAGAGGCTATTGGAAAGGAGAAAACTTTGTGTTTTCTTTCAATCATTTTGAAGAATAGAAGTTGATATTGTTTTGCAGACTTTGTGTTGTGGAATATATCTTATTTAAGACAGTTGTTCTTATGTTCATGATCTTAAAGCTATTCTTTGCATAGAATCTCGTGTTTCTAATTATCTCGTATTACACTATATCTATGATCTAAAACTCGTATGATTATTTCGTGCTCGTGTTTACTCGAAAGAAAATACGTTTCTCCCATTTCTTTTCTATCGTGCTTCTTTCACTGTAACAGTTTCTAACCTATTTCACTTACGAAAGCAATATCCTTGAATCGTGTGAATGTGGATTTCGGGATTTCATCCCAACCCCCAATGGTTAGATTAGTGTGAATATTGTATATATTGTTTACTCGTGTTTTAGATTAGCAATAAAAAAGCGGCCTCACTCTGTCTTTGAGGAGGGATATTATCCCATGTACTGTGGTTGAACCTCATATTTTGGTTTGACAAAATATCCAACCAACACACCCCATGATAAAAATATGCATGGACCCTCTGCATATAAACTCAATAAGTAGTAATCGGTTCTTGTGCACAACGCACTTATTATAAAAAAAAAAGAAAAACAACATGAAGGGGAAATCTAATCTAAGTGGAAATATTACCTTATTACAAACAAAAATGAAGTTTATTTATAATAGGGATTCAACCTACTCCCATTTAAGTAACTAAGAAACATGGTGCCATCCAACACTTTTAATTGACACATGCTTGATTCTAGTATCTTGGTCACTACAAAGAGTCCCGATAATGGAATTTTAACTTCCTTGTATGGTGCACAAACTTAGAGTCATACAAAATTACCATATTTCTAACTACAAAATACTTTCTCCTAATGTTCATATCATGTTAAGCCTTATGTCTTGCCTTTTCTATCTTCCAACTCTAACACGTAATGGAGAGCTTCTCATCCAATTGTATCAATTTTTCAATGCACTCATCCACAACCTATTCATCATCTATTCCACTTGTGTGTAAAATATGTAAATATGGTAGCCTAAATTCCATAGGTAATACAACCTTTTCAAGCACCAATTGAAAATGTGTGGCCTTATTCAACCATTTATATGTTTTCATGTATTCCGAAGGATGACTGATACCTTGTCATCCTAATCCTTTCTTCCAACATCACATATCTTCATTAGTGTTTGTCCCAAGATCTTGTTGAAATCTTTAGTATTGATGATAAAGGGTAGTTTTATGGTGTGCCACCATAAACTCTGCTAATAGAATTCTAATGGTCTTATTCAAGAAATGAGTTCCTCTATCACTAGTTAGGCTCAATGGGCTTGCATACATGCGATGATATTTTCTTAAAGGATACTTACCGTTGTTTCTTCCATGTAATATTTTGTAGGAACAACCTCTACCTACCTTTTTTTAGATATTCATTACATGTGATGATGTGGTACACACTTGTCCATGATGCGGGTGATGCAATAGGTCCTACAAAAATAATGGCCCTTTTTAAAAGGTTTTAAGCATGCAATGGGTTGTAATGGAATCTCATCTATAATCATAGGATTTCTAATTCTAGAAGTTATCACATGCTTTGACGAAAGCCTTAGTGTCCTTAAACAATGTCTCAAACCATAGACCCGCTAATAATGATGCAACCTAGAATTTACCACGAATAACCCAGGCACACTGACACATCACCCAACCTAAGATGAGCACTCACCCAAAGTGTGAAAAGGTACCTGTGCCCCTCCTTAGAGTTTCTTGTGCAGGATGTGAACATGATGAAGATATAATGCATTCAGATCCATAAATAGCATAAACATTCCATAGAGCATATTCCAGATCTAGATCTTAAAGAATCATGAATCAAACAATAAACATAATGAAATAAACCATGTAAGAACCAGTTATAGTCATGTTTAACACCATTATTCACCCAATACACTCCATTATATTAAAACACAATAAATACATAAGCTTCTTACAATAAGTAGTATCATAAGTTTATGCACGCATCATATCTGACAGCATAACTCCATAATAGCTCATACATAGTGTCTCTTTAACTACATAGATTAATACATATTTATAAGGGTGGGACTTTCCTTCACTACTTACGCACTTCCCAAAATAGGTCACATTCTAAAAATAGTCATGCACCTTTACAATAACATGCCCACATGCAAGTGCACTAATAATAGATATCTTACAGTTAACTGGCAGTAGTAATCCTATTATTAACTCGAAATCATGCATGGCACTTAGTAGACACTCTTCCAAAATATCATTTGTGTGTCGTGCAAGTCTCCATCACATTGTGTGCTCCGTATGTTATCTCCAAAAATAGCCCGTAACCATGAAAATGGCTAAGTCCCAAATCAATCTGTCTTTCATGCATGATTCCTTCCCTATTCTTCCATGCCTTCAAATGTGCCTTACTCCCACACATGAATCTTTTGTGTTCCCTCTCCTTAGTGTCATATTTTGTCTACTTAACAAATAGGATCTTACTCATGGTCACTTCCCCTACATAGTGCCCTCATGTGATGCCTCAATGTGCTTCTTCCATAATAGATTTACACTCGTGCTCCATAACATATTTGCATAAGACCTCATATCTACCCATTTGATACAAGTATCCTTAAATGAGTTGATATGGTGAAAAAAAAATTGCAAGTTGCTTCTTTTCTAAGGTCTTTATTCCTTCTCGTGCAAGTCCAGTGAAAAAAATACTACAATATATTCCAAATCGGTGGGTGTGTGATTTAGTCAAAATAATTGTGCATCTGGCATAGTGTCTTCAATGCTCGTTGTCCTCTCCAGAATTGATCCTTGACTAATGGTAAAGTCCCAAGTTTATCTTACCAGGATTTACTATGACTATGAATTCAAATTCTGGAAAAGGTATCCTTTGGTAGATGCACACTTACAAAATAGATTTGTTAACTAGGTACTTTAATGCCATATTATCTATATAAAATATAAATGGTGTGGCCAATAAGTACTGTCAAAACTTATGGAGTGTATAGATCATGGATAATTCCTTGCACTTTGTAGTCATGTAATTCTTCTTAGCTATTGTCAACTTCCTACTTGCAAAACATATCATATGATCCACATTTCCTTCACATGGTTGTGCAAGAATACACTAATAACCATGCCAGAGGAATCTACATGGACATGGAAAGGTTTTTTCCATGAAGGGAAACACAAGATAGGTGTGGTGGTAAGCTTCTCCTTCAAGGTCTCAAATGCATGCTATTACGCGTCACCCCAATAAAATTTCCTTTGGCCTTGAGTAATTCCTCTAGGGGCACAAAAATATTTACATAACCATTGATAAAATTCCTGTAATAATCAAGTATACCCCAAGAAACCGCACACTTCACTTTGATTGGTAGGTTCTTCCAACCCCAAAATCACTGCAATCTTAGCTGGATCTACCAACAATCCATCCTTAAAAATAATATGCCCAAGAAGAGTGCAAAAGGGTGTAGCAAAGATACACTTATTAATATTGAGAGAGATGCTTAGTTTCCTACATATCTCAAACATTAGCCTCAAGTTTTCACAATGGTATTTTACTAACCTATATATGGTCTAATAGTATAGATAAACCTATAAAAACTTGTGAATGAAGTCCGGAAAGGCTTGGATAATGATGCGTGAGAACACCACCGACAAATTCTTCAACCCAAATGACATAACACTATATTTGAAACTTCTCCACTTAGTGGTGAATTTTGTACTTTCTTGATCCTCACACATAATGTGCACCTAGTGGTACCCTAAAAATCCATCAATAAATGAATATATTTCTCACCCGAAACTACTACAAGGATATCCTTTGTAAATGGTGTAGGAAAAGGATATATGACACATGAAGCATTGAGTACCCTATAGTCAACACAAATCTTGATCCGGCCATCCTTATTTATGTTGATGACCATTAGGTCAACCCACTCAAATTCCTTAATAGGTTTTATGATTCCTGACAAAATCATTCTATCATTATCTTACTTGACCTTCACACGTAGGTCTGGGTTCATCATATAAGGCTTCTTCCAAACCAGACACACGTCATCTTTCAACTTAATATTCATTTCTCCCATGGAGGGATGTATGCCCTTCAATTCATGGTAACCCCATGGAAAAAAGTATTAGAAGTCTCATAATAACTCAATGATATTTGAAACCTCTTCTTCCTACCAATAGTCTCCAATGATAGCCTCTTTAGGTACATCTTTAGTCCTAATATTAACCTTCTTAGTCTTCATAGGAACATGGTATGCACGTGCCATCTCATTTATTGTGTCCAATACTTTTCCTATACCCTCGCAGTGTGATTAATCTCTAGATATTATACTTCCTCATCATCTATGAGGTACACCATATTCCCTTTTTCCTTCTCTTCCATGCATGACCTAATAGTGCTCTTCTTCGTGTCCAATACATATTTGTATGCCCCAATATTAGGTTATCCTAACAAATGAACCATGATTTATTCGATTTTATGGTATCTCCAAGTGTGATGCACTTCATTATCGAAAGGACTCTTGTACTAGTGGATTATTAATGTTTTTTTCAAAAGTGTGAGCCATACCTTCAGTCATGTCTCACTATTTTGTAGTCTCTTACTTAAGCTAATCATGTATATACCATGTCTGTGTACATCCTCGTAGAATTTATTAGAAATTACACACCTAAAGATATGGAGGTTTAGCCTAATTTCCTAATGTCCATTATCTCTCAAAGTTATGTATATGCACAAGAGCATGAGTCTTTCCATCATACTCATGTATAAGAGAGGGAACATTTCTCTAAGTAAACCTTGCAAGAACTTTACCCTTACCTCGCGCCAGCCGAACAAGTTATCTCTATGTGTCACCCACCAAGACGCTATTATTTCTCACAATGTATAAACCATCATATTCCATCTATCTCCCTCTTTCTCCCATTTTTATTCCATGGCGCGTAAGAATGAGTCAAGTTTTTCTTGTCTCGATATACCTAGTGACCGAGTTCTTCCCAAGCCTCTAATCATGTGTGGCTTGATCATCTAAGTGACTCTTCCCTTAACCTCATGTCTAACCATTTCATATGTGTTATGGGCCCAATTATCACAAGAAAAACTAGTAGTGTCACTAACATATTGCACATCTTCCCACTAAAGTATGCCTTCCTTAGATGGTTCCACATTCTCAAGGTTGCACACTATACATGCATAAATCCTATTGAGATATTCTTCACTCATATGATCAATATATGACATAAGCTTCACATCATCCATATGTATGAAAAACACTCTTCTTTATCCTCAAAACCGATATATCCTTTTTTTAAGCACAAGTATTCATTATTTTCATATCACCAAGGATGTCCAAATAGTGTCGGGAAATTATCCGCTTAAGAAAGTTCCAATACTTCAAAGTAACCTATGAATTTTGCTCCTTAATTAGTGACTATAGCATTGTTGAGTACACTAATAGGCACAACCCTTGTTTTGTTTTCCATATACATCACATCATAAAATGGTTGTAATTTTGGACTTCCTATTTGATTCCAGGAATACAAAGTAAGAACATTGACTTCTACACTTGTGTCAATCAAAATATTACTCACCAACCAACCATCTAGTCTAATTTTCTTGTCATACTTGTGGTCTTGAGGTGGTAAATTCACATAAGGGATCTGGTGCTCTCATTTAAATCCAATGCATGGTACCTTATTGTGCAACCATTTTCCTAGCAAGGGGAGGATTTTATCCTGGTGCAACATCTTGCACACTTCCTTTAAGTCATCTACATCCTTTTACATAAGCTCAATTTTCTTTGTGTTTTCCCTTTCATTCACCTATTTCTTCAATAAATGGATCTCCCCCTGTAATTCTCTAATGACCCATATGGTCTCTTATTAGACATCTTTTCGATGATCAACATCTGGATACTTAACATGTATAATATCTTCCCTCTTGATGAGAGGTTTTTATTTAAGAGGCTCACGTGAGAGCACTTCTTCTACATGTGTAGTGATTCAGTTACTAAAATAGGTTGGAGCTTTGGATCAACCATATTTGTAGGTGACCTTTTTTTTTCTTCATAAACCGCACCTTGATCATCCATTCACCCTTGTCCTTATTATTTTTATAGATATGAGCATAAATATGAGGGTAATATTTGACCTTATGTTACTTCCATCAATAGACAAAACCTGATTCTTAGGACACTCGAACTAGAAATGATATAGGGACCCACAATTATAATAAGTCCCATGCGTGAACCTTCCTCTACCACCACAACCTCTACTCATATATCCACCTCAAAACCCATCATCTCATTTATTATGCCCTTTGCATGAGGGTGGGTTTCCTACACCTGAGAGATACTTTCCACAGTGGTATGTCATAATATAGTATCACATACTTCATGAATATAATCAATCAAATGGTATTTCATCATATCATGGGTATGTACATCAAAAATATTTTAGTGCATAGATATGTTCTTCATTGTTGCATGCTACAAAATGGGGAAATTTTGCACATCATGATTATTGTTGAAAATATCACAAAATTGTAACAGTGCACATGCATTCTCGTGCAAACAACTATCCTTATTATTCCTTCCCATATTGGAATCAATGCACCATAACCACTTACACTTCTCATGTTGCAAATTGGTGAGATAGCTTCTCCAATCGTTTAGCCATAGATGCTATTTGCACCTTAAGAAAAGTGCTCACTCCTATATCTACACTCCCAAATTCCTCAATGTGCAAAGTGCCATTTCTAAAGCCTCGCACAGATCACTAAATGTTTTATGTGATAGGGTCCTTTGATATGGAGTCAACAATCCTCCAACGAACCACTACACATGTTGGATCTGATGAATATCATAAGATAGCTTGGAAAAGAGAGTTTTAAACTACACATCATACTCCCTCACACTTTCAGATAAGCCCTATTTGATGTCCTTTAGTGTGCTAATACTCTATTTCTCAAACTCAGGAATGTGAAATTTAGCCAAAAATGTAGTGCACAACACATCATTATCAAAGTATGACTGATCTGGATCATGTTTTATATACGTATATATGCATGCCCTTAAAATGTGTTGAAAAAATAACTTGCCTTTCTATCGACGTTCTTATTACCTTAGCTCTCCATAATAATTCAAACTTGTGTACATTCTCAACCACATATTACACACCTCTATGCTTTGGAAAGTGAAGAGAAATATTAAATAAAACTTGAGGTGATGTATGTTTTGGTTGTTGAGGTGATGTTTGTGATGGATGTTGTGGTGGTTGTGGTCCTTTTCCTAGGATGGGGTCAGATCCTACACCCAAACTTCCACTAGGATTTCCTCCATACGGTGGCTATCCGAACCACATGAGCCTCCCATCATGACCTTTGGCCATGTAGATGAACTACTTTGTGTTCTATTGGCTGTGCTAAACTCAACCTATGGGATTTTTTCCAATGGGATGAATTCCAATGCTTTGTCCTACTTATACACTGTGAAAATACCTTCCAAAGTAATCATCCTAAACATTGGTTCCTACAACATTACCATGTGGAAATCCTTAATCAGTTGTGTCTCGAAAAGGTAACTAAAATATGTCTACATATATCTCCTACCAATGTGGATATCCTCCTTTCTTTCCTTCACTATGATGCTATTCTATAATTACCTCTAGATTTGGAACACCTTGTGTAAGGGATATGTAGCTAGGTTGGGTTAGATGCACTCCCATAGTTCTCATTCTCTCCTTAGAATCACTCTCATTATATGACAAAGGGGTATCTCTACTATGCTTTCCCAATGCCAGGAGAAAATGATCTCGCGAGTCCCTCATATTTCATGAGGCTCTCATCACTTTCACTATTCATTATTCTTCTTGACCTTAATACCTCATCAACTAGCCTCTGTCACACATCGTTATATCCAAGCTATATTTTTTCTCTTTGTCTCTCTTCCACTAGGGCCACCCTCATCCTTCCCACATCTACTTCCTACCCTGCACGTGGCATGGATTTAAATTTCCACAGGTAATTTCTCCATTCCCAATTCCATCATCAGGATCTTGATAGCTAAGGGTGTTATGTGAAAATAATATCCTCTTGGCTCATGCAAGAACTAGAAGTTTGCTTCCTCCGAACAAGAGTAGGTTGAAATTATGTATTCCAAGGTATATTTTTTAACACAACTTCCCACCAATGATCTATATTTTTGTCCACGACTCATCCGTGTCTAATATTCTTTTCCGGTTAGAAACCTAATTTAATCTATGTAAGCTACCACCACCGGTACAATTCTCTACTGGGAAGAAGCTAAAAAATGTCTCATAAAATAAGTCATGTAAATTTTCCTCTATCAACTTTCACGTGTTAAAGTCAAGTCCAATGCTATATATATGTGAAAAAACATCTTGTCCATCTTCTATCTAGCTTTAAATATTCTTCAAAGATAGTTGAAATGCCATTTGCATGCAACATCCTAGTAGACAAATTGAAAAGAGGTCTCGAAAATGGAACCAAAATGTAGTATTTTTATTACCTAATGTAGCTATACACATTGGAACCTAACCTGCACAAGTTTGGAAGCTCACCCAAAGTGCACATGGATGTCGGTACCTCCTTCATTTGCTTAAAACGATGTTAGCATGCATGATTAATAACCACAATAATCATTCATACAAGAAGATACATCATACCATGTCAATTCAAAAACACATATAATAAGGAAATTATTCATAGATAATGAATATTAAGATTTGAATACCCATCAAGCCATGTTCAAACATAGAGATATTTACAATCCATACACAATTATCCATTATAACCATAATTCATAACATAACATAGAAGTTGAATACATCACAATTCATTACATCAATGCGTTGAACATGTGTGTAATCCTAAAAACTCAAAAACATACCTACATCAATATCTACCAAGCTGCAATGAGAACTATAGAATTCTAATTCAAACTAGCCTCAAAGAAAGATGCACTATATACATGTATGTATGTATATGTGTGTGTGTGTGTGTGTGTGTGTGTGTGTGTATAAATACACACACACACACACATATGGTGGGAAATTCCCTTCATTGCCTACATGCACATTTTTAATAATAGGTGTTCTATATACATACATATATATGTATGTATATAGCATACCTATTATTAAAAATGTGCATGTAGGTAATGAAGGGAAATCCTCACCATATATATATATATATATATATATATATATATATATATATATGGTGGGATTTCCCTTCATTGCCTACATGCACCTTTCTAATAATAGGCGTGCTTACAATAGCTTGCATGCTTTTTACAATCTATGCTAATAATAGACTAAGTTAAATATACATCATGCTTTAATCCCTATTTTTATCCTCCTTCCACGCATTGCTCCTATTCTTAGTTTCATGTGCTTTTCCTAACTATAGCCTTTGCATGCACCTCAAGTTATTATGATTTTGTCTATTCTTAGCCAAAGATCCAAAATGGATAAGTCATAGTCTTCCTTTTGTATGTGCACATCCCTCCGCACCGATCTGTCCCTCTCTAGTGCGTGCATCCTCACACATTGTCTTGTTCTCACCTCCTTCTCTATGTTTGTACATTTGTGTGGTCCTCCATACCTATGTGTATCTATTTATCATCCACGTAATATGACTAACACTTATTCATTTCCCATGACCAACATATTATAAGGATGTTTTATCATCTTATGAATAATAATATGTTTTTAAAATGAAGTCTTGACTATGGGGATTGCATAAAACATGGACTGTATGTATAATTTTATATAAATGTAATGGATGTTGAGTATAATAAGTGAAGATAATTATTTGATGATTGATTTTGATTTTTATTAAATATGACTAAAATTTAATATAGATGAGTTATTATGGATTGTTTTAAGAATGATGATATTATATTTGTTGATTTAATCTGTTTATTTCATTTGATAAATGATTTGATTTGGTTTAGGGTCAAACCTAAGATTTTATTATCATTATATAATGATTACGGTATAGGAAAAGATGAATTTGTCTCATGCCACTTCTCTCAAACTTATCTATGTATATTTCTCTCACCTAACTGATGTACAAGTAAATAGGAGAAGATACAAAGTGAATACCTAGATTGATTAATACTTTTTTAATTATGATTTTGTGGTCACATGTGTGTAATATATATATTTTTTGATTGATAATTTTTGGAAAAGGCTCTAAGGACCATTTACAAAAGATATGTCAATGAAGATCACATATAACAAAAATCATAGACAAAAGGCGAGTAAAAAATATCTTGACTTAGAATAACCCCCATCGAACAAAAAAAACAAGAACAAGAAACAAAGCTAATACATCATGGTCACAAAAAATAGTATAGATTTAGCAAAAATTAGCAAAAGATCTTCCTAAGAAGAGATCCTTCTAGTCTGAAACTAGGTCCATCATGCTTCATCTTCTTCTATTCGAAACTTCATCATTGTGTGACCTACTCAAAATTAGGTTTAATTTATTCCCTTTTTCCATATCCTCTTTAATCGAATGATATCCACCCTCTGACCCAACACAACAATCTCCACATTCATCCTCTGAGCATTCCTAATCAGATTTATATTTTTTTCCTTGATTTTCACTATAGTATATTCTAAGGCTTCAATCTTGTTGATAAGGAAACTTATCAATCTTCTTCTATCTGAACCTCCGAAGAATAACCCCCATCCAAATTATTCCCAACCAAATCTTGAAGAGTTGTCGCAACATCAAAATATTTTTGTGCTTTAGCTTTCATTTGCATTAACTTTTTCCTATCTTCCGAGAAAGGAAATCCTTTGAGTCTTCCCCAAAGATAGTACCCAAAACCCTAGTACTAGATGTAGGAGATCCATCTTTCATCAAAAGAAAAATGAGGCCCTAGTGAAGAGGGGCCACCACCTTTTCATCCTGGAAATCACAAATTGACGCTTGTAGATAACAAAAAAAAGAAGAAAGGAATACTAAATTTTATACTGTGACAAAAGTGATTAAGAAAAGTGAAGCGGTGAGTGTGTAATTTTTGAATTCACCATTTAAATTTATGTACTTCATCAAATGAAAACAAAGTTCTAGCCAATAACCTAGAAAAGATATTCGCAATTTCATCTTCCATGTAATGAATTTCCTCATCATCATTAATGTATAAGATATTTTAAGTATCTCGTTTGTATTAAATTTTTCATGAGGAAATCCTAAATGAAAAGATGGGCATAAGACCCGATGTATAATCATAATTATGAATTTTGTTAACAAAATTTAGTTTTGTGACTTCATGAGATTTTGTATTAATAAAGAAATGAATGGCCTATTTGATCATGATATGCATATAGGTAGACATTATCTACGTTCCTATTTAATGACTATATCTTGTATAAACTGTTGTTGATCTAGTAATTTAATAAGTGGTCAAAATACCCTTTGATGAAATATTAAGTTATTACTTATTCTAATTCCTTGACTTAACTAGTCTTATGATTAAAACAATAGTAAACAAGTTATTAAACCAATTGGTTATCATGGAAATAATAGTATGGATCATTAATACATTTATAAAGTAAATGTATATTGATTGTAAATGGTAACGATATTATCTATATTTCATAATATGAAGATATTATAATAATGAACGTGGATGATAAATCCTAGTTGAGATTAAAATGGGCATGGTTAACACGAAATGATTATTCATAAATAATTATTTCCTTATGAAATATTAAGTTAACCTTCATAGGTAAATGATATTATCATCTCTAAAATAAGAGAGTGGTTAGTAAACTAAACCTATATTTGACTTGGTAACTTATAACTTCAATAAGATGATCTTATAAGAGGGTAATTAATGGTTTACTCCATAACATGAATAAATTACGAAGTTGTGGGAAACAAAATTGAATGACTTTAGGAAGTCTTAAATAATACTTCACAACTATGACTTAAGTAAACAAGAATTAGATTAATTCCTATAGAGATTTTTGCAAGACGAAATATGGCTATAGTAGTAAACTTTAAATATAACGTATATTGGATGTGATCTCACATCATCATACAAATACCTTGACATAGTAATAACTAGGGGTAGTTAAAGAGGGAAATAGGATGTAATGGAAGTAATTCCTTTACATGGTCTCTCCCTATTCAGTAATAACCTAGAGTAAGTTGTGGTTCTTTTCATTTACGGAGATGGTCCTATAAAGAACACACTTCCTCTTTCTTAACATGTTCACCTTCATAAACAAAAATATCCAGATAACTGTGTTGAGATAATTGTTTGGTGATGAAAGACTATATCCCTAGGATTTTGTGTAGTCTCGGGATAAGATGTTTATGCATGGATAGAAAATTTGGCCAAAGTAATGCAAGTAGTTGATTACATTGTCTATTCATTGTATCCTTACTTTATATATATTTTGGTACAGAATATGAAGATTGAATTTTGTGGTAGACATTTAAGGATGGAAAACATAGTTGTCTCAACCTTGAAAAGGTAAACCTGAACATACTAAAGATTGTATGATTACTCATGTAGAGTGGAATGAAGGGAGAAAAGAATAAACCCTTCTCATTTGTACACAATTTAAAAATGGAAGAGTTATCATATGGATCAAACATACTAATAACTAGTTGTTTAAAACTAGTAATCTGGTTTGTTCTAAGTTAAATTTGTTTTGTACTTGTGATTAAACATGAAGATTAATTAAAAATCTTCAATTTTTGAGAAATAATTAAGGTATTACAAGCAAAAACTAGTATACGGGAGTAAAATTTTAAACATAATTCATAGATCATATAATATTGGAGGTAGGTTCATGATGATAAACAATAAAATGACACAAATAACATAAAGAGTTAATGATAATAACATATAAAGATGAACACTATGGTAATTAAGGTTTGAGAAATTAAAGATATTTCATTTAGAAGTTGGGTTCACTAAAAAATTTACATCCTTTTTAGATCAATTAGGTTTTTGTGCAAGACACTATTATCCAAAATTCACCCCTCAAGGTAATTCGATAACATGCGTCAAATTCTTTAGTCCCAAGCAATTATATTGAGTCCGGGAAAAAGTCATGTTTCTAGGGTCCCCTCGATTTTTTCTAACTCCCTGCCCAAGAAAGAGAGAAAGTTCGAGGAAATGTAAGAAAAATTACAAAAACCGGCTCGGGCCAGAAAAAATCATGAAAAATGGCTAAGTCCTAGTCCCGAAACAGTCTGGGATGCGCGGGACAAAAGTACGCGAACCGGCCGAACCGGGCGAAATGAGTCAAGGCAGCCCGAAACAGTTTGGGGACGCGGGACAAAAGTACGTGAACCGCCGAACCGGGCGAAATGAGTCAAGGCAGACTGAAATAGTCCAAAAAGCGAGGACAAAGTACGCGAACCGGCCGAACCGGACAAAATGAGTCAAGGCAGCCCGAAATAGTCTGGGACGCGCGGGACAAAAGTACGCGAACCGGTCGAACCGGGCGAAATGAGTCAAGGCAGCCCGAAACAGTCTGGGACGCGCAAGACAAAAGTACGCGAACCGGCCGAACCGAGCGAAATGGGGAACTTCAGCATTGGGACATTTGGGACAATGGGACGCGTGGGACGTGAAAAGCTGAAGCAGCCGAAGGAGAAGAAGAAAAGTCAACGTTTGGTCCGAAACTTCAAACGGCCATAACTTTTGACTCCGAGCTCCGATTTTCACAAAATTGGACTTTCTGGAACGAGCACGACGTTCTCTACGCCACAAAAACTATATTTCTTATTTTTAATGAGGGTAGATATATTTAAATAAAGAAAATGTGTTCGGCTCCAGTCAGTTAATGCTCATTCCCGTCAAATGACAAAACGTGCTGAGGCCCAAAATAGCTGCCACACTCAGAAGACCATAACTTTTGTATTTCTCAACGAAATCACACAAAATTAGTACCGTTGGAATCATGGTTCCGAGCCCGATGCAAAAAAATCAAGAAATTATAGATTTGATCAAAAATTGATTGATTTTTTTAAGAAAACGTGGCCGGGTTCATAACAGTGTTTTATTTGGTAGTTGGGAGTGCAATTAAGAGGCATGGTCATCATTCTTTCTCTGCTGCAGCACATGGGATAGTATGGGGAGCCTTTTGCAAGTAATGTATAATCATTTCACTCAATTTAATGCCTCTTACAGGTGGTTGAAGGACAGATTTCGGGATTTCTATTTTCCTTCTCTTCTCCTTCTCAATTTTTCTATAAATTGGAGTATTGGGCTCATTGTAAAGGGGGAGTTTTGGGTAACAAAACTCTTTCAAAATTTCTTTGTGAAGCCGGTGTGTTGCGAGGCCCTTGTAGTGGACTCCTTGCATGGTGATCCAGGCCCTTATCTTGTAATAGACTCGAATCTGTGCATATCATGAAGCAATAAAATACCGGTTTGTGGATATATCTTCCCGCTTTGTGTTTTCTTGCATTCTTCTTGCCCCTTTGATCTTTCTATGAGAATATTGTGTCTATCTATTATGTTCTTGCAGGATTCATTATCATTGTGTATTCTTGGAATATTATTGTGAATGCATTTTGCTAGATTATGGTGAACTGTCATCACCTCTTCTAGTGTGCACTTTCCTCTCGTATTTCACACATTTGGAGATTACTCACACCCTCCTTTTCGGTGTATCACCGCTTTAGTGTAGGCTTTCATTTTTATGCATTCTCTCTCCCTGGTCCCTTGGAAATTTAGATTAGAATGGTTAGCTTACCCTTGCATTAGAGTAGATTGTGGCGAGGTAGTTTAGGAGCAAGAACCAGCTTTCTCTGGAGGTCTATCTCAAGTAGCAAGTCCCACAACTTGGAGATAGTACCCATGTTATCCAATCACACCTGTGAGTTCAAGTATATGCACGTGGGTGCTTTGTGATTCGTTGATAATGCAGACACAAAAATAAATAGGAATGCAATATATTAAGACTAGGATATATTATAATAAATTAAATTCCAACATGATGTATAACCTATTCTTGCAAATTTTTATAGTCTTCGACACCCTTAGAATGGTTTTCTATAAATTTTTGGGTTCTTTGGTGTCCTAGAAATGATCTTGAATTTCAAATCCTTGTTTTTATAAAGTATCAATATCATCATTAACTAGGTTAATCATTCCAAAACCTTAACCATGGGTATAAGAACCTACAATATGGTTAGTGTTTAAGTTGTATCATACCCTATCCATTTCCTATGTCATTACTAATCTGAATAGTCCTTAAAATACACATATTTATCCACCTAGCATGTGATGTATATATGGATACAATTAGTTCACAACATAAACCCCTTTGATCATTCTTGATTGTGTTAAGATCTTGCTAATAATTAGAAATAGGAACTTGGTGTGCTTGGATATGAGGGAAGATAGAATCCTTAACTTGGTTGAGTTCTTCATAACTATAGTAGTGGCTTCCTAATGGATGTGCATCATATTTAGGAATATTTAGGGAGCCTTAAGTGCCTTCTATGCTAGTATTTGTAATGAGATATCTTGAGAGTGTCACGCTATAAAATTAGGTGAGTTTAACTTTTTTATATATGGTTCGAAAGTGAATTATTATGATAAGGATAACTTAGAAAGATAAAAAGATCCAACAAATGATATGAAATTAAAATAATATTTTAAAAATGTGTATATGTACAAGACCATATATTTTGTCTAGACTGGATATAAAACTTGAGTGAAGTGTATATCTTTTGACAAGGACAATGTAACTTAAATCTAAAAGTTAAACAATTATGGTAAGATTTTAATCATTGATTTTATGGAATTATCTTAAGAATCTATCAACACATCAATGTGAAGTAATAAGAAAGTTAGGAAAGAGATGAAAATATATATTGAGTGGGAATAAGATAAGAATGTTTCTCTTAGAGAAGAAGAATAATTACAATAAGTAGTTTTAAAAGGGTAAACTACCAAATTTGAGTCTCTACACCTCCCATACCCCCGGGAAGAATAAATTCTTATAAATTTTGATTAATCTAGAAACATTCATGAAATATTAACCATCTCTTCCTCTCTCACTTGCCTTCATTTTGAATATAATATTTGTTGGTGAATTTTAATATTTTATTTTCTTGACATTCAAATATTTTTTCTCATAAAACTACCTAAAATTTCTTCCGAGACACTTCCATTTCTTCACAGAC
Organism: Taxus wallichiana var. yunnanensis; assembly: GCA_018340775.1. Taxonomy (NCBI): domain Eukaryota; kingdom Viridiplantae; phylum Streptophyta; class Pinopsida; order Cupressales; family Taxaceae; genus Taxus; species Taxus wallichiana. The sequence continues at coordinate 441,285,137 of CM031235.1, read as the reverse complement.
CTTCCGAGATCACTTTCCCACTACTTGTATTCACCTCTCTAAAGTAATGAATTTAAAATATTATATTTATTATCATATCTCCATTTTAGTCATTGACCTACCTAATATTTAAGATCGTGATGTCAACTTTATGGACTTAAAAAACCTCCAGTAAGAATGGTTGAGAACAACCATAATCCTTTGGAAGATCAATCTATCATAACAAGTTATTTAGAAATTTTGGGTTCCCATTATATATCTAATGCAAAATTATTTTATTGGCATGTAAACAACTCTATGACCCAATCACCCAAAAATTCATACAAGTAATATTACAATGCTTTCTTAACTAGATTCTAACTTGATCAATCTAACCTTTGAAGTTGGAGGTGTAATAATTTAGTGGTACTATCAAAAGTAGATGTTATGGATGAATTGGATAACAAGGATTAAAAATACAAAACATGTTAGATTTTTCATGGTTGAAGGTGTAGATGAAAGCTCCATCAAAAATAACTAAAAATACAATATGATCTAAGTTTCATGAGGAGTTCTCAAACGCGATTTGTTTTAGTACGGTAATGGGCAAGCTCACCACCAAAGATTTCAAACCTTTGATGGTTCAATATATAAACATGATAAATGATAGATCTCAATGAATTGACTAGTGTCAAATCATAAGTTACCATATCCATGATGCTTTGATCAATCTTGAAATGTCTAAGGAAATTTATATGACTTCATGTATTATCTACTCTATCAGAGTGATTATATTATGGCTTGTTTTGTCTTAAGAGGGTAAGCTCTCTGAAATTTGGAGGATATATGATTTTCACCCACATATAAATCGTGAGGGTAGAACATATCATTTTAAGAGGGATAATGACGTATTTTATATTTTTGGGAAAATGGAGGGATTAATGCAACAAGGATCTCAAAGGAGGTCATGGATCTAGTCATAAAGTTTGAAAACCATTTCATTCAATTTCATGCTTTTAATTACATCAGGTTTGGATGTTTTAAGTGACATCTATATAAGTTGTTAAGGTATGTAATCAATAAACTAGTGTTGATTGGAGATCTGAAAAAAACTAATTATCATTCACTCGAGATGAAAGGATAGGAAGATCAAGTGATCACTTTTTTGATCAAGTTAATATTATACTCCTAAAAAAATTCCCATGATGCATAAATTATCAATACTATAATGATTCCTTTTAAATTTCATCCATATCACAAGAGATTAACCTTTAAAAGAAGGGATTTTGTGATAATTTATAATAATGCAATGCATCAATCAAAGATTTAAGAATTTAAGAAGGATTGTGTTGACGACATTTAGATCTCGGTAGAGGGATTATATGAGGATGACCATGAGTAGATGAATTATTATAGACTTGAATGAGTTTTGATAAGAGAAAACTTGTTAGATATCACACAAGAAGTCTACATAGGAGAGAAGGCTAGGATCAAGGGCGTGAAGGGACGGGAAGAACCGCGTGTGAAGGGAAAGTTCACTTTCGGGACTTAGCAGATTTTGAGCACGAAGACCTATTTTTAGAAGATGGTGTACATAGCACATAAATGAGTCAAAGATGTGCGTGCCATGCATTGTCTATCTTTAGATGATTGTATCAAAGAATTTTTCATGGAGACGAGCTAAGAATAGGATTGTCACTTCAGTTCTTGTAAGAGGTCTATAGATAGCACACTTACATGTGTGGCTATGCACGTAAATGACGCATGGTTATTAATAACATGCATCCTATTTTAGGAATAGAAAAGTAGTGAAGGGAAAGTCCCCACCCTATATATATGATGTGAATCAAATAGTAGTGGAGATCTAGGGGATATGTAGAGTGTAAGCAGTGAAGCATAAAGAGCTATGTGCATATGGACTGGATTACTATATCGGATCCATGCGTGCATCGGTATAGATTGTCATTATTGTAAGGAACTTCTGTGTTTATTAATAGATGGAATATATTGGATGAATCTAAGTGTCATTCATGTGTGTAATTAAGTAGTGCATGTTCTTGACTAAATCATGATTATTGTTTAAAGCTTCTTCTTTCCTAGATTTGTATATAGCATGCATCATAGAATGATGGATTAGTTATGGATCTATATGTTCCTTCCTTCATCACACTAACATCCTACTACAGAAAACCTAAAGAGGGACCTGGTACCATTGTGCACTTTGGGTGAGCACTCATTCTAGGCTCGGTGATGTGCCAACACGTCTAGGGTGTTATCTGGTAAATTCTAGGCTGCATCATTGGTTCTATTTCTGGGACCTTGTTTTTAGTTATTTTCAGGATGGTTCACGATGAAGACGTACCGATTAAGTCTAGAAAGTATTGAGAAGTGGATACATGATGTGGAGGAAGAATATGATTGATGGTTCATCATTGGATCTGAGTTTAATGCACTCACTTGGGTAGAACAAAATTTGTATGATATTTTATATGAGAGATTCTTCGCTATATTTCTAGTAGAATTATATGAGTGGTTTATTTCTTATGCATCTAAGAGGAATTAGAGGTTTCGTGCACTTTTCTGGACATAGGAAAAATTTCAGGCCCTTTATGATGTTGATCTAATCTGGACTCACACTGTGGATATGTGATTTCATGGTGTTCTAAATAGTTATATTTTGGAATATTCACTTTTGACGTATTTTTTCCCAAAGGTAGCTGAATTTTAGTTTTTACGGTATCCTAGAGGATCATATCTACAAGGTATTCCACTTGTGATCAAGATCTTGATGGTAACTTTGAACTAGGAGAGTAAACCGATGGCTAACTAAACCTCACCACATACGAGGGCAGGAACATGTTTGGTGAAAGATGGCAGACTTAGTAGTAGAAAGGAAGAGAGAGGAAAGGTGGATTAAGTATAATGAGGTGCATGAGAGGGAGATAGAGAAGCAACGTTCCATTTTAGAAAGTATGGCGTTGAGGAGAGAGATGTCTTGTGAAGGATTTGAAGCTCACTTAGAAGACATGGAGCTAGAGCACCAGAACTCCCCATCTTGGAAAGAATGACAAAGATCTCCCCTTAGATTCACACATGAAGTGCACCAAAAAAAACTACGGGCCATGGGTGCACATCTTAATCCACCTAGTGACCTAGCCCTTGCGCTTGGTTTTCTAGTATCTAGTACGACAATTAATCAGCAAGTGAATTTGGGAAACAGGAGATCTAGAGTAAGTCAGAGAACAAGTACATCAATGGAAGGATAGACAACTTCAATGTTATTTGGAGGAAAATTTTCAAGTGCATCATCTACATAGAATGTAAGTGCACTGAGTGTTGGATTCACATATATAAGGGAACTACCACACGAGACTATTGGGGTTCAAAGTATAGTACTACTGTCGAAGCACATGGGTGTACATCTCAAGCTCCTATTCCATCTACAGGTGGAGGATTAGGAGGTATAGGTGGTTTTAGTTCCAGTGGATTTGGTGGTTCTAGAGGTAGAGGAAACACAGGAGGTTCTGGATCAAGTGGTCAAGGTCGGAAACATCTACATAATATCTATATGGAGATGTCTCTTCATCTCCCAGAGTATAGAGGTATATAAGATGTTGCTGAACATGTGCATATGTGTGAAATCTTATGGCACATGAAAGGGATCATGACTTCTGAGTGTAAGGAAAGTCAATTTTCTACTACCTTGCAGGGATAAGCACAAAACTAGTATATGAAGTTTGACCTTGATCAAACTTGTTTAGATTATGCAGCATTGAAGGATGATTTCTTAAAATATTTGTATATCTCGGAGTTTGAGCAGAAGAGTATCAATGCACTCAAAGATATCAAACAGGGCACTACTAAGAGTGTACATGAGTATGATGCCCACTTTAAGACACTTTTATCTAAGTTGTCTTATGATATTCACACCAGCCAACATGCACAATGGTTTGTTGGAGGATTGATTACACCATTTAGAAGGGTGTTGTCACATAAGACATACACTGATCCATGTGAAGCATTGGAGGCAGCCCTATGTGCTGAGGTAGTTGAGAGCATTGACACTAGTGTTAGTCCATTCTTAGAGGCACATATTGTAGCCATGGCAAAGCAGCTAGAAAAATTATCGGTAAATTTAGCTCATGAAACACGCTCGGGGATTTGGTGTATAGATTGTGAAGTGGAAGGTCACACCAAGGATAGTTTCCCTCACAGATCTATACATTTATTACTATTACACTACAATATTTTTAATTTGAATCATGATGCTAGCCACTTTGTCCTTTGTTACCACATACGATAAGGAAGAATGTATCCTTTTTTTTTTTCAAGATTTGTAGCTCCATGACCCATAATACTGAGCATATTTTGTTGATTGGTCATATCCATGATGCTATAGACATTAGGGTACGATAGACAAGTGTAATAGATAACTCTAAGAATAAGAAAAAGCACCAGGATTAGGATCAAAATCCACCACACTATGACAGAATGAGGTCCATTTTGAAGGAGGTCGTGGAAGAGGATGTGGATATCGAGGTGGATATGGAGGATGAGGTTATGGTGGAGGAAGAAGCGAGTTTCCTCATGGAATGTGTTATACATGTGGATCCCCTGATCATTATAGGTGTGAATTTCCCAGAATGTTACATGTTCTTTTTGTAGAAAGAATCATAGCTATGAGGAGTGCCCAAACTTATATGAGCATCTCAGTAAACAACATAAGTAGGAAAACAAAGGTGCATGGATGGTTAGGATCTAGCGTGCGAGAGGAAAATTAGTGGATGCCCAAGATAGCACCAAAACCTGAGGCCTTAATTGTGTAGATTACCACATGTCTTTCAAGCAACATGCACAAGAGAGGCATCGTAATGTGAAGCCTATAATCACTAAGGAGCAGGTTTTGCATGTAAGGTACCCAAATCCTACCCATTAGAAGGAAGTCTATTAAGAGACCATAGAGGTCCTCAGAAACCTTCAAGGTGAAATACAATGTTTAAAAGAGTAGTCCAGAAAGATGGAACAACGAGAAAAGAAGTAGAGAAGTTCCCCTCTTATATAGATGACATCGAGAGATTTGTGTAGAATGCTACGCCAGAGAATATTATTCCATTATTAGGGAATTAGTTTAAGGGTAACACTCGTGTGAAAGCACCGAGAATGAATGGTAGATCCTACATGAAAATCTTCCCCCGATTGCATTGACTATGATAAAGAGATCACTCGAATGTTGTTGTAGATGAATGGTTGTTGAGCAAATTTTGATTAATACAGTGCGGAAGTCAATGTGCTTACTTTAGATGCATGGGTACAAATGGGGAGACCTCCATTATAGCCATCATTTAATGTGTTGTGCATGGAAAATAGGACTAATTACACTCCCATATAAGTTTTGAAGGATATATCTATAACCATACAAGAGGGCCAAATTTAATGGGGAATTTGAGGTATTAGCACTTGCAGTAGTAGACGTTTTCCATCCTTTCTTGGACGTCCTTGGTGTTATGAAAATAATACCGACTTGAGATTCAATAAGAGGTATATTAGCTTTGAGAAAAATGGGGAAAGGGTTGTAATACCTTTGACAAATGGGAAGTCTACACCATATGTTGATCCTCTAAGTGAGGAGGACTTAAACTAAATCGATGTATGCACTATTCAAGACCTAGAGGATAATGAACCATCAAAGGAAAGCATCCTACATTGGGAGGATTCTCATTCTATTAGTGATACTATGAGTATTACTTGGGAGAATTGGTCTCATGGTACATATGAACTAGTAGGGCGCAAGGTAAAAGCATGGTTACGTGCAAGAATGGACTTAGTTCCATTTGACAGATAGGTGGTGCAAAGTACCTTGGTATACGGGAGAAGAAGATCTTCCTATATTATTATAAGCCATGGAGGCATAGTGGATAGAATAGGTCAAGAGAAGATATATGTTATTATATACCTTGCGTGGGACAACGGTGTCTTTGGTGGGTAGTCCATAGAGATAATCTTATAGAATGGGAGGAGATTGCAATCACCCTATCTACTAGGTTTTTAAGGATCAATGCATCTATGTAGATGTATACTTATAATTGTGATAAACTTGTTCAACATAAAATTCAGCAATGTGAGAGACTCTAGACGAGTGGGGACAGGAAGCATTACCACCTTCACACTTTGGGTGTATAGATTGTACTCTACTCTACAAGGATTCACACACACTTGGTATATATTCGTAAAACTACATCAAGAGATGGGAAAGCTGGAAAAAATTTATTATAGGAATGATCCAGACCTTTGAATACTTTTCTTCCCAACCTCTAGTAGAAGAGGCATTAAAATTTGTTAAGTGGTTAACCATGCGTGACAAGACAAAGGTGGGGGAACTCATACAAGAATTATTTTGCAAGACAAAATCCGGTGTGCATGTTGAAGAAGAAGAAGAAGACTCCATATTGCTTGAACATGTTTTCCTTGAGAAAGAAAAAGGAAAGATGGTGTACATTATGGATGATGGGGAAGTTGAAAACCTAGATATTGACCATTCATAGGGGGCACATGAGGTCTTGGATAGTACAGATAAGGATATGCAAGCATACCATCCACTAATAAAGACAAAGAAGGTCAATATAGGATCGGAGGATGAGCCTAAGGAGGCCATAATTGGAGAGTACTTGAGTCGAGACTTAGAGGTGGAAAATAGGTAGTTGAGTATCTCTCGAACATCAAGAAGTCTCATATTTTCTACACCTTTTGGAATAATGTTGGGACACATAATCTACAAGGAAGGATTACTTGTTAATCTAGCTAAGGTTAGATCATTTTAGGGTTGGAAGTGCCAAACATGTGAGTGAGGTGCGTAGATTTTTAGCTCACATAGGATACTATAGAAAATTCATCAAGGGATATGCAAAAATTTCTACAGCTTTGGAGGAGTTACTGAAAGGAAAAGGTACATTCAATTGGGGAGAATCACGGTAGTGCACATTTGAAACACCGAAAGAGAAACTTACTACCGCACCAATCCTACGTTTTCCTTCATGTGAGAAACCATTTCATGTACATGTGGAAACCTCAGTACAACCATTGGCACAATATTAGCTCAACCTAGAGAAGGTATTGTTGATCATCCTATCTGCTTTACTAGTAGGAAGTTGACTCCTACTGAAAAAAATTATACAACAACAGAGCGCGAAGCTTTTTCAATGATCTATACATTGCACAAGTTTTGACAATATTTGTTAGCAACACCATTTGTGTTTTATACATATCACATGACATTGAAGTATTTGGTGAACAAACCAGTCTTGCAAGGGTGCATATGCATATGGGTACTCCTATTTCAAGATTTTGACTTCACAGTTATGGTGAAGCTAGGGAAAAGTAACTCTGGACAAGACCACTTGTCTAGAATTCACTCAGGAGAAGAAGCACATAAAATTGAAGAAACCATGTTAGATGCACAGTTATATAGGTTACAATGAGTGCCATTAGAATTAGAAGACATTGTTGTCTTTCTACGGACTAGTGTGGCACCAGAAGGAATGAAGGCATTAGAAAAGAAACAACTTGTTATACACACGGCACCATTTATGTTAATCATTGGTAAACTCTACAAGTTAGGCTGAGATGAAGTATTATGCCGTTGTGTATTAGAGCATGAGCGCAAGGATATAATGGAGGAGGCACATGGTGGTATTGCAGGAGGCCACTATGCGGTGATGCAACTTGCCCAAAATGTCCTACTTGTTGAATTATGGTGGGAGACGTTGTATAAAGATTGTAAAGTGCATTATAAAATGTGTGACCATTATCGAGCGTCTCAGGTAAACCAGGAAAATAGATGAGATGCCTTTGAGACCAATTACTAGTCTTTGAACCATTTTAGAAATGGTCCATCAAATTTTTAGGACCTATTTTGACAGCAGCGTGTAGGATTGGATCACGCTATATCATTACTTGCACATATTATCTCACATGGTGGGCAAAAGCAACACCTATGAAGGACTGCATCAATGGCTACAATAGCTAGGTTTCTATGTGAGAATGTTCTTACAAGATATGGACGTCCTCTAAGATTGACAAGTGATAGGGGTACACACTTTTGAATGAGATAGTTAGGATCCTATTAGATGAATTTATGGTTGCACACCATAAAACTACACTCTATCATCCTTAGGAAAATGGAATTGCTAAGGTTTTTCAACAAGATTTTGAGCGGACTTTGACAAAAAATTGTGATATTGGAAGAAAGGATTGGGATGATAAAGTGTCGGTTGTTCTTTGGCCATATAGAACAACTTATAAGATATTAAACAAAGCCACACCGTTTCCTTTGGTGTTTGGTGCCAAAGTAATTCTACCTATAGAATTTATGTTACCTTCTTTGTACATTATGCTACTGGAGGTGTAGTTGATGAGAAGGCTTTAGGAGAGCGTATTGAAAAGATGATTTAGTTGGATGAGTGACGATCCATAGCACATTAGAGTTAGAAGCAAGAAAATCTAGGCGTAAAGCATGGCATGACAAACATATACGGGATAAGAAGTTGGCGGTTGGAAAAATGGTACTTATTTATGACTCTAAGTTCTTGTGCCATCCAGGAAAGCTCAAAGTACATTGGTTGGGGCCGTATGTCATCACTTACATACTTGAATCAAGATTTTTCCAATTAGAAACACTTGATCAAACACGGCTACTTGGTTACTTTAATGAGAGTAGATGAATCCCTACTATAAATAAGTCTTCTTGGTGTTTGTAATAAGGTAGTATTTCTAATTAGATTAGGTTTTCAATTATGTATTTCCTTCACTTTCATTATGATTTGTCAAATTAGTTGTTGTTCTTGTGTAATAAGCGTGCTTGCATGCATGAAGCTAATTACTATGTGAATAATGTTTATGCAGAGGTCTGCACATACTTTTAGTGTGGGATGGTTGTAGTTATCCAAGTAAAAGACTATGGGAATTGAAAGGTGAAAGGAATAAGCTTTTATGGGTGTTCTTTAAGTCAAAAGAAGATTGCTTCTCAAAAGTGACCAAGGATGGAGATGAATGAAAGGACAAGTATAACATAAGGTAAGAAGAGGCCATGATAACTACCAAGAGAAGGTACAAAGTGATGAGGTACTCGGGTGTAAGGGTGCATGTTGAAGATAATTCTATGACTAGAGGGTAGGAAGGCACACTAGAAGGTTATAGCTGGGGCATGAAGATGTACCATGTGGAATGAATGAATTTGGTCAATGAATGAGAGGATATTTGGTAGGTGAAGGAGCAATAAATGCATCAAAATTTGAAAAACTATATAAGGATGGGATGTGAATTCATTTTTACCATTGCAACTAAGAGTATTTGAGGAAAGAGCTAAGTGTGAAGAGCCGAGTGATTGGGTTAAGGTGTGAAGGGTGTGAAACCAAGCATGAAAAATAGATCTGTGTGAAAAGAAGCTTGTGTCCCTAGTGGTGAAGGGTTTGAGCGAAGCAAGGCAACAGAGAGGAGTTAGGGATCAAAGTTTCCACCTAGGGCATGATTGAATCGAGCTGGGTTTGATTCGCAAATTTCAGAAATAAAGGAGGAGTATCCAGAGTTGATCCTTCAAACTGATATAGAGGAGGCTGCCTCATAAAACATTCTTTATTCATCTACATTCTTTCTTATTCTTTCCATTCAACATTCTTTACTTCAGTTTTGGAGATAACCATTGTCGGGACGACAATGAGATTAGTGTGGGGTAATGTTGATCAGAGAATAATTGTTAGAGATCACACAAGAAGTCCGTGTGGGAGAGAAGGACAAGATCAAGGGCGTAAAGGGATAGGAAGAACCCATGTGCAAAGGGAAATTTTAGCTTTTGGGACTTAGCCGATTTTGAGCATGAAGACCTATTTTTAGAAGATGGTGTATAGAGCACATAAATGAGGTAGAGATGTGCACGCCATGCATTGTCTATCTTTAGAGGACCAGATCAAAGTTTTTGCATGGAGATGAGCTAAGAATAAGATTATCACTTCAGTTAACTGTAAGAGGTCTATAGATAGCACACTTGCATGTTTGGCTATGCACGTAAATAATACGTGACTATTAATAGCATGCAACCTATTTTGGAATAGATAAATGGTGAAGGGAAAGTCCCCACCCTATATATATGATGTGAATCACATATTAGTGGAGATCTAGGGGATATGCAGAGCATAAATAGATATGTGCATATGACTGGATTATTGTATCGATCCATTCGCGTATCGGTATAGATTGTCATTATTTTAAGGAGCTTTTGTTTATATTAATTGATGGAAGATATTGGATGAATCTTTAAGTGTCATTACTATGTGTAATTAATTAGTGTGTGTTGTTGATTCAATCATGATTATTTTTTAAAACTTGTTCTTTCCTAGATTTGAATATGGCATGCATTGTAGAATGATGGATTAGTTATGGATATATATATTTCTTCCTTCATTAGGCTAACATCCTACTATAATAACCCTAAAAAGGGACTCTGGTACCTTTGTGTGCTTCGGGTGAGCACTCGAGTCTAGGTTAGGTTTTATGCCAATGCGTCTAGGGTGTTATCTAGAAAATTCTAGGCTGCATCAATGAATCATGTAAGGTGTTTTTGATAATGGAAACAACTTAATTAATCTATACTTCACGAGGGCCCTATAATAAATGCCTCTAAAACTAGTTATTTTTTCATTGAGATGTGTGTAACCATGATAGATCACCAAATTTTTAAAAACTTGCCTATCTTAGTAGTAATGTGGAATGTTCCTAAGGTGTGGGACCCCGATTCCTTGGGACATACCTTTGAAGAAGGTTGGGTTCATCACTTATCTACTATAATGCTAACACTAACCTACTCTAGTCTAAAAATGGAAAGGAAAATAAGAAGAAAGAAATCATTTAAAGAAATAAAATATGGTGATCCACTATAATAAAAGGAATCTCCCTCCTTGAGATGAAGAGTAATAAGACAAACAAAGAAAAAAGGTATGATAGAGCCACAATCTACCTTGCATTATATCTAACTCTCACTCTCTACATTAATGACATAATGAACTAAAATCATACAAATATAACCCACACACATCATGAAAAAACAGAACATAGATTGTCTTTATTGAAGCATTGATAATTGTGATAGTCGAGAATGAGATAGATTTGAAATAATAACTAAGTGAAAAAGTGAGATTGGGGATGGAGGGGGTAGATCCTTGATCATGTCTCCATTTCAGATTCCCCTAGTGCTTCCTTGGAATATATTTTACTAAGAAACACAAAGAAAGTGGTAGAGAATACATCAATCCAAAAGGAAATGAAACATCACATGGATGAGTAGGGTTTCCACTTCATTATTCATGATATTTTGGTTAGTAGATCCATTCAACATAATCAACATGCACTCATTGGTAAGTTCCTAGGACCCCAAATGAATACAAATGTTATATGTAGGTGGGAAATTTGAAAAAATAATCCAAAAGGTAACATTGAGATATTTGAAAACATATTTTTCTCTGATCTAGTTTAACAATGTAGAAGATTGTATGCATGCACAACTGGAGGGTTCCTAGTTTTTAGGAAATATGGGTTTATTTCTTAAGAAATTGACACTTGCATTCGATCTAGACAAATAAAATATCAAGGTCATATCTATTTGTGTTAAATTAATGTTATCCAAATAAGTACCCATAAATATTTTCACAAATTATCCATTTTCCGGACTTAGGTGGATTTGGATGGAAGACCTTTGGACCCAAAGCCGAAGAACCGTAGTGTCCCATGGACTTGTAAGATGAAGTGAGTTTTATAAAGTTGGAAAAATTCATGAAATAAAGTATGTGAAAAAGAGGAGAACCCTCCAAACAAAGAAAGGTGGTTTCTCGATGTTGTAAGTCAAAGGGGGAGAATTTATTATAGTTTTAAGTTTCTAGGAAAATTTGTGGGACAAAGGAATTCATTCTAGGGTTCCATGAGTTTTGGAATAGTTCTTATGTCATGAGACAAAGGGAATGAATTTTGATGTTTTGTGGGTGTTCAAAAGGCTAGTATATCATAGAATAAATAAAATGAAAACATCATTGTTATGTGGGTATGTCAAAGTGTAAATAAGCCATGGAGGTTTTCTTAATCTGTTTAACAAAGGATTTTACAAACAAAGGCCATAGAGTAAGACACAACTAATAAAAAGTCCACGGAGGTTTACAGAAGTCCGTGGAGGTCCATGGAAGATTGTGGATGACTGTGGAAAGCTATGAAGAATGAGAAAAAGAAAATCCATGGAACAAATTATAACACATAAAAACTGCAGGTGGCTAGGAAAAGATGTGGAACAAGTGGGAAAATGCAGAAAATCCACTTAGTAAGGGAAATTCTATGTGGCATGGGATGATAAAAAATATAGTTTTAGCTTTCTATTTTTAGTCAAAGATCTAATTTTGGAGCACGCAAAAGATAAAAGAAGGTTGGAGCATGCACGAGTTGATAATTTAAAAAAAAGAGTGTGCAGATGGGTGTTTATATTTAAGAACATATTTTTAATTTTCTAAGCACACATTTTGTAATTTTGAGCACACAGATCTATTTCTAAGGGTGCATTGTTTCTTTAATGATAATTCTTCATGCATGTCACACACATTTTGGCTATTTTGAACATGGTACTTTATGTTTAGTTTATTTTCCCTTATTTTCCCCCATTCTCTATATAACTCCATGGATTTCATTATAAAATCTATCTTTTCACCTTCTATTTTTCATTCTAGAAAAATTTAGAGTTATGAGTGGAAGAGAAGGGATGAGGAGTGATCTATTGTACTTGTTTGACCTCTTGGGCCAATAAAGGAGTTGTTTTACCTTCCTATAACCTGTGTATTGTGTAATATCACGTATTTTAGCTGATTTTATCTCATGATACTATTTTATTCCTGATTTGTAGTATATTTTCCATGTATTTATGTAGTTGTATGTGTCTTGCAAGTCATTGATTGTGTTTAAACAAGTTTTGTACAAGATCTTGTTGTGGAGCTCACTACCACTTCTATATTCGCCACAACTTACAAAACCTTCTCTAAATGAATTTTTCATTTACATATCCATTATGAGTTATATATGGTGTGTATGGTTCTCATGTCCATTTGTGTAGTTCATATGAGTCGGATATTCTCAAAATATTCGATGTATCTCCATATATTTTAATTTTTTTCCTTAATTCCTTCTCCCTTTTCCTTGTTGATTTAATAGAGTAGAGTAGTTTTAGGAGTAGAAATTAGTCTTAGGTGTTACACTAGGGGAACCAACCCTCTCTAGAGACTCAATCCAACATACAGGTCACCCACAACCTAGGAGTGTTTCCATTTTGTCAGTTGGAAGGGGAGTTATCAAACCACTATGTAAATGGTGCATTCCTTCATGACAATAGTTTATGACACACCCATTAAGACTTGAAATAAAATGATTTTTTAAAGATTTGATGTTGTTATTGGAAAATATTAGTGTTTTAAACAAGTTCATCCATCATTGGGAAGATATATAAGTTTAAATAACATCATGATAGCATATCAATGCATATTTCATGTAAAAGTTACAACTAGATCATATTTAAAAGGTATTTCATTTGATTTTATTGAATTCCCTTTGAATTCAGCAAAGAGAAATAAAATTTTAAGGTCCAAACCATATCCAAAATTTTGCTCCATCACATAAAGTCAAATTTCACATCCCAAATTCCCCATATCCAATCTAAATCTCAATATGACCATCCCAAATAATTTTTTTTTGTTCCCTTTAATGATGGAAACCCACTACAACTTGCCCAACATGATGACATCCATGTGTCGCCCTTAAGAGAATTCCATTTTTCACTAGAGAAAATCAAGTTACACCCATAGAACATATTAAATATGTGGCCAATATATGCTATATTTATCATGTTACTCAAGAGAATGTTGTAGTCAAGTTATTAGCAACCTCTTTCAAAGGAAAAACATTATAGTGGTACAAGGGATTGGTAGTAAATTCCATCAGCACATGGTATCAATTGGTAGAATTTTTTCATAGGTAATTTGAAGACAAATCATATCATAATTCACTAATGGAACAATTGACTACCATTAAGAGAGTACCATAAGAGTTTATGTCTGATTTCAACTATATATTTTAAAGGACTTGGGATAGAATTCCAAAACTAGTAAGACCTACTCCTGAGTATGATTTTTTGTATTATCTAATGGATTTGAATTCTGATATTTTATTGATGATATAATCAATAGGTAGAAGGATACTCCTTGATGCTTATGACGTAGCAATTGGAGTTGAAAACAATCTTATACAGATAGAAAAATAGCACTATGCTTTCCCATGCCAATTTTCCCAGAGACTCATCCTTTCACTTACCTTCCAATGCCTACAATAGTTCCAATATTGATTACTAGAAAGAATTCTTTAAGTCAAAATAATTCAGATTTGATCCAATAAAATGATTTAAAATACTTGTGGAGCATGTTAAAATATCTTGGGAATGAGATAGTTGACTTAAAATAACAACATGCACAATATTTTAGACCCTATTATCCTCCAAATCCACAAAATATGCTTCCTTCCCAACCAAATTTTCAAATAAAAACTAGATTTTCAATTCTAATCCTATTCAATCATACAACCCCAATGCTATTAGCACATATAAAGTAATTTTACATGTCCAATAAAATTTTATATAATACTTTGAGTGGTGTTATCCTTGTAATTTATACCATAACCAAAAATATTACCCCTATGGTGTTCTAAATTAACCACTTATGGTGTAATTTTTTTCATTAGATAAGTCAAAAATAGGGATTAGCTCCTAGGGGCCAAAACAAGAGAGGAACAAAAATAGAAACAAACAAGAAAGACAAATCCAGATAAGGGTCCCAGAAAAGTGAGTTAAACAGGCTTAACTCTTACAACGCAGGATCTGGACCCCCAAAAGGACAAAAAGAAAAAAATAGGGCATCACAGTTCGCCCAAAGTCTGCAAAAAGTTCAAAGACCTACAAAACCTCCATGACAGATAGAAAACCTCCAGAGGTCCCATACCAGCAATAAACCAACCAGAAACCAGAAAACCACCGAGAGGTTCCACTTATGGTGTAAATTTATGCTATGTCTCAAAAATCATCACATAAGAACCCAAAACAATAGGATATTTCTCAGAGTTGGTGCAAAATTATTCTGCACTTCTAAAATGGCAATAAGATGATTTTTGTGGAGTAAATTAGCTGGAAAATCAGTACTCCACTTTTGTAGAAGCAAACACAATATCAAATATAATAGCAATAAGTGGAAAAACCAATCGGTAATAAAATTCATATCCTTATTCAAAATTGCAAGGTGTGTTTCACTTTATAATCAGCAAGTAACTTAGAAATATCAATATATAAGACTTCAAAGTTAGAAAGAAATTCAAATTTTGATGCCACCAATGCAAGAAAATGTTGTTGTTAATAAAGTACAACAAAATCTTAGTACTTAATCTTTTAATATTCTTGATCATATGAAGCAAGCTAAGGTCAATATGAAAATGTGGGATTCTTTGTCTCTTCTTGGGTAAAATATCATTTATAAGAAGTTGTGTCTAATCTTAGTCTCTCTAGCTATCCATCCAAAGAATCGTATAAAGTTGTGCTCACTAACACACCTGATCCAAAAGAATCGAAAGCAAGAAAAAGTGTGAAACCACCTCCTTTCTATGTTTCATTGATCACATTCCAGAACTTAGTCCATAATTGCATGATTAATTAAGGAGCTTCTAGTTTAGTTATGCCCAAAACATTATTGATAAACTTGGTCTAAAATATAAGCCCTTTTTTAAAGGAGTAGTTCAACTAGATGGAACACCAATAGAAACCCTTGGATTCATTAGAGGGTTGAGCCTAACATTGATTGCATGCCTCAATTTCTCCATCCCTAAAGATGTATTCATTATTGATCTTCCTTCTTATGTTCCCTTGTGTCTCTCTATAGATTTTACTACTAAAATTAGATGTTATTTGTCATCATACTATTTTCACATGCTGTTTAGAATAAGGTATGGCACAAAAGTTACACTAAGGTCTAATCTCATCTCAATAAGTCATATAGATCCTTATACTCCTAGTGCTATCAATTCTAATTATATGATCATAGATGAATAATACTAGCTATATGACCATGAACCAATCAAACTTCTTGAGGGGTTTCCGGACTTATTACTTGATGAAAGAGCTACCCAAGGTCATGATTTTGATCCATATAGTCATATTTATATGTAAACCTCTACTTTGAAATTTACGAGACCAAAAAAATTTTGTTCCTATTTCTAATTATTTGAAAATGACAAAAATCTAGAATCTAGTGAATTAATCTTAGTGCTTAGATCTAATTACAATAAATAGAATAAAAATTTCAATGGAAAACACCAAATTTTGTATCCTTGAAACCCCCAATTTGAGGGAAATCCAGTTAGGAAGGGAAATTGATCTTTCTTTCCACTTATTTATCGGCCAAATTAAATGAAGATACAGGTTAAAATAAGTAGAATAAAGGTAAACAATGCCATCACCCTCTTCTATACTTGATTGTGTTATTCTCACACACATTGTGCATATAATTAAATTCCATCACCAAAGTATTCTTTATCACTTCTCCCATGAATCAATGATTTGAATCCACTTGTTCTTCTCATATTTATATCTACTTCCCATGTAATCCTGTGCACTAGAGGATACGAATGGTCGTATAGGAAGAGACACAGTCTGGATGCATCAAATATGTGACTGTTCATGGATATATATATTTTTCATTAGTGACATGACCTTCGATGTATGTAGACCGGTGGTTACAAAACTACCGATCTCAAGACAGGGGTGGTTACACAACCTATGCTCTACACAAAGTAGTGGTTATGTAACTTCTACATACCGCTCTTTAATCTACTCAATTTATCTTTCGGTACTATTTTTTCTAATGGAGTGGTGTTCCTATAGATTTCTATGGATCAAACCTCCCCTACTCATGAGGATTTTGTCCCAAAAATCTTAATGGGGGATTGGATGAGGAAATAATTACCTTAATTTATCCTTCGAGTACTACTGGGCATGCCTTGGTGTATTCCCCTCGAGCCCAACCTATCAAGACTCTATGGACCTCTCCTTGTTTCTCTAACTTTTTGCTGCAGCACTATGTCCTCCTCAACCTCACCTTGTGAATCCAAGATGCAATCTTCTATGGAAGGTAACAAATAAAATTTATCTTCCTCATCAAGCATGGATGGCTCATATAAGTGCAATTTCTTACAATTTAATACTGATTAGATTCACATGAAGTGTGGAAAATCAAGTTTGAAAGAGTTTTCTCCAACATGCTCCGGTATGGTGAAGAGTCCATACAGTAGTGGGTTGAGTTTCCTTGCTTTACCTTGTAGTTTCTCCTTGCTAGAGTAAATCCAAACCTTGTCTCCAACATGAATCTTATGCTCTATACGATGCTAATCATGTCTAGCCTCATATTTGGATTGAGAATTCTCTAATTGTTCTTTCACCTTGAGATGGATTTATCGGATCCTCTCAACAAAATTCACTGCTCTAGTCACTTTTAAATCATGTACCTCCCCTTCTTGTTGTTGTCCAACAACAATATCAAATGGATTTTTAGGTAGATATCCTATCCTTGCTTCAAAAGGTGAATGCATAGTGGATGTGTGTACTTCCCTATTGTAGGAATGTTGAATCTAGGCTAATGAATCATACCAAGTCCGTGGATATTTTCTATTTTATCCTCTAATCAGTTGTACCAAAGTCATGTTCACCACCTACGTCTATCCATCTATCTGGGGATGGAAGGTCATGCTTCTCTTTAACTTATTGTCCATCTTGTCCCACAACATAGTCTAAAAATTCCCAAAGAATTTGAAATCTCTGTTAAAAAAATAGACTTCGGAAAACCAAAATGCATACATTAGCAAAGAAAAGTTCAACTGCCTCACTTTATTTTATTGTATTTTTACATGTCATAAGAACACACATTTTACTGAATCTATCTACAACAAAATATAGAAAATCATATCCATGTTTATACATTGGTATTCCTCCTAAAAATCCATATGTATATATTTGAAGGTTGAGTAGGGACCGTAAGGTCATATATAAACCTTTCTTCCTAATTTTAGGCTTTCTTATACACCATAGTTTACATCCTCTTATGAATTTAAATACTTCTTCTTGCATATTGGGCCAATACATGTACATTTGCAAGTGGGATATTGTATTTCCAACACCAAAATGTCATGATAATTTCAAGGTATGTGCTTCCCTCATTAATATAAACCTTTCTTATTTTAACACATAAATCTTCCCCCATTGGTAGAAAGCAACCAAACTTTGAGATAACAATCTTCAAATACCTATTTTTCAGCCCCATTGGGACTACAACTGATGATATGTCACCCCAAAAATTTTGTCTTGATAATATTCCTCTTTATAAGCATCCTTCATGAAGGGATCAATATGAGAGATGGTGGCCAAACTGGATATTTTCTCCTATGTGGGCGTCCTAGACAACATTTCTACCACCAAATTTTTATTCCTTTCTTGTACTTGATTAACAAATGGAACTACTAAAGGACTCCCATCCATTTTTAGTGCCTTGCATGCTACAATTTAGATTATGCTTGCAAATAATGGAGAGGTTTGTGGTCGTAAGTATACACAATATTTTGTTTACCCAACAAATAATGTTTCCATTTCTTTATTTCCTGAACTAGAGCATACATCTCTTTATCATATAATGAATATCCTCTAACTAACTAAAGTGAGATTTTATGCATGATAATATCTCAAGCTTACTTCCCCGCAAAGAAAATCGCTGCTCCCATAGCATAATCACTGACATCTATCTCTACTTCATAGGCTTGTTACAAATGAGGAAGAGCATGTACTGGAGCATGACTAATTTTGTATTTTAATAAATCAAAAGCCTTTTTTTTCCTTACCCTAGTCAAAACCCTTACTCTTTGTGATGTTGTTGTGTGTAGAGGTGTTGTAATAGAAGAAAATCCTGAATGATATTCCTCATGTAATCGTACTATTGCCAAAAACCTCACAAGTAATTTTGGCTCCTATGGTGTTGACCAATTGGTGATGGATTCCACCTTCTTTGGATCCACTCGTAGCTCTCCTCCTCCAATCACATTCCCAAGATAAAAAAGTGACTATTAGGAAAAATCACACTTCTTCATATTACATAATAGTTGTTTCTCCTTGAGAACTTGCAAGAATTGTTTCAAATGTGTTAGATGTTCCTCCCATGTGGCACTAAAAATCATAATATCATATGGATAAACAATGACACATGAATCTATAAATTCCTACAATACATCATTCATTAATCTCATAAATGTAGTAGGTGCATTACATAATATGAATGGAAGTACTAACCACTCATAAAAACCCTTTTTTAAGGAAGGCTTCCATATATCATCCTCCTTCATCCTAACTTGGTGATAAAAAAAATTTAGATATAACTTTGTGAAGAAATTTTCATCGAACCTGGTCCAAGAGATCATCTATGCAAGGGAGTGGAAATTTGTTCTTTATGGTAATATTTTTTAAATAACAACATTCGATGAACATCCTCCAAAACCATCCTTCTTTGGTACCATCACAATAGGTGAACTACATGGAAAGGTGTTTGGACATATTAACCTTTGGTCCGATAGCTCCTATATTTATTTCTTTACCTTTGTACTCTGCAACAAGGATTATCGATATAACCTGATATTTGGTAGAGGGGACTCGGAAATAGCCTAATCTCATCCTCTACCTCTTTATTTGGTGGTAACCCACTGGAAGTCTAGAATACTTCCTGACAAGACTAAATTATGTTATCCAGATCCTTCATCCATTTATTAGAAATATCCGAAACTTCTACCCCATCTTGCTTATATTTCAATAAAATTAAAAAAAACTAATTATGATTTTCTTGAATTAGTCTCTGTTTTGCTAGTTAGCACTTACCATAATAAGTTTTGACTTATGTTGGTGTGCCTAGATGTTGTAAATGACTCCATCCTTGAGCCATTTTTATTGGTTCTCCCTTCTCATAAATATAGCATTCTGATGTACAAGTAAGGACTCTAAAAAAATCAAATGCATCAAGTGGAATTATATCAACCTCCAATACATATATATACTAAGAATTTATCCCAAACTTGAATTTACATATTCTTGTTGCCTCTAATTTCTACACCCTTCTTCACCCATCGCAAAGATAAGGATGTGGATGCTCATAAGTTTCAAGATGAAGCTTCTTTACAACCACAACAGAAATAAAATTAGATTGAGAACCAAAGATCAACAAAATCATTTACCATAGTTCTTTTGATTTTAATTTTGATCTCGAAATAGCTTTCTTGTATCTTTCTCTTTTTCTTGGATGTCCATGTTGGTGGGTATGTATCCTAGCCTCTCGTCTACATCATAATCATATTCTATTTCCACCTCCCCATTTGTCTTTATAGATATCATGTATTTCTTGGAATCTTTGGTTTGGTTCTTTGGATTCAATTATGGATGTAACTTCCAAGATGTAGTGTCAGTATGACCATTGATATCACAATTCTTACAAACATTCTTATGATCTTTACAAGTATTCAAAGTGGTAGCGGTATTTTTACGTTTTAATTTCCATTTACCTTTGTTACTTGTTTGTCTTTGCTCTTTCTTTTGTGGATTTGTTGAATGCTTTATCCTTGAATCCGCTTATACTTACTTCTTCTCATCATCAATGTAATTTTCTTCCACACATGATTCATTAATATATTTGGGCTTTGTGGAGATGAGCTTCCTTTGAAGGTGATTGTGAATTCCTCCCAAATACTTGGTCTGAATATCCTCATCCTCCAAGTCTATGTTTAGAAACATGGCTTGTCTCCAAAAATTCATAGTGTAATCCTACACACTTTTACCATTGCTTTGTCTAAAATACTATCATTTAATCATCTGGTCAATGGATAATAGGATTAAATTTTTCTCTAAGTAATTCTTTAAAACCCTCAAGAACTTGCAATAGGTCATTTTTTCTTTTCACGAGTGGCTAAATGGGTTTTCCACCAAACCATAGTATGTCCTTCCATTTTGAGATGTGCAAATGTGATCATTTATGCCTCATTGACATTATGTACAATAAAATAAACCTCCAATTGTTTTAACCATTTATCAAGGAATTCCACATCTACTTGTCCTTCAAATTTTTTTATCTCAACTTTATAAGGAGCATGATAAAATTTTATCTTTTCTCTTTCAACTAGAATTTCTTCTTCATGCTCTTACACAAATTCTTCCTCAACGTGAATTTTTCCTATGCCAAAATTTTTGGCCAAATTTTGAACTACATAGTTTATGGAATATTGCTTAGCTAATGTCATAGTTTACAAATCTAAAATTCTCTTTGGTGTTGAAACACCCTATCCATTATGTTTTCTAGCTCCTCAATTCTATGTAACAAGTTATCTTCTTCCATTTTATCTCTAACCCTTTGTTTCCACTTCTTGGTAGATATATATAGATCACAAGGTAATACTTATATTCATTTGGATCTTATCACTATCATACAAATCACATAAGAATGAATACCACAAGTACCTTGGATATAATTGTCAGCTACGATACCAAAATGATCTATAAAACTCTACTTTGAAATTTACAAGACCAAAAAAATGATTTTCCTACTTGAAATTTTTGGAAATGATAGAAAACATAAAGATGGTGAATGAAAATTAGTGATTAGAACTAATTGCAACAAAAAGAATGAACAATTTAATGCACAACACTAGATTTTTAATCCTGAAACCCCCAATTTGAGGGAAAACGTCAGAAGGGAAATTTATCTTTCTTACAACTTATATATTGGCCAAAATGAAGATACGTATTACAAAAAGTAGAAGAAATGGAAACAATGTCATCATCCCCTTCTGTACTTTCTTTCTCTATTATCACACACCTTACTCCTACAATTAAATTCAAGCACCAAAGGCTTCTTGATTACTTCTCCTATGAATTGATGATCCGAATCCACTTTTTATTCTCATATTTATAGCTGATTCCCATGTCCTCATGTGTATTGGAGAATGAGAAGAGTTGTACATGGAAGAGGCATAGTCCAGATGCTTCAAATCCGTGGTTGTTCATGTATATATATTTTTGTTTTCATTAGTGATATGACCAATGATATATGCAGAATGGTGGTTATGCAACCGATGCAAGTGGTTATGAAACTTTCGATGCATGCAGAGGGGTGGTTACGTAACCACTACTGCACTTGAGTGGAGGTTCTATAACTTTACAATATGCTCTTTAATCTTCTCAATTTATCTTTTGGTAATGGTTTTTATGATGGAGTAGTGTTCCTCTAGATCCTTATGGATTAGATATCAAAGATTGGGTATTGGAACATATTATCTACATGAAGAAAATTCTATTATTCCCAACCTTGTAAGATCATATCAATAAGATGAAGGTTTATGCCAATTATACTTTGATGGATCAAGAGGTAGGAATGGAGTAGGGGGAATCATGATCATGTTGATTTCTCATACTAAACAAAATTATTTTTCATCTTCAAGATTTCAGGTTTAGTTGCAATAACAATACAACCGAGTATGAATCATTGTTAATGGTATTTAGTGGGCAAGGAAAAGAGGGTAAGTGAAAATTTTTCATTATTGTTGCCAAATCATAAGAAGAAATTATAGAGTTTTCTGGTTAGAATTAAATTTTTCCAAAATATTCATTCTAAATTTTTCCAATTTAGTGAAGCCACTAACTTCAATAATAAGGAAAAACATGGTTATAAATTAGTAAATAGACGGGAAGTATGCTTTTGAAGAAATAAAACATATTATTTCACAAGATACAATACTTATTAATCTTGATTTTAGTAAATATTTCATTTTATATACTTTTAGAGAAATTGACATAGTCTCAGCCATGTTGGTACAATAAAATGATGAAAATTTGGAGCAACCAATTGCTTTTTTCAGTCAAGTATTAGAATAATATGAGGTAAAGTATTATTTTTTTGAAAATAGGTCCTTTCAATCATAAGAAGTATTAAAAATTCAGACATTCAGTTTCTAATAACAAGATCCATTTAATGGTTTCTCATCCAAGTGTTAAATAATTTCTTTTGAGCAAGGATTTAAATGATAAAAGGGCAGTTGGGCTAAAAATTTATGGAGTATGATTTTGACATTAAGGTTACTAAACTGGTAAGAGGAAGAGGGTTGTTTGAACAACTATCTTTAGATTTGCATGATGACAAAAATCAGGTTTTAGTGCTCTAGAATGGTCAAGATACAACTGTTCCTCCATTTCCTCAGAGTTAGACTCATGACATGATCCATTTTCTTCATATTGGACAATGCCCACAAGGTTTGGATAAGACAAAAAGAGGTATTTTAGATTATAGTCCATTTCTTATGTTTTTGTTAATAATATTTTGTTTAGAAAGGATGTAAATGACATTCTTTTGAGATGTGTTGATTCATATCATATTGAGAATGTTTTAGAGGAGTTTCATAAAGGATTATTTGGGGGTAATTTTACACAAAAATATATAGCCTTAAAATTCATGAGAGCATGCTTCTATTGGCCAAAATTATTCATATATGCTCATGCATGAGTAAGGAAGTGTCCAAATTGTGTTATTTTTATAGGATAATTGAAGTTAACAATTCTTCCTCTTCAACCTATTAGTAGAAGCACAAGGACCGAGAAGGGGTGAATCAGTCCTAAAATTTCTTACTTCATTTACCATTATAATCATCAAGTAACATCATTTATCCATTCACATACATTCAACCATAGCATAATAAATGTGCACAATATCAACAATGAACCACAACACATGCAAGAGAGCTCATAGACACAAGATTTAAGTGGGAAACCCTCATGGGGAAGAAAAACCACTGAAACATAAACATTATATTTTCATGCTTCAAATTTAGTGAGGCACCAACCCCATAAGGAGCACCAACCCCTAGTTTAGTAGAGCACCAACTCTACAAGGAGCACCAACCCCTAATTTAGTGAAGCACCCACTCCAAAAGGAGGCTAAAACACCCTAAAGATGACCAAGAAAAAATAAGCCACCTGAAGATGTTTGATCTCTACAAATTTTTCTACCAAACTGATGGAGATCACTAATTCAGCTCACACAACTTTGCTCAAACCCTAGATCTTCAATCTTGCTCTTTCTTTGTCTTCTTGGACTTGTCTTGCCTCTAAACACTTGCACACATGTCTTAAAACATTATTAAACATGTAACACATAATATCACCTCTCAAAATTGCCCCACATACTTGCAATTCACTCTCCTATGGATCATAATCTTCACCCATGCAAGACTAGCTCACAAAATGAGCTCAAACTTGACTTTTATAGCCATTTCTTCTTCTTTCTTCAAAGGAGACCGGTCCCTCATAATATTTTCAACTCATAAAACTCTAGATAATTCAAAAATTTAATTAAAAAATATAAATATGACCCAATTAGGTCATCCTAGCCAAAAACCTCATTACATGTGCCAAAAATGGCTCAAAACCCCATGGGCACAATCTTAAAAATTCCCTAACATGAGTATCATAATTTTTCATGACCCATGAACCCTTATAAATGATTAAAATATCATAAAAATTAATAAATGGTCGTAATTAATATAAACCAATCAAATTATTTCATTTATTCTCTCTTTACAATTCTCAAAATAGTTGTTTCCTTCACCCTTTAGGACCCTGGAAACTTCATAATGCCATCAATTGAATTAAAATGAACCAAAACATGACATGTTTCCACTAAAAATAAATTTCAGAACCTTTAAAAAATTATAATAATTTTAGAAGTTATGAAACATCATTCTCTTCAAACCACAACAAGATTTGCCTTCACCAAATCAACCTACCAAAAACTTTATTTCCAAAGGTCAGCTCATAAAATAAAATATAAAAATATTAAATACCTAAAATTAGATTCATTGTATTTAAAATTCATCCCTATTCACATTACAAGTGATAGGAAACATCCCATAATCCATCTCATGATTCAAACAATGTCAAACTTGCACAAAGATAGATTTTTTTCTTGAATTGCCAAAAAACGTCTTGCTCAAAGAATTCCCTAGAAAACCTGTCATATGACCTCATCAAGAGGAAATAATATATAACTAGAAATATATATGAATCATATTTCTAACAAAACTTTAATCATCTGAGGAATCATCTTATAACTCAAGATATGGCCAAAACACTGAAGACTACTTTTTGAGATCCCAAACTACCCTTTGACCAGTCAACCTGTTGGACCTCAAAACCTCATGAACCTGCATGAAATTGATCTTAAAACTCCATTAAAATTAGTAAATACTCCCATAAATCATGCACCGTCGATTTTTCATGCTTCTCATTTGGACCATATTGTCCTAAAAACCTTCCTTCCAAGAAATTGCTATTTTTAGGTGGGGCCCACATATCACCATGACCTTAAAATTACATTTATAGAAATATATAATATTCCTCTACAACATAAAATAATAAAATTTTATGAATCAATCAAAATTGGGTCGTAATTCACCTTATTCTGACAATTGCTCCTAGCTAGGGTTTAACTAGGGTTTTAGACCATCTTACCTTCTTAACATTCGTTCATAAAAATGTGATGATAAAATGACCTCATTATTATTATTAAACCTTATTAAATTACCGTAGTATCTACCCTGGAAGGATAAAGGTGCCATCCAAATCATATTGTCCACAACGAGCATCTGAAGTTGCATTTCGAGCTAGAAATGCACTTGTTCTTGACCTTATTTCACCAAAACAACCATAACTTGAAAAAATCTCATCATGGGCACCTAAATTTTTGTTGAGAGAATCACCACTTATCCCTATAACATCTCTAATCATATTAATGTGAATTCCATACCCCATTACCTCCAGTCACTAAGACTTACCAATGCTTGCATGCTATATTCTCATAGTAGCAAATAGGAAACTGGAAAACTACAAAAATTGAACAAGAAACTTTTGCAAATGGACCAAACATTTCATATGAAATTATATACCTACTATCATGCATACATGAGCTCATATATCTCCAAAACACTCTTTCACACCCCAGAAAGCATACCTACTCCCAATGAGCACCTATAAAATGGAGAATCACTTGTACATGTACCATAAAACTAATGTGAGTGCTTAATCACCCTAAAAAATTGTTATAAATCATTTTAGCATGATTATCCAACATATAATAATCTCTCTCTCACAAAATATACCTTTACGCACTTGTATAAGCTTGCTAGAGTAAGCCAGAATCACTAAATCTCACTGTAGCAAATGATAAACATCTGAACCAACATGTTAGTACCTCAAAAATCATCATACCATCATCCTACAACATCCAATTTGTCATTAATGTGGTTTTCATCAATTACAACACCTACTAGGACACCATGTCAACAATCTCCCCCTTTGTCATTGATGGAAAACACCCTAAACTTCTCCCCCTTTTTACATTAATGAAAAAGGAATACATGTTAAGTACCTCATTCACCTTATTCAAAATTATACCTCCATGTTTTATTTGGAAACATCAACCAAAGGTCTCAAATTGTCTCATTTCTCTTGATTTTTCTCAAAATCTGATTCTAGGCCCCAATTCAAACATGCAAAAACTAGCCCCCTTGAAAGAGCACTTCATACAACTGAAGAATATTAGTACACGATGAAAAATTCATATTCATACCCTATTTGGATTATACACCACTTTGTTTCATCCCTAGGCATGCAAACAAGGCACTATTTCTCCTCAACCATGTTTTAGTCTTTAAGAAACAATCAGAAGATCAAGAAACAATGATAACATACCACTTATCATGCCAACAATGCATAAATAACCATGATTTATCATTAATCCATCATTCTATATTGAGAACCATCATGTTTGGTCATAACAAGACTATACTAAGAATAATATTTCTTTTCATATCACTCGTGATGTTAAAGCCTTGAATAGATCTCTTAGTGCATTTTTAACAAATTTCATACAACTCTAGAAGCTCAAACACAACAATATTCAATTATTTATGACTCCCCTATGATTTAGATATCCTATTCTATTAGAAGGTACACCACAAATTAAGTTTCATACCTTGCAAATGAATCATGAGAGTTACTTAATCAACTTACCACTAACCTCAAGCATTCCTCTAGTAATCTTTACTCCTTTTCAAGATATTTCAATCTTTCTACAACAAACACTTACGTACCTTTTCACCATGGAGGATTTGATCTATATCACAACACTGAAAAATCTTTGATCAAGTAACTATATATTTACTTTCAAAAGAGAATTTATCCCCCATCATCATCAACACTTATAGATGTATCCATACTGGACCACTATAACACTTGACACTATATTTTTAGACTCAAACTTTACTCAGCTCACAATTTTAGGGATCAAACTTAATCTTTAATAGTTCACTATCTTGTTTCATTCTCAAAACCATAGAGCATCTGTCTCCTATGATTGTTTTCACCTAGATTGAACACTATTATAACACCTTCACATGCTATAACATATTCTAGAGTATACTAGACTTATATGTAGCTTCATAGAGACCTTGATTTAGAAAAATATTTCCTAGGACCATACCTTTAGCATCTAAGAAACTCCATGCTCTATCTCCATGCCTAAGTATTACATACTCACAGTCCAATAATTTATTACTAACCTTTTATTCATAAAATTTTCAAGAGATTTTAAAATTATTAAGCTTAACATAAAGGTTGTCAACATTATTCTTGGGACATAACACTTAACCATTAGGGTTTCATAGAAAAACCCTTCTTCCCCTGTCTTACACTAACTTGGAAATGATATTACCTTCTTAGGTCATTGACACCCTCATCTACAAGATATTTTATCACACTATAGGCCTAAGCTTCAATATATTCATAGTCATTGCTCAAGCCTTGACTGTAACCTTGCCACTAGACTTCATTGGTAGTTTATACTTCACTCGAGCTTATTTCAAGAGTCTTGAGACACTAAGAGGAACAATCAAAACATCACCTTCTCATATCCATTACACAAGACTTGGGACAACACTTTAAGACACTTATAAATTTTTAGCAGAGACACTATGCATCATTAGAAAAAATTAACTTTTGTAACACTACCCGGGCTTACCTCACATTTGGTTATTAATCACTATAACTTCTAGCTTGAAGATCATCAACATATCTTTTGCATAGTTATCCTAACTCGTGACCTTCATCTTATGCTAGTAGGTACTCTGATTGACACACTTTGAATTTTAATCTTAACATTCAATAATTTACACTCTTTCAACACAAGAAATGATGTCACAAGGAAACAATACTTTGTTTTGATGAACAAACTTGAAGTCATGATCATTTGATTCCTTCTTTAGGTATTTTCTTACTGTTATACCATGAGTTTATCTTCCATAATCTCTAAGAAATTATCAATACCAACACAATTTCTGTAGCGTGTCATGATATTCCCCGAGACTTGTTTTTATTGTAACCACTTACTCAAATCATACACACCCAATCCACTTATAACTTGAAGGATGCATTTATAGTACTATAGATTACTATATAAACCATGGGACAAAGATATTAAATGCACTTTTTAGACATGATACAATCTTACATTCTTTTGACTTACTTGAGATCAACTTTTAACATGTCTTAGGCTCATTGGATTAACCTTGTTACATGTTTTATACCTTGTCCCATTTTGTAAATAGTGAAATATTCTTGGAACATTGTTAGATCATATTCAAATTATTTCATGAACCCGTACCTTCTTTGGAGGATCTCACAATTAGTCCTATAATATTCTAAAACCCCCCGATTGAAGTGACAATTCACCTTTTGGTATCCTTCAAACTCTATAATAAATTTGATGTAATGTGGGGATGGTGTATGGAGCCATACTATTTTTACTTGTAGTTATCTTGCTCTGATTCCCAGAACATGACATTTTTTACTAACACAAGGGTTACTAAGTATAAACCCTCAACACTTTGCATCAAAAGCACTCTTTCAACACTATCATGAATATCAAATTTTACATGCATTTTCAAGACATGAAACCAAATTCATACTTTTCTTATTGCATGTGAGATAATATGTATCAAATTTAGACTCCTAACTCACTCATTTGAACCTTCATGATTGAGTTTCTATGAATCTGTCATAGTCACTATGATAGCACACAATATATAGCAGAGATGATTCACATTACACCATACACATATTTTGATGACTTCGAAGAATTTTCAAGCAAGTAGAGAACATTCTTCAAGCACCTAAAGCATTTCACTCTTGGCTTACTTTAAGCATACTAGGGTTTTAGTGCTTAAACCTTTGACACCCTTCCAAAGATGATCAATATCCCATAGCTTACCTTTTTACAAATTTGTTGTCCTTATTACTTGTAGGTGTGTTTCTTCTTAGTCACATGATATTCCTTCTTGATGATTTGCAATGAGAAAATTAACTCATTCATTGATGAATTCATTCTAGCTGAAAAGATTCATCTCTAAGACAATACTTCTAACCTTTGTAGTATAGCATATAGGTCATCACAAACCTACGAAACCTCATTTAGAACTCCCAAGATAGTTCCTACTTACAACCTCACCGAGGTGAGACCTTATACTTGTGTCACTTGTTTTAGAAAACCTTATACTTGTCAAAGTCATTGTGACATATCCATTACATACTTACTTGATTCTATAGTTCTTTGAAATAATAAATAAAATTTGATTGTGTTCAATAGCTCCTCAAAAATCTTCAAACGTTGTTCAAATTTCCAATGGGTGAAGAGACTAACCTCAATTTCACTTAGATAAACATTCAAGGTCTCTTACACCCTCTTCTTAGAGCAATGGAAACTAAACACCGCCAAATTGTCTTTTGAAACTCCAAACCCAATATCAACCAT
This sequence comes from Taxus wallichiana var. yunnanensis, assembly GCA_018340775.1. Lineage (NCBI taxonomy): Eukaryota > Viridiplantae > Streptophyta > Pinopsida > Cupressales > Taxaceae > Taxus > Taxus wallichiana. The sequence goes on along the minus strand of CM031235.1, from coordinate 441,255,141 downwards.
CTCTTATACCTCTTTGCTTGATGCAATACATACAACCTATAGACTCAAGACCAACTGTCTTTTGAAATGGTACAACATAGTCCTATTAGGTGCGTAAAAGATCAAAATCAGATTCCTTGATAGAGGAGACATCTTGACGTGAGACAACAAACTCTTTATGGATGAATTACGAGAGACAAGTCATAGACCTTATTAGGGAATATTAGACCTAATTCACTTTAAGATTCCATTTAAGCATACTTGTTTTCAAATGACCCTAGACTTTATATATTTTGACAAGAAGCCACGGAAATACACACACTTTTGATAATCACTAACACACTTCAGATGAAAACAACAAGACTCGGACCAAATCTCAGACTAAAAACCATGAAGCATCATAGACCTTATATAGTCCATATATCATGACAAATAACTTTAATAACATCTACATCAAGGTTAGACCATGATGGAATAACCAAAAATCACAAAAAGACATACCTTGACCTTATGGAGAAGACACAAGTTGACTTAGACATCTTCCCCTATCCTAGTCGATTAATTTGAATTGATACACCTTCAAGAAGCATAGTGAAGGCATATAGACTCTAAGGATTCCTAAAAGAAGGTCTTGATGACGTCCCAAGCCCCTTTGGTTGCTTGACTACTTCCACTTTCTTCTCCTCTCTAATATGATGTCTGTAATACACCTTTTATTCCACCATCACCAACTCCATTTGAAATATGAAGATATATCCTTGGCTCCCAAGTCCTTCTTAGAACAATTTCATGTATTCTATCTCTTTGTACACCATATTCTTGCATTCTAGAACTTGAATAGTTTCTCACTTGACTTGAGGAATTTTGAAAGTAGTTATTTTCCAAATGAACAACTTTGTTATATCTAATTCACACTATTGTATTCTTCCTCTTGAAGCTATAAATATATCATGGTGGATCATTCAAGAAAAACCTAGAAATATGTCCTTATTTATTGAAATTATAACATAAAACACTCTTACTAAACTCACCTCTATTATCTTCCCATGACTGAGTAACTTTAGAATAAGATCTCTTGATGAACATCCTCTTACTTTTTCTTGGCTCAAACACTCCTAAATTCCATCCACAATCCTTGGCTTTGTGACCATACTCACAACATGAATGAAATTCACCATGAAAGGATTCTACATCATTCCTAGGAGACCTTGTCTTACATTCTTTAGCTCTATGACCAAAAACATGACATAAGAAATAATAGCCATTGAATGATCTTCCATACCTTGATGCATTAGGTTTCCTAATAGGCTTGGTATTTTCATTTTCCTTGGAGTGAATCATCTTATTTTCTTTCTTGGTACCATGTCCTCTTCCTCAATTCATTGTCCTTGAGGTCTTCCTTGAGTTCCAATCCAGCCTTATCACCAACTGGTATTTGTTGATTAAGAATATTATCTAAGGCATTCACACTTTTCTCAAACATTTAAAATTTGCTTGAAACTGGATCAAGTCCAAAATATAGATATTTCATACCATCTTCATACTTGATGCAATCATCCTCTTTTGTCTTGAGTTTGTCATTGATTAAAGCAACTTGTGATTTCAGCTGAGTACATTCTTCCTCTTTGACCCTTAGGGTTTGAGACACACTTTCCAATTGAGATTTAAAATCCTTGATAGTGATTTTTATCCATATCCTTGACCTGAATTTTATAGGCCTCAATACATGACTGAGAAAATTAATTTCTCATTCTTCATGTTATTATAAGATCTGTAGAATTACGCATTGCTTGTGCTTTAGAGGATCTCCTTCAACTTTTAAAACTTTTGCAAAAAGGACCTGCTCTAATACTAATTGTTAGAAGCACAAGATACTGAGAGGGGGGGATGAATTAGTTCTAAAAATTTATTACTTAATTTACCATCATAATCATAAAGTAACATCATTTATCCAATCACATACATTCAACCATAGCATAGTACATGTGCACAATATCAACAATGAACAACAACACATTCAAGAGAGCTCATAAACACAAAATTTAAGTGGGAAACCATCACGGGAAGAAAAATAATTGAAAAATAAACATTATATTTTCATGATTCAAATTTAGTGAGGCAACAACCCCACAAGGAGCACCAACCCCTAGTTTAGTAGAGTACCAACCCTACAAGGAGCACCCACTCCACAAAGAGGCTACAACCCACAAATATGACCAAGCACAAAATTATACACTTGAAGATGTATTATCTCTACAAATATTTCTGCCATAACTGATGGAGATCACTAATTCAACTCACACAACTTTTCTCAAACCCTATATCTTCAATATTGCTCTTTCTTTGTCTTCTTGGACTTTTCTTTCTTCTAAACACTTGCACACATGTATTAAAACATTCATAAACCTATTACACATCATATAATATCTAAAAATATTCCCCGTATCTGTAATTTACTCTCCTATGGGTCACACTCTTCACCCATGCAAGACTAGCTCACAAAATGAGCTCAAACTTGACTTCAGTATAACTATTTCTTCTTCTTTCTTCAAAAGAGGTCAGTCCTTCGTAATATTTTCAACTGATAAAACTCTATATCATTAAAATATTTAATTACAAAAGCTACATATGACCCAAGTAGGTCGTGCCTAGCCAAAAACCTCATTACATGTGCCAAAAATGGCTCAAACCCCATGGGCACAATCTTAAAAATACCCTAACATGAGTACCATAATTTTTAATGAACCATGAACTCTTATACATGATTAAAATATCATAAAACATTCATACATGGTCACAATTAATATCAACCAATCAAATTATTTCATTTATTGGGCCTAGTTCCCTTTACAATTCTCAAAACAACTATTTCATTCACCCTTCAACACCCTGAAAACTTCATAATGCCACCAAATGAGCTCAACTGAACTAGAACATGCCATGTGAAAACTCAAATGAAATTTAAGAATCTGTATAACATTTCTAATCATGTTGTAAGTAATGAAACATCTTTATCTTCAAACCACAAGTAATATTTGACTTCACAAAATCAATATGCCAAAAATGATTTTTCCAAAGGTCAAATCATAAAATAAAATATAAAAATATTAAATACATAAAATTTGATTGATTTTATGTAAAATTAATCCTATTCACATTTTAGGTGATATGAATCATCACCCAATCCATCTCATGCTTCAAACAATGTCAAACTTGCACAAAAAAGATATTGTCTTGAACTACCAAAAATATTATTACTCAAAGAATTCCCTGAAACCCTATCATATGACCTCATCATGTGGTAATAAATATATAAATGGAAACATATCTGATTCCTTTTTCCAAAAAACTTGAATCATTTGAGAAATCATCCGGTAACTCAAGATATGACCAACACATTGTGGACTACATTTTGAGATCCCAAAACTACCCTTTGACCAGTCAACCTGTTTGGACCTCAAAACCTCATGAAAATGAATTAAATTTATCTTAAACCTACATGGATATCAATAAAAATACCATACATCATGCACCATTGATTTTTCATGCTACTTCTTTGGACCATCTTGTCCTACAACCTTCTTTCCCAAAAATGCTATTTTTACGTGGGGCCCACATATCACCATGACCTAAAAATTAAATTTATATAAATATATCAGAGTAATATACAACATCCAATCATAAAATTTTATGAAGCAATCAAAACTAGGTCACAATTCACCTTCTTCTGACAATTACTCCTAGCTAGGGTTTAACTAGGGTTTTAGACCATTTTACCTTCTTAACATTCGTTCATAAAAATGTGACGATAAAATTACCTCATTATTATTATTATTAAACCTTATAAATTAACCTTAGTATCTACCTTGAAAGGATAAAGGTCCCATGTAAAGCATACTATCCACAACGAGCATCTGAAGTTGCATTTCGAGCTAGAAATGCACTTGTTCTTGACCATGTTTCACCGAACAACCATAAATTGAAAAAATATCATCATGGAAGCCTTAAATTTTTATGATATCATCATAAATTATCCCTATAACATATACAATAATCATAATGTTAATTTCATGGCACAATCCATCCAGTCACTAAGAATTACCTATGTTTGTATGCTAGATTCTCATAAGTAGTAACTAGGGCCAACTGAAACACTACAATAATTGAACAAGAAACTTCTAAAAATGGCCCAAAAATACCTCATATGACATTATATACCTAATATCATTCATCCATGAGCTCATATAACTCCAAAACACTCTGTCACACCTCCAGTGCAAACATAAATGCTCTTAATGAGCACTGTAACATGGAGAATCACTGTACCTATACCATACAATTGTTTTGAGTTCTCAAGAACCCTAAAACCTTCTATGAATCATGTATACATTCCTCTCCAACATCCAAGAATCTCTCACTCTCAAAATATACCTTATAGGCACTGTATAGGCTTGCTTTAGAGCAAGCCTCGCATAATGAATCTCACTGTAGCGGTTGATAAACATCTCGAACGAGCATGTTAGTAGCTCAAACATAATCATACCATCACCCTAAAACATTTAATTTGTCATTAATTTGGTTTTAAATCAATTAAAATACCTACTAGGACACCATGCCAACACCTATTCAAGTAGATCAATCTTTCATGCAATGGGGTTTGGATTTTATTGATATGATTAAACCACTTTCTAGTATATGCTACAAATGGATTATCACATCTTTGGATTATTTCACATGGTGGAAAGAAGTAAAAGATTTGAAATAATCCAATAAAAATTATGTTTTGGACTTTTATGAAAGTCTCGTCACAAGATTTTGTGTCACTTCTATAAATATCTTAGACAATACATTAGCTTTCCTTGGCACAAGAATCTATACATTGGAATTCAAGCTCATAATTTATTTATCAACATATTCCAATTATTATACTCAAAGGAATGACTTAAAATAATCAACTAATAAAAAATATTCTCAAAATTATGAAAAGATTTTTGGAGGAGAATCAAATATCATGGCACACAAAACTAAAATCAGCCTTATGGGATGATATGACTAATCCTAAGAGGTCAATAAGAAACTCTCCTTTCATTCTTGTCTATGGTAAAGAATAAATATTGCCTATTTCTTATGAATTACTAGCTCTATATCTCATAAAACAAATGGAAATGATGGAGGAGGATTCAATGTAAATTAGACTTGTAGAATTAATGGAATTAGAAGAAGTTAGAAACAATGAAATGGCTACCATGGAGCTTCATCAAGCTCAAGTGAAGAGATAATTTGACAAGAAATTAGTTACAAGAACATTCAGAAAAGGATACATAGTGCTTAAGTGGGATGAAGAAAGAACTAATCCTAGAAGACACACTAAGTTTGACTCCTTCTAGAGTGGGACATATCTGATTATAGGTTGAAACCAACACAATGATATATTCTTGGGATCCTTGCAGGTGATAATGATGACCCATAACCATGGATTATAGTCTAGGAGATGATTTGTAATAAAGTTTAATAGAAACCCTCATGGTATAGTGAAAATGATGTGATTCATGCCTAAAATATGCCTCCACTTTCAAGAAATGAGAGGATATTTCCTTTTAGACTTAATCAAAAGGTATTAAAAAAATATTTTATTTAGAGTGCATAAGATCAAGAAGATGGGTAGAGATCAAGATTTCATTTTATTAAAAACTATGATTTCACCTTTATGACCATGGAACAATTTATCTCTTTGATCTCAACTTTGTTAAACCCATAATTTTTCCTTGGTGAGGCCATAAAGATAATATCCATCTAAGAGGGAATATTGAAAACTTAAGAGGATAAAAATTGATTTGGGGAATTGTTAGATCTAGTTTTTAGAAGTTAAAAACCTAAAAAATTATTTCACAAATCTCTCTCACATCTCTCAACCATTTCTAGTGATGTTAATCTCAAAATAAGGCCCTATGAAAGACCTTTCCAAAGGTACCAATTATAAATAAAATGGAATTTTTAGTAAAATGATACGACCTAAAAACCAAACCTCTATCATATCTTTTAATGGCATCCGTGAGCTCAAATTTCCATTAGAGCGAATGTCAATCTTAAACTAGGAAATTGACACTTTAGCTAGTGTCCAGGATCTACCACATGTACACTTGTGCCTTGTGTCCTCCATATGATAACTTTTTTCCATGGGTTTCTCAAGATTCAACCTCTAAATGACTCACCTTTAATAAATATAATTCCATAGGTTGACCTCTTTTAATCTCAAGATCTTGGGTCAACTTGTTTGAAGTACATTTTTGAATTTATGCCTTTAGAAATAAAGGGCACATAGATTATTCCACGTGGATTTTCATCATGGTTTCATGTTCTTGGGATCTTTAATTTCCCCTTTTCCATTTGATTTTGATTTTTAAACTTTTAAGACCATGAGTATTTAAGATGAAAATATGTGTCTTCATATTTTAATCTTAGGATCATAAAACTCTTAAAGCTCTTAGGTTATTTTTTACTCTTTGTGAATACTTGTTAATTTTCACCGTAACTCTAAAATTATTAGAATTCATGCTAAATGTTTTTTTAAATGAAATCACCCTTAATTTTTGGCAACTTGTTGTAAATATCAAACTTGAAGGTTTTTGGTCTTGAAAACTATATGTTTTTGGCACTTAGGAATCTTAAAAATTATCAAAATCACTTATATAGACTAGTTTTGAGTTAATCCAGGAAAACCTAGGTAGCAATTAGTCAAAATCATGCATTTTGGGTTCCAAATGGCCTAACAATGTTCAAATAGGTCATTTCCTTAAGGGATCCAAGTTTTTATGTTAATCGGGTCACATTTAAATAGTAGTGATCACTAAATTCTAAATGAAGTGAAAGATCCATATCTCAACTCTTTTTTCTGAGTTCGAGGTAGGTTTAAATGGTCAAGTTAAGATTTAAGAAACATCTAAGTTGAAGGTGGTCACTTAGTTACCTAAGGAAACTAGGGAAAACAAGTGGCACATTCTCTGGAATTTGGAGAAGATCAGATTGAGTGGCTAAATTTAGCAAGCCCAAGAATTTTCACCACCAATAATCATGAAAAACCATCATTGGTCCATATGAATTAATGATGGTTAGGATCAAAGGGCTCAAGTTTGGGTCACGGGTCACAAGTGGAAGGTTGATCAAAATGGTGAGATTTTGAGGGCTCATCATTGATTTCCATGGACCAATAACAACCCTCCATTAGTTTCTGGGCTCAAAGGTCTTGGGGTTTTTATTGTTAGTGGTAAAGGAAGTAAGACAGGGTCTCAAGATCCCGAGATCCTAGGAAATTTAAGGATCCCCTCAAGAAAATAAAATGGGATAAGAATAATATAGAGAATGTGATTGATCCATGTGGAATAATCACGGGCTGCTCAAACCCAAGTGAAAATGGACCCCAAAACATAAAAGGTAAGCCCAATAAAACCCCTAAATGCGTATATATATCTGATTGGTCCATGTGGACCAATCATGGGTTGTCAGATTGATCCACCAAGCAATCTAGGCAATCCCAAGTGATCAACGAGCCACGAGAGCCTTAAGGAAGCCCCTAGAACGCCTAGTGACCCAAGAAAACCATGAGAACTAGTCAAATACTACCATGTGGCATGATATGAGAGTAAAAGTTAGGATTAGGGACATGAATGAAGAATTAATACATATCAAAAGTGACCAAGAGGTGAAATTTAAAATCCTCGTGGCCATCAAATATAAAAAACAACATAAATATCTTTAAATGCTCATATCTTTTGATCGGGACCACTAAATTACAAAAAATGGACTTATTGAAAATATATTAAAGATTAGATCATGATGGAAGTAGTTGTGGGCCACTTTAGGTGTATTTTGTGATCAAATAATCAAACTAAGGGGCCCGCATCCATTTTGAGTCTAAGTTTTGTGACACAATCTAGGTCTATTTCAAATGCTCGTATCTTTTTATATAAATATCATGTTCACCTGCATGATACATAATTGGAACGATATTGATCAACTCTTTTTAACTGGGACCAATTTTAAAATGGTGGAGAATTTAGAAAGATTTTAATGACATATTTTCAAGCTCTTTTTAGTTTATTTTCTCAAATCAAGAGGAGCCAAGATCATTTTAAAATACTTAAGTAAATACAACTGACATTGAATTTTTTTCTGTGTATCCCTCATTCCTCAATGATATAATATAATTTTTCATCATCCATAAAATTAATGGTGCACATATCCGGTCCGCACATATTAATGTTGATTGTCCCTTTGGTGGTTGAGAAGTGGGTGATCCTCTTATTGATTTCTAAAGATATTATAATCATCTCTTCTCTTCTTTTTCGTAAAATTCAACTCAATTTCATTGTAAAATAATCCTCTCCGAAATGTAAAGTTACCATGCCCAAATGGTGGTTAAACAATCTAAGTTGTAGACCTCTAATTTGGACTTATGTAATGCATTTAGTTCCTTATAAATGGCTGAAAATGTATTGTGTATATCTAGGGACGATAATATGATGTTTATTATGACTCTCTTTTTCCCGTTAGATATTATTATTGTCTCCTTCTCTATATTTCCATTTCATGTTGTGTGTGAGTTCTATTTTTGTGGTTTTATTTTACTATGTAAATCATACAGGGAATCAAGTTTGATGAAGTGAATATTTGAAATATGGCTTATTTATACCATCTTGGGCCTGTATTTTTTTCCTTGTTTCCATCTTAGGGAGGAAGTTCCACTTTATATTTTTGTGCAATCACTACCCCTTTCAATTCACTTCAATTTACATTTCTCTCTCATAAATTTTCTCTTGCAATGAGTAGATTAGTTATGAGCAATGTTAGGATAACAGTAGTTAATGAAGGAATTCAACCTTCTCCAGAGGTTTGTCCCTATGAGAAAAGATACCACACCTTGGGGATAGTCCCATATTTTACCGAGGTGATGAGCTTGACCTTAGCAAAGGGTGTAATTGAGCGGTGATAATAGTTTTTGGCATTCTGGTGGGACCTACTTGAGTCATTTGTAACTCATTCCATTAAGATTGGTGTGTGTCTCGTGTGGTATATCACCTTTAAAGGCATCATCTCAGCACACATGACTACTCCATTAATCCAAATGACCCATTACTATCATTTGTAGACTAGTTTTATTTCCATTTTTCAGTCATATTCTTCTTGTTTGATGTAGTTATGCGATCACGACTTCATTTTCCCCTCATTAGAATTCTTATGTATAGTCACAAAATCCTCCTCCTACACTTTTATTCACTCCCAAATCCTGCAAATCAGACACATGAACTTGATTATGATGATTTCATATAGAACCAAATCCCTAATGATTTATATGATTATCTTACTCTATAACATCCACTTTTTAACACCATAACTTATGGGAATTTTTTTTTCCAAATTTAATCATATGCCTTCAATGATTTAAATGTAAAATATAACATTTAAATCCAACATAAAATAATTATAATTCATCAAATAACAAATCAATTTAACATGTGCATAATTTATGGGTCAACTAGATCTTTCTCAATCTCCTATAAAACAATCCTTCAAGTTAGTATACTTGGTATACATGTTAGTTCCCTTATTGACATTGATTTTCAAGTGTTTTTAAAAATTTTCTACCTTGGGTTAATTCAATTGAATTCCATTAGGCATCACACACTTAGTTAGAAATAGTTGAACCTGACAGTGTACTACCATACACTACTTTGGCCAAAGTTTATGAGTCATGTATTGCATGTTCTATTTCTAGACTAAAAAGTCTCTGAAACATGTCCCATCACCATGTCACTTGGTCTCGTCATCAAAATTCAATCAATTAATTAAAATTTAATTTAATTCCAAGTTATACAAAGATGCAAACATGTTCACCCCGCACATTGAATGCATCTATGCCAAAGATAGGTTGCTTATGGGATAAAAAGAGTTTATGCAACGGATGATGTCATCGTGTAATTCATTTATTTCCTATAGCCAACATAAGTTGGTACTGAGGTATTCATTTATCAGGATAACAACCTTATAAAATTGGCATAACTCAAGTTTATTTTAACGATTATAAAAGATGTAATAAATGGATCCTGAGGGAAAACTTGGGATACCTACTATATGGAAACATTCAAATAATGACATACATCATTTGATGAATCATGCACTACAAAATCCATCTGAACTTTTCCTACCATGATCCATGTATTATAAATGTCATACTTACTTTATTATATTAGAAAAGTGTTATAACAGTTCAATTCCCAGGTTTCAGTGATACTCTCAAATGGTAGGTTTTGTACCTAATGATCTAACAAGGATTTCACAACTATCATTTACTTTTTTAGAGATAATAAAACATGGCCTTTTTAATTTTTGGTTGAAAATATAACTCTGCATATTGTATTAATCTCATATACCATACTTTGATCCATCAGGAAAGTAAATATTGTTACATATAATAGTCTAATTATTAATTTGAAATCTAAGTAAGGAAGCAAACAAAAATATTAACTTATGATTAACCAATAACAACTATATGTGTGTGTGTGTGTGTGTGTGTGTGTGTGTGTGTGTGTGTGTGTGTGTGTGTGTGTGTGTGTGTGTGTGTGTGTGTGTGTGTGTGTCTTTTATGTGCTCATATTAAGTACCATAATATGGTACCATATATATGGTATAACTCTAATTCCAATCACAATGTATGCATATGGGAATAATTATAATAGTTTCTATTACTTAATTAATATGAACTTATGAACTACATAAATTTTCTTATCATTCTCTAATTCCAATCACAAATGCATATGGGATAATTATTAACATCAATTAATTAAATTCACCCCGATTTTACCCACTCATCAAGCAAAGCACCACCTCATGACCCTCATTCGCACATCCTAAGGGCCACCTTTACCCACCATCAAAGCCACCTCACCTGCCATCACCTCACCCAAACACCTCATCATTCCATTATCCCACTTGTCCCTCCACTTCACCCTTCCACTACCCCACTTGCCCCTCCACCTCACCATTCCTCTCCCCACATTTACCATACCTTTCTTATGCCTAGCCCATACCCTTCTAGAAATCCCTAATAGTGGCCACCCCACTCATAAGACCCTTCTTTTCCTATTACCCATTCTAAGGGTGGAGGACGCATGTGCTTTGCCACTCAAAATCAAGTGGGGAAGGAATATTCCCCACTTTTTAAAAAAACAAATCCCCCGACATAACCGGTGTCGGTTCGTCTTATAGTCGATCGATGTCGGTCGGTGGGATTGCGTTGGTCGGTCACTTGCAAATACCCAGTCCCAACTCTTTCCAAAGGGTTGGTTCATTGTTGGACATTCTCTTGGTTGGTATTTTTTTCATTGGAATGATTGGCATCACATTATTCGCATAAAAGCTGCAACTGGTTAGAACAAAAAAAGCCTTTAGAACTCTCAGTGAGAGACCGATAGTGGAATCACTCACAAGAACCTTTGTGAGAACAACCATTGAAAAATAACCCAAACTAGACAGAGCTCTCAAACAAAATCCCTCAAGCCTCAACCTCATCATCTCTCTCTTCTCAGATGTCTATCACTATTTTACACATGCATGGACTCGGGTAAGTGGATCCCTATATCCTTCACTCATGTTTTGGTACTTTTCTTCTCTATTTTTCCTCCCCAAGAGAAAAAATTCCCTCATACCCTCCAACCTCACCTATTCAACCAAAACCCACACCCAGGACCCTCTCTCACCCCATTCTACTCCCTAACAACCCCTCGACCAATCACAAAGAGCACCCTAACCCCCACTACCAAAATCTGACCCAATATCAGTGACCATCACTGGTTAACCCTAACCATGATCGATCGGGCCTAACCACAATTGGTCACCCTACACTCCTGCCTTCTCCCCACCTTCTACCAAACCACACCCAAAACCACCTCCAAAGACCCCAAAAATCTGACCTAAACCCACCATTCACCTAACCTCACCCACACCTTCTCAACACTCTATTTTGAGATAGAGTGGGACCCAAACACCTCCCACCTAGACCTTTGTCACTTCTATAGTGGTGATACCATAACCAACCTTAAGCGGCATGGTCTAGCCTCAACCATCAATCGGCATCGGTCTCTCATGTCATGTTAACACATAGAGAGAGACCAACGACCTACCTCTTCACCCAAACCACCTAAAATACCCTACCCAACCCCAACCAGACCTACCTTGTGACCTGCAGACCACCCAACCTACCTAGAACCTGACCCAACCAAATACCTTTTACCTACATTGTTTTAGTATTTAATTGAATCGACATTGATAGACCTGAGGCACCCAAATCAGAATGCTAGCACTAGATTCTTTTATTTACATGTTTTTGTCATTTAATATTAATTTATAAAATAGTGGATTGACAACCCTCTAGGGAGTATCACACTTCTGGATCTAGCATATGCTAGGTAGTCCATTGCATATATTTTAACTCTCTCTTGTGGTCTTGTTTTCTTATTTCAGGGTAGTCCTTCCCAGCCAAAAAGGAGTTCACACGATCGACCGAGATCAAAAGTCACACACATGTGCATTCCACCCATCACCCAACAATAGGTAAACCTCCTACACCCTTATCTATTTTAGTCTCTGATTGTATGCAAAAAGGATCGAAACATTTTGGCACACTCGGTGGGACCCATCGGGGTTCCTTGCATTTTTTCATTCTAGGAAAAGTTGTATGTCTATTTCCCTTTCTAAAAGGATTTTCACATTAATCTCCTTCTCTAGAATCTTCTTCTTCTTCTATTGTCTAAAATAAATCATGTTTTGGTGCTTTAAAATGAACATTTCTTCCCTTTCATTAGTATCACATTAGTGAAAGAGCATCCCTTCTCCTATTCATCAGTTGTGACATCAAATATCATATTTTTGATTTGGGTTTAAAACACTCACATTTCATTTTGCTTTACTGCATTAGCTCACATTAAATGAGGGAAACCTATATGTTGGAAGTCATGCCCAAGTTGATGGTTGAAAAATGAATCATAGAAAAGCACTCTCTTTCTCTCTCTCTCTCGAGTCTTACCAAACTGCACAAAAATTCAAAAAACACATCTTCTTAAACAACATCTTCTTGGGAACATCTATCACGATCACATGATCAGGTTGGCAGGTACTCCCTAGCTCGTTACTTCTGTCGAGTCATTATCTCAGAGGATGGCCCGCCCCCACCATAACATAACTGAAACCTCACCTTTTAGATCTCCTTCTTCGTAGGAAGCCTTCCTCACCAAAAATTTTATTCTAAAGTTCATGAGTCAGTCCTTCTAAATAGCGTAAGCTCAACACATTTAAAATCACTTGTTAGGTAACATCTTCTTTTAGCATTTTGCTTGAAGTGTGTTTTGAGGTGTGAGAGTACATTTTCTCCATTTTTGTTTCTTTTTTCCTTTTTGTGCTCCCCACTCATAGTTGGTGTATTCTAACTTTTTTTGAGGGTGCAGAGGCTTCATTATATCATCCACCAATCTCTGGTTTGATCATTCTTTTGATTCAAATTTACCATAATACAATTTTCTACAATTTTTCAATCTACATAGTAACCGGCATTGGTTTACTCCTCACCAGCATCGGTTATACCCTACCGGCATCGGTCTCTATTCTTTTGGGTTAACTTATCCAAAAGACCCCTCTTTCAGTTTCTTTTGTTGTCACAATTCTTGAAACATTATATACACTCTGTTTCCTACTAAAAAGCTATCATAGAGCTTTTCCACCTGATCATTATCACTCCTTTATCTCAGTTTGTTAAATCATTCTTATCTTTAGTAACCGGTAGTGGTTAACCTTAACTGGCATCGGTCACCCCTAACCAGCGTCGATTATCCTGTGTTGGTTCTTAATTAACACATTCACCCAATCTACCTACAAATACCCATTCTTCTTCATTCCTGCTACTTTTCTGTGTCATCTACAGAGTATAACATTACCTGATATACACCCCTTCACATGGTGTTGACATGTAACCAAGCCAACACACTTGTGTTCCATGCTAGCCTTCAACCTCTTCCACCTAGTCCATCACCCCCTTCCGTGTCGTCACCTATGGACCCCAATTTCCCCGCCATTGTTAGTATGGGTGATGTAGACTTCACATGATTTCTAGACCAAAACCCTGCCACTGCTTTACAACACTATCTAGCCCATGCTTCCACTCGGGATTCCTTGGGCCAGCTTATCTATGGTATGCCCATGTCCATCCCTCCCACTCTGCACCTACCTCCGTGTTGGCTACTTCTAGCTCGGCTATACCTACTTCTACCTTACCACCGGTGGTGTCATAGCTCGACCCTACCACGATGGTATCCACCCCCTATATGACAATTTACCACACCTTTGACATCTTCACCCCTATGGCATCTACCATGCCCACCTCCATGGCCATTAGTCCAGTGGCCCCATGTCATCCACTACCTACATACCCGCTCCATCTCAACCACCACCAGTATTGGAAAACCATACCCCCTTTAGAATTTAGTTCTATCTATTCCCCAATCACTTCCTCCCATTGCTACTAGGGTGGTCACCCCGACCCCTCTGTATACACCCACTTTCAACCTCCACCAATAGCCTCTACCTCTTATTCAACATATTACCCTTCCTCATCCTTCTCCTCGCATATACCTCCATAATTTTCATATGGGGCTCCTTCACATAATGTGATGCCTTCCACATCATATTCTTCTTACCTTCCTCCCCCTCCTTTGGGAAGTCAACCTCCATCACAACCTACCCTGATCTTATCAAAATGATGATGGATAAGATGCAAATGCTAGAAGCATCTCTTTCGGTTCACGCACATCTCTCACCTATGAGGAGATTTGTAATGAGCCTATTCATTTCTCCATTCCTATCTGCCCATACCCCCCACATTGGGAAATGCCAAAATTCAACTGGTTCAATAACAAAGAAGACCCACAACAACATCTGAGGTCTTTTAGACACATGTGTTATCTCATCGCTCATGATGATGCTTTGTTATTGTGAACATTTCCTATGTCCCTCAATGGACCCGCCCTAGATTGGTATAGTGCCTACCTAAGCACTCTATCTTCTCCTTCAACCAAGTGGCCCAAGCCTTTTTGGATCATTTCTCCATCAATGTAGTCAAGAAAGTCACCATGACTGACTTGTACACCATGCGTCAATATGATGATGAGTCAATCATAGACTTTGTTGCTCGTTGGCATGGCTTGATCAATCAACTCACATTCCCCTTACATAGAACAAACTAATAGAGTTGTTTACATGGGCTTGTGCTCGCCACATCTCATCCACCTTAAAAATCCAAACATTTCATACATTTGATGAGGCATTCACCATGGCCGAAAGCTCAAAATCCAAGCCATCGAAGAGAAAAGAATTCAATTACGCAAAAAAGGTGCTCCTTTTAAACCACATGAACCCACTTCACCACACTAAGACACCACCAACCACTCCTCTCAACCCTCCTAGAGCCAAAGGCTCCACCCATGTGGTAGTCTGAAGGTTGGCCCATCTCACCCATCCAACCTACCAAAACCTCCACCTAACCTCTCACAGTGCAAACATTCCTCTTCAAAAATGAACAAAATAAATATACCCCCATTGAACCATACCTGTTGTTCTGGAAAAACTCCTAAATGCAGGGGCTATCACTCTTTCGGACTATCAAACCACACCCTGGTTTTGATCCTCTACCCCCATCGATACCCTCATGGTATAGGGAGAATGAAATCTGTGACTACCATCGTACCCGAGGACACAACACCAACAACTACATCACCTTCAAAACCATTGTCCAAGAAATGTTAGATAGAGGAGATCTCATTCTAGACAATCCCAATGCACCACAACCAAAACCTTCACATCTTCCAAAAACCATTTCCTAATCATACACCCCCACCCAACACAACCATTCTTCCATCGATAATGACAATACCAGGAGGTTCATGCCATCTTGATGTCCTACCCATACCACTTGCACCATACCCCCCAGCCACACCTATAGAAGAACTTCTCAAACAAATGCCTTTACCTCACCAACATCTTCACCCTCTTCACCATTACCACCAGAAGTTAATCTAGTACAAACAGATTCATCTTCTTCGGATGTCATAACTACCATACCTGACCATGTCATTGACCCCCTACCCTCATACTTGATGAATCACCATTGACACCTGCTTCCATACTCACCAAGGAGTGAAAGTACCTTCCTCTTCCCCCACCTCACCACACATCGAGGAAGATCCTTCTTCATCTACCTTACCCACACTTCACCACAAAAAGAAGAGCCCATTCTGAGAACAATCGACCCCTACCATCTCCTACAACATTAAATGATCTCTTCTCATCTCTCCTTCCTATAGAATCAGATGTAGAGGGCTTCCTGTTTCACAGATATCAATTCCATTTACAGGGATCACCACCAAATCAACCCTCATCCCTTCCTCTCTTCATCCCCATTCGATGGACCCTCCAAAGTATGTTGATCATTCATTACTTGGGAACATCTTCAAATCCCCATCTCCACATAGATGCAGACCTTACCCTACCGACTCACCCACTATTTACCCTATAATAGTGGCAACATCACACCTATCCCACCCACAGAGGTGACTGCAACACCTCCCACATTACCTCTGACCACACATATACCTTCATCATCTACATCATCTACATCCTCACTTCCCAACCCCCTCATCAACCTCCACAATCTCTCGTATCCTAGGGGTATGACCCACATCAAGCCTTACCCATCAGCAATCAAGCTTGATTTAACTACCCCCTCTCCCCCTCACCAAAAATACACCCCTACCAAAACCAAAACACCAACCACCCCGGAGATGATACTGGCATCACCCACTACCTCTTTTTCACCTTCACCACTACCATCCCTCTTGGGTCCTCATCCATCGACCCTAACAACAAAAATAACTACTACATAGTATAGCCAAAATTTGTCAACCACCCCCTTACCACCACCAACCTCCTCCACTACCCAAACCCTACAAATTTTTCCTTTACCTACTAGGAAACACCAAACATCACTACCATTACCTACCCCTACCTCCACAGTATCACTACTCTCACCTTGGATAACCCATCCTCTCCCGCCTTTGGCATGACCCTCTTCATCACACCATCATTCTGCATTATTGACCACCCCACCTCCCAAAGTGACACCTAAAACCAAAACCAAATCATCCACTACACTCTTACCTAACAAGGTGTGACCCACACCCCAACCCAAACCTAAACATACCCAAACTACCCAGACCACCCCCCCCCATACCATGACCTAGTGGACACCCACTCTAAGTCACTACCAAGTTCCTCACCCAAAACCATTTTACCCACACAATGTGACCCAATGGTAGGATCTATGTGACTATCTTGGCTAACCTACTTGGCTTCCTCCCACATCACCTTACCACCCATCGACCCTATGACCCACTCAAACCAAAACCAAAATGGTTTGATGACTCCCAGATCTATGCCTACCATCATGCACTAGGGCATAACGTGGAGGATTCCAAGCTCTTAAAGCACTCCTTCTATAACTCTTCATTGAGGATGATATTTTAGACAAAGATCCCATTCCTCCCACCACCATAATCACCCCTTCTATACCATTACCACTCAACCATCATCACCCCACACATCATACCCTTCCTACCCACCACTGATATTTGAAATCAATATGGTTCGAATAGCCACTCGGGCTCAACGTGATAAAGGGAAAACTAGGGCAGATGAACCTACTACCTCACCTATACCTCACATCACACCCACGCCCACACCTAAAATCACCATCGAGGACCTACCTTCCCTGTCTCAATGGGAGAGCCCATCATGCCATGATCAAACAACTCCATCAATCACCACTCAAAATGTCCTTATATGACCTAATCAAACTTTTCAAATCTCATCGCCAAGCCCTCATTGAGGTCCTACAATCCATTGAGGTCCCACCTAATGACCCCACACCAGTTGCATCCATCATCACACCACACCACGTGGCCTCCCTTATTTCTTCACCTCCCACCTTGACACCTGTTGCCTCATCTCAGGTGGCTTGCCCTCACTTTCTCTCGATGATGAGATCACACCTCACCAAATGGAGGACCCGATCCCACCTTATTCATCTCTACCTTTGTCAACAATATACATGTTTGACATATTATGATAGATGGTGGAGCTAGCATCAACATCATCTCCTCTCATGCATTTAATCAAATGTGCATTCCTACCAATTACATGCATAATGATCTAATTATGTTGTGTTCTTTCAATGATGCCATAACCACTACCTTGGGGACAGTGATCCTACACATTTGTGTTGGTCCGTAGCATCCCAAACTCTTCTACATGTCTGGAAGGAGAGTTCTAATACAACATGTTACTTGGCCTGACCCTAGATTCATGCCATGGGATGTGTCCCTCCACCCTTCATCGTTGTCTCAAATTTGAACATGAGGGACACAACTACACCATTCCCAAGTTGACCCTTCACCATTCAAAACATGTAACATGTTATACCGGCCCAATGATGTCCTCATACCTATCACCACTCCCACTTCCACCTCACTTCCCTACTACCACCACTTCTACCACTTCTTCTTCGACCCCTACATCACCTCTTATCACCACCACACAAACTCCCTTAGAACCATCCACTGCTCCACAACCCGCAACCTCCTCATCTCAAACCCCATAGAGACATCCATTCCGCCACCCATATCCTAGATACTAATCCCACTAGAAGGTGTTTTTCAATGCCTGACATTGGGGGAGTACCACCTCTACAATGTCGATACTTTCATACCCCACAAGAGAATATGGAAACCTTCACAACACATCCCCATTATGACCCCGCATTGGTGAAGTTCTCACCTATGGACCCTCACACCTCCACACCAATATGACCTATGGAGGCATTGACACTCCCACTTACACACCTAAACCACCTACCCAAACCCTACCATTTACCACCACCCTTCCCTCATTAACCAACCAATGCGCTTTTCCCATACCTTCCTCCATCATTGTGCTTGGAAGGGTTTTGGCTTGGTCTTTATGAACAAGGCCATCACACCATCATCCTTGCACTACTCACAAGCACAAGGACCATAGTGGGGTGGGATTTGTTGAGCCCATGCTTAAACAATCCCATGTCGACCTCATTATGAGAGGCACCTCAACCTCACGACCCCCACCTAGTTCACCACTTCACCCGTGGAGTCTATAGACCTAGAGTCTATTCCTCCTACTTTTTTTTTTCCATAAACACCATTTCCTTGGGACCACTCACCATTCAATGAGATGGTGAGGCTCCTACTTCTTTTCCCATCCTCTATCCTGATATGATCGATGATGATGACCCCTTCTATCAATGTTGTCTAGTGTCAAAATGATGACTCCATTCTCACCTACTTGGGTGTGGAAGACTCCTATCTCCACCACACACTACCTTCTGAGACCCAAAACATGTTAAATGAATCCACCATCGACATCAACATCCACACATGGATGACCCCCACATTCTAAAGATAGGCCAATCTTTGGACTCCACTAAACAAGAAGCCTACACTTCTTTCCTTCGTGACCATAACAACACTTTTTCTTGGTCGTATGCCGATATGCCCGAGTATTGACCCCAACATCATGGTCCACAATATCATCACCTTACCTGATGCTAAACCTAAAAAAAAAAGCTACATGTAAAATGCACCCACACATTGCCCTTCTGTCAAAGAAGAGCTCAATGCCTCCTCTCTGTCTCCTTCATCCTACCAATGACTACCCACAATGGATTTCCAACATCATTCCCATTACCAAAGCAATGGGGGACTGCATATGCACTAACTTCCGGGACCTCAACCTAGCTTGTCCTAAAGATGACTTTCCTCTACCTAGCATCGACCAATTGGTTGACCTCACCACTGGACATGAGATGTTATCTCTCATGGATGGGTTCTCGGAGTTATAATCAAATATTACTCACCCTGAGGATCAACACAAAACCACCTTCATTACCCCTTGGGGGACCTTCTACTATCGTGTCATGCCCTTTGGACTAAAGAACACAGTGCACCACCTACCAACGAGCCATGACCTATATCTTCCATGACATCATGCATCATATCTTGGAAGACTACGTCGATGACCTTTTGGGAAAATCCAAAAGTCACATGCGTTGAACATTTACCCATTCTTAAAATCATCTTTGACCATCTCATCAATATTGTACGCCTTCAACCTAAGAAGTGCATCTTCACCATCCTATCAGGTAAACTCTTGGGCTTCATTGTTTCCTTTGAGGCATTGAAGTTGACCGGCCAAAATCAAGGCCATCCTCGAGATGCCTCCACCCACTAACCTAACCTCAACTTTCATAGCTTGTAGGGAAAACTACAATCTATTCATCACTTCATTTCTCAATTATCAGATCATTGTGAACCCTTTCACCACCTCCTTAAAAAGGATATCACCTTCCATTGGAATGCAGACTATCACAAAGCTTTTGAAGCCTTGAAAGCATACCTATTACAGCCACCATGCTTACCCCTCCTAAGGATGATCAACCATTCTACCTCTACATTTCCACCATTGACCATTCCTTGGGTTATGCTTGCTCACCGTGATGACCAACATAGGGAGCAAGTGGTCTATTACATAAGTCATACCCTTGTGGATTATGAGACTAGATATACACATGTAGAAAATTTGTGCCTTGCTTTAGTCTTTGTGGCCACCAAACTTTCACCACTACCTACTTAACCACACTACCTTCATCATAACCAACACTGACCCCTTGCATTACATGTACTCTAAACCATTCCAAAACCAATGCATTTCATGATGGCTCATGCTACTCATTGATCTGGATATCACCTTTCTTCACCAAAAATCAATCAAGGGTCAGGCTATCACCGATCAACTAGCTGATGCCCCACTCTCTGACCCAACCAACAACTTTGAATTCCCGATGAATCCATCGCTACCCTTTCCCTCGATGAACCTGCCGAGGAACCTCTACACTATCAAATGACCTTATTCTTTGATGGATCTAAGTGTCAATGTGGGGGTGGAGATGGAATCATCCTCATTCCACATGATAGTGAACCCATACCCCTTTCTTTCAAACTTGACTTTGAGTGTACCAATAACATCATTGAATATGAAGCACTCATACTAGGTCTCCAAACCACCCGAACCCTAGATGTTAAATCCATTAATATCTTTGGTGATTCTCAATTGGTAGTAAATTAGGTCAATGGACTATACCAATGTTCACAATGAGGAATTACAATGGTACAAACACCATGTAGACCTCTTGTTAACCACCTTCACCCACTATAACCTACAAACCATCCCCACTCTATGAACAAGTTTACGGATACCATGGCTTGTCTCGCCTCACAAATACCCTCATCACCTACCGATTCACAAATCTTTGTTGTTTGTGCAAAGTTGCAATCACCCTCCTACCTCTCTCTCATGTGGTCAATCTCATTGAGAAACCTACCATTGACCCATCAGACCTCTGGTACCAACAATACTCTGACTACCTCTCCCTTTCCATCCTTCCTCTGGATCTTACCCATAATGGCCGATGTGCCTTCCTCCAAAAGGTCTCCTGGTATGTCATCATGGGAGGTCTCCTCTATAAGCGTGGCTTGATGGGATCCTTCTCGATGCCTCACTAGCTCCGAAATACCCTATACCATCAAAGAAATACATGATGACATTTGTGGGGGTCACATCAGTGGCCTAGTTGTCACTAAACATGTATCTTACGCCTTGGCTATTATTGGCCTACCCTCAACCATGATTGTTGTGACTACGTCAAATGATGTGTGAAATGTCAACAACACTCAAACCTTCATCACACCCCAGGTCATGCCTTATAGGTCATGAGACCTCTGGCCCTTTTCTCAATGGGGCCTCGATCTCATCGGTGAGATCAACCCTCATTCTTCTCAATGCCACCAATGGATCATAACCACTATTGAATACTACACCAAATGGGTAGAAGCCATTCCCTCATCTCTACAAAAGTTGAGAAGATTTGTGAGTTCATCAACCATCACATTATCTATCTTTGGTGTTCCTCATCACCTTATCACTGATAATGGAAAACAATTCAAAAACAAAACCCTCCAAAAACTCTGTGATACCTTTGGTATCAACTCAGTTTTTCTTCACCTTATTACCCGCAAACCAATGGCCAAGCCAAATCAACCAACAAAACCCTGAACAAAATCCTCATGAAAGTGGTCAATGATATTGGGAAGGATTGGCATATGCACATTCCTTTTTCCCTATGGGCATACCACACTAGTATTTCACATCATGACTACTGCTACACCTTTCTCTCTGGTCTATGGTACCGAGGTTGTCTTGCCTCTCGAAGTCCAGATCCCATCTCTCACATATCACTCAAAGACATGCTCACCAATGATGACTTTCACCAAGATCATTTACACAACTAGAGTTGTTAGATGAATGATCTACATGCTTTAGATCACCTCCAAATATACCAAAAATGCATCAAACGTGCTTATGAAAAGCATCCACCCCAAACCTTCAAGTCGGAGATCTCATCTTGAAGGAAAATCAACATGTCACCAAAGCTGAGAAACATCTATGGGGTAAATTTTCTCCTAATTGGCTTGGACCCTATATCATTACCCATACCTATGGATCAGGTGCTTATCATTTATCTTCACTCGATGGTAAACCCAAACCTGAGCCCCTTAACATCTTGCATCTTCGACCATTCTACTATTGAACCAAGTGCTTTATCACCCATTGACTATTACCGGCTCATCTATGTGAGCACCCACTCCTCTTATCACCACCTCACATACCTATGATTAAACAAGAATCATGTGACTATTCATGTCACTTTTTCAACCTTGTCTTCAATATGAGTACCACGGCTCTACTCATGGCATGATTCTCATGGATACTTTTCATCCCCTCAGGATGGAATCCCATGGTCATATACCATTCCTCATCTACCTCACAAACATCCACCTTTACCTCCACCTTCCTCCACCTTTTGATCTACCATGTTTGTATTCCTCTATAGCCTTGTCCATGGCTTAATTGGTAAAAAAAATTCACCTATCACAAATGGGATCACCCTCCTTGAGTCAAACTTCCAAACATAAAGATGAATCCCTCAAAAGGACATCTACCATTTGTATCTAGTCACCATAAATAGACTTACTCCCTCGAAGGACAGCTATATTGCACTAGCCATACTCTACCTAAAAAAAAAAAAGAGACTAGGCCCATTTCAAAGCTTCCCATCGATCGATCACTTCACGAAGACCTCAAGGAGATTATCTAATCATCCCACATAGACTTCCCGCATTGATCAGTCTATCCAACAAACATAACACACACCCTTTTTTCCATGGACTCGCCTATCTGGGTTATCGACCATCTTATACAAGAGGTGTTTTATTCCCCTTCACATTTCCAACCTTTCACCATATCACCATTTTCCCACATTATCCTACTTTTTCTACCTACCATGGGATGATGTCATGAATACGATCTGTCATGATCCTGCACATTGATTCACCTTTGGAATAGTCCAACCTGCAAGGTCTTTTAGGGGCTTGAGGTTCATCACACCTACCCTTGGTTTGCACATCGATGGTCCTTCCCAATCTGGCCGCATCATCTACCCTATTACAGTTCCCTACTTTTTGAACTATTGACCTTCTTCAACCAAAAAAATGATTTCCACTTACCTTCAACTACCTCTCACCCACACCTACCTCCACCTATCAATCTCTATTTCACACACACCTGACCTTCATCACCTTACCCACACACACCCATACCTAACCTAACATCTTACCCCCATTTCTCCTTACCACCACACACACATCATTTACCTACCCTACCCATACCCTACCTATCTACCCATACCCATGACCCATACCCATTGACCCTATTTACCACCATACCCCCATACCCTTTTACCCATTACCCCTTCTACCCTTACCCATTTTACCTTACTTACCCTACTACCCATTTACCCTACCATTACCCATACCCATGACCCATTGACCCTACCTATCTACCCATACCCATTACCCCTACCCTACCCTACCCTTTACCCTTACCTATCTACCCACCCATTGACCCTTACCTATCTACCCTTACCCTACGTACCCACGAACACTGACCTACCTACCTCCACCCTACCAACCTACCTCAACTAACCTCTATACCTATTCTTTTCCTCCCTAGCTTAAGGGAGAACTACATCAGTCTGAGGCCCTTTTTGTTGGGGCTATGTAGGTAGCACTCGAGGGCATGGGGCCCTTGGAGGTTAGCTCGACCATTGTCATCACCTTCTTCCCTTTCTCATTCAAACCATTCACCTCTCACCTTTTGGCTACCTATTCCAGTCACATTCTACTCTAGTTAGTTTCCAATTTATCATCAAATAAGTGGAAATTAATACATTTTACAACATTCATTTCATCACATTTACCACAATCATACATTACCTGTGATCATACCAACATGATCCATGTTACCATACATACCACAAATTAAACCAAAACATATGCATACATCATCATTCATTTTTTCATCATATCAAATACCTAAGAAATCAACTCAACCATACTATACACCAACTTGACTCACCATGCCATGACTGACCACCAACCTACTAACCTAACTCACCACCATGACTCCATCATGCCTAACACCATGACTGACTCCACCATGCCTATGACCTAACATGACTCAACCATGCATAACACCTACCTATCATCCATCCATCTATACATAACAATCAAATTCTATCAACACAAATACATCATCACAAATCATCCATCTCATCATATAAATTTGTGTATCCATACAATATACATTGATATCAAATAATATCCATCTCTCAAAAAACTCTCATATATAGCCTCACCATCTTTGGCATGCAGGATGGTATATGATCAAAAATAAAAAAACTCTCATATACATCCTCACTCTCTTTGACATAGGCTAGTATATATCAAAAATCAAAATAACTACATCAAAATCGAGGGACATACATCAGGCATCATCATCCATGGACATCCTCCATCTATCTCTCTTGTCTCCTCCTCCCCCTCGGCTCATATCCGGTGACTGCTAACATCTCCCCACCTATCATGGGTGGTGGCTGGGTCCTCTTAGTACATCACCTGGGGCTGGCCTCCGTGAACTGGTGGCCTCACCTTGATCCTGTCTCGGGGCTCGATGGCCCCCTGTGCTCTCCACGCTGTGGGTGCATGATCTGGTCCTCTCACTCGAGGCCTGTTGTGCCTGTACTCTCCATATGATAGAAATCTATCCCTACCACCATCATCTAGTCTGGTCTGATAATATCTTGGCCTCATCTGGGCATGCTAAAATATGGATACGGGTACTATTTATGGTGGCCCCATCAGCCTTTTCCCCTGTATCTATCCTGTGGGACCCTGTCTCACCCCTACCTATCAACTGGGACCCTGTCCTGGTGCCTGTGGTGGTGCCATTAACCTCTGCCCCTATGCCTATATTTGGGCCTGTAATGCCTCAATCTACGCCTGTGCAGTGGCTAAACCTAGCCCCTAAAACCTATAACCTATTCCTGTGCAAAGGTAACTGGCCACACCATCATCACCATCATCCATCTCCACCTACCATGGGCCATCTGGGCCACTAGACTGGCCCATCTGCATGCAAAGTCGACCACCTCCACCTCTGAACCACCTAACCTCCTCTCCCTCCACCATCATGTAACTGGGTAATTAGGGTCCACCTACCCCTGTAGGGCATCTCTCTGCAATGTGATAGTGGCTAAATCTGCTGCTTACAGCCGGGGTGGTACTACTCATAAATGACCTAGCCCACCACTTCTATCTATATCTATCTATCACTCGACATCATCAATCCTCTAGTCTATCACCTGCTCCTCCTGCCCTGTAGGCACTTGTCGGTTGTGGTAGAGGTAATGGCCTCTCCATGTCATCTCTCTGTACTATGGGAAGGGTGGGGTATATCCTGTGGCAGCCCAAACTACCATCGACTCGACCTTCTCTGATCATCTGGGATCATCTCGTGCTCCCTGCACGACACCCCTCTATCCATCTGAGTAGCTAAAGGCCATCTAACTCATTGGCCATCTATCTGTATGAGGGATAACCCACATATGGTCTCCAAATAATGTCCACCTAGACAATCCCTCCAATAGCCACCTGTAATATGCTACATCATGCATAGCCCTGTCTATATCGATGACTCTCTCAATAACAAGCACCCATTCCTATACCCACCCACAAAACCTGCTCAAATGCATCTTCTAGGGCATACCAATAGAGAACACACACACAATGTGCTCACATAGGCCCAATGAATTAAGAATAAATGTGTACATATAAGATGAACCTATAAAGCCACCCATATGCCCATAAGCTCTCTTATATAACTACACCGGGAATGTTGGCACCCATGAAAAAAAAGGTCATGTCCATCATCATATCATGTAACACCCCATCAGTGATCATGGGAATCTCCCACCCTCTGCATCCAGCAGTGCAAAACAACATACTGCCTCCATCAATAATACTACTAGCCTCGTCTCCTCTGGATGGGCTAGGTACATCTCTCCATAACTCAGGATGGCATTGTGAAAATGTCATCTCCACCAGTCCCTCACCAAAACATCATCACATCAACTCCTAGAGATGCCTCGAGGAGATCGAAGTATACCTATGCGTCCCCAATATTGGTAACCATAAGATCCTGTACACATCCTCCAGGGTGACTATCATCTCACCGTCGGTAGGTGGAATGTGTTGGTCACCGAATCCCATCTATCGATGAGGGTGACCATCAAACTAGCTCGGACTACATGCCGAAGTAGCATCGGACCCCAATCAGATCCCACCTCTCATCACATGCCTCCACTCCTAACCTCATGCCACCACACAAACTATCAAGAGTAGGGGTGACACCCTATCTCGCATCCGTAGCTGATCTCTCCCTGCATCCAACACAAACATCACATTAATACACCTTCATCATACCCACAATCACCCTCGACACCTCACCTATACCTACCACCCTACCTCTTTTTTTCTCCCAACTTACCTTCTATCACATATTCTATCTACCCACCCCCAACCTCACCCACTACCATTTACCCATACCTATTTCAACCCCCACCCATGCTATATTTTTCACCAAAACACCTTCTTTTACCCTTACCTATCTCACCCACCTGACCTAGGGCACTTTTGGCCCCTTTTTCCCTAAAACGTGATCAGTGGTACTAATTATCTCTAAATCGACCCCGGTCTCCCTAAACCGACATCGGTCACCTATTTCGTGACCGATACCGGTTATACCCCATCGAGCGTTGGCTAAACCCCCGACCGATGCACAGTCCGGTCATTGTCGTGGTGAAAACTATGACACCCAAACCCTCCATTTTCCAAAAAATCCCCTTTCCCCTTCTACCCACCCATTCTCACCTAAAACCTCCCTCAACTAAATCCACCCCTCATTCACCCACCCACCTCTCCCTATTCCTATTTTACCCGATTCACCCTCCCAAATTCAAATTTCATTTTCCCCCAAAACCATTTTTCTCAAAACCCGACCTCTCACCAATCTACCTCACAAAAACATGAAAGAGGTTTGATTCTTACCTCATCACATTCCATCTCGTGGTGGCACATCGGCCCCTTTGCACACGGTGGTCCACCCGATCCCTCTCCTGCCTCTGCCATCACCAATCAATCACCTCACCTCCAACCAACCAAATCACTCAATCCGATCTCGTGGACCCACCTATCGACTTCGATCACCCTTTATGCTACAATGCTATCCACTCTCTCTCTATTCCTTTTAGACACTTTCACCCTTTCCCTCTCTCTCATGTCATTTTCTTCTATTTGGCATGGGACAAATGATTCAAAAATGCATGGAATTTTCCTTTTTTATAAAACCCCGACCTAACCGGCATCGGTTTTACCTTAACCGACATTGGTCATGTGCCCTACCTTACTGTGGTCGGTTTACCTATACCGGCATCGGTTAACCTTGATCGGCATCGGTTACCCTTGATCACCACATTGCCACCAATTTCACCCTATCACTTTTGCCTGCAACCTTTTTCACCTCACCCACCACCCACCCTGACCCTTGATCTCACCTTTTTACACACCCCCTCCTTGGGGTGACCATCGACCTTCCACACTCACTCTACCTTGCGAATGTTACCATGTTGTTAGCCTACCAACCTTACCTTGCCTATGCCATGACCTTTACCCAAACAAACCTTGACCTTTTGGATGTGCCGGAACCACCCTATGTGTTCCCGCATCTTACCTCATTGAGTGCCCGGACCGTATCCTTTACCCTGGATACCAAACCTAAACAACCCCTGTTTGGATAACCGATCAACCTTGGATGATGTAGAGTTTGAAATCTCTTCACCATGGTACTATGTCATAATATCTACATGTGTGTACGCTTGATTGACACTACCCTACCCACACCTACCTACCTACACCTACCTACCCCACCCATTGATTATGTGGATATTTTCATGTCCTCACTTGTTGCATCTTTGATGATGACATTACCTAGTTTTCTTAGCCAGCCCATGACCTTACCTTGCCTATGGTTGTGACCCTTGTCCAAATAAACCTTGACCTTTTGGATGTACCAGAACCACCCTATGCATTCCTACATCTTACCTTGTTAAGTTTTGGACCATATCCTTTACCTGGATACCGGACCTCAATAACCCAAGTGTTTGGATGACCTTTGACCTTAGCTAAAGTAAATTTATTATGTTGAGAACCCTTGTACCTCATTACATTTTATAACATGTGTGTACATTTGAATTTCCTACCTCACTCACCCACCCTTACCTTTCATCACCATACCCGTATACCTAATCTCTTCAAACCTCTCACCGTACTTTATCAAACCACCCACTAACTCTCTTTATTCTTCATCGTCGGTGCATGATTTGAGGGGGGGATCACTCATGCCCCTAGTTAGGGCACCCAACCTTTACCTCCTCACCCTAATTTCATGGGGAAAAAACCAACCTTCATTTTTTTCATGCCACCTACCACTATAAGCTGCCCAACAAAAAGTGACAAAATTTAGACACCAAAAACACATCACCTTTCATCACTTTCCTCCAAAATAACCTAATAACCGCATTCTACATGGGTGATTTATTTACCCCTAATTTAGTCACTCGCAACCCCCTTCACACATCACAATGACCATCATTCACACATCCTAAGGATTTAATTAACATCAATTAATTAAATTCCCCCTTTACCCACTCATCAAAGCCACCTCACCTTGCCACTGGACCGGCCACCTCACCCAAACACATCATCATTCCATTATCCAACGAGCCCCTCCACTTCACCCGTCCATTACCCCACTTGCCCATCCACCTCACCGTTCCACTCCCCACCTTGCCCATACCTTGCCCATACCTAGCCCATACCCTTCTAGAAAGCCCTAATAGTGGCCACCCCACTCATAAGACCCCTCTTTGTCCTATTACCCATTCTAAGGGTAGAGGACGCATGTGCTCCGCCACTCAAAATCAAGTAGGGAAGGAATATTCCCCACTTTTCAAAAACAAGTCCCCCGACATAACATAAGCGGTGTCGGTTACGGTCTAATCAATGTAGGTCAAGTGGGACCGGCATCGGTCACCTACAAATACCCAGTCCCAACTCTTTCTAAAGGGTTGGTTCATTGTTGGACATTCTCTTCGTTTGTATTTTTCATTAGTGTTCACATTATCATTGGAAACTACGTGAAACAAAACCAAGCCTTGAACTCTTAGCAGAGACCGATAGTGGAATCACTCACAAGAACCTTTGTGAGCACAACCATTAAAGGAACACAATCGACCGACGAGCTCAAGCAAGATCCCTCTAGTGACATACCAGCCTTCACCAACATCTATCACTCTTCTACACACATCAGACATTGGGTAAGTGGATCCTTGTATCCTTCACTCATGTTTTTGTACTTTTTGTAATGCATTATTCCTCGTTCTTCTTTTTCTTCTTTAACGATGGTGTTGTTAAGCATTTAACGTTGTTGTGCTCCTGTTGATCCTTGTTGGCTTCACCTTTTCGATTACCCTGTTAAGGAAAAATCTCTTTCTCGAGTTTGATAGGTGGCTTGAAGGATGAATTGATGTTGTTGGGGCATAACCAACTAGAGGGAACACCTACATAATAATAATTATTTATTTGAATTGTCGATTCTTGCTATTATTGTCTTGGTCAAGGTTGTATATTGGTCCTTGTCAATGTGATTAATAAGTAGTATTAAGTTGTAATAATTATAGTAATAAAAATATTAATAATATTATTATTTTAAGTATCAATCGATGATAACTTCATTATCTGATCGTTGATTTGTTATAAACTTTGTTGTTAACTATCGATAAGTGATTTTATTGTTAGATCGGTCGCTTCACAGATTGATCCTCAATTCATGCAAGAGGAGGGTATCTGTTAGGTGTTGTGGCTGGTCCTTGTCTTGCATTCATTTTCGAAACTCCTCTCTAGTTCCTCCTTGGCCGAATGAGTCTCCTCTCATATTGTTTTTAGGTATACCTATTTTGATGAGAAGATTTGGATGCTTTCACCCACGTTGACAATTTTTGTTGGCATCCCACCATTTCATGGAAATGTGTTTGTTTGGATATCTAGTCACCGAGCTCATGTGGTGTAATGGCTATGGCCAATTCTAGAATGTAGTGCCACTTGTCATTACACCAGGATGGTATCTCCTTTTTCCTGTCTTTGGATTACCGTTAAGCTTTTTTTTAATTATTTGTTTCATTTTAGGGTTTTTATGTCCTTTTTAGATTAAAACAAACAAAAATAATAATAAATAAATAAATAAAATAAAAGAATTAAAAAAGGTGTGAAAATTGGGTGGTTTAGGGCAAAAGGGGGGGCTCGGGCTCCATTGGTTAGGTTTTTTTTTTTTCATCCTTGGTTTTGTTAAATGGAGAGTGAGAGGGCAACGGCTACCATGGAGAAAGGAAGGAAACTCTGAACCCGATCTACACCCACCAAGCATTGAAGAAGGTAGTTGTTTCTTGGATGATGGAAATGCGCAGGCTTCTACACAGATCCATTTTCTTGGGTCACAGTTTTTGCATAGATCCATGCACTTAGGGAAAAATTTTGACTGTTGCAGGGAAATACCTCACCAAATGTCATCTCATGGGTTGTTGTGACCTGTGCAAACATCCTCCCAACTTGTGTAAAAAAAAATGCTCCCCAAAATTACATGGAAAGCTGTCAAAGCATAAAGATAGAAGCTTCCTCCCAACTTGTGCTAAAATGGGGATGTGTGAGTACGAAGCCGTGCTTAAAATGGAAGCTTTTGAACAGGGTATGAACAATAGAATCTAGTTTTTTGTAAGATTTTTTTCTTGCAAATGTCATAGCTGATATACATGAAAAATGTGGAAATAAACATAAGGCATGAGAGCTGTTTGACTAAAATGTCTGATAAAAATGTAGCATCTTTGGAAAGAAACATGGTATTATAGACTGAATACATGTAATTTTGCACAGAATGGATTGGTAGAAAAGTATGCAAAACGTGGTAGCATAGACATGGCACGTGAATTATTTGTCTTCATGCCTAAGAGAGAGAAAAGAAACAGGGTGGACCTCCATCAAAGTGCTGAGGATAAAAAGAAAAAGAAATTCTGTCTGATATGGAAGCAAAATGAAGGCATGGATACTGTTTAATTAAAATTGGAGCCCTTTAGAGTAGTTATCATACCTTGAGTGGGGTTTCTATGATTTGTTTGTTAAAATGCCTTAGAGAATTGTAGGCTTTGGACAAGAATGATTGTTGTAAACACAAAGTGGATCCGTCGATAACTCCTTGGGGTCACTGTTGTTTGCAAAAGCATTGCATTGTGGTTATGGGGATACTGCCAAAGTTGAGGTGTGGAGCTTTGGAATAGTTTTAGACAACTAAAAAGCATATTGGGTAGTAGATTTTGTTTTCAAATTGCAAGTGAACAGGAAGATAAGTATACAGTTGTGGATATAAACCCAATGCTCGTGAATTGTTTGATGAAAATCCTTTTTCAATGGAATGGTCTCAACGGATCGTGAGTGCAAACCACTTGGAGCCCCCTTATACCCATTTCGCTCATCATTTCCAGGCATGGTTCATCTTCCCTTACCTCTCATAATTTCTCTATTTTAGTTCTCTTTTACAACTTAATAGAATTTTAAAATATTAGGATTTTAATACCGTTAAATGTTTATTTCAACTCATTACTAAAACAATGAAATGTCGCATCTAAAACTCAAAGTCAAAATAACCCACTAAAACATGAACTTCACCCTCACAAGGTGATTGAAAACTTTTATCGATTGGATCAGATGAAATTGTTTTATCGACCGAGTAATAATGTTGACCTCCCCCTATTTAAATAGTTAATTTTTGCATTTTTTTAGAGACTCCTTAAGTACCCTTCGTAACTTTAAAAATGAGATGTTAAGCTTCATTCGTGTACCTTGGTATGCAAGGAGTCACCTTGACCTTTGGATTGACTCGAATGAACATATGAGATATTTTTGATGCTCTTATAGGAGCCTTGTTACATTGTTTCACATAGTAGAAAGTTGTTAAATCTAGAAAGTTGGCTTTCGTTTTGAACCACCATTTGAAACCTGGACAGAGAAATTACTTTTCGCCTTCACAAACCTCTAGTTTTCTTACTATAAAATTACATAGAACCTTATGTTTAGGGAAAAAACACTTTTCTGAATAGTTTGGAAAAGCCATTTTGTAGGCCTCCAATCGCAGTTTGGTGAGGTCAAACTGGACCAATTTTGACTTGTCACTCCAGAAAACTTGTCGTCATTTGGAAATGGTTTTCTAGTTCTTAGTCCCGTCGACTCTAATGAATTCTCATTATATAGGGGAACTAGTAGGAAGTGTCTTGTTGTGTTCTCATCCATCAAATGTCAATTTTGGGCATGGTTTTCTGAGCCTTCGAGCTAACTTTGGTTCATTTGCAACTGGGTCAACTACGACCAGTGGCCTCAGAAAACTAGTCGTTAAATGAAATCCGTTCACTTTTTCCTAATTCCGTTAGTTGTTATGAACTCTTGGTATAACTGGGAACACATATAAAGTTGATCGTGGTGTGCATTTCCATTCTCATCAGAAGATAACTTTTGGAAGCAATTTCTTAGCCTCCAAGCCTGTTTTGAACGTTTTGTAGATAGTGAGAAAATGTTAAAATAAAAAGCTGTGGGACCCTCATAGGGTTGTCAAACCACCCTAGAAACTTATAAAACATGCAAATAACTATTTAAAAATCTATAGTGTAACTTTTTGTGTGAAATAAAACTTTTGACAAATGGTGTTTTCTCTCTCTTCCCTTCTCTTTCTCTCTCCTAAGTTAAAAAAAGTAAAATGAAATGTAATGAATACATGTCTCTAAACCTTTTTATTTCGATTGCAAATTGTAATTATTATCATATGTAAATGGGAAACTGAAAAATGATAATTATGTTAGATTAGGGTGGATGCCATGCTAGCGATTTATCGTTGATATCTTGCTCACGTGGTTTTTGTAGGATGAAAGAATGATGACGTAAAGGCGTTGTGTAATGCATTAATTATCATTGTAATTTCTATAGTTCATTGTTAGAAGAATAAATGTATAATATAGTCTCATGTTACAGAAGGTTATATTTGATAATTTTTTTATGTATAAGATGCTAGTTTCAAGGACATCTAGGAAATGTGCATTTAATCTTAGGTTCAATTTAGATTCATAGTACACATGGTAAAAGGGTTGATATTTATATAAGGTAAATGAATTTGAAGTAATATCTTATAGTGCATATTTAGTGTTCATTCAATGATTAATGAGTCATCTTGTGCATTCATACCTTGTAAATGTAATAACGAGAATTAAATCGAAACACTCTACCCTTGTTCAATATAGAGCATAACTTGTTTTTCATGTGCGATACTCCTTACCGTAGAAGACATTGAAAACTATAGGATGAACTTAATCTTTGCTCTCGATGGAAATCTCCTAGCTTGAGTAAACAAGAGCCCAAGAATGGGTTTATCATCTTAGTTAGTATAGTTAGTGACATTGTCATGAACCTGGTAGATAGGAGCGACACAGTCAAACTTCTTTTGGAGTATGTAGAGCTAACTCCTCCTTCGTAGCCTAGTGGAATACCTTGTCATCCAAAGATAGATTTAAAATTAAATTTCTTCATTGAGTGAAATACCTATTGGACCCATACGACATAGATGGAGGTTGTGACTTAGTTGTTCTAGGTCTTAAACTCTAGTTAATGAACCCCCTTGGCTCCGCACAGCTAAATGTGTTACTTTGGTTTCTCTCAACATAACACCCAGGTCTCTTCTGGAAGGTGGTTTAACATAAATTTGTACTCTTGCTTCAAACTCTTATACAATTGATGGGTAGACCCTTAGGAGAAGTTAGAATAAATCTGAAACTTAGTTGATTTGGATGTTAACTTGGGTTTGTGTGTAGCTACAAGCCTTTTAATATTTTATGTCTTCAAGAGGTTAGACAAACAGTTTGTAACTCCTTTTCAAGACAATGCTAGTAATAAGACCATAATGTGACGTAGAAAATAAAGCACATAAGAGTAAAAACAAAGTGGAGGTTCAGAATAATGCCACCCTTGAAGACCTTATAAATCAATTAAATATATTCTTTTGTTTCAAAGAATATGAATTGTTCTTGATGTGATCAACCTTCGAGAAAACAAAATACATATATAAATCAAAAAGGAAATTCACAAGTCATTGAATTAGAATAACTGTGGTAGGGAAATAATTGTACCGTGATCGAGGAATGTTTTGTGGTAAAAAGCTATCTTGTATTTTAAATCTCGGTTAAATCCTAATATCACTATATGGACACCAAGTCACATTCACATGAGTTGTAAGAGTAAAAAGGTAGACATTGAATATATGTTCGAGAAGAAGATTCTTGACATAAGGACAAGATAATTAAGTGTTTTGTATGTATCTAAACCAAGCCAAATAAGTATGCAAGTTATGGAAACTTTTATAAAGAATAAGAAACCAACTTAAAATGGGTGAATGATAATTCAACCTTGGTATGAACTTAAGAATCTGTAGGTGGACAAACGAGAAATTTTATCCATACCCAATAATGTTCTTGGAATGTTAATCATAATTAAAATACAATTAAAGAAAAGATGTGTTATGGGTTTGCCTATCCTGGAGTCTTCTTTCTGAGGTTGGGGCGTTGCTAGTATTCGTTCATTGGGAAAAGTGTGACATCGACATGCCTATGTTGTTTCCATGTGTCTATGTGAGTTGATGGCTTATGTGGTTGTCATATGTGAGTCGAGTTTCTGTACTTGAAACCCATGTTGTGTTGTGTGTAGTGAGAAATGTAAGTCAAAAAAAAATTATCCTAGTATTTTACATTGTTGTAATTGTGTGTGCAAAATGTGGGCACTACATATGGTATCAAAGTGGAGTTCATACTCTCAAACCTCTGGGATGGATTGGAGTTGTGATGATTCTGCATGATGGTGGTGGATATTGGAAGAGTAATGTGATATATGTTGTTATGTGAACTATGTTGTAATTGTGAAATTTTGAATGCACATGTTGTGTATGTCACTTAGTGCATATTTGTTATCTTATTGATGTTCTTGTGATGAGAGTATTGCCTCTCCTTTTCATGGATTCAATGAGGAATCCGTGTGTGATGTACTACTTTGTTGTTTGTGAACGGAATGTTATTGTGGATTGTTGAGGGTTAGAACATTTTGGCATTATGTAATGTGAAGGTGTATTGATGTATTGCATGACAAAATTGATGTAAAGTGAAAGGAATTTTATCGTGATGTTGTCACTGTATTATGATTAGTTGTGTGCATCGTCATGTTGTATTGTAATTGACTATATGTAATGTTAGACATTGTTTTCCTCATATGTATAATTCATGTAATATACGATGGTTCATGTCATGATTTAGGGGCATATGGTGAGTATGATCCCTCGTGTATAGTGATTTCACCTTGGGTGCAGGATGTGGTAATGTGATTTATCATAACCCATGAAGGTAATGATTGTGTTATACCCCATATAAATACCATGCGTAAGATGTTATGGTTAACGTGCATGAATCACCATTGTGTTAGTGATGTAGTTATGTGTATGTTGTGAACCTTACACTAGATGACCCTAAGGGGAGAAAATTGTCAAGTATGTGTGGAGAGAGGAGGTGTGGACTAGGTTTTCATAATCTTGAGCGAGTACGAGTGAGGAAGTGGAGTCTTATATAGACTGAAAACCCACTTCTATCTGTTTAGTATACTTCAAGCTTGCTTAGTATATTATGGGTGCACACCACCTTAGGCTCAACTTATGTAACTAGATTTCCCTGCTCTTTCCTATTGGATTATTCATTGAATAATCCTATGTGATTTTGACTATGTTGATCCTTGTGGGAGTATGGAGTAATGATTTAGGTAGAGATGATGACAGTTACATTATTTGATATACTCATTTCTGGTTACATGTATATTTTTACGAGATGAGGCTCAATGTTCGAGTGCCAACAACTTGATGAGTACCCCTTTGGTGGTGGTATGAGGCCACATAGTGATTGTAATGTGCTATTTATCCATATGTATTTTTATTCATAAATTGATCATTATCTCTTTTAGCTAGAACCAACTAGTTTTCTTGATTGACATGTTCTTATATTTTGGGCATTTATTTGTTTGTTGCATTAACATTTGTATTTTGCACTAACCATGGATAATTAGCCATTTGTTTTTCTTAGTTTTAAAACTTTCTTGTCATATTTAAAAGTTTTGTAGCCTAGCCCAAGGATTTTGATTTTCCACTTGGCATTTAAATGGATTGTTATTCTGGTTCTAATGTCGTAATGTGTTGGAATAGGGTCATGGGATTAACCATGGGGTGGTTAAACCTATGGAACCACTTCATTGTATGGGGTACACCCTAAGGAGTTACTGAGATAACTAGTAGGTTGTTGAACCACGAGTTATTATGTCACTTGGGTTGGGGGAGTGACGAGGCTCTATGTGCCCGGGGCCATAGGGTGACTGACCTCATTAAAAGGAGAAAGGAGATGAGCCTCTATAGTTGAGTGACCTGTTATTCTTATGGAAATCTATGGTTGAGTGACCTATTATTCTTGATGAGGCTCTATGGTTGAGTGACCCAACTTGGTTTTGGCACTATGATTATTTCTCCTTCGGAGGTATATGGAGTTATTTGGTGATGGCATGGGAGGTATATGGAGTTGCTTTATGATGCTTCAGGAGACATATGGAGTTATTTCTTGATATTTTGAGATGTGTGGAGTTGGTATAGTGAGTTATGTGTACCCTTGTGAGCATTTTGACACCTTGTTATGTTTGAGGCTTGACTCTTCCCTTGGTTGGTATAGACTATCGGATATTGTCTTGGCACTATGTTGGTACAGTCATGGATTTTGCATCAGGTGATGCTCGTTGTATATGTATCCACGTGATGATTTTGTTTTTCAGTCACATCTATGTACTGGATCGATGTTTCTGTGACATAATTGTTGGAAATTCTTTGCTATGTAGACTGTTGGTTGTCATCCCATGGTGTAGTTAATGGTCTTGTGATGTGATACAATCATGAAAGTAGGCAGCAAGATGTCTCATGGGTTTTGTGTTGTGTTAAGTTTTGTGTGACCTTCTGATGTTAGTTATTGTTGGGCACCCACACACTTAAGACAACTGAAAAATTCTAAACAATGAATATTATAATCTTAAGATAAGAAATACTGTAAAAGAAAATACTAAGTAATAAGGTAAACTGGAACTACCAATCTTCACAGAACCTTGAAAGTTAAAATTTCTACCTGATGTTCCTAGGGCCACCCTGTGACCATGATTTTGTGTTTGAAATCTTAACCTTAGAGCGTACCTTCACCATATTTGTTCCTTGTTGCTTACCATTTCTCCTTCTTCATTGTATGTCACATCGAGGATGATGCTTTCTTAAGGGGAGGAGAATGTAATGCCTCGTTCCTCATTCTTATTTTTCTTCTTCAACGATGGTGTTGCCAAGCATTTAATGTTGTTGTACTCTTGTTGATCCTTGTTGGCTTCACCTTTTTGATTACCCTGTTAAGGAAAAATATCTTTCTCGAATTCGATAGGTGGCTTGAAGGATGACTTGATGTTGTTGGGGCGTGACCAACTAGAGGGAACACCTGCATAATAATAATTATTCTTTTGAATTTTCGATTCTTGTTATTATTGTCTTGGTCAAGCTTGTATGTTGGTCCTTGTCAATGTGATTAATAAGTAGTATTAAGTTGTAATAATTATAGTAATAAAAATAGTAATAATATTATTATTTTAAGTATCGATCGACGATAACTTCATTATCCGATTGTCGATTTGTTATAAACTTTGTTGTTAACTATCGATAAGTGATTTTATTGTTAGATCTTTAATTCGTGCAAGTGGATCAATCCTTGATTTGTGCAAGAGGAGGGTATCTGTTGCGACGTTGTGGTTAGGTCCTTGTCTTGCGTTCATTTTCGAAACTCCTCTCTAGTTCCTCCTTGTGTAATGCTATGGCCAATTCTATAATGTACTACCAATGAGTCTCCTCTCGATTATTGTTTAGATTAAAACAAACAAAAATAATAATAAATAAATAAATAAAATAAAAGAATTAAAAAGGGCGTGAAAATTGGGTAGTTTAAGGGAAAAAGGGGGGCTCGGGCTCCATTGGTTAGGTTTTTTTTTTTTTCATCCTTGGTTTTCTTGAATGGAGAGTGAGAGGGCAGCGGCCACCATGGAGAAAGGATGGAAACTCTGAACCCAATCTGCACCCACTAGGCATTGAAGAAGGTAGTTGTTTCTCGGATGATGGAAATGTGCAGGCTTCTACACAGATCCATTTGCTTGGGTTGCGTTTTTGCACTGAGATCCATATTCTTAGGGTGCCTTTTTGACTATTCCAGGGAAATTCCTTACCAAATGTCATCTCATGGGTTGTTGCGACCTGTGCCAGCATCCTCCCAACCTGTGTCAAAAAAATGCGCCCAGACCTGCGTGGATAGCTATCAAAGTGTAAAAGATAGAAGCTTCCTCCCAATTTGTGCCAAAATGGGGATGTGTGAGTTTGAAGCCGTGCCAAAATGGAAGCTTTGGAACAGGGTATGAACAATAGAATCTATTTTTTTGTAATATTTTGTTCTTGCAAGTGTCACAGTTGATATGCATGAAAAATGTGGAAATAAACACAAGGCATGAGAGCTGTTTGACTAAAATGTCTGATAAAAATGCAACCTACTGGAAAGAAACATGGTATTATAGACTGAATACATGCAGTTTTACACAGAATGGATTGGTAGACAAGTATGCAAAATGTGGTAGCATAGACATGGCACGTGAACTGTTTGTCTTCATGCCGAGAGAGAGAAAAGAAACAGGGTGGACCTCCATCAAAGCACTGAGGATAAAAAGAAAAAGAAATTCTATCTGATATGGAAGCAAAATGAAGGCATGGATACTGTTTAATTAAAATTGGAGCCCTTTAGAGTAGTTATCATACCCCAAGTGGGGTTTTTGTGATTTGTTTGTTAAAATGCCTCAGAGAATTATAGGCTTTGGACAGGAATGATTGTTGTAAACACAAAGTGGATCCGTCGATAACTCCTTGGGGTCACTGTTGTTTGCAAAAGCATTGTGTTGTGGTTATGGGGATACCGCCAAAGTTGAGGTGTGGAGCTTTGGAACAGTTTTAGACAACCGACAAGCATATTGGGCAGCAGATTTTGTTTTCAAATTGCAAGTGAACAAGAAGATAAGTATACAGTTGTGGATATAAACCCAATGCTCATGAATTGTTTGACAAAAATCCTTTTTCAATGGAATGGTCTCAACGGATCATGAGTGCAAACCACTTGGAGCCCCCTTATACCCATTTCACTCATCGTTTCAGGCATGGTTCATCTTCCCTTACCTCTCATAATTCTCGTGTTTTAGTTCTCTTTTGCAACTTAATAGAATTTTAAAATATTAGGATTTTAATACTGTTAAATGTTTATTTCAACTCGTTGCTAAAATAATGAAATGTCATGTCTAAAACTCATGAATTCAAAATAACCCGTTTGCACTAAAACATGAACTTCCACCCTCATTATGAGGTTATGTAGAAAAATTCCTACCCAACTGGATCACTAAAACATTGTTTTATCAACCAAACGAAATTGATTTCCCAGTAATAATGTTGACCTCCTCCTATTTAAATAGTTAATTTTTGCATTTTTTTCGGAGACTCATGAAGTACCCTTCGTAACTCTAAAAATGATATTTTAAGCTTCATTCATGTACCTTGGTATGCAAGGAGTCACCTTGACCTTTGGATTGACCCCGAACGAACATATGAGATATTTTTGATGCTCTTATAGGATCCTTGTTACAATGTTTTATAGTAGTAGAAAGTTGTTAAATCTAGAAAGTTGGCTTTCGTTTTGAACCACCATTTGAAACCTGGATAGAGAAATTACTTTCCGCCTTCGCAAACCTCTAGTGTTCTTACTAGACAATTGCATGGAACCTTCAGTTTAGGGAAAAACACTTTTCTGGATAGTTTGGAAAAGCCATTTTGTAGGCCTCCGGTTGCAGTTTGGTGAGGTCAAACTGGACCAATTTCGACTTGTTGCTCCAGAAAACTTGTCGCCATTTGGAAATGGTTTTCTAGTTCTCAGTCCTGTCGACTCTGATGAATTCTCCTTATATAGGGGAACTAGTAGGAAGTGTCTTGTTGCTTGCTCATCCATCAAACGTCAATTTTGGGCGTGGTTTTCTGAGCCTTCAAGCTAACTTTGGTTCATTTGCAACTGGGTCAACTATGACCAGTGGCCCCAAAAAACTAGCCTAGCCAAAACGAAACCGTTCTCTTTTTCCCAATTCCGTCGGTTCTTTATGAACTCTTGGTATATCTAGGAACATGTAGAAATTTGACTGTGGTGTGCATTCTCATTGGAAGATAACTTTTGGAAGTGGTTTCTTATCCTCCGAGCCCGTTTTGAACATTTTGTAGCTAGTGAGAAAATGTTAAAATAGAAAGTTGTGGGACCCTTGTAGGGTTGTCAAACCACCACGGAAACTTATAAAACATGAAAATAACTATTTGAAACTCTATAATGTAACTTATTGTGTGAAATAGAACTTTTGAAAAATGGTGTTTTCTCTCTCTTCCCTTCTCTTTCTCTCTCCTAGGTTACAAAAAAATAGTAAAATGAAATGTAATGAATACATGTCTCTAAACCTTTTTATTTTGATTGCAAATTGAAATTATTATCATATGTAAATGGGAAATTGAAAAATGATAATTATGTTAGATTAGGGTGGATACCATGCCACCAATTTATCACGATATCTTGCTCACATGGTTTTGCGGGGTGAAAGAATGATGATGTAAAGGCGTTGTGTAATTCATTAATTATCATTGTAATTTCTATAGTTCGGTGTTAGAAGAATAAATGTATAATATAGTCTCATGTTACAAAAGGTTATATTTTATAATTTGTTGTTATGTATAAGATGCTAGTTTCAAGGACATCTAGGAAATGTGCATTTAATCTTAGGTTCAATTTAGATTCATAGTACACATGGTAAAAGGGTTGATATTTATATAAGGTAAATGAATTTGAAGTAATATCTTATAGTGCATATTTAGTGTTCATTCAATGATTAATGAGTCATCTTGTGCATTCATACCTTGTAAATGTAATAACGAGAATTAAATCAAAACACTCTACCCTTGTTCAATATCGGAACATAACTTGTTTTTCATGTGCGATACTCCTTACCGTAGAAGACATTGAAAACTGTAGGATGAACTTAATCTTTTCTCTCGATGGAAATCTTTTAGTTTGAGTAAACAAGATCCCAAGAATGGGTTTATCATCTTAGTCAGTATAGTTAGTGACATTTTCATGAACCTGGTAGATAGGAGCGACACAGTCAAACTTCTTTTGGAGTATGTAGAGCTAACTCCTCCTTCATAGCCTAGTGGACTACCTTGTCATCCAAAGATAGATTTAAAATTAAATTTCTTCATCAAGTGAAATCCCTGTTGGACCCAGATGACATAGATGGAGGTTGTGACTTAGTTTTCTAGGTCTTAAACTCTTGTTAATGAACCCCCTTGGCTCCGCACAACTAAATGTGTTACTTTGGTTTCTCTCAACATAACACCCGAGTCTCTTCTGGAAGGTGGTTTAGCATAAATTTGTCCTCTCACTTAAAACTCTTATATAGTTGAGGGGTAGACCCTTAGGTGAAGTTAGAATAAATCTGAAACTCAGTTGATTTGGATGTTAACTTGGGTTCATGTGTAGCTACAAGCCTTCTAATCTTTTATGTCTTCAAGAGGTTAGACAAACAATTCGTAACTCCTTTTCAAGACAATGCTAGTAATAAGACCATAATGTGACATAGAAAATAAAGCACATAAGAGTAAAAATGAGAGTGGAGGTTCGAAATAATGCCACCCTTGAAGACCTTATAAATCAATTAAATATATTCTTTTGTTTCAAAGAATATGAATTGTCTTGGTGTGGTCAACCTTCGAGAAAACAAAATACATATATAAATCAAAAGGAAATTCACAAGTCATTGAATTAGAATAACTGTGGTAGGGAAATAATTGTACCATGATCGAGGAATGTTTTGTGGTAAAAAGCTATCTTGTATTTTAAATCTCGGTTAAATCCTAATATCACTATATGGACACCAAGTCACATTCACATGAGTTGTAAGAGTAAAAAGGTAGACATTGAATATATGTTCGAGAAGAATATTCTTAACATAAGGACAAGATAATTAAGTGTTTTGTACACATCTGAACCAAGCCAAATAAGTATGCAAGTTATGGAAACTTTTGTAAAGAATAAGAAACCAACTTAAAAGGGGTGAACGATAATTCAACCACAGTATGAACTTAAGAATTTGTAGGTGGAAAAATGAGAAATTTTATCCTTGCCCAATAATGTTCTTGGAATGTTAATCGTAACTAAAATACAATTAAAGAAAAGATGTGTTGTGGGTTTGCCTATCCGGAGTCTTCCTTCTTCGAGGTTGGGGCGTTACTAGTATTCATCCATTGGGAAAAGTGTGACATCGACATGCTTATGTTATTTCCATGTTTCTATGTGAGTCGATGGCTTATGTGGTTTTCGTATGAGAGTCGAGTTTCGTACTTGAAACCCAAGTTGTGTTATGTGTAGTGAGCAATGTAAGAATTTTTTTAATCCTAGTATTGTCTTGTTGT
The DNA here is from genome assembly GCA_018340775.1 of Taxus wallichiana var. yunnanensis. Lineage (NCBI taxonomy): Eukaryota > Viridiplantae > Streptophyta > Pinopsida > Cupressales > Taxaceae > Taxus > Taxus wallichiana. The sequence goes on along the minus strand of CM031235.1, from coordinate 441,211,689 downwards.
AATTGTGTGTGCAAATTGTGGACACTACACTTTGCTTCTCTCTTCCCTTCCCCAAGAACAAAAACTTCCCTAATACCCCTCCAACCTCACCCATACAACCCACATCCACACCCGGGTCCCTCTCTCACCTCATTCCTCTCCTTAGCAACCCTCCGAACAATCACAAAGAGCACCCTAACACCAACTACCAAACTCTTACCCAATACCGGTGACCATCACCGATTACCCCTAATCATGGTCGGTCAAGCTTGATCGCCATCGCTCACCCTGTTACATGCTTACTCCCTACCTTCTACCACACCCACAATGAAAACCACCTCCAAAGACACTAGAACTCGATCTAAACCCACCATTCACCTAACACTCACCCAAACCCTCTCAACACTCTATTATAAGATAAAGTGGGACCCGAACACCTCCCACCTAGACCTCTATCATTTCCATAGTGAGTGATACCAGTAAACCCAAAGCGGAATTAGTCTACCATCAACCAAGCGTCGTTCTTTGTGTTTGTTAACACATAGCGAGACCAGCGACCTACCACTTTACCCAAACCACCTAAAATACCCTACCCAACCCCAACCAGACCCTGTCTGTGACCTATAGACTACCCAACCTACCTAGGACCTGACACGAATACCTTTTACCTATATTGTTTTAGTATTTAATTGAATCAACACCGATACAACCCGAGGCACCCAAATCATAACACTAGCACTAGATCTTGTATTTACATGTTTTTTTCATTTAATATTAATTTATAAAATAGTGGATTGACATCCTTCTAGGGAGTATCACACTTCCTGGATCTAGCATACACTAGTCAATCCATTGCATATATTGGTTAACTCTCTCTTGTGGTCTTGCTTTCTTATTTCAAGGTAGTCCTTCCGACCAAAAAGGAGTTCACAAGATCGACCGAGATCAGAAGTCAACACATGCGCATTCCACCCATCAGCCAACAACATATAAACCTACTACACCCTTATTTGTTTCAGTTTCCAATTGTACTAAAAAGGATTGAAACACACATAATCAATTAATATCAACAACTTTCATCTAACGTTCTTAAACAAGCCAAAAATTGAATAGATAAAAGCACATCTTATTCATTTCCTTTTGAAACAGATACAATTTTATTAGGCTAACTTGGCCTCTCAATTATCAAATCAATACAATAACACTTCATTTAATGATAAATACATTAAGTAATATAGTTCATCGTTCATTGTTAAAAATGAATGAATGAAATATTTTAACTTCATCCATCTTTCACACATCAAGTAGTCCATCTATAAAATTGTTAACAATGGTCAATTCGAAGAACTAGAATGATACATCCTTTTCCGTATTAACTATTTGTGTCATTTAATATTTACGTAATCAAATTACCACAATATGAAAAATCATTCAAATCAATCTACATACTACTAAACTTGACATCACAAAAATAAAATTTAACAAGACGGTAACATAACAACTTTAGAATATACTTGTCTGCGCATTCGCATTCAAATAACTTTCACTCACCAATTTCAAGTAACTTAGTCACATAGTATATCCTTTTGTTCTCAAACATTTTAATAATTATTTCAATAATTGCATTCAAGCATTTCCACGCTATCAACACTCATGACAGTTTATATCAATCTCATTCTAATCTTAGAGGTGTTCAAAAATATCAACTGTAAGATCTTACAAATAATTTATCACAACATACACATTTATATGCCAATAGTGTACACTTATATATTTGTTTCATATTCTCACGATGATATTGATTGTATTGGTATCTACTATATTATTTATAACCTATGTAACTATCTAAGTAAATTATATCAAAGATCAAATCCTTCCATTACAGATATCATAGAATTCAAAGTTAGTAAATGAGAGAGTAGGGATTTATCTATTGACATCATTAATATGTGACTCTCTTAGTATGAAATGCAAATAAGTCCCCAAAAGGCACATTTATATCCATGAATAGATCAACAAAAACCCAACCCCTACCTAAGGTTCCAATAGTACTTACATCAACTAAAATGTAGTAGTCTCTTATTTGAAATCATTATCATTCAAAATAATAGAAGGATAGTAACACGACGTCTTTAAGGTTAAAACCAATTTACCTTAGATTCCTCAAAATCCAGGACATGCCATTGATTATACAATCAATGTAATTATAATACCATCCTAACACACCATCATATACATATCACATAATAATTATAATACCACTATATTCGTTTAGTATATTTCTGATCGACTCTCCATATCATATGGGTTTTGGGTAAACAAATAATCAAACACAAAAAAAAATTAAATCAAAAGTATATGCAGAGAAATCCACTACCTTTGTTTATTTATAAGAGAGAAGGAACAACCTACAACTATGACCTTGAATATCTATACCTTCCATAGGTCTAGTTCTACTCGCAACCTTAAATCAATATTTATGATATACCCATTTGTAAAAATGAAGAACTTAAACTATGAACAAAGGTTTGACCCACGGTCTTACCCAACCATGATTTGGCTACCATTTAAAAAAAAAAAATAGAAAAAAATATCACTGGACCTAACATCTACGTTTCTCATCATTTAAGAGAGTTTATAGAACAACTAGATATGAACTAGAGGTTCCCTAAGAAGTAATAATACCCCAAAAATTTAGGGTATTCAAATATTATAGCCTAAAAGTTGTAGATACTTTAATATGATATATCCCATACTATAAACTTAAGGTAATAGTTCAAACCTAATGAAAGTCTTCCAAAATACAACCAAATCAAGAATACATGAACACAAACCAATCATTCAAGAAAAATAACAATATCACCCAAAATAACTCAACATGAGATTTATTGTAGAATCCCCATCATTCAAATAGTAAATGAGACAATCTTTCAAGAAGGAAAAATAATATATCATACATGTATTGACTGAAATTCTTTTTTTCCTTCGCTCCAAAGTTTCCTTCATAGGCTTGCATTCGAAGGCTCGATTCAATAGAAAAACAAAACCCTCATATTCTTATCAATATTTAATGATCCCAAAATATTAATGTCACCCATGAAATTCTCATGAATAGTTAAATTTTCATACAAGATTGAATCAAGGAAATTACCCAAAAATAGTGCAAACGGAGAGCATGCAGAGCTCAAAATAGAAACCTCCAACATGCAAAAACAACAATGAAATGAAAACCATTCCCTTTTTCCCCCAAAAACACTCGATGGTTTCTTGAGCTGGTGTTACATTTATTGAGACATTCAATGCATGAGGGACACTGGTAGTTCGTGCCTTTTCCTCCACCACCTAACTACCATATTAAATTTAGTAGAGGTTCTAATTTTTACTAACAACTGGTAAGCCTAGTTAACCAACACTTTAGTAAGAGTACCAAATTTATCTTAGATTTTCACCATGTTGCTGACGGTGTTGATTAATGAGAATAATAAATGTATCGAGAGTACATACTAATAAAGTAGTGATAACTCACCCATCAATTTGAATCCAAAGTCCTTAGTTTTCAATATTAATCTTAGGCCCCCATACATATAAACCTTAGTTCATGCTTCAACATTTTCAAACATCACATAGTTATCTATTTGTAGGTTCTTTAAATATATTCCAAGGCTTAACTAATATGGAAATAAGCCTTCATGATTTGAATTCATAACCCTTAGCTTAGGGCAAGGTTAGGTTCCACATTAACTTAGGATCATTTAATATAGTAACCTTAGAGCCTTTATAAAAAATTAAGTAATGGTTAAACATTAAAAATCCATTTTAACATGATGGTTCAAGATAATAACCTAGGCCATCATTAACTTTACCATAATAAACTTAACCAAGATATAAGATTGAAGCATCTTTCTTACATAATAATAAAAAATGTACCTAATTTAATTAGACCAGGTCCATATTTACTAAGACCATTCTCTATTCAAGAAAAATAATAGTAATCAATTTTGGGCTTACCTGGTACATATCTTAATCCATTACTTCTTGCACCTTAGCTATTGTCGAGAAAATTTCAGATCCGTTGATGTGGTCATATTGAACAAGTACCAAAAGTCCCATACTTAACAAAAATGATCGACAACATAAAAGGTAAATAATAACAACAACATGATCATAGTCTACATGCATATCCAACAACATATCATCAAGTACCAAATCTTAATAACCAAGATATGTAAGTATGTTAGATCAATAGAGTAAAAATCACATTGTCCTAACATGCTACAGAAATGCATTCACATACAGTCCATGAAAAGAATACCAAGCAGAATGCAATTCCACTATAGAAGCATGTCAAACCAAACATAGTCATCACATAAATGGGTGTTACATACTCATTATGATGGTTTTTTTGGCACAAGGATATAATTATAAATGGAATAGATTCACCCATAATGATGATTATTAGTTATAGATACAAACATGGAGAATCACATGCAAAGATCAAAATAATTTTTGAAATCACAGAAGCTAGACTACCTAGTCCTATAGAACAATGTCCATGGATTGTTCCTCTACCAAGTCAGTATAGCCCTAAAAGAAGATAGAGGTGGTGGTTGAGAACTTGAATGAGATGCTATAGTTTTTGATGATATGGAAGTTGGGAAGTATGGTTTTAAGAAACCCTATCAATGGGGAAATATTTCACCTCACCCATATATCCTTCATATCCATCCATTTAAATACTTGCATCCCTCTTAGCATGTTTTCCATTCCCCTAGCCAATTGTCATCCCCTCTTGAGAGTTATTCTCCTAGAAAAAGAGATAATATGTCTATTTTGCTATGGGAAAATATACAAAACTAGTCAATAACTTAGCCCTCCCCCCATTTCACAGATCCAAGTTCATATGTGTATGAGCCTCATGTTCAAATAATTGAGAAATTTCAGCTATCACCCAAAACTTTCTCACCCTACAAAAACGTTACCCAATCCACAATAAATTCATGAAGAACCATGATCAAATCATAATGAATTGTAAAGTAGCCAATAGTTTTAATGGATAACCACTTGACCATCCCACTTCCTAGTACTTACTAATAATGAAGTTGAACCATTGGTGAAAATTAGGGATGTTATTCATCCTTTGGAGCAATTAAATACATAAACATGCTTGTAGAGGAAGCGTGAGGAGGGGCCAAATAGGTAATCACAATTGCAAAGTTTAAGAGAGTGGAGGAAAGAATTTGGAATCAAACAACTTCTTGAAAAGCTATGCAATAGTCCACAACCTACAAGTGAGTCAAAATCAACTGAGGTATGTTTTTTTTTTGAAATGCATGAGATATATATTTCAGATTAGATTGAATCTAAAAGTAAGGATGGAACCATAGTTTAGATCTTTCAAGAGATCCTTGTAGTCATTTTGATCAATTTATGGTTGGGGATGAGATTATTGATAACAAGGTGAAATAGGGGGAAGAAAATATTTTTAAATCAAAGGTTTAATAATTTAAATCAGAAAGAGAAAAAAAGTGATCATATACTTGAGGACCGCATTTCTAATCACAAAGGGGTGAATTTAGATATGGTAAATGATCACGAGAAGGTGTTATTTGCATATGAAGTTGTAAATGTGGAAATTTTCTAAAGGATTATTAAGTATCTATTCCTTTCTATTGGAGATGATAATTATGATTAAGATATACCTCCATTTTTGAACATGATCTGAAAGTTATGGATTTTCCAAATCCTATGTTTTAGAAAAAGGAAGAGAGATTAGGTCTCGAATCTAAGTGAAGAGGTATTTTTGAGAAGAAAAAGAGGAAGAAAAGATCATTAAGCTCACAAACACTCCCAAAGAGGAGAATATCATGATCAACTTCATGGTTTCCATTGAGGATGATTGTGATGATAAAATTTTTCCTTTCCTATACAACCTTCGTGGGATGAAATAATAGAGGGAATCACTAGTTTGAAAGTTTTTAAAATAAAATAATATGTCTATGATCTTTTCTATGAATTTAGATGTAGGATATGGGAAATCAATCCATTAGTTCTAATTTTTGGGTGCCCATTAAGATATCTAGATAGAGTAGAACCCAGTTTAGAGTTTCCACTTGTCATGTTGACCCCAAAATATGAATAAGATATTTGAAGAATAAAAAATCATCCCATGTACTTGCACAAACAAAGTTCATATCACACAATATGTATATTTTTATATTGAGGCTAATATTTTGTAGAAAATAATTGTAGATTATGTTTACATGCTCATCACTTAACAGTGTTGAAAAGTTGATTTAATGGCTGAGATTCATCAAGAAGGGGAGTTATTTTCTCCAAACCGATTATCTTGTTTTGTTTAGATTTCTTTGCTTTTGGTTAAAGAAGAAGTAGAGTAGTGTAGTTTTTAATAAAAATAAGTGTTATTTACGCTCTGCATGTCTCCATTTAGAGCATGTATGATTTCTCAAATTTTTACATAGTTTTTGTTAGCTTATTTTCATCTTATGCACAATCATATCAATCATACCTATGATAAAATACGAACCAATCAATATGATCTATATCAGAGATCTAATATAAATACCTTGCATCTAGATCTAGATCTTCAAGGTGATAACTTAAAGGTTTGGGGAAGTTTACAAGTGTAATCAAGGGTTTATCTAGAGGAGGATCGAGTTAGATCAAAATGCAAGTTCAACATTTTAGACAAAGATTTAGGTTCATTTTCAAGCTTTCAAGATCAATTTTCAAGGTATAGGTAGAATTTATGCCCAATGGACACACTAGGATACCAATCAATTCATATAGTAGGCCGATGCCCCTTATGATTTGCTAAAAATGTTTCCAAAAATGATCTCAAACTTCATTTTTGGAAAACTTGTTTCAAATCTCAAAATTGAACGTTTCGCTTGTGAAAACTATACATTTTGGCCACCTAGGTGTAGACACTAGAAAATTTACCTTGCACATAAGGTCCCTTATTCAAAAAACCAAAAACATCATAAAACATTAAAAAATCCCCAAAAAATCAAATAACCACACAAAATAAAATATAAAACCCAATAAAATGTGGATAAAAGACAACTCACCACTCATTTACTAACCCTCACCCACTCACATTTATTTTTTCCACCCACCCACCCATGTACATGCCCAATTTACTATGGACCCTATCATTGCACCCATGTGTGTCCCACTCCCCTATGCACTTCAAATGTATAAAACCACCCTCACCCACATAATTTCATCTCTCTTAACAACTCTTGGGCCTTGACTCTTTATGCACTAAGGCTATACTTGAGTTTTCTTGCTCTCTTGCTCACATATATCAGTTTTGCAGGTTTTGAAGAAGTGAAGGAAAATCATAAAGGATAAATATAACTTACTAAAATATTGTTTTAGTATAAATCCAATACATGATTAAATTTCAGCTATGATTAGCTTGCGATCTCTGTGAATTTTTTATTGAATCACAACTACGATGTCTTGCAATCTAAGTTAGGTATACTTGTCATTTTCATTTACTATTTTTTCATTTTACATCAATAAAATTTCTTTTATCTCCTTAAAAGGGTTAGGGATATGACTAAGGCATGTCCCCTAACCACCAAAAACAAATAACATTTTTCAAGTGTGTTTGTGTGTAGGTTTATATTCAGATCTGGAAGATTTTTTACCCACTTTATTCAATGAAAGAAACTACAATTTTCCCTCTCTTCACAATGGCATCATAATCCCATTTTGTTTTAGTAGCATTGATTTGGAGATTTCATATCAACTAATCCATCTTACAGGTGATCCAAATTTAGGCATACATTTTAGTGACCACGGTGGGACCATTTTTGGTTGTTGGTAACTCTCTATATTTTCGATATTTGGTAGAGTTTTCTTTAGGTTTTTGAAATATTTTTAATTTATTTTTATTATTTAATAATATTTTTTATTCAAATATAAAATCTAGTTTTCTGAGATCTACTAAAACTATAAAAAAACTAAAAATTCTAGTCGCGGAGACAGTGTAAGTGCATCTCAGGTCGGGACTTTCTATAAAAAACTATCTAGCTACTGGGAGACACAACCACAACTATGCTATAATTTTGTTTATACAAAAACCTAAAAACACTTTGTATTCTTAAGGAAAATAATTAGGAAATAAATACACATTTATTGCATGTTTGGATAAGGGTAAATACCCATCCACATAACTATGGGAAGTTATTGGGAATAATTTCTAAAACTCATTGTGAGGAGTACCACAAGAACCCCAAAGTAGTTGGCACCTTGAGGGAACTAGACAATGAAATAGGTACCCCCACCTACTTGACTAGTACACATGTGAGATTAGATCCAAGGTTATCCTTAGTGATGACCTCGGTTTGATTGATTAAGTGGAGTAAAACCCAACTTGGTTAATCAAAGGGGGTAAAGTAAAGTCGGTGACTAGAAATTTTCTAGTGTACCTCGTGTTGGTGCTCAATTTAATCTTACCCTATTTGTTCAAAAATTTCTCAGTCCGCATGGTTTGAAGTTTTCTTTGTCTCCCTGTATTGATGTGTTAAAGCTTTCTCCTTCATTTTGTTTCAATGGTAAGTCCTTTACCTTGTTCGAGGATCACATTGAGTCCAGATATTATTTACCGTTTCTTTGTCCATGAGAAAGAATTTGTAATTTGGGCATGAATTTGGGGTTTCCCCTTCCTTCTATTTTTCCATAGTCATATTTTCCCTATCAAATTTTGTCCCAACATCTATGGAAACATGGTCCTTCGATTAGATGTGGCTTTGTGAGTCTTTTTAGTAAAATTTATCACTTTTGTCACATTTATAAAAATACCAAATTGGCCTTGTGGCCTTGATAGTATCTAATTGGTTATTCAGAAAATATGAAGTAGTAGGGAAAAAGTCTTACTTTGACCCTAAAGAAGGACACATGGCAATTTTTCATGTTACAAGCGGGGAGGTGGGTCATTTAGAGTGATTTGCATTTTTTTTCCTTTTTGTACGAGGGAGAAACATTATGAAATAATCCATAACTTTGTTGGGGCCCACATCGAAAGTTAGAAGTGGAGAGGCGGGTTGTCGGGGACTTTTTAGAGTCTCAAACCCATTTCAATTCAAGTCTTGTCCACATGGAGGGCTGCGCACTCATTTGAAATTTCACCTCTCAATTTGACCTTTGATGTTGCGCCGAGGAGACACATGGAGGTTTCTCTTTGGATTTTCCCATACTTAGACTTTTCAATGGCCGAGAAAATTTTCTCGGACCCTAGGCACGTGGTGCTTTCTGCTGGTCCTTAAACTCTTTCAACAAATTTTTCAGGTTAAGACACGTGGTTAGCCCGCGCTTGTTTGGGGTCTCCGCTTTTGGGAACCATATCAAAAGTGCGCCGATGAGACATGTGGAGGCTTTATTAGCTCCTTTTATAATAGGATTTTTTCAAAGGCCGAGGTAAATTTCTTGGGGCCCGGGGCATGTGGAGAACCTACACTTGTTTGGGAACCTACCTCTGAACTTCACTTTTGCAATTATGCCAAGGAAACACGTGGAGGTTTCTATTGGATCCTCTTTATACTTGGCCGACTCAGACTCACAGTGTAAATATATGATATAATCCATGTGGGGGAACTCATTTCTAAGAGGCATGAATGCAAGTATCCATGCAGGGGCACTCATTTCTAAGAGGCATGAATGCAGGTATCCATGCGAGGGCACTCATTTCTCAAGTTGTATTCTCGAGGGGGAAAGGATTACTTGTCAGATCCAGCCATATGGAGCCACCTAAAAATGATCAAAAAGGGGATTTCGGCATTGAATGAAGAATGATTAATAATCTTGTCAAAAATTATGATATGGCATCCCGATGAATAATTGAGTGCAGGAAATGTGATTAGTTCATGATTTATCCACCTTGCAGCTTTGGGTGTAAATTTTTTAAACATCACTTTCTGGGAAAAAAATTTAACAAGCAAAGGATTCCTTGAATATTCTTATTTTTGGAGGAAAAATTTGGGATGAGTGAGTGATTGAATTGTATAAATGTAATGAGAATACTCTTGTAAAAGGTTAGGTGTTAATTTTTACAAGAAAATTTGAGAAAACCCATCTTCCTGAGAGACCATCTAAGAAACCTATTAATTTCATGTGTTTTAGATTTCAATCATGTCAAGATGGTTGCAACTATATAACCATTGATAAGCTCTGAGATTGTTCAAAAAACTTTCCCCTGCTGATGAATATGATAAATCTCGAATTAATCTATGTTGATCTTGGGAAAAATTGTGTCTACTTTTATTTTAGAATGTCTTTCAAATAGTTTTTCTTGTTCTTGTTGCAATCTTATATTAAAATCTCTTGAATCACACAAGATCTCATCCATGTGTTAGTATTTTGGCATTTACAATTTCATTATGAGAAGAGATTTCATCTAGTAATGAAATAAACAATTTAAAATCATTTTACTTCCACTATGTTGATAAAGATTGTTTGTAAGCCTATGAGTTTATCTTAGGCGTGATGAACCAGGGGTTGTTAATGTTTAATTGAGTCTTTAGCTTGAGCCTTCATGTTGAATTCTTAAATATTGTGTGAAACCATGTAGATCTGGGCCTCCATTGATGCACACCTTTTGGTTGAAGGAATATTTTGGCTATTCTAAAGCATTCTGTCTGTTAGTTTTCTAATTGTTGTAAAGGTTCTCAAAGATCTGGTGAAATCAACTTCATCTTGTTTAATTACCCACCAAAAAAATTCAAATAACCGTGAATCCTACCTGTAGTACCCCTATTTGTGTTGTGTATCCATAAATGAACAAATTCTACTGTCAAAATATACAGAAGCAAGCGAGTTTTAAGCGTCTTTAGTAACTTGAACCTTGTTCAGAAAATATCTCCATTCTTTAGAAGTGACAACTCATGAGAGTTAAATTGTGGTGCATTGATCATATTTTCTCAAGGTTCCCCTGAAAATTATGAAAAGAAGGATCTCTTCATGTCCTTCACAAACAAATGTTACAAAACGGGCCCTCTCACTCTGGTTGAAAGGCACAACCTAAAGTAGTGAGGATAGATCAAATCCTTTATATAGTGCTATCTATTTCTCCAATGCCCGAGTGACAAAGAGCCAGCTAAATCCCTTCCCTAGATAAAAATGACTTATGATTTGTCTATCTCTGAGTATCTTGTTAAATGTGTGATGTTGCTCGGCTTCCAAGGGAGAATCAATTTGGATACCAACACCATTTTGGTGTTGGTTCCAGGAATATTTAAAGGCATTCTTATATTTGGCCTTGTTAATGTTTCTTACATGATCTAAGTGTAAATATGTTGTTTAAATGTCATCTTGTGTTGATATTTGTAAGAATTGTGCAAAGTTACAAGTTCTATGTGTAATATTTCTAGTTTCCAGTGGTCATTGCACTAAATTTATATCATTAGTGATAAATTTTGGTAAATGAAGGTCAGATATGGTAAGATTTGCGGGATTAAGTGTTGATAGATATTTGACAAGTCATTTATAGTGCATTTTCACAACTAAGGTGAAAATCCTTAGTGGCAACTCTGTGTTGATTTAAATTTTGATAAATACCAATGCCTTACCCTGTATTAAGTGAAATCTGCTACTAATCTTTGCAAAGCTAGAAGGAAGAAGATATTTCTTCACTAAAGACCCTACCGGAAAGTTGTTTCCATAACTAGGAAAGACAAATTCAAAAGGAAAAAGAGTCTGGAAAGTTGTTGGAGATCAGGAATCAAGAAAATAGATATCAGTTTTGAAATGTGATCAACCTATGGTTGAGGATTACCATTCTTCTTCAAGTGATTCTAATTCAGTTAATATTCATATAGATCTAAATTCTCCAATTGAATAGGGGTCTTCAATTTGTGTCGATAAGTGTTCTTCTCGATTTGTCACTATGTTTTCCAAATTTTATAGCGTTTTCCACAAAAAGAGTCTTTAGAGGACATTGATTTTGAAAATTATACTTCTCTGTCCAAAGACCCCTTATCCCTCACCATTTTGTATCTCCTGTAAGATCACTTTCTCAAAATAATATGGCCCAGCCCCCACCCAGACCTCCTTTTTTGTGAATACTTTTGGTCCTATAAATTTTAGAGGTATGGCTGGATATCCAAATATAGTGCCACAAGATGTTAGAAATAGATTACCTAAATTTCAAGGGAATAATGCTTTCATTGGCGATCAACATTTAAAACTTTTTGTCAATATGATGGATGACTTTGAGATTGAATTTGAGGATGTGTATATAAAATTGTTTATTCATACTCTTGAGGAGGATGCATGTAACTGGTATAATTATTTACCAGACAACTTAATAGACTCATGGACATAAATGAAGAATGCTTTTAGATTGCAATATGGGGATAAGACAGATCCCGGAGTTTCTTTTATCTGAATTTGAAAATATTAAGAATAATCCTAATGAATCTATCCATGAATTCAATACTCGGTTCAATAAGACCTTGAATAGGCTACCTGTAATCCTAAGGCCAAGCAATGTTTCCTGTCTCATAAAATATTCTAATGCTTTTGACAAAAAGGCATCTATTTTTAAGGGACAAAAACCCAAGAACTTTGAGGAAAGCCTTCACCATGGCTTTACAAATTTAAAACAATATCAAAGTAGTTTTTAAGCCTCCTAAGAGGGAAGGTATCAAGCTGATCACTCCAGAGAAGCCTTATTCAAGTAAGTTTGTGGATCTAGAAGAGGTTGTAAAAACATTCGCTGGAGCTGTTAAGGAAATATTCTATAAACTGGTGAGAGAAGAGAAGGGGATTGGACAAGGTTCCCAAGGTCAGCACAATCCACAAGGTTAAGAAAGATTTTTAAGTCATCCCAGAGGTGATCATAGATCAGATGATAGGGGTAAAGGGCCCATGGGATCAGGAAATAGATAGCCCCAACCCCGGGAAAATAGATTGGTTCCTGATCCTTTAGCTACCAGAGTTACTACTATGGAAGAGGTCCATGATATGGAGTGGTGTGATATATTTTTCTTGCCCCATTCCCCATGTGATGAAGAAAAATAAGTTGAGGAAGTTGATGATGATGCATGCATGATGGATTTCTCTGCAAGTTCACAGTAGGGAGAAACCTCAACTGAACTAATAAGTGCCAGAACTGCTGCTAATTTTGGGATTGCATTCATGAGGTATTACCTCTTCCTCTCACTCATACTTTTGAAATTGATATAGTACAAGCTATTGAGTTTCCTAATAATGATTTTGAGTACTTAAGGGCATTAATAATTAAAAGTTATGGTGGAGGAATTCCTTCCAAAGAGGATAGATAATTGTTAATGAATGTAGTAGTTACCCAAGAAAAAGAATATAATACAAGAATTAAAGTTGTCAAAGGGGCAAGGCCTCAGGCCAAACCAAAATTCCATAGTGCTTACCAATATCCCTAAGGAAACTCGTAAAAAGATGCATCTAGCAAAGGCCTTGTTTCCCCAAATAAAAATTGTGTTCCTCCCCATGCGAGGATTTGTGAAAAATCCGTGCCATCAAATGAATTTGTAAACCTTCCTCCTAATATTGCCTTACCCAAATATGTTCCTTGTGACATAGCCCAAATCTTGAGTCAGATCAAGATTATTATTCCTATTGTTGAATTTCTTAGAATCCCTTAGCATAAGAAGAGGGCGTTTGAGTTTGGAGCTTAAAGAAGAAAAGGTCACCCAAGGTAAAAATGTAAACAATGTAGAGGTTCCTCCTACCATTGTAGAATTAGAAAAACCACAAGCATTAGAGGAATTGGGTGAACCACCTGAGGTTTATTTGGGAACTTCTCTGGTTGAGTCTCAGCTGAATGTGGATCCATTTTTACTACTTTGATTATTAAGGATAGGTTGTTACATAACTGCATGTTTGATTCAAGAGCCTCATGTAATGTAATGCCTCTTGAGGTCATGAATGAGTTAAATATCAAAGTAATAATAGCTTATGGGAAATGTACTTCCATGGATTCAAGAGAGGTGCCGGTAGTTGGATGTGTCAAGGGTTTAGTAGTGCAATTGGAAGCGTATCTAGGAAAGTACTTAACCTTGAATGTGGTCATTGTGGATTGTCCTGCTAAATGGGGGATGTTATTATCTAGAAAGTGGGAAGCTAGTGTGGGTGGAAGTGTGTAAATGGACATGTCTTATGCAACCATACCAATTAAGGAAGCCTTGTGAAGTTATATGGTGAAAATAAAATGTTATATCTCAATGAGGACCCCAATAATGCTTCTTATGAAGTATTGCATATAGACATTGATGTTGATAACTCTGTGAGCCATGTCATTTTCAAGGAGTATGAAATTGATCAATGCAGATATCCTGAGTAGGTTGATTTTCCTGGGACTTTGATGTTTGATGCAGCCTTGAGAGATGTTGAAAAACATGACCTAGGCACAAAGGATAAGCCTAAAAAAATGTGGTCAGATAACAACTTGGATGGAAAAGAGAAACAATCATATGACCAGTTATTAAAGATGTATCAAAACTTCTTAGCATGGTCATATCTAGAATTGAAGGCACTTGAAAATTTTCCTTGATTTTTTCTCTAAATCAAGACACGCACCATTGTACAGTGTATAATCTTTTGTTTTTTCTTTGTTTTCGTGTTTTTCTATTTCAGTTTTTCTTGGTCCCTGGTGACCAGTTTTTGTTTGTTTCTCAGTTCGTCTTGGGGGATTTGGTTATTATATTTCTACTCTACAATCTTGTTTTTAACTTCATTTCCCAATGGATTTTTAGCACATGGTCTATTCTATTGTTCTTATGGAACTTGCAAGGAGTGCCCATCCCCAAGTTGGAGCTGATGTTGGTGCTCAATTTAGTCTCACCCTGTTTGTTCAAAAATTTCTTAGTTTGCATGGTTTGAATTTTTCTATCTCCCTCTATTGATGCGTGAAATATTTCTTCTTCATTTGGTTACCATAGTCAATCCTTTCCTTTGGTCGAGGATCACATTGAGTCAATATATTGTTTACCATTTCTCTATCCATGAGAATGCATTTGTAATTTGGGCATGAATTCAAGGTTTCCCCTTCTATTTTTCCATAGTGATGTTTTCCTATCTATTTTTGTCCCAACATCCGTGGAAACATGGTCCTTTCTCGATTGGAAGTGGCTGATAGGTCTTTTGTTAAAACTTGTCACTTGTCACATTTGTAAAATATAGCAAATTGCCCCCCATTTGGCCCGATAGTATCTAATTAGTTATTCAACAAATATGAAGCAATAGAGTAAAATTCTTACTTTGACCCGAAGATGGACACATGGTAGTTTTTCAAGATAAAAGAGGGGAGGTAGGTCGCTAGAGAATTTTTCAGTTTTTGCCTTTTTATACGAGGGAGCAAAGTTATGAAATAATCTGCAACTCTGCTGGGGCCCACATCAAAAGTTATAAACAAACGTTGGGGCATTTTGAGACTCTCAATCCTGTTTTAACTCAAGTCTTTTCCATGTGGAGGGCCTGAGCTCATTTGAAAATTTGCCTCTCGATTTTACCTTTGGAGTTACACCAAGGAGACACGTGGAGGTTTCCGATGGATTTTCCCATACTTAGAATTTTCAATGGCCGAGAAAACTTTCTCAGACCCTAGGAACATGGCACCTTTCGCTGGTCCTTAAAATCTTTCAACAAATTTTTTGTGCTGAGAAATGTGGTGAGATCACGCTTGTTTAGGGTCTCCACTTTTGGGCACCATATCAAAAGTGCATCAATGAGACACGTGGAGGCTTCCGCTAGCTCCTTTTATACTGGGAAGTTTTTTAAGGCCAAGGTAACTTTCTTAGGGCCCGGGGCACGTGGAGAACTGTGCTTGTTTAGGAACCTACCTCTAAACTTCAATTTTATAGTTACGCCAAGGAAACATGTGGAGGTTTCTGCTAGCTCCTCTCTATACTCGGCTGACTCAGACTCATAGCACAGATATATGATATAATCCATGTGAAGGCACTCATTTCTAAGAGGCAAAAATGCAAGTATCCATATAGGGAACTCATTTCTCAAGGTGTATTCTCGAGGGTGAAAAGGATTGCTTGTCATATCCAGCCATATGGAGCCACCTAAAAATGATCAAAAAGAGGATTTCTGACATGACAGAATGAAAGAATGATTAAGAATAATGTCAAAAATTATGATATGGCATCCCAGTCACAATTGAGGGTCTAAGAAATGTGATCAGTTCATGATTTATCCACCTGATAGCTTTGGGTGTAAATTTGTTAAACATCACTTTCTAGGAAAAACTTGTAACAAGCAAAGGATTCCTCAAATATTCTTCTTTTGGGGGAAAATTTGGGATGAGTGAGTGAATGAATTGTATAAATGAAATGAGAATACTCTTACAAAATTTCGGGTGTTAATTTTTACGAGAAAATTTGAGAAAACCCATCTTCCTGAGAGACCATCTGAGAAACTTGTTAATTTATTGTGTTTTAGATTTTAATCACGTTAAGATGGTTGCAAGTGTACAACCATTAAAAAGCTCTAAGATTGTTCAATAAACTTTCCCCTGCTGATGAATCTAATAAATCTCGAATTAATCTATGTGTTGATCTTGGGAAAAATTGTGTTTGCTTTTATTTCAGAATGTCTTTCAAATATTTTTTCTTGTTCCTGTTGCAATATTATATTAAAATCTCTCTGAATCACACAAGATCTCATCCATGTGTTAGTATTTTTGCATTTACAATTTCATTATGAGAAGATCTTTCATCTGGTAATGAAATAAACAATTTAAAATTATTTTACTTCCACTATGTTGATAAAGATTGTTTGTAAGCCTATGAGTGTATCTTAGGCATGATGAACCAGGGTTGTTAATGTTTAATTGAGTCTTTAGCTTAAGCCTTCATGTTGAATTATTAAAGATTGTGTGAAACCGTGTAGATCTGGGCCTCCATTGATGCACACCTTCTGGTTGAAGGAATATTTTGGCTATTTTGAAGCATTTTGTTTGTTAGTTTTCCAATTGTTGTAAAGGTTCTCAAAGATCTGGTGAAATCAACTTCATCTTGCTTAATTCCCCACCAAAATAATTCAAATAACCATGAATCCTACCTAAAGTACCCCTTTTTGTGTTGTGTATCAAAAATGAACAAATTCTACTGCCAAAATATACAAAAGCAAGCGGGTTTAAGTGTCTTTAGTAACTGAACCTTATTCAGAAAATATCTTCATTCTTTAGAAGTGACAACTTGTGAGAGTTAAATTGTGGTGTATTGATCATATTTTCTCAAGATTCCCCTGAAAAATTATGCGAAGAAGGATATCTTCATGTCATTCACCAACAGAGTTTACAAAATGGGTCCTCTCACCTTGGTTGAAAGGCACAACCTAAATTAGTGAGGATAGATCAAATATTTTATATGGTGTTATCCATTTCTCCAACACTCGAGTGAAAAAGAGCCAGCTGAATCCATTCCCTAGCTACAAAATGACTTATGATTTGTCTGAATTTGAGTATCTTGTTAAATGTGTGATCTGGTTTCTAAGAGAGAATCAATTTGGATACCAACACCACGCTCATTTGGGTAACACTTGGTATTTATATAGAGATCCTTTTATAGGAATCCAAACAAACTAAGGCTATATTCCACCTTAAGAAAAACATCATCAAAACATTCATCAAACACTTCTCTTCAATATTTACTATCTTGAAGTTGTACCTATGACTGTTTTTGTTCTTCACAAACCCTTATCACACTGCCCTATTTGTTTCTGTCATTCATTCTGAGTCCTAATTTTTTCCCAACCTCATTCGCAACTAAGAATGTGTTTTGATTATTCACCCCATATATTTCCCGGATCTAGGTGCAAATGTGTCTCGGTTTGTAACCTTCCGGATCTAGAGTCCAATCATTTTCCATTCTATTCCACATCCCTATTTTGTCCCCCAAAATCAATCACAACTATGATTTACTTGCGATTTTTTAGGTAAAATCATTTTTTCTCATTTTATTTCATTATAGTCATCCTGGTCATCTACATCTTTTCTACCCCTTGCGTGCTTCAACCACTTACACACTATGGTCTACCCCTTGTTCTCTCTAGTATCTTGCACACTCTTTTATTCTCCTTATATGTTTCGGTCCCTTACGTATTCTAATATATCATTTTCTCCACATCCTCAATTCATTTTGGTTGATGGTTTGACCACCCTACAACTTCCTTACATCCATTCAAGTAACCTTCCTATAACTTTGTCTACAATCTTCACCCTTATATTTTTTTGCCACAAGGCTCTCACCACCCTAACTATAAATGTTATTTACACGGTTCCTAGATCAGCATGGTTTTAGTCATTCCCATGACTAAGCCCCTATACCTCCACCCTCAACTCACCCCGCTCTATCTACTGCGACTAGTTTCTTCACCATCCCTTCACCTCTCTGTCATCTCCTCTAGGTCTAAACTATAACAAACCCCTCCTATCATCCATCCCACCTCTTTCCCTGTGCCCCACTACCACCGGCATGTCTCTGTCCTCTTTACCTCTACCCTACCTTCCACACATGGACACACCCACAACCAAGCCTCATGTCACTCACCTCGGACCTAACCCACCACTATCTCACTCCTATCCACCACACCCATGACTGGACCCCATGCTTCCCGACCCCTTTACTCATTCCCTCGGTCATACTCATGACCCATAACCGACCCTATCGCAAGATCGCCTAACTTAACCCATATCCTCACATGTCATGCCTAACTCACCCTACCCTCTCACCCCTCCCACCCTACCCCTACCATTCCCTAACCTCTCCCTCACCCGGTTACACCCATAAAAATACATGGCCATGCCTTTCCCTGTAACCTCCACCCATCACTCACACCACCTCCCTTTTTCTCTCATGATTTTACTCACGGCTAGGGTTTCTCCTCACTGCTCACAAAGAAACCATCTACACCACCCACTACCCTCGATCCATGACCATGACCGGGCCCCACTTTTTCGGTCACACCTATGATTTTTACCACTCAATTATTCACCACCACACCCTCACACAACCTCAAAAAAATAGAGTGATTCAGTCACACCCATGACTAGACCCTTCCCATACGAGTCATGCGTATGACAGAAACTTACCCCCAACTCTTCATCATGTGTTCTCTCCCACCTAGTTTCCTAGTCATTGCACATGGTGTATATTCACCCCCATACTCACTCACACCCTAAATTGTTCCACCAATATCTGATCAACCGTACTACAAATCTTGAGTCCCATTACTTGGGGGAATCCTACCTACACCAACTTATGACACCATTTATAATGAACTATTTACCCCTTGGTAACACGTCATTCTTATCAACCACATTCAAAATTAGCCACACTTGAAAATTTTGATGACACCAATGACCCCCAACACCACTTGCATATATTCGAAATGCATGCCACCTTATTTAATATAACGACACTCTCCTCCTTCACACTTTTCCAATTTCCCTTTCTAGCCAATAAATTGATTACTTCTCCCACCTTCCAAAATATAGCATTTAAACTTTAATTCAATTAAATGAAACATTCTTATCTCACATCTCCATCCAAATTTCACCCAAAGAAACACTATTTAACCTTCACATGCTTCAAAAATCCCATACTGAGTCCATCATTGACTTTGTTGTGTGTTGGCATGCTCTTTTTCATCACCTTTCATTTACCCTCACATAATCTGAGATAATTTACATCTTTTCCAAAAGTTGCATCCATCACATCTCCCACCACTTACAAATTCATCCACTACACACTTTTGATAAGGTTATGCACATGAGATAGTGCCTCAAGGATGTACATCTCGGTCATCCTCATTCCTTGCCACGAG
Source organism: Taxus wallichiana var. yunnanensis (assembly GCA_018340775.1). NCBI lineage: Eukaryota > Viridiplantae > Streptophyta > Pinopsida > Cupressales > Taxaceae > Taxus > Taxus wallichiana. The sequence continues at coordinate 441,191,871 of CM031235.1, read as the reverse complement.
TTTTGGTTTCTCCTCCACATACTAAAACCTCATACTCCCATGTTCACAATGTAATTTGCATGGATCCTCCTCACATCTTACTACCTTCTACACTCATATCTTTGCATTTGTCATGTTCTATTAGAGATCATTCCTTCATCCAATCCCCTCACAAATTCACTCCCTTGACAAATCCGCTCTCTTCTATTCTCCACGAGTTGTTTAATGCCAATCCCATCACTCTCCATCCTAAACAACCCACAAAATTGTGGCATTCCTCTCATGAAACGTGTTTAGACCATCATATTGAAGGTAATTCCATTTATTCATGTCTCCAACTTTGTAATAGAATTCAAGACCTTCTCGACAAAGGCGATATTGTAGTTGAGTTTCCACCTCCCTAAATTTCACCTACTAACAACAATCCAATAAATTCACACAAGACTATTCCCACTTCTTCTCCATGTGTCATGCCTTCCTCATCCAATTCCTCATTTCCCACTACTTCCCAAACATCATGTGCACCTTGTGTCTCTTCATCCACTTCACAACCCACATCATCACATGCTTCCACCTTGGAATCCAAATCATCATGTTTTCCTAGTATCTCATCATCTACTTTATATATTTCTAAATATACCTCATCATGTGTGTCCACTTTAGATGTGGCTTCATCCTCATTCTTTCTAGTTTCATCTAATATATCTAGTTTCCCATCATCTCTACCACCATATGATTATATCCTTCAAATTACATCCTTTACATATTCACTTACTTCAGTCATATACACTCCACTTATCACACAACCAATTACTCCACCTACATTGTGCTCTTCATCACATATGGTTCATACGTCACATCACCTATCTTCTGACTTCTTCTACATGCATTTCACTCCCTTCACCATCATTCATTTAGGAACCATTATTTATTCGACACCACCATTATATCCCATTTATTAAACTCATTCACACTCCTCTTACATCTATGCATGATCACTTGTATCCACTTATTATTACATCTCTTCCTCGCAAATTGCCATCAATTTCTCACATTATTTCACTTCTTCTAAAGCATTATTCCATATCCACCTTCTTTCCTTAATCACCACTCATTAAGGTATTGTTTTTATTACTAAATCCTTCTTCCCCATTTACACAATCTATCATGACAATAAAACTAGTTGTTTTCACCCATGTGCCTCACCAAACTCCTCCACATTCAATAATTCTTTCACATCATTTCAATTTTATCCCACATTCTCATTTTCTTGATATTCACACTTACATATCCCTTCCTATTACAAACCATCCTTATATCATCATACCCATTTATCAAAATCCCACACCTTTGAATCTTCCACTTCCTCCAGACATCACTATGTTCTCCACTCCCTGTCCACCCGACATCATCTCTCGCGCTTTACTTCATATCACTTTATCTCCTATCACAGATCTATTTTAATTTCCTCATCTACTTGACATTCTCACACATCCACCAAACTCAACACATTTCTTGTATATTTCATACCCACAATCATATCCTCCACACGCAACCATTATATGGATTCTATTTGACATTCTTGCTTCACTTATCATCAACATCATCCCTCTAATAAAATTATTTATCTCATATATCAATTTATTTTATACATCATGTCTCTCAATCACCTAGTCCCTACACATCTTGGGGGATTTCATTTGTCTTCACTACCACATTCTACATGCTCCTTACATTTTTCTTCTCTTCATCTAACTTGGATTCAAAAACATATGGATTCTCCACACATTTTTTCTATCACTATTGACATAAACGCAAACACACATTTCCACACAAGTAAAAATATTTAAAAATTTCAAAAATCAATTTCAAAAAATTGTAATAAACAGTGCTTGATCATGGATGTTATTCTGCATTTAATCCTTTCATTCATATTTCATTTCAATTCCTAGCTCACTACCACATACTTCACTTACATTTAATTCACATTCCATCTCTTGGTTTGTTTCACAACTTTTGGTGAAATCTTGATGATATTTTTGTCATGTTTTATGATTCAATAGTCTCTATAAGAGTTGTGTTGTCATGTGTTTTTGCAAAGGAAAAATTCAAATTGAAAACATGTTAAATTTACCCAATTATCAACAACATTGTCCAAAACCCCACTTGAGTCATCATCCGAGTCAGTCTTCCTTCTATTCCATAATATTCCCATCATTAAAAAAGCCTCATAATGTGATGAAAAACCTTCCCAAGTGTTTGAAATGTGTTCATGAAGTCATTTAGTCCATTAAGTGGAATGTTGTGAAAAGAGGAAATTTGTATTAATTCTAGAAATGCTATTCTCTAGCCTACTTGGGACAGGTGTGCATCCTCTAGAGCTGATCAAGAAGCATAAAGTCACACAGAGATGTAATTAATGATCTTGAAATGCAATGGAAAAAGTTTTAGGGAGATTTTGGAAAGTTTCAAAGGTTTTGGAATCAAAACAGTGAAAGTGAGTTTTGAAATCTTAAGGATTTTGCGGTGGAAAAATCACGAACTTCAAAAAGGATTCTAGGAGATCTAGGACGAGTCAAGAGAAAAACAAGATAAATTTGGAAAGATAAAAAAATCCTCTACATGATGGAGTTTTTACATTCTTGAAGACTCAAGTGATTCTTTGTGTAAACAAATCTTAAGAGAATCAACTTGTGGTCCCAAATGAAAAAAATAGAATTTTTTGGAGAAGGAGGTAGAATAAAGTCTTGAAAACCATCCCATTGATCTTAAAATGGTATTGGGAGTCAAATTGATATAATTGTTTTTCCAAAAATAGTTTTTAGAACTCCGAGAAAGTTGGTTTCATGATTTCAAGAGTTAGTCAAATTCACAGTTAGATGGTTGACGTATTTTGGTGTCTGGACTATCCAAATGCACCCCACCTCCCAATTGTATCCCTTGGACCCTCATGTGAACCTATTCCTTCTGAAAAAGTGTTAAATGATTATGAGAGAAAATTTGACTAAGTCTAGTCCTTTAACCCTTAGGCGCATTTTTCTGCCCCAACTATTCCAACTATCTGAAATAGTCAAGAAAGTTGGAACAAAAAAATATTCCCCACCGCTAGCCATTGTATAGATTCTTCATGTGACCTCAAATTTTGTCTCCCAAGTGTTATAACCTTTCTCTCATCCTCCATGCTCACCACTCATTTCTCACCACTTGTCAAGCCTAGGGAAGGGGGTGCATTTTTCTACCCCAACTATCCCAATCTGTCCTAGGGAAAATTGGGACAGTTGGGACAATAAAATTCACCGCCCCTATGCTTTCAAAGTCAAGTTTTAAAGAACACTGGATTCTTATTTTCTACACTCAATTGCTTAAGTGCATTGTGACTTCATTCGAGATAAATCGAATGATCACTTGAATCATGTGAGGCTACCGGGTCCATAATTTGTGTAGTCTTGTCAAGATATTAAGATGCATATTCATAGTTATCATTATCAAAGAATTAATTCCAAAGTATAAACATCAGATCCATGAGCTCAAATAGAAAAAACACATAATAAGAAAGAATAATAGATCGGATATCAATTACGATCATATTTACCACATAAGCATCATGTTTCAAAACATAAATTACAAGAACCTATCCACAATACTCCATTAATAATCTGGAAGGATTACATATCGAAGTTGAATACATAATAATAATCATCGAGAGAGTCATGCATGCTTTGCGATCTAAATCTCTCTAAAACAATGAAGTACAACTAGTATATATAGGGATGGGGAATTTCCTTTGACTTCCCATGCATCTAAAAATAGGTGACATGCCTCCAAAAATAACCATCACGCATGATTTCTTAATGTAATATGAGTAACAAGGTCGTAAGCCTATTAGATTTTATTAATATCAAATCAACCATTTACACAGTGCATGATGTAATATATATATATATATATATATATATATATATATATATATATATATATATATATATATGTATGTATTAGATAGACGGATTACAAACAAAATGGATGGTTATAATATAACCATATAACATTTAATGAATAAAATAACTAATTAAGGTAATATATTAAGTCCTTCGAGTATGCGACATAGCCAAATTGCTTCATAGACAACTTATCTGTAGAGAACGATATTCAACACGTGGAAGAATGAGAAACAAAGTGTTTTTTCTTGCTTCCCCATGATATTGGTCTAGATCTCATAAATAATACAAACCCTGAAGTGGATTTTCTATCATCAATGTTGCTGCATGATTTGACTCTAAATATCCTGACAAGAAGAGGTTTTCGTTCTTCTTGTATTCTAGACCAAGATCCACTGATCCTTTGAGATATCTTAAGATGTCCCTTGCTACTTTCCAATGAAAAACTTTAGGTTCTTGCATGAACCTAGATAGATAGCTCACTACAAATCTTATATCTAGTCTAGTGTAGGTAAGGTAAATGAGAATCCCAATCAACTACCGATAGAGAGTGGCATTTACCTCGGAGATGGATCGAACAATATAAGCTGCAATCTATTCTCCATATGTGTAGAAATTGTGTGTGCAATCCATCATCATGAGTTTATTAAGTGTTGTATTGGTATATTTTATCGAGAAACAAATATGTGATTCTCTTTATGCATACTTCCAATCTAAGACAATAGTGCATTAGCCCGAGATCGGTCATGTCGGAAGGATTGATTAAGATTTTTCTTCATTGCATCGATCATCCTCACCTTTGAATTGCGGTGATGACTAGATCTTTGACATAGACAAATACAATCAAGATTGGGATCGTGTGGATTTATAACAAATACATGTTGTAAACAATGCTCATAAATTTTGATGTACCATGCCAGGGTGCCTATTTGAGGCCATACATAGATTTCCTAAGTGTACATACCGTTTCTTGTTGACTAGGTATGACATATCCCTCGAGTTGATTCATGTAGACTTCTTCTTGTATATCTTCATTGGAAGACACTTGTTATGTCCATCGATGGACTTTCCAACCAAACCGTGCAGCTAGAGAAAATATCATCCCTGATCATTTTGATCTTAGTTATGGGAGAAAATGTCTCGTTGTAGTCAATGCCTTCTTTTTGTGCATACCCCTTTCTTTGCTACTAGTCGGATTTTTACTTTTCCACTTTCCCATCTGCTTTGTACCTTTTTTGAATATCCATCTACATCTAATGGGTTTCTTCCCTGGTGGAAGATCGACAAGCTATCAAGTGTTGTTTTTCATTATTGATTGATATTCAGAATCCATGGCATCTTTCCAATATTTTGACTATAGGGATTCCTGGACTGTAGAGGGCTCATCGATTCAATATCTCTATTCATTAAAGAAAAGTTAACTTCTCTTGCTTTTTGTGATTCCATGGGCTAGGGGTGGATGTATCCGGTGGAGCATCCATTCTTGCATCTTGTAATGTGCTAGTATACCACTTGGGCATACGATGAACTGTTCTTGTGGGTTGTGGTTCTATCAAATCATCACCATCATCACTTTCATCATCTATGGCAACATCAACTTAAATTTTTACTACTAGTGAAGAATGTACATTAGGTGAGTCTAGAGGAGGAGACTTGACTTCCTTCTTCTCAAAGAAATCAGTATTTCTACTGGTGTAGACTTTCCTGGTATTTGGATCCATCAATCTATACCCAATATTCTCTTCACCGTACCCAATGAATATGATTTTTTTGATTTCATATCCAATTTCTTTCTATTCTTCTTGGGTATGTGCATACTTTCTTTGCACCTGAATACTCTAAGGTGTGTAAGAGATGGTTTCTACTTTGACCATGCTTCATGTGGTGTTACTCTGGTAAAATCAATGTGGGCACTCTATTCAACAAATACACGAATGTCTTTGCTAGTCTAGAGTCATTGATCATGCATCACACCATTTCCATGATAGTATGATTTCTTCTCTCAACAACACCATTTTGTTGCGATGTGTGTGGAGGAGGCATTTTTGATGAATCCCATGAGCTTGTAGGTAGTCTTTGAACTCATCACTAGTGAATTCCCCCTTGATATGAGTGGAGAGTTCTAATGTGATGACCAATTTTGTTCTCAACAGCTACTTTGAACTTCTTGAAGGTTTCAAAAGATTCACTTTTCTTGTGAAGACAAAAAATCCACATTTTTATTTAAAAATCATCAAAAAAGCATGAAATATTGAAATCCATAATGACTCGGTTGCATTGGAATGCAAAGATTGGTATGAACCAGTCAAGATTTCCATGAGCTCAAAAATTACTCTTCTAGAATGAAGCTCTATGTTGTTTTCCTACTAGGTAGTGAGGACACTTGTATGTATCCTTCTAAAGAGATGGTAACCCATGTACCATATTGCACTGACAAAGTTTCTCAAGATACTTGAAACTAGCATGACCAAGTCTCTGATGCCACAACTGTGTAGAGGTTGAGTTCTTACCCACAAGTTCTTGATCATCTCTGTGGACAAAATCAAGCTAGAACATTTGTCCCACATTGGAATCTTTTGCAACTATTTTCGAGCCTCATGATTTATCTCAAATCAAACATGTTTTCTTACCGGAATGACTATCAAAGTCAATTTTTAAGTTGTGATCTAGGAGTTGACTAACTAAAAGCATATTTTTAGTCAACCCAAGGACATATAAGACATCTAATAGTCTACAATTGCATGAACCAAGGGGTAGAGAAATGTTTCCAATCCCCTGAACTATATAATAAGAATCATCACCCAACAAAACATGGTTTTTTGAAGGTTTTTCTCTCATTAAAGTAAACTAGTCTCTATGTCTGGTCATGTGTCAAGTGGCTTCTAAATCCACATACCATACATCACTAGATGATGTGGATGGTTCACTTGATTGAGAAGTGTACAAGTAGTCTTCATTATCTAACTGTTCTTGTTGCTTAGCAATATTTCCTTGTTGATAGGGTTTTCTTTTCCAGTTACCCTTTTTCTTCCCTTGATTGTAGTTAGAATTTCCCTTGTGAGATTGTTTTTGTGGAGGTCCAGAGTTTCTTGATGAACCTTTCTTGTAAGTATTATACTAACAATCTTTTAAGTCATGTCCTCTTTTATAAATTGGACATTTCTTCTTCTATTGATTGTTCCCTTGATGCTAATACTATTTTTGGGACTTTTTATAGGAATTAGGTTTTCCTTTACCTTTTCCTTTCCATTTTTGATGTGAAGAAAGTGCCTGCTCCTCTTCATCATCCTTATTATGCATGGCTTCCTCTTGTTGTAGTAGGTTTACCAATTTTTCAAAACTAACTATCGTATCTGACAAGTTTAGTGTTGTTACAAAAATGTGGTAAGAAGAAGGGAGAGCTCTCAAAACAATGGGAATGAGAGCTTCATCTGTGACCACTTCTCCTAGGGCTAGAAATGAATCCCTCAACTCTACAACTCCTCCTAAGAAAGCTTCAATTTTTTTCATTTTCTTGAACTTCAAAGCATGTGTAATGAATATACAAATTCAGAATGACATTCTTGTTTTGGGCCACATATATTGTGCTCAACTTATCCCATGCTTTTTAGTTGTTTTGGCATCTCAAATGTGGGGTTGAACATCATCGAACACTCAAAGAAGATGATGATTTTTTCTTTTGATCTACTTTATAATACTATCATTGTTGTGTTGTATCGTAGTTGATCTAGTCAGAGTACCGATCCACAACAAGCCAAATCTCTTTAAACTCAAGTTGTGTCTTTATTTTTGTCTTCCATGCAGCATATTTGTTTCTCTCGATTAGTTGTGAATCTAGAAGAAAACATTTGGGGGAATTGGTGCCCATTTTGTAGAAATCACTAATAGGGCTAGGCTTTTATAACTCCAGGTATAAGGTCTCCCAATCTATATACCGTCAGTCTGATATACCGAACCTTTCTATATATGCAACCTTCCGATATACCCAATGGTACATGGAAGAAGCTCACCCTTTCTATATACCTATCGGTATGTGAAAGAGGCGTTAACGTATGTGAAATAATTCGATACGTGGTACCAAGATAATACTGAAGGGGGACTATGTGATTATTGACATCGGCTCAAAGAAATATCCTCATACGCACATGTAAATTTTCTATATACTTGGATAATTTCTTAGTTTGGATTTATGTCATGAAATCATTCACAGATGGATGGGATGGCTCATAGTGTGTACACTGTGTCCTTATTACTCCCCATTAATTTAAAGGGTTGATGCCTAGATGATGTTGTTGCAGTTATATTAGGTATTAAGTGTAGTATTAGTTGTGATGACTTTACTGTAAGCGCTTCCTAGAGGCACTGTATATACCGAACGTTGTGAATGAGATCTAGGATCTCGTGAGTGTTTTTGAACCAAATTTTATTGTTTTTGAGTACAATATTCTACCAGTTTCTGAGCAGTTACAAAGTTTTTAGTTGACTATGGAAACCTGCAAATTAGTACAATATATTGAAGTATACAAATTACATTAAAAAATTTGGAAAAATTGAATGATAGGTAATTTTTTTGTTTTTCGGGCCTTGGTGGCCTCTAGAGCCCAAATGACCCTCTATGCCAAAAATTGCAAAAATAGCTGAAAATGCAATTTTTGGGTATACCTCCTTTAGCAAAAGTTGCTTAAAATGAAAAAATAAGAGGTCTAGGAGAAATTATTGTTTTCCCTAAAATAGAGTTTTTCTCACTAAAATTTTTATTTGTGGCTTTAGTTATCACTAGGTAGTTTCGAGGAGGTTTTCTTGCTAAATGTGCTGCCAAAGTTAGCGGTTTCACCAGTTTTGCCTCCAAAGTCAAATTGGTTTTAAAATGAGTTGGGGGTGGAGGTCAAGCCCCAAACCTCCCTTCCCTAAGTCATTTTCAACTACCAACTAAGCCGCAAATGTGATTTGCATATATTTTAAAGGAAATTCAATTTAAATGAATGCAAAAAATGCTAACCTTTTAAGGAATGCGACGTGGCAGGGAAACCCACATGGGTTTTTGAATGGATTGGAGTTGTGGGGCCATGATGGAGGTCTATGTGGATTAGGTTTTCCATGTGAAGAAAGGATTTGAAGCTTATCTCCTCACCTCTTGCTTCGAATGCTATTTTCCACCATTTTGTAATCAACGTTGCCACTGATTTTTTTGTAGGTGAGTTGATTGGAGACCTCGGCTTTTGAAGTGTGCGGGTTGTAGGTTATGTTTGAAGGATATCAATGCTCATGGATCAGCATTGAGTGTTTCTCATGGATTGATGTTGAGTGGAGGAAGGTATTATGCCAATGCAAATAGAGCTTGGATTTTGAAAAACACATCCGCCGCTTATTGTTTAGCCTCCATTTATGCTTGCAAGGTCTTTGACGCAACACAATAAGTCTCCTTTGTCATTTTGAAAGGTCCAAATGGAGGGTGTGGTTACACACCAAATTGTAAGCTATATCTTAAAAATGGACAGGAGGTAGAGGGCAGACCAATCCAACAAATCCAACCACTTTCCCATATGCACGCGGGTCTTCATAGCTTAGACTCGAAACCTATTCTACACAAATCGCTTGCATCTTGGTGGGGGGTGTGTAGACCACTAATGTACTCAGATTGGTGAATGTATCAATAGGATATCTATGGACATGGTGTAGGCTCAAGAAACAGACCCCAAATTTAATTATACGAGATAATATTATCTCAGAACTAAACAATTTAAAGACAAAACCCCTAATGGTGATTTTTTTAAATTTGTGTATGTGTGTTACCTCTAGAAACAAATTTTTCTCGGTATATAGAGAACTAAGGAAAAACAAATTTGATTTCCATTTACCGGAGAACGCATACAGGATGTTGTGAAAATGCATAGAGTTTTAGGAAGCTTGGGAGGCAAAGAATGGCTCTCTCGATGAGGTAATTTTCTTCTCCAAAACTTTTCCTTCCTCTGTAACCCTTCTCCAAACATTCTAGGAGCTTCAATTAGCTTTGGTACCAAATTTAATATGAGCTACATGGGCGGAAGCCTGATAGATTTTATTAATATCAAATCAACCATTTACACAGGTGCAGGCTGCAATATGTATGTATTGGACACTGGTTATAAACAAAATAGAGAGGTTACATAGGTACAACCGTGAACAAATATAGGCAATAGTATTGTTAAAACAATACAACTCTTGAATGATATAATAAAACAAAATAGATGGTTATAATATAACCATATAACATTTAATGAATAAAATAACTAACTATGCAATACAAAATTAATTAAGGTAATATATTTACCCTAACACCTAACAATCCTAATAATGGACTAATCCTATAGATATACTTTTCCTTATTCCTACTATTAGCCTTCATGCATAGTTTGAACTGTAAGTTCATTCCTCAAAAATAGATTCTTCTTAACCATAAACCTCTCTTTGCATGTCACACACTCCATTTCTATATTTATCCAAACACTCAGAAAAATAGCTAAGTCCTATAACTTTCTGTAGTGATTTTCATGCGCAACCTTGTTTCTTCTTCTACACGCCAACTTTTTTATCTAACGTGCTCATCTTCTTCACTCATCTATGTGTTTCCTTTGTTACTCTTTCGTGTGTGTGCATATCTCGTATGGTCCAACACTTCGTAATTTTTTGGCATCCAACATTACCACATACTAAGTATGTTGTCTTTCCTTAGGAACACTTTGATCTGCTACACAAAGAAAGGTAGAAAACTCTTAAATAACCAAATAATAAATAATATATGTGTTTATATTGTGTAAAATAATGAAAGAATCGTAATTTTATTGAGAAAAAGGAGGGGAATTATTGATTCACTAATCCTTACAATGCCTTCTATCTCTCTAACTCTCTTTGCTTTACTTATAAGGTGCATCACCAATAATTTGGGAACCTCTGTAGGAATCAAGTCTTCACCCCTTACTTTCAGCTTTTCAACCATAGTCTCTAGCTATTTCCTTGCATCACTCAAAGCACATCCATCCTTTCTTGACCTATGGGTAGAGTTCCTTCAATTTATTCTTAATCGAGGGCCTCAATCCATCAATTTCCTCCGTATTTTTCTCAACTTTGACCAAAAATTTTCATGTTCCGCCCTATTTCCTTTGTTCTTGTCCTAGAATTCCTTCGATCTACTTCATCCTTATCCACAAGAAATATAACCACATGGTCCCTATCTTTGCAATTATCATTAACTACCTTTATTACCTTTCACCATATTGAGTAATGATGATCTAAAAATCTTAAGAAAACTTCCACACACACACTCATTATTTTTCTTATATATAGATTTTTATTAAAATTTCAACATTAGGATTTTTTTGTATTTTTAATTAATAAATAAAAATTGTGAGCACTCTATAAAATCGGAGAATCAATAGGAAAAATTTCATAGAGTTTTGACACTAATGTGATAACGGATTTTGACATTATAGGCTTATGTCTCGGGTCCAATTTAAAAGGGAACAATCTATTAAAATCATGTAAATAAAAACTTCAATTTTTAGATGAAATAAACCTTCTCATTGTGATTTCCTATATTATTTAGGTCAAGTCTCCTTTGACACATTTCCTTGATTCTCACTCTAGATCTCTCTATAATCCTTTAATGTTTTTTTAGCATAGTCACTACTCTATCCCTGTAAAAATACAACCGATCCAATTTTATACCACTTTAACACCATGAGCCCACATGGTTATGCACTTATCCTTTTACACGACCCACCTAAGTTTGATCCCCTCTAGCACATTCATTTTACTATGTAGGGACTTAATCCCACATTCAACACATAAATTAATAGGGAGGCATTTAAATAGGGTAGTGTGGCATTAGATAAGTGGATTGTTAGCCATTTTGGATGCCATCGGTCATGTAGTGGTTGGTAGGTCTAAGTTGGGTGTTTTACATTGTAGGGTAATATGACTCTGTATTGAGGTAAGGAGGAGTTGGCTTACTAAGGAGTTAGCACAATGCATTGGAGAGATAAGGTGAGTTAGTTGGCAGGGGAGATATGTATGTAATATGTGGTATTTGAATGGGATGCATAGGATATAAAAGGGGTGTGGCTTGGTGGACAAGTTGACTTGGTCGGCCGAGTTGGGCTATCCACCGAGCCCATATTTACAATGCAATGTCATTATCCCACTTTGTAGACACCAAATTTGTGTCTTACGACCCCTTGTGACCCGCATCTCATTTCGCAACCTAACCTCATCACCTAAACCTTACACAATTATTTATTAATTACCTTATAATTGATAAATCCACATCACCTTACACCGCCACCTCATTTTGCCACCTCATCATGACCTAGTCCTAACCCTAAACTAACCTAATTAAGACCTATAACTTGGTCCACACCTACACCCATGACTAATGACCCCTTTCTCGCACCCAAACTGACCTTCTAGTCACTTGACCAAGCCGCAACTAATCTCGGAGAAAAGCGGGAAAGTGGGCTATTTTACTAAAAATAGCCTGCTTTTTCCTTACCGATACTGGTTCCTACTCGACCGCCGTCGGTTACGTAACTACCATCGGTTCCCTGTAAATGGGCTCCCCAAACCAAAACAGAGAAAAAGGATTTTTGGATCGAGAGAGAGCATCAGGAGCGATCAAGAGAATCCGGATCTTTACTTGGCTGAGTAGAGACAAGTGAAGAGACAAGAAGAGTTTGCAGCAAAGGAGATCAAGCCCAAGACTGCAACTGGATACCAGAGCCCTGTGATACTCAGCTGATCATCGGGAGGGAGATATCTCATCTTCTGTGTGTCAGGCCATCCTACCTCAGTTCTGCCTTTGTCATCAGAGTTCTTGGACCTGCATCTTCGTCAATAACCAGTAAGTTACATCTTGCATGTCCTTTTAATAATACTTCTTAGACTTTTGAATCACAGTCCTCACAAATCCATTCCTAGATCCACTACCCGGCAACATATTGCATCTAACTATCCTTCATTTACTTCTCATCACCTCATTACCTAATATCACCCATATACTAGCCTTACAAACAACACAGCTACCCTACAACAACAACCACCCCACAACACAACTAACCCACAGATCCTAGACCCTACCGATATCGGTTATCAGTAACCGGCATCGGTTATTGTGGTTCAAAACCAGAAATCAGCCTTTCCCCTACCTGTTTCAACAAAGCAACTTAATTGATATTTTACAGTCTTTGGTGTTAATTCATATTAGCAGGGAAACTGACCACCTTCGAAAGGAAGTTTTATATTTCCTAGGCCCAAGGCAGTTTCCTCATTTATTGTCTAATCAAAATCTTGTGGTCTTGTGTTCTTATTTGCAGGTAGTCCTTCCAAGACAAAAAGGAGTTCTTCGCAGTTAGCCTGATCTTTCTCTACGGTACGCGCACACCATCTCGACATTCAACAGGTATTCCTCCTAGCCCTAACCCTTATCTATTTCTAAAAGGAATGAAAGGATAGAAGCAACTCTATTCCCAGAAGCCGAAACATTCCGAGTGAAACATTTTGGCACGCCCGGTGGGACCATTTTGGGTTTCTTTATTTCTTGCTTGCTTTCATATAGGGAGCATACTTGTTGTTTTACTCTTCTAAAGATATTCATAAGGTTTTGTATAATTTCAGTAAAAGAACTTGCTTTGCTTTTACATCTTGCATTAGTGAAAGTCATCTCTTTTGCTTCATCGAACATAATTTTTGATTTGGGTTTAAAACACATGCATTGCATTCCTGCTTGCTATTTTCAATTCTAGTGAACGTAGATTAAGTAACAGGTCGTACACGTGGGGGTGATATCCACGGTATTGACAAGAAATTAATCTTACTTTCACTACACAACACATACCGAATCACTTCACAATTAACTCAACAGCTCAAACATCCCCCCTTTTCCGCGGTATTCCTCCGCCCGATTGAGGTAACCTTATGAGCCAAAACAAACTGGACATTTCCCCTAAGTCTTTTGTTTAGGATTGACATCATTCCACGTCTAAAGGCATAAGCCCACAATAATTAAAATTGACCCTAGGGTTAGTCTCTGGATTTGCGTGTGCATCTTGTTTGTTTTTCAGTTCTGTTTTCTCTGTTATACACTGTCTTCTGTGATTACCTTAGAACAATTTGATAAATATACTGAGAAAATCAGTAGCTTCTTATATTTTCTTATACCAGTCTTATTACACCGACATCGGTTACCTGACCGACGTCAGCTATAGTATAACCGACATCGGTTATCAGACCGATATCGGTTACTGTCTTTTCCAGTTCCTGACAAACCAACAACCTACCAATTTTACGATCGAGTTTGTTTACTTTCGTGATTGAAACCCCGATGTGAACTCCTGTCCATGGTTGTTATCACTGAAAGCAAGCCGCCACCATGGTTTCACATGCTTGCTCTGTTTCTTTTCTGAATCACCCCCTTGACATTGCGTGGGGAATCCTACGGATACTAGCAAGGTTCCTAAAATTCCTATGGGAGATAAGGACTTTACCAAGTTTCTGGATGCTAATCCTAGTGCTGTACAATAATAGTTGTCTCATGCCCCTGACCGTACACCCGATAGTCAGCTCCTTGTTGGTATGCCTATTAGTATAGCTGCTCATTTACCTCCCACTCCGCTTGATGACTTTGCCTTGCTTCTCGCATCTTTAGCCCCGTCTCCCAATCCGATGGCTTCGAGGTTCATACGACACGAGATAAGTTTTCCTTTGGTTAATCTTGGACCCCACATATCACATACCATCGATTGCCCCTACCTCATCCCTCTTGCATGGACCGCTCCGTTCATGACTTGCTCTCTGCCACCTATCCACACGAGCTTTCCTTCTCAAGCTCCGCCTACCTTTTCATTCCCATACACGTATCCAAGTGACCTCAACATCCTATATGGGACATCCCTATTCGGTTGCCTCAACATATTCATCCTCCATACCTTATCAACACTTAACCCCACCATTGTCAAGCGGAGGCCCTTGACCCAATTTGCCTCCATTTACCACAACCGCACCCTCATCTCATCCAACCATGATTTCATCAAACAAATGATGGAAAAATGCATAAACGGAGGCTTGTTTCAGGAATTCATAGCGCCTTGACATACGAGCAAGTTTTTCAGAGCCTATTCACCCTTTCTGTCCCCTTCATTCATATCCTCCTCAATGGGAGTTGCCGAAATTTACTTGTTTTAATAGTAAAGAGGATCCTCAACAACACTTGTGATCATTTAGACATGCTTGTTATTTGATTGCTCATGATGATGCCTTGTTACTCCGCACCTTTCCCATGTCCTTATCAGGACCCACCTTGGAGTGGTACAGTGCTTTAACCTAGCACTCAATCTTCTCTTTTAACCAACTAGCCCAATCTTTCTTGGATCATTTCTCCATTAACATTGCCAAGAAAGTATCTATCACCGACCTTTATGCCATCCGACAATTCGAAGATGAATCTATCACAGATTTCGTTGGACGATGGCGTGGCCTTATCAACCAACTTACATATGCCTTCCCTCAGGCTGAACTTATCGAACTTTTTACACAGGCCTGCGCTAAGCACATCTCTCCTACCCTCCAAATTCAAACTTTTTGTACATTTGATGAGGCCTTTACCATGGCTCAGAAATTAGAAATTCGAGCCTTAGAAGAAGAGAAATTGCGGTTGCGCAACAAAAACCCCAATTTCCGAACTCCAAATTCTACCAATAAGCCAAACACCACCCCTCCTCACGCATCCACTTCTTTGAAATCAAAAGGAGCTGTCCACGCGGTGATGGTCAAATCTCAAACACTGTCTAATACCCCACCAAAACCACCTATAAGTACAAAGCCGAGCCCATCAATTACAATCCTTGGGAGAAACTTATGGTGTCATCTTGGAAAAATTGCTCAAAGCCAGAGCTATCACCTTGCCTCCTGTTAAACCCCACTCCGGGTTTGATTCCACCCGTGCTATACCTTCCTGGTACAAAGAAAATTACTTCTGTAACTTTCACCGCGTAAAAGGACATAGTCATAAAAACTGCAAGATGTTGAAAAACATAGTGTAGGAAATGGTTGACGCAGGTGATATAACCCTTGCAAACCCTAATGCCCCTGCCAACCGAAATCTGAAAATATTCAACAAACCATTCCCAAATCACTCTTCTAACAGTAACATAAACCAGGATATCTTAGCCGAGGAAAGTGTTCATGAGATCCATGCAGTCTTCGACTCCCAGCCAAAAGCCTCTATCGAGAAAATTTTGAATCAAGCCTCTTCACTAACGCAGGGGCCCGAACCTCCTTCACCACCATCAAACCAAGGCGAAATCATTCCTTTACCCATAAAGGAGTTAACTGCCCAAACTTTTCTTCTCATCGATGAGTCTTCTTACACCACATCCCTACAAGACTGCGAACGGATGTTATCTAACTTATCTATTTCCCAAACGTCTCCTCCTACTACTCTTGCTACACAAGAGGAAGGCTCGCCACTCCTTTTGTCATCCTTAGATGAGAAATCTCTCGCACCGACATCATGAATTCTTTAACCATAATGACCCTCTCAAACATTCCCTCCGCCTATTAGTTCTTCATCGCCTAAATCTTTTCAACGACTAGTCGACCTCTTAACATCTATTGATACAAGTGCCTCATCTACCCCCGTATCACACCCACAAGTGGACTGGAATCACAACTGTCTTTCTTCCATACAAAATTTACAATTCACACTGAAGACTGTTATTCTCCAGAAGATAGACGAGTCCTATGGGAACGTTTGAGTACCCCCTATTCTACTCAAATGCAGATGACCGATCCAGATACCTCTACCATATACCCAAAGTGTTTACAGAAACTCAAAATGCCTATGTCCTCATCTTCATCCCCCTCTATTAACCTAACCAAATCTTCCCCTACACTTGGGACCTCACCAATACCCAGCCTAACACACCCGCCTAAGCGACTAGATTTATCCAAAAATAAAGCCACCCCGCCACTTAGGAGACAAACTCCATCCGTGCCTCTATCACAATCAAAACCATCATCGTCACACCTACCTTCCATATTGGGACCTCATCCCTCCACCTTGCATCAATATATCATACCTCCTGCGTTTTCTTCAAAACAACCTACGCCTCCTACACCCATACAGAGATCAAAGGATATATCAACGTTGTCACCCCACGTATCCTGTCCACCCATCAACCCTAAACAAACTCCATCATCAAAGGATTTATTTTCTGTCACTCCCCTTTCTCCGTGGTTGTTCCCCGCTACCACGTCATCTGTAGCCTCATCATCTAACCAGCTGAATGTAGCTCTTGCGCCAAAGAAACCACGTTTAGTGAAAACCACGTGTCAACACCCCTTGGCTAAACCACCACCCGTATGAACCAACCATGCCCAAACATTACCAAAACCCGCACAACCAATGCCCTCATCCTCCTCCGATTTTGACCCACTCAAAGGATCTTACGCCAAAATCCTTGCTATGTTGGTGGAGAATGCGACCATTTCCCTACCCCCACTTAGACCTTATGACCCATCTAAACCTCGACCTATAGGTTATGATGAGTCTAAAATCTATGCTTATCACCGCACACTAGGACATGATGTGGAGGGATGCAAAGCTTTAAAAACCATCCTTCATCAGTCACCTCTCTCAGATAGAAAGGTTAAGAAAGACAACTTACGAAGGGAGAGACCTTTAGCTTCAATTCCCTCTCCTATACCATTAGTCCCCGCCTCACCAAGATCTATCATTATTACAACCCCACCTCTTAAAGACCATGATTTATCCCAACCATCTTCCTCATCTCAGGTCTATGAGATTAATATGATTAGTGTTGCTACTCGAGCGCAGAAAAACAACGAGAAAGCAAAAGAAAGCACACCTGCGTCCTCTCTTTCTCCTTCCACCATCCCGATCGCACCACCACCCAAAGTGGTTGTTCATGGACCCGCTTACCCCGTCTCTAATGGAGTTGCCCATCGAGCCATGATCAAACAGCTTCACCAATCACCCGTAAAAATGACACTTTATGATCTAATTCAGACTTCTGAATCTCATCGACAAGCTCTCGTTGAAATTCTTCAAGGGATCGAGGTCTTACCTAATGAAACCCTACCTGTTACCTCCATTCTTACACCCAATCACGTTGCTTCTCTCACCAAACAATCCACTGCCCCAACTTCTTCTGTCTCTGTACAACAAGCTGCTGCAGTCAGTTTCTCCGAAGATGAAATTGTTGACTTTGGTACAGAAGATCCTGACCCTGCTCTTTTCATCTCAGCTTACGTCCGGGACATTCGGGTACGTCGTGTTATGATTGACGGGGGTGCTAGCCTAAACATCATCTCTTCAAAAGCCTTCCAACAAATGAATATCCCTTCTAGCTACATGTGTGCCAATCCCATCATGTTGCGGTCATTCAATGATGCTATTACCTCTACCTTAGGCACCGTGATCCTTAACATTCGTGTAGGACCACGTACTTTACCCGAACTCTTCTATGTCCTTGAGGGAGAGTTCCAATACAATATATTGCTAGGTCGCCCTTGGATCCGGGCTATGGGATGCGTTCCCTCAACCTTACATAGATGCATAAAATTTGAATACGAGGGGAAGTCCTACACCGTAAAAGCTGATCCTCCCCCCTTTAAAACCTACAATATGATATACCGCCCTAATGATGTGCTTGTACCAATCAAGACACCCATTCATTCAACCCAACCATCCTCTTCAAATGTGCCTCAACCATCCACCTCAACCGCACCTACACCTTCAAATGAAACCACTGTCGCAAAAACCACTTCCCTTCCTGCAGCTAATATCCCAACCGCAGACCCCTTAGTAGATGTTTTTCAATGCCTTACGCTGGGGGAGTATCGCCTATATAACGTTAGTTCTTTCCATACCCCACAGGAGTACGGACAGGTACATGCACATCCTACCTATGACCGTCGTGTGGGGGAAGTAATCCCCTATGGACCACCTCACTGCCGCACTAACCTAACATATGGGGGTGTCGACGCATCTTCCGTTGCCCCTGAGCCCCCTCTTGGTGTGGTTCCTTTCCAATCCGATTTTCAATACCTGAAAAATCGTCGTTTCACCCTCACCTTCTTGACTCGCTATGCTTGGAAAGGCTTTGGTTTTGGTCTTTATGAACAAGGCCGACATACAATCATCCCGTAACTACACGCAAGCATAATGATTGTAGTGGTCTCGGTTTACGGGAAAACTTACCTTTGAAGGAACCTCGTGTCGGGTTGTCTTCTAGAAGACAACGACTTCACCCCTACCAAACCATCATCACCCATTTTGCCTTTGTCACCCACAGAGTCGATAGATCCTGAATCTATCCCTCCTAACTTTTTTTTTTTTTTTCATAAATGCTATCTTCCTAGGTCCTCTCACTTATCAACGCGATAATGAGGACACCTCTTCTATCCCCCTTCTGTATCCAGACATGATTGAAGAGGACTCACCTTCAATTAACGTTGTTGAATGCCAGGATGATGACTCCATCCTCACTTACCTTGGCGCGGATGACTCTTATATTCAACACACCTTACCATCTGAAACTCAAACCATGCTGAACGAATCTACTATTGAAATCAACATCCACACGGAGGAGGATCCTCACATTGTGAAGATCAGACAATCCCTTAACGCATCAAAACAAGTCACCTTTACTACCTTTCTCGTGATCGCAACCAAGCTTTCACTTGGTCCTACGCTGACATGCCAGGAATTGATCCTGACATTGCCGTCCATAACATTACACTGAAACCCGATTCCAAACCAATTAAACAAAAATTGAGAAAAATGCATCCACGCATTGCCCTCTTGGTCAAAGAGGAGCTTCAACGACTTCTTTCTATTTCCTTCATTCTGCCTATTGACTATCCTCAATGGATTTCTAACATCGTACCTGTCACTAAAGCGACGGGGGGACTTCGGATATGCACGGATTTCTGGGATCTCAACCTCACTTTCCCTAAGGATGACTTCCCCCTACCTAGTATTGACCAACTTGTTGATCTCACTGCAGGCCATGAGATGCTCTCTCTCATGGATGGCTTTTCAGGATACAACCAAATTTTGGTTGCACCCGCCGATCAACATAAAACTACCTTCATAACTCCTTGGGGAACCTTCTATTACCGTGTAATGCCATTTGGCCTTAAGAATGCTGGTGCAACCTATCAGTGGGCTATGACCTACATTTTTCATGACATTATGCACACTATCCTTGAAGATTACGTCGATGATCTTCTTGGCAAATCTAAACATCGCAGTGAACATCTCGATGTTTTAACCATTATTTTTGACCGCCTGTTACAATATTCTGTCTGTCTTCAACCAAAGAAATGTGTCTTTGGTGTCCTTTCGGGAAAACTTCTCGGCTTTATTGTCTCTCTGCGTGGCATTGAGGTTGACCCATCTAAAGTCAAAGCTATTCTAGAAATGCCCCCACCTACCAATCTTAAACAATTGCGTAGTTTACAAGGTAAGCTCCAATCTATCCGACGTTTCATCTCCCAACTCTCGGATCGATGTCAACCTTTCCATCACCTCCTTAAAAAATACATTGACTTTCAATGGAGTGAAGAGTGCCACCAAGCCTTTGAGGCTCTCAAAGCTTATCTCTTGCAGCCACCCGTGCTTATCCCACCCCAGGACAACCACCCTTTCTACCTTTATCTTTCGCCACCGACCACTTATTTGTAGGGGCCATGCTTGCACATCGTGACTCTGAGAATCGAGAACAAGCCATTTATTATATAAGTCGTACTTTGGTGGACTATGAGACTAGGTATACACATGTAGAAAAGTTGTGCCTAGCCCTATCGTTCGTGGCCACCAAACTCGACACTACCTTCGAATCACAAAACTTTCATCATCACCAACATGGACCCCATCCATTACATGTATGCCAAACCTCATCTAAACCAACGCATCGCCAGATGGCTCATGCTCCTCGCCGACCTCGACCTTGAGTTTGTCCACCAGAAATCAATCAAAGGACAAACCATCGCATACCAACTTGCGGAAGCCCCTTTACTAGGGGAACAATTTACCAATTTTACATTCCCCGACGAACTCATTGCCACTCTTTCACTCAAGGAGGAGTCATATCCAATGACCCTCTTCTTCGATGGATCCAAATGCCAGCGCGGCGGAGGATCCGGCGTTGTTCTCATTCCTCTCGATGCTGAGCCTATGCCTCTTTCATTCCAACTCGATTTCCCTTGCACTAATAATACAGCGGAATACGAGGCCCTTGTTCCGGTCTCAAGTTGCGTTACACTTAGGTATCAAATCTATCAATATTTTTGGCGACTCTCAATTGGTAGTCAATCAAGTTATGGGCATCTACCAATGCAAAAATGAGGAACTTCAAAAGTACAAACACTACGTGGATTCACTTCTAGCCTTATTTACTCGCTATTCTATCCAAACCATTCCCGCTCCACTAACAAATTTGCGGATACTATGGCTTGCTTAGCCTCACAAATTCCAGCTTCATCAACTGACTCTGACATTTTCGTCTTGGTCCAACAACTCTTTGCCCCATCTTATTCAGCCTCGGTTGTTTGTACGATAAATAATGTGTCTGCTAATTCGCAGGATACCTGGTATCACCAATTTCACGACTACCTTACAACCTCTATTCTCCCATCTGACCTTACTAGTACCGGAAAACGTGCATTTCTTAAACGCGTTTCTCATTATGTCGTTATGGGGGGACTCCTTTATAAACGTGGCTTTGATGGCATCCTCCTTCGATGTCTCATCGGTGCAGAGGTCACCCATACCATCCAACAAGTCCATGACGGTATTTGTGGCGGACATTTTAGTGGCCTTGCCGTGGCCAAACGAATCCTTCACCTAGGTTATTATTGGCCTACTCTCAATAACGATTGCTACGAATATGTTAAGCGTTGTGTTATGTGTCAACAACATGCCAACCTTCAACATACTCCATGCCACCCGCCTACAGTCACCCGAGATCTTTGGCCTTTCTCACAATGGGGTCTAGACCTTATTGGTGAGATTCATCCATCCTCTTTGCAACGTCACCGATGGATTATCACAACAACCGAATATTACACAAAATGGGTGGAGGCTATTCCGCTCATTTCAACTAAAAAATAAAAAATTGTAGAGTTCATTAACCACCACATTATCTGTCGTTTTGGTGTTCCTCATCGCCTGATAACAGATAATGGAAAATCTTTCAAAAACAAGTTGTTGCAGGACCTTTGCGACAACTTTGGTATCAAACTCAGCTTCTCATCACCCTACTATCCATAAGCAAATGGACAAGCTGAATCCTCTAATAAAACCCTAACCAAAATCCTCATGAAAGTTGTCAATGAATCTGGAAGAAATTGGCACGATCACATCCCCTTTGCCCTTTGGGCTTATCGTACTAGCATTCGTACCTCCACTAATGCCACACCTTTTTCTTTGGTATATGGTACCGAGGCTGTCCTGCCTCTCGAAGTACAAATACCCTCCCTTAGAATATCTCTTCAGGATATTCTCACCAACGATGATTTCCGCCAAGAGTGGTTAGCCCAATTGGAGCTTCTTGACGAGCGTCGTCTTACAGCTCTTGATCACCTCCAAATCTATCAAAAACGTATCAAGCATGCTTATGATAAGCGACTTCATGAGCGTACCTTTAAGGTTGGTGATCTTGTCCTCAAAGAGAATCAACATGTAACCAAACTAGAAAAGAGTAAACGTGGAAAATTTTCTCCTAATTGGATTGGGCCTTATATAATCACTCACACTTATGGATCAGGCACTTATCATTTATCTTCGCTTAATGGTAAACCTGAGCCTAAACCCCTTAATGCCTTGCATCTTCGACCATTCTACTGTTGAATTTAGTGTTATATCACTTCTTATCTACCTGCCGCTCGTCCCTTGAGCTCACTTACCACCACATACACTTTGTTTCCTACACCTCATAATAAAAATCAAGCTCACATAGTTTGATTCTCACTTCACCTCAGCAATGCCTTCCCTTTTTAGTCTAGTCCATGACTTCAAAGTATTAAAATAAGCCGTATTCTTATGGGATTTTCTTGAGTCAAACTTCCTACAAAAACTAGATGCTTCACGTCAAAAGGACATCTAGCTATCTACCTTATATATAGACTGCTCCCTCGAAGGACAGCTATATGCCAAACTATTGCTGCTATTATATATATTTGCTCCTCGAAGGATAGCTATGCACTAAAATCATATCTCGCTACTATAAATAGATCATTGCTCCTCGAAGGACAGCTATACACAGTCAGCCTTTATCAGAAGCTTCTCGCATTGATCAGCTTTGTGAAGACCTCAAGAATAGTACAATCAATATCCCTTGTAGACTTCCCGCATCGATCAGTCTATATTCAGTAAAATAAAAGCCTCATTCAAAAGAACTTTTGAGTCATGGACTTGTCTATTTAGGGTAGGTTCTCTTTCGTCAGAACACTCGCTTTGTAACAAGTTCTTTGTACCTCAGTTATATCATCCACCTCACCTCACCATTTGTTTCAACTCAAGGGACGTGACGTACACCCGATATATTGTGATCATACAACTCTTTTCACCTATTGACTTCTCATCTATGCACGGTACCTAGGGCTTCAAGCTCGTTCTACGTTGTGTGGTTTGTTTAGCTCTTTTCACCTACGGAGCACTCTTTCCTCTTTGCCTCGCATCTAGGATTGTGTGTTGATCTTAATCAGGACATGGTTCCCTTCTACTTGGGTAGGCTAACTTTCACTTCCCTTATACCTTTTACAACATCACCAATTCATTACCAACACCAACAACCTTACCTTACCAATATTAATATCAATATTTTTACCAACCAACCAATTGCCTAAACCGTACCAAATTGCCTAAATTCACCTCTCCCTGGTCCTAAGGGAGAACTACATCGGTCTGAGGCCCCTCCTTGCTTTGTGCAATGGGCTATGTAGGCAGCACTTTGGAGACATGGGGTCTCCCAAGGTTAGCTCGACCATCCCCTACCATAACCTATCATGTGTGGTAAATATAAATATTTTTGTGTATTTCTATTTAATCACATTCCTCTTTATCCTTTTTCAAAACACCAAAAATCACAACGCAAACATTCTTATTATTATCATAACTCAAATCAACATACATATTCAGTTTTATTTAGATGTTAAACAAATACGTCTTCTCTATCATCGACACGCAGGTCGGCATCCTTATTTATTCTTATACCTCGATAACATTTACTTAGACCCTCACGACTCATCCCGACCCAGGAGATGATCATGATCGTCGACGCCTCTCGCCGGGCCTCTCCGTCCTCAAAGGTACCATGGCTATTGGTACCACCCACTGATCTTCCAATCTCTCCTGTAACATATGAATACGCCCTCTCACATGGAGGAATCCAGCCTCTAGTCTCTCTCGCTCGTGACTCATGCAACCACTAACAATCCTCTTGTCTCATTCATCTGCGTTTGGAGCTGATGAACTAAACTCTGCAGATGATCTCTCTCCGCTATAATCACGGCTATGTCGGGCGATCACGTACACCTCACAGCTCTGCTACTCACCATAACCTATAGGCCTCTATCGTTCTCGCATCCATTACCCTACGATCGGCTGCTATCTCCTTTGGCCCTTCTCGGAGGTGTTGGGGGGGAGGTGAGAATGCTTTGCCTCGGGCGTCAATCCTCATATATGGTCTATAAGCCGTGGGTATATCCCCGCACAAATCCAAATTGTCGCTGCACAAGATCTAGAGGAATCCTCTCATACTCACCTGGTCTGTGCCCTGCGATCCACCTCAATCGCTCTACACCCCTCAGCTCCTCAGCTATGTTCTCTGTTACCATATAGTTCCCGTAAGGCCTCCAAAGATATCCGTAATCGTCACCCTCTCCCATACCTGCCTGTAATACTCAATGTCACCCGTCATGACATGGGATCTTGCCTCTTGTTATGACTGGACCCATCATCTGAATCCCAACCTCTGTACTCCGGTCTCTCATGACTGGATGGGTTGGCCTATTTTTCGCACACAAACAATGTGCTCATAGGCCTAATAAAGTGTAATAAGTATGAACAATCCAAAGGTCGCCCCGTGATTTCACCTACAAGCCCATAAACCTCTATATAACTCCACCAAATATGCAGTGCCC
The DNA here is from genome assembly GCA_018340775.1 of Taxus wallichiana var. yunnanensis. Lineage (NCBI taxonomy): Eukaryota > Viridiplantae > Streptophyta > Pinopsida > Cupressales > Taxaceae > Taxus > Taxus wallichiana. The sequence goes on along the minus strand of CM031235.1, from coordinate 441,166,753 downwards.
ATGCAAAAGTCACATTCCTTTCTATCATCTCCCAAATAACACACATTAATGCCTTTGGAAATCTTCCCCATCCGCCTCGGTAATGCATAATACCCTACCGCTATCATTAATATCATGCAACCTTGTCTCCTCGGGGTGTGCTGCATACATTATCCCATATGTGAATGTCAAACCTCGCTGTGTCAAATCTCGTGCGTATGGACCAAAATATCACAGTTATCGCTCCCGCGCCGCGCTAGGTAATGCTCGATATCTTGGTTTTCCTGTAATAGGAGTCTCAAAATACGGAACACATCTTCCAATTTTATCTGTCATCTCCCTGTTGCGATAGAAGGTATTCTTCTCTGGATTCCATCTTTCAATCAACGCCTGCAACATAGCATGGTTATGTGCGATTCGTGAATAATAGCGGATTCCACTTAACCCCAAACGATTTATCAATGTCCATTCAGCTGGTGTTACATCCGCTCGGATTCGTGACAACAGCGCTGGTACACTATCATTCATCCTCGGCCCTGCCTCTGCCTGCATACGTCACAACAACAAATAACCATTCAATCCATCGAATCCCTAAAGTTTTTTTTTTTCTCACATTCTGGAAATTCCTCCAAGAATGTAGGGTATCGGTTATAAATAAATACCGGTTCGATGGCAAGAATCGACATGGTTATCCCTAACCACTATCGGTCACTGTCAATTACATACACCTTGCCTAAACAACCACCTACGACAATAAATTGATCGTTTATTCCTCTCTGTATACACAGACATACCCGAAACCCCTGATTACCTACCCCATAACACTCACCTCACCTATAACCCTTGCTATCACGTTTTCTTTCTCATATCTACCCACTTAATCTCCCTCCTCCTATTCACAAAACATGCAAACACCAAATTACAACCAAATCGTTTACCTCTTGGGCTGCAGCAGCTTGCGGTGGAACTTGTCTTCCCTCTCGTCCATGCCTGCTGGATGCTTCTCCTCGTTCAGCCATGCTCACCACCCTCTTCAAATATAGCTTGGATTTCTGTCTTCTTGATCTCAGCCCACAATCACGTTACCTGTCTCTTTCCTCCTTATCACTCAAATCTCTCATGCAATTACTTGTCTCAGTCGTTAAAACAATACGCATTCGCGTATTTAACATCTTGCATGCCTCTCAAAATAAGAACTTCAGTTGCCACCTACGCTTTTCTATTTTTAGAAAAATCTCATTTTGGAATAACCGGTATCGGTTACCTAACCGATATCGGTCTATACTATACCGACATCGGTTAGCTAACCGACGTCGGTCACATACCCACCTTTTTCAAAACATAGTCCTTTTCTTTATTTTTTATCTAATTTTTGGAGGCGCCCGCCTCTTTTTCCTGCATACCAACACCGATAGCTATAATCTTTTCATCAAATCCACATCTCATTACGATTTCATCCATATCATCTATCTACATTACCAAAACAAACAAATCATCAACAAACGATATCAAAAACCATTAATCTATATACCATTTGGATCCAACTTAACAGCTACATACATACATTTTCATAAAATCAGCGACAAAACATACAACATTTCATAATACAACATGTCAATTAAACTCATCATTTATATCTACATACATCCCATCAACAAAAGACATCAACATCATTAATATATAACACCATGTAAATCCAACTCATCATACATCAAATATCACAAACCATCGACAAAACATTTAACGCATTTTTAAACACAGCATGTGGATCAAAACATCACATATATATATATATATATATATATACAAGGTTTCAAATATACAATGTGTCCTGCATCGGGGCCTCTGTGATCTCATAATACAACAAAATCTGCCGCGCGCAGCCGCAATAACCGTCAAAAACCTCAACACGGCTCGCAGGCCGGTCTCTCATATCAAAAACAAACTCGGCTCGCAGGCCGGTATCAACTGTACAACCCGTACTCGGCTCGCAGCCGTATAATAAATAAATGAATGAATAAATGAATAATATGTAGGCACGCAGGCCTCTATCAACACAACCGGTTCATAGACCGGTGCCCATGTCCAATATACAAAAAGTTCAGGGACCCCTCAGCTCTCTCCACCTCCCTCTGCCTATCTGCCTGCTGGTCCCTATCCTGCCTCTCGCCTCCTGCCTGTGACGGACCCACCAGCTGTGGCTGCACCTCCCTGAGACCTCTGGCTCGAGAGGTCTCTGCTCTATGTGCCGCATATGGCTGATAATCAGCCCCGGTACCATCAAGAATATCCTGATAATATCGGGCCTCCACTCTAGCCTCCATATAACGATCCCGAGCCACCGTAGGTGCTGGGGCTGGTCCCCTGACTCCTACTACCAGTGCCCTCTTACGGTGTGCAGTGCTCGTGGCTTTGGTGCCGCTAGTGGTGCCTGTGGTTGTGGTGGTACACTGCACACTGCGGATGTGCTGGGTGCCACTTTGATGGTGCTTTGTGGCTGTGCTCGTGCTCGTACTCGAGCTCGTGCTCGTACCTAAGCTCGTGTGCTCGTACTCGAGCTCTGGGCTAGCTGCCTGTAAAACACTATTCGTGCTGTGCATGGTAGCAGAGCTGCCGCTATGTAATAGCTGCACCTGACCCCTGAGCTGATCTCACTCGCTTTATCACGCCGCTAAGTTCGTGCGGGTTGTCTAGCCCTCGCTGCTCTCGACCAGCCCACCAAACCATATATGCTCCCGTACAGCCAACATCATCTACAGTGTCATCTGCCGGCCTCTCAGCAACCCAATCTGGATCCACGGGCTGTGGTGCAGGCAGTGGGGCCTCTACATCATCCCTCCGGTACTGAGGGAAGTGAGGGGGCTCATCCTGTCGTAGCCCCATCTGCCTGCGTACCCTCTTCGGGGTATCCTCTCATACTCTCCCGGCCTCCGTCCCGCTATCCAGAATGTGTACTGGATCCACTGCAACTGTCCTCGGGCTCCTCCACGGGGTGATGACCTCTATACGGTCTCCATACAATATCTGCCGCTGTCAGGCCCTCTAATAAATGCCTGTAATAAGCGACGTCCCGCCCTGCAAGCACTGCTCGTGGCTGGCCCACGACCCCCAACCACCTCTGAAAGCCGTATCTATATATGACCTGTGTGGCCCCGGGCTTTGGGGTAATCCTATTGTCTAATGCATATGATGTGCTCATATGCCCAACAAAGAAGCAAAATGTCGAACAAATCCCAAATCGCCTCATCCGGCGATAGCCCCACAGCTCTCTATATAACTGCACCATGTATACTGGTGCCCAAGCATAACATGTGTGCTCCTCCACCATCTCATGTAGCACCCCCATCAGCACCCGTGGAAAGCGGCCTCCCTCTCAGTCTGGGAGGGCGAAGCAGGTGATCCCGATCATCATCAACACGGCAAGCCGTGTCTCATGTCGGTGCGCACGGTACATATCCCCATACCCGATACTCGCGTTGTGATATGTCAATAGCGTGGCTGCATCCCCAAAAACCTGTAGGATGCTGTCCATGGCTGTCTCTGCATCCACCTGAAAGACTGCCTCTCCATCGATAGGTAATCGAAGGATGCGATACACATCCTCCAATGTGATGGTCATCTCTCCAGTCGGGAGATGGAACACATTGGTCACCGGATCCCATCTCTCAATGAGGGCAAGCATCAAACTATGATCTTTGTCGATCGCTCTGTATCGCTGGACTCTGCCGAGTCCCACCTCGCGCATGATAGCCCAGTGTGCTGCGGACACATGTGGTCACATACGGCTCAACAGTAGGGGCATCTTGTCCGCATCGTCAGCTGCTGACGTGCCTGCAAAACCAACCCACTACATTAGCCCTACTCTTTATCACAACATCTACTTTACCCTCTATACCCCCTTTTATCCCCCCGACCACACCCCGACTCTCTAACACACCCCTCTACCCACCTATCTTCTACAATATCCCCCTCCCTCTTCACACCCAAACAAACAACCCACATCATACTACCACGAAACCGAAACGATACCCAAACAACCAAATCCAACAATCGACACAACTTAAATCATACCAAAACACCCCTACCCCATCCCAAAACCATACTCACAACACCTAAACCACAACCAACAATTCAACACCAAAACATAACCCAAACCAACCAAAATAACTACAAATCACTACGAACCGGTACCGGTCACCCATAACCGACCCCGGTCTCCTCTCCACCGACGCCGGTCAACTACCGACCGACACCGGTCACCACTGATCAACCCTGCCCCTAGATTTTCTGGACCGATGCCGGTCGCTTAGTGACCGACATCGGTCGCTGTAAAAATTACCGAGCCGAACCCGCGCGGCTACCCAATTCATTTTTTTTTCCCTATTTCTCCCTACATACCCACCCAAACACCCTAAAAACCTACCCACCCAACCGCCTTGGCCTATTTAGCCTATCTACCCTTTCCTCTTTTCATATAACTTCCATTTATTCATTATTTTCTCCAAATCTAAGATTCCTACCCGAATCCCAAATACAGATAATACCATTAAATTCACATAATGAAGGGTTTCGAACCTACCGGTACGACGACACGTCGTCGTGGTGGGATAGGTGGTGGTGGTCCAGCTGGTCCAGCACCTCCTGCTCCTCCTGGCTGTGCCATGGCTCAAACTCTGCTTTGCTGGGTCCTCTACCAATCAACTGCTGCCTGCTACTCACTCGGGCCCACCAATCAACTCACTTCTCCACTCAACTAGTGCCACCTCAGCCAACAAATGCACCAATATCACTATTCCACCTCAGACACCCCAAATCGGTTTTCAAATTAGAAATGTGACAATGACAGGCCGTATTTTTCTTTTTATAGGTTTTTAACATAGAACCGACACCGGTCAAATCGTGCCCTAAGGAACCGGCATCGGTTACCTAACCGGTACCGGTCATAGCTAACCGATATCGGTTTTGTCTTTATTCACCCAACTTTCTGCCCCTATTTACTAATCACCCTTTCTCCCAACATCACCTATATCCACCTTTGCTGAACACCATTTGTTCACCTATCCGGCCCGACCCAAGGCCTCACCCTAACCATTTGGCCCGACCCAAGGCCGCAACCCAACAACTTGGCCCGACCCAAGGCCTCAACCTACCTATCCGGCCCGACCCAAGGCCTCACCCTAACCATTTGGCCCGACCCAAGGCCGCAACCCAACAACTTGGCCCGACCCAAGGCCTCAACCTACCTATCCGGCCCGACCCAAGGCCTCACCCTAACCATTTGGCCCGACCCAAGGCCGCAACCCAACAACTTGGCTGGACCAAGGCCTCAACCTACCTATCCGGCCCGACCCAAGGCCTCACCCTAACCATCCAGCCCGACCCAAGGCCTCAACCTACCTATCCGGCCCGACCCAAAGCCTCACCCTAACCATCCGGCCCGACCCCAGGCCTCACCCTACCCATCCGGCCCGACCCAAGGCCGTAACCCAACAACTTGGCCCGACCCATGGCCGTATCACTTCAATACCTTACCTAACATCAACAATAAGGGGCTAATGTAGACACCAAATTTGTGTCTTACGACCCCTTGTGACCCGCATCTCATTTCGCAACCTAACCTCATCACCTAAACCTTACACAATTATTTATTAATTACCTTGTAATTGATAAATCCACATCACCTTACCTGCCACCTCATTTTGCCACCTCATCATGACCTAGTCCTAACCCTAAACTAACCTAATTAAGACCTATAACTTGGTCCACACCTACACCCATGACTAATGACCCCTTTCTCGCACCCAAAACCGACCTTCTAGTCACTTGACCAAGCCCGCAACTAATCTCTCGGGAGAAAAGTAGGGAAAGTGGGCTATTTTACTAAAAATAGCTTGCTTTTTCTTTACCGATACCGGTTCCTACTCGACCGCCGTCGGTTATGTAACCGCCATCGGTTCCCTGTAAATGGGCTCCCTAAACCAAAAATAGAGGTAAAAAGGATTTTTGGGATCGAGAGAGAGCATCAGGAGTGATCAAGAGAATCCGGATCTTTACTTGGCTGAGCAGAGACAAGTGAAGAGACAAGAAGAGTTTGCAGAAAAGGAGATCAAGCCCAAGACTGCAACTAGATACCAGAGCCCTGTGATACTCAGCTGATCATCGGGAGGGAGATATCTCATCTTCTGTGTGTCAGGCCATCCTACCTCAGTTCTGCCTTTGTCATCAGAGTTCTTGGACCTGCATCTTCGTCAATAACTAGTAAGTTACATCTTGCATGTCCTTTTAATAATACTTCTTAGACTTTTGAATCATAGTCCTCACAAATCCATTCCTAGATCCACTACCCGGCAACATATTGCATCTAACTATCCTTCATCTACCTCTCATCATCTCATTACCTAATATCACCCATATACCAGCCTTACAAACAACACAGCTACCCTACAACAACAACCACTCCACAACACAACTAACCCACAGATCCTAGACCCTACCGATATCGGTTATCGAAGAATCGCATCGGTTATTGTGGTTCAAAACCAGAAATCAGCCTTTCCCCTACCTGTTTCAACAAAGCAACTTAATTGATATTTTACAGTCTTTGGTGTTAATTCATATTAGCAGGGAAACTGACCACCTTCGAAAGGAAGTTTTATATTTCCTGGGCCCAAGGCAGTTTCCTCATTTATTGTCTAATCAAAATCTTGTGGTCTTGTGTTCTTATTTGCGAGTAGTCCTTCCAAGACAAAAGGAGTTCTTCGTCGGCTCACCGATCTTTCTCTATGGTACGCGCACACCATCTCGACATTCAACAGGTATTCCTCCTAGCCCTAACCCTTATCTGTTTCTAAAAGGAATGAAAGGATAGAAGCAACTCTATTCCCAGAAGCGAAACATTCCGAGTGAAACACCCACATTGATCCTATAATAGCAATATGAATCACATATATACAAAATCCCTACAATGTTAATATGAAGAAATGGAGGCTAACACACCCTCAACAATTGAGTGTGTCAAATTTGGATGAGGGCCTCTAGCCTAAAAAAATAGTGGGCCCACTTTTCCATCATCAAGTGTCCAAGACTGGAGTTTAAACTAATTTCTAAAATTCATATACGATTTACACATGTTGCAAATCTATTTTCCCACTTGGAAGATGTGTACGCATGTCACATGTGTGCAGTCTTGAGTTTTTCTAGTTGACAAAAAAAATTTAGTGAGTGATAACTTTTGCATATGTGCTCCATTTGTTTCAAACAAAATATCACCGAAAATCTTGATATTTTTTCCATGCCATGAAACTTCCCATAACTGATTCTAAGAAGATTATAGATTTGTGTTTCTGAGCGAGGATCCTCTAGATCATTCCTCCCCAATGAGAAATTTTTGGACCTCCAAAATTTAATTTAATTAGTGAATAGGTGAGGTTTTTCTCCCTCTCCTTTCTATTTTCCATCCATTTAACCTTATTTAGATGCATGCCTTTAAAACCCACGCGGAAATATTAAACATCACCCCTTCTTGAGGTTCTAACGTTCCTTTCCAAAAATATAACTCATCCAGATACTCAGGTGTAAAATCATCAACATAAGGTACAACATTAGCATCATCATCCATAATCATAGGCGGTTCATATAATTTCAAGTTTTCAACATTTACAACTGAATAAATTTACATGTATGGAGGTAAATCTAACTAGAAAGCATTGTTACCAATTTTCTCCACTATTCAGAATGGACCATACTGAATAGGTTTTAACTTTTTACCTTCACATGTCAGCCTTTCTTTGTTGATGTGAAGCCAAACTGAATCACCAACTTGGAACTTGTCATCAATTTTGTGTTACTAATGGACCTACTGTATCCTTTGCATAAACATTTTAGCTTTTTTAGTATCACTAAGTCCACTAACAATAGTTTCTTGTTCAAAAGAGAAATCTAATGGATATTTAGGTAGATAACCATAACAAGTCTCAAAAGGAGACTTCATAGTAGAATAATGTAAGGCACGGTTATAAGCATGTTGCACATAATATAAATGTTCATCCCATAATTTAGGATGTTTACCACAATAGCCCCTAAGAAAATGTACCATTGTGTGGTTCACAACCTCTTTGACCATCGGTCTATGGATGGAAAGTAGTTCTTTTCTTCAATTTAGTGTCCATTAAACCCCACAAATTTGACCAAAATTCCCCAAGAAACCTAGAATCCCAATCTGAAATAATAGAAGTGGGAAAACCAAAATGAACCCATACAAATTGAAAGAATAAATGTGCAGTCCCTTCACCAGTTATTTGTTTAGTACAAGGAATCAACACACACATCTTGCTAAATATATCCATAACCACATATAAATAGTCGTGTTTCCTTCATGACATGGGAAAGCCTCCTACAAAATCCATGGAAATACTTTCCCATGGACGTGTAGGGATAAGAAGAGGAGTATAAATTCCTAACTTCCTATTGTTAGGCTTTCTCGTGGCACAAAGAACACATCCTTTTATATACTTGGTTACATGTTCATGCATTTTAGGCCAATAAAAATACATCTGTAAATGTGCAACTATTTTACCAATACCAAAATGTCTAGATATAAGAGAAGTATGAGCTTCCCTAATCATATGCACTCTTTCATTTTCTGGAATACAAATTTTACTAGAACGATATAAAATTCCATCATGCACATGATAATCCAATTCTCCTACTTGTTTCCCACTCATTAAGTCCTCATACACTTCTTTAAAATCAACATCATACACATATTTCTCTTTATAACTATCATGAGCTAAATAAATATGCTATAAAAGAATATATGCAACAACTCGAGGTCTAGATAACATATCGTCAACCTTGTTTTATATACCTTTATTATACCTGATTATGAGGTGAAACTACTACAATAATCTCATCCAATGAAAATTCCTAGATTGTTATAGCTTGGTTTTTGTTTATAAGTACTGGAGGGGATGATGATCGGTATGTATTATTGTTTCATTTCCCATCAAGTAGTGCTTCGATTTATTTACACTCTAGACCAAAAATATAAATATTTATCATAAGGTGGATAATTTATTACTCCACTCATGAAGGTACTAGAATGGTAACAAACAAGTTTTTCTGTGTCCTGCATCAATACTTCCCCATTTCATAGTCACTAGCATCCGTCTCAATCTCAAATGATTGCTACAAATATATAGAATTTCTAATACTGGAGTGGTATTGATTTTCTCTTTCAGTGCATCAAAATATCTCTGCTATTGTCCTCCCCACTCAAAGACTTGTTTAATAATTGTCAAAGAAGTCAAAGGAGATGTAATAAATGAAAAATTATTAATAAAATTTCTCCAAGATTTTACTACACCAAAAACTCCTAACTTTTATCACATTAGTGGGTCTAGGCTAGTTAACAATGACCTCAACTTTTGCAGGATCTATTTTCAATTCACCATTTCCCACAACATAACCCAAATAAACCAAAGATGTTTTTCCAAATTCACATTTAGACATCTTTAGAAATAGTTTCTCCTTTCTTAATGCATCTAAGACTTTCTATATGTGAATGATATGATCATTCCAAGATTTACTGAAAATCAGAATATCATCTAAGTAGACTATGAAATATGATCAATGAATGGCCTAAATACATCATTCATAACACACATGAATGTATCTCGGTGCATTGCACAATCCAAAAGGCATAACAAGCCATTCAAATAAACCTTGTTTTGTTTTGAAATCAGTTTTCCACACATCACCTTCATTGATTCTTACTTGGTGATAACCACTTCTTAAGTCTAACTTAGTGAAATAAATAACATTTTTTAATTGATCCAATAAATCATCAATATGAGGAAGAGGGTAACAATTTTTCACCATGATTTTGTTTAAAGCACAAAAATCCACACACATCTGCCATGTGCCATCTTTCTTTGGCACAAAAATAATTGGCAAACCACAAGGATATGTACTTGGATGAATAATACCTTTTGCCAAAAGTTCCATCACCTATTTCTTTATTTCCTCATTTTCAACCATGGAAAATCTATACATACCAATGTTGGGAAGAGGTGCATCCTGTAGCAACTGTATCTCATGTTGAACCCCTCTTTTAGGAGGTAGACCTTGTGGATCCTAAAAAACATCATCATAGTTAGAAATTTTTTTAATCAATTCATTACAATGTTTTGGATCACAATCCTCAAAATTATTTTCATGATCTTTCTCTTTGGCTTTGATCACCATGAGTACAAAATTCTTGCTTGAATTGACAATTATTTTCATATTCCCTATAGTAACCAAGGAAAGACTTGTTTTTACATGATGAGCTCTAACAATATATTCAATTCCATCCTTTACAAGAAAGTACTTATTTTCTTCCCTATAGAATATTGCTTTATGATCATATAAATAAGGACTTCCCAAAACTACACCACAAATATCTAAAGGAACAACATCCAAATCAACCTCATCAATAAACTTTTCTATAATGGCAAACCTAAATCTACAAGTTTTTGTTACCTGTAACTTTGCATCATCACAAACCCAACCCAAAGGATAAGGCTTAGGATGTGGCTTAGTTTTGAGTCCCAATTTCTTAAAAACTCCTCTAAAACCATATTAGCTTGAGATCCACTGTCAAAAAGAGTATCAATTTTTGTATGTTTTGAAATAACTCTAAGGTGGAAAATCTCATTCCGTTTCTTTTCATCATGCATAGATTGTTGATTAGAAGAAGATGCAACATTTGATGAACTAGTGTTGGAAGGAGAGAAATAATGATTACCTTGAAAAATCATGGCCATGATCTTGGTTTCATCTCCTGAATCAGACCCAAGATCATGAACCACAATATTCATTTTATTCTCTTTTCCTTTTTTATTAGTCATCCATTTAGGCTTAGTTTCCGGATGTAATTTCCAACATTTATATTCATCATGGTTCTTTTTACAATGATTGTAAAATGGTTTTTCATCTTCTTTCTTAACAAGTAGAGTTTTTCTTTTGCTTACCCTTTCCTTTTCCTTGTTCTTTCAAACCTTTTTCTTTTCCTTCAGATTGCTTGTTATTTTGTTTAGAGGAAGAGAAAGAATCTTTATCCATTTTCCCTCTTGCTTCCAAATGTGTATCTTGCACACACACCGCATCAAGATTAGTTGGATTAAAAATGAGAATCATATGTCTCAAATAACTATGTAATCCACCAATATATTTAAGCAGTGTTTCTTATGTATTGAGAGAAATACCAAGAATAAGAGCCCTTTTCCTAAACTCTTGTGTATAATCTGAACACTTTGTCCCTTAGTTTGTCTCAATGTTTTCTAATCCATCATATCTTGTTGCCTAATATTTGAAACAAAATCATACCAAGAAGTGGTTCATTACCTTTAGTTTCATCAACTTCCTAAGCTTAAGTTTAATCTCCCACCATATGAGTGTTGTGCCACCCATTCAAAGAGTTTTCAAATGAATATTTTCTTCATCATCTACAATTTTGAACCCTACAATATACCTCAATCTACTTGATCCAGTTATCCAACTTCTCTGCATTAAGCTCTCCATTATACATTGGAAATTCAAATTTTATATCTAATTTTAATGAAGGAAAATCATATTTTTGAGTTTCTGTTTAGGAATATCATAACTAGAGATTTATTATTTTTAACCTCCTCTATTTTTTTCCCTTTGTATATCTTAGTATAATTATTCCACCATTTATTTCATCTGAAGGAATGATTGAAAAATTATTCTTCTTCTCAATCCGTCATTGAAGGAATTTGTGATCGTCTTGTACCGATTTGGAATCCTCTTCTACTAACTATCCTTTAGCCTTCTTAGACCAAGACCTTGCAAACATCTAACACAAAAACTTGCAATCCAAAAACCATTAATCGAACCAAAACCAGATTTGATATCAGTGATCTAAAAATCTTAAGAAAACTTACATAGACACTCAATATTTTTATCATATAAATATTTTTTATTAAAATTTTGACATTACGATATTTTTGTATTTTTAATAAATAATTAAAACTACGAGCCTTTGTGTAAAATCGAGAGAATAAAAAGGAATCATTTCATAGAGTTTTGAAAACAATGTGATAATGGAGTTTGATGTTATAGGCCTACATCGTGGGTTCAATTTAAAGGGACCGATCTATTAAAATCATGCAAATAAAAACTTACATCAAGTTTTACATGAAATAAACCTTCTCATTGTGATTTCCTGACAAAAATAGGCAAAGTATCCTTTGACACCTTTCCTTGATTCTCACTCTAGCTATCTCTATAAGCCTTTAATTTTTTTAATACGATCAAATCTTTGCTTTATCCCTATAAAAATACAACACAACCCATTTTATACGACTTGAAAACCACGAGCTCACCGGTTGGGATTTTATCATTTTACACATCCCAAATGATTTTAAGCCCCCTCTAGTGCATTTTTTTATACTATTTATGGATTTAATCCAACATTCAACGCATAAATGGATAGGGAGGAATTTAAATAGGGAGGTGTGGAATCAGCTAAGTGGCTTGAGAGCTAGTTTAGATTTCGTAGGTTATGTGGTGATTGGTAGGTATGAGTTAATTGCAAGGTAATATGGTTGTGTGCATTGAGGTGAGGAGGAGTTGGCAAGATAAAGAGTTACCAAGGTGCATTAGAGAGATAAAATGAGTTGGTTGGTAGGAGATATGTATGTAATGCATAGTAGTTTAATGGGATGGGTAGAAGATAAAACAATAGCTGACCAATGAGGAGATAAAAGGGGTGTGGCTCGGTGGATAGGTTGACTCGGTCGGCTAAGTCTAGCTATCCACCAAGCCCATATTTACAATGCAATGTCAATATCCCACATTGATCCTATCATAACAATATGAAGCAAATATATACAAAATCCTTGCAATGTTAATATGAAGAAATGGAGGCTAAGGCACCCCTCCACAATTGAGTGTGTTGAACTTGGCTGAGGCCCCCGACCCAAAAAATAGCGGGGCCCACCTATCTATCACCGAGTGTCCAAGACTCGGCATTTAAATTTTATTTTTTAAATCATATACATTATCCACATTTTGTAAATCTACTGGCCCACTTGTTGGATGTGCACGTATGTCACCTACATACAGTCTAATTTTTTCTAGTTGACTAAAAATTTCAATGAGCCATAACTTTTACATACGTTCTCCATTTTATACAAACAAGATATTGCCAAAAATCTTGAATTTTTCTCCACGCCATGAAAATGTGATTAACATTTCTCGGTGAATATCATCTAGATAAAATTATGAATACAACCGTCTCCTTCTCTTGTTCCTTCTATCGTGCCATTACATCCTCTCTGAGACTCTAAGGCTAAAGTTGGTTGTTGAGTAGTGATCATGCACATCAAGTCTACTAAACAATGAAAAGATGATTCATATTTCATCCCACCTTGAGGGGCCAAATCCGGGGAATGCAAGTAAAATTTCATTTTTGATGCATTCTACTTTCTTATACACAACACACATCCTTCCCTTCTCTTCCCTCAACTCCTGCTTCAGTTGCGCAATGATTTTATCTTTTTCTTTTATCTCCCTATCTCTCTCCCTTATTTATTTATTCTTCTTATCCAAATCCCTTTGCATATACCTTATTTTTTCTATTTTAATCAAAAATTTGGGCACCAAAATCCATCAATAGCTTATTCAACATGTTACATGCTTGTTCATCGAGATAATTTTTGCCAATATTTTTGGGATTAGCACATCGGTTATACAGATAATATATCATATGTTAGAATACATGCAAATAAAAGTGAATATTCTACCAAAATAAATATACATAACAAGAGATATAAATCAATACCATATTTAATGTGGTTCACCCATTTGGGCTATGCCCACCAAGAAACAAGACAATCTATTATCTAAAGCTTTAACAAGATATACAATTAAAGATTTAAAATCTTCCACAGCGTCTTAGATGTACAGTACTTTCTTTCTCTCAAGATTTTGCTTCTTCTCCAAGAATTATCTCTCTCATAATTATTCTCACAATAATCATCAACTTTTGTAAGTTATTCTTAATTCTTACTTCTAAACCCTAGCTTTCATGCTTATATAGGTGTATACAAACTTAGGGCACTTAGCCATGTAATTAAAATCAATAGATCTACTTTAATACTAAAAATAGATCTAATTCCCGAGAGTTAAATAAAACACTCCCGCATAGGTAACCGATGCCGATTAGCCCTAACCGATGATGGTTCCTCCTTTCTTGACTGATGCCGGTCATAGGTGACTGATGCCAGTCCCTCCATAACCGATGTCAGTTACTATGTTTTCCAATAAGTTTCAAATTACATGCTAATCCGAAGTAATTGAGCTCCACAACTCAACAATCTCCCACTTGGAGATTAATTACTACACCATACATGTACAACATCATTCTTGGATCCTTCCTTAGCTTTTTTCTTCAACTTCAAGTCTCAAACTTGAACACCAGAAGTGGATTGTAGCTCCAACTTCTCCTTTTCTAATGGCTTTGTTAGTATATCCATAGGGTTATCACTCATATGAATCTTTTCCAGATTCAACTTCTCATCCTCCCATATCTGTCATATGAAGTGATACCTCAATTGAATGTGTTTCATTCTCAAATGAAATGTTGAGTTCTTTTCCAAATGAATTGCACTTTGAATGTCACTTTGAAATTTTTTCAATCATCTTTCTCCTTTCCCAACTCTTTCATGAACCTACTCATCCATATCATCTCCTTGCTAGCCTTTGTAGCTGCAACATACTATGCCTCTGTAGTAGACAAAGCCACAACCTTCTATAATCTTAAAATCTAGCTAACTACCATCCCACCTACTATGAAAATATATCCAGTAGTGCTCCTCCTACCATCTAGATATCCATCCATATCCAAATCAACATAGCCACATAATGAAATATCCAAACCTCCATAGAGTAATTACATGATAGATGTCCCTCTCAAATACCTAAGTATCCATTGGACTTCTTTCCAATGTTCTTTACCTAGATTGGCCATATATCTACTCACAACTCCCACTACCTGTGCAATGTCTGGTCTGGTACAAACCATAACATACATGAGACTCCCAACTGCTGAAGCATATGGCACTCATGTCATGTATTTGACCTCCTCACATGATAAAGGACACTGACATTTTCTCAATTTGAAGTGTTCATCCATAAGTATACTAATAGGTTTTACATTCTGCATCTTGAACATTTCTAACACCCTATAGATATAATCCTCTTGAGACAAATACAATTTCTTATTCTTCCTATCTCTATGTATTTGCATGCCAAGGATTCTTTTTACAGATCCTAAATCCTTCATAGAAAATGTGTGAGTTAGCTTTCCCTTAAGCTCACCAATGTCCTGCATACTAGATCTTGCAATAAGCATATCATCCACATATAGTAACAAAATAATATAGCTCCCATTTTTAAGCTTCTTGAAATAAAAACAATGGTCAAATTCACATCTCAAGTAACCATGCTCATGCATAAAACTATCAAACCTCATGTACCATTTCCTTGGAGCTTGCTTGAGCCCATATAGGCTCTTTTTTAACCTACACACTAATTTCTCCTTACCCTTGACTTCATACCCAAGTGGATGTTGTATATAAATCTCTTCATCCAAATCACCATGAAGAAAAGTCATCTTCACATCTAGTTTCTCTAAATGCAAATCCTCTATTGTAACTAAACTCAATACAATATGAATAGAAGTCATCTTAACAATAGGAGAAAATATTTCACCAAAGTCAATACCTGATTTCTATGCAAATCCCTTTACTACAAGGCTTTTCTTGTACCTTTTCTATCCACCATCTTCTTCATTGATCTTGTAAACCTAATTTTTATGTAATTTCCTCTTACCTACTAACAACTTAACCAAATCCCAAGTCTCGATTCTTTCCAAGGAGTCCATCTCCTTATCTATGTCATGCTCCCACTAGACATGGGTCTTATCATGTATTGATTGTTCAAAAATTTCTAGTTCATCATTATCGATCAATAATAAATAAAATAGAGGTGTAAATCTTTATGGAGGTTTACTTACCCTTTTTACTTTCTCACAGAGTTTGGGGTACCAGAGACTCAATCTGGACCTCCGGACATTTGTATCCAATCATCGCCAATGACCGGTCTGGTCACCCGTAACCAACGTTAGTTCTACTCGACCGATGTCGGTCGAGGGTTAACCGACTTTGGTTAATGTGTAACCCTATCGGTATTAATTTTAAATCTGAGAGTTCATTTTTATTCACAAACTTCTCAACCAGTTCATCCTTGGGTACCAAAATTTTATCCATGTACATTCTCTTTTCATTTAATTCAATATCATGACTCCTAATAATTTTAGAATTCTCTAAATCTCAAAAATGGAATCCGAAGTCACTAGATCCATAACCAATGAAAATACATCTCTTGGATTTTGCATCCAACTTTTTCCTATTTTCCTTATCAATATGCACAAAATCTTCTAAACCAAAAACTTTTAAAAAAGAAAGATCTACCTCTTTTCCGGTCTAAGAATCATCTCGGTATTCCTCCATTTAGTTAACTTGAAGGACCATGGTTAATCAAAGAAACTAATGTATCAACTGCTTCTTCTCTCAAAACCTGCAAGGGCAATCGAGAATGTATCCTCATACTTTTAGCACGTTCCATGATTTTTCTATTCATTTTATCTACAACATTATTCTTCTCCGTGGTGTTCTTGGAACCATTTTTTCTCTATGTATCCCATTCATTGAACAATATTCACCACCATTGTCGGATATAAGACACTTTAACTTTGAATTTGATTGATTCTCAACAAGGCCTTTCCATCTTTTAAAAGTTTAAAAACATAAGATTTATGTTTAATACAATAAACCCATACCTTTATCATAGCATCATTAATGGAAGTAACATAATAATGGGATCCTCCATGAGAAGCTACCTAAGATGGTCCCCACACATCTGAGTGTATAAGCTCCAATTTCTACTCCTTCTTAGATGCCCCAACTTTGAGAAATCTCACTCTCTTTTGATTTCCAAAGACACAATGCTCACAGAAATCAAGATCTAAATCTTTCAAATCTGATAACTTACCCTTATCCTTTAAGATATGCATTCCTTTTTTACTCATATGGCCCAACCGATTATGCCACATGCATGCATCTGAATCTGAAGTAGATAATGTAGAAAAGGAATCAGTAACACATGTAGATAAATATAAAGTTCCTACCTTCTTACCTCTTGCCACAACAAAATCACCCTTGGTGACTTTCCAAGAGTCTCTATAAATGTAACCATGCAACCAGCTTCACCTAGTTTCCCTGTAGAAATAATATTCCTCTTGAGGCTTGAAACATGCCTCACATCTTTCAATACCCATGTATTTCCATTCTACAATTTTGGATGAACTTCCCCTTTACCAGTAATCTATGCAAGCTTCATCATCACCCAAAATTTCCCTAGACATAATTTCTGAAATAACCCTTATTAGGGGTTGCATGGAAGGAATCTCCTGAATCTAAAACCTATGATTCAATTCTACTATCTAAAGAAAGAATAAGACCATATTACATTACCTCATTTTAACAATATTTGCTTCTTTACCTTTGTCTGGTTGTTGGTTCTCTTTATCCTTTGACCAACAATATTTCTTTGCATGTCCTTTCTTTCCACATTTCCAACAAGTAATTCCCTTACCTCTGGATTTAGATCTACTATCCCTTGAATTTGATTTCCCATTACTCTTACTCTTGGATCTCTCCTTCTGCATTCCCCGCTTTCTACATTCAAAGCATTCCCAGGATGATGACTCCTCTATAATATTATGGGGAATTTCTTCATTCAAGATTATACTAACCACATCATCAAACTTCAAAATATTATTAGTAGATGTTGTATTACTAACAATCATTACCAAGTTATCCCAACTATCAGGAAAAGAACATAAGAATAAAAGTGCTTTCACTTCATCATCAAACAAAATATCAATCAATTTTAATTGATTTACAATGGATTGGAAATAATTCAAATGACTAGATACAGATCCACCTTCATGCATCTTAGAAATAAATAGTTTCTTCATCAAATAAAATAAAATTTGAAGCACTAGGTTTTTCATATAAATTAGCAAGAGATTTCATTAACCCTACCGTAGAAGTCACTTCTATAATATTGGAAGCCATAGATGTTGTCAGGATCAATCTTATAGATCCCAAATCCTTTCTGTCAAGAATCTTCCATTCTTCATCAGTCGTCTTCATAGGTATAGACTTCTCATCCAATGGTAAATACAAATATATTTGATACAGATAATCCTCAATTTGTATATTCCATAATTGATAATTTCATTCGTCAAAATTATCTACCTTGTATTTATTTTCTTCTACCATTTTTGTAGCTCCCACTCAATTAGAAAAACCTTTGTGAGTAAATATCTCAACACACAAAACCAAAAAAAGCTCGACGATAATAGTTTTTGGTGTTAGTACACTTTGGTTGTATAGATAATATATCAGATCTAATCATACATGTAAATAAAAGTAGATATTCTACCAAAATAAATATACTGAACAAGATATATAAATCAACACCTGATTTAATGTGGTTCACCTGGTTTGGGCTACGTCCACCAAGAAACAAGCCAATCTATTAT
Organism: Taxus wallichiana var. yunnanensis; assembly: GCA_018340775.1. NCBI lineage: Eukaryota > Viridiplantae > Streptophyta > Pinopsida > Cupressales > Taxaceae > Taxus > Taxus wallichiana. The sequence goes on along the minus strand of CM031235.1, from coordinate 441,148,098 downwards.
CCAAAGCTTTGACAATATTTACAATCTTTCATACCTCTCATATGTACAGTACTTTCTTTCTCTCAAGATTTTGTTTCTTCTCCAAGAATTCTCTCTCTCACAATTATTCTCAAAATAATCAAATTTTGTAAGTTCTACTTAATTCTTACTTCTAAACCCTAGATTTCATGCTTATATAGGCGTATACAAACTTAGGGCACTTATCCATGTAATTACAATCAATAGATCTACTTTAATAATAAAATAGATATAATTCCCGAGAGTTAAATAAAACACTACCGCACAGGTAACCAATGCCAGTTAACCCTAACTAATGACGGTTCCTCCTTTCCTAACCAATGCCGGTCATAGGTGACCGATGTTGGTCCCTCCACAACCAATGTCGGTTACTATGTTTTCCTACAAGTTTCAAAATTTATTCTAATATGAAGTAATTGAGCTCCACAACTCAAAAATTCCTAGAATTTACCGGATAACACCCTAGACACCTTTGTCACATCACTCAACCTAGACTCGAGCACTCACCCAAAGAGCAAAAAGGTACCGGGTCCCTCTTTAGGGTTACTATAATAGGATGTTGCTTGATGAAGGAAGAAACATATAGATTCATAACTAATCCATCATTCTACAATGCATGTTACATTCATATCTATGAAAGAACAAGCTTTAAACAATAATCATGATTGAATTAATAACATGCACTATTTAACTACATAAAGAAATGACACCTAGATTCAACCAATATCTTCCATCTATTAATAAACATGAAGCTCCTAAAAATAATGTCAATCTATACCAATTGGTGTATGGATCGATACTGAGAATTGAGTCATATGCGTATATCTCTATACATTCATACATCCATCACACTCATCCTCACACAACACCTTTGTCTATTACCACTATGTACCTCACATCATATATATATGGTGGGGACTTTCCCTTCACTAGTTATCTATTATAAAAATAGGCCACATGTTATTAATAGTCACATGTCATTCACAAGCATAGCCACACATACAAGTGTGCTATTTATAGACCTCTTATAGTTAACTAAAGTTTGACCCTATTCTTAGCTCATCTCCATGTAAAATGATTCAATTTGATCCTCCAAAGATGACAATGATGCATGGCATGCATGTCTCTACATCGTTGGTGTGTTCGGACGCCATCTTCTAAAAATAGGTCATTATGATCAAAATCGGATAAGTCCCGAATGTTGAACTTGCCTTCTACGGTGGGTCCTTCTGTCCTACGCCCTTGATCTTGGCCTTCTCTTCTTTCGAGACTCCTTGTGTGTTCTCTAACAAATATTCTCTAATCAACAATACCCAACACTAATTTCATTATCATCCCGATGATGGGTATCTCCAAAAATTGAATTAAATAATAGAATAATGGAAAGAATAAGAATTAAAGAATGTAGACAAATGAATTTTTATTAGAATGACCTCCTTAGTATTAGTTTTAAGTATCAACTCTAAATACTCCTCCTTTATTTCAGCCTCCAAAACCTGTCATTCAATGAGTGCTTGTTCTAATTTTTCTAGGATGTCCACAACAATGGATTCCAACTCATCCCTCACAATCTCTCCTTTTTAATTCTACAGAACCAACACAATGTTGGACATTGATGTCATTCTTCCTTCTAAAAGATCCATCTTCTACATAATTATCTTCCCAAGCTCTTCTAGCTAAGTCTTGTGTGGATCTTGTGCTACTACCAGGGCCTCACACTTCTGCTTAACTATTGACAATCTTTCTGCATGGCCCAATGTCTCATCCTTCATTACTTTCTAGAACTCATTTATTTCTTCTAGGGTATTTATATTGATAGGCGCCTCTGGAGTACATTCGGATATTTAAATCCTAGTCTACTTTCTTTAATAATTCTTGTAACACTTACAACAACCCTTCATAAGATGCAATCTTTCACATCACTAATGCTTTCTCTCATTCTACATCTTGCTCTGACTTCCTTGGCATTGTCATGCATAGAGGTTCATATTCAAGTACCAAGTCCACCAACTTTCCTACATAGTGTATTGCTGAAGGAAATGTTTGTGGTACCTTGGCCTCTAAGTGTGGCCTTTCTCTAATGACATTGTCCCCAATTTCCTCTGTGATGCTAATAAATACCTCATTCTTCTTCTGTGCAAAGTTCCTCTCTTTTGTTATGCATGCTATCTCCACATCCTTTGTCTTTAGCTCCTCACACGGTTTCTCGATTATTCTGATTTGTCCATGTTTCTTTTAGCCACTTTGCAATGTGAAACCTTCACCAATGCTTTGATGACCTACTCTTCGACATGATAGTAGGATTTCTTGTCATGTGTCTAGCTTGGGGTGTGTTATTCAGCCTTCTTGAGATGCATAACTCTTCGCATACATCAAATTCAAGATCATCCATATTTGTGTGCATTGACCATGATAGTTTCTTTTGAGTGCCATAAGTCACCATATCCTCATACATTAACTCCCGGACTGAATAAATCCTTACGTGCTATCATACTTTGGAAGCGGGTGTAGACAATTTTACATGTATCCTCTATATACCCCATGGCTGGTGGAATGTGCTCTCCACTTGTTCTTCTAGACCTTTGCTTGCTTAGGGACTCTAGCTTCCAAATTTAGGACTTGTGTTTCCATGTCCCGAACATTCTTGATAGTCTCCTCTAGTCCCTTCTAATCATATTCTATTCCCTTTGATTCCTCACCCTGTTCTTCTATGTTCTCTTGAGGTTTAGGAGAATTAGGTGTACTTTCCTCTGACTCTTCCACCTCCTCATTCAACTTTAGTTTCCTCCTTATTTACACAGTTTCCTCCTTCTGTGGAGAGATTCTAGGTGATCTGTGCACCATGGTTGGAGTAGCACCTTGGGTCCTTGTTCTCCTAAACACCCTCTTAAATTTGTGCTCCCCTTGGACTACATTCAAGTCCTCATCATCCCCCTCTTGTGGCTGAGGTGGTGTAATGGCACACTTAGCTTCACCCTTATTTATAGGATGTCTCCTACCTCTATGCTGTAAACCACAACTATCTTCGCGCTCCTCCTTCTCATATTCCATTTCAATTGGCTCTGTGGGCTTACGCACTGGAATGTTCTCCATTGTATGCTTTCCCTTTGGTGGTACTGGAAGTGCAAACTCACCTTCCACATACTTGTTATTCTCCATCTTTAGCTTCAGCTAAAGATACACCAATGTTGCCCCTACATCTACTACAACTAGACTTATTGGATTAATATTCAACACCTCTGAAATGATCCTCTCGGTGTAGGCACTTCTTCTAAGATACACATAATTCTTTCTCAACGTATGGCAGTCACAGTCTACCATATCTACATTAAATACTAGTTGGTGCATGTCTATAAATTTGTGAACAGATGCTTGGAAATACCTTATAGTGAATGCATAAGGAAATTTACACCAAGGGCTCTAGACTCCATCTTTCATTGGGAAGCGTGCAATGCAGAAATGCTGATATACAAAAACTAGACTTGTTTCCCTACTACTGATGGTAGGTCCTTTGGGATGTGCCACTCTTCTCAAAATTTTGTGTGAAGCTTTTGATACCATTTATCGCCCTTTGCTTTATGTAAATCGTCTCTGTCATGGCCCCTTTACATAGATACTTGTTGAACCTTTCGGCTAGTGACTTATTCTCCATGGGGTGTTCCCATACGTTTTCCTTTGGCTTGTGCGGTACTCTAATTTCCATAAATACTAGTGATAGTAGAACAACCCCAAAGCTAATTTTCCTCCTATGTGTGCTTCCTTGATTATTTGTTCTACAATATAGCCTACATTATTATAGATTACTACTTTTTACATCTTAGGCACAACATGTAACCACATAGTATTTACCTATGACCACCACTCCTGATCATTCAAATTTGTAATGAGGTGTGTTCTTTGCTTGCATAACTGGATAATTCTTCAATTTTTCTATATCCATACTATGCAGACCATTCAAGTACCCCAACTCCTATCTAGTCTTTTAATATTGCAACTTTATACGTGAGATCATTATTTATGTCCTCTCATGTAGCCTTCAAACACTGTAATCGATGAGATAAGCACATATGAGACTCTAACTCTACGTCTGCGAAGTAGAAAAGTCCTCGTACACTCTACTCATGAGCCACTAATACAAGGGCTCATACTTCCTGAAATATGGAAGCTCATATAATTGGTAGACCCCAATTATCTTTAGAATCTTCTCACCTGCATCATCATAAATTGGCATGTCATCCTCCATACACTTGTTCATCCTAGCAGTGAGAAAGGAATTGAGCTCCTTCTTGTTCTCCATAGCCCCGTGATTGTATTCAATCACTTTACTCTTTCTGATGGGTGAATCCCACTCCTGACCAATGATGACTCCTTATGGATATTTCATTTATGAAAAATGGATTTTGGGTGCCATCTCTTCTTCCTTGATGACCACCTTCTTCTTTCCTTTTTCTACTATTGTTGCCTTCTTGGGTGCCATTTTTACCTTGCAATCATCTCCTCTATAACTCTGTAACTTATGAATCAAACCCTAGCTTGATTTAATCATTCCCTAGGTGGAAACTTCATGCCCTAACTCCTCTCTATCTCCTTGTTTAGCTCAAACCCTTCACCATTGGGGACGCAAGCTTATTTTTGCAAAGATCTATTTATCATGCTTGGTTTCACACCCTTTGCACCTTAACTTTGATCACTCGTCTCTTCATAAGTGGATCTTTCTTTAAATTATCTTAGTCGTAATGATAAAAATGAATATGCATCCCATCCTTCTATAATTTATTCAAATTTTGATGCATTTATTACTCCTTCACCTACCAAATACCCTCTCATTCATTGACCAAATTCACTCATTCTACACAATACATCTTCGTGCCCCCCATAACCTTCAGCACATATTCCTACCCTCGGTCATAGACTTCTCTTTAGCATGCACCCTTGCACCCGAGTACCTCATCATTGTGCCTTCTCTTGGTAGTTATCATGGCCTCCACTTACCTCGTGTTATCTTGTCCTTTCACTCATCTCCATCCTTGGTCAATTTTGAGAAGAAATCTTCTTTTGACTTAAAGCACACTGTAACATCTTATTCCTTTCACCTTTCAATTCCCATAGTATTTTACTTGGATAACTACATCCACCCCACACTAAAGGTATGTACATTCCTCTATGCATAAACATTCTTCACATAGTAATTAGTGCATGCACGCAAGTGCGCTTATTACATAAGAACAACAACTAAATTGACAAATCATAATGACAATGAAAGAAATACATTAAGGAAATATATAGGGAACCCTAATATAAAATGGCAATCTTGCCTTATTAAAAACACCAAGAAGTCTTATTTATAGTAGGGATTCAACCTATTCTGTTAAATTAAGCTGGGTATTTGTGTTCCATTAAATGCTTTTAACTAGCAAGCACCTTATTCAAGTATGTAAGTGATGACATACGATCTCAACCAATGTACTTTGAGCTTTCTGGATGGTGCAAGAACTTAGAGTCATAAAGAAGTACCATTTGTCCAATCTCAAACTTCTTATCCCTTATGTTTTTGTCATGCCATTCCTTCTTCTTGGCCTTTTCCTGCTTCTTACTCCATCATTCTATGTCTCATCTCTCATCTAATTGAATCATATTCTTGATACTCTCTTCTAAATCCTATTCATCAGCTAGACCTCTAGCACATGAAATGTGCAAAGAAGGTAACATAAATTCTATAGGGATAACAACTTACGTGCCAAACACTAGCTAAAATGGTGTGGCTTTGTTTAATCTCTTGTAAGTTATTCTATGTGCCCAAAGAAACAAGTTGACACTTTGTCATCCCAATCCTTTCTTCCAACATCACAATTTTTTTCAAATTCCACTCAAAATATTATTGAAATCCTCATTAGTTCAATTGGCACGAGGATGGTAGGGTGTATTTTTATGTTGTGCAACCATAAACTCATCTAATAGGATCCTTCTTGTCTCATTCAAAAAATGTGTACCTCTCTCTCACTTGTCAAGGTTAAAGGACATACATATCTTGTAAGAACATTCTCCCATAGAAACCTAGCTATTGTAGCTGATCTATAATCCTTTATAGGTGTTGCTTCTACCCACTATGTGAGATAATCTGTGCAAGTAATGATATAGCGTGATCTAGTCCTGTGTGTAGCTGGAAAAATAGGTCCTACAAAGTCAATGGCCCATTTCTCAAATGGTTTGGCACTAGTAATTGGTCTCAAAGGCATCTCATCTCTTTTCCTTGGTTTTCCTAGGTACTGAAAATGATCACACACCTTACAATATTCTTTATAGTCTTTATACAATGTCTCCCACCATAATCCAAAGTAAGTAGGATCTTCCGGGCAGTCGCATCACCTGCATAATGGCCTCCTACAATACCACCATGAGCTTCTTCCATAATATCCTTATGCTCATGCTCTAATACACAATGACATAATACTTCATCTCTGCCTAACTTGTAGAGGTCACCACTGATTAACATAAATGGTGCTACACGTATAGCAAGTTGTTTCTTTTCTAATGCCTTCATTCTATATGGTGTTATACAGTCAACGAGAAAAGACAAAAATGTCTTCTAATTTCATGGGTGCGTATTGTAACCTATATAAGTGTGCATGTGGCATGGTTTATTAAATTTTTGTGCTTACTCTCCGAGTTGATTCTAGATAAATGGTCTAGTCTAGAATTGCTTTACCCTGGCTTCACCACAACTGTGAAGTCAAACTCTTGAAATAGGAGCACCCATATGCATATGCACCCCTGTAAGATGGGCTTGTTTACAAAGTAATTTAATGCCATGTGATCTGTATAAAACACAAATGGTGTTGCTAACAAGTACTATCGAAACTTGTGCAATGCATAGATCATGGATAATGCTTTGCGCTCTGTAGTTGTATAATTTTTTTCAGCAGGAGTCAACTTCCTACTAGCAAAACAAATTAGATGATCAACATTACCTTCTCTGGTTGAGCTAACACAATGCCAATGGCCATGCCAGAGGAGTCCACTTGCACATGAAATGGTTTATCCCATAAGGAAAGCATAGAATGGGTGTGGTAGTAAGTTTCTCCTTTAATATCTCAAGCGCGCGTTGCTTTGAGGTTCTCCCACATAAAATATACCTTTCCCTTTTGTAACTCTTCCAAGGGTGTAGAAATTTTGGCATACTCTTTGATGAATTTTCTATAATATCCTATATGACCTAAAAATCCACGCACCTCGTTTGACTAGTAGGCGCTTCCCGGGCCTAAAATGACTACAACCTTAGCTAGATCAATGAGAAATCCTTCCTTACAGATTATAGTTCCTAACATTATTCGAATGGTGTCGAAAATATGCACTTATTGATGTTCAAAGAGATACTCAACTATCTCGCACCATTGAACATTAAGCGCTTGATTGTCACAATGATCTTTCATAAGCCCATATAATATCCAATCGTCTAGGTAGAATTGTAAGAAGTTGTGAATAAAATATTTGAATGCCTAAACAACTATGTGTGAGAATACAACAAACACATTTTTCAATCCAAAAGGCATCATAGTATAGGAAAAATTGCCCCATTCAGTATTAAATTTTGTCTTTTCTTGATCCTCCTGAGCAATCCTAACTTGATGATACTAAGAAAACCCATCTATGAAGGAATATATTACGCACCCTGCCATACCTTCTAGTATTTCCCCATTGAATGGCATAGGGAATGGATCTGTTACACATGTAGAATTCAACTCCCTATAGTCCACACATATTCTAATTCGTCCATCCTTCTTGATGCATCGATCACCATTGGGTTAACCCATTCTAACTCATCAAGGGTTTGATAATTCCAGATTTCAACATTTTATCAATTACGTAAGGCATCTTTCTAACTAGGTGTGCATCATCCTTAAGCTTTATCTTCATTTCCCCAAGTGATTTATGCACGCCTTTAAGTTCATGATACCATCGAGGGAATAAGTCCTAATAATCCCTGAGTAACTCAATGATCTTTGATACCTCGAATCGACCAGTAGTCTCCAATGATGGCCTCCTTAGGCTAAGCCTATGAACCTATATTCACCTTCTTTGTCTTCATGGGTTTGTGATAGGCATGCGTATCCTTTTTGCAATGTCCAAGACCTCATACACCCCTTGTGAATGTTTAATATCCGGGTTCTTAAATTCCTCATCATCCACGATGTAAACCATCTTTCCCCTCTCTTTCTCAAGGCAGGCATGTTCAACTAGTATGGAGTCCATTTATTCTTCCTTTTCAAAATGCACTCTGGACACTATCTCACCAAATAATTCCTAAATATTCTCCTCTTCTTTAGCACTATCTCCCATAGTTCAACGCTTGATAAATTTTAATGCCTCTTCTATTAGAGGTTGGGGAGAAAAGTATTCAAAGGTCTGGATCATCCCTGTAGTAAAATTTTTCTAGTTTCTAGTCTCTCGATGTAGTTCGAATATACATATCAAGTGTGTGTGCATCTTTATAGCATATAGTACAATATACGCACCCATAGTGAAGGTGGTAATGCTTCATGTCATACTTTCTAGAGTCTCTCACACTCATTTGAATGTGATGCTAAATAGGTTGATTAGCATGATAAGTGTAGATCTACATAGGTGCATTGTTCCTTACAAACCTAATAGATAGGGTGATTCTAATATCTTCCCATTCTATAATATTATCTTTGTGGACTACCCACCAGTGGGTTGTTGTCCCACATAAGGTATATATTAACATAGCTCTTCTCTTAATTTTATCTATCCACTATCTTTCCATGGCTTTCAAAAATGTAGGAAGATCTTCTGCCCTTGTATACCAATGTACTATGCTACCTATTCGTTAGACCAAACGAAGTCCATTCTTACATGCACTGCACTTTTTACCTCATGCCCTACAAATTCATATGTACCATGAGCCTAATTTTCGCAAGCAATACTCGTAGTATCACTAATAGAATGAGAATCCTCCCATTGTAGGATGCCTTCTTTTGATGTCTCATTGACCTATGGGTCCTAAATAATGCATACATAAATTTTGTTTAAGTCCTCCTCACTTAGAGGCTCAATATATGGTGTAGAATTCCCATCTGTCAAAGGTATCACAACTCTTTCCTCCTTGTTCTCATATCTGATATACCCCTTATTGAATCTTAAGTTAGAATTATTTTCATAACACCAAGGGCATCCAAGAAAGGATGGAAAATTGTCTACTTCTACAAGTGCTAATACCTCAAAATACTCAAAGTGAACTTGGCCCCTTGTATAGTTATAGATGCATCTTTCAAAACCACTATGGGAGTGGCCTCGATGTCTGGTTTGCCACAAATAACACATTAGATGATGGCTACAATGGAAGCATCCCTATTTGTACCCATGCATCTAATGTAAGCACATTTACTTCCGCACTTGTATCAATCAATATGTTGCTCAATAACCACCCATCCACAACAACATTCGGAGTAATTTACTTATCATAGTCAATGCTATCAGGGGGATGATTTGCATGCAGGATCTTTCATCCGGTCTCATGGCTTATGCATGAGGTGTTCCCCTTTAACCAAATTCCTAATAGTGGGATAATGTTCTCCTAGTGTAACATTTTGTACACTTCTTGCAGATCATTGATATCAGTTTGGACTATCTTTGATGCTTTCTTCTACTCCTTTAAGTATTGTATCTCACCCTGAAGATTCCTTAACACTTCCATGGCATCTTGGTAAACATCCTTCTAATGAGAAGAATCTGGGTATCTTACATGAAAAACCTCCTCCTTGGTGATCGCAGGCTTCTAGTGCAATGCTTCTCTTACACGTGCCACTTCAGTGCATGTAGTAATCTTCACTTTGTCAATGCCTTAGATCCTTCGATAGCTTGGGCATCCACCGATCTACTACCACACATTCGATTCTAACCATCCTATCACCTTTGTTTTCTTACTTATGTTCCTTACTTAGATGCTCATATAAGTCGAGAACTCTTCATAGCTATGGTTCTTCTTATCGAAAGAACATGCAATATTATGAGAAATTTCATGCCTATAGTGGTCGGGAGATCTACATGTATAACATGTTCCTGAGGGAACTCACCTATTCATCCACCATGGCCTCATCCTCCATAACCACCACAATATCCATGTCCCCTTCCATGACCTCCTTCAAAATGCCCCTCATTCTTATCAAAGCGTGTTTGATTATGATCCCAATCCTGGTGCTCATTATTACCCTTAGAATTATCTATTACACTTATATGTCGTACCCCAATGTCTATAACATCATGGATCTGACCAATCAGCTGATAATCCTCAGTATCATGGGTTGTGGACCTAAAATTTTTGTAAAAGCAAGATACATTCTTCCTTATTGCACACTATAACAAAGGAAAATGACTAGCATCATGATTCAAATGATAGATCTCACAATCCAACAATAATGAGCATACAGATCTGCGAGGGAAACTATCCTTGGTGTGACCTTCCACTTCACAATCTATACACCAAATTCCTGAGCGCGTTTCATGGGCTGAATTTGTAGATAGATTCTCTAACTTCTTTGCCATAGCTACAATCTATGCCTCAAAGAATGGAATAATTCCAGTGTCAATGATCCCAACTACCTCAACACACAAAGATGCTTCCAGTGATTCACATGGATTAGTGTATGTATTATGTGACAACACCCTTCTAAATGGTGTAATAAATCCTCCAACAAACCATTATGCATGCTGGCTAGCATGAATATCATAAGATAGCTTAGATATAAGTGTCTTAAAATGAGCATCATACTCACGTACACTCTCGTAGTACCTTTCTTGATATCTTTGAGTGCCTTGATACTCTTCTACTCAAACTTAGAGATAAGGAACTCTTTCAAAAAAGCATCCTTCAATGCTAAATAATCCATGCAAGTTTGATCAGGATAAAACTTCCTATACCAACTATGTGCTCGTCCCCGTAATGTAGTAGTAAATTAACTTGCCTTACGCTCGTGCAGCCATGATCCCTTTAGTGCGCCACAATATTTCACACATATGCACATATTTGGTAGCATCCTCTATACCTCTATACTCTAGAAGACGAAGAGACATCTCCATATAAATATTTTGTGGTTTTGTGGACACTCACCACTTAATCCAAAACCTCATGTGTTCCCTCTACCTCTAGACCCACCAGATCCACCTATACCTCTTGATCCTCCATGTGTAGTGGGAATAGGACTGAAGATGTACTCCCTTATGCTATGATATTAGAACTATATTGAACCCCTACAGTCTGTGAGGTATTTCCACTTCCAGAGGTGAATCCAACATTCTACACGCTCACATTCTATGTGGATGATGTGCCTAATAATGTTCCTCTAAATACCATTAAATTTTTCTATCCTACCATTGATGTACTTACTCCTTGACTTACTCCTGCTCTCCTAATTCCCAAGTTTGCTTGTTGGTTACTTGTCATACTAGATATTGGACAACCAAGCACAAGGAATAGGTCACGAGGTGGATTAAGATGCGTGCCCACTGTCCAAGTAGTATCGGTGGTGCATACATGTAAGGCCGAGGGGGTATCTTTTCATGTTTTCCAAGATGGGGGAGTTCCGATGCTCTAGCTCCATGTCTTCTACGTGAGCTATAAATCCTTCATGATCCATCTCTCTCCTCAATGCCATAATTTCTATAATGGAACATTGCTTCTCTATCTCCCTCTCGTGCACCTCATTATACTTAAGTCACCTTTCCTCTCTCTTCCTCTCTACCACTAGGTCTTCCATCTTTCACCAAACCTGTTCTTGCCCTTATGCATGGTGAAGTTTAGTTAGCCATCAGTTTACTCTCCAAGTTCAAAGTTACCATCAAGATCTTGATCGCCAGTGGAATACCTCTCAAATATGCTCCTCTTGGATACCACAAAAACTAGAATTCAGCTACCTCCAAGAAAGAGTATGTCAAAATTGAATATTCCAGAATATAACTATTTAGAACACCATAGAACCACGTATCCACAATGCGAGTCCAGATCATATCAAGCATCATAAAGGGTATGAAATTCTTCTTATGTCTAGACAATTGTGCGATACCTCTAATTACCGATATATTCATAAGCAAAGCCACTCATATAATTCTAATGGAAAGATGGTGAAAAATATCTCATATAAGTTTTCATATAGATTACATTTCTACCCCAATGCATGTGTTAAACTCGGATCCACCGCTGAGCCACTATGCATGTTCTTCCTCCAGATAGTGTATCCATTCCTCAATACTTGCTAGAGTTAACCGGTACATCTTCATCATGAACCATCTTGAAAATAACTGAAAAGAGGTCCCGAAAATGGAAGTAATGATGCAGCCTATAATTTACCAGATAACACCCTAGACAAGCTAGCACATCACTCAACCTAGACTGAGCACCCACCTAAAGTGATCAAAGGTACCAGGTCCCTCTTTAGGGTTGTTGTAGTAGGATGCTGTGTGATGAAGGAAGAAACATATAGATTCATAACTAATCCATCATTCTACAATGCATGCTACATTTAGATCTATGAAAGAACAAGGTTTAAAAAGTAATCATAATTGAATCAATAACATGCACTATTCAATTACACATAAGAATGACACCTAGATTTAGCCAATATCTTCCATCTATTAATACACATAGAAGCTCCTTACAATAATTTCAATCTATACTAATGCACGTATGTATCGTCGATACAATAATTCAGTCATATGTGTATATCTCTATGCCTTCATACATCCATCGTACTCATCCTCACACACACAAACACACATCTATCTATTACCACTATGTATCCCACATCATATATATAGGGTGGGAATTTCCCTTCACCACTTATCTATTCCATAAATAGGTCACATGCTATTAATAACCACATGTCGTTCACAGGCATAGCCACACATAAAAGTGTGCTATCTATAAACCTCTTACAATTAACTAAAGTGTCAACCCTATTCTTAGTTCGTATCCATACAAAATGCTTTGATCCAATCATCTAAAGATAGACAATGCATGACATGAACATATCTACATCTTTTGTGTTTTCCTCATGCCATATTCTAAAAATAGGTCATCATGCTCAAAATCGGCTAAGTCCCGAATCCTAAACTTGCTTTCCTTGCGCGAGTCCTTCCTATCGTTCCGCGCCCTTGATCCCGGCCTTCTCTCATGCATGGACTCCTTGTGTGGTTTGTAACAATTATTCTCTAATCAATAGCTCCTCCTTTCCTGACCGATGCTAGTCATAGGTGACCGATGTCGGTCCCTCCATAACCAATGTTGGTTACTATGTTTTCCAACAAGTTTCAAATTACATGCTAATATGAAGTAATTGAGCTCCACAACTCAACAAATCTACTATCGAATATGTTACTTGTGGCATGGACCTATCCTAGGTTTTGATCAATGAATGAGATCTAACCTCAAACTCATGACCATCTATATGTGATTATAGTGCCCAAGATAACATATTCTCGTATGCAAAGTAGGGCCTCCTCCTTGCTAAAAAATAACCAAAAAAATATATGATCGTGGGTATCATGCTTTGATACCCGATGCACAAAAATTTATTTAGGTATTCATTATATTTCATCATAGCACCTTATGGAATGTACCTTGGCATCCTATTATTTCCTTGTATTCCCTTAGTAAATCCTACTACAAGAGTTGTCTCTGCGCCACTTGAATCCATATTTTATTCACTCCTATCCCCTCACCATACATCACTTCATGATCAACTAGGTGCTCTATAATATCTGTAACCTCTTTTTCAATCTAGCGCTCTAGTTACAAATCAGTAGTACACCCATGCCATGCCTTGTAATCAACCCCAACCATTTACTTGTAGTCTAAGTGATATCCACCTTAATGTCTTCGACGTCCATATCTATAACCTGGACATCCTCATATTCCGTGTTGTGGCCTTCTACATATGACTCATCAACAATATAAACATGTGGTCTTAACTTTTCCACCACCTCTTATTCACTTTCAGCCTCTTCTTCCTTATGAATCTCTGTCTCCTCAAAATTTGAACTAGGTACTACCCTCTTCTTCTTATGTATTAGAGACCTACCCCTTACTTGGTCATCTTCGGGTGTAGGTACTTAGCTCCATCTCCTTGCATAGTGGTGTCTACCTTACAGGTGTACTAATGACAGGAGTCTTATACCTACTTCCTTCTTCACTTCTAGAGGGAGTCACCTCACGTATTTTCTTCTTCTGTTTAACCTTCTTCTTCACTATGGGCTCCTCAGGGATGGTTACATCATCATCCAAAAACTTCCCATATTCAACCTGTGGCCTTAGATATATGTATATATTTACTATTGTCATCGAGTCTAGGGAAATGTAATATGCTTAAGCATGTGAGTTCTTTTTAACAGGTATCACTCCTCACAAGATCTCTTCTTAGGGTAGATAAACATTTGAAGCATTTTATGGTGCTCCTTTTTACCTTATCTACATAAATTCTCATCTTGTGCGATTATTTAAAATTGTTTACAACATTCTAGAAATACAATTTTGTGAAGGAAAATGGGAGTTTACACCACAGGATCTTGGTACCATCCTTGAAGTGAAGCGTCAAATGCAAAAATACTTGATAAACTATGAATTTAGCCACCCCATCCACCAACATAGAAAACTCACTTTGAATGCACCATTATACTCCAAACACATAGTGCATCCGGTTGTACCATTTATATCTTTGTGACTTATATGCTAGAGTAACTGTGTCATAAGTATACTTTGCAAACCTCTTCACAGAGGATGGGTTTTTCACCTAATTCTAGATTGTTTCTTCAAATTTTGATGAAATAGATAAGTGTAAAGGGCTAGGAGGAATACTTGTTGAAATTTTAATTACAGGTTGTTTCCTTCGTATGACACGGATCCACAACTGATCATGAGAGCTTCCTTTTTTACTTTGAGGAACTACCTAAAATGGAAAACAAGACCACCAAATGAAAGTTAAAAAATATATACAAGTGGATTGCCTAGCGTATGCTAGGTTCGGAAGAGTGATACTTCCTAGAAGACTATCAATCCACTATTTAAAACAACTTAATGCTTATAATAAAGGAAATCCTATTGTATTTAAAATGATTTAGGTATCTCATTCGTCTACAATAAGAAAATTTGTTCACAATAGGATAAGCTATGATTGAATCTAAAGGTCAAGGTCTTGGTCAGAGTCTTTGGTACTAGTCAGGGTGAGGTTCTAGGTGGTTTTGGGTATTTGGTGGAGGTTTTAAGCTCATTCTTAGTTTACGGTAAAAACACAAAGACCCACATCGGTGCAGTATGACGATGTCAGTTTAGGTTAGCTTAGGTAGTGGTTGTGGGTAACCGATGTCGGTATGGTCGTGGTATAGGAAACTCAATAAAAACTTGGTGGGGTGATAGATCTGAGGCTAGATGGAAATAGAAGGGTAATGACAAGATTCGTGTGGGTCTCAGGTATGCACAGGAATGATTAAAATCTAGGTATGGGTAGTTTAAGGGTGTGGGTAAAAGGATGGTCAAGTTTGCATGGAGGTAAATGGTGGGGGAATGGAAATGGGAGCAAAAACTAATAATGGAAGTAAAAGAATCTACCAAATGATAAATGGACAAGTACTAGTTAACAAAGCACTTACTATTTATATGAGCTTGATGTCTAGTTAAAAATGGTGGGTGATTAAATAGAAGGAACTTGACATAATGTTGGTGCTTCCTAGATGCTCTCATGAAGGAAGATGGATTTATGGGTACTTATGATGTTGGCTATGGGCACTTTCATGAGTGTACGAATGATTGTTCTATTTGCATGCAACTCTAGTTTCATCCCTTTCTCTCAAAAGATGTGTTAATCTCTTTGAAATGTGCCAACCTCAAAATAAGGTTGTTCTAGGGGTTAAATGGTAACCGACGGAGGTTGCGGGTTGACCGGCTGCAGGTTACGGTAATCGGTGTCGGTTAGGGCCAGATTTCCTAGGTTTTCTAAACTAGGCAGATCCCCTTGATTTTCTGGGATCTCGTTCATTTGGCTCCACGGATTAGAATGGAAGCTTCCTTCTAATGGATGAGAATGTGGTTAGAGGGAATATAGGCTTTGATTTTTAGGGTTTAGGTAGGTCTTAGTTAGTTATGACAACTTACTAAGAATAGGTCTTAGGGTGAAGTGGCTAGATGAGGTGGATATGTAGGCATTATCTCAATTAGGATATTAAAATAATAAATATTGTGAGATAATGAATTAATTTAATTTAATTAATATTAGAGTGGGATGAAAGGGGCCATGGTTAGGTGAATGTGTTCAAGGTGTTTATTTACCAAGAGACCAAGGGGAGTGTGATCCAATTTTGGTGTCTACATTTTGCCCCTTTTTGTTGAGTAGCTTTTATTGGTAAGAGATGCTAAAAAAAAATGATGTGGTTGCCCCATGTGTGGGTGAAGGTGATTCCCCTCAAACCAGAAGGCGGACGAGCCAAAAGGTAGAATTGGTGAGTGGTTTGATAAAAGGTGAATTTGTTCAAGGTTTTTATTTTTGAGAGTCATAAGGGGAGTGTGACCTAATTTTGGTGTCTACATTTTACCCCTTTTTGTTATGTAGATTTTTTTGGTAAGCGACGCTGAAAAAAATAAGATGCGGTTGCCCCATGTGTGGGTGAAGGTGATCCCTCTCAAACTAGGAATTGACGAGGTAGAAGGAAAAATCAGTGAGTGGTTTGATAAAAGGTGAATGTGATGAAGATAAAGGTGGGAAATAGGGGTAAGAAGGGGAAAAGGTCCACTCGGGTAATCTAGGTAATGGGTCAGGGTCAAAGGTAGTAACAGTCAAATGCACACACATGTATAAACTACAACATGGTACCAAGTTGAAGAGTAGGAAAACTCTACATTGTCTAAGGTCGATAGGCTTATCCAAACAAGGTTGAAGTGATTCCAGTATTTAAGGTATAGGAAATGGTCAGGAAACACAACACAAGTCAAGTGCAGGAAACATGTAGGTATGTTCCGATACACCAAGGGTTGGGTCAGGATAAATAGTCATGGCAAAAGGCAAGGTAAGGTCAGTATGTCCATCAACATAGGTAACAATGCCGCAAGGTATAGCAAACACATGAGGTCAAAGGTCACTAGTGATGTTTAGGGTCCAAGTATCTAGGTCACGACATGGGTAGGGCTAAGGTATGGGAAAAATAATGAGTTACCAAATGAGGATGAGGATGAGGTGAGGGGGTAAATGATAAGGTCAAGAGGATACAATGAAGTGTCCAAGTGAGGTGTGGGTGGGGTTAAAAAGGATTCAGTCAACAATTGGGCATAGGGAATAGGAAAATAACTAAGCAAGATGAGTGATGAAGGTTTAAAAAAACTAATTGCCGATCACGATGGACCAACCTCGATAATCTAGGGAATAAGATTGATGGCGGTTAAGGTAAAACCATTACCAGTCAGGTCGGGTAGGTTATAAAAAGAAAAATTACCGTATTTTTCAAATCATTTGTCTTTTAGTGATTTGGGAAAATGACAAGAGAGAGAGAGAGAGGTGGGAAGTGACAGAGTGAGATTGAGGATTGATTTGGTGATCCATGTGGCAAGTGATAGTTGGTTGAGAGGTCATTCCATAGGCTGGGTGGGATTGATTTGAGTTGATTGATTAGTTGGAGAGTGAGAGGGTCATTTATTGATGGCAGAGGTAGGAGAGGGATTGGGGGGACCACCAGTTCAGTGGCCGGAGGTGCCACCACGTAGATGGTAGAGTGATGAGGTAGGATTCAATCCAACTCATTTTTTGTTTATTAGATTGAATTAGTGGGTGAAAATAGGTTTTTCTTTTTTGGGGACGAAAATCAAGTAAAATAAGAATGGGGAGGGAGGGGATTGGGTGAAAATGGGTGAGAAAGGGTGTAAGGGGAATTTGGGTCGGTAGAAGGGAGGAAAAAGGGGATTTTGAGGAAAAATGAGGATTGGGCATCGCGGTTTTACTGATGTGAGTGACCAACATTGATTGAAGGTTAGCCGGCGTTAGTTTTAGTGCTGCGATATTAGTCACAAAGTAGGTGACTGATGCCAGTTGAAGGGGGACCGAGGTCGGTTAGGGGTAACCGGTATCGGTTGTAATTGGGGAAAAATGGGCCAAAAGGTGTCTCGAGGTTGGGTGGGTGAGGTAGATAGGGGTGAGAAAAGTGGTTTTGGTGAAAATCATAACATAGGTAAGGGGTAAAAATAGGTAAGGGTGGATTTGTTAGGGAAAAATGTATAGATGTGTAGGAAAAAGGTAAGGTCAAGGAGTGGGTCAAAATGGAAGTAGGTGAGGGGTCGGGGGTGTGGTTGAATAGGTGAGGTGATATTAGGTTGGGTAGGGTTAGGGTAGGTAGGTCGGTAGGATAGGGTTAGGTTGGGTAAGTAGGGAGGTGCGGGTTGGTTTGGGGTGGAGGGTAGGCCATGGGATAAATAGGTAAGTAGAAAAGTAAAAGAGGTAGGGTAATGGGAATGGGTATGGGTGAATGTAGATATGGTCATGTTTAAATAATGTGATTGTTTTATTGGATGCAGGTGAGAGATCAGCTGAGGATGCGAGACAGGGTGCCACCCCTACTCGTGATAGTTAGAGGCACACTGATAGCTAAGGAGTTGCGGCATGTTGAGGAGGTGGGCCTGATTAGGGTCCAACACTATCGATATGTAGTCTAACATTTGAGTCTGATGGTCACCCTCATCGATAGATGGGATTCAACGAGTAACACGTTCCACCTATCGACGGGTGAGATGAAAGCCACCCTAGAGGATGTGTATAGGATCCTACATTTACCTATATTTGGTACACATGTATATTCAATCTCCTAGAGGCATCAGAGGAGTTGATGCTGATGGTATTTGGTGAGGGGATGGTAGAGATGACATTCCATAGTGCCATTCTGAGCTATGGAGAGATGTACCTAGCTCGTCTAGAGGAGATGAAGCTAGTAGTATTACTAATGGAGGCAGTCTACTATTTTGCACTACCGGATGCGAGGGTGGGAGATTCCCATGATCATTGATGGGAGTTTTACATGACATGATCATGGAGAGGACTTGATTTACCTAGGTGCCAGCATTCCTGGTACAGCTTATATAGAGAGCTATGGGTGTATGGGCAGCTCTATAGGTTTAGTCTGTGCTACACTTTTATTCTACACTGTTGGGCCTATGAGCACATTCTCTATATGCATCCAAAGTGGGTATTCTCGAGGTAGATGCATTTGAGCCAGGTTTTGTGTGAGTGGGGTACAGGTGATGGGTGCCTGTTATTGGAGAGCAACAATTAGAAAGGGCTATGCATGATGTAGTATACTACCGGAAGCTATTGGAGGGATTATCTGAAGTAGGAATTATATGGAGACCGTATGTGGGTTATCCCTCATACAGACAGATGGCTGAGGAGCTAGTTGGCCTTCAGCTACTTAGATTGGTAGAGGGGCGTCATACAAGAGAGCACAAGATGATCCCTATAGACAAGGTCCGATGGTAGTTTGGATTAGTATAGGATATAACACCACCCTTCCCATAGTACTAGAGGGATGATGTGGAGAGACCACTACCACTTCCATAGCTGACAATACCTATTGGGTAGGAGGAGCAGGTTGTAGACCAGTGAAATGATGATGCTGGAGTGACAGATAGGTATAGACAGTGGTGGACGGCCCAGCTACAAGTAGTACCTCCCTAGGCCCGGGAAGCTAGATTTAGCCACCATCACTATGTAGAGAGATGCCCTACATGGGTAGGTAGCAACCCTAATTACATAGTTAGGGATGATACAGAGGCGATTAGTAGCATCGAGAGGGAGAGGTGGTTGCATTGCATGTGCAGGTGGCCATTCTACAGGACCAGATGGCCTAGGTTAGAGATGGAGAGGGAGATGAGGAGTAGGTAGCCACCCTACGAGCACAAAGTTACTGAGTTTGCAAGGCCGGTTGGCCACCGCACGAGCACAAATTTAGGAATTATAGGTACAGTACCTCCACAGGCACCAGGATAGGGTCCAAGTTCACAGGTAATTGCAATATAGGGTCCCACAGGACAAGTATAGGGGTCGAGGCCTATGGGGCCACCATAGACCATACCCATATCTAGGTTATGGGATGCCTTAGGGGAGGCCAAATATTACCAGGATCGGTTGATGGTAGTCTAGATAGATTTTCTATCCTATGGAGAGTATAGGGCACAACATGCCTCGAGTGAGAGGACTAGATCCCTGGACTCACAGTGTGGAGATCACATGTGGCCATCAAGCCTCGAGACAAGATTAGGGTGAGGACACCAACTCATGGAGGATAGCTCCATGTGATGCACTAGAGGGCCAACCATAACCTACGGCAAGCGGTGATAGCTTATCAAGTCACCGACTAGGAGCTGAGGAGGAGACAAGTGAGATTGATATGGAGGATGTCCAATAGGATGATGCCCGATGAAAATCCCTCCGTTTTGATATATTTTAGTCATTTTTTATATATATTGGCTGCGTATGTGAAAGAGAGTGAGGATGTACAAGAGTTTTGTATATATTTTATCATATCCCGCCTACATGCCGAAGATGGTGAGGTTGTATATGATATTTTTGAGAGTTTTGATTATATGTACCAGCTTGCGTGTTGAAGATATTTGAGATTATGTATAAGGAG
The DNA here is from genome assembly GCA_018340775.1 of Taxus wallichiana var. yunnanensis. NCBI lineage: Eukaryota > Viridiplantae > Streptophyta > Pinopsida > Cupressales > Taxaceae > Taxus > Taxus wallichiana. The sequence goes on along the minus strand of CM031235.1, from coordinate 441,127,413 downwards.
ACACACATTTGGATATTTTTATTTATAGAGGTGATGATGATGATTATCATGTGTTTGTGTTGATAAAATTTTATTATTATGCATAGATGGATTTACGATAAGTGTGTTAGGTATGGATTGAGTCAGGTTATAGGCATGGATAGAGTTAGGTCATGGGCATGTATTGAGTTAGGTTGTAGGCATGGATAGAGTCAAGTCATCGGCATGGATAGAATCAGGTCATAGGCATGGTTGAGTTTGTAATTCATTAATGTGTACAATTAATGATGATATGGACCATGTTTAAGATGTTTTATAATACATGCATGATAATGGGAAAGAAATGGTAGACATAATGAATGGATGTTGGATGATGATAAAGGTGGAAAACAATTTGTTGTTTGTTGGTTTTTAATTTCTAATTATTGATGTAAAAATAAATTTAACAAGGGTAGATCATGATTTAGGAAAATGAAAGGTGAATTGGTTAGGGTTAGAGAGTGGCCAAGCTAACCTTCAAGGGCCCCATGCCCTTAGAGTGTTACCTACATAGTCCCGGTGAAAAGGGACCTTAGGACGATTTAGTTCTCCCATAAGCTAGGGAAGAATGTGAGGAGGTATGAGTATGGGTGGGTATGTTATAGGCATGATTGGGTATAGGTTTGTTAGGTATGGGTGAGTTGTGGGAACATTGGTAGAGGTGATTATGGTGAAGGAGGAGAAAAAAATTACCCAAAAATAAGTGTCGAGGGTCAAGTCCTATATAAGGTAATCAATACGTAATGAAGAAGGTTTAAAATATAAGAAGAGGTAAGAAAGCAACCTGATTGGTAAGGATCATAACGGGTGGATCATACTTTAGATGAGCTAATGAACGTAAGACCCTAAAAGCATTGCATGATTGATTATTCTAAAGGTGAACAAGTAGCCACTTGACCACCAAATGTCATGGGCCAATAGGTCCCTTGAGGTGATAGGAAATGAAAGTATGAATGGTGAGAGGGTAAAAAGTGGTTAACTTTTATATGGTACTAGGTAGCATGCCATTTTGGCAAGAGATCCAAGGTCACAATGGGTAATTCCATGACTAAAAGACTTTTTGTTTTGACTGATATTTGAGATATACTGATTGATGCGGGAATTATATATGGGATGAGGAACTTAACTCCTTGAGGACTTTATGAAGCTGATCGATGCGGGAAGTTGATCGATGCGGGAAGCTTCAAACTCTTGTCTATCTTTTTTTTTGAAAGAGCTTTACATAGTTGTTCTTCAAGGGAGGAGTCTATTTATAACAATGATTGTAGAGAAAAAGATGTCCTTTTGAGGGAGTCATATTTTTATTCGAAGTTTGACTCAAGGATTTGGATCCCACGTGAGGGATTTTAATTCATGGACAAGACTAAGGTGAAGAATAGGATTCTCATTTAGAAAGCAGGGTGAAATGACCATGGGATCTCATCTAAAGGTAGATAAAAAGTATCCATGAGAATCATGCTATGTGTAGTGCCATGGTACACATATTTAAGAGAAGATAAAAAGTGACGGTACGCATACATGGTTCTTATTTCATTGTTGGTGATGGCATAGGAAGTGGATAGCACTCAAGAGACGAGCATGGAAAGTGGTATAAGGTGAGGTAGAACTAAAAGTCAATAATAGAATGGTCAAAGATACAAGGCATTAAGGGGCTCAAGTTCGAGTTTACCCTCTAGTGAAGATAAACGATAAACATCGATCCATAAGTATGAGTCACGATGAATGGTCCAAGCTAGTTAGGAGCAAATTTTCCTCGTTTACTTTTTTTTCTACTTTGGTTACATGTTGATTTTCTTTCGGGACAAGGTTGCTAACTTGGAAGGTTCATTCATGGACACATTTTTCATAGGCATGTTTGATACGTTTTTGGTAAACTTTAATGTGGTCAAGAGCTTTAAGATGGCATTCATCTAATAACTCGAGTTGTGCTAAATGGTCCTGAAAAAATTCATCATTATTGAGCATGTTATGGAGAGAAATGCGGGGTGAGGTAACGGACATCAAGGGGTAGAACAACCTCTATATTATAGACCAGAGAAAAAGGTGTGGTGGAAATGGAACTGTGAATACTAGTGTGGTATGCCCATAGGGAAAAATGAATGTGCATATGCCAGTCCTTCCCAGTATTATTAACCACTTTCATGAGAATTTTTTTAGGGTATTGTTGGTGGATTCACTTGGCCATTGGTCGTGGGTAATAAGGTGATGAGAAAATTAGCTGAATATCGAATGCGTCACAAAGTTTTCACAATGTTTTATTTTTTAATTGTTTTCCGTTATCAGTGATGAGGCAATGTGGGACACCAAAGTGATAGATGATGTGATGATTGATGAACTCACATATTTTCTCAGCTTTTATAGAAATGAGAGGTATGGCTTCAACCCATTTTGTGTAGTATTCAAGAAAGAGTGATGATCCATTGATGTCATTGGGAAGAATGGGGATTGATCTCTCTCGACAAGATCCAAACCCCATTGAGTGAAGGCCAAAGGGAATGGGTGACTTGTAAGGCATGACTGGGTGTATGATGAAGGTTGGCGTGTTATTGGAATTTTACACAATGCTTGACATATTCACAATAATTATGGTTGAAGGTTGGCTAGCAATAGCCTAGGTGAAGAATATGCTTAGCAACTTGGCAGCGAGGCCACTAAAGTGACCTCCACATATGGCATCATGAACTTCCTTAATGGTATAAGGAATTTCAGAACTCGTAAGGCACTGTAATAGAATGCCATCAAAGCCATATTTGTAGAGGAGGCACCCATGATGACATAATGAGAGACCTTTTTAAGAAAGGCCCATTGTCCATTATGAGTGAGGTCGGGAGGCAAGATGGAATGGGAAAGGTAGTCTGAGTATTGTTTATACCAAAGGTCACTTGGGTCAGGGGTAGTGGTTCCAATGGAGTAAACCTCACGAGGTAAATAAGAGGGTGATTGGAGTCTTTTTATGGTGACAAAGATTTTAGAATCGGCAGGTGAAGCGGGGATTTGAGAAGATAAACAGCCATGGTATTCGTAAATTTTTTGGTTAAACATGGGATGGTTTGAAGGGCGTAACAATCGAAGGTGGTCAAAAGTATGTCTACGTGATGTTTATACTTTGAAAGTGTCTCATTATGACATTGCTATATACCATAGACTTGCTTTACGAACAATTGGGGATCACCAAAGATATTGATGGATTCGACATCCAAGCCAAAGGCAGCTTGGAGACCTAATACGAGCACTTCGTATTCGGCAATATTGTTTGTACAATCAAAATCTAGTTTAAAAGAAAAAGGCATGGATTCACCATCAAGCGAGAATGAGGATAATGCCCGCCCCACCCCCACGTTGATACTTAGAACCATCGAAGAAGAGTGTCATTTGGTATGCGGGCTCATCCAAGGAAAGAGAAGCAACTGACTCATCTGAAAAGTCAAAATTAGAAGGTCGATCCTCGAAAATAGGTGCGTCGAGATAATTGGTCGGTGATGGCTTGGCCCTTGATGGATTTTTGGTGGATAAATTTGAGGTCAAGGTCAGCCAAAAGCATGAGCCAATGTGTGGCACGTTGATTTTGGTAAGGTTTGGCATACATGAAGTGTAAGGGGTCGGTGTTGGTCACAACATAAGTCTTGTGATTAAGTAGGTAATGGCAGAGTTTCGTGGCAACGAAAACTAAGGCTAAGTAGAGTTTTTTGGCATGGGTGTATCGGGTTTTGTAGTCTAAAAGAGTATGGCTTATGTAATAAACCACCTTCTCCCTATGTTGTTCATCATGATGAGTGAGCATGGCTCCCAAGGAGTGATTGGTAGCTGAGATGTATAGGTATAAGGGTTTATCGTATTTAGGTGAAATGAGTATGGGTGGTTGGAGAAGGTATTGTTATAAGGTCTTAAAATATTTGTGGTAGTCATCATCCCATTTAAAAGAGACATCCTTCTTGAGAAGATGATGAAATTGTTGACACCAATCGAGACAATTATGAAATGAAGTGGTGAATAGACCGCAACTTGCCCTATAGGTTATGGACTTACCTAAGAGTAGTGGGTGGATGCATTTCAAGAATGGCCTTTAATTTAGCGAGTTCAGCCTCCGTACCATATAAGGAAATGATAAATCCTAGGAGCTTTCATGAGAGAACCACGAAGACACACTTCTTAGGGGGTGAAGGTGAAAGTAATATCTAATAAGGAGGTAAAATATGGTTTTTAGGACAGCGAGCTGCTCGGAGTGGCGTTTAGATTTAGCCAGAGATCATCCACGTAATCTTCTAATATACGATGCATGACATCATGGAAGATATAATTCATAGCCCACTAATAGGTGGCCCTAGCATTTTAAGGCCAAACGGCATGACTCGGTAGTAGAAGGTCCCCAAAGAAGTAATGAATGTGGTTTTATGTTTATCCTCTAGGGTAAGCAAGATTTGGTTATAACTGGAGAAGCCATCCATGAGTGATAGCATCTCGTGACCAGTAGTAAGGTCAACCAGTTGGTCAATACTAGGTAGGGGAAAGTCATCTTTCAGGAAAGCTAGGTTGAGGTCATAGAAATCTAAGCAAATGTAGAGTCCCTCTGTCACCTTAGTGACAGGGACAATGTTAGAAATCCAATGAGGATAATCAATGGGTAAGATGAAGGAAACCGAAAGGAGGCACTAAAGTTATTCTTTGACCAGAAGAGAAATGTGAGGGTGCATTTTCCTCAACTTTTGTTTGACAGGTTTGGCATCGAGAATGATTACGATATTGTTGACCACTATAGTGGGGTCAATACCAGGCATGTCTATGTAAGACCAAGCGAAAGCATGGTTATGGTTTTTGAGAAAAGAAGTGATGGCTTCTGTTAAACAACATCTAAGTATTGTCTTATCTTTAGAATGTGTGGGTCATCCCGCATATGAATGTTGATCTCAATAGGTGATTCATTCAAAAAAATTTGCATCTAAGAGGGTAACAATCGATGAATATATGAGTCTTCTGCACCAAGGTAGGTGAGTATAGATTCATCATCCTGACATTGAATGATGTTAATCGAAGGTGTATCATCGTCGATCATTTTAGGATACAGGAAGGGAAGAGAGGAAGGAGCCTCACCCTCACGTTGATAAGTTAGAGGCCCCAAGGAGATGGTGTTTATGAAAAAAAAAAGTTAGGAGGAATGGATTTTGGATCCATCGACTCCATCGGTGAAGGTGGTGATGGTGGTGAAGAAGGTGGAGAAGGGCTGATGTCCTCAATGAATTCAATGTGTGCCTTCTTGGTAGGTGGTTCCATAAAGCCGATACCACTACAGTCATTATGTTTATAGGTAGTACATGGAATAATAGTATGGTGGCCTTGCTCGTAAAATCCAAAACCAAAACCCTTCCACGCACATTGGTGCAGGAAGGTGTGGGTGAAACAATGATTGGTGAGTGATTAGAGGTCAACAGAAAATGGGCAGGTTTTTGATGGTAGTTTAGGTGTGTAAGTGGTAGTATCAAGTCCCCCATAGGTGAGACTGGTATGAAGCTTAGGAGGACCATAAAGGATGTGTTCTCCTATACGGTGATTATAATGAGAGTTTTGGTAAATAATTTCTTACTTTGGTGGAGTAAGGAATGTGTTGACACTATATAGGCGATACTCCCCAGAGTGAGGCATTGAAAAATTCCTTCCAAGGGATCAGTGGTTAGTATGTGGGTAGCTGGAATAGACGATGTGTCAAAGGTTGGATTGGAGGTGGAGCTAACGGATTGGGAGGCTGATGGCTTAGCTGTGGAGGTTGTGGCAGTAGAGGGAAATGGAGGATGTAGGTGCGATTGAAGTAGTGGCTACACTAGTGGGTGGAGATGTAGGTGAAGAGGCAATGGTCATGGAGGTAGATGCCTTAATGGGTATAAGCATTGCAATGGATCAATAAATCATGTTGTAAGTTTTGAAAGGTGATGGATCAGCTGGAATGGTATAGGTGTGTCCTTCATGCTCAAACTTTACACAATGATGCAAAGTGGAAGGAACACAACCCATGACACGAATCTAGGGTCTACCAAGCAACAAGTTATATTGAAATTCCCCTCTAAGACATAAAATAACTCTGGAACAGTGCGGGAGGCCATTTAAACATGGAGGATGATGGTGCTAAGTGTAGAGGTGATAGTGTCATTGAATGAACACAACATGATGGGATGTTTATGCATGTAATTGTTAAGTATGCGCATTTGAGTGAATGCATGGGAGGAAAGGATATTAATGTCAGTGCCCTCATCGATCATAACACATCATACATGTGTATCATTGATGTGGACAAAGATGAAGAGAGATGGTTATGGGTTATCGGTTTGGTGTGGTGTGATCTCTTCCTTTGAGAAGCTAGGGAAGCTACTTGGTGAGTAGGTGGATGTGTGTATAAATGTGGTAATTTGGTGAAAGAGGCTATATGATGGGGTGTAATAATGGAGGCTACGGGTGTAGGGTCATTGGGTAAAACCTCAATAGATTATAGGACCTCCATGAGAGCTTGACAATGGGATTCCAAGGTTTGGATGAGGTCATACAGAGAAATTTTGAGGGGGGATTGGTGTAATTATTTGAGCATGGCATGATGTGTAACCCCATTAGAAATAGGATATGTGGGGCCACAGATAGTGATTTTAGGTGTAGGTGCAGATGGTATGTTGGGTATAGGGTTGTTCGGTGGGTCGGTTGCCTTTTCCTTTCCTTTATCTTTTTGGGGACGAGTAGCAATGTGGATCATGTTGATCTGAGGTGGGGAGGTAGGGGAGGTAGGGAAGCCATGAAAGGTATAGCGACATGAAGGGAAAAATCCCAATGGTGGGAAGGAACCTAGTGAGATGAGTTGAGCACACTGACATTTGGGTGGAGGTTTGATAAGTTCTTTGATGTGAACCATGTTAATTTTAAATCTTGGAGGTGGCTCTAGGAGTTGTGGGGGTGAAGGTCTGGGTCATTGAGTAGGAAATGAGGGAAGAGATGTGGGAATGGGTTCGGTGAAACGTGGTCCTCATCAAGAAGGTCATCATTGTCAAAGTTTTCTTTCGAAGGACACAACTAGATAAGAATAGTTTTTAAATCTTTACAGTTCTCTACATTGTTCCCGACACATGATGGTAGGAAAAATTTTAGTGTCGTCAAACCCTTTTGGTTTGGGTTTGAGAAGGTCATAAGGTTTGAGCAGCGGTAGTGTGATGACAAAATTTTCAAGGAGGTTGGTTAAAATTTTGGCATAGGATCTTGCTAGTGGATCACAATGGGAAGTGAAAGTGAGTTTGGGTATAGGTGTGGATGACTATAGAGGAAGGGTGTTTGCATGAGGGGGAGTGGGTCGAGCTATGGTTTTAGGTGTTGGTGTGATCTTGGATGTTGGTCATGTTTGATTGGGTAGGGGTATGGTAGATGAACTGGTAGGAGAGTGTGTGGCTATTTTGTCTACCTTATTAGAGGGTAGTAGATTTCTATCTTTATGTTGCACCTTCTTGGGTAAAGGTGATACAGACATACAAGCTCTAGAGGGAAAGGCAGATGGTGGAAGGGGGTGTGTTACCCATGAGGATAATGGAGGTACTTTAAAGGTAGATGGCACAAGTCATGAAGGAGGCATGAGGGAAAGAGACTGAAATATCCGGGGTAATGCGAAGCTATCGATGGTATTGGAGGTATGGGTGGTAAAGATGCTTTGTAGGTGTGGGTGTAAGTTGTGTTGGGCACTTGGGTATGGTAGATGTCCGAAGGGGAATGGGTTGCTATGTTTTTAGTTTACCGGCGGGTGGAGGTTTCTTAACCACACTAGAGGGGAGAGGTCCTAAGATGGATGGAAAGGGGTGAAGGTGATGAAGGTTTGATCGGTGAGGTTGGATTATGAGGTCTATGGGATTGGTTCTTTTGTTTGGGTGCCGGAGTAGGTTTGAAGTTGGCTTTGGATGATGTATCTTAATCTAATTTGATGGGTGGATGAGTAAGGCTAGCGGTTGGGATGACCCCTAAGGTAGTAATAGGTTCGGGAAAGGAAGATGATGAAGGTGTGGGCTTGGATGTAGATGCATGTTGGGTTATGGGTAGGGGTGTGGGTTGATCCATGAGTGGTATTGTGGTCGAATTTGTGATAGTTATAGTTGTGTTTGGTTTGATTGGCTGAAATATTTTTGGGTAGATAGTGGAAGTGTCAGCAAGTGACATCTGCATTTGTGTTGAGACAGGAAGTAGAAGACACCCCTAAAGTAAGGCTCTATCCACATAATCTAGGTGATCGACTAGGCATGAAAAAGGCATTGTTGTAGGTGAGGTTGATGAGGATCCAATGGAAATTCCCGTAAAATGTGTCTTAGAGATGGGGAATTTTCTAGCTTCGGCTTCCATGGGTAAGAGAGCCGAAAGTAAGTCTGCAGGATCTTGGGTAGCTGATGGAGAATGATCACCTAGAGGCAAAGGTATTTCTATTGGATCCTTGATAGGTGGAGGAGAAAATGGGTGCTCCTCTTGTGGGTGGAGGAGATAACGGGTAATCCTCTCGTGGGCAGAGGAGATAAATGAGCATCTTCCTAGGCTTAATATGTACCATGGGTGACGACTCTCTAGGTGGAGAATTCAAAGGTGAAATGGTTTTGATGTTAACATGAGTCTCCTTTATGGGTGATAGAGGAGATGAAGGTTGTCCCTCTATGGATGGAGGAGTAGGTGAAGTGGGTTCAATTGTAGGAGGAGGACTTCGGGCTAAGATTTCCTCTATGGAAGGAATATGAGGTAATTGGGAAGCAATGTGTGTGTCACTAAAAATAGCATGGACCTTGCGGTATGGATATAATGAGTTAAGGTATCTCGGTTTGATCAAAATAAGGGGCATGATTAGGAAATGGTATCTTGAAGATGTGTAGGTTTTGATTGGCGGGTGCGTTAGGATTATCTAAGGTTAAGTTGACTTTTTCAAGAATTTCTTGGACATTGTTTTTAAAGTGATGTAATTTTTGTCACTATGACCTTTTACTCAATGATAGTTATAGAATTGGTGTTCTTTGTAACACGCAGGTGTGCGGCGAGAAGGGTCAAAACTAGTGTGTGGTTTTATAGGAGGAAGGGTGATGGCCCTAGATTTAATGAGATTTTCTAAGATAGAAGAATAAGGTTCCCCAATTGGGGTGTATTTCCGTTGTTCCCATCTGAATTGAAAAGTCTGGAAAGGAGAAAGATTAGATGAGGAACTAGCCTAATTTGATGGATGAGCTAGGACAACCTTGAGTACCACTGCGTTAGTGCTTCCCTTGGATTTTGAATAATTTTTCTGCGGTTTCAAAGAAGAATAGGTATCATTTTATTTGAATGCTGAGTTCTTATTGTGTAGTTGTAATTTTTTTCTTCATTGGCCCGAATCTCTAGCTTCCGTGCCATGGTGAATGATTCATCGAAGGTTTAGAAATCTCGGGCCTACAAGTTCAATGAGATATGTCTAGCACAAGCCCACGTGAAGATCTCTATGAGTTTAGTTTGTAGTAGTTGGGACATGAGTTGATTAATTAGGCTATGCCAATGAGAAACAAAATCTGTGATAGATTCATTGTCACTTGACATGTAGAGTAGAGGTCATTCGTGGTAACTTTCTTAACGACATTGATGGAGAAGTGATCCAAGAAGGTTTGGGCTACCCGAGTGAATGAGAACATGGAATGTCTAGGTAACCCACTATACCAATCTAATGCAGGCCTATTCAGAGACATGGGAAAGGTTCTTAGAATTAAAGCGTCATCATGGGTGATCAGTAACACCCATTTTTAAAAGACCGCAAATGTTTTTGCAAGTCCTCCTTGCTATTGAAGAGGTTAAATTTAAGCATTTCCCAATGTACGGGATATGGACAGATAGGAATGGATGGGTGGATGGGATCATTACAAATCTCATTGTGGGTGAGAGAGTTATGTGTGCCAGAAACCGATGCCTCCAATGCCTACATCTTATCAATCATTAACTTGATTAGGTCGTTAGTAGGCTGTGATTATTGGGTGCCTCCTATAGCGTAATGAGGCTAGTGTTAGACATATGATGGAGGTGGCATTCCTATATATGGTGATGTCTTATAGGTAGATTGAGAAGGAGGAAGTGAAATAGGGGGTACATACCTAGAATGAATGATAGATGAAACATGAGGATGCTAATAGTACGTATATGGAGGTGGAAGGGTCGTGGTGACCCTAGTGGAAATGGGGGCTAAGGATTTTGGAATAAAAAGAAAAATGTTTTGAAAAGGGGTAGGGGTCACCAACACCGGGGGTGGTTGTGTAGCTATGGGTATATATGAAACAATAGGTGCATATGAGGTTATGTTCTGGGTGGTTAGTGAAGGTATAGTGGATGTGGCGGGTGCAATAGATGTGGTAGATGTGGCGGTTATAGCAGGTATGGGACCTAGATGCAAAATGACTATGGGAAAGGCAGGTGTGGATAGGGTGGAGCCAGAGGAAGTTGGAGCAGAATTAAGAGAGAGTGTCGGGGGAATAGATACGGGCATGTCGTATATCAACTGACCCGAGGCATCTTTAGTGGATGAGTGGGAAATATAAAACTACAAGGCGACAGGGTTCTGGTCAAGGAGTCGTGTGAACTCCTTGTCTCCTATGGCAATAGTGATAGGCTAGGTAGGATCCATGGGTGATAAAATAGAAGGTGGTGCAGGACTAGGTGGGAGTGGTTGATGACTGGTGTCGAATATGAGGGCATTTTTTTGGCTTTGGGTCAACACCATGTGAACAAACATTCACGTGGTAGGAATGCTTTCCATAAATGACACATAAATACATCAGAGATTGGATAAATAGGTGGTGGTAGGGAAAAATTTCATCGGAAAATTACATAGGCTAACCAATGCCGATTAGGTTAAACCAATGTCGATTACTGAGGTAACTTTGGTTGTTCACTGTGGAAAGTGGATAGTTGGTCAAAACAAGGTAAAAGGCCAATACTTTTCCAAGTATGCAAGATGCTGATGGAATTACTAGGTTAGTGAATATGATAAGAATAATAGAGACTTTGAACAACACAAAAGGTGAAGTAGGTGTCCTTTTGGGTAGGTTGACCAAAAGAATAGTAAACCGACGCCGGTTAGGAAAAACCAATGACGGTCAGAAGGTAACGATGATGGTCTCTAGACCAACACCTAAGTTCTTATGAAATTGAAACAACAATGAAGAAAATGTGGTTGTGAGTTAAAATTAGATGTGGAATCAAACCTAGAATTCTGAGAATGATGAGAATATGGTCCAGGCACACTCAAATGAAGCTAGAATACACCAACTATGATGAGGAGCGTATAAGGGAAAATAAGAAAATGAAGAACATGACTTCTCACCTCAAAATGCAAGCCAAGCATAAACACTAAGAAAAATACAATCCTAAGAGTGATTTTTCTATTATGTTTGTTTAGCTTATGCTATTTAAGGACTGACTCATGAACTTTAGAATAGAATTTTTTTGGTGAGGATGGCTTCCTATGAAAAAGGAGATCTACAAGGAGATGTTTGAGGTATGTTATGACGGGGTCATCCTTTGATGGGGTACTAGATAGAGATAACTAGTGGGGTGCCCACTATGTTGTGATCGCGTGATCACCTACAACTTCTTCTAAGTGATATGTTGTTTAAGAATGTGTACATATTGTTAATTTTGTGATGTTTGGTAAGACTCAGAGGCAGAAGGAGAAAGGAATCTCTTTTCTATGATTCGCTTTTTCAACCATCGGTGGGCATGACTTCCAGTGTATTGTTTTCCCTCAATTAATGTGAGCTAATGTAGAGAAGTAGAATGAAATGAAACAAGTTTTAAACCCAAATTTAAATGTTGAATTTGATGACACAAAAATATGGATAGGAGAAGGGATGCTCTTTCACTAATGTGATACTAATGAAAATGAAGAAGTGTTCTTTTTAAAGTACCAAAATATGATTTCTTTTAGATAATAGAAGAAGAGAAGGTTCTAGGGGAGAAATTTTAATGTAAGAACCTTTCAGAAAAGAAACAAACATGAAAATTTTCACCTAGAAATGAAAGAATGCAAAGAACCCCGAATGGGTCCCACGGGTGTGTCAAGATGTTTCACCCGATTCTAGATCATTTCTTCGAATGTTGACAAAATAGATAAGCGTAAAGAGCTAGGAGGAATACCTGTTGAAATGCTAGTGGTAGGTTGTTACACACATATGGCTTCTGGCTCTACATCTGATCGTGAGAACTTTATTTTTTCTTGGAGGAGCTACCTAAAATGGAAAACAAGGCCACCAAATGAAAATTAAACTATATATATAATGGATTTCCTAGCGTATGCTAGATTCGGGAAGAGTGATACTTCCTAAACGGACATGTCAATACATTGTTTAAAACAACTTAATGCTAATAATAAAGGAAATCCTACTATAGTTAAAACGTTTTAGGTATCTCATTAATCTAAAATAAGTAAATTAAGTCACAATAGGCTAACTTATGACTGAATCGAAGGTTAAGGTCTTTGTCGGGTATTGGTACTAGTCGGGGTGATGTTTTGGGTGTTTTGGGTATTTGGTAGAGGTTTTAAGCTCGTTCTTGGTTTTTGGTCAAAAACACAGAGATCGTCGGTCTGGTCTAGTATGACCGATGTTGGTTTAGGTTAACCAATGGTGGTTGTGGTTAACCGGCATTGGTATGGTCGTGGTATAGGAAACTCAATAAAAACTTGGTGGGATGACATATTTGAGGCTACATGGAAATGGAAGGGTAATGGCAAGATTCTTGTAGGTCTCAGGTATGCACAAGAATGATTAAAATCTGGGTATGGGTAGTTCAAGGGTGTGGCTAAAAGGATGGTCAAGTTTTCATGGAGGTAAATGATGGGGGAATAGAAATGGGAGAAGAAACTAATAATGGAAGTAAAATAATCTACCAAATGATAAATGGACAAGTACTCGTTAACAAAGCACTTACTGTTTGTATGAGCTTGATGTCTGGTTAACAATGGTGGGTAATTAAATGGAAGGAACTTGATGTAATGATGGAACTTCCCTTGATGCTCCTGTGAAGTTATATGGCTCTTTAGGTACTTCTAATGCTAGCTATGGGCACTCTTATGAGTGTACGAATGCTCGTTCTATTTTCATGCAGCTTTGGTTTCATCCCTTGATCTCAAAAGATGTGTTAATCTCTTTGAAATGTGATAACCTTGAAATAAGGTTGTTACGGGGTTAAATGGTAACTTACAGAGGTTCCGGGTTGACCGGTGGTAGTTTAGGGTAACCGACATCGGTTAGGGTGAGATTTCCTAGGTTTTCTAAACTAGGAAGACCCCCTTGATTTTACGGGATCTCGTTTGTTTGGCTCTGCATATTAGAATGGAAGCTTCCTTTTAATGGTTAGAGGTTATATAGTCTTTGATTTTTAGGGTTTAGGTAGGTCTTAGTTAGTTATAACAACTTATTAAGAATAGGTCTTAGGGTGAAGTGGCTAGATGAGGTGCATATGTAGGCATTATCTCAATTAGGATATTAAAATAATAAATATTGTGAGATAATGAATTAATTTAATTAAATTAATTAAATATATATTAGAGTGAGATGAAAGGGGCCATGGTTAGGTGAATGTGTTTAAGGTGTTTATTTTTTGAGAGACCAAGGGAAGTGTGACCCAATTTTGGTGTCTATAATGGGTCTTCTTAAGGTTACTCCCATATTTTATTAGTTGGAACATCGAGACACCCCAATTCGGAGAAAACTATCAAGTAATAGGATTTTTCTAAAAATAATTGTATCTCCATCATGCACCACATCAATAATCTCTTCTGCAATGTATGAGGAAATGTTGTATATCATTCCCTCTAATATATTTTTACAGACATGAAGCCAACGTTTGTTCACTTGGGTCCACCTCTCTTGCTCATTCAAATTGAGAAGTAAGTGCATGAAAATCCTCATGATAGGATCATAAAGTTTTGTAATATCTATTGCATGCCATCCCTTTTTTTATTTAAACTCTATAATAGTCTACTCTACTTCTATGTCATTTGTTATGTCTTCCTTAAATTCAACCCCTGTACTAATAAGGCCAATATACTTTTCAATAAACTATGTAGAAAATAACATTCTCTTGCAAGCAATATAGAAGAAGTCCTCATGGACGCGCCACACCATCCAATGATATAATCTCTTAGGATTCACAAAAAGTGGAAGCTCGTATGATTTGCAGAGTACCTGATTTTTCCAATATCATTTTCCCCTTGTCATCATAAACATGATTTTCATCCAGATTTCTCTCCTCTATGGGTTGAACAAGTTCGATACCAAGTCACATGTATTTGAATCCATGTAATGATTATAGTCACTTATATCCATTCTTCTCACATGAGATACCCACTCCTTTCCCATCAACACTCCATCGGGGTTCTGCATCTTTATATACCATTCCTCTTGGATATCTATGGTGGGTGTCAGATTCTCTATTCCCTTTACCTTTACTTTATTTTTTGTTAATGTGGTACCTACTTTCCTTGGGGCCATATCCTTTATACAAACTCAAATCCTTACCTTGTGCCTTGCCCTACTCTTGGTTCCCTAATCTTCTCATCATAAAGCTTCGCATAACAATGCTTCCATTTCTTCACTCCATTCCCTAATCCTTAAAACCCTAACCAAAAAGGTCATTAAATTCCTTAAATACACTCCACACCGTCTCAACTTCTAAGATTCCCTCCAATGGAACTCACTCTTCCCTCGGTTTTGTCTATTTTGCACCTTGGTTATAAGTTCTCCAACTCGGCACTTGATTTCTCAACAAATAAATAAATTTTCTCTAGGTCACACAAGAAAATGCACAAATTTCATGCAAGGTAAGGTAAAAATAAATTTACCCCGATGCTCTTTTTATAGGTTTCCAAATTTTACCACATTAATTTCTTTCCAACTACCACCGTACAACTACTTTAAATTTGGATTTTTTACTTTTTCTCACCCTTTTCATAGTTTCCATTGCATGTTCCAATTGCAACCTTCGAGGTATGCCCACTACTTCCTAGACCATAGACCTCCTCACATGTGCTCCATGTGCCAAAGTACATAAATATTTTCACCTCATACCAAGTAGTTACCCATGTTGATTCCTACCTTGTGTTACAATATGTGATCATTCATCATATGTTGTTTTTTTCTTCTAAGCATCATCCTTATTATCACCATCATTATTATGACATCATTTTCTACTTTCTATTACTTTAATCCAAAAACCAATAACATGATCAACACATACACTATTTCATTTATTAGGAAACCTTAAGCATTAATAAAGTTTCTTTTGCGCACTCTTGTAGTCTACCCCACACTAAGAGTATACATGGTCCTCTATGCATGAAATAAAATAGATAGTAACCAGCGTCGACATGCAATCACACTTATTACAACAAAACAGAAAATTAAATTTATAAAGCATAACACCGATGAAAGGAAACACATGAAAGGGAAATATAATCTAAATGGAAATACTACCTTATTAAAAACACCAAGAAGATTTTTTTATAATAGGGTTTTAGCCTACTCCCATTGAAGTAATAAGGAAACATGGTGCCATCCAATGCTTACAACTAAAAACACCTAATTCAAGTATCTTCATTACTATAAAGGTTCCTAGAAAATGCACTTTCAATTTTCCTGGATGGCACCCAAACTTAGAGTCATACAAAAGGACCATATTTCCAACCTCAAATGCCTTGTTCCAAATATGTCGATCATGACATGATTTTTGTCTTACCTTCTCGGTCATCGACTCCAACTTGTAATAACATGCCTGTCATCTAACTGCATCATTTTTTCAAGGCACTCTTCAATAGCTTGTTCATCAGCTAGTCTCCTATGCACGCAATACACAAGGATGGTAACATAAGATCAATAGGAAAAAACACCTCACGAGTTAAACACCAACCGAAAATTTATGGCCTTATTTAACCTCTTGTAGGTGGTCATGTATGCAGAATTATAATAGATACTTTATTGTCCTAGTCTTTCCTTCCAACATCACATATTTTTGTCAATGTTTGTCCTAGAATCTTATTGAAAGATTCAACAATAGCATCGGTATGCGAGGTTATAAGGAGTAGTCTTATGGTGTTCCACCATAAACTCTAATAACAAAATTATTATCGTCTCATTAAGAAAATGAGTGCCCCTATCACTAGTTAGGCTCAAAGGACATCCATACCTACTAATATTTTTTTCCCATAGAAATCTTGTTATGGTCATTTTTGTACAATCCTTTGTAGGTGCTGCCTCTACCCACCTCATTAGATAATATGTACAAGTTATGATGTAGCATGTGTCATCCCTACACATGGGTGGTGAAATAGGACCTAAAAATTCAATGGACCATTTCTCAAATGTCTTAGCACTTGTAATAGGTCACAATTACATCTCATCTCTATGTCCATGTTTTTCGAGGAGTTGAAAATGGTCACATAACTTGACATATTCCTTAGTATCCTTATACAAGGTCTCCCACCAAAGTATATCCATCTGAATCTTACACGTGGTGGCATCCCTTGCATAATGACCTCGTGTAATTCCACCATAGGATTCTTCCATAATAGCCTCATGCTCATGATCCAGGACACATAAGCATAAAAGTTCATCATGACCTAGCTTGTACAAATCTCTGTCAATCAATTCATAAGACACCTCACGTATTGCAAGCTTCTTCTCTAATGTCTACATTCCCTCGGTGTATACCTAATGTGGCAAACACACTTATGCAATGTCCTCTAATTATATGGGTACATGATTCAATCTAAATAGATGTGAATCGGCATCATGTCCTCAATAATATATGCATCATCACTAAAATAGATCCTTGATAAATGATCGGCCATGAATTACTTTCTCATAGTTTAAAAACTATAAAGTCAAATTCTTGAAAGAGTAATATCTACTCGTAAATGCACCCTTACAAAAATGCTTGTTGACCAAATAATTAAGTGTCATATGATATATAAATAAGATAAATGGTGTTTCCAACAAGTATTGTCTAAATTTGTGCAAAGTGCATAGATCATGGAAAATCCTCGTGCTCAAGACTTGTATAATCATGATGCGGAAGTGTCAACTTCCTTCTTTAAAATCAAATAGGGTGGTCTACAATTCCTTCTCCCGGTTACGGAAAAAATGCACCAATTTCCATCGTTGAATCATCAATGTGAACATGAAAAGGTTTTCCCATGAAGGAAAGCACAAAATAAGTGCAGTGGTAAGCCTTTCCTTTAGTGTTTCAAAATCCTATTGTTATGCATCGGACCAACCGAGTTTTCCTTTAGCCTTCAATAATTCCTCCAAGGGCACGAAATATTTTCATATCCCTTAATATTTTTTTGTAATAGCCTATATGTCCCAGAAATCTATGCACTTCACTTTGATTATTAGGTTCTTCCAAACCCAAGATCACAACTACCTTGGTGGGTCCACCAAAAACCCTTCCTTACAAATTATATTCCCAAGTAGAGTGCCAAAAGGTATCACAAAAATGCACTTCTTAATGTTAAGAGAGATGCTCAGCTACCTACACATCTCAAACATAGGCCTCAGATTGTCACAATGATATTTTACCAAACCATATACCCTCCAATCATCCAGATACACCTATAAGAATTTATGAATAAAGTCTTGAAAGGCTTTTACAACAATGTGTGAAAATACTGTCGGTGCATTCTTTAATCCAAAGGGCATGAATGTACATGGAAAAATTCCCCACTTAGTGTTGAAAGTTTTATTTTATTGATCTTCCTTCATGATGTGCACTTGGTGATAACTTGAAAACCCATCTGTAAAGGAGTATATCTCACGCCCAAAAACTCCTTCAAGGATATCTTTTGTGAATGGGGTGGGAAAATGATCAATAACACATGCAACATTAAGTTCTCTATAGTCCACACAAATCCTTATCCTCCCATCCTTATTAATGTTTATTACCATGGGGCTAACCCATTTAGACTCCTCAATAGGCTCAATTATACCAGACTTGAACATCTTGTCAATTTCTTCCTTTACCTTCACACGCATATTAGGATTCATCTTATAAGGCCTCTTCCTAATCGAGACACGAGCCTTCTTTTAGTTTTATTTTCATCTCACCAAAAGAAGGATGCACTCTATTCAACTCATGATATCCCCACATAAATAAGTCCTGAAAGTTACACAATAATTCAACAATATTTTCCACTTCCTTCTCTAACCAATAATCACAAATAATGGCCTCCTTAGGTTACACATTTTTACTAACTTGTTAACCTTATTTGTCTTCATTGGAGCATGATACGTGTACTCTTTCTCATTTTTGTATCTAGTACCTCACACGTACCTTCAAGATATGGTTAATGTTCGGTGTATTCACTTCCTCATCATCGATCATGTACACCAATTTTTCCTTTTATTTTTCCTTCTAGGCATGCATCATATTTTCTTCATTTATTTCCTCAAAGGTCCGTGTGTGCCTCAAGATCAGTTCCCTAAATAGTTCTAACATTATCTCTTTATTCTTCCTATAATCTCCCAATGTAAGATGATTCACAATATGTTGTGCTTCATTGATAGGAGGTTTATTAGAAAAATAATCATAATTTTGAATCATACCTGAGATCATCTCTTTCCAATTAGCAGTCTCCCTTTTCAACTCTACATGGACATACCATGCATGTGCGCAACTACATAAGGTGGAGTAGAACTTATGTACCCAAAGTGATGGTGGTAAAGCCTCGCTGCCCTACCACTAAGATCTCTCACACTCATGGACATTATGAGAGGTAGAATACTTCCCATAAAAAGGTGATTCTCACATTTATACTTAAGGAAACTAGTAGGAAAGGTGTTTCTCACTTCTTGTAATTCTATTAAGTTACCTTTGTGTGTAGCCCATCAATGTGCTTTTGTACCACACAAAGTATAGACAAACATATTTCTTTTATCCTTTCATTCATCCACTGGGATTTCATGGTGCACAAAAATACATCGGGGTTTCCTTCACAAGTATACCATGGTACATGGTTTTATCCTAGCCACATTACCATACATGGCCTAACCATCCTAGTGCTTTGTCCCTTCAATTTTTGCCCAACCATTTCATACATTACATGAGCCCCTGTTATCACAAGCAACACTTTTAATATCACTCACAGATTTGTGCATCTTCTCAATGAAGTATGCCTTCTCTTTTATGGTTTCAAATGTCTCGGATCATGCACTTAGTGTGCATATATTCTATTAAACTCCTCCAAGATTAGTGGTTCAACATAAGGATCAACCTTCTTTTCATAGAGGGTATAATCATGCACTCCTCATCATTCTCAAAACTAATGTAACTTTTATTAAAGTGCAAATATTCTTTATTTGCATAGAACCAAGGTCGCCCAAGTAATGTTGGTAAGTTTTCTACTTCACCAAGATCCAATACTTCAAATTCCTCGATAAGCGTGGATCCATGAATAGTAATAGATGTGTCCTTTAGTAACCCAATAGGTGTGGCCCTAGTTCTATGCTCCATATATAACACGTACGAGGATGGTTGCAATTATGGTATACCCATCTAATTCCAAGCATCCAGGGTTAGCACATTCACTTCCACATCAATATCAATCATAATGTTGCACAATAACCAACCATCAATCACTACATCAAGTGTAATCTATTTGTCAAATTCATGATTCTAAGGTGGTATATTTACATGAAGTATCTGTCTTTCATGCTTTATCCCAACGTGTGGTAACTTTTCTCACAACCACTCCCCTAACAATTAAATGATGTTATCCTGTCACAAAATCTTACACACCTCTTTCAAGTCATCCACATCTTTCTTAGGGTTTCAACCTTCCTTACATGATCTTTTTCATGTACTGTTTCCTTACATAGTGTATTTTCCCTTGTAACACCCTGATAACTTCCATGGTATCTTGATAAACTTCCATCTAGTGTGTAACATATTGATACTTGACATGTATCAATTCTTCCCTTGTAATAATTGGCTTAGTTTTCAATGTCTTTGGATTTTACATGGCCTCAACATGTGTAGTCACCATCATAGTCTGTAACTCAAGATTGGGGTCTTCTTTAAAATCCATTAATCATAAGCAACATGCTCTAATTTAATCAATCTCATGCCCTTTTCCTTCTTTTGAGTCTTACACATGTACTCATAAAGCTATGAGAAATCTTCTAACTTGTGATGTTTGACACACCATGAGCAAGTAATATTCTCGAGGTCGCTTAAACCGATAATGATCGGAGATCCACCAAGTACAAAAATTTCCTTATGGAAACTTGCCTCTATGACCACCATAACCTTGACATATATATCTACACCTGAAGCTACCATTCATATTATTTCCATTGTCATGCCCTTTATGGTTATGTCCTTCATGATCCATAAATCCACTACACACACTTTTCGATGCACTTTTGTCTCTATGGATTCATGAATGTGATCAATAAACTTACAGTCAGTGGTGTCATGAGTGTAATATTTATAAATATTACAATACCTAGATATATTTTTATAAGCGCGTGCTACAAGAAAGGTAAATCTCAAACATCAGGATTCAAATGATAGACCTCATAATCCAATAAAAATGAACACACTAACCTACATGGGTAATTATCTTTAGTATGTCCTTCCACTTTAAAATTTTTATACTAGATTCCACTGCACGTCTCATGAGATAAATTAGCAGAAAGAGCTTCTAGCTACTTCTTCATGGTTGTAATCTATACCTCTAGAAATAGGTTTACTCCAAGATCAACACTCCCAACATCCTCAAAGCATGTAGGGATTCTTCTAGAGCCTCATACAGATCCACAAAATTCTTATGAGATATTTCTCGTCTACATGGAGTCAATAACCCACTAAAAAATTAATGCACATGTTGACTAAGATGAATATCATAAGATAACATTGATAGTAAATTTTTAAAGTTCACTTCATATTCCCTTACACTCTTAGAAAATCCTTGATTAATGTCCTTGAGTGCACTGATACTTTTCTTCTTAAAATTTGGAATATCGAACTCATCTAGAAACACATATCGTAAAGCATCATAGTCCAACACAGTCTGATGTGGATCATAATTTCTGTACCAGCTATGTCCATGCCCTTTAAGAGTAGTTACAAGCTAAATTTATTTTATATCTGATGTTATGACTCCTTTAGTGCATCATAGAAGCTCACAGTTGTGCACATGATCATTACATATTTAATTCCTATATATTTTTGAAAGTGGAGGGACATCTCATAATACACTTATTGAGGTTGATGTGGGGGTCACTAGAGATGTGGGCCCTGTCCTCTATATCTAGAACCAGAATCACCACTAGTATTTCCTCCACTTCCAGAACTACCTGATCCACTTGATACCAATCCTCCCGATCTACCCGAACTACTTCTAGTAGGTGTCGGACAGTGGATGCACTTTGTTACATCCCAATTGTAGTGCTAAGATTAAATCCAATAGTATGTGAAGTTGTAGTACTTCCAGATGTATTCCTAATATTTTATGTACCCACACTTTATCCTGATGACACGCTAGAAAATATTCCTCCAATTGGACCCCCAAACAATGATTTTGACTTCGTTGCCATGGGTACACTATTAACTCTATCTCCTGAGTTTAACATAAACCGATACCTACTTGTATTTACTTCTTTACCCACACTAACATGTTTCTCAATGATGAATTTTGGAACTAGAATACCATGCACAAGGGATAGGTCACTAGGTGAATTCATATGTGCACCCATGATCCTCAATATCTCTTCTTCCGACATGCTCTCATATGGCGAAGGGGATTATTTATCGCACTTACCCAATGTTGGGAGAACTAGATGTTGCAGCTCCTTGTCTTCCACGAGAGCTTCAAATACTTCATGATCAATTTCTTCCCTTAACACCATTGACTCTACAAATTATCTTATTATCTCCCTTTATCACACTTCATTATATTTGAGTTGTCTTTCCTCTCTCTACATTGTAGTCACTAGGTCTGCCATATTCACCACACCTTCTCCTTCCCTTTCACATAGTGGGATTTTAGTTAACCATCGGGAGGGAATCTAAATCTATTTCTATCATCAAGATCATGATCAATAAAGGTATAATGCACAAATAAAAACCTATTGGTTTGTGTAAGAACTAAAAATATATTTTTTAGGACACAAATATTTAGAAATAACGTACTCCAAAATGTAAGCGCACAATACTCCAAGTCACTAATGATCTACAACTTTATTCCACTCCAAATCACCATCAATAAGATTCTAGAAATATTTCTACTTCCAAGATATCGGTCTATAACACTAGCACTTCCTTGTTGCATACATTGATAGCCAATCATATAAATCTATATGAAATAAATTGAAGAATGTCTCATAAAGTGCATCATATAGATTTAATTCCACCCATTCATGTGCAATAAATTTAGGTCAAGTACTATATCTCCATGCAAACTGATCTTTTCCATCATCTATCCATCCTTCAATACTCTCCAAAGTCAATTGATACGCCATTTACAAGCAACATCCTGAAAAACAACTTGAAAAGAGGCCCCCATAATGGAACCAAAATGTAGTCTTATTTTCTATATTCAATTTCCTAGGTGCACCGACACTTAATTTAGATAAATATGAATGATTACCCAAAGTGCGTAAGGCTACCAGGTCCCTCCTTTGTGTAGTATTTTCAAGGTGTTAGCATGCATATTCATATTTACCATCATCAAAACATTCATTCCAATAAAATCATCAGTCCATGATATCAAATAGAAAACACAGATAATAAGAAAGCATAATATATCAGATAACAATTATAATCAGATTTAGCACACAAGCACCATGTTCAGAAAAATGAATTACTAGAACCCATCCACAATAATCCATTAATAACTAGAAGGATTACATATCAGAAGTTGAATACATAATAATAAACATCAGAGAGTCATGTGTGCTAGTGTATCAGAATAACATAACTCTATTACAATTTGAATCTCTCTAAAACAATGAAGTAAAACAAGTATATATAGGGGTGGGGACTTTCCCTTCACTACCCATGCATCCAAAAATAGGTGACATGCCTCCAAAAATAACCATCATGCATGCCTTCCTAACAAGCCTAATAATAGACTAATCCTATAGATATAATTTTCCTTAATCATATTATTAGCTTTCATACATAAGTTTGAACTAAAAGTTCATTCCTAAAAATAGACTCTTCTTAACCACAAAACTCTCCTTGTGTTCCACACACTCCATGTCTATATTTATCCCAACACTTAGAAAAATGGCTAAGTCTCTCGAATTTCTATAGTGATTTATGTTCACAACCTTGTTCCTTCTTCCGTGTGCTCACTCTGTCATCATGTTCACTCATCTCCACATTTCCTTTGCTACCTTTCTACGTACATGTGTTTTTTCCACTTACTATAAATATAATTTTTATGAAAAAACAAAACCTTTCAAATTAGTGCACTTAAGAATCAATGGTGAAGATAACTACACAAATCTGGTCGAAAGTAAAAAACAACAAAAAAACATTTTATAAAAGTAGTACATGCCACAAATCATCAAAAGGACATCAAAAAAGTGTATATAGTATGTTAGGAGTTTTGAGACATTGAAAAAGCAAGAAAAATAAAAAAGCATAAAAATCAGCCCCTACCTCCTACTTACTAAAAATAGAAAGTGTTTGTTTTAGGTGTAGAAAGTTGTTGTCTTCCTCATTTTTTCTCACCTAGTAGATTTTTGCCATCATGAAGTTCAAATTTTCTAGTTTGGAGCTCATTTTAACCCTTGAATTAGAGTATCATAATGCGGTTTATTGTGATAGCATTCACATGGACTTAGATAATTTGAAAAGATGGATGCTTGGCACATCCAGGGAACATGTGAAAGAAAGGATATACATAAGTGGTTTGTTTGTAGCAGGTGGTCATCTATTATTCGTCCATAACACACAATTGGTGAGGAATTTTTCTCAACACTATGAACCAGACACTTGGACCATATGAGTGAACAAAAATTCAATCTTGGCAATGCTCACCCCAGGGAATATCACATAGCATGAAAATACCAATTTGAAACAATATGGTAATCACCCTAAAGGTGTTTTCATTAGGATAGTGGTAGAAGAAAAATTCATACCTCCATGGACTTGTATTGGTGTCATGGATAGATTAGGTACGTAAACCCTCCCGTGTGCCAAAGTCTTGGTCCAGACATGAGTTTCATGAGGGATTCTTGAATGCCATCATTATTTTGAGCAGAGTGATGGGAGAGGAAAACACCAAGGAGTTACATGATTGGATGGAATTTTTCATCCTCACCATCATTGAAGGAAAGAAAATGATTGATTTGGGTCAAATCATCAGTGACAACCTCCATCTTTCAGTTTCTCTAGCTTCCACTCACCATAAAGTTTCCATGACATCATACAAAGTGTATGATTTTACCATTATAATATATCTAAGGGATTTTACTCTCACACCAAACATCTCCCAGAAGGCCCCCACCTACAAGAGATATCCATAAGTAACATTGAAAGAGAGTAATCACCACTTTGCATGGGTGAATGATACATTCACCATGTATGTTGTGAGATTACTTAAAGGAAATCTAGATTTGAGGCTATCCTCGCATGCTGCTACATTGATTCAAAGATATAGATCCTTATACACAAAATTATAAAATTTCTCGTACATCGGGGTATATGGATTTTACCTTTCTTTGTAAAAACTTCTAAGGTACATCAGTGATAAGATCTTCATGTTTGAGCTCTATAGACAACTTGTCCATGTCAATGAAAACTCAAGTACATAAATAAGAAAGGTATCTCTTTCTATATTTATTTAGGAATTTTCCTTGTAAGTCTCTCATTGATGCATAAAATTTGGAATCCTCTTTCTCTTAGTTTAATCTCTATTCCTACACTTTGAGGGATAACTTTGACATTCGGAGCACTACCAATATGTTTCATATCCCTGACTTGCATCACATGCCACAAATTAAGGAGTATTGGGTGAATTATTCTGATTACCTTGAAGTCAAGGATAGAGATCACATGAGGATGAATGTAGGGAAAATGTGGTAATTTGGATTTGATTGGTTTGAATAAGGAATTGATGATGATCGAACAAAGTTATATGACCCCAAGTATTCAGATATGAAATCTTCTCCTCTCCCAAAAGTCTCTTAGAGCATATGATAATCAAGATATATTAACAAAAGGAATGAGGCAATGATTCTGAGATCTAAAGAGTGGTTAAAAAGGAAGAGGGAATAATTCATCTAGGTAGGAGGTCTCCATTCTCTCAGGAAATAGTCATCTCCTCTCTCCTCTCTGAAGGCAGCTAAGAAATCTTCTAGCTCCACCCACATTGAAAGGATTCAAAAGAGAAAATCAATGGAAACCAAGTCAAATCACTACAAGAGGACATAAAATAAGGAAAAAGAAGCTCAAAAACTAGAAGAGAGCGTGGAAAAAGGTGTGATTTAACTACCTCAGCCATCAAACCTTCAAATAACTCAAAGCATCTCTTCTTCTACACCCGCACCCATTCAACAATCCCAATATCTACCTTCTCAACCAGATAAAGAAATAATCATCATGCCCAACATTGAGCCTAAAACAAATGAAACATTCTCATGGGTACATGATATGATTGGAGGAGAGACACACATGAGACAACAAGTGGTGATCCTAGATTTTAAGCTATATTTACAATAGTGAAGGAAAAGAAGGGGAAGAAAGCACAAATTGCCTCCTTCTTTTTCAACTATACTTCAGAAACCAATATGTGGAGATAGCTCAAACTAAAGTCATCAAACATATAAGCGAGACAACACCATTAGATTATGAGATAGAAAACATTCCCCTTAGACTAGTGACACATGAGGGAGATTCTCATATGTCTAAGGAGTTTTCCACTTGCCTTCTCATGATAAATCAAGAGTATAAGGAGAAAATTTATCAATTAGAAGACTACATAAGGAATCTCACCTTGTACATGAAAATTTTCATGGATAAGAACCACTTCATCTCTCCTAACCCTATAGTGTATCATAAAAACAAAGGCTTCACCATGTAGGGAAGAGAAAATGACAAGTGGGTGAACAATATCATAGAAAAGGGTAAGATGTTGATTCCAGAGGTCCTATCATTGTTCAAGTACATGAGTACAATGGCTAGAAAAGAAAGCATGAATAGAGAAGAGATTGAAATAGAGAAGGAACATTGGGACCAGGTTTATCCACTGGTCATTGAGATGGCCAAGGTCAACTCTTCTCTAATGGCGAGTAAGGGTGTATTCACTTCAACATTAGATTACTTGTCTCAATTATAGGATTGGAATTTGGTTACTCATTATGAAAAGATAATCTGTGCTCATGGTGAAATTGATTTGTACGAGGAGAACATTTCAAAGATGAAAGGGAATTCTAATGACAAGATACACAAACTTGGAGTGCCAACAGCGAGCAAAGGAAATTCAATGGATGATATATTGAGGTTATTTAAGGATCTTGTCAAGAAGGAGGCGAAAAGTCTATTTTCATTCAATGAGGACACATTGGAGTCCCTAGTTGAGATAAGGTCCGTCATATCAAAAACCATTAGGGATCTGTTGTTACAGACTCACAGCACCCCTGGATGCAGATCAGTCTTCTAGGTTGATGTTCAGGCATCCAGTGTGATTGCACAACATGGAATACTTTCTCCAAGTGTGGGACTTGTGAAGATGAGAAAAGATTCTCTAGAGAAGGCTGGTTCCTATTCCTCTGTTCAGATGCATACAAAAAATGCAGAGGGTTTACTAAAACCTAATCTAACTTGCCAAGGAGACAGGGTAAGAAAATGCATAGAATAAAACCTAAACTACAAAGGTGATGCATTGAGGAATATTAGACATTTATTTTGCAAATTTAACACGAGAACACATGAATGCAATACAAACACCATGCATGTAACAAAAGCTGCAATAAGAGATCAAAACGACAGAATGAATACATGAGAGGGTTGAGAATCAATCACAAACATATATATTATTGCTCAAAAGTCAATACAGTATATTGCAGTGGCCAAGAGGCAAAATACTGGCATTACAACCTATATGGGAGGTTTGAAAGCTCCACAAACTCTCTTGCAAGCGAGGGAAGAAGGGAGGATGCAAAACAAAAAATGTCCGACCTCTTAAAAGGGCTTCTCTTTACAATATATATCAAGAAATGAGAGAGGAGAGAGGGGAAATTCAGAATCTACTCCAACCACTTCTTGGTAGCATTTAAATCATCTCATTATGATCCAAGCGGTGGATCCTGGCAAAACGGTGGGGTCATGCCTAACAAGAGCGTGATGTCTCTCGTTTGTATTAAAGTTGGTTGTTGAAGCATTACACGTGTAAGAGATGTTTTCTTAATTTTCTCCCTCCAAACTACACCAAAATTCAAGATTTACCCTTAATCATGTAGAGAATTTCAACATCTTTCCGTTGATATAAATAACGTGCAAATCCGAGCTCTAGATTGAAAGATATGAAGGTTTGAAGATTTAGGGCACAAAACAGGCGAAAACAGATTTTTAAATTTCTTTTCCCGCGTTCTGCCATCTGGACGACACGTGGCGGGCTCTAGTCCCTGAGTAATTTCCTCTCTCCACCTTTTCATGGGTTTTTATTGTGGGCCCCTTAAACTTGGGCACGTGGCACTATTTCATTGGTTTGGATCAGTGCTTGAAAACTCGCCCCTTTGACTTTTGGACCTTTTTCCTTGGCGACATGTGTCATGCTGTGATTTGTCCACGGGCCTGCCAGATTTTCACGTCCACTGCGTCCTTTTGTCCCAAATTTCCTAGTGCTTCATGAGAAAAAATCCTTCGATCCACTGAAATGGGCTTCCTCGTCCCTTTTCTGCCGGTGACACGTGGCGTGATCTGATTGGCTTTCGGCTCCTTCGGCTATCCGTGTCCCGACACGTCCCTTTGTCCCACTTGTCCTTGTGCTGCAGTTTCCTATTTCAGCCGAATCGGCCGGTTCACGTCCTTCGCATACATTTGTTCCACTTGTCCCAGTGCTTCGCGGGCCACCTGGAGGCGTTTTGGCCGAACCGCGCCTTGGTGTCCCGAACGTCCCAAATATTTCTAGGACAAGGACTTAGCCGATTTTCACAATTTTTTTCGGTCCAGGCTTATTTTCTGCAACTTCTCGCATTCTCTCAGAGCTCATTCTTTTTCAGCCTGGGACTTGAGAATCCTGATGTATGTTATCAATTCAACCCTGGGGGGTGAAATTGGATAATAATTTGGCAACTCAGTGGGGTCATCTACCTGCTAGATGAAAAGACCAGTTGCCTTTTTGTGATCCATTGGGCATGGAGTCATAAACAATGACCTGAAATGAGCCTGATACTGCAACTCCCTCCATGAGAGCACGCTGAACTGTAAAAACTCAAACTAGGAGTGACAAAACCTGTGCCAAAGCACTTAGGGAAACTGAAACCTAACTACAACAAGACAATGTGCATACGCACTTAGAGGAATTGAAATCTAGACTAATATTTACAAGGGTGAACCTTTTATTTTCAGTAGCAATGTTTGAGATAGATTCCATTTACTGGAATCTATAGTTCTTCACCATCCAATGAGGCCAATTGGAAAGCATTGCTGCTCTTGCACTTTGTGACCATGTATGGGCCACTCCAAATAGCATCAAATTTTGAATGCCTTCCCGGTTTTTCTCTGTCTGCATCCCATTTCAACACTAGATCTCCAACTTGAAAAGATCTATCCTTGGCCTTTCTATCAAAGGTTTTCTTGATCAAAGCTTGATCCTTTTCCATTGCTTGGGATGCCTAATTTTTGATCTCTTGTAGCTCCATCAACTCTGCATATCTCACCTCCATGGGCTCAAATTCAAGTAACTCCAGCTGCTTCATGAGTTCCAATGTTGGTAACTCAAGTGACATGGGAAAGATTGCCTCTCTTCCATAGACAAGCCTGAATGGAGAGTTACCTGTGGATATTTTGGGAGTGATCCTATCAGCCCATAAGGCTGATTTCAGCTTGGTGTGCCAAGACTTCTGATTCTCATCAAGAGTTCTCCTAATGATCCTTAACAAGTTCTTGTTTGTAGACTCGGCCTGGCCATTACCCTGAGGGTAATAGTTCGATGAAGTGCTCAGGTAAATACCGTTCTTGATGGCCCACTCAGTCACCTTAGATCCAATGAATGCCAATGCATTATCAGAGATTATTGTGGCAGGTACACCAAATCTGGTTGTTATTCCCTCATAAAAGTCTAGGATGCTAGACTCATTTGCCTCTTTGAGTGCTACTGCTTCTGTCCATTTGGTGAAGTAGTCGGTGGCTGTCAAAATCCATTTATGCCCTTGGCTTGAATTGGGGTTAATGACTCCAATGAAGTCCAAACCCCATTGCATGAATGGCTGGTCAACTGAGATTGGATGCAATGGAAGGGCAGCAAACTTCTCTTTTCCTGTGAAGAATGCACAATTCTTACACCTCTTGATCCATGCATAGCAATCACTGAAGATTTTAGGCCAATAATAACCAGCCTTCATGATTTTTAGAGCTGTCACTCTTGGTGCAAAATGGCCACCAGCTGGTCCACCATGAAACTCTTCCAACACCCTTTGAATCTGATCTGTGCTAATGCATCTCAGCAGCACTCCATTCACATCTTTCTTGAACAAAACTCCATCAACAATGGCATACGGAACAACCTGCAACCTGAAGTGTCTCCTTTGGGTCTTGTTCATCTCTAGGGGGCACTGGCCTATACCTAGGAAGTGCATAATATCTTGGGTCCAGCAAGGAGTGGGGGAAGCATCGTCTTCTTCTTGATTGCCACTTGGCTCATGATTGTCCTGGACTGTCAAAACAGCCTCTTCTTCGTTGCATACTTCCTTTTGCTTCCCCAAAACTAGCTGCTCACACAGTCCTTTCCCTCTTACCAGCTTGGTGATCTTGATATCAATGTCATACTCCATGACACGGGTGATCCAACCTGCCCTTTTCTCATTCAAATCCTTGTTGAGGAGGAAGTCTTTAACTCCAGCATGTGAGACCAGCAACTAGACCTTGTTGTTTGAGACTAAATGCTTGAAGTTATTCAAGCTTCGATTCTTTGCAAGTACATGCTTTTCAATAAAAGAGCACCTCACCTCTCAGTCGTCTATGCTCTGGCTGAAAAAGGAAATCAGCTGCTCATCATTATCTTTGTTTTGCTGTACCAGAATGGCAGAGATAGTGTCATCACCTCCAAATGCATAGAGGATGAAATCCTTGGAGAAGTCTGGGTTAATGAGAGTTGGTGCTTGAGAGATAGCTTCTTTGATTGCCTCAAAACTCTCCTTGCCTTCTGCTGTCCACTTAAAATCCATGCTCTTCTTTAACATTTTGGTGATGGGCTTGACAAGGGCTGCAAAATCTGGGATAAACCTGCGGACAAAATTGATCCTTCCCAAGAAGCTTTGAAGAGCCTTCTTGTGACTTGGCAATGGCAGTGCTCTTATGGCTTCAACTCTCTCTAGGTCAATTTCCAGTCCCTCTTTCGAGACAATATGGCCAAGGAGCTTTCCTTCATGTGCAAGAAAGATGCACTTCTTGGGGTTCAAAGACACTCCAAACTTTCTACACCTCTGAAACACTTGCCTGAGGTGAAAGAGATGGTCTGCTGCATTCTTGGAGAATACAGTGATGTCATCAAGGTATATCAGCACTATCTTGTTGATCAAGCCCTTGAATGCCATGTCCATTGCCCTTTGAAAGGTAGCACCAGTGTTGGACAGCCCAAATGGCATCTTCTTGTAAGCATACGTGCCCCATTTAGTTGTGAAGGCTGTCTTGAATTGGTCCTCTTCTTTTACCATCACCTGATTATACCCTGAGTAGCCATCTAGGAGAGAGAATCTCTCTGAACCGGATACTACTTGCAATATTTGCTCCATGGAAGGGAGTGGATAATGATCCTTGAGAGATTCCCTATTGAGGTCTCGGAAGTCCACACACAACCTGATTTCTCTGCTCTTCTTCCTGACCGGAACCAAGTTAGCAACCCAGCTTGAGTGCTTGATCGGGAATATAATGCTTGCCTCTATTAGCTTATTTAGCTCTTTCTTCATCAGAGGCTCAATGTGAGGGTTGACTGGTCTCTGCTTCTGCCTGATGGGCTTAGCATCTGGATCCAATTCTATGGTATGTTGTGCCAAATTTGGATTGAATCCTCTCAAGTCTTCATAGCTCCAAGCGAAGACATCTGGAAATTCTTGGCAAAGCTGAACAAAATCAGATTTCTCTTGTGAGGTACTTACTTTGCCAATCTGCAATGTTTTGCCTTCTTCCACTAAAATAGGCTCTGAATCCTCACCCTTTACTTGAATGTTTTCCTTCTCCTTCCGGAACTGATCATTCGGGTTGAAGATTGACTCCAAGGTTATGAGGCCTTTTGGTAATTTGTTAGTTCTCAATTGCACCACTTGGTCACCATACTGCTGATGCAACTTGTCTTGATTCCTGGCAGAGAACTCAGCTTCTTCTTGTAGGAAATTGACGATTTGCTGGTCATTCTCAAACACTTGCCAACTGACATTGTTATCCGGCACTGAAGGCCTCACAATCACGTGGATGTTTGGTTGTACCTTGTCTTGTTGAATGATTTTCGTAATGTCAAAGGCTGCCCCTACCGCTACAAGCATGTCAGAAGCTTGATTCTCTTTCCTGGGAATGGATTCAATGCCAAAACCTTCAAAATCTTCCATGAGGTCCCACACCCTGTTCTTATAGCAATCGAGTGGATCATTCTTGGCAGCATGCCATCCCTTGACCTGATTTACAATCAATTCACTGTCCCCAAAGACTTGCAGATTCTTTATTTTTCTCTTGATTGCCCAATGCATCCCTTACACCAAGGCTTCATATTCAGCAGTGTTATTGGAGCATGTAAATTGAAATCTAAAAGCTAAATAGTACTTTATTCCTTGGGGTGAAACAAGCATGGCTCCACCTCCTGCACCTTGCCTACTCCTTGATCTGTCAAAAAATAGCTGCCATACCTTGTTGTCATCATTATGGCTTGGCTTGGTGATGCTAGGAACAGGTTGATTTTCTTCGTGTATACAATAGACTCCCAGCTCAGATTCTTCTACTTCTTGATAGGGATAAAAATCATGTATCTTGTTTGCCCATTCATCAAGAGTTAGGTCTGGGATACTTCCAACCTTGGTGTCAGCCTCATCAGTACTAGGGTGATCTTCTTGATCAAATGCTGAGCAATTGGCATTAATCTGACTTGGGGTGTAAGGCTCAATATGGAAGTTTGCAATGGGTTCAGATCTGATTGTGGCCTTAGTTCCATACCTTGTTCTAAATAGCATGTGAGACCAATCAGCAGACAAATACCCTCCAATCTTGGTTGTGAAGTCCCTTGACAAGCAAAGGGCAAAGAGTGGTGGAAGGTCTATGATTGATACATCTTGTAAGACAACAACATTTGGACATGCATACATGGTAAGAATCAAGTTTTTAATCACTCTAACTATTGTTATTGCTGTCCCATCCAATTGCACTACTCCTTTAGATAATACTTCATATTCGAGACCCAACTGATCAGCTATTTGCTTGGGCATCACGGAGCTACTTGCCCCGGAATCAATCATGCAATTGTGTACTAGTTTATCCCCAATGATTAATGAAACATAGAAAGGAGGGGGCTTCAAAATTTTACCTTGTTGTCCTCCATGACTTCCTTCAGGCTGGGCAGCATTTGTAAGCACTTTGTCTTGCATCTGAACCCGCTGATTCGAAGTTGTCCAATCCTTCATGGCAGCTTGCAGTAGATCTCTTTGGCCTGGGATAGATAGGGATTCCCACATTGATATGTTAACGTTTGTCTTCTTCATCTGATCA
Organism: Taxus wallichiana var. yunnanensis; assembly: GCA_018340775.1. NCBI lineage: Eukaryota > Viridiplantae > Streptophyta > Pinopsida > Cupressales > Taxaceae > Taxus > Taxus wallichiana. The sequence goes on along the minus strand of CM031235.1, from coordinate 441,094,473 downwards.
ATGATACTGAATGGTGATGAAGAATCTCTCTGCTGTCCTTTGGTTTACATGTTTACTCCCTGCACGTGGGCAGCAACAGCTAGCATTTGAGTTGGCCTAGGGGCTGTTCTTGGCTGCCCTTGTGTATTTGAAACTAGACTCTGCTTGCCAATCATTTGTGGAGCCGTGGAAGGTTGTGGATTGGCTGGGGCTAATGGCTGTTCTTCACCCAGATTCCTCCTTTTTGACCTTGTGTTGGCTGTAACACCTTAAGAAAGCCGATTCATGCCACGAGTAAATCTTACGCTTGCGGTTCACCAATGTAGTTTCATTTGGGGCTGATTGTTGTTGGAATGTTTCGGTTGTTGTTTGTTTCTTGATGCCTCTCCCTCCACACCGGTAGTTGTCACCATTAGTGCTTGATTGAGAGCACCATTGAAGCACATGGATTGGTTGTGAGGCTCGTTGCATGGAAAGCACCAATCATATTCCTGAGAAATGTTGTTCTGTGTTGGCACTAATGCCTTAGAGGCAGATATGGAATTTGGATTATAGGGCTGGAATGGTCTATTGGCAGGAGGCCTTACTTGGCTTTGATTTTGATTCATATTTGCAGTTGGATTAGGTGGTCTTTGTGGTTGGTATGGCTACCTATTAGGCTGAGCTTGAGGTTGATAAGAAGGTCTGAAACCTTGGGCTTGCTACCTCTTAATAGTAACCAGCTCATTTCCCAAATTTTGCAACTGTTTCATGACCTCTTGGAGTTCATTTGAAGCACTTGGAGATGAAGTGGAAGCTTCATTCGAACTCTGATTTCTAGGAGTGGGAACAGGAGCCAAAGTGGGTGCTTGACTAGTGCTTGGATTTTCTAAGTTTGGATACAAGGGCATAGGAGGCCTAGGAGCTAGTTTACCAGCTTGAATAAGATAGTTTTCGGCTCTAATGGCAATGCTATAAGCCATAGGGATTGTTGTGCCTCCCATGGACTGAATTAACATAGAAATATCAAAATTCAAAGCTTTAAGGTAATATAGAAAAGCACCTCCTACTATTGGCTTTGACCGATCCACACTGGAATCCTATCCCAAGACCTTTGAAATCTGAAGTTGAAGTCAGTCAGCTGCTCGTTGGGGGCTCTCTTGATAGTTGTCAACTACTCCAAAAGAGACAAGTTGTCTCCCTTCTCTCCAAATTACTTGTGAAGTGCAATGCACAGCTGATTCCAGTTTGTAATAGAACCAGCCCCAAGGCTCCTAAACCATTGCAATGCTTTACCCTTGAATTAAGATGCCAATAATTTGATAGCCACTTGCATTTCATCGATTTCATGGATTGCACCAAGGTTAGCAATATCTTTAACATGATCACCTGGAGTATTCTGATTTTCTCCAGTGAAGTAGGGAATGTTCTTCCAGCCGCAATAGGAACTGGATGTTGTGCATTGAGAGCAAGTGGGCTGCTACCTATGAAGTTGACGTAGGGGTTGTTCCGAGCCATTCTGATTGGTCTTAAAACCCTTGTATATTGAAAGAAAGGCTTGTCAGGTGGAGGAGTTGAGAGAGTTCTATTTGGTGGAGAAGGAGACCTTTGAATCCTTCTTCCTCTTTTCCTTCTTCTCGGAGATAACTACAGGTATTCAAACAGCACTTCTTCTTCTCCGACTCTTGACCTTGTGGTGATTCTTCTCATGAGTTTTCAGGCCTACACTACTGAAACCAGTTGATTATTCCCCGTGGAGTCACCAGATATGTAAATAATAGATCTTATAAGTAAGAAAACTGCAGCAGATGCATATCAACTTTGCTGCAATAAAAATGAGACCTCTAGTGTCCCACCGGGCATGCCAGCCCGTTGTTGCAAATTCACAACACCCCTGGATGTAGATCAGGCTTCTAGGTTGATGTTCAGGCATCCAGTGTGATTGCACAACATGGAATCCTTTCTCCAAGTGTGGGACTTGTGAAGATGAGAAAAGATTCTCCAGAGAAGGCTGGTTCCTATTCCTCTGTTCAGATGCATACAAAAAATGCAGAGGGTTTACTAAAACCTAATCTAACTTGCCAAGGAGACAGGGTAAGAAAATGCATAGAATAAAACCTAAACTACAAAGGTGATGCACCGAGGAATATTAGACATTTGTTTTGCAAATTTAACACAGACCACATAAATGCAATACAAACACCATGCACAGGTAACCAAACTGCAATAAGAGATCAAAACGACAACAATGAATACATGAGAGGGTTGAGAATCAATCACAAACATATATATTATTGCTCAAAAGTCAATACAGTATATTACAGTGGCCAAGAGGAAAAAGAATGGCATTACAACCTATATGGGAGGTTTGAAAACTCCACAAACTCTCTTGCAAGCGAGGGAAGAAGGGAGGATGCAAAACAAAAAATGTCCGACTCTTAAAAGGGCTTCTCTTTACAATATATATCAAGAAATGAGAGAGGAGAGAGGGGAAATTCAGAATCTGCTCCAACCACTTCTTGGTAGCATTTAAATCATCTCATTATGATCCAAGCGGTGGATCCTGGCAAAACGGCGGGCTGTCTAACAGGAGCGGCGAGCTGTCTGCTGTATTAAAGTTGGTTGTTGAAGCATTACACGCGTCAGAGATGTTTTCTTAATTTTCTCCCTCCAAACTACACCAAAATGCAAGATTGACCCCAGAATCATGTAGATAATTTCAACAGCTTTCCGTTGATATAAAGAACGTGCAAATCTGAGCTCTGGATCGAAAGATATGAAGGTCTGAAGATTTAGGGCACAAAACAGGCGAAAACGGATTTTTAAATTTCTTTTCCCGCGTTCTGCCATCTGGACGACACGTGGCAGGCTCTGGTCCGCTGAGTAATTCCCTCTCTCCACCTTTTCATGGGTTTTTCTTGTGGGCCCCTTAAACTTGGACACGTGGCACTATTTCATTGGTTTGGATCAGTGCTCAAAAACTCGCCCCTTTGACTTTTGGACCTTTTTCCTTGGTGACACATGTCATGCTGTGATTTTTCCACGGGCTGCCGGATTTTCGCGTCCACCGCGTCCTTTTGTCCCAAATGTCCTAGTGCTTCGTGGGACAAAATCCTCCGATCCACCCGAAATGGGCTTCCTCGTCCCTTTTCTGCCGGTGACACGTGGCGTGATCTGATTGGCTTTCGGCTCCTTCGGCTATCCGCGTCCCGCGCGTCCCTTTGTCCCACTTGTCCTTGTGCTGCAGTTTCCTGTTTCAGCCGAACCGGCTGGTTCACGTCCTTCGCGTACATTTGTTCCACTTGTCCCAGTGCTTCGCGGGCCGCCTGGAGGCGTTTCGGCTGAACCGCGCCTTGGTGTCCCGAACGTCCCAAATATTTCTAGGACAAGGACTTAGCCGATTTTCACAATTTTTTTCTCGGTCCAAGCTTATTTTCTGCAACTTCTCGCATTCTCTCAGAGCTCATTCTTTTTCAGCCTGGGACTTGAGAATCCTGATGTATGTTATCAATTCAACCCTGGGGGTGAAGTTGGATAACAGGATCATCAACATTATTTTATGGAGTGCAAGAACATTAAGTGCCTCTCTAAAAATTGGGTCAAGTCCTTGAGCTTTGTCCACATCCCGCAAGTTGATAAAGTTACACTGCGGTGGCACGATACAACAAATAATTCAAATGTATTGATATTTCTCTTGAAAAACTTTCCAAAATTCCATCAAGAAGCGGTATCCTTCGATGGAAGGATCTTATTTGAATTGAGTATATATATTATTTTCTCTTCACTCCCTCCTCCTGTCTTCCTTCATGTTCTAATTATTCATTGGGAGTGTTGGAACCCTAAAAGTAACTAAGTACCTAAGGTGTAAAGCCTTGTGGTGCATGTAGTAGGGTGCAAAGTAATGCACATAAATAATTCTTAGAGAGGTGTGAAGTCTCATGCCATGGTAGAATGGATTCGGGGAATTAGTAAGTTTTTGTCAACAAGAAAATAAGCGCATATGGAGTGAATGGAAAAGTGACTAGATATAGATGTGGATAAGCCATGGATACTTGTAACTCAAGGAAAGGATATTCTAGGGAATCAATATGGTTATCATGAAAGGATAATGAGTTGAGGTTGTTAAGGATTAGCTAACACATGCTTTCTTAAGGTACTCGATTGAGGGAAATGCATGGTGACACCTAGCATATTCTTGGGTAGTGGTAGAGAAATGATGAAAGGATTCCATTAGGATTTCACAGGTAATGATGAGCGGTTAAGATGGAAGGAGGATGATTATGCTATGAGTATGATGGTTTTCAGAGAGCAAGGGATAGATAAGAAAGGATAGATAGGGAGTAGGAGAGAGGGAAAAGAATGTGTAATGGCAAGCTCTGTGATGTAGAGTAAGATATGCTAGTGTGAACAGTTCAAAACAATGGAACTCTCTTGATGTAATCTTGGCTACCATATTTTGGCATATAAATATAATGAAGGGATTCTGAAACACTCATGTGATGGATCTTGATATGTGTTTTTCCCTTATGTTCATGTGTGTGTTATGGGTTTTCCTGATGATATTCATGGTTTGATTCTACTTACATTTAGTTGATCATGTTAATCTATGCTTGGAATGCATTAGGTTAGGAGTTAATGCTTATATCTTAAATTCCATGAATGAATGCACTTATTATTTGGTTATATTACATCCTCATGTAAAGAAGGAGCATTCTCATGAAGCTCACATAAAGGAGGGACTCGATGCCTACGTGTGCCTTAGGTGAGCTCTAGACTAATCTGGATGATATGCTGACACGCTTGGGATTAGTTGTTAAAAAAGTAGTCAATGATAATGGAGAATAAATTTTGGTAATGTTTCCGGGATGAAAACTAGTTTAGTGTGGAGTTTTGCAGCTATGGGAGCTTCCCTTCTTTACCAAATCTGCCCCAATTTTTAGGTGGTTAATGTTGCGTGTGAATGAAGATTTATTCTACTTTACGGGAATAAGAATGAGGATCACGTGTCATTTGATTTAGATGGTTACGGGCTTGTGAAACTTTGGAGAGGATATGGCACTTGATTTATGGGACACTGCCAAGATTGAGGAGTTGGAAAAAAGTTGAACTACGAGAAGGGTGGTAGGGCACACGTAATTGAAAATCTCCTAGATCTCTTGGGTATTGATATTTCTCCTGAAAATACTTCCAAAGTTCCATCAGCAAGCAAGTCTCCTTTCATGGAAGCATATTCTTTGAATTGAGTAGATATATTATTTTTCTCTTCACTCCCTCCTTCTCTCTTCCTTCATGTTCTAATTATTCAGTGGGAGGTTGCACTTTTCATTTTATTGTTATTCAATTTTGTCTTATTCATTAATGTGACTATAGTTGAAATTTGTAATAAGTTTACCTCAATTAATAAAAAAGGACTTAATTTATTTCATAGGAATTCCAAGAGTTGTAAGTTGTAAAAGACATGTGGGGGTAGGTGAAGAGTCTTTTCAAAATCTATATATTGTAATGACTTCCTCATTCCAAGGGGTTGTCAATTTTGTATGTTCATGAGTAGATAACTACCAAGAATAAGAAAAAGATAGAAAATTATTATATTTCCATCTATATATATTTTATTCTTTCTCTTTCATTATACAAATTTATGAAAATGTCAATAAAGAAATGATTTTCATATTTTTCTGGATGAGTGAATAAATGAGATTTTATGTTCATGGTTTCATCTTGTCTTGATATTGTTAGCAAAGTTTTTATTCTTCACAATTGTGTGTGTTGATGTTTCTGATTAATCCTTGCAAGAATATGAATTTTTCCTACTTATAGTATTAATCCCTTCTCTAATTTCCCACTCCCACATTCCCACCTTCCTAGAAAATTCCTCCCTTGCACAAAATTACAATATTTTTTCGCAGGTGCAAAGTGGAGTGTGCCTTTTGGATCCCCGGAATATTTTCCAACCATAGATATATATTTTCATTTACACACAATAATGGAGCTTCCCATTCAAATAGAGGAGCCTATTCCCAAAGCGTTTGTAAAAATCAACTAATTTGTCCTAGCAAAAAATTATTTCACCAACAAGTTTCTTGAACTTGGTCTCTCCTTACTTGGTGAATTAAGAACGACCATCCTCTTAGAGATCCAAACAATCTTATGCATTTAACAACTTGTCTTGAAGACCCTAGGAATTATTTTTGAAACTTTCGAATGTCATTTCTACAATCAATTCCAATCCCTCCACTAAGCCACTAATGGTTATAAAATCATTGGAAAACCGAGAGAAGTGTATATCATATCAAAAATAAATTAAAAAATCAGAAAGTGGAAGTCAAAATTCAAAATAAGAAATATAAACAAGAGAAATACCAATCAATCTCTCTCATAGGTCTTTCTAGTATCTCTACCGGGGTTATAGATGTCTAGCTAGCAATAGAGAAATGTTGCAACTAGAGTCAAATGTATCTCTATCAGAGCTATGGATTCCTGGTTGACAACATACTAATGAATGGGTTACACATTCCTTCCATATCACTACTCACCAATCACTTGTTTCAATCACACCTACACATTGTCTTGTGTTTTCACTTTTTCCATATGTGTCTTCACTTCAAGTAGTAATAAACCTTCACACACACACACAAGACCTCATTGAGGAACAAGGCTAGGCTGTCACCTCTTATTGTTGAGACCTTTTTAAAGATATTATGTTTGATCACTTCTTACTGTCTTATGACTAGTGCCTTTGGGTTCATCATAGGTTCACCAATAATATATTTTTACACATTGTTTATACAAATACACTATTTTCACAACCATGTTCCTAAACCTACACATAATTTTCACTTCATCATTACAACCATGCCATTTTCATGCTTACAATCCACCTCATTTGGAATGAGAAGACATGGGAATTCAATTCCTTTGCACACATTTTAATAACCACCCCTTTTCATGTCATTTACCTTACAATCATTTCTTCTCACTTTAGGCTGGGGAGACACTACTCTCATGGTCTTTACCTTGCATCTATTCTTGTACATATTTATCATAGTTTTTTCAGCTACACATGGTTGCGGCAACCTTGTCCTCACCTCCTCTAATTTTGCCTTCACCAAGGTTCATTTTTCCTCGTCTTCAATCTCCACTTTCCATCCCATGTTATGTTGGGGTAACTTATAGCTCCAAAACTACCACTTGATGGGGAATCATATAAAACCCTTCTCATCAATTTTATGAAATCCAATAAAAAATTATATTATTCAATTGACTCTATAGTCTCCACCTTGTGAAATTAACCTATCAATCCCTTCACATACTCTAGATGAAGTAGCCCATCAATCATATTTCTAGGTTATTTTCTATCTATTCAACCATATAAGCTTTTGATTATAGAAACCATCACCATAGGGTTAGATGACTCCCATCTCATCTTCATTTTTGTGTTACATCTTGTATCTTTTGTAACATACAACCTAAAAAGGGGAAATTTATAGATATTAGAAAATGTACCTTGTGCACAAGTTTCCTTATTCAAAAACATCATAAAACATAAAAACCACAAAAATCAAGCAACCCCACAAAATCAAATTAAAAATATAAAACCCCATAAAAATGGGGATAAAAGACAACTCACCACTCATTTACTAACCCTCACCCACTCACATTTAATTATGTCCACCCCACCTACCCATGTGCATGCCCAATGCACTATGGACCCTATCATTACACCCATGTGTGTCCCACTCCCATATGCACTCTAAATCTATAAAATAACCCTCATCCCCTTAATTTCATAACTCTTAACAATTATTGGGCCCTAAATCTTTATGCACTAAGGATTTATTTAAATTTTCTTGCTCTCTTGCTCACATATTTCAGTTTTACAAGTTTTAAAGAAGTGGAGGAAAATCATAAAGGATAGATAAAACTTACGCAACATTGTTTTATTAGAATTCCAAAGCACATGATGGAATTGAATCGTGATTGGCTTGCGATATCCATGTAATTTTTAGTGAATCACAACTATGGTTACCCTACAATTTGAGTTAAGTATAGTTGTTATTTTCATTTACTATTTTTTCATTTTACATCAATAAAATTTATTTTATATCCTTAAAAGGACTAGGGATTTGGATGAGGTAGGTCCCCTAACCACCAAAAAACAAGTAATATTTTTCAAGTGTGCTTATGTGTAGGTTTATTTTTTAGCCACTTTATTTAATGAAATAAGCTATGATTATCCCTCTCTTCACAATGGAATCATAAGACCATTTTTAGTAGAATTTGTTGGTGCTCAATTATAATCTCACCCTTTTCGTTTAAAATTTTTAGTCCACTGGTTTGATGTACTTTTCTGTCTTCCTGTATGGATGCATGAAATTTTTTTCCTTCATTGAGGTGTCATTGTCAGTCCTTTCCTATGGTCATGGATCATGCTAAGTCATGGTATTATTTACAATTTTCTTTCCGTGGGGAAACTTTTTGTAGTTTGGGCATGAATGATGGGGTTTCCCCTTCATTTATTTTTTTCTACGATCATGTCTCCTTTGTAAATTATGTCCCGAAATCCATAGATATATGGTCGTCTCTAATTGGATGTTGTATGGTGGGTCTATTTGATGAGCAAAATGCCTGAATGAGTCTCAAGGCTCAATGAATTCTAATTGGATATTTGAAACTATGAAGTGGCATGAGAAAATTTTTACTTTAGCCCCAGGAGGTGTACACTTTTCGTAAATCAAGTGGTTGTAGGAAGGCGGACCTTTTTATGTTTTGATACATTATGGTGAAAGGCATGAAAATATAAAATGAATGCCTAGGACCCATAAAAGGACATGTGGCCATTGTTTATTATAAAAGTGGGGAAGCGGGTCGCTGAGGCACTTTGGAAATTTTGGCTTTGTTTTGAAAAGGAGTAAAGTTGTAAAAGTAAGTTGTTACCCCACTAATACCCAGGTAAAGCCATGTGTTGAGCCTGCATCAAAAGTGGATGGGTAGGCCAAAATGTCTAAAAATACACAATTTATTTGAGCATCACAAAATATGAAAGATACCCCCATGCCCACTTCAGCTAAAATCTATTCCACGTGGACGACTCAAATTTGAAGTTGCAAAAAAGTAGAGTTAACGGTTGTGATACAATGCATTTAATTCTACCACCATTAATGCTCCTACATGAACCAAGGGCCTTAAGGGATATGACTGCATTCATCCTTTATTGTTATTTTGATGGTCTCTTGTCATTTTTATCAGTGAAGTGTAATTGGAATTATTGTGGAGCTCAATTTGTGAACCTGAGAAGTGTGAAAGTTGTTGTTTTGAGTCAGAATTACTCGGGCACTTGTAGAAAATTGGTAAGAAATTCAAAATCCTATGTATCATGTCTATTCTATTAGAAAAATAGTTGAAGTAAAATTAGGGTTTTTGAAATGAAGACTATGCCATTTTCTTCTTGTTACATCAGGGATCACGAGTAACCTAGATAAGGTAACTGACATAGATTTGATAAGTGCCAAATTAAATGATTTTCATAAAAGACCAAATATTTCTCATTTGAGTGAATCTTTAAAGGAAATTCATGATAGTTGCATCACCTCAGTGGGTGTCATCCCACCCTCTATTCAATTCCCATAACTATTATGGTTTTTTTCCATGAATTATGACTCTGAGAAGAGCAAAGTATTAGATGGGAGCGGGGATGTAGTGTTGACATTGACATCAGCATCCATTAGAGTATTACTGAAATTACCTATAATTACTGAACCAATTACTATTGGCATCAAACTAGCCTTGTAGGACTATGAAACAAAGAAGAAGGATTATGCCAAAATGATAAACACACAATGGCTCCTTACAGAGAGGAAGGCATCAACTAAAATCCCCAAAAGGTTGGTTAGGGCACAATTCATTGAGGAGGTTGAGGATATCATTGTGATTTTGAGTCAAATGGTAGGTTTGGAAACTACAAATGAGTTTAAAGAGTGGATGACCACATTTATATGGATTATTCTTGAGAGAAAAGGAAATATTTGTTGGGCCACCTTTATTTCAGATGCAATCCATGATCATATGATTACTCTAGCAATAAGGATTGAGATAGGGGATCTGTAGAGTTGGAGTTCTATATGATGACATATCTGATTTATAATGTTGCAGCGCACAGACATTTTCTAGCATTTTCACCACGCGCTGATTTTAAAAAGTGCCCAATGCATGAAATTTTCCCTCAATTACAATTAACCAACTGGAGTGGAAATGTCATATTGGTAAATGATTCTTTCTTTACACCGATTATTTGCTTGTTCAAACCCAAATAGGGATAGTACAAAATGTACAAGCATGCAAGGCAAGTGATTATGGAGTATGGGTGCTACTTCATTAAGTATAATAAGTTCAATTATATAAGGGTTAGTGGTTTTGAGGGAAAACCTTTTAAATTACCTAGGTATGTTAATGACAAGCTATGTTTATGTGAATTGGTAAGGAAATTGGTGCTGTGCACAAGTTAATTGTTGGGAGGCACAAAAAAAATGTCAAATTCCTATTAAAATTAGAAGGTATTCATTCCCTTCCATTATAAAGGCCAAACTAATTGGAGAATAAATGAAGAATTTAGCCATGGATACATTTGAGGCTAGAGCCAATTATGACATTCGATGGGTATTTAACAATGTTGCTAACACTTTTGAGCATGAGCCTCACTTTGAGGACTACTGGATGAATTGTAGGGATGAAGAAGAAGTTCGTTTAAGGAATTTTTCAAGAATGAATTTATCACAAGTGGTAGAATTCAAAATTACAGTCATTCTAGAGGGTTGTAGATGACTTACACATAGTGAGTAAATTCTACATTGATCAGAAGATAGAAAGTCAACCTATAGCTCCCCCAGATTGGAATGAGGAGGATTCTGATGATCCCTACATGAGGATAACCGATGTCATGAGGAGAATGGTAAATTGGCTGGTTCAAATGAATATTGACTTGTCAGTACAAAATACAAGAGTCCTAAATCATTTTAGAAATATGGGAAACTTAAATGATGATATCCCACCTCTGAAGGAGGGTGCTAATAAAATTGACCCATTAGGAGGAAAATCCCCTCTATTACCCTCCAAAAGGCCTACTGATGGGCTTATTGATGAATGGACAATAGCTACTAGCGAGACAGGTACTTCCATGTCAGCCCTTAGGTAGAAAACTAAAAAAATGCTTTTAAAGTCCATGGAAAATGCCCCTATTACTCCTATAGTGCCACTCCAAGAAAAGGGAAAGGGTCTAGCATCACATGTGGTTAGCCCAAATGTTGTCCCAAAGCCACATAATACTAAAAAGTTAATGAGTGCAACCATTTCAAGTGGTCACATTCAGCCCAGGCCGCACAAAGATGAAAAGAGAACACCACCAGAATTGAAGCAGTTTGAGTGGACACACAAGAAACCCAAAATTTTCCACTAGCCAATCTTGGTAAGGGTAGGTGCCCATACACCAAAGAAGTTCAAACATAGGGATGGGGTAATTGATCCCAGAAGTGGAAAAAACTGATAACATCTAGAAGCAATAAGATACATCATTTCCAAGTATGGGGAAATTGAGTCCCATGATCCCTCATTCATTATTTTATGAAAAAAGAGGTGGAATACACTCAGAGGTTAGTTCCCTAGGGAAATACTATAGTTGATCCAGTGGATAGTTAATTTATTACCCCAGGTATGAAAATTCTTGAAGCTCTACTTGTTAAAGATATCAATCCACCACCAGTTGAAACAATGCATGAGGTTGTAAATGTACAAACTGAGGTGATTGATATAGATGCTAATGAGGGATTATCCATGATAGATGCACTCAGTTTATCTATTAATGAACCCTTATTAACACCAGTGGTTAATATTGAAGCAAGTAAGGAATCAAAAAGAGATCCTCATGTACTAAAAACTGAAGTAAGAAATTAGGAAGTGAATTTGTCTTCCCCAAAACGAATGATTTTGGAAATGGATAAACTAGAGCTATTGGTGGAAAAGGGTGTTAATACTAAGTTGGTGGTAGAAAATTTTATTCCCATTCCTATTGAGGTTACTAAGAGTGATGACCTTCTTCAAGAAGAAAATTTTTCTTTTGAATAAAAACTAAAAATGGCACAAGATATAATTATTGATGAGGAAATTTTTATTGGTGGAGAATCACAACTTTCAATGGGAAATGTGGATTCACTTCCAATAGAACAACCTACCATAACATTTCTTGAGGTATCATTAGGGCATGAAAGTAGCAATTTGGAAACTCAACCATTTTTTGGAGAAGAGGAATCCATTTCCCAAACTTTGATACAAAATGGAAAAGGGGAAGAAACTCATGTCACCATGGTTTCAACTGGAGAAACAGTAAATGAGTTCCCTTTGATTTTTGATGCAGATCAAGTTAAGGATGATCAATCTGAAGTGCTAGATCAGGAAAGGAAGCATCTAGAGGAATTAATGATATAGATTGAAATTGAATTAGGGATAATTGGGATAAGTGGTCAAGAAAAACATAATTATTGGTGCAACAAGAACAAGAGGTGTCCAAGAAAATAGTAGTTGTTCCTAAGAAAATCCAGCAAGGATCATAGGAAACAAAATTTGGAATAGGTTTGTAGAATGGACAGATTAGTGAATTAATTACAAATGAATAAGTGGATCCTATACAAGTAGTTGAACTTATTGTTTTATCCTTTCTAAAAATAGTGAGAGCCCTAAAAGGGCCAGAACCATCACAAGGACTCTTACTGATTCATCGGGGGCAAAAAAACTAGAGATAATAACTTATTTTGAAGGTAAGAAAAGAAAATACATAACCAATGATGATTACAGCATTCAGATTATTCCCTTGGGAAAACCTTCAAGGGAAAAACTAAAGTAAGGAGTATCTGAAGCAGTGAATGGTATTTTACAAAAGGTGGATGAAGATGGGATGACAAAGAAGAAACTTAAGGAACAAATTAAGGCCTTAAGTTCATGTTTGCAACAACTAACAAGACAAACTAGTCATGAACAAGCAGGTACTTATGTGAATACCCCTGAGGGAATGGATAAAATAAATAGTGTTGTCAAGAAGGTCCAAGCGGTGGATACTTGGGTTGAACAACTAACTGAGAAGGGAAAGGAAGTTATCACAAAAGCAAGGACAAAATATGAGGACCTCAGAGGTCGATTAAATGAAATTGATGGAATAATTGAAGACTGTGACAATGAGATTTTTTACTTGGAGGGAACTCTCCCCAAGCTTGACCGCATAACCCAACTTAGTGAGGAGCTAGTTGAGCAAGAAGGCATCGTACCAATAGGATGCAAAGGGAGTCAATATGCCCTTGAAGAATTGACAAAAATCAGGTTAGATACCTTAAATGGAATCAAGAAGAGGCTTGAAGTCGAAGGGCTGGGTTGATGATCTACTTAATGCCATTAATTGAAGATTACAAGACATGGTTACAGACAAGTCCGAAAAGAGATATGGGGAATTAAAACTTGATTTCTTACTCAATTCCTTAGAAAGTAATATCTAGACATATGACTTAATATCAAGACAAACATTGATATTCCAACATCACCTTAGACCTAACGAGGATGAATTCAATGAATTATTTCAGAGATATGATGCTTATGTGGCAGATTACCAGAAGAGAAAGATGTAGAGGAAAATGGTTAAGAGGAGGAGGATGTTGGCACAAAAGATGATGAACATGTTTAAGCACTTTCTTCCTCAGTTTGTATTTTCTTTTAATATTCCATTGAAGTGATATTGTGAATTGATATTTCGATACATTAAATGTAATATCTCGTCTAAAATTTAACCATTTCTTTATTTCAATTGTAATTTAAAAATATGTAGTAGTTCATAGTGGATTAGATTAAAATTTCACATACGTTTGAAATGGATATGCGAACTATTTTCATACTTGTATTTCTTGAAATATTGAACAAAAAAACAATATAGGGTTCTATAGGGGCCCTTGCCAATGACAAAAGGAGATGTACATACACCGAAATTGAAACAATGAAAGTAGAATAACACCTAAGCATTCTTTAGTCCTACTTCATAATTTCCCATCACCAGGGAAGTTTATTCAAAAATAATATTCTTCCTCAATACAAACTCATCCGAATCATGTGTTGTTTGTATGAAGATAATAAACCTTTTCAGGTCCATGGACATCCCCATGTCCATCAAAGACTCAAAATTCATCCTAGGGCGGCCCATAATTTCCTCAAGCTCAATTCTCTTTTGGTAGGATGATACCCAATCCAAGAGGTCCAAACCACCTGAAAAGAAGGTCATTTTCCCCTTCCCCTTGTGAAGGGTCGACTTGTCAGGATTACTTTAAAGAGGGATGTTTGGAGTGATAAGAGGGGCAGATACTACATGTTGGTGATTGGATGAAATGTGAGGCTTTGAACTAGTTCCTGCTTCCCATTTCCTAGAGAAAGGTGGGTTTTCCTTGGGAGAAGGAATTGGCTAAGGTCCTTGAAATTCTGCTTAGATTTAGGGGTACAATTCATAAAACATGCAGCTAGCCAAGTTGTAAACCTTCCTCCGCTATCCAAAGATGAAGAAAGTACTACCCTTGAGGCAAAAAAAAATATATATTGGTATTCTTCTCCATCCGAGATGATGACTGGAGATTGAGTTTGTGTTTCTCCCTTCCTCTTGCTCGAAGGCAGTGTTGTTGTTGGACCTGGTGGTAGAGGCACATTTTCTTCCTATTTATTTTCCAAGGAATGAATCCTCTTCTCTAACTCATTCACTTTGTTGGAAATGGAAGGCACCGTATCAATGGAGGTTTTGTCATACAATATGTATGATTCCTTAGGAATTTATTTTGATACAAATTCCTCATTGCATAAGAAGGGGCATTGAAAACTAGTTTTCCCAGAGACTTGAGGCCTCCTCTCAACCCAGTATCTTTTTAAATCCTCAAGTGTTTTCATATGCTCCCATCTAAAAATATGGAAATACATAACTTGGAAAGATGTGAATACATGATTGATTCTGATCACTGGTTAAAAGTGCTAAGCGGACTCATTGATATGTCAGAGGTCCTTTTGTGTCTCCTACACATTCTACTTCAAACAAGGCCCTAAAAAGGCCTCATCTGAGCAACTCAGATCGAAGATTTGATTCATATATTCCAAAGAGATTTCTTTCAAGTTGTGTGCCACAAGTGTCTTTTCCATTTTTCTGGTAAAGATTCTACTATACCCAAAATTAGGAAAGAGATACATAATTACAAGGGGGTAGGGTTGAGATTTATATCCCGAAGGTGACACATATCTCTAGTCTAGAAAAATCTTCCCCCTGAGATGAGAAGGATCTTTCTTAGTTCACACAAGGGAAAATTAAAAACTGAAGGAAAGTATAGATGAGCATAACTGGTAAATTATGATGATTTGACAAACATCATGTATGGCATTTAAACTAGTAAGATGTGAAGTGAAGTGCTGTTGAGCCCAAGAAGGATTTCAAGAAATGAGCATAGGTGTGTGTCATGTCAAAAATCATATGGAGATGCTCGGTGATCAATCTGAAATGATTTTTAATCAAAATTAGAAGGAACATTTCAAATAACCTGCCAAAAGTGAAGACCAAATGTCCCAGTCAGACACAGATGGAATACATCGAAAAGACTCATGTTTCATACACCTGGCAGTACGGGATGAAGTTCATAAATATCATTTTCTAGAACATTTTTGTAACAAACAAAGTATTCCTTGGAATATTCTTATTTTTGGGGGAATCTTTGAAGAAAAGAGGGTGATATAAAAGTATGTAAAGGCCATGCCAAGAAGAAGGGGGTAAACATTTTCTAAGAATTGTAAAAGAAAAGAAAAGGAGAGAAAGAGAAAAGATTCCATTTTCCTTAGGGACCCATATGAGAAAATTGTTTTCCTATGTGTCTTGAATTCTAGTCATGTCAAGATGGTTGCATTTTTCCATCCGTTGACAAGCTTTGAGATTGTGGATAAACTTTCCCTTGTTGACAAATTTCAATGAACCCTGAGTAAATTGTGTCAATCAAGTTGTTTTCACTTTTATTTTGAAATATTTTCAAGTAATTGTAAATGTTCTTATTGCAATATTATGTTAGTATTCCCTTTGAATTACAAAAGATCGGATCTCTATGAGAATATTGTGGCATTTGCAACTTCATCATAAAGAGAGCTTTCGTTTTATAATGCAAATAAACAATTTAAATTCAATTTAATTTCATTTGATTAATCTATATTATTTGTAAGTCTATGAGTTCATCTTAGGCGTAATAGATCATGGATTTTCGATGTTTAATTAAGCCTCTAACATGAGATTTTTTGTTAAAACCTTGAAGGATGTATGAAATTATGCATAACTGAGCTTTCATAAATGTGTATTTTTGGTTGAAAGTTCATTATTAACTACTTAATGACATGTATTCCATTTTGCTAAGTGAATTCATTAGCATTTGTTAAAAGTTCTCTAGATCTTGGTATAATCAACTTTATCCTATTTAACTTCCCAACAAAAACTACAAATTGAGTAATGAATCCTATAGGAACAACCCTTGTTTGCATTGTTTGTTCATAAATGTTGAGGGAATTCATTGATTTACCCATCCCTTACCTCAATATGTAGGAGCAATCAGTTGTTACCATTGCCTTTAGTAACCTGGATTTTATTTAGAAGGTTTTTTCGTCCTCTAAAGTGACAACTTGTGAGAGTTAGACTACGTTGTATTGACCATACCTTCTCAATATCTCTTCTTAATTTTTTGAAAGGAAATAAAAATATTATAAATACGCAAATGCTATCCATCAATACAGGTTACAAAATGGGTCCTATCACCCTAGTTGAAGGCACAACCTAAAGTAGATAGGGTAGTTCAAACCTTGTACATGGTGTTATCCATTTATTTTGGGCCCGAGTGAATGAAGAGTCAGCTAAATCCTTCCCAGATACAAAATGAATCACACTCTAATTTATCTATCTCCAAACATCTTGCTCAAACTATGGTGTTGCTCAGTCACAAAGGGAGAATCAATTTGGGTACCAACACCGATCTGGTGCCATTACAGGGACTATTTTTACAAATGCATACACATACCGACCCTGGTAATGTTTCTTACATGATTTAAGTACAAATATGTTGTTTAAATGTCATCCTTTGTTGAGATTTGTAATATTTGTGCAAGATCACAAGTTCATTGTGCAGTATTTCTAGTTTCTAGCGGTTATTGTACTAAATTTACATCAATAGTGATAAATGTGGGTAAAGGAAGGTCGAATCTGCTAAGATTTGTAGAAATTAAGTATTGATAGACATTTGACAAACTAATTATAGTGCATTTGCACATCTAAGGTGAGAATCCTTGGTGGTGACTCTAAATTGGTTTAAAATTTTGATGATTACCAGTGTCTTAACCTATGTCAAGTGAAATTTTCATTAATATTTGTAAAGATGGAGGGAAGAAGGTATTTCTTCACTAGGGATCCTACTAGAAAGTTATTTCTAGAACTAGGAAAAGAAAATTCAAAAGGAAAACAAGTCTGGAAAGTGGTTGGAAATCAAGAATCAAGAAAGGAGATATCAATTTTGAAAGGTGATCAACCTATGGTTGAAGATTACCATACGTCTTCAAGTGATTTTTAACCAAGTAGTCCTCATGTAAATTTAAATTCCCAAAATGGAGAGGGGCCATCATTTGTGTTTAAAAAGCGTGCCTCTTAGTTTTTCCCTATTTCTTCCAAGGTTGATAGGGTTTTCCAAGAAACTGAGTCATTAGAGGATATTTACTTTGTGAGTTATATTATTGTGCTCCAAAGACCCCTTGTCCTAGACCTCATTTTGTTGTCGATACTTTTGGATAGTTAAATTTCATAGGTATGGTTGGATATCCTAATATGGTGCCATAAGATGTCAGAAATAGGTTGCCAAAATTTCAAGGGGATAACGCCATCACTAGTGACGAACATTTAAGACTCTTTGTCAATATGATGGAAGACTTTTAAATTAATTTTGAAGATGTGTAGATAAAGTTGTTCATTCATACTCTTGAGGAGGATGCACGTGATTGGTATAATTCTTTATAATTCAATAGAATCATGGACCAAGATGAAAAATGCCTTTAGATTGTAATCGGGGATAAGACTAATCCCAAGTTCCTTTTATCTGAGTTTGAAAATATAAAGAAGAATCCAAAGGAATCTATCCAAGATTTCAATACTAGGTTCAAAAAAACCTTAAATAGGTTACCTATAATCCTAAGGCCAAGTGATGAGTCCTATTTGATAAAATATTCTAACGCTTTTGATAAAAAGGCTGCTTATTACTTGAGAGATAAGAACCCGAGAACATTGAGGAAGGATTTCACCATGGCCTTACAAATAGAAAATAACATCAAGGTATTTAGAAAGCATCCTAAGAGAGAGGGTGTAAAGTTAATCAATCCTGAGAGGCCTCAATCAAACAAAGTTGTGGATCTGGAAGAGGTTGTGAATACTTTGGCGAAGCGGTTAAAGAGATATCATACAAACTGGCCAGAGAAGAAAAAGGGATAGGATAGAGTTCCCAGGGTTAGCACAAGCCACATGGTTAAGAGAGATTTGGAAATCATCCCAGAGGTGATCAAAAATTAGATGATAGAGGGAAAGGGCCCATGGGATCAAGAAATAAATAGCCTCAACCCAGGGAAAATAGATTGGTTCCTGATCCTTTGACTGCTAGGATTGCTACCATAGAAGAGGCCAATGTTATTGAGTGGTGTGATAGGTGTTTCTTACCACATTCCCCATGTGATGTAGATAAGGAAGTTGAGGAAACAAATGATGATGAGGCATATGGTGATGTGTGTATGATGGAGTGCCTTGAGAACTCACAACAAGGGGCAACCTCAACTAAATTGATAAGTGCCAGAACTATTGAAAATTTTTGGGATTGTGTTCATTGAGTATTACCTCTTCCTCCTATTAATACTTTTGAAATTGATATGGTACAATAATTTTATTTGCCTAATCATGATTTTGAATACTTAAGGTCCTTGATGATTAAAAAGTATGATGGAGGAATCCCTTCCGAAGAGGACAGGAAATTGTTGATGAATGTAGTAGTTGCTTAGGAGAAATAATATAATACTAGAAGTAAGGTTGTCAAAGGGGGAGGGCCACAAACCAAGCCAAAAATTCCAATTCTTACCAATATCCTGAAGGAAACCCCTAAGAAAGATACATCTGGAAAAGGCCTAATTACCCCAAATAAAACATGTACTCCTGCCCATGCCTAAGCTATGAAAACTCTTATACTATCAGATGAAATTGTGAATCTTCCTCCTAATACTATCCTACCCAAATATATTCCTTGTGACATAGCCCAAATCTTGAGTTAGATCAAGGTTACTATTCCCATTGTTGAATTACTCAGGATCCCTGAGCATAGGAAAAGGGCATTTGAATATTTGGGATTTAAGGAAGAAAAGATTACCCAGGGCAAAAGTGTAAACAATGTAGAGATTCCTCCTATTATTGTAGAATTAGAAGTACCACAAGCATTGGAGGAACTAGGTGAATCACCTGAGGTATATTTGGGTACATCTCTGGTTGAATCTCAACTTGATGTGGATCCATTTTATACCACTTTAATTATTAAGGATAGGTTGGTACATAACTGTATGTTTGATTCAGGAGCCTCATGTAATGTAATGCCTCTTGAGGTAATGAACGAGTTAAATATCAAAGTAACAACAGCTTTTGGGAAGTGTACTACTATGGATTCAAGAGAAGTTCCAGTAATTGGATATGTCAAAGGATTGGTAGTGTAACTAGCAGCTTATCTAGGAAAATGCTTAACCATGAATGTAGTTATTGTGGACTGTCCTGCTAAGTGGGGAATGTTATTGTCTAGAAAATGGGCAGCTAGTGTAGGTGGAAGCATACAAATGGACATGTCATTTGCAACCATACCAATTGAGGGAAACCTTTTGAAGTTGTATGGTGAGAAGAAAATGTTACACCTCATTGAGGACCCTAACAATGCTTCTTATGAAGTATTATACATAGACGTTGATGTTGATAACTTTTTGGGTTATGCTGATTTTAAGGAGCATAAAATTGATGAGTGAAAGTATCCTAAGTAGGTTGGTTTTCCTGGACTCTGATGTTTGATGGGTTTTTTTCTATATCCAGTAATGATGCTGGTGTTGTCCTGATATCTCCAAGCCATGAGGAGTTTAAATTTTCTTTTAAACTTAATTTTGAGTGCATAAATAATATTGCAGAGTACGAAGAACTGCTCTTAGGTTTAAGAATTTCTTGGAAGTATGGTGTCAGAGATATTATTGTTAAAGGGGATTCGGAGTTGATAGTCAAACAAGCTAGAAATTTTTATGCAACAAAATATCAAAGAATGAAGCAATATAAGCATGAAATTTGGGACTTAATTGAAATGCTTTATTCTTTCAATATAATACACCATGATAGGAAATACAATACTGTAGAAGACAATTTGGCAGTATTGGGATCTAGGTTTGATAATTATACAAATCCCCCTATTGTGAATATGATATTGAAATATTGACCAGGTTGTTTGTCCCTGATAATGTCAAGCATTGACAAGTATTTGAAGATGATTCCTAGGTCCAAAGGTTTTTCTAAAATAAAGAAGAATTTACCAATCAAATTATGGATTGAGAACCAATGGTTTGTACAAGTGAAGGAAAAGAGACCTTATTTGGTAAAGACATTATTCAATTGAAAACCAATACTATTCCTAGAGGTTTGGTTGCACTGAATCAATTTTTTTAATGTTGAACACATTGTTAATAGACACATGTTAGCCTTGAGAGATGTTGAAGAACATAACCTAGGCACAAAGGATAAACCTCAAAAAATATGGTTAGGTAGCAAATTGGATAGAGAGGAAAAGCAAGCATATGTCCAATTGTTAAAAAGTACTAGGACAAATTGGCAAGGTCATATTCGAAATTGAAAGCATATAGGGAAGACCTTTTTCAGCACAAGATACCCCTGGAGGCTAATGCCAAGCCATTTAGGAAAAATAAAAGACTAATTAATCCACTCCTTTCCCTAAAAATGCAAGAAGAGTTGAAAAATTTAAGGGATGGAGGAATCATATAACCTACGAGGTACTCTTCATGGGTGGAAAACTTGGTACCTATTCGAAAGAAGAACGGAGACATAAGATTATGTGTTAACTTTAGAAATTTAAATAAAGCATCAATTAAGGACAATTATCCCTTGCCAAATATGGATAACATGTTGTAATTGGTTATAGGTTCAGAGTTGTTATCTACTTTGGATGGTTTTTTTGGGTATAACCAAGTGGTTTTGAAGCAATCAGAGAGAATTAAAACTATTTTCACTACCCCATGGGGTACCTATGTGTATGTGAGAATGTAATTTGTCCTGATGAATGCTAGAGCCATGTTTCAAATAGAAATGGATGTAGCATTCTCAGGATATATAAACAACTTCATTACTGTGTATCAGGATGATGTGACAGTTTATTCAAGGAAGAGAAGTGATCACCTGGAGCATTTAGAAAATATGTTGTTAAGATGTAGGGAATATGGTATCTCACTGAACCCTTAGAAATTTCATTTTTGGGTTCAAAAGGCTAAGTTTCTCGGACATATTGTATCAAAAGAAGGGGTCATGATTGATCCTGAGAGAGTGAAATCCATTAGCAAAGTTCCTATTCCAAGAACCAAAAAGGGAATTCAATCTTTTTTTGGGAAGATAAATTTTATTAAGAGATTTATTTCCAACTTTTTGAATTGACTATCCCAATCACTAGTATGTTGAAGAAGGATTAGAGTATCAAATGGGAAGAAGCATCTATTCAAGCCTTTACTGGGATTAAGGAAACATTGAAAAATTCCCTGTTTTAGCAGATCCTTATTACAAAAGGGTTTCCAAATGTTTTCCTTTGCTTCTGAGAATACCATTGCATCTGTGCTATTATAGAAGGATGATGAAGGAGATGAAAGGCCAATTGATTTCTTTAGTAAAGAATTACAAGGGGTAGAGTTAAAGTATACTATCATGGAGAAACATGCCTTTGCTTTGGTTAGAGCCACAAAAATATTTAGGTCATATATTTTAAGTTCTAAAATCATGGCTTATTTCCCTATTACTATGGTCAAGGATATCCTGTCAGAAATGGAAATTTCTAGTAAGAGATGCCAATGGGAAAATAAGTTGTAAGAATATGACATGGACATCCAAACTACAAAATTGGTTAGTGGTTTGGGCCTGGCAAAAATAACGACAAAAAGTAACCTACAGATAGTTGAGATAAATGAGGTTGATGAAGAAAGGCTGAATATTCTTGAGAAATTAATAAATTCTAACTGGTACAAGGATATTATTTTTTATCTCAGACATCTGCAATGCCTTGAGTATTTAAGAAAAAAATAAAAAGAGAGCACTTAGATTGGCTTCCCAAAAATATATCATCACTGATTATGGGTTTGCTTGGAAAAACCCTAAGGGAGTTCTCTTAAGGTGTATCACTGAGGACGAAGCCCGAAATTAATTGCTGACTTCCATGGAGGAGTTTGTGGGGGGCATTTCGTTGGAAGAGTAACAACCCATAAGATCTTAAGGGATGGTTACTGGTGGCCAAAACTTTTAAGGATACAAATTTATTGGTAAGAAAATGCAAGAGAGCTGTCAATGTTTTTCAGGATGATTGAAAGCTTCAGGATCCCTCTCATTGCAGCTTGTATCAATTGAAGCCCCTTTTAAGAAGTGGGGGATGGACTTCATTGGGGATTACTGATTCTTCAAGTGTTGGCCATAAATGGATATTGGTATCCATGACTACTTTACCAAATGGGTAGAGGCAATCCCCACCAAGAAAACAACCCACCAAATTGTCATGGACTTCATTTTAAATCATATAATTTACAGGTTTGGGGTGCTTGCTAAAATAGTTGATGACAATTCTATGAGTTTTTGAGCTAAAAATTTAGTAGCCATGTGTCAGGAGTATGGGATAAATTTAGTATATGCTTCCAACTACAATCCCCAAGGTAATGGACAAACAGAATCAAGTAACAAAAACTATTGAAAATAATCAGGAGGACCTTGGAATTAAATAAATGAAATTGAGGTGAGAAGTTGAAGTTTTCCATTTGGGGTGTGAGAATTATTAAGAGATATTGGAAAGATCCCATTTGAATTGGTATATGGAACTCAGGCTCTCCTCCCCCTGCATATGTAATTATCTTCTTATCAATTTATCCAACAATTGGAGGATCAAGAGATTAGTCCCTATGATGCACGTATAAATCAAATTGTTGAATTAGATGAAGAGAGAAGAGAATCCCATCAAAGACATGTGAATTTTAGGGAGAAGTTGAAGAAACTATTTGATAAAAAGGTAACCCCAAGATTTTTCAGTGTGGGAGATCTTGTGCTACTGTGGGATAGCAGACATGAGGATAAGGGAAAACATGGAAAGTTTGACGCATTATGGATGGGTCCTTATTCTATTGACATTAGAATTGGTGAGCATACCTTTTTACTAAAATATTTAGATGAAGAAATTCTTGAGTTTCTTGTTAATGGAAGAAACTTGAAACATTTCCTTGATTGATTTCTAAGAATTAAGGTAAGTATCATTGTACTGAGTGTACAATTTTTAGTTTTATTCTATTTTCTTCTTTTTTCTATTTCGGTTTGTCCTGGTCCTTAGTGATTGGTTTTTATTGGTTTCTTGGTTTATTCCTCAAGGGTTGGATATTATTATTTTTCTTTGGAGGTCGGTTCTTGAATTCACGGAAAAATGTAGTTTTGGCACATGGTCTTCTATTGTTCATTATTTTTGTTCTTGCAAAGCACTCACAGGAGTTCCCATCCCGAGTCGAGTCGGTGTTGGTACTCAATTATAATCTCACCCTTTTCATTTAAAATTTTCAGTTTATCTAGTTTGATGTACTTTTTTATTCTTGTATGGATGCATGAAATTTTTTCCTTCATTGAGGTGTCATTTTCAGTCCTTTCCTATGGTCATGGATCACGCTGAGTCATGGTATTATTTACAGTTTTCTTTCGTGGGGAAATTTTTTGTAGTTTGGGCGTGAATGATGGGGTTTCCCCTTCATTTATTTTTTCCACGATCATGTCTCCTTTGTAAATTTTGTCCCGACATCCATGGATACGTGGTCATCTCTAATTGGATGCGGCGTGGTGGGTTTATTTGATGAACTTGTCACTTTTTGTTATATTTACAAAATGCTTGAATTAGTCCAGGGCTAGATGAATTCTAATTGGATATTCAAAACTATGAAGTGGTGTGAGAAATTTTTTACTTTAGCCCCAGGAGGTGTACACTTTTCATAAATCAAGTGGTTATGGGAAGGCATGCATTTTATGTTTTGATACATTATGGAAAAAGGCATGAAAATATAAAATGAATGCCTAGGACCCACAAAAGGACACATGGCCATTGTTTATTATAAAAGTGGGGAAGTGGGTTGCCAGGGGAACTTTGAAAATTTCAGATTTGCTTTGAAAAGGATTAAATTTGTAAAAGTAAGCTACCCTGCTAATGCCCAGGTAAAGCCACGTGTTGAGCCTGCATCAAAAGTGGATGGGTGGGCCAAAATGTCAAAAAATACACAATTTCTTTGAGCATCACAAAATATGAAAGATACCCCTAGGCCCACTTCAGCTAAAATTTGTTCCACGTGGACGACTCAACTTGAAGTTGCAAAAAAGAAGAGTTAACGGTTGTGATACAATGCATTTAATTTTTCCACCATTAATGCTCCTACACAAACCAAGGGCCTTAAGGGATACGACTACATTCATCCTTTATTGTTATTTTGATGGTCTCTTGTCATTTTTATCAGTGAAGTGCAATTGGAATTATTGTGGAGCTCAATTTACGAACCTGAGAAGTGTGAAAGCTATTGTTTTGAGTCAGAATTGCTAAGGTGCTTATAGAAAATCGGTAAGAACTTCAAACTCCTGTGTATCATGTTTGTTTTGTTGGAAAAATAGTTGAAGTAAAATTAGGGTTTTTGAAATGAATACTATGCCATTTTCTTCTTCTATTACGTCGGGGGTCATGAGTGACCTAGAAAAGGTAACAAACACAGATTTGATGAGTGCCGACTTAAATGATTTTCATCAAAGATTAAATAGTTCTCATTTGAGTGAATCTTTAAAGGTAATTCGTGATAGTTGCATCATGTTAGACCCCTGGAATATTGACCAAGTATGAAGGCGCGAGAGGTGTGTAAGGAAAAATCATGCAAGAGAAGGGTCTAAGGAAGTATGTAGCATGCGTGATGCATGAAAGGATTGGGACTTAGTCATTTTGGATGTCCAGAGGAGAACATGGGATAAGCATTACTGTTTGTGTGTGGATAAGATGTCAAACTGGTGAAAGGTTGGCCTAGGATGGAGCATGCCAGCGATGGAATCGATAGAAGAACATCTTGGAATAAAGTTGAGAGCTCGAGGCATAAAGATGCATGCTCGCATGGAGGACCACATTCGGACACTTGGCACTAGATCTGAGGGCGTTGGAGGGTGAGTTGGTAGTCCAAGAAAGCTATAAATACAAGCACCTATAGAGACAAATAGATATATAGATATACATATACATAGAGAGATATACATACAAGTATCCATATAGACACCTAGAGAGTGAGCGGAGCTCTACAGAAATGTTGTGAGGACTCTGTCAGTGAATAGTTGTATTCAGGAGAGAATGCACTAGGCCTAGGGGTTGTAAATTTTCTTTTGGGTAGCTTAGTTACATTAAGTCCAGTGCAATGCATGACTGTGGTCTACTTCTCTATGACCCTCTGTAATGGTTCCATGGATGTAATAAGGTTACTTGTTATAATATATACATGAATATCAATGGTTCTGATGCATATTTCTCTCTTATGATTTCTATTTCCTTTCATGCTAAGTATGAATGCTTGTATGTTTCTTTATGTCAAAATACATGTTATGGATTCTTTTAAACACCTAATCTAAAGTATTTGTAAGGATCTAGAGGCCATTTTGAGGCCTATGGTTCTTATATGTCCTAAAATCCCTTCTAAAATCTCTTACACAAATCATAGATGATGTTTCCCACTAAACTTACATAAAAGAGAGAATCGGTACCAAAGCACATGCCTCGGGTGAGCATTCAGATTTCACCTGGGTGATAGGCCGGTGTGCATGGGGTTCCTTTCTTCTATGATAGGAGTAAAAATGACTACATCTTGGTTCTATTTTTCAGGACCTCTTTTTGAATTTGTAGTGGGATTTAGCATACATCATGATCCAGGTAATTTGTAATGACAGAGCGGTTAACGTTGGAAAATGTTGAATTATGTTTCAAGACACAGAGGATGAATTTTCTTAGAGACACTGGACTTGATTTTGATGCACGTAGATGGGTAGAAGAGATTCTCTACTACGATCCGTATGAAACTTTTTTCTGTTGTTTCCTGTGGAAGCTGTATGAATGGATCTCATCCTATGCATCTAGATCAAGTTGGTGTTATAGATCACATTTGTGGACCCAAGAAGAATACCAAAGGCTACACGATGTAGATCGACATGGACCCGTGCTATGGATCATTGGTGGAAAGGAGTATTTGCTAGCTACACTCTGGAGTATGCCATTTCAACATTTTCTTGTCCAGAGGTTGTTGAGTTTGAGTTCTGCGAGATCCTTGAGGATCGTTTTTACATGTTATCCCTTTAGATTTGAAGATCTTGATGATTACCATGAGTTTAGAGGCTTTCCCAATGGCTGGCTAAACCATTCGAGCCCGGGTGAGGAAGCTAGTGCAGAGGCGGATGGAAGATGTTGCGGTGGAGAAAGAAAGAAAGGGGATGACTTAAGTATGGTGAAGCATGTGAAAGGGATATTACTAGATGACGTGAGGTTATAGGTGTGATGGATGTATGGCAATAGATGTTGCTGGGAAGGATTTGAGGTTCATGCTAAGGATGTGGAGCTGAGTAGTCTATGTGACCCCATCTTAGTAAGCATGTGAGAGAAACCCCTTTGACTTTTGATGAGAGTTTGTCATGTAGAGAAAGAAGAACCATTGGCATGCATATGATCCCACCTAGTGACCAGACCATGGCACTTGGTTTTCCAGATCAGGGGGATAACATTGCTAATCCAGTTGATTACATTGGAGGTGATCGTTCTACACCTAGGAGGTATAATTTCTCATTTGGTACTTCTATGGCTTGAACACCAGCCTAGTGTTAGGAATTTTTAGGAAAGGTATAGGCACACAAGAATTTGGTCTTGCATCTGGAAGTGGCACGGGGTATACTATTGGTAGTGGGGAATTATCGCAGACCATAGGCATACAACTCGGTGGGCCCTGTGCTAACCCTTGGCATGACCACTTCATGACCTAGTGGGGCTAGCTGATCTAGTGGTTCAAGATGAGTAGGAGCTGGTGGATCGGTGGATTTGGTGGTGTAGGACCTAGTGGGCTTGGTGGATCTGGTGGTTTAGGACCTAGTGGACCTGGTGGATTAGGTGGTGGAGGAAACATAGGTGGAAACCAAGGATCTAGTGGAGGAGGATTTAGACCCCAACCACCCCCACAAGTTTTCTTTAAAATTTCTCTACATCTTCCTGATTATAGAGGTATTCAGGATGCTATGGAACATGTTCACAAGTGTGAACTACTATGGCACGAAAAGGGTGTCACAACCACATAACATAAGGAGAGTCAGTTTTCACCACATTACAAGGGTGCATGCATAACTGGTATAGAAAGTATTACCCTCATCGGATAATAGTGAATTATACCGCCTTAAAGAATACATTCTTAACAGAGTTCCCCATTCTGAGTTTGAGCA
Source organism: Taxus wallichiana var. yunnanensis (assembly GCA_018340775.1). NCBI lineage: Eukaryota > Viridiplantae > Streptophyta > Pinopsida > Cupressales > Taxaceae > Taxus > Taxus wallichiana. The sequence continues at coordinate 441,066,659 of CM031235.1, read as the reverse complement.
GAAGAGCATCAACACTTTAAAGGAGATTCAACAAGGAATGGTAGAGAGTGTGTGGGAGTATGATGCACACTTTAAAACTCTCTTTTCTAAATTATCATATGATATTCACCCTTCACAACATGCTTAGTGGTTTGTTGGAGGGTTGATCACCCCTTTTAGAAGGGCCTTATCTCATAAAACTTTTACAAACCCGCGCAAGGCATTGGAAGCTGCCCTATGCACCGAGGCTGTTGGTAGTGTTGATACTGGTGTTAGCCCATTCTTGGAGGCTCAGATTGCTGCTATGGCCAAGCAGTTGGAAAAATTGTTTGTGAACTCAGCCCATGAGACTCGCAGTGGTTTGTGGTGCATAGATTGTGAGATAGAGGGGCATGTTAAGGATAATTTCCCCTGGAGGATAGTACGTGCTGTGGTAGTAGATTATGAAATTTGTCATGGGGACCATGATGCAAGTAGATGTCCCTTGCTATAACATGCAATCAAGAAGAATGTATCTTGTTATTGCAAGATTTGCACTTCTATAACCCATGATACTAAGGACTGTAGGCTCATTGATCAAATCCATGAGGCCATCGATCATGGGGTGCATCAAACCAACATTGGAAGTAGTTTCAAGGGTGATGATCACTATTATGAGGAGTGCACGGATGGAGGTGCACGTGGAAGGGGTTTTCAAATAGTATTCCATGATCATGGGAACCGAGGAGGAAGGAGTGAGTTCCGTGTGGAACATGTTTCAACTATGGATCTACAAAACATTACAAATGTGAGTGCCCGGACCTATTGTAGTGCTCATGGTGTAGAAAGAAGCATAAGTATGAGGAGTTCTTGGAATTATAGCATATGAATCAGTAACACTGGAAGGATAAGGGTGCTACAATGGTTAGTATTAAGAAGGCGAAATACGGTGGATGCCTCAGGTAAGACAAGATGTAGGTTTGGAGCCCATCTTGGTAATAAGGCATAAGCCACATGCACAAGAGAGGTACCAAGACGAGAAGAACTTGGTTTCAAGGAGGAGGTTGTTCATGGAAAATATCTAGACCTCACTCATTAGAAGGAGATATATCGGGACACCATGGATGTTATTCGAGAGCTTACAAGGGAGATCCAAAGTGTCTAAAAGAGAAATCCGGAGGGAGGAACAAGGAAGGAGAATTGAGGTGCAAAAGGATGACCTAGATGAGTTCAAGGAGATGTGTAAAATGTTAAGGTAGGAGAATATCATTCTTTTTCTAGGATCATGGTTAAGAGAGAAGGTACCACACGCTAGAGGAGAGCACGAGAGGTAGGTATTACACGTGAACCTTCCCTCTCACGACCTTGACTATGATAAGGAAATTACATTGAATGATATTGTAGATGGATGGATCCTTAGTAATATCCTCATTGACACAAGCACGGAGGTTAATGTTCTGGATTTGGATGTATGGTATCAGATGGGAAGACCTACATTACAACCATCTTCAAATGTGTTGTATATGGAAAATAAGACTAAGGCAATTCCCATTAGTGTCTTAAAGGATGCAACTATTAATATCTAGGGAGCCAAGTTTACTGGGGACTTTGAAGTCTTGACACTCGCCAAGGAAAACAATTTCCCAACACTACTTGGGTGCCCTTGGTGTTATAAGAACAATGCAGACCTTCGGTTTAACAAAGGTTACATCAGCTTTGAGAACAAGGAGGAACAGGTCATTATACCCCTGGCTGATGGGAAGTCGACACCCTATATTGAACCATTGGGGGAAGAAGTTCTAGATAGGATATATGTGCGCTCAATCAGAGACCCTGATATGATACACCCTACTAACGGGGTTATCCAGTTCGAATATGCTTAGTTAGTGAGTGATACCACCAACCTGGCATGTGACTATTTTTGCATGAGACTTATGAATTGATGGGATGGTAGCTGAGAGGGTCAGTGACCAAGGTAATAAAGGTGTGCATGGTTCAGTGTCTTGGAGGAAAACAACTACCCAAGTATTCGGGAGGAGTCTTCCCGAGATCTTTCGTAGTAGGTGGAAGCTCGGTGGAAGGATGAGAAAGAATGGAGGGGATGTTAAGTTATGTCTTGCTCGGCACAATAGCTTGGTGGTGGGCCACACATCAGAGAGCCTTTTAGAGTGTCGCGACGTAAGAATTGCTATCTATTATATTTTCTAGGAGCAATGTACCCACCATCATCAAGGAGTACCATGGGAATGATCCCACCTCTTTCCATATCCAAGAGTGTGAATGGGTCTATAGAGAAGGCATGAAAGATTTTCCACCATCCTTCTAGGTGCATAAGTTGTATTCTACACTACAAGGTTACGTGTGCCCATGTTACATTCATTCGGAGACATGCCACCAGACAAGGAATTTACAAGAGCTCGGGGCTGACCTTATTCAAAACTTTGAGTATTAGAGTACCAAACCATCAGTTGATAAGGCCTTATAGGGTATCAAGCACCTTACCATGGGGGATAGTGCCAAGACAAAAGATAGGTTGTTATAATTACTAGGTGAACCAAGGTTGTGTTGGTATCTAGATTTAATCTCCTTCATAACTTGAACAACATCATAAATCTACACAAGACACTCAAGAATAGATAGATTTTTTTATATCATTTGTATCCAAGGATCACACCTATCTTCTTGTTTGCATTCAATAATTGAGGGAGTGGAGAACACCTTCATAAGGGTTTTGATCTAACCAACACTATTTTAGGTTGTGCCTATCAACCAAGGTAAGAGAACCTATATTGAAGCACCTATATGGTAAGGAGATGAATATATCCTTGTGTTTTATATATGATGTGGAGGAGGCTTTGTGAAAACATGATCAAATATCCATTATCCAAACTCAAAGGAGCTGTCACTACTAAATGATGGAAATGTTCTCAAAACAAAGCTAGAGCTGCTAAAGACATGATAAAACCCTGATCAACTTTGTGCATTTTTGTGAAAGGGTTGAATTCTTTTGTGGACACACAATGCAGATATAGGGGTATTGTAGGTAGGATGAGTTAGCTTAAAGTGAAATTCTGATGAGAGATATTGGGACAAGAGTAGTTGGGAGTCATCACCTTCTTTGGGAAACCTTGTAAAAGAATTACAACACCTAAACAACAGAGATATTTCAATGAATTTGAAGTGCTCTTTCAACCAAGATGTGTGCACACATGGATGCCCAAATCTACACTATTCCATACAAACTTTGATAGCCTACCACAAAGGCTTGAAGAAAAATATCAATAAAGCATTAAGAACCCCTTGTTAGATCATGTCCTAAGGTGCACCCAAAGGTTTACAAATACCCTCAGTTTGCAAGGAAGGTAAGATGAATTTAAATCTATTTATCTCCACTCAAATGAATGCTCTTCTGAATGGAAGATTACAGATGCCTTCAAACCCTCTACAAGAAATGAGACCATGCATGACCAATAAAGATCCCAAACATAAGATTGCAACATGAGCATGAAACAAAAATTGAAAAAATACTAAAATACAAGTGCATGCAAGCTTTACCAAGAGATATAACCAGTTAATCCAAGAATTTGATCAAATATATTAGCAACGGAATGTTACTTAGACAATATCAAAGCTTGTTGATGGCCTTACAGCTGAAACCAACTCAACATGATGAACATTTGATGCAAACTGGGATAAAAATGGCTCTCAGGTAGTTTCTCCAAAAGGAAATGGACTTCTTCCAGTTTTCCCTGTGAAAATCCTTCTCTCCTTCTCCAAAATTCTCAACAGACCCTAAAATGTTTCCAAACTATATGATATATCCTATGCCAACTTGGATCCTTGCATCCCAAGCAAAGAATATGCCAAAGGGATCAAATTTGTTACAAAACCCTATCCATTTGATGAAAAATGATATAAAATTGTGAAACATCTCGCCAAATGCTAGAGATGCACAGATATTTTAAAATATTACATGAACTCAGATCCTTATCCATCCTAGGGTCATGTTTTTGGCATTCCACCATGCCAGCATGCATTTGCAATCATTTTTCACCTTTTTCCCTCATCATTTTTAACTCTACAACTTTTCATTTTTACCTTTCACGTGTATTTCATGGGATGAGAAAAATATCTCACAAAACACACTATAGGGCACTGAATCAGCTCAAACAAATGATGCCATTGTGTTCAGAAGGCCATAGGGATGTAGATTCATATAAAATTTCATGTGTTTTGGTGCAAAAATGATGATTCCACACTTCTTGGAGCTCTAATGGCGCCCAAAAATGAAAATGCACAGCTACCATTGATTAAAATCAACTTTGAATGCCATCCCTCCACGTGGCAGATCCAAATCCTCTCTAAAAATTGCCAAAATTACCTTTTTTCCTTTACACAAGGTGGGACATGTGTCCAAACATGATTGGGGTGGGCCCCCAATCCTAAAAATGCATTTTGAACCTTTTTGATTTGGGAAAATTCTAAAAAAATTCCCTGCGAGCCCCCGGATGTGCCACGTGTCCTCCTGTAGGTCCCCACCAAAATTGTGGGTCAGTTTGATGAATTTTGCCACTTTTTTTAGAAAAGAAATTTTTCTCAAAATGCTCTGCACCCCTGAATACTGTTGTTTCTCTGCCACGTGTCGATCTCCCATTGGAGGCGGAGCCGACTCATCAAATTTTCCTTCAAACCTCCGCAAGCATCAAAACTCCATGTGGGCCCGACCTCTCTCTTTTGACATTTGAAAAATGCCATGTGTCACTGTCCTATTGGATGCAGAGCCGAAACTCCAAATTTTTCCGCGGGTTTATTTTTCACTTTGAGATTTTTCGCTAAAATTTGGAAAATTTTCCATCTTTCCTCTGTGCTCCAAATTTCCATCAAAATTCAGACACATGTCCACTATTCATTGGTGGTGGGACCTTGAACCAAAATTTTCCTTCTTACCTTTTGAAGTTAAAAAACTTCAACTGCCTCCAAGCCTCTGCCTCTCCATTTCATCCCTGTGCATACGTGTCACACTGTGATTCACGTGGAGGTCTGGCTCAAAATGTTACCTTAAAATTTTGCCTTCAAAGGCAAAAAATCCAAAAAAAGCACGCATCACCCCGCCTTTCCCTTACTCCCGTGGACACACGTCGCTCCTCTATTGGGTGCGGGCCCTCGGGCTTAAATTGTAACTTTAACACTTTGAAGTTAAAAGACTTCAAAATTTTCACAAATTCCACCCATCCATGCTAACTTTCTTGGACACGTGTCCACTTCGTATTGGGTGTGGACCCCGAGCAAATATTTTCCTTTTGCATTTTGAAACCAAAAATTTCAAATTCTTCTAAGTTCCCACTATTTCGGTCGATCTCCCTGGACATGTGTCACCTTTCCAATGGTTACGGGCTCGCGGGCCAAATTTTCCCCGACACCCCGAGCCAAAAAACACCAAAATTTTCCAAGTCCTTGACCATCCGCCTGGCCCTCCTGGACACGTGTCATCATGCCATTCGCTACGGGCCTTGGGCAAAAATTTGATTTTGAGAATTTTTTCCAAAATGGAAGAAAAATTTCCTAAGTTACTTCCACCACCCACCAATCCTTGACCAATCACATCAGGCCACGTAAGCACATCCCTGTAGCACTGCGGGGCCATGGGGAAAAAATTTTCTTCGACATCTTTGAGTCTACAACAATAAAATTTTCCCAACTCCCACGTTGTCTGTTTGATCTCCCTGTGCCACGTGTTGCCCTCCCATTGGGTGCGGGCCTTCGGGCAAAAACTTGATTTTGAGAAATTTACAAAAATGAAGGCAAAATTTTTTAAGTGACCTCCACCACTCGATGCTCCATCTGTCCAATCAAATCATGCCACATAGGCATACTAGGCAAATGCGGGGCCACGGAGAAAATTCTCCCTTCGCCAAAAATTGAAAATTTGACAAGTTATAACATTTTTTCCGACCGCACCCAGCCAATGAGAGCCTGCCATGTCAGCATAGAGTTTAAAATGATAAATTTGATGGCCCGAGAGCACGTCAAAAATGTGAAAAATTCAGGGAATGCCCTAGAAACCAAATTTTTGATAGGGAAGGCATAATTCTTCATTTTAAACCAATTGAATCATCTCTTGACATCATTTGCGACCTTGGGATTGGGGAAACACTTGCACGAATTCAGGATTTGATCAATTTCGAGCTCTTTCACGATTTGGCAAAGGAGAAAATGGTACAACCCGTGAAAATGAATAAATCAGGGCACAAATGGTGGGGGAACTTGGATTTTACTTCAATTTAGGGTAGAATAATGATAATGAGGGCATTTGAAAGCATCTAACTGAAAAAATGAGTTGCAAATCACCAGCTCGAGCCAATAAAATGTTTTTGAGCAAAAGTGAAGCATGGAAAATTAGAGAAAAGTGTGCAAACCCATAAATTGCACCAACATTGGCTCTTTCTGGGGATGGGCACTCCCAGTGAGTGCCACAAGAACAAGACGTAGACCAAGTGCCAAAAATCCATTGGGCAAGGAGAAAACATGCAGAGCAGCCCAAAAACCAAAATTTCCACCAAAAACAGACTGAGAAAACCACACCAACAATGGTTTCCAAGGACAAAAGGGCAAACCACGAGCCAACAATAGCAAGAACAAGGAAAAGACAAAACAAAAAACAAGGGATATACAAAATGTACAACTTGTGCATACCTCCTTTGGGGATTTAATCCAAAAAGTGTTTTAAATGTCTGCCATTAATAGGTAACTCCAAAAAATCCCCATCCAAATCCTTGAGAAAAAATGTATTTTCTCCAATCCTGATATCAATGGCATAAGGGCCCATCTATAGAGCATCAAATTTTCCATGCTTGCCCTTGTCTTCATGCCTACTATCCCATAGCAAAACCAAATCTCTCGACACCTTTGAAAGCTCTAGGGGTGACCTTCTTATCAAAACACTTCTTCAATTTCTCCCTAAACCTAACATGCCTTTGATGAGAAGCTCTCCTTTCTTCATCTAACTCAATGATCGATTGATTCTTGATTCATATGGGCCATGTTCTTGATCTTCCAAATCTTTGGGCAAATTGAAAAGTGGATAATTACAGTGTAATGACAGTAAAGCATGAGTTCCATACACCGGTTCAAATGGGCTTTTACTAGTTGCTCTTTTTGGAGTTATCCTATCAGGCCAAACACAAATTTCAACTATTCTCCCCACTTTTTCTTGTTGATTTCCAAGGTTCTTCTAATGATCTTGAGCAATTTTTGTTACTTGATTCAGCTTGCCCATTCCCTTATGGGTTGTAGTTTGAAGAATAAGTCAAATTTTTCCCATATTCATTGCACATTTCCATCAAAGGATTGGCTCTAAAACACATACATTTATCAAACATAATCTTAATTGGAACCCCAAATCTGCATATGATATGATTCAGCAAGAAATCCATTACCACTTGGTGTGTTTCCTTTCTAAATAGAATTTCCTCAACACATTTTGTAAAATAATCGATTCTTCTGAGGATCCATTTGTAACCAGAAGACTGGAAGGATCTGAAATCTCACCAATAAAAACCATTCCCCATTGTTTGAAAGGAGCTTCAATTGATACAGGCTGTAAAGGAAGGGATCCTGAAGCCTTCAATCTTCTTGAAAAACATTGGCAACTATCACACCTTCTAACCAGCCAATTTGCATCTTTGAAAAGAGTTGGCCACCAATAACTAGCTCTTAAAATCTTATGTGTTGTCACTCTCCCAGAAAAATTTCCTCCACAAACTCCCCCATGGAAATCAGCAATCAACTTGGGAGCTTCATCTTCAGTTATGCATTTCAAGAGGACCCCTTCAAGGTTCTTCCAAGCCAGCCTAAGGTCTGTTATGACATATTTCTAAGAAGCCAGCTTGAGGGCTCTTTTCTAATTTTTATTTAAGTGACTAGGATAGCATAAGTGCTTGAGGTAATAGACCACATCCTTGTACCACTTAGAATTCATCAATTTGTCAAGGAGATCTACCCTTTCTTCCCCTAGTTGATTCACTTCTACATTCTGCAAATTACTCTCAGCCATGAGTTTGGCAAGACCTAAACCTCTTACCAGCTTTGTTGTTTGGATATCCATATCATACTCTTGTAATTTGTTAACCCATCTACATCTCTTGCTTGATATCTCCATGTCAGATAAGATGTCTTTAACCATGGTGTGGGGAACATAAGCAACAACCTTTGAACTCAAAATATAGGGCCTGAAAATCTTTGTTGCTTTTACTAATGCAAATGCTTGTTTCTCCATAATTTTGTACCTCAATTTAGCTACTTGTAAAGCCATGCTAAAGAAAAAAATAGGCGTCTCAGCTCCATTTTCATCCTTTTGTAGCAAAACTAAAGCAATAGTAAATTCAGATGCAAAAGAGAAGATTTGGAAAGGCATCTTATAGTTTGGAGCTGCCAAAACAGGTGCATGCTTGAGTGCATCCTTTATTCCTTCAAAAGCTTGGATGGCATCCTCCTCCCACTTAATAACTTGATCCTTTCTTAGCATGCTTGTGATTGGAAGAGTTAACTCAGCAAAATTGGAGACAAACATTCTAATGAAATTGATTTGGCCAAAGAAAGATTGAATACCTTTCTTGGTTCTTGCTTGCACAGTACCTTGTTGATTGCTTCCACTCTCTCGGGATCTATCATAACACCTTATTTAGATACAATATGCCCCAACAACTTGGATTTTGGCACACCAAAATGACACTTATTTGGATTAAGTGAAATGTCATACTCCCCTACATCGATCAACATTTTCACTAGTTATATGGATAAACAACTTGATATACACATCCTCAAATTCTATTTCAAAGTCTTCCATCATGTTAACAAAGAGTTTGAGGTGTTGATCTCTAGTTATGGCATTGTTACCTTGCAATTTTGGTAATCTATTTGTAACACCCTGAATTATTGTTACTTCCTCTTGAGTATTCAAGTGTTGATATATGATTTCTTCTGTATAAGGACGTGTTCCTTTGATTGTGAAGTCATGCTTGATATGGATTGTATCTTCTTTGCTCTTGAAGATCCTTGACCGAGTCAGAATATGCTTGGACTCTTTTATTTATTTCATTTTTAGCACTTGAGTTCAATTTGATTTCGGGATGAATTGTGGATTTATCCATCCTTATGACTTAGCCTTGGATTAGTTGCATTGATCCAAGAGATGTTTTAAGTTTATTCAGGATGAACAAAAATTATTGACCTTATGAAATTTGCAAGGTCTGAATGAGTTGAATGAGAAATTCCAGAGTTTAACTCAGGTTGATCGTGTTAAATGAATTTGGTTCCAGATATCATAATATCAGGAAGGCCTAGACCTTAAGCCAGGTAAGAAATTATGGTGTATACTACAAGCTTAATTTGCAATGCCGGATAGAATCCATAACAGGAATGTTATACCCTGTTTGGTTCTAATACTGATCGGTCCTACTTGGGAGACCTAGACTGGATTGGATTCGTTAACCTTAACCTAAACTATAACCTATTGGTTGAATTATTGCTAATCTAACCTAGCCCTAAAACTATAAGCTTAATGCTCCTAAGGTTAGCTACACCTAGCACTATGGAAGTAAGACTAATGTCTTACCTTATGATCTAACCTATGTTTCTAACCTATCTTAACTAATGATAATGGATGGAGGGGAACCTATGAAGGGGCATGAGTCATGGGCGGTGGTTTCCATGGCATTTATGAGGTGGATAAGGATGAAGGACTTGGGATTTTGCGGAGGTTACAAACGGCTATTGTGACCTGATGTGGCAATATCACCAAACTTGGGAATGGTAGTTTGTTTTCATTTGGCAATCACCAACTTTGGAGGTCGGTGGCAATGGAGAATAGGCGGGAATATGGGAGTTAATGCAATTGATGAACTTTGGTTCCCGAGCGTGGATTGCTTGGGAAGGCATGCAAATGGAAAATTGTTTGGTTGTTTGGTTTTCCATGCGTTCCATTTTTCTCTCTGCTTGATCACTGGTTCTTCGAACCAGTTTACTCTGTGTTGCATGGAAACTTTGAGAATATGTAGCTCCTTTTCTGTTGGGGAAAGTTTATAAGGCATGAAGGTGACAATTTATCGTTGTTTAATTTATCGTGGAAGAAGAAGAGAATGTGCGAGCACATTGGAGGAGGTCTTCTTCAGATTTTTAAGCGATACTATCGAGGCATGATAGGCCCTAAATTTTAAAAATCTTGCTTTCCTTCAAATGCTTTCATTAGAACAATTACATTCGAGATGATTTTTGGTTGATTGGTTAAAATAGTAGCAATGTATGGAATGCCTGCTGTGTTTTCATGCTGGTTCGATTTTTTGTGGAATCCTTGCTGAGTGTACATTTGGATTCATTTACTGTTGAATTATCTTGCTTTGTATTTTCATCTTTGGTTCGATTTTATGTTGAATCTTTGCTAGATATACTTAAAGATTTTGACACATTTGTTGGAATGCTTGATGTGTTTTCATTTTGGTTATACTCCATTGAAATGTTTACAAGGATTTTATGTTGAAAATGAATCTGTTGGAGTCTTTGGAATGTTTTCATATGATTTCGACTTCTATCGAAGCACTGGTTGTGAGTACTTGTTGAAAATGACTCTGTTGGAGTCCTTGAAAATTTTCATATGATTTCAACTTCTATCGAAGCCTGGTTGTGAGTACTTGTTGAAAATGACTCTGTTAGAGTTTTTGAAATATTTTCATATGATTTTAACTTCTATCGAATCTGGTTGTGAGTCTTGTTGAAAACGACTATGTTGGAGTCCTTGAAAAGTTTTCATATGATTTCGACTTCTATCGAAGCTTGGTTGTGAGTACTTGTTGAAAAACGACTCTGTTGGAGTCCTTGAAAAGTTTTCATAAGATTTCGACTTCTATCAAAGCCTGGTTGTGAGTACTTGTTGAAAATGACTCTGTTGGAGTCCTTGAAAAGTTTTCATATGATATCGATTCGGTCGTGAAGCCTTGCTGTGAATTCTTGTTGGAAACAACTTTGTTGGAGTCCTTTGTATTCTCATGTGAATGCGACTCCTGTTGAAGTCCTTGATGTGTTTGCTTGTTGGCTCGGCCGATGTAAGTCCCTACTGTGAATACTTATAAATCCAACCTAGTGCAAATGTTTGTTGTGTTTATTTATGAATTCGACTCAGTTGTAAATGTTGTTGTGTTGTTATAGATCCGACTCAGTGCAAACGTTTGCTGTGTTTCATTAGGGATTCGACTCAGTAGAAATGTTTGTTGTGTTTGTTTTTGGATTCGACTCAGTTGTAAATGTTGTTGTGTTGTTTATAGATCGACTCAGTGCAAACATTTGTTGTGTTTGATTAGGGATTCGACTCAGTAGAAATGTTCACTGTGTTTTTTTTTGGATTCGACTCCGTTGAAATGGTTGTTGGGTTTGTTTATAGTTTCGACTTCTGTTTATGATGTTACCTCGTCTCTTTTGACTGAGATAACGATTTCCTAACTGTGCCATGTCAGGTGTTGGCATTGGGTAATTTCATAATTGAAGAATGACATGGAAAGAATTTTTGGGTCTAATTTGGTTGGTTTATTGATTATTGCTTGTTTGCAAGATCTCTTGTATTGCTTAATAGCTGCAGGTGATTTTATAATTGAATTTTGATGGAACTGTAGTTTCTTCTTGTGATCTCAACTTATTTAGTCACATGCGTATAATGTATTACGTTATTCTTGAGAAGTCCATTACATCCTGAACATGATTGAATGGAAATCTGATTTGCCTTTGTTTCCTCCTCCTAAGCTGTAAAGTATATGTTGATATATAACTATAGGAATAAGAAAATAATCTCTCCTTGTCTAGAAACTTTGAGTGCATTCTTCTTTATACCCTTATGTGAGCTCTACGGTATGGGCTTAGGAAGAAAAGACTGTTAAATTGTATGGAGAGACTGGTAAAATTTTATTGCAGTATAAGTTGGTGTACATGTCAATACCATTGAAATAATGTAATGATTATAAAGGAATCCCATCAGTTGAGCTTGCTGGATGTTATAATCTGCCTTGTGGAATTGTTAAAAACATACTTGTTGGATACATGAATTGTTAGGAAATTCATTTTTGAATGGAATAATTTGTTGGATTATTGTTGTCCTTGGGATGTTTTGTAATCATTTTGTTCTTCTTAGTCCCTAATATATATGATGAATCATCTGAAAAGTATTTAGGATTATTGGTAACTATAATGGGAGTCATGCGTTAAAAGTCATGCTAGAATTATAGAAAGATGATTAGCTTGATTTATGTTTAAGGATTTGAAGAAATGATTTCATTTAAATAGGTTGTTTAATGAGAGCAATTGGTAGAATGCAATTTTTTAAGAATTAGTGCTTATCATGCTTAGTTCACAGAACTGACCTGTGCTAACAATTTTGTAGATGGACATTGTAAGTAATAAAGGCACGCGGATCTGATATGATGTTCAGATTGTGTAATCTTGTTTTATCATGAATTTGTATTTGATATCTCTAAATTGTACTATAGTAAGAAGGTTGTACTTTTGCTATTGAGTATTGTATCCAGTATGCCGAAGTGCATAATTTGTAATTGTATGGATTGGAATAATAAAAAAAAGTGGAAAATATGTTACTTATGTGTTTGTATTTTTAATTGATGAAATCGATCTTCTTAGGTTCGATTGATTTAAGTGAATTTTTATTATTTTATACCTTAGAGTTATTTGGATTCTCTAAGTAGGCCTTGTAAACATTATGTAACTGAATACTTCGTGATTGATTAGTATTTCTTTATGTTGTGAATAAGGCTAAATTGGAAAATTGGTCCACTGTTTATGGGAAGTTAAGGATAAACTATATCACTATAGGTAGATGAATTAGGAAGAGTAATCTATTACTTCCTATCCATGATCTAAGTCAAGACAAAGTAAGCGATGATTTTAATCACTTTATCTTAATAACAATTAGTAAGATATATTTCAGTTTTGAGAACTGATATAAACTTATAGAGGTATAGTTAGCATCCTTATGAGAGGACTTAGGGCTAACGCCCAATTTCGTTGATTAAGATTACTGTGAATCAATGAACTCCTTGACGAGATCTCAAATCTATTAAACTTCTCTCTGTGAAATGGATCTTAAATAAGTAAGGCAACTCAAAGGTGAGGAACCCAGGGGTTGGGAAAAGACTACCCAGAAAGAGAGTCTTAAAGTATAATTTCAACTCAACATAAGTAACACCTTAAGTTAAGTAGATCTTTCGAGGTGGTTTGTAGGATGTCGGCACATGTCAACTGCAGGGTTGTACCTTTGAGAAGATTAGGATCTTCTCGAGGATACAACAATGTAGGTGACTTATGGCGACACCCTTTGCATTGATCGTTAAGATTTACACCTCAAACTCGAACAAGTTTTTACTCTGGGATTGGTTAGGAACATGGTCATGTTATGAGGCTGCCCTTGGAGACTCGGGGTACCTTGACACACAGGGTTAACTAGGGTTGACCCAGTATGTCAGCTTACCCCTAGTTCTCGAGAGCATCCTTATAACGTTGTCATGTTATTAATCCGTTCCTGAGTGAATGACTTGGGACAAGAGGAGGGAGGTGACGAAGTCGGTGTAAGACATTCTATATAACATCGGAGTGGGGTGAAGGCGTATTCCAGATTGATGAGTATGCCATTAAGGAATACGAGACATGAGCAATATGTTTCAAATCTTTTGCCAAAGTATCACAAGTTCTTGATTGCGTTGTCCTATATCACCTAGTCTGAGGGACGTGATGCCGATGAATAATGGTAACAATTATTCAGATAGGTTCCTTGGATAGAGCATTTTGAAATCCCAGATTAGGGAAGAGAACCGCAAGAGTGAAGTGTTAAAATAAAAATGCCAACTCTATGATACTCATGAATAGATTGGTAGATCACCGAGTCATGGAATGAATAGATCGGTGGTTCACCGAGTCATTACAGCTACATATGGTTATCTGTTATAAGAATGATTGTTTTGATCTATGAGTTCTAAATTATGTATTTAGAACTAGGAAGCACTTATTAAAAAAAAATCTCTTGTTCTAATGTATTAAAATGGGAACGTTACATCTTGGTATCAGAGATGAAGGTTGCAGCTCTTGGACCTATTGTGTCCATAATATGATAAAAACCTAAATTTTCTTGTAACAGAAAATGGTTAGAACAAGGGGGAACGTTACGAATAATGCTCCACCTGAAGGAGGGGTGGCAACAACCCAAAAGCTTGATGAGATCCTTGCTGCCCTATTGGACACAAGAGATCGTTTGGCTGTACTTAAACATAAGTAATGGGAAATGAGGAAGATGATGAAGTGGTAACAACAATCAGCAACCTCTTGAGGATAACCCCGATATGGGTGTTGATAATAATATTTGGAAATGCACTTGTCCAACCGAGAAAACAAAAGGCCGAGTTGGCAGTGGAACTCACTAATGATATAAAAAGGATAAGCCCACCTAAATATGATGGCACCACATTAGGAGATGGAGCTAAGAACTGGCTTAGCAAAATGGAGAAGTACTTTGCAATAAGAAACTTCTCGGAGGAAACCAAAGCTATTTGGGGAGCCTATCAGCTTTCCCACGAAGCATCTTCGTGGTGGGACAGCCGTAAAGTTGAGCTAAATATTGATGAGACCAATATCACTTGGGATCAATTTAAGGGCTATTTTAGGCAACGTTGGCTGCCACAACTTTTCTATGATCAGAAAATGACAGAATTCTAGAACTTAGCTCAAGGAAAGCTAACTGTAACTAAATACTGGGAGTGGTTTACGAAACTCCTCAAGTACATACCGCAGTATCAAACTGATGAGAAGTTCAGAATACGAAAATTCATCATGGGACTAAATCTCGTGATAGGAGGAGAGGTCGATGTTCATAGCCCTACCACTATGGAAGGGGTTGTTGAAAAGGCCATAAGGCAAGAACAGAAATTAAAGGCTATTTCTGCTCATAAAGAGGAAGTGCGGAAGAAGATTGCAAACCCTTCTTCAACTTCACTTGCACCCAAGAAGGGGCCATGGAAAAAGTTTGGAAACAAAAGTAAGTTTCCAGGGGATAATAGTAAGAAAACGATAGCGAATAAGCCTGCTGGAAATGTAAGGGATAGTTTTGCCAAAAATTATAACAATGGGCAGAAGCCCTATGGAGGACAATGTGATAATTTTAAGGCTGGAAGTAATTTTGAGCCTAAAAAGGGACCTGTAGGAGGCTTTATAATTGTGGCAAAGACCACTACGCAAATAAGTTCCCTTTAAAGAAGGATGATCATAATCAGCAGCATAAGATACATGTTGTAGTAGCAGACAAGCAAGCTGAAAAGCAAGTGACACCTATAGAAGTTCCGGGTAAGTTATTTGGCATACCTGTCACTATTCTTTTTGATATAGGAGCTACTAAATGTTTCATTTCTAGTAAAATTACTTCTAAACTTAAAAGAAAAGCTGGAAAAATGGATAAATCTTGGACTATACAGTATGGTAATAACTCTGTTCATACAGTGAGTATGTGTCTTTTTGGGGTAGTCCTTGACTTACCTAACTTTTCCATTGAATTTGACCTCTATGTTACACCTTTGGGATCTATGACATTGTCATCGGTGTTAATTGGTTAGTGACCATAAAGTAAAAGTAGACTATTTTGAAAAGAATATAAGATGTTTAGATGATCGGCTGAAAACAAG